>CM065590.1:536582228-538982228 GCA_033119425.1 Bufotes viridis | reverse complement strand
CCGCTTCATATGCGACGTGCCCACCAGGTGGAACTTCACCTTGCACATGCTGGAGAGACTGTGCGAGCAGCAGGCCATAGTGGAGTTTCAGCTGCAGCACGCACAGGTCAGTCGCACTGCGGAACAGCACCACCTTACCACCAATGACTGGGCCTCCATGCGAGACCTGTGTACCCTGTTGCGAAGTTTTGAGTACTCCACCAACATGGCCAGTGGCGATGACGCCGTTATCACCGTTACAATACCACTTCTATATCTCCTTGAGAAAACACTTAGGGCGATGCTGGAAGACGATGTGGCCCAGGAGGAGGAGTAGGTGGAAGAGGGGTCATTTTTAGCACTTTCAGGCCAGTCTCTTAGAAGTGGCTCAGAGGAAGGTTTTTTGCAAAAGCAGAGGCCAGGTACAAATGTGGCCAGCCAGGGCCCACTACTGAAGGACGAGGATGAGGAGGTGGAGGAGGATGAGGATGAAGCATGTTCACAGCGGGGTGGCACCCAACGCAGCTCGGGCCCATCACTGGTGCGTGACTGGGGGGTAACGGAGGATGATGACGATACGCCTCCCACAGAGGACAGCTTGTCGTTACCTCTAGGCAGCCTTGCACACATGAGCGACTACATGCTGCAGTGCCTGCGCAACGACAGCAGAGTTGCTCAAATTTTAACGTGTGTGGACTACTGGGTTGCTACCCTGCTGGATCCCCGGTACAAAGACAATGTGCCCACCTTACTTCCTGCACTGGAGCGTGATAGGAAGATGCGCGAGTACAAGCGCATGTTGGTAGACGCGCTACTGAGAGCATTCCCAAATGTCACAGGGAAACAAGGTGAAGGCAGATGAGGAGCAAGAGGTCGCCAACGCAGCTGTGTCACGGCCAGCTCCTCTGAGGGCAGGGTTAGCATGGCAGAGATGTGGAAAAGTTTTGTCACCACGCTACAGCTAACTGCACCACCACCTGATGCCACCCCATCCTCCAATTCCACCTCCTCCTCCAAGTTGCCAATTGATATTGGTTAATTTTTATTTATTTTATTTTATTTTAAGTCATTTCCCTATCCACATATGTTTACAGGGGATTTACCTACATTTTGCTGCCTTTTGCAGCCCTCTAACCCTTTCCTGGGCTATTTTACAGCCTTTTTAGTGCCCAAAAGTTCGGGTCCCCATTGACTTCAATGGGTTTCGGGTTCTGGGTGAAGTTCAAGTCGAGTTCGGATCCTGAACCCGAACATTTTCTGGAAGTTCGGCCAAACTTCTCGAACCCGAACATCCAGGTGTTCGCCCAACTCTAGTCATGGGAAATATTCGAATTTGCGATATTTTGTGAATATTTATTAAAATATTCATCATATACTTGCAAATATTCATATTCGAGATTATTCTATTGATTGCGAAAAATAGCCAATGTAATATTCATGTAATGCGAATATTCTAAAACACGAATACATATCATTATAGAATATAGTGCTATACATTAGTGTTTTAGAATATTTGTAATTTTTTCCAATTTAATGTGAACATTCATTGGCCCAAAAGCAACTTAAGCAGTGAGGAATCATGACTTCAAATGGAAAAAAATGACGAATATTCTAAAAAACGAATATTCATTTTTTTAGAATATTCATCAATGACGAATATTCTAAAAAATTAATATATAGCACTATATTGAGTATAGTGCTATATATTCGTTTTTTAGAATATTCATCTTTCTTTTCCATCTGAAGTCATGATTCCTCCCTGCTTAAGGGAACCTGTCACCAGGAAATTCACTGATAAACCAGGCATGCTGCCTTGTAAGGCTCACTCTGCTGAATATAACAATACCTTTCACTTGGTGATCTGTTGCTTTATTGTGGAGAAATAGTACTTTTAATCCATATGCTAATGAGCTGATTTGAGTCCAGCAGTTGATATGAGTCCAGCATTTTTTCTATTGAGAGCTGTAGCCACTCTCCTATTCACTTCTTCAGACGTAAAAAGGGCGTGGTTTATTACATCATTCATTTAAATAATTGTTTATCAAACATGAGTTTATTACCCCACGAACAAACTAGCCCTTATTATAATTACTAACTTCAATACTATATTCCTCCCCCTTTTTTTTTACCTCAGTAATATAATACCTTAGCATTCCCTGTTATTCATTTTCCCGACAATTATTAAAATGAATGAATGATGTAATAAACCACGCCCTTTTTACATCTGAAGTGCATAGGGGAGTGGCTGCAGCTGCGAATAGAAAAAATGCTGGACTCATATCAACTGCTGGACTCAAATCAGCTCATTAGCATATGGATTAAAAGTACTATTTCTCCACAATAAAGCAACAGATCACCAAGTGAAAGGTATTGTTATATTCAGCAGAGTGAGCCCTACAAGGCAGCATGCCTGCTTTATCAGTGAATTACCTGGTGACAGGTTCCTTTTAACTTGCTTTAGGGCCAATGACTGTTCACATTAAATTGGAAAAAATGACAAATATTCAAAAAAACTAATATACAGCACTATATTCTATAGTGCTATATATTCGTGTTTTAGAATATTCGTATTACGCGAATATTACATTGCCGATATTTCGCATAAGAAAAAATAAATTAAATAATGAAGAATATTCTAATTCACTACAGAGTACAATATTGCAGCCTTCTCACATTGGCCCACAAGTAAGAAGCATGTAGGTATACTAGGTAATGGGTTCAGATGAAAAAACAAAACAAAAAAAAATAATCGTTTTTACAAATATATATCACTATATTTGAAATATTCGCGAATTCTCAAAGTGCCGATATTCACGATAAAAAAATCGATATTAGAACATTCTTGCTCAACACTCCTAACAGATCCATATGTAATAGATGTCACAGTGAGAAGGTGGATATGATTAATATGTGGTGGTTTTGGGTTGATGTAATTAAAATAGTTTAAGCAATTTTTTTTGTGAAAAAATCGAAAAGAGTTTTAATGTGTAATCTTAGGAAATCTGTATGAGGTGAGGGGATCAAGGAAGATAAGAGCAGTTTTATATTAAATATTGTTTGCAGTTAGGTTGGCAATTGCAAGGCTTTGGGTATCACATAGATCACTATGTATTGAAAAATGGAGGGTAATAGTGGAAAAGGTATGGCATGAAAAGGAGAGGAGTATTACATGGTTAAAATACAGAAGAAAGATTTGGGATATTTGGCAATTGTGTGTAGAGTATTGTAAAGGCTCTCACTAAGCGAGGACGTTTCTGGTGTCCTTCCTGGATTTTTTTGATCCCCTCACCCTCCCTAAGACAAGATGTGTATTTATCATTCCTATACTGTAATATTCCTATCACTCAAGGAAAATAAGCATATATATGTGTCTGGGTTATTTTCATTTTTTTTCTCCTCTCATCTTTTAAAATGGGTTTTATTTATATGGATGTATTTGGAATATTTTATTAATATTTGTAATGACTTCTTCTTCTACACAGCTTTTGAAGATAATAGAGGATTCCTGTGTGTCTGTAAGTGTGATTTTCAACTCCTCATCTGTCCTGTGATCTCTGGAGCTGAAAACAAACAGAGTGGCAAGTAAAAAAAAGGACATCACATGCCTGCTTCTGAGTGAAATACATCTAGCTGTGCAGCTGAAACAGGGAATAATATGGCTGAAAAAGACTTTAGGGAAGCCAAAAAACACCTTTTCCTTCATTGTTATGACTGTACAAAAAAGCACAGCCATTATGCAAACTTTTTTTGAAAACTCAGGTAACTCGCTTTAATGCTTCTCCTTGGGGAAAACAGAGAGATCCAACAGCTAATCCTTCTTTTTAATGACATCTGCCTTGGGTTAAAGTTTAGATACCCCTATAAACATTAGATTGAAACAATTTTTATGTTTAAAGGGGACCAAGTCCTTTAATGAATTCACAGAAGGTGCAGAGCAACTTCCCAGCACGCTCCGCAAGTTCCGCTTGCATCGGCTCAGCTGTGATTTTCCTGCATGTGGAGTATGCATTCTGTATACTTTCTATGGATCCATAAAACACATAATGGAATAGCAGAGCTGATGCATGCCAAAGATGCAGATTGATTTGAGAAGCATTGCTATACATTCCATGAATTCTATAAAGGTCTAGGTCCCCTTTAATACCTTTAAATTGATACATTATTTATTTTTGCATATTTTTTGCATTAATATTTTGTGGGATAACCCCTTTTAATATTGTGTAGATTGGAAGCTATTGGATTCTGGGTTTTCAACTGACATTGTTGGAAATGTTCCTTTTGATTTTTCCAACTGCTTATTGACTAGATTATTCCTAATGCACAGTAATACGGAGGAGTCTGTCAATAAATGCCTGGAGGGTGGGTGAATATCACTGTACTCCTTGCTGGCAGCACTGGCCAGGCACTGGACAGTTTAATATATTCTCAAAAACTGTTGCACAAATATGTATATGTCACAGACCATTGGAATAACCCAGACTGGATATTATATTGGAGATGACAGGTATCCTTTAAGTCGGGAGATATGCATTCCTAACTATAACCTGCTAGAACCTTGGACATAAACTCTGAAATTCTGTATGCCTAACCACTGTATGTCACTGGAATTATTAAATGCCTTTGAGCTCACACAATGTCGCTTGAAATTAGCCATAAAATGTTACTGCTGTTTAAAACCGCTTTTAATGCAGTTTGAGGGGTGCGACTGATCTTAAAAATTCTCTGATTTAATGCTTGCTCCCATCTACTGTCTCACTCGGCAAATTTACAGACTCTCCAGGCTTCTTGAGGGTGAAGTATTTTCCAGAACAGAAATTTTGGAGGAATGATTGTATATAAATATGATGAATATCCCCTTCAAAGGCATATAAAGAAAAGGAAACTCACAATGAATATTCTGGGATAGCAGGCAGACTGTATATTTCCTCTGCTGTTGTATGCAATCTAGTACAAAAGCACTTGGCTAAAAAATTAGGTATCATGGTGTGTTTTCATATTTGGCAAGAAAGAGGGAAAGAAGAGCAGCAAGTGAGTCGGCTTTGGCACTCTTTGATCATGGATGGTTATTTAACCCTTCTATTTTGACCATGAAATCTAAGCAGTCATTCCCCAGGATCACTCCGTGTCTGGGCCCAAGCAGCTCTCCTGCATCAAGATCAATATTGCTGTTTGGTTGCTTTTAGGCCTCTTGCACACGGGCGTCATGTTTGACGCCCGGATAAGATGCGGGTGCGTTGCGGGAATCGCCGCGATTTTTCCGCGCGTGTGCTAACGTTTGTAGTGCGTTGAGCACGCGCGTGAAAAAATCCGCATGCTTGGTACACAGACCCGAAGTCAGACTTCATCACTGAAGTCCGGTTTCGGGATGAGTATTCTGTATGTGTAATTATTTTCCTTTATAACATAGTTATAAGGGAAAATAATCGCATTCTAATTACAGAATGCAATGTTCCCCGGGCTTTAAAGGGTTAAAAATAATAAAGAATTAACTTACCTTCTCCCATTGTACGCGCAGAGCCCCAGAACGTCTTCTCTCTTGATAGTTTGGATGCTTGAGGACCTGTGGTGACGTCACAGGGTCACATGGTCCAGTCATAGAAGCATTTGAGTGAACCATGTGACCCATGTGATCCTGTGACATCACGGCAGGTCCTTTATCCAACAGATGTTGGATGAAGGACCTGCCGTGATGTCACAGGATCACATGGGTCACATGGTCCACTCAAATGCTTCTATGACTGGACCATGTGACCCTGTGACGTCACCACAGGTCCTCAAGCATCCAAACTATCAAGAGAGAAGACGTTCTGAGACTCTGCGCGATAATGGGAGAAGGTAAGTTAACTCTTTATTATTTTTAACCCTTTCTCATCATTTAACAATGCATTCTTTATTAAGAATGCTATTATTTCCCTTATAACCATGTTATAAGGGAAATAATAGAGATTGGGTCCCGTTGCTAAGCAACAATGCGGGAAAATCGCAACGCATCCGCACTTAGTTTGCGGATGCTTGCGATTTTCCCGCAGCCCCATTCACTTCTATGGGGCCTGCGTTGCGTGAAAACGCAGAATATAGAACATGCTGCGATTTTCACGTAACGCAGAAGTGATGCGTGAAAATCACCGCTCATGTGCACAGCCCCATAGAAATGAATTGGTCCGGATTCAGTGCGGGTGCAATGCGTCCTCCTCACGCATTGCACCCGCGCGGAAAACTCGCCCGTGTGAAAGGGGCCTTACAGTCTTCGTCCCCTGCTTGTGGTTCCATAGAAACATAATGAATCACCCACAGAGTGCAAAGTCTTGAAGTCTAAGGGAGAAATCATCAGACGATCAAATGTTAAATTCCCTTAGGGGAACTTAAAAGTGTAAGAAAAAGTAAAAAAAAAAATGTATTTAAAAATATAAAAAACTAGCAGAAGGACCGGGCTTCGCACGGATATATTTCATCTATTTCATTTAATTGTTCTGTATGTCGTTAAAAGATATCGACAGTATCCCCCATAACAGTGAACTCCACAGCCCCCCACCCCTTAACAGTGACCCCCCCACAGTGCCCAATCTTCTTAAAATGGGACCTCCACAGCAGCCCATCCCCTTGACTTTGACCTTCAAAGCAGCCCGCCCCTTTAACAGTGAGTTTCACAGCACCCCACTCCCTTGACAGTGACCTTCTCAGGGACCCGCCCCCTAACAGTGACCTCTACAGCACCTCACCGTTTAACTGAACTCCATAGGGGATGTCCCCTTATCAGTGTCCTCCATTGTTCCCTGCCACCCATAACAGAGAGCTCCACAGAACCTGACCCTTTAACAGTGACCTCCACAGTACCCCGCTTCTTTTACAGTGACCTCCAAAGGGCCTGCACCTTTAACAGTAACCTCCACAGTGCCTGCCCCTTCAACAGTGAACTCCAAAGTGTCTTAACAGTGTCCTCCATAGTGAATGCCCCTTTAACAGTGACCTCAACAGTGCCTGCCTCTTTAATAATAATCTCCACAGTGCCCGCCCCTTAACAGTGACCTTCAGAGTGCCCGACCCTTTAACAGTGATCTCCACAGTGCCCTCCCCTTTAACAGTGACCTTCATAGTGCCTACCCCTTTAACAGTGACCTCAACAGTGCCTGACCCTTATCAGTGACCTCCACAGTAAATGCCTTTTTAACAATAAACTCCACAGTGCCCACCCTTTTAACAATGACCTCCACAGTGCCCGCCGCTTTAACAGTGATCTCCACAGTGCCCGCCCTTTTAACAGGGACCTCCACAATTCACACACCTTTAAGAGTGACCTCCACAGTGCCTGCCCCTTATCAGTGACCTCCACAGTAAATGCCTTTTTAACAATGAACTCCACAGTATCCACCCCTTTAACAATGACCTCCACAGTGCCTGCCCCTTTAACAGTGCCCTAGCTTAAAGCTGACCTACAGCAGTGAAGAAAAATGGCTGAGTGGTTATGGAAACCTGGAGTAAAACTGTGTGTATGGCAGTTGGAATTTGAAGAGAAAGACTTGCCGGCTTGTATTGGCTAATGCAGGTCATTTTAAGGGAATATCTCAGGAACGGTATGTCCTAGAGAGCCAAGACCCTGTTTAAAACCTCCCCAGACACCTGAAGTACCTGTGTGCCAAATTTGGTGAAGATTAGAGATGGCCCGAACTATCCGCCGGCGAACAGTTCCCGGCGGACATAGCTTGTTCGCAATCGCCGCAGCGGGCGAACACATGCGATGTTCGGTCCGCCCCCTATACATCATCATTGAGCAAACTTTGACCCTGTACCTCACAGTCAGCAGACACATTCCAGCCAATCAGCATCATACACTCCCTCCCAGACCCTCCCATCTCCTGAACAGCATCCATTTTAGATTAATTCGGAAGCTGCAGTCTTAGTGAGAGGAGGGAGAGTGTAGTTGCTGCTGATTTAATAGGGAAATCGATAGCTAGGCTAGTGAATTCAGTGTCCACTCCAGTCCTGAAAGACTCATCTGATCTCTGCTGTAAGGACAGTGTCCTGACAGCACCCCAAAAAGCCCTTTTTAGGGCTGCAACATTAGTCAGCTTTTTTTTTTTTTTTCTGAATATATATATTGCAGTTGCCTGGCCTGCCTGTGTGTGAGGAGCGGCAGGCCCACAGACTGTAGTGTGCCCACTTCCAGTGCCCACCCCTGTCATACCGTGTGGCACAGGACTTTGCATCAAAAAAAGGCATTTCATTTTTACACTTTAGTGTAAATTCAGTTACTTGCCTGCTAGTGTGTGTCAGGCCGACTTCCACTGACTGTAGTGTGCCCACTGCCAGTGCCCACCCCTGTCATCCCGTGTGGCACAGGACTTTGCATCCAAAAAAGGCATTTCCTTTTTACACCGTAGTGTAATTTCAGTTGCTTGCCTGCCAGTGTGTGTCAGGCCGACTTCCACTGACTGTAGTGTGCCCACTGCCAGTGCCAACCACTGATACCGGGTGGCACAGTAGCTTGCCGATAAATAAGGCATTTAATTTTTACACATTAGTCAAATTTCAGTTGCTTGCCTGCTGCCAGTGTGTGTCAGGCCCACTTCCACAGACTGTAGTGTGCCCACTGCCAGTGCCAACCACTGATACCGGGTGGCACAGTAGCTCGACGATAAATAAGGCATTTAATTTTTAGACAGTATTCTAATTTCAGTTGCTTGCCTGCTGCCAGTATGTGTCAGGCCCACTTTCACAGACTGTAGTGTGCCCACTGCCATTGCCAACCACTCATACTGGGTGGCACAGTAGCTTGCCGATAAATAAAGCATTTAATTTTTAGACAGTAGTCTAATTTCACTTGCTTGCCTGCTGCCAGTGTGTGTCAGGCCCACTTCCACTGACTGTACTGTGCCCACTGCCAGTGCCCACCACTGATACCGGGTGGCACAGTAGCTTGCCGATAAATAAGGCATTTAATTTTTAGACAGTAGTCTAAATTCAGATGCTTGCCTGCTGCCAGTGTGTGTCAGGCCCACTTTCACAGACTGTAGCGTGCCCACTGCCAGTGCCAACCACTCATACCGGGTGGCACAGTAGCTTGCCGATATATAAGGCATTTAATTTTTACACATTAGTCTAATTTAAGTTGCTTGCCTGCTGCCAGTGTGTGTCAGGCCCACTTCCATAGACTGTAGTGTGCCCACTGCCAGTGCCAACCACTGATACCGGGTGGCACAGTAGCTTGCCAATAAATAAGGCATTTCATTTTTACACATTAGTCTAGTTTCAGTTGCTTGTCTGCTGCCAGTGTGTGTCAGGCCCACTTCCATAGACTGTAGTGTGCCCACTGATACCGGGTGGCACAGTAGCTTGCCGATAATTAAGGCATTTAATTTTTAGACAGTATTCTAATTTCAGTTGCTTGCCTGCTGCCAGTGTGTGTCAGGCCCACTTCCATAGACTGTAGTGTGCCCACTGCCAGTGCCAACCACTGATACCGGGTGACACAGTGTGTGCCAACCACTGGTACCGGGTGGCACAGTAGCTTGCCCATAAATAAGGCATTTAATTTTTACACATCAGTCTAATTTCAGTTGCTTGCCTGCTGCCAGTGTGTGTCAGGCCCACTTTCAAAGACTGTAGTGTGCCCACTGCCAGTACCAACCACTGATACCGGGTGGCACAGTAGCTTGACGATAAATAAGGCATTTAATTTTTAAACAGTAGTCTAATTTCAGTTGCTTGCCTGCTGCCAGTGTGTGTCAGGCCCACTTCCATAGACTGTAGTGTGCCCACTGCCAGTGCCAACCACTGATACCGGGTGGCACAGTAGCTTGCCGATAAATAAGGCATTTAATTTTTAAACATTAGTCTAATTTCAGTTGCTTGTCTTCTGCCATTGTGTGTCAGGCCCACTTCCACTGACTGTAGTGTGCCCACTGCCAGTGCCAACCACTGATACCGGGTGACACAGTAGCTTGCCGATAAATAAGGCATTTCATTTTTAGAATAGTGCCCACTGCCAGTGCCAACCACTGATACCGGGTGACACAGTAGCTTGCCGATAAATAAGGCATTTCATTTTTAGACAGTATTCTTATTTCAGTTGCTTGCCTGCTGCCAGTGTGTGTCAGGCCCACTTTCACAGACGGTAGTGTGCCCACTGCCAGTGCCAACTACTGATACCGGGTGGCACAGTAGCTTGCCGATAAATAAGGCATATCATTTTTAGACAGTAGTCTAATTTCAGTTGCTTGTCTGCTGTCAGTGTGTGTCAGGCCCACTTCCACAGACTGTAGTGTCCCCACTGCCAGTGCCCACCTCTGATACCGGGTGGCACAGTAGCTTGCCGATAAATAAGGCATTTAATTTTTAAACATTAGTCTAATTTCAGTTGCTTGTCTTTTGCCATTGTGTGTCAGGCCCACTTCCACTGACTGTAGTGTGCCCACTGCCAGTGCCAACCACTGATACCGGGTGACACAGTAGCTTGCCGATAAATAAGGCATTTCATTTTTAGACAGTATTCTAATTTCAGTTGCTTGCCTGCTGCCAGTGTGTGTCAGGCCCACTTTCACAGGCTATAGTGTGCCCACTGCCAGTGCCAACCACTGATACCGGGTGGCACAGTAGCTTGCCGATAAATAAGGCATTTCATTTTTAGACAGTAGTCTAATTTCAGTTGCTTGCCTGCTGCCAGTATGTGTCAGGCCCACTTCCATAGACTGTAGTGTGCCCACTGCCAGTGCCAACCACTGATACCGGGTGGCACAGTAGCTTGCCGATAAATAAGGCATTAAATTTTTAGACAGTAGTCTAAATTCAGTTGCTTGCCTGCTGCCAGTGTGTGTCAGGCCCACTTCCACAGACTGTAGTGTGTCCACTGCCAGTGCCAACCACTGATACCTGGTGGCACAGTAGCTTGCCAATAAATAAGGCATTTCATTTTTACACATTAGTCTAATTTCAGTTACTTGCCTGCTGCCAGTGTGTGTCAGGCCCACTTTCACAGACTGTAGTGTGCCCACTGCCAGTGCCAACCACTGATACCGGGTGGCACAGTAGCTTGCCGATAAATAGGGTATTTCATTTTTAGACAGTATTCTTATTTCAGTTGCTTGCCTGCTGCCAGTGTGTGTCAGGCCCACTTTCACAGACGGTAGTGTGCCCACTGCCAGTGCCAACTACTGATACCGGGTGGCACAGTAGCTTGCCGATAAATAAGGCATATCATTTTTAGACAGTGGTCTAATTTCAGTTGCTTGTCTGCTGTCAGTGTGTGTCAGGCCCACTTCCACAGACTGTAGTGTGCCCACTGCCAGTGCCCACCTCTGATACCGGGTGGCACAGTACCTAGTAGCACGCGTAGTACCAAATCAAAATAAAAATGACCGGCAGAGGCAGGCCACCCCGCAGGGGCCGCCGTGGTCGTGGTGCTTTGATTTCCACTGTCCCTGGAATAATGCTTAGTGTTCAGAGGCCACGTACCCTGAACCCGAAAAATTCTGAGGACATAGTTGACTGGCTTAGACAGGACACCCAATCTTCAACAGTTTCCGCTAAGAACCTTGACGCACCATCCTCCTCCAGCTCAGCTTCGTTCACCGACTCTCAAGTTACCATGCTCCAGCCTGCCTTCACCACCACCACTACCACCACAGCCGCTTCACTTGATCCGTCAGAGGAGTTATTTACACATTAGTTGGATGCAATTAGTGATGCGCAAAAATTATTGCCAGATGATGTAGATTACAGGGCTATGTCTCAGTCAGGCAGGATTACACACATGGACATACAGTGTGATGATGATGATGTTGTACCCACTGCTGCTTCCTTTGCTGAGGTGTCAGATACAAGTGAAGTGGTTGATGATTACGATGTGTCCACGGATGCCACGTTGGTGCCTGCTCGAAGAGAAGAAGAGGGGGAAAGTTCTGAAGGGGAGACAGAGAGAATGAGGAGACGAGTTGGAAGCAGGGGGAGGTCGGAGTTAGTGGCACAGTCAGACAGCATGTATCAGCACCCGGGGTCAGCCAGACAGCACGCCAGCCAACGCATGCTGTTGCGACCACCAGAATGCCGTCATTGCAAAGCTCAGCAGTGTGGCATTTTTTTTGTGTGTCTGCCTCTGATAACAGCAATGCCATTTGCAACCTGTGCCAAAAGAAACTGAGTTGTGGGAAGTCCAACACCCACCTCGGTACAACTGCTTTTCGAAGGCACATGATCTGACATCACAAACACCTATGGGATCAACACATGAGTACAAGCAGCACACAAACTCAAAGCCACCATGCTCCTCCTGGTCCAGCATCTTCAGCCACGTCAACCACTGCTGTCCTCCCTGCCCCCTCTCAACCAACCGCCGCTCTGCCTCTCACCTTCAGCAGTTCCTGCTCATCTGCCCACAGTCAGGTGTCTGTCAAGGAAATGTTTGAGCGTAAGAAGCCAATGTCATAGAGTCACCCACTTGCCCGGCGACTGAAGGCTGGCTTGACGGAACTCTTAGCCCGCCAGCTTTTACCATACCAACTAGTGGAGTCCGTGGCCTTCAAAAAATTTGTCGCTATCGGGACACCACAGTGGAAGGTACCCGGACAAATTTTTTTTTCAAAAAAGGCAATCCCAAACCTCTAGAATATCATTGAAAAGGAAGTCATGGCATCTCTGGCATACAGTGTTGGGGAAAGGGTCCATCTGACCACTGATACCTGGTCTGCAAAGCACGGTCAGGGCAGGTATATCACGTACACTGCGCATTGGGTCAACCTGCTGACGGCTGACAAGCATGGAATGCGTGGCTCCGCAGAGGAGTTGGTGACACCGCCACGACTTGCAGGCAGACCTACTGCCACCTCCTCTACTCCTACTCCATCCTCTTCGATATCCTCCTCGGCTGAGTCCTCTTCTGCTGCGGTGTCTGGCTGCACATCAACTGAATCCCCCCAGCTGCCCAGGGGCTATTCCACATCCCTGATACGACAGTGTCACGCTGTTTTGGGGTTGACTTGCCTGAAAGCAGAGAGCCACACAGGACCAGCACTCCTGTCCGCCCTGAACGCACAGGTGGATCAGTTGCTGACCCCGCACCAACTGGAGATCGGCAAAGTGGTGTGTGACAATGGAACAAATTTGTTGTCGGCATTGAATTTGGGCAAGTTGTCACATGTGCCGTGCATGGCACATGTGTTGAATCTCATCGTACAACATTTTGTGTCTAAGTACCCAGGCTTACAGGACGTCCTCAAGCAGGCCAGGAAGGTGTGTGGCCATTTCAGGCGTTCCTACACGGCCATGGCGCACTTTTCCGATATTCAGCGGCGAAACAACATGCCAGTGAGGCGCTTGATATGCGACAGCCCGACACGTTGGAATTCAACACTCCTAATGTTCGACTGCCTGCTCCAACAAGAAAAAGCCGTCAATGAGTATTTGTATGACCGGGGTGCTAGGACAGCCTCTACGGAGCTGGGAATTTTTTTGCCACGTTACTGGAGACTCATGCGCAATGCCTGTAGGCTCATGCCTCCCTTTGAGGAGGTGACAAACCTAGTCAGTCGCACCGAAGGCACCATCAGCGACCTCATCCCATTTGTTTTCTTCCTGTAGCGTGTCCTGCGAAAAGAGTGCTGGATCAGGCTGTAGATGAGCGTGAAGAGGAAGAGTTGGGGTCACCATCACCACCAGAAACAGCCTTGTCATCATCGCTTGCCGGACCTGTGGCAACGCTGGAAGAGGAGTATGAGGAAGAGGAGTCAGAGGAGGAATGTGGCGGCTTTGAGGAGGAGGAAGACCAACCACAGCAGGCACCCCAGGGTGCTCGTTGTTTTCAGTTATCTGGGACCCATGGTGTTGTACGTGGCTGGGGGAAAGAACAGACGGTCAATGACATCAGTGAGGACGAGGAACAGGAAATGAGTAGCTCTGCATCCAACCTTGTTCATGCTGTCATGTCTGTTGAGGGACCCACATATAAAACGGATGAAGGAGAACCTGTACTGGGTGGCCACGCTACTAGACCCCCGGTATAAGCAGAAAGTGGCAGAAATGTTACCAAATTACCGAAAGTCGGAAAGGATGCAGTAGTTCAAAACCAAACTAAAAAATATGCTTTACACAGCTTATAAGGGGGATGTCACAGCACAACGGGAATCTAACAGGGGAAGAGGTGAGTGTAATCCTCCTCCTACCACGGCGGCAAGGACTGGACGATTTACAGATGTGTTGTTGATGGAGGACATGCGGAGCTTTTTCAGTCCTACTCATCGCCACAGCCCTTCGGGATCCAGCCTTAGAGAACGACTCGACCGACAGGTAGCAGACTACCTCGCCTTAACAGCAGATATCGACACTCTGAGGAGCAATGAACCCCTTCACTAATGGGTGTGCAGTCTTGACCTGTGGCCTGAGCTATCCCAGTTTGCGATAGAACTTCTGGCCTGCCCTGCTTCAAGTGTCCTGTCAGAAAGGACCTTCAGTGCAGCAGGAGGCATTGTCACTGACAAGAGAAGTTGCCTCGGTCACCTCACCTTCATAAAGATGAATGAGGCATGAATCCCGAAGGGACTGACAGTGGGGGATACGTTTGACTAACAAAAGGCCTGATTACATGCCTTGGCCTCAAAATGGTCCCCACGCTGCTGTATTTAATGTCTGCATACCGGATGACTTTTGTGAATTCACCACTACCAACTAGGGTTCAAGCCGCAATGTTTTAGTCACTTTTCTGCCTGGAAAACATAAATTTTTCTGGCCGCTGCTACCATAGCGGCTGCAACAATGCCATTATTTTTCAGGCATGTGTACATGCCTAATTTTTCTGTCCTATGGTGCAGCACTGTGGCTGCAAAAATAAACCAAAAAAAAAGGCACATACAAGTGTCAATTCCCCTTCGTGATCGTTACCTTGTTGTGGTGAAGGGGCTTGCGTATCACAATGAAGCAATCATCACCTCTATGAGTGTGTTGGCAATGTTGCCTCACCCCAGATGATATGGCCGTTGCTTCATTATGGTCAGACCAAAAGCGATCGGACGGCTGGATAATATTTTATAGAAAAAACATTAATTTACCTATTTTTTTTTTTATGTTGTATGGGTTTTTAATACATAAAATAAAAAATCTTAATAAAGTATCTTAATAGTTTATTTGAAATAATGCAGACAATTAAAAAAAATCCCCATCAAATCCAATACAAAGCAAGTACAGAGCTCAGAACTAAATTATTTCATGATGTCGTAATGGTTCGCTAATTCGACAATGGTTAATCAATTCGACAGACGTCCCCAGATAGGGTACGTAACAGGGATTAAACTGATAGGAATAGTACTAGTTAAGACACCACTCATATAGGGTGTCACAGCACAGTGCTCTGTGCACGCACAGTGCCCCAATTTGGGATTGGGAGTAAGAGGACCGACCAAGCTGCTTTTTCCATCTCCCGGTTCCTGAAATCCATTCAGTTTGGTGTATAAGAGTTTGGTCTGTCACTGTGAAGGCAGTCGAAGGTACCCGGCCTAAATTTTTTTTCACAAAAGGCAATCCCTGATATGGGATGTAACAGGGATTAAACTAATGAGAATAGTACTACAGAAAATACCACTTATATCGGGTGTGACAGTAAATTGCACGGCGCAGACGCAGTGACCGTGGATAAAAACAAAGGGTAGGGAGCCAGCATTTTTTTAACCATCTCCCCGTTCGAAAAATCAATTCAATAAATGGCCCCCAGATTGGGGACGTTAGAGGGATTAAACTGATGAGAATAGTACTACAGAAAATACCACTCATATCGGGTGTGACAGTAAATTGCACAGCGCAGACGCAGTGACCGTGGATTAAAACAGAGTGGAGGGAGCCAGCGTTTTTTTAACCATCTCCCCGTTTGAAAAATCTATTCAATAAATGGCCCCCAGATTGGGGACGTTAGAGGGATTAAACTGATGAGAATAGTACTACAGAAAATACCACTTATATCGGGTGTGACAGTAAATTGCACGGCGCAGACGCAGTGACCGTGGATAAAAACAAAGGGTAGGGAGCCAGCATTTTTTTAACCATCTCCCCGTTCGAAAAATCAATTCAATAAATGGCCCCCAGATTGGGGACGTTAGAGGGATTAAACTGATGAGAATAGTACTACAGAAAATACCACTCATATCGGGTGTGACAGTAAATTGCACGGCGCAGACGCAGTTACCGTGGATTAAAACAGAGTGGAGGGAGCCAGCGTTTTTTTAACCATCTCCCCGTTCGAAAAATCAATTCAATAAATGGCCCCCAGATTGTGGACGTTAGAGGGATTAAACTGATGAGAATAGTACTACAGAAAATACCACTCATATCGGGTGTGACAGTAAATTGTATGGCGCAGATGCAGTGACCGTGGATAAAAACAAAGGGGAGGGACCAGCATTTTTTTAACCATCTCCCCGTTCAAAAAATCAATTCAATTCACCTTTCGGGGACCCTTTGTGTTGTACGTGGCTGGGTGGAAGAATAAACCTTCAATGACATAACCGGGTCGTGGCTAGCTTGGTATCCAACCTTGTGCAAATGGGGAGTTTGCGGTTGTGCAAATGAACTGTTTGCGGTTGTTTGCGGTGCATTAAAAGGGGAGTTTGATCTGTCAATGTCTGTGAAGCGGGCGTAACCCTTATCGATACAACCCCGTAACCCTGATCGATACAAGATCATACCTGATCGTATACACACACTAGATGTTTTAAACCACGTTGTTCAAAAAAATGTAGGATTGTTAGGTGATTTATGCCTTTTATGGATTAAAACCCAACTCTGCGTCAACTATGTAATTTTCCATGGAAGTTTTGCCATGGATCCCCCTCCGGCATGCCACAGTCCAGGTGTTAGTCCCCTTGAAAAAACTTTTCCATCACTATTGTGGCCAGAAAGAGTCCCTGTGGGTTTTAAAATTCACCTGCCTATTGAAGTCTATGGCGGTTTGCCCGGTTCGCCCGTTCGCAAACATTTGCGGAAAATTTTATGTTCGCGACATCACTACTGAAGATCAGTTCAGTCATTTGGTCGCGCATAAATAACAGATAGACAGACGTCCAGACGTCCAGACACTCATTTTCATATATATACAGTATAAGAGACAAGTAAAAAAAAATATAAAATCAAACCGCTTTTGCCCATATTAAAAATAAAAATAAACAATAAATAGTATAAGTATTACCAAGTCCCAAAACACCCAAACTATTAAAATATAAATGTATTTATCTTGTATAATGAGCCCTGTAACGGGAAAAAATAAATAAAAATAAAAATAAAAATAGCCCATTCACTGTTTTTATAAATTTTCCTGTCACATATGCAGTGCACGTGTATCTCACACCAAAAATGGGTATATGTCACGGTCCAATCTAACAGTCAGGTTAAGCTGGTGTATTGTACCCATAAAAAAAATCATTATAGGTCCCCCACAAAACAAATAGCCATATTCCTAACACTCTCCCTTGCTTCAGCTGCCTGCTTCTTTTCCCTGCACTACTCAGAGCTGATGGGCGGTGCTACACGTGATCCAGCAGCCAATCATAGACATGCCATGTCTAGGTATGGTTGTGACGTATTCTAAGTGCCCACAGCTTAAAAGCATGTTGATTGGCTGCCCTGCAGCCTTTCAAAAGGTTTATTAAATGCCTGAACACCAAACTGAAACATAAACTTTTCTGGCAAAGTTCGGGTTCGGGTCCCGGTACTCGAACTCGCAAAGTTCGGTACGGACCTGAACTTTACAGTTCGGGTTCGCTCAAAACTAATTATAAATATGTTTTAACTTAAATTCATCAGCTGGACCTAGATTACTGCAAATATATGTTACAATTTCAGCAAAGAAAGCTAAAAATTTGGTTAAAAAATTTAAAAGTTTGATGCGAACAATGATTATTTC
Organism: Bufotes viridis; assembly: GCA_033119425.1. NCBI lineage: Eukaryota > Metazoa > Chordata > Amphibia > Anura > Bufonidae > Bufotes > Bufotes viridis. The sequence continues at coordinate 538,964,377 of CM065590.1, read as the reverse complement.
AAGGATCAGTTCTGGGGCTTCAAAATGTAATGTGGGGTCGTCACCAGTCCAAATTAATCATTTACTGGCCTTGATATTTAAAGGAAAAGGTGAAGAAAAAGTGAGAGGACTGCAAGGGTCAAAATAAGAAGAGAGCAAAGAGAATAGATCATTAAAAAAGGGATAAAGAAAAATAAATTAAATAATAAAATTATATGCATTATATATTTAACAGATCAAATGTGAAAGAAATTTTCGAAATTGTGAGAATCGATTACAAAGCTTTTTATCAAACTGTATACATTTTGTGTCAGAAAGGGAACAGTGAGCATTAAGCCTGCAGCAGTTTATAAACCTAACAGCAAGGCAGGGAGCTGCTGATACTCATCCTATAATAAACTCTATATGTAATGTAAAAAAAACAATGTCAAAAGTGTGAAGAAAATCAAGGTCTCCAACTGCAACGTCAATGAAATACTAAAAAAAAGTTATAATTTGGAGGAAAAAAGCAAAGCTAGGCCAGTGGTAGAAGAACAAATGTATTTTACGTAAATGCAAAATGAACAGCAGGTGGCAAAAGAGAGCAAAACAAATCCCCCAAAATTATTTTAATATATAAATGCTAAAAAAAACAAGGTCTGAGCAGGTAGGTCCCTAAAGAAAAGGCAGAGTTAGTGTGTTTTTTTTTTTTAGCTCTGTATATAAAAAAGAAGAGAAATGAGCTGATATATCTGGTGCTGGGGCTGTTAGCCAATTGAGTATATTACTGGATGTACTGTACTAACTGTAGGAATGGTCCAAGCTAAATTAAATAAGGTAAATGTGAACAGGGCTCCGGGTCCAGTTGGATTACACCCAAGAGTGCTTTAAGAGCTCAGTTCAGTCATTGCTGTGTCCCTGTGTATAATTTTTAAAAATTCTCTAGGAACTGGTACAGTGCCAAATGATTGCCGCAAGGCAAAAAAGGATCTAGGTCCTCCACAGGTAATTATAGACCATTTAGTTTAAATTCTGTTGTGGGAAAAATGTTTGGAGGACCCTTAAAGGGGCTATATTCAGGAGTATGTGACTATAAATTATATTATAAGTGATAACTAACATGGGTTTACCAAGGACAGAAGTTGTCAGACTAACCTGATTTGTTTTTATGAGGAGGTAAATAGAAGCCTCGACAGAGGGGCAGCTGTGGATGTAGTGTTTCTGGATTTTACAAAAGCTTTTGATACTGTCCCTCATAGATGTTTAATAGGTAAAGTAAGGTCTATAGCCTTGGAAAGTATAGTTTTAATTGGATGGAAAACTGGTTGAAGGACCGTGTCCAGAGGGTTGTGGTCAATAATTCGTATTTAAAATGGTCCCGGGTTATAAGTGTGTACCCCAAGGTTCAGTGCTGGGTCCTCTATTATTTAATTCATTTATTAATGATATTGAGGATGGGATTAATAGCACCATTTCCATTTTTCAAGTTGACACTATGCTATGTAGTACTGTACAGTCTATCGAAGATGTCCAGAAAATACAAGCTGACTTGAACAGTGATTGGGCATCAACTTGGCAAATGAGGTTCAATATGGATAAATGTAAAGTTATGCATCTTGGTAGTAATAATTTCTGTGCTTTATATGTCCTAGGGGATGTAACACTGGGGGAGTCACTTATAGAGAAGGATTTAGATGTCCTTGTAGATGGTAGATTAAATAATAGCATACAATGTCAATTAGCTGCTTCTAAGGCTCCCAGAATATTGTCATGCATTAAACGAGGCAAGGACTCGTGGGTAAGTGATGTAAAATAACCGCTTTACAAGGCGTTGGTGCAGCCGCATCTGGAATATGCAGTTCAGTTGTGGGCACTAGTGATGAGCGGCAGGTGCCATATTCGATTTCGACGAAATTCGCGAATATTCAAATGAATATTCGTTTCATATTCGTCGAAATCGAATATTCGTCATTTTTTCTAGTTATCGCGATTAACATGCGATTTAAATAATCGCATATTGCGATTTGTACTTAAGGCTACTTTCCTATTGGTTTCATATCTAGAATTAGCGAGGAAGACGAATATGACGAATGTATTCGTCTATTCCTCAAAACGAAGATAACGAAGTATTCTACATCTTCGTTTTAGCTACCTATTCGTCAACTTCGCTAATTCTAGCAATCAAATAGGAAGGTTGACTATAGAGACAGCTGTGTTAAATTCGCTATGCGATTTTTTTTTTTTATAAATAGAATACTTATAATAATTTTATCAAGTAATATAATTATTGTATTAAAAAAAAAAATCGCATAGCTAATTTAACACAGCTGTCTGGTAAGTCAACCTTCCTATTTGATTGCTAGAATTAGCTGAATAGCGAAGTTGACGATGACGAGACGAATAGGTAGCTAAAACGAAGATGTAGAATACTTCGTTATCTTCGTTTTGAGGAATATGACGAATACATTCGTCATATTCGCTATTCGCTAATTCTACCAAGCCAACCATAACTTCTGTGCTCATGGAGCGTCCCCATCACCATGGGAACGTCTCCATATACTAAAATGTACTGTCGGATTTGAGGAATTACGTTGAAATCGCAATGCGATTAATTCAAGTTATATTAATCGCATTGCGATTTCAACTTAGAGCTGGGTTTATAATGGGTCAGCTTGCTAGAATTAACGAAGTTAACGAATATGGAATATAGCAGCAGTGCTAAGTTGAAATCGCAATGCGATTAATTTAACTTAAAGTATTCGCATTGCGATTTCAACTTAGCACTGCTAGTGCATAGCTAATGCTATACTCCATATTCGTTAATTCTAGCCTATGTAAGATAGCAGTGCTAAGTTGTAATCGCAATGCGATTAATATAACTTGAATTAATCGCATTGCGATTTCAACGTAATTCCTCAAATCCGACAGTACATTTTAGTATATGGAGATTCTCCCATGGATGGGGACGCTCCACATGAGCACGGAAGTCGGCAGAAGCGGCAACGGGCACTGACTAGAGCAGCCAGGAAGCCAGGAATCCTCAGGACAGGTAAGAACTACTTTTGGGAAGTAGGAAAGAAAAAAATATAACTAAAAAAAAAAAAAAAAAAACGAATATTCGAAAAAGCGAATTTATAGCGCTATATTTGAAATATTCGCGAATTAGCGAAGTGCCGATATTCGCTAAAAAAATTCGCTTTTCGAATATTCGCGCTCAACACTAGTGGGCACCAGTCCATAGAAAGGACACTCTGCAGCTGGAAAAAGTACAGAGGAGAGCGACTAAACTGATAAGGGGCATGGAGGGTCTTAGTTATGAAGAAAGATTCAAATAATTAAATTTATTTAGTCTTGAGAAAAGACTTTTATGGGGGATATGAGTAACCTATACAAATATATAAATGGGCCATGCAAAAAATACAGTGAAAAACTGTTCCATGTAAAATGTCCTCAAAAGACAAGAGGACACTGCCTCCGACTGGAGAAGAAAAAGTTCAGTCTCCAGAAGCGTCAAAACTTCTTTATTGTAAGAACTGTGAATCTGTGGAATAGACTTCCTCAGGACATAGTCACAGCAGGAACAGTGGACAGTTTTAAAAAGGTTTTAGATTAATTCCTAAAAGTAAATGATATTAATGCTTATGAAAATGTGTCGAAATCTGAGTCTCACTTCCTTCTGGGATTCGTGTCCCCATCTATCCCTTGGTTGAAGTTGATGGACTCATGTCTTTTTTCAACTGTATTAACTATGTAACTATGTAAAACAGGAGATGTAGCACATCCAAAAACAATGAAGCACTATTCAGTCTATACACAGTGCAAATCCTTTTCTCAGATACTGTAGTTAAACTTATAGTCCTCTTTGTAAACTATCTTGTAAAAATTAGAATTTATTGTAAGCAACTGTATTTTTGCAATAATGCCTGCAATGCACATGGTGGCGTACAGCTTGGATGATACAACTGGTAGTTCCTAAAGTGTCTAGAATGTCTTAACTGTAATCGCTTTGTGGCAGTAAAGTCTGTATTGCCCTCAATGGTGGTTACCTTACTGATTGACTCTGTTTGCTTGGTCATGAAGATTCCACATTCTCTTTTTTCCTCTTTCTCGCTGTAGATCTTGCAACAATCACACAGAGACATTGGTTGTTCTCTGGAAATTGAGGCCAAAGAAGAAAGAACATCACTCACTCCTAAGACTCTGTAGTTAAAAGTGGGGCCAGCCCAGCCCACTGCCCCCCCTATCAGGTCTGGGCTGGGACTGTTAACCCTGTGTTTACCAATGATACCATGCTATGCTGGTATACACAACATAACAGTGCAATACATTAACATGACATTAATAATATATCATTTGCAGATAAACCCTTAAATCAGATGGACCGTTTTCAGGAAATTTCATCAGTTCACAAATACATGTGCTGGCAAAGGTAGGCACAGTTCTTATCATACACTGTATGTAGGCAGCTTTCCAAGGCTGTATATAGGGGATGTAGACAGCATAAAGATCCCCTCTGAGTCTCTTTCCAAATAACCTTTGAAATACTCCCAATTCAGCCAAAGGGTGCAACCTTTCTCTCTCATTCTCTCTATATCTGTATTTCCACAATATCCTCAGCAGGCTGCAGTCCTTCAAATAGATGTCCTGTCTGTCTCTTTAATATGATAAGAGACCTGAGGTTTATCATCCCAACCAAAATGTAGGGAAGTCTAAAGCCAAAGCATAGACATTTCATTTTCTGACAGATAACCCACATTCTACCTTTGCAATGGCCACTAATCCTTCTGTTAGATTCAATCGCTCAATCTCTCTCTCACAGGCAGGTAGGTTCCACAGTAGGAAAGAAAAGAGAGAAAGCAGGACATTGTTTTCTTGTGGGTGCAAATCAGGCCTATACGAACCGGCACAAGGTCCACAATAACATAGCTTTGAAAAAAAGCCAGCAGCACTCCAGTATCATCCAAAAAGTGAAGAAGGTTTATTCAAATGGGTGAATAAACCTTCTTCACTTTTTGCATGATACTGGAGTGCTGCTGGCTTTTTTTCAAAGCTAGGTTCCACAATAGCTTTCTGGATGCTCATACAGTAGCTCACAATACAGGAATATCCTTATCTGCTGCTTCTCCTCTCAGCCACTAGATACACACTACAAAAGCTCCTAACTAGATTGTGGGGACACTCCCAACTGCAACTAAGTCATGGGGGTGGCTAGTTAACTCTCTCTGTCCTCCACACATAGCCTTCGGCATAGGAAGACACTTAAGGCAAATATGTTAACACCTTTTGTAGAAGTTCATTGACACACTGTATGATCTGAATCAAGTGCCTCAATTTCCTTGAAAAGTTGTGTATGACATTCTGAGGTCTCATGACCAAAGTACTGTAATTAGAGAGTGACAATGACATACATGTCTTTGGGTAATTTGATGGTAGCCACTAGTAACAAACAGCCTATATGGTGGAAGATGTCTTCCTCTCTGCCCTCTGATTTGTGAAATGGTGGCTACCATCTTGAGTAATTCATGTTGCATGAATCACAAACATTTTGGATTTTACTGCATTTTAATTTTTTTTTGGAAATTCATAACCAATTTGAAATATTTTGAACTGATTTGTTCATCTCTAATAGGAAAAAAATTAAATCTGTCTAGAAGTGAACAATTACCTTCACATTAACGGAATGTAACAAAAAACATCTTTAAAGGGGTTGTCCCACCAAAAAAATAGTCTACAATTTTTCAAACAGCACCTGAATTGATTACTTTTGCAAATGCTTGTAATAAAAAAAATTTGCATAGCCACTAAAAAGTATTTGTATAGTGCCACCTGCTGTTTGTTTTTTTCATATTTTTTTGTCTGGCTTATTGAGATGGTCGCACATGCTCAGTTTCATCCTTCAGCTACCTCCTGAGCTGTGATAGAGAACGTGCCTTTAGGCACAGCAGAAAAGACACTCCCCTTGAGCTGCCAACTTGTTACAAATCTAGCAGAGCAATGAATGGGGAGATCTCTGGATCAATGTGAGGTACAGGGCTGGTTCTAACTTTGTTAGAAAGAGATTGTCATATACTATATGATGCCTGATTTAAAAATTTTTACAATAATCATGGGATAATCCCTTTAAATAAAAATAAGATATATAATAATAATATTTCATATAAGAGTCTTAAATAATGCATGGTAAAGTTCAGTAGTTCAGTATAAAATGTACTGTTATAAATGTACAATTGTGGGTCAGAATAAGATGCAGAGTATTGGGACAGAGAAGTCGACATGGTTTCTACAAGGTTATGAAAGGAAAAACTAAAACTTTTTGATGGAAACATGAACAAAAAATTTCACACAAAATAAATGCCTGAAGCCGCAGAGGACACTGACAGTGATAACTTGTATAGTTAAAAGGCAATATCCTCAAATGTAATTATAGGTAGCTAGCTATAGCTTCCCTGCTCAGGAGGATGAGGAAAATTGTATCATCTGTCCTCCAAACATAGTATCCTTAGGGGATTGTTTCCTTCTAACATCAAAACTAGAGATAAGCAAATTTCTCAAAAATTTAAATCTTCCGGTTCGCTGAACTTTTTTGAAAAAATTGGGTGTGATCCGAATTTATTTGCAGTGAATCGTGTTAAAAATTGGCTATTTCAGGGCAGCAGAGAGCCTTTATAGGAGTGTAGAATACTGTGCCTTGCAGTAACACGCATAGAGAGTCTGCTGTGGTAGTGAAACAATACTGTGCGTCAGTATGACATTCATATGACAGGCGTCGCTCTTAGAGTCACTGCACACTTCACTTATTTGGGCAGTTACAGGGCCAAAACTGACCAAATAACTCAAGTGTGAACTCAGCCTTAGAGGTCAATGTTAGCATCAAGAAGAAGTGCACTCCTTTTATACCGTCAGCAGCTGATTCCACATAGACGTCTACAGAACCTCTTCTATTAAACGCTTATACAAGTAGAGCTCCCCTGACAGAGTGGAGAGGGTGTCAGCATTACGTTTGTGTAATTGTCACTGATTACTTTGCCCTTCCTCTGATCCGTCAGAACAATAACACCCAAAAAACAGATCCTGTCTGTGGAGCATCCACCTTCACTCGGTCAGTAATCGATTATTATTTCTAAAGCCAAAAAAAAACCTAAATATTTGCATGCCTTCTGTATTTTGTACCCTCTCCTGCTTTTGGCTACCAAATCATAAACCAGTTTTGATGCAAAATAGGGACCATGTCAGACAGGCCTTACAGCTGTTACATAGACAGGATCCGTTATGAATCTCATTTTTCCTTACTTCTGAAAGATCAGAAGAAGGGTCAAATAAATGATGATAGCAGCCAGGCCGAAAGGCAAAATAGTGGCCCAGTCATGGGGAGGGTGGGAACAGCATGAGGAGACCACAGAGTGGCCCAATGACAGAGCCTGAAGGTGGCAGCAGCATCAGGAGGATGCAACAGAGTGGCACAATGACAGAGTGAGGAGGTTGCGGCAGCAGCATCAGGAGGAGGCCACAGGGTGGCACAATGACAGAGTGGTGGTGGCAGCAGCATCAGGAGGCCACAGAGTGGCACAATGGCAGAGTCTGAAGGTGGCAGCAGCATCAGGAGGAGGCCACAGAGTGGCACAATGACAGAATATGGAAGTTGCGGCAGCAGCAGCACCAGGAGGAGGCCACAGGGTGGCACAATGACAGCGTGGAGGTGGCAGAAGCTTCAGGAGGCCACAGAGTGGCACAATGACAGAATATGGAGGTTGCGGCAGCAGCACCAGGAGGAGGCCACAGGGTGCAACAATGACAGTGTGGAGGTGGCAGCAGCATCAGGAGGCTACAGAGTGGCACAATGACATTGTGGAGGTGGCAGTAGCAGCATCAGGAAGCTACAGAGAGTCTGGATCCATGGGAGGCAGATTCCCATGTATACGGGGTGCCTAGCAGATCTAAGAATGTAACCTTCGGATGTGGGCTGAGACTCTGTGTGAGATAGATAATATGTGATCTGATCATTAGCACACACGTAGCGGGGCCCCTTGAAATTAGGTTGCATGCTGCTAGTGGCTCCCCCCTTGCCATCCTATTCAAGTGGCCGTGAGTCAATTATACAGTACTCATACATCTGTACATATCACCCCAGCAGTTATTGGCCGTGTCCCGCCTCTAGTCGTGCAAAGTACAAGGTAGCAGCGTCTACCAGTATGTACTGGGTCAGTTTCAAGGCTGTACTGGTGTGTAGATGAAAATGTAGAGAAATCCACAGCACTAGATAGCTTAATAAAGACCAGAGATGGTTGAAACGTTGCTATCTGTATGCTGCTGTTACTAATAAAGTAACAGTTTTTTTCACTTAAACTGAAGAGTGCTGTGGATTTCTCTACTTTTGCTATTTGACAGGACCCCCGGCCAGGATCCCCATCCGCTGGCACCAACTCATAATACTACTATTTGATCTATTCCCAAATTGGGACCTGGAGTGCTGTTTACCCCTTCCCTTTTTTTTGTCTATCTGGTGTGTAGATGGTTATATTAGGACCCCTCTCTACACTAGGTAAGCCTGATTGCCTGTGTTTGTATCTGGCAATTCATACATTGTCTCCAGTTTTAATTGACACATTGAAAAAAAAAAAAAAACTTTTTTTTTTTTCTTTTAATACGTTCACTCAGGCTGAGATAATCAAATCAGGTATGCCATAACTGAAGGGCCCCATTACATATTTTCCATTGGGACCCAAAAGATTCCAATTACAAGTCCAGTAAAAGGCATGACATACAGTATGAAACACATCATAAAGTCCACAATAAATAGCATAGATTGTGTTTTTCTAAGAAGCAAAAGTAAATGTGAGAATCCAGCTTATTGTCTGCTGTCCTTATCTATTCATTTAACATTTCAATTGACAGTAACGTGTTCCAGGTCATTAACTGAGAAAAAAAAAAACATTTTGTCTGCTGAAGAAATATTACAGAGTCTGTTTCCTCGTAGCCATTTTATTCATTTATTTTGTTTCCAAATGATGTTTGTTCCTTGCAGTACTCCTGCTTGTTAATTTTAACTAGATCAGCCTGCAAGATGCTAGAGGTGAGAGAGATAGATGAAAAAATAGAAGACTAATCAAATCCAGCTCTTGTTAGACAAGGACAGAATCCCTCTTTACTGCACAGATAGATCAGGCACTGGGTCACAATGCACTGATCCATTGCCGCTATGAAGGCACTATTTTAAGCTAGCACACCAGTGTGTGGGGAAAGGTTCTGCAGTTAAAGTTAATTACAATATAACCTTTCAGTAAAAGATCTTTGTAACCTTGGGCAAAACACTTCATGATTTTAAGGAACCAAAAATACATCTTTGCTTGAAGGAAGAGCAATCATTCATCCCACGAAATCTGCCATACTCACTGCAGTCTAGAAAAAAAATCTTTACTTAAAACTATGCCGCAAAATGAGCAGAGGAGAAATGTGCTACATGACAAACTTTTTCATATTTAAGGTACATGTTGGATATCTGTTTCATTGACATGAAGTCAAGATATTTTTGGAGTTGTAAAATGTGGATTGATTTATTTGTTTTGCTCTTTCTTAGTCTACAACCTCTTCAGTTGTGGCGACATTATAACTCTCAGCCTTTCTGTCATACTGTTGAGGCATGCTGGGAGTTGTAGTTTAAGCTCAAGAGTTAGCTATAGGTAGCTTATCATGTCTACAACTTTTTATACATCCGATAGGGGCCAGATCAATGTAAAGGAGGCGTCTGGCAAAACATAGGGTCAGAGCCCACTGGAGATAAAGAGATATATGATGTTATTGACTTATTATGCTCAATCAGAGTGATTAAAGAAAGGCGAACCACGGTGGTTCTAGTGTTGCTAGCATCCTGTCACTAACGGTGGGTCTGCACTAGTGTTATGCCATTCCGTTACAGGTTCCATTAATAATGGAATATAACGGAATGCCCAGATGGAATGCAAAACACAAGCCTTTAAGAGGCATTCCACTTTGCTCTGTCTTAATAGAAGTCAATGGCCAAGCATAACGGATCCGTCTGGTTTTCACTATCGACAGGACTTTTTTTTCCATCCTGCATAACTGTTGAGGGAAGTGCCCCCTGATATATATGTGGGCCGCTGGCCTGGGTATACTGCATGTATATATATATATATATATATATATATATACACACGCGTATAGGGGATGCATGCATGTGTATGGATGGGCCCCATGGCATCCATGCAGATGTATGCTCCCAGAAAGTTGCATATGGATATATGCACGTATATGGATGTGCCTCAAGCATCCATGTACGTGTATGAGCCCCAAATATATATTTGATGTAAGCATGTATATGGATGTGCCCCAAACATCCATATACATGTATATTATATATGATGCCCCCTGATTCACCTGAAACCAGAGGTATCAGTGTGAATGTGCCCCAAGCATTCACACGGATACCATCTGGTTAATTGCATCAGGATGACTGGACAAGAGTCCGGTCATCCCGTATGCTTCAAAGAGCTCCGATTCAATAGAATCGGAGTCCTTCGTAGCAATTATCTCCAGCGCTGCCGGAGATAATTATGCATGATAGGAAGAGGGGAGGAACCTCCCCTCCTCCTATTATGCACATTCCGGCAGCGCGATTACTATCGTGCTGCGCGGAATGCAAAGTGCTACAGGCGGGAGATCAAAGGATTCTCCCGCCTGCTAGCATGTAGCGCGGCCCCGCTGTACGCGTGCTGGGACGCGCGGGCTGGCGCGGTGACGTCATATCGCTGCGCCGGCCCACGTGTCCCTGCCTGTGGCGCGCATGCGCGTGCCTCAGCGCGGCCGGCGCGGGACTGCTGGCTGCTGGATATAAATATCCAGCAGCCCTGCACTGAAAAAGGAGCGTGCCGCCCGGACGAGGAGGACCCCCCTAGAGACGAGCAACCCCTGGACAACGAGCATATTAAGTATCTCTATTAACCCCCTAAAAACCCTACCACTACCCCACCAACGATTAACCCCTAAAAACCCTACCACTACCCCACCAACGATTAACCCCTTAAAAACCCTGCCACTCTATTTACCCCTGCCTACACTACCCCTGCTTGCCCATATTAACCCCTGCCTATTCTACCCCTACTTGCCCATATACACCCCTGCCTATCTATTAACCCCTACTCCCCTACCACTATCCCACCAACGCTTTACCCCTGAACCACCTACCCCAGCTGCCTTGCAGGAACATCCCTGCTCCTTTTTATTCCTTTAAACCAGGCATCCTCAAACTGCGGCCCTCCAGATGTTGTAAAACTACAACTCCCAGAATGCCCTGCTGTAGGCTGATACCTGTAGGCTGTTCGGTCATGCTGGGAGTTGTAGTTTTGCAACAGCTGGAGGGCCGCAGTTTGAGGATGCCTGCTTTAAACCTATAACCCTGTGTCTGTGGCCTGCATACCCCCTGCAGCACCACAGTTAACCTTTGTCGCTCCTTTAGGCATAGTGTAGAACCAGGAGGGGTGGGTTGCCACTTTCAATGGGTCCTTCTTCCTGCAGCTCCAGGGTACTGCAATGGGAGCGGCTTGTGCGCCCTCATATGCAAATTTGTTCCTGGGGCTGTGGGAGAGGGACCTATTCCTGTCAGAAAGACACGCCATCATGGACCGCGCCATTTTCTGGGCGCGGTACATTGATGACGTCTTTCTGATCTGGCAGGGATCTGAGGAGGAACTACATAACTTTTTTAGGATGTTAAATAATAATGACCGTAACATCAAGTTATCCTATGTCCATCATACTATGAAGGTAAACTTCCTGGATGTCTCCATAATGAAATCGACCAATGGACACATACAAACCGATGTGTATCGGAAGGAAACGGCAACCAATGCATACTTACATGCATCTTCTTTGCATCCTAGGAGCACCATTAAGGCTATACCCACCGGCCAGTTCCTACGGATCAGGAGGATATGCTCGGAGGACTCACTGTTTGAACAGCAAGCTACAGAGCTGAAAGATCGTTTCCGCAGACGCGGCTACAGTAACCGGTTGATTAAAAAGGCATATTCACGGGCAAGTAGACAAAAACAGTCTGCCTTACTTCAACCACAATACAACAAGATGGGTGATTCCCAAATCAGGTATGTGACCACTTACCATTCACGCTGGCAAGAAATGAGGGGCTGTATGTCCAAATATTGGGAAATTTTGCTTACTGATCCAATTCTTCAGAAAATACCTCCATCACGGCCACTTATCACAGCTCGTAGAGCCAACACATTACGGGACATTATGGTAAAGAGTTAACTACAACCGGCCCCTGTGAAATTGTTTCCAGGGATACCTGAACAACGGGGAGGTTTTAAACCTTGTGGCCGCTGTGTAGCTTGCCCTAATATGGAACGGGCAATTGAATTTACCAGCTCCGATGAACAAAAGACTTTTAAAATTAAACAGAGCATTACTTGTTCCACTTGCAGGGTAGTGTACTATGCTTCTTGTCCCTGCCCTAAAATTTACGTGGGCCTTACTACACGTGAATTGAAAGTTAGAGTCCGCGAGCATATTAAAGACATCATCTCCGCACAGGATGTGGAGAGAAGTATGGATTTGAAACCGGTTGCCAGACACTTTCGAGACTTCCATGGATGCAATCCAAGACTCTTAAAGGTAAGGGGGATTGATTGCATTAAGGGGGACCTTAGGGCTGGAAATATTTCAAAAAAATTGGCTCAGAAAGAGAGCCGTTGGATTTGGACACTTGGGACATTGCGCCCCAGGGGTCTCAACGAAAATTTAGGTCTCTCATCGTTCTTATGATCTCTAGGACCACGGCTGTGGATCCATTGTTTTTAATTTGTTTTTAATTCATGCTTAATCTCTTATTTTTTGCTCTTCCTCTAGGCCGCGGATGTTTTTTGTCTTTTGTTGCCCTCCATTTGATGCAGGAACGAGAAGACTCCATCAACATTTGTATTGATAGAACCAATCACAGACATATTTGTATATTTGAAGTGCATTGATGTCCGGGATAGCTCCTGACTTTAATATTCTTCACTTATTATATTTTCCATATACATTTTTAACTATTTATTCATTTTTCATTTTTTATTTTTATTTTTATTTTCATTTACTTTTGCTCCTAATTGTTTCTTTATACATATGTGTGCTGGTTCACATTATATGACCTATCAATTGTATTATTGTCTTCCATACACTTTCTCCCCCCCCCCTCCCCCCTTTTTCACACTTGTCCACTTTTTTTGTGCTTTTTCTTTCATCACCTTACGTCACTTTTGTGTTTATTCATCATCACATTCACGTATTTTCATTATATTATTGATTCATACATCGGTATCAATTTTCACATTACTTCACTATTTATTCATTCTATTCACATCATGTTTTTCACATTCACATTACTATGTGTGAGCTGACATATGTATGAATCATGTACTCTATATAACGTTTCTATATATTATTATCTATATTTGTGATTGACCGCTATTACATGCGTGGTTATGCATTTATATCTGATTATTTATTATGTATCTTATATTATTCTTATATGGATGTTCTCAAAATCATGTCTTGTTACTTTGTTTACATCTGGGTGTGGGTCCGCTAGTCCCTGACGCCGCGTTCCGCCCCTTCCAGCCGACGCCATTCTGCCAGGTCCGCGTTATCATATGACCAGTCACATGACCGCGGACATCACTGGCTGTGCGCCGGCTCGAATAGTGATGTTTGAGCGCGAGCTAATTGGGAGGCTTGTCGGCAAAAAAGACACCCAGGTGAGGCAACCAAGTGATTGATTTCCTCCGCGTCCCATTGGTGGGCTTAGGTTTAAATACATATTTCCACAGCGATGGCGTTACCCCCGGATGAAGGCACGCCGAAACGCGCGTCGGGGTAGCGCCATCCTGGTATAGCTTTATCTCCTAATGTGAGTATGTTTCCCACACTGTTGGATATATGATATGCAGCTGCAATTTTTGTGTCACTTGACTGTTGTTACGCAAGTGCATTTTCTGTGTCACTTGACTGCATTTTCAACATTGCTCTCTTTTTACATCATTTTATACTGATACGGTCATCCGGACTGGGTTAACTTAATATACTCGTCTACGGTCAATTTTGTATATAGCGTATACCAGGATGGTGTTTTTCCTGTTAACCTCTACCTTTTCTGGTCTACATATATATTTTTAATGTATTTATAAAATAAAGTGATTTATATATTTTTGGACTTTTTGGCTCCAGTATCGTTAGTTTTTGTGTGTGTGTATGTATAAGATAGTTTGCGGGTGGAACTTGGGATTGTGTTAGCATAGATAGGATCTTATTGCTGTATTGTTGTAGTGTGATTTATATAAATATTCGCTGTTAGCTGTTATAAATATATATAGCTACCCCCATTGATTTAGCTATATATATTTATAAGCCATTAGTAGACTGTGACGAGTAGAGTATTAATAAATACCTTTCTATTTAAAGTACTGTGTGTAGTCTTTTGTTACAGTAGTAGCCACAGCAATAGCCGCAGGTAGTTCCGTATAGAGTGAGGTAATAAACATTATAGGTTTCATTGGTATAAATAGGCGGAGGCGTCACTAGACAACTCACACCTATTTATGAATATTAATTAGTGATATTTGCATAAATATTAATAATTAATATTCTCCTTTAACATTGGCGAGCCAGGCCCACTGCTAGGAATTTGTGTCCGTGTTTAGCTTTGGTGAAGAAAGTCGCTCATTCTGTGAATTAGTCAGGCAAGAGAGACGCGGTCAGTGGTTTCTGAGCGTCCAGGGCCTGATAATTCAAACAGAACGCGATTTTTCAAAAAGAGCTGGGCACGGGCCAAAGTCTACAGCAGAGAATTTAAATCTTTCTGATTACTGTGTTAAATATTTTGTGTTTCCCTTACATTACCCACTAAACACCGGAGAGAAGTTGCCATACATCACGGAAGAGAGAAACATCATCGTTGGAGCTGAACAGAAGTCGTCTGGCTGGACGGGAGAAGGCGTTCCGGATATTAAAGGACCTCCTCTAAGCAGCAACACAGGACGACAAAGAACGGCACCAAAGAAGATGACCTCTCGTCAAAAAGTGACGAACAATAACGAAGACCAGACAGATCTGTTATGCTTGCCCATAGACTTCTATTAGGACGGATCAAAATGCAATGCCTCTTAAAGGCTAACATTTTGCATTCCGTTATATTCCATTATAAACGGAACCTTTAACGGAATAACATAACCTTAGTGTGAACCCACTCTAACAGAGATAGAACCGCCAAGCCAAGGATGAACTTTCTGGGAAAGGGGTGGGGTGGTCAAGGGAAAAGTGGAGTAGTCACCAATGACCACTCAGATTCTGCCTTTTGCTATAATTTTGGCAAATTTTGGTAAACTTTGGTAAATAAAAAATGCGGCCATGGGTAACTACTCCACTATTCCTTTTCTCTAGTTTCGAAAACCCCACCTGCGTTTGTGTTAAACCGATTTTTTACACAGTATGGTGAACACCTCTTACCGAATTATCTCATAGATGTACAACATGGGAAGGGTCCCTTTTCTGCTTTCTGACATACATGTATGTGATGTAAGTTACGTTAAATACAAAAGTGATCACCGACTGGAGGACAGCTTTCTGTATCTCGTTCAAGATAGATAAGGGCGCGGAGGGAAGGGGGTCTATTTATTCTGTCCCTGTTAGTGGAGGCTGACGGGGACATTTTAAAGTCTTTGAGGCTAAAAAATTGCTCCTATTAGGTCATATCTTACATAAAATATGCATATTATATAAAGTATGGCCACACCTGTATTTATGTACAATAATGTTATGCTCTTAATAAGAGATGAACAAATTTAAAAAAAAATTCGATTCGACTGGTTCGCCAAATTTTTTAGAAAAATTTGCTTCAATATGAATTTGTTTGCGACTAATCGCGGTAAGAATGGCTATTTCCGGGCAGCAAAGAGCCTTTATAGGGATGTAGAATACTGTGCCTTGTAGTAACACGCATAGGGAGTCTGTTGTGGTAGTGAAATAATACTGTGAGTCAGTATGACATGCAGATGACAGGGGTCGCTCTTAGAATCATTGCATACTTCACTTATTTGGGCATTCACGGAGCCAAAACTAACCAAATAACTGAAGTATCAACTCATCCTTACAGGTAGATGTTAGGCCCTATTAACATGTCTGCAATGTTCGTCCGCACCCGTTCCGCAAATCTGCGGAACGAGTGCGGACCCATTCATTTTGAATGGGGATGTGATGGATGCGGAGAGCACACACTGTGCTCTCCGTATCCTCATTTGCGGCCGGCGGCTCCGCAATAATATAGAGCATGTCCTATTCTTGCCCGCAATTGCAGACAAGTATAGGCATCTCTATAGGGATGGTGGCAAGGTGTGTTGCGGATCCGCAACTTGCAGATCCGCAACACACTACGGACATGTGAATTAGGCCTTAGAGTCAAGAAGACGCGCACTTCTTTTAAACCCTCATCAGCTGATTTTTACATACACGCCTAACGAACCTGTTCTATTAAATGCTTGTACAAGTAGAGCCCCCCTGACATAGTGAAAGGGTGTCAGCAGTAAGTTTGTGTTGATGTCACTGATTAATTTTCCCCATTTTTTGATCCGTCAGAACAATAACCCAGAAAAAAAGGATCCTGTCTGTGAAGCATACGCTTTCACTTGCTCAGCATTTGCTCAATAATCCATCAGTATTGCTAATGCCAAAAAAAAACAGGAGAGGATCTAAAACAGAGATGACACGTGAATGGAATATTTGCATGTCTTCTGTGTTTTCTACCCGCTCCTACCTTTGAATACCAAATCATAAGCCAATTTTGATGGGACCATACAGGCCTTAAAGCTGCTACACAGACAGGATCCATTGTGCATCTCATTTTTCCTTCCTTCTGACAGATCAGAAGAAGTGTCAAATAAATGATGATGGCAGCCATGCCAAAGGCAAAAATAGTGGACCAGTCATGAAGTGGGGAGGGTGGCAACAGCATGAGAAGTCCACAGAGTGGCCCTATGACATAGTGGTGAGGTGGAAGCAGCATGAGGAGACAACAGAGTTGCCCAATGACAGGGTGTGGAGGTAGAAGCAGTATGAAGAGGCCACAGAGTGGCACAATGACAGAGTCTGTAGGATGTGGTAGCAGCAGCATTAGAAGAAGGCCACCGAGTGGCACAATGACAGAGTCTGGAGTTGGCAGAAGCATGAGGAAGCCACAGAATGGAACAATGACAGAGTCTGGAGATGGCAGCAGCATTAGGAAGCCACAGAATGGCACAATGACAGAGTCTGCAGTGGTAGCAGCAGCATCAAGAGTTGGGAGGTTTCACCAGCAGCAGCAACTGGAGGAGGCCACAGAGTGGAACAATGACCGAGTCTGGATGTGACAACAGCATGTGGAAGCCACAGAATGGCACAATCACAGAGTGTGGAGGTGGAAGCAGCATGAGTAGGCCACAGAGTGGCACCACAACAGAGTCTGAAGTTGGCAGCAGCATGAGTAGGCCACAGAGTTGCACAATGACAGAGTCTGGAGGTGGTAGCAGCAGCGGCATTAGGAGAAAGCCAAAGAGTTTCACAATTACAGAGTCTGGAGGTGGCAGCAGCATCAGGATGAAGCCACAGAATGGCACAATCACAGAGTGTGGAGGTGGCAGCAGCATGAGGAAGCAACAGAATGGCACAATGACAAAGTGACGATAGACCAAGGTCCTTCTGGGGGAACCTGCCTGGCATGAACAGGCCTCTAGTAGCTATAGAAAATGAGAAGACAAAGCGTCAATATAGCTTTGAGCCCGGAAGAGTCGCGAAGTTCATCAAGATACGTCACTAAAGATTTTACTGCATATACCCGCAGCGCTTACCACTGAATTAATTTTGTTTTTCCTCCGAAATACCTCACAAAAATTTTACCGCATATTAATGCAGCGCTGAACGCTGAATACAATTTGTTTTTCCACCAAAATACCTCAATAAATATGTTACCACATATAACAGAGCACAGAGATGGAGAGGGTCTAAGGATTCCTCCCACACTATACGGAAGTCATCCGGCATCTATTCGCCCCGCTGAAGGATTAGTTTTAAAGTGTTGAGAAGCCACACGGGGCCTCCACGCTGCAGATTTATCATGGAAACATCATGGAGATTTTACCTCATATAACTACAGCGCTGAACTCTGTATAAAATTTGTTTTTCCACCGAAATATGTCACAAAATAATTTACCACATATAACTGCAGCGCTGAACGCAGAATACAATTTGTTCTTCTGCCAAAATATGTCACAATTGATTTTACCGCATATTACTGCAACAGTAAATGCTGAATATATTTTTACCGAAATGCGTCACTAAAGATTTTACCACATATAACTGCAGTGCTGAATGCTGAATAAAATTTATTTTTCAATCAAAATACGTCACTAAAGGTTTTGCCACATATAGCTGCAACAATGAACATTGAATATATTTTGTTTTTCTACCGAAATACATCACTAAAGGTTTTACCACATATAACTGCAAAAGTGAATGTTGAATATATTTTGTTTTTGTACTAAAATAATAATAACTGTGCTAGTGAAATGCGTATATATATTTTTTTATACTGAAATAGGCAACTAAACTCTTTCACCGCAAATAAATGCAATCGGGAAGTGCGTATAAATTTTTCCTTTTTGTACGGAAATAGGACACTGAACGCTTTCACCACATATAACTGCAGAAGTGAAATGCGTATATATTTTTTGTTTCGTACTGAAAGAGGCCACTTAATCTCTTTCACCACAAAGAAATGCAACAGTGAAGTGCATACATTTTCTTTCCTTTTTGGACTGAAATAGGACACTAACAGATCCGGATCTGGTAGGCAGTTCCGGCAACGGAACTGCCTGCCGGATTCTTCTAACGCTAGTGTGAAAGTACGCTTATACAGGTATTTACCACAAATATGGCCTTAAATAGCTACTGAGTAGAGTTGAGCGAACACCTGGAAGTTCGGGTTCGACGGGGTCCGCCGAACTTCACAAAAAAGTTTGGGTTCGGGATCCGAACTTAACCCGAACTTGACCCCGAACCCGAACCCCATTAAAGTCAATAGGGGCCCGGACTTTTGCCCACTAAAATAGCTGTAAAAAAGTCCTGGAAAGGGCTAGAGGGCTTCAAAAGGCAGCAAAATGTGGGGAAAGTGCCCTGCAAACAAATGTGGATAGGGAAATGACTTAAAATAAAATAAATTAAAATTAAAAATCTAAATCTTTATCTAGGATGAAATGGATGTGGAGTAGGAGGTTTAGGAGTCATTAGGTGGGAATGCCATCAGCAGCGTGTCTACCGGTGTGCGTTTGTATTCACGCATCATTCGATCATTAACAGACGTTTTTACAAAATTTAGTTCCATGTCAGCAAAGCACAGCAAGGGTTTTTCACCGGCAAAACAGGGCTCATATCACCCACCAATAGAACAGACGATTTTTAAAAATGTAGGCCCCTGGCACCCAGGCAGGAGGGGTTTATTCACGGCAAAACGGGGTTCATGTCACCCACCGATGGAACAGGCGATTTTTTGAAATTTCGGCCCCTGGCACCCAGGCAGAGGAGGTGGTAATTCACAGCAAAACGGGATTCATGTCACCCCCCAATCGAACAGACAAGGTTTAAAAATGTAAACTCCTGGCATCCAGGCAGAGCAGGGTTTTTTCACCGGCAAAACTCGGTTGATGTCACCCACCAATGGAACAGATGATTTTAAAAAATGTAGGCCCCTGGCACCCAGGCAAAGGAGTGGTTTATTCACGGTAAAACGGGGTTCATGTCACCCACCAATGGAACAGGCGATTTTTTTAAATGTAGGCCCCTGGCACCCAGGCAGAGGAGGGGTTAATTCATAGCGAAACGGGGTTCATGTCACCCACCAATGGAACAGACGATTTTTAAAAAATGTAGGTCCCTGGCACCCAGGCAGAGGATGGGTTTATTCATAGCAAAAATTGTAATATTGCACCCAACAATTTAAAAGAAGATTTTTAAAATTTTCTGTCCCTGTCACTTATTCGGAGCAAGGGTTTGTACCCAGAAAAAATGGTAATATTTCACCCAACAATTTAAAAGAAGATTTTCCGCATTTTCGGTCACTGTCACCTTTGCAGAGCAGCGGTTTGTACCCAGCAAAAATTGTAATTTTGCACCCAACAATTTAAAAGAAGATTTTTTAAATTTTCGGTCCCTGTCACCTATGCAGTGCAGGGTTACTTGACAGCAAAAAATTGGAATATGTCAACCCCTGAACTCCCAAACGGATTAACTATATTATTGTCCACGGCACATATGCAGCACAGGCCGCAAAGGTAATTCCTGGCCTTAAAAAATATGATTTTTTTAACCACCCATGAATAACATGGATTTAAGTGGTATATTTTGGAGTGTAGGACCTCATCCTTCTCAACATCATCTTCCACCCAGTCTTTACCCCTGCCCTCTTTGTCGGTCTGCACACCGCAGAGAGCCGCAGCAGTTTGCACCTGTGTTTCGTCATCATCAGAGACGTGCTGCGGTGGTCTTCCATTGTCCTCATCCTCAAACCTAAATGGTTGGGCATCCGTGCACTCCATCTCTTCCACTTCTGGGGCAGGGCTATGGTTATGGCCCTGGGAAACCCTGCCAGCAGAGTCATCAAAAAGCATAAGAGACTGCTGCATGACTTGAGGCTCAGATTGCTTGGCTTATTTACAAGGGGGTGAGGTGAAAGACTGATGGGCATGGGCTGCAGGAGCCAACTCTGAGCTTTCATCAGGGGACGTGGTGGGAGACAATGTGAAGGAACTGGAGGCACTGTCAGCCACCCAATCTACTAGCGCCTGTACTTGTTCTGGCCTCATCATTCGTAGAGCGGCATTCAGGCCTACCAAATAACGCTGCAGGTTCTGTCGCATACTCACACCTGAGGAAGGTGTTTCACTTGGACCTGTAGTTGGCGCTGAATGACCATGTCCTCTCACAGCAACAGGAGCTCCACCAAAACAACACAACGACCATGCCCACGTCCCGTATTTGGTGTTCTCCTCATTATTCACGTTCACCCACCAAACTATTAGATGCTTTATCTCCGGTGTAAATTTTACTGCCAATAGTCAACAATTAAGTTCACTAACAGTAAGGCAGTGCCTGTGTCATAAACAGAATACATTTCTTTAGGTCACACAACAGTGTTACGGAGCAATTCAATACAATTACTTCATTAAGTCCTCAAAAATAAAAATACAACCATAAAATGGGAGATTTTTAAAAGCATTGTAACATCTAAATGGGAGAGGTACATACCTTATAGGAACAAAAGGCTAAGGAACAATGAGAAACCAATGTGGATAAATGGAACCGCAAAGAAAGCAATAAATGACAAAAAGAATGCATATAAATCACTAAAACAGGAGGAGCCAGGTAGCACTGATAAACTATAAGGAAAAAAATAGAATATGTAAAAAACTAATAATATTTGCCAAACTAAAGACCAAGAGATTAATTGCCAAAGAGAGTAAAACTAACCCTAAAATGTTCTTCAATTATATAAATAGTAAAAATATAAATCTGAAGGAGTCGGCCCTCTACATAGCAATGAGGGGGTTTTGCAGAGAGCGACGAGGATAAAGCAAAACTATTAAATATTTTCCTCTCCACTATATTCACTGAGGAAAATAAACTGTCAGTTGAAATGCAGAATGTAAAAGTAAATTCCCCATTAAAAGTGCCCTGTCTGACCCAGGAAGAAGTACAACAGCGAATTAAAAAGATTAAAATAGACAAATTGCCAGGACCGGATGGCATACACCCCGAATCCTAAGGGAATTAAGTGATGTCATAGCCAGACCTTTATTTCTGATATTTACGGACTCTATACTGACAGGGAATGTTCCACAGGATTGGCGCATAGCAAATGTAGTGCCAATATTCGAAAAGGGTCCAAAAACAGAGCCTGGAAATTATAGGCCGGCAAGTTTAACATCTATTGTTGGTAAACTGTTTGAAGGGTTTCTAAGAGATGCTATTTTGGAGTATCTCAATGAAAATAAGCAAATAACGCCATATCAGCATGGCTTCATGAGGGATCGGTCATGCCAAACAAATTTAATCAGCTTCTATGAGGAGGTAAGTTCTAGACTTGACAGCAGCAAATCAATGGATGTCATATATCTGGACTTCTCCAAAGCATTTGACACTGTACCTCATAAAAGGTTAGTATATAAAATGAGGATGCTCGGACTGGGAGAAAATGTCTGTATGTGGGTTAGTAACTGGCTGAGTGACAGAAAACAGAGGGTGGTTATTAACAGCAGATACTCAGATTGGGTCACTGTCACTAGTGGGGTACCTCAGGGGTCAGTATTGGGCCCTATTCTCTTCAATATATTTATTATTGATCTTGTAGAAGGCCTGAACAGTAAAATATCTATTTTTGCAGATGACACTAAACTGTGTAAAGTAATTAACACTGAAGAGGACAGTTTTCTGCTACATAGGGATCTGGATATATTGGAGGCTTGGGCAGAGAAATGGCAGATGAGGTTTAACACTGACAAATGTAAAGTTATGCACATGGGAAGGAATAATGCAAGTCACCTCGTACATATTAAATGGTAAAACACTCGGTAACACTGACATGGAAAAGGATCTAGGAATTTTAATAAACAGCAAATTAAGCTGCAAAAACCAGTGTCAGGCAGCTACTGCCAAGGCCAATAAGATAATGGGTTGCATCAAAAGGGGCATATATGCCCGTGATGAGAACATAGTCCTACCACTTTACAAATCACTAGTCAGACCACACAAGAAGATTTTTTAAATTTTCGGTCCCTGTCACCTATGCAGTGCAGGGTTACTTGACAGCAAAAAATTGGAATATGTCAACCCCTGAACTCCCAAACGGATTAACTATATTATTGTCCACGGCACATATGCAGCACAGGCCGCAAAGGTAATTCCTGGCCTTAAAAAATATGATTTTTTTAACCACCCATGAATAACATGGATTTAAGTGGTATATTTTGGAGTGTAGGACCTCATCCTTCTCAACATCATCTTCCACCCAGTCTTTACCCCTGCCCTCTTTGTCGGTCTGCACACCGCAGAGAGCCGCAGCAGTTTGCACCTGTGTTTCGTCATCATCAGAGACGTGCTGCGGTGGTCTTCCATTGTCCTCATCCTCAAACCTAAATGGTTGGGCATCCGTGCACTCCATCTCTTCCACTTCTGGGGCAGGGCTATGGTTATGGCCCTGGGAAACCCTGCCAGCAGAGTCATCAAAAAGCATAAGAGACTGCTGCATGACTTGAGGCTCAGATTGCTTGGCTTATTTACAAGGGGGTGAGGTGAAAGACTGATGGGCATGGGCTGCAGGAGCCAACTCTGAGCTTTCATCAGGGGACGTGGTGGGAGACAATGTGAAGGAACTGGAGGCACTGTCAGCCACCCAATCTACTAGCGCCTGTACTTGTTCTGGCCTCATCATTCGTAGAGCGGCATTCAGGCCTACCAAATAACGCTGCAGGTTCTGTCGCATACTCACACCTGAGGAAGGTGTTTCACTTGGACCTGTAGTTGGCGCTGAATGACCATGTCCTCTCACAGCAACAGGAGCTCCACCAAAACAACACAACGACCATGCCCACGTCCCGTATTTGGTGTTCTCCTCATTATTCACGTTCACCCACCAAACTATTAGATGCTTTATCTCCGGTGTAAATTTTACTGCCAATAGTCAACAATTAAGTTCACTAACAGTAAGGCAGTGCCTGTGTCATAAACAGAATACATTTCTTTAGGTCACACAACAGTGTTACGGAGCAATTCAATACAATTACTTCATTAAGTCCTCAAAAATAAAAATACAACCATAAAATGGGAGATTTTTAAAAGCATTGTAACATCTAAATGGGAGAGGTACATACCTTATAGGAACAAAAGGCTAAGGAACAATGAGAAACCAATGTGGATAAATGGAACCGCAAAGAAAGCAATAAATGACAAAAAGAATGCATATAAATCACTAAAACAGGAGGGGAGCCAGGTAGCACTGATAAACTATAAGGAAAAAAATAGAATATGTAAAAAACTAATAATATTTGCCAAACTAAAGACCAAGAGATTAATTGCCAAAGAGAGTAAAACTAACCCTAAAATGTTCTTCAATTATATAAATAGTAAAAAATATAAATCTGAAGGAGTCGGCCCTCTACATAGCAATGAGGGGGGTTTTGCAGAGAGCGACGAGGATAAAGCAAAACTATTAAATATTTTCCTCTCCACTATATTCACTGAGGAAAATAAACTGTCAGTTGAAATGCAGAATGTAAAAGTAAATTCCCCATTAAAAGTGCCCTGTCTGACCCAGGAAGAAGTACAACAGCGAATTAAAAAGATTAAAATAGACAAATTGCCAGGACCGGATGGCATACACCCCCGAATCCTAAGGGAATTAAGTGATGTCATAGCCAGACCTTTATTTCTGATATTTACGGACTCTATACTGACAGGGAATGTTCCACAGGATTGGCGCATAGCAAATGTAGTGCCAATATTCGAAAAGGGTCCAAAAACAGAGCCTGGAAATTATAGGCCGGCAAGTTTAACATCTATTGTTGGTAAACTGTTTGAAGGGTTTCTAAGAGATGCTATTTTGGAGTATCTCAATGAAAATAAGCAAATAACGCCATATCAGCATGGCTTCATGAGGGATCGGTCATGCCAAACAAATTTAATCAGCTTCTATGAGGAGGTAAGTTCTAGACTTGACAGCAGCAAATCAATGGATGTCATATATCTGGACTTCTCCAAAGCATTTGACACTATACCTCATAAAAGGTTAGTATATAAAATGAGGATGCTCGGACTGGGAGAAAATGTCTGTATGTGGGTTAGTAACTGGCTGAGTGACAGAAAACAGAGGGTGGTTATTAACAGCAGATACTCAGATTGGGTCACTGTCACTAGTGGGGTACCTCAGGGGTCAGTATTGGGCCCTATTCTCTTCAATATATTTATTATTGATCTTGTAGAAGGCCTGAACAGTAAAATATCTATTTTTGCAGATGACACTAAACTGTGTAAAGTAATTAACACTGAAGAGGACAGTTTTCTGCTACATAGGGATCTGGATATATTGGAGGCTTGGGCAGAGAAATGGCAGATGAGGTTTAACACTGACAAATGTAAAGTTATGCACATGGGAAGGAATAATGCAAGTCACCTCGTACATATTAAATGGTAAAACACTCGGTAACACTGACATGGAAAAGGATCTAGGAATTTTAATAAACAGCAAATTAAGCTGCAAAAACCAGTGTCAGGCAGCTACTGCCAAGGCCAATAAGATAATGGGTTGCATCAAAAGGGGCATATATGCCCGTGATGAGAACATAGTCCTACCACTTTACAAATCACTAGTCAGACCACACATGGAGTACTGTGTACAGTTCTGGGCTCCTGTAAACAAGACAGACATAGCAGAGCTGGAGAGGGTTCAGAGGAGGGCAACTAAAGTAATAACTGGAATGAGGGATCTACAGTACCCTGAAAGGTTATCAAAATTAGGGTTATTCACTTTAGAAAAAAGACGACTGAGGGGAGATCTAATAACTATGTATAAATATATCAGGGGTCAGTACAGAGATCTGTCCCATCATCTATTTATCCCCAGGACTGTGACTGTGACGAGTGGACATCCTCTGGGTCTGGAGGAAAGAAGGTTTGTACACAAACATAGAAGAGGATTCTTCACTGTAAGAGCAGTGAAACTATGGAACTCTCTGCCTGACGAGGTGGTGATGGTGAGTACAATAAAGGAATTCAAGAGGGGACTGGATGTATTTCTGGAGTGTAATAATATTACAGGCTACAGCTACTAGAGATGGGTCATTGATCCAGGGAGTTATTCTGATTGCCTGATTGGAGTCGGGAAGGAATTTTTTCCCCCTTAAGCTGGGAAAATTGGCTTCTGCCTCACAGGGTTTTTTTGCCTTCCTCTGGATCAACTTGTAGGAAACAGGCCGAACTGGATGGACAAATGTTTTTTTTCGGTCTTATATACTATGTTACTATGTTACACTATCACCAAAAATTTGATTTTTTAAACCAACAATGTAAAAGCAGAGGTTAACGGTTTAATTTGACTGTCAGAAATGCAGTGTACACCGCAAATGTGCTATCTACCACAAAACCTGTGTGTTTGCAATTAACTATGTAAATGCAGAGTTCAAAAGGTTACTTAAAATGACTAAAATACAGGGTAGGCCCCAGATCTGCTATGTAGCGCAAAACCAATGTTTATTGCAACAAACTACAGAAATGCAGTATGTCACTGCTAAATTTTAAAATAGATTTTTGTGCGTTGTATGTCAAACTGCTCTGTGGTACAAAAATGCAGGTTTATTTCCGCCAAATACAGAAATGCAGTATGTCACTGCTAAATTTGAAATTACGTTTTTCAGCGTTGTATGCAAAAGTGCTTTGTGGAACAACAATACGGGATTATTTCCCCGAAATACACAAATGCTGTATTTCACTGATAAATTTAAAAATATGTTTTTGTGTGTTGTATGCAAAACTGCTCTGTGGAACAACAATAGTAGTTTATTTCCCCCAAGTACAAGAATGTAGAATGTCACTGCAAAATTAAAAAACACGTTTTTGTGCGTTGTATGTAAAACTGCTCTGTGGAACAACAATATGGGTTTATTTCCCCCAAATACAGAAATTTGGTATGTCACTGCTAAATTGAAAAATACGTTTTTGTGCGTTGTATGCAAAACTGCTCCGTGGAACAACAATATGGGTTTATTTCCCCCAAATACACAAATGTAGTATGTCGCCCCTAAATTTAAAAACAGGATTTTCAGCGTTGTATGCAACAGTGCTCTATAGCACTACAATACAGGTTTTTGACCCCCAAAAATGCACTACAGGTATGTCACCCCTAAATTATAAAATAGGTAATGTAGGGGGACCTGACCTGCCATAAAAAATTAATTTTTCCTCCACTGAGCTACCAAAAAAGGATTAGACTGATGTCCCTGGCAGGCTGGCACACACGGAGGTCACATGCAGTTCCAAGAACACTGCAGTTGCTAAAATGGCCGCCGACCCCCACCTCACTAACAGATGGATTAAAAATTATTTTGCAGTATCCCTGGGCTCAGGGCTGGGTACAAAAATGTAGCATTACACCCTCAATAATTGCTGTAGCTTGAAGATTTAACACCACCAAGTTCAACAGATTTCTTCCCTGATCTGTCTCCCACAGAAGGGGCAGCATTCCATATCTACAATGAGAAGAGCAGAGTGACGTGAGGCGCTACATGACTCCCGCTTAAATAGAGGCTGGGTCACATGCTGCACTTAGCCAATCACAGCCATGCCATTAGTAGGCATGGCTGTGATGGCTTCTTAGGGCAAAGTAGTAAAACGCTTGTTGAGTGGCTGCCCTGCAGCCTTTCAAAAAGTGGCAAGAATTCGCCGAACAACGAACCCGAACTTTTATGGAAATGTCCGGGTTGGGGTCTGGGTGCGAAAAACCGTAATGCTCGGTACGAACCCAAACTTTACAGTTCGGGTTCACTCAACCCAACTACTGAGCCTTAATTTTTATTTTTAAAGTTATGGTTGATGGAATGCAGGGAGAAAATAAAAAAAAAATCTCTTGGTCCCCAAAGGGGTTTTTCTCATTCTACAACTTTTCACATATTCACATAATAAACACAGAAATGCAACAGCACTCTGCCGTGCATCTATGCTAGAAATGAACAGAAGCGTCATTGTACATTTTGATCCAAAAGTAATAAGCCACTCGCCGCACCAAGGTCGCCTCTATGGGTAGTCCTAACGCTAAATCCTACCTGTTATGGGCCATAACAGCCAAATAAAATCCAGGGATTTTACGTGGCTGTCATGGACCATAACAGGTAGGATTTAGCGTTAGGACCACTCATAGGGGCGGCCTTGGTGCAGCGAGTGGCTTATTTCTTTTTGATCAAAATGTACACTGACGCTTCTGTTGACTTCTAGCATAAAGGCAGGGCAGAGTGCTGGTTGCAGAGTGCTGTTGCATTTCTGTTTTTGTATGTATATTTTGCCATGGCTACGTGCACCTGCATACAGGGACGTGCTGACTGACCCCCTTTTTGTCTGTGAAATATTCACATAATAAGTGATAAGTGTTTCATCACTGGGCATCCCAACATTTGGGCCTCCACTGACTATAAGAAACTAAAAAACTACTGACAGACATACAGTACATAGGAGCAGAGTGCAGGCAGTATTATATACTTCAGTCAGTGGAATTGCTGTCAAAATAAGCTTTGGATGATGCAAGTGAAGGAACCATCACTTCCATTATGGTGGGTACTGAAACAGGAAGGATTGAGGCACTGGAACAATGGGACTGTCAACAGATGAGTTTCTTTTTTCTTTTGGCATGCATTTCGGCCACTGTTCAATCTTGCTGCTATTCTGAACAACTCTGAGCACAGAAAACTTAACTTTTAATCTATAAAATAACCTCTTCCTGGACCTGGATGTAATTGTACATCCAGATGAGCACTTACTTTGAGCGCCTAGACACGAAGTTACGCCCAAACTTCTAACCGGTGCTGTGACACAAGGAAGTGTCACAGCACTGGTGTCTCTGTGACACAGGCTTTGTTACAGGCTCTAATCTTCACAGTTCCTGTCTGCGAAGCTCAGAGCCCCCTGTGCCCCCATGCTTCCCTCCTCTGCCTTCTGCTGCCCTCTACCTCCTGCTGCCCTCTACCTCCTGCCACCTCCTAAATGCCTTCTGCTGCCCCATCATCACTTCAGATGTTATGTATGGTGATAGTGGCGGCTCAGCAGCAAAGCCACCTTCATCAAAAGCCGGTGTCATTTGTAATATACAGCTAACACTCTGCTGCAATGGCCAAGATCGGTGCTGGCTCCAATTCCGGCCACTTAACCTCTTAGATGTTGCTGTTAGTAGCTACCCACAGCATCCATCGGGTTATACAGAGGGAGGGCGCTACCTCTCTGCCCAATTGACCACTGTGCTCCGATGCTAGTAGGACAATAATTATTATGGCAACCAAACATCTTACAAAAGCTGCCAGGATTGCCATGTAAATAAGCCTGCAGGTCTGATCAGGCTTAGTGTCAGTGTAATACTAACAACTGTGCACTGCAGTTAATAATTATTGCAGTGCACTGTACAGCCATCAGACCCACTAGATCTTCAAGATTCAAATAGGACTTGATAAAAAAAAAATGTAAAAAATAATTTAATAAAATTTTAATTAATTAAAAAAATTAAATAGATTGCCAAATTTTCCCATATCTGCTCATTTATAATAGATTATCTGCCACCAATGCCAGATAAAGTGGAGGTATCGGCTACAGCTACAAATGTACATGCTGGATTTTATTCTGCACCTATCCAATAAAGATTATTACGAATTTTCACTACCATCCTGGAGGCTGGATTATTTTTTCTTGGTTGCTTCCCTCCACACCTGGTTCCTGGCGTTTTTCCGAGACTTCCATTGATGGTGATTCAGGTGTGCTCCGCCACGTGTCCAAATGTCCATACCTGTCAATCAAACAGGATGGGGAACTTCTTTAGCAACAGCAACAGCCCCTCGCAGGTGAAGAATTCTATTTGATGAATTATCTGTATGGTCCTCAACCATACAGATAGTTGTGAGTAGAGTTGAGCAAACACCTGGAGGTTCGGGTTCGAGAAGTTCGGCCGAACTTCCCGAAAATGTTCGGGTTCGGGATCCGAACCCGAACCGAACTTCATCCTGAACCCCATTGAAGTCAATGGGGACCCGAACTGTTGGGCACTAAAAAGGCTATCAAATAGTCCAGGAAAGGGCTAGAGGGCTGCAAACAAATGTGAATAGGGAAATGAATTAAAATAAAATAAAATAAATAAAAATTAACCAATATCAAATGGAGAGAGGTCCCACAGCAAGGAATAAGGCGTTAAATCACCCACCACTGGAGAAGGCCACTTTCAGTTATTTAGGCCCTAGCACCCAGACAGAGGAGAGAAGTACCACAGCAGAGAATCATGCGTCATATCACCCACCACTGGAGAAGGCCACTTTCATTTATTTAGGCCCCAGCACCCAGACAGAGGAGAGAGGTCCCACAGCAAGGAATAAGGCATCATATCACCCACCACTGGAGAAGGCCACTCAGTTATTTAGGCCCCAGCACCCAGACAGAGGAGAGAGGTCCCACAGCAAGGAATAAGGCGTCATATCACCCACCACTGGAGAAGGCCACTTTCAGTTATTTAGGCCCCAGCACCCAGACAGAGGAGAGAGGTCCCACTGCAAGGAATAGGGCATCATATCACCCACCACTGGAGAAGGCCACTTTCAGTTATTTAGACCCCAGCACCCAGACAGAGGAGAGAGGTCCCACAGCAGAGAATCATGCGTCATATCACCCACCACTGGAGAATGCCATTTTCTTTTTTTAATCAAATCTTTTTTTTATTAAGCAAAAGATGAAAAGCAGTACAAATGTACAATGCACTTTATAGCAAACATAGTAGAGGGAAATCTGATCCGACCCACTTGCACTTAAATTAGCACAGAATATCCTATTAACCCCCATATAGAAACATCCCTTCCCTCCCCCCAACACCCCCCCCCCCACCCCTCCGTTCCAGTGCTGGTCACCTTACCTACACATTCCATTAGCATTCACATATTCACACCACAGCATCCACAATCTTTCAAATTTAAGCGGACAGCCGCTTTTCTGAAAAATAATCTTTTCATAAGTGAGCATGGTATTAACCTTGGATACAAATTCAGTAAACTTCAGAGGATCAGCTTGTATCCAGTATTGGGCCACCAATTTTCTCGCCACATACAACAGACGTCCTATTGCCACCTTACACACATCTTCAGACACTAATTCAGTAGTATAACTTAAAATACAGACTTTAGGATCCCCAGGTATTAATACCTTATAGACTTTATGTATACAATTCAGTACCTTACCCCAAAACTGCGTCAACGCAAAACATTGCCATATCATATGCAAAAGATACGCAGAGTCTACAGAACACCTTGGACATCTATCATCTGTTCTATGTCCCAGATGGAATAAAAATATTGGCGTCCCTGTGAACAATGAACAACTGTGATAACTTTCCACTTTCATTTAAGGAAGATAATGGCACTGCTTCCAATATATCATGCCATTGCTCATTAGAAATCGGTCCTATGTCCTGCTCCCACTTACGCATTCTAGTCAGCGGATATAGCTCCAAATGATCATTCATAGGAAGACGATATACTATGGAAATTAACCCTTTCCTGCCCCCCTTTGAGAGAACTAGATGGAGCACTGCATCACGATTCGAGACCTTGAAGCCATTCTTTATCATAGTATCATAAGCATGTCTAATTTGCAAGTACTTGTAAAAGTGAGCTCTAGGAACACCGAACACTTCTTGTATTTTAGTAAAAGATCGGAACACCCCTCCGTCTAGCAAATGTTCCATTCGGAGCACCCCCCTTTTCTTCCAATCCTCAAATCCTGTCAAGGAGAGAAATTCCGACATCACCGGATTGCCCCACAAGGGAATATATTCCATAAGGCCACTGACATTCCTAATGTGCTTCACCTTATTCCACACGGTATACATTGTACGCCGTAACAAAGTATGGAGCCGTTCAGATCTGTCCTCTGCCCCTTCCAGCAGCAACAGTAGATCCCGTTCTGTCATCTGAGACTTCAAAATCAGGCCAGTCATATCAACCTTCTGATTGTCTAGCCAGCCCTTAAAATGTTGACATTGAGCTGCCAAATAGTATATCCAGGGGTTTGGTATCACCAAACCTCCTTCCGTTTTAGGATATTGCAGGGTTTCTAGCTTTATACGGGGTTGCCCGCGACGCCATATCGGTTCCCTAAATATTGTATTTATCTTCCCAAATTTTTCTCTGGAAAGCCAGACTGGGGAATTGTGCAGGACAAACAGGAGCTGTGGCATCCATATCATTTTGATCAAGTTAGCTCTACCTATTACAGAGAGAAAGAGTTTGCACCACGCTTTAGACTTGTCCCTGAATCTATGTAACAGGGGAACCAGATTCAGGTCCTCACAATCCCCAACTCTTGGCGTCATGTACACACCTAAATACTTAATGCGCCCTTCACATGGAATCTGACTCTCCACTAGCACCCGTGATTTAGGTTGGTTATCTATCAACATCAAGACTGATTTGTGCCAGTTAATTGTTAGTCCAGAAAGTTTACCAAATCTATCAATAACTTTCATTGCTGCCGTCAAGGAACTATCCGTATCTCCCTTAAACAACAGAGTGTCATTTGCATACAAGGCCACCTTGTTTTGAGTGGGGCCATACTTAAAGCCTTGAATATCTGAGGCCTTACGTATCGTAGCAGCTAGCGGCTCTATCACCAATGCAAACAGCAACGGCGAAAGAGGGCACCCTTGCTGGGTGCCTCTATACAACTGAAATTTTGCGGACACACTTCCATTCGCCCTGATACAGGCCCTAAGACTAGAAGAAAGTACCTTCACCCATGAGATAAACCCCTGTCCAAACCCCATATGCTCCAGGGGGTACTCCATAGCAAACGCCACTCTACACTATCGAAGGCCTTGACCGCATCCAGTGAAAAGATTGCCCTATCACCCACATTATCTGCAGGTAACTGCAAACTAGCAAACACCCTTCTGATATTAATGGAGGTAGATTTTTGGGGCATAAATCCAGTTTGATTTGAGTGAATGACAGACAATATTACCTTGGACAGACGCATGGCCAAGACCTTCGCTAGTATCTTTACATCCACTGGAAGCAACGAAATAGGACGGTAAGAATCGGGCAACCGTGGATCCTTTCTCGGCTTTGGGAGGACACCAATTAGAGCTTCCTGCATGGACGTTGGTAGACACCCTTTCTCTAAAGAATAGGTAAAGACAGAAAGTAACTCCGGTAGAAGTGTGTCCGCAAAATTCTTATACATCTCCACCGGGAGGCCATCCATCCTTGGCGCTTTGTTTTTAGCCATGGATCTCACCGCCTCTTGCAGTTCCTCCAACTGTATGGGGGCATCTAACAACTCACAATCCTCCCGCGACAACCGAGGAAGATCTGCTTCTCGCAGGAAATCATCTATCTCCACATCAGAGCATGTTATTTTAGACTCATATAGGGACGCATAAAACGTTTCCAGTACATTAAGAATGTATTTAGTGTCCTGCCTAAATACTCCCCCTCCATCTACCAGACCAGCAATACACGCAGAACCCTGTTGCGCCTTGGAAATCATAGACAGCATATGTCCTGCTCTCTCTCCCTCAGCAAAAAACTGTTGTTTATAAAACTGTCTTTTCCTTTCCGCAACCTGAAGTAAGTAACATCTAAGTTCTTCTTGCACAACTCTCAGTTTATTACCATTATCTACAGTGGGATTCATCGTAAAGGCTTCTTCCGCCGCCCGCATACTGTCATGCATCTGCACATCCTGTTCTTTGGACTTAGTTTTGATCCTACAGACCGCTTTAATCAAGGCACCTCTAAGAAAGGCCTTCATAGCTTCCCACACCGTATGCACAGAGGCCGACCCCGTATTATGCCGAAAGTATTCCTGCAATGCCGTAATTATCTCCGCATTATCTCCCATCAGCGTAAGCCAGAAGGCATTAAACCGCCAGCAGTTACGCCTGGAACTGGCTACTCCCCCACCACCAAATTCTATCATGAATAAGGAATGATCCGATATGGATCTGGGTAGACATTCACCCCAGTATTGAAATCGCCGACTATGAGCACCGGAAGATTAGGAAATGCCGCCAAAACTCCAAAATCATTCTCAGAGGCACCACTGAATATGGTGGCGGTATATATATCGTCGCCAATACCATCTTGATACCATTTATAGCACAGTGAATACATACAAACCTCCCCTCTACATCAATATATTCCTTAAAGCATTCAAACCTAACTGCTTTATGAATTAATATACTGACCCCTCTGGAATGTGCGGAAAAGGCTGAATGCACGGAGTAACCTATCCACGCTTTGTGAAGCATGTGCAGTTTTCGTTTAGTCATATGGGTCTCTTGCAGACAGCATACCGCCGGTTGGTGCCTGGACAGGTATTGGAAAATACTATGCCTTTTCGTGGCCTCGGCCATACCCCGCACATTTATGCAAGTGATGCCGCCATCTAATCTGAGGAGTTCAAATAATTGGGCAGCTGACATGCAAGCAAATTTCCACACTTCCTTAAACGTGTAATATGAAAGCAAACCGACACAGCAATAGATCCACATAAACAAAAG
This sequence comes from Bufotes viridis, assembly GCA_033119425.1. NCBI lineage: Eukaryota > Metazoa > Chordata > Amphibia > Anura > Bufonidae > Bufotes > Bufotes viridis. Next base: position 538,930,041 of record CM065590.1, on the reverse strand, counting down.
AGGGTTAAGGTAAGCAACTCAGCCCAACTTTGCCTGAAAACTATTACAGTCCAGAACCAATGTAAACATAACATGAATCGAATAACGTGAGTCATTTTGCTACTCACTTGAGACTCCAAAATTGCAAACTCAGGCCTTTAAGTGTGGCATTACAACCTGCTATTGCCACCATCACATCTTTCAGGGTGGGCTCTGCAGGGACTACCCCTACATCAACAGGTTCTGGGCTTTTAGCACTTTGGCGTTCTCCTAATGGCTGCCTTCCCTCCTCTTGATGTTCCTCCTCAGAGGATTGATCAGAGTTCTCTCCGTCAAACTTAGCCTCCTCTGAGTCCCCCCACTGCCCCAGCGAACCTGCGTGTGCAAATCTTTGCAGCCGCGCCGCGATCTCCTGCTGCGCCACAGCTGCCCGGCCACCGTCATCTTCCTCTTCGGCGCCATGTTGGTCTCGCGCCTCTCGGCCCGTTTTCAGCGGGGTTTTGCCTTTTCTCGGCATCTCTCTCACTGCTGCAGCCGTCCCAACAGGTAGTATTACCTCACATCGTAGTGTAGGTGGTTTGGAAACAGATAGGAGCAGTCTGGCAGGATTAAAGTGCGGATTATGATCGGAGCTGCTGAGGCACGCGTCCTAATCCATACATCGTCAGGCTCCGCCCCGGAGAAGGCCATTTTCAGGTATTTAGGCCCCAGCACCCAGACAGAGGAGAGAGGTCCCACAGCAAGGAATAAGGCGTCATATCACCCACCACTGGAGAAGGCCACTTTCAGTTATTTTGGCCCCAGCACCCAGACAGAGGAGAGAGGTCCCACAGCAGAGAATCATGCGTCATATCACCCACCACTGGAGAAGGCCACTTTCAGTTATTTAGGCCCCAGCACCCAGACAGAGGAGATAGGTCCCACAGCAAGGAATACAAGAATACATGGATGAGGGGGGAGGCAGTTATAAATGTCTATTCTGCACAAGGGAGGGACAGGTCCTTTGGGATCCACGCCTGGTTCATTTTTATGAATGTCAGCTTGTCCACGTTGGCTGTGGACAAGCGGCTGCGTTTGTCAGAAATGACGCCCCCTGCCGTGCTGTATACGTGTTCAGACAAAACGCTGGCAGCCGGGCAGGCCAGCACCTCCAAGGCATAAAATGCTAACTCTGGCCACGTGGACAATTTGGAGACCCAGAAGTTGAATGGGGCCGAACCATCAGTCAGTACGTGGAGGGGTGTGCAGACGTACTGTTAAACCATGTTGGTGAAATGCTGCCTCCTGCTAAGACGTTCCGTATCAGGTGGTGGTGCAGTTAGCTGTGGAGTGGAGACAAAACTTTTCCACATTTCTGCCATGCTAACCCTGCTCTCAGAGGAGCTGGCCATGACACAGCTGCGTTGGCGACCTCTTGCTCCTCCTCTGCCTTCGCCTTGGGCTTCCACCTGTTCCCCTGTGACATTTGGGAATGCTCTCAGGAGCGCCTCTACCAGCGTGCGCTTGTACTCGCGCATCTTCCTTTCACGCTCCAGTGCAGGAAGTAAGGTGGGCACAGTCTTTGTACCGGGGATCCAGCAGGGTGGCAACCCAGTAGTCCGCACACGTTAAAATGTGGGAAACTCTGCTGTCGTTGCGCAGGCACTGCAGCATGTAGTCGCTCATGTGTGCCAGGCTCCCCAGATGTAAGGACAAGCTGTCCTCTGTGGGAGGCGTATCGTCATCGTCCTTCGTATCCCCCAGCCACGCACCAGTGATTGGCCTGAGCTGTGTCGGGTGCCACCCCGCTGTGAACATGCTTCATACTCATCCTCCTCCACCTCATCCTCCTCGTCCTCCAGTAGTGGGCCTTGGCTGGCCACATTTGTACCTGGCCTCTGCAGTTGCAAAAAACCTCCCTCTGAGGCACTTCTAACAGACTGGCCTGAAAGTGCTAAAAATTACCCCTCATTCTCTTCCTCCTCCTTCTGGGCTGCCTCCTCTTCCATCATCGCCCTAAGCGTTTTCTCAAGGAGACATAGAAGTGGTATTGTAACGCTGATAACGGTGTCATCGCCACTGGCCATGTTGGTGGAGTACTCAAAACAGCGCATCAGGGCACACAGGTCTCGCATGGAGGCCCAATAATTGGTGGTGAAGTGGTGCTGTTCCGCAGTGCGACTGATGCGTGCGTGCTGCAGCTGAAACTCCACTATAGCCTGCTGCTGCTCGCACAGTCTCTACAGCATTTGCAAGGTGGAGTTCCACCTGGTGGGCACGTCGCCTTTGAGGCGGTGAGCGGGAAGGCCGAATTTCCGCTGCAGCACAGACAGGCGAGCAGTGGCAGGATGTGAACGCCGGAAGCGCGCACAGACGGCCCACACTTTATGCAGCAGCTCTGACATGTCGGGGTAGTTGTGAATGAACTTTTGCAACACCAAATAGAGCACATGTGCCAGGCAAGGGATGTGCGTCAAACCGGCTAGTCCCAGAGCTGCGACGAGATTACGCCCATTATCGCACACCACCAGGCCGGGCTTGAGGCCCACCGGTAGAAACCACTCGTTGGTCTGTTGTTCTATACCCCGCCACAACTCCTGCGCGGTGTGGGGCCTGTCCCCCAAACATATGAGATTCAGAATGGCCTGCTGACGTTTACCCTGGGCTGTGTTGAAGTTGGTGGTGAAGGTGTGTGGCTGACTGGATGAGCTGGTGGAAGCAGAGGAGGAGGAGGAAGCCGAGTAGGAGGAGGAGGCTACAGGAGGCAAAGAATGATGCCCTGCGATCCTTTGCGGCAGAAGGACGTGCGCCAAGGAACTCTCCGCCTGGGGCCCAGCCACCACTGCATTTACCCAGTGTGCAGTTAGGGAGATATAGCGTCCCTGGCCGTGCTTACTGGTCCACGTATCTGTTTTTAGGTGTACCGTGCCACAGATGGCGTTGCGCAGTGCACACTTGATTTTATCGGATACTTGGTTGTGCAGGGAAGGCATGGCTGTCTTGGAGAAGTAGTGCCGGCTGGGAACAACATACTGTGGGACAGCCATTGCCATCAGCTATTTGAAGCTGTCTGTGTCCACCAGCCTGAATGACAGCATTTCAAAGGCCAGTAGTTTAGAAATGCTGGCATTAAGGCCCAGTGCTCGAGGGTGGCTAGGTGGGAATTTACACTTTCTCTCCGAGGTTTGTGAGATGGAGAGATGAACGCTGCTGTGTGACATGGTGGGGATGCTTGGTGACGCAGGTGGTGGTGTCGGTGGCACATCCTCTGTTTGGTGGGCGGCAGGTGCCAACATTTCTCCCGAGGCAGACGAAGAGTCCGAGGCAGTAGTAGAAGAGGGAGCAGGGGGAGCCTAAGTGAGTTCCATGTTTTTAAGGTGTTTACTCCACTGCAGTTCATACTTTACATGTAGATGCCTGGTAATGCAGGTTGTGCTAAGGTTCAGAACGTTAATGCCTCGCTCCAGGCTCTGATATCACAGCGTGCAAACCACTCGGGTCTTGTCATCAGCACATTGTTTAAAGAAGTGCCATGCCAGGGAACTCCTTGAAGCTGCCTTTGGGGTGCTCGGTCCCTGGTGGCGGTGGCCAGTAGCGGGCAAACTCTCTTGGCGGCGGCTGTTCTGCTTATGCCCCCTGCTCCCTCTTTTGCTACGCTGTTGGCTCGGTCTCACCACTGCCTCTTCCTCTGAACTATGAAAGTCAGTGGCACGACCTTCATTCCATGTGGGGTCTAGGACCTCATCGTCCCCTGCATCGTCTTCCACACAGTCTTCCTCCCTGACCTCCTGTTCGGTTTGCACACTGCAGAAAGACGCAGCAGTTGGCACCTGTGTTTCGTCATCATCATAGACGTGCGGACTCCGATGAGTTGGTATTCCCATGTCCTCATCATTAGGAAACATCAGTGGTTGTGTATCAGTGCATTCTATGTTTTCCACCACTGGGGAAGGGCTAGGTGGATTCCCTTGGGAAACCCTGCCAGCAGAGTCTTCAAACAGCATAAGAGACTGCTGCATAACTTGAGGCTCAGACAGTTTCCCAGATATGCATGGGGGTGATGTGACAGCCTGATGGGCTTGGTTTTCAGGCGCCACCTGTGCACTTTCTGCAGAAGACTGGGTGGGAGATAATGTTGTGAACATGCTGGATACACTGTCGGCCACCCAATTGACTAGCGCCTGTACCTGCTCAGGCCTTACCATCCTTAGAACGGCATTGGAACCCACCAAATATCGCTGTAAATTCTGGTTGGTACTGGAACCTGAGGTAGTTGGTTCACTAGGACGTGTGGCTGTGGCAGAATGGCCACGTCCTCTCCCAGCACCAGTGAGTCCACTAACACAACCACGACCGCGTCCGCGTCCCTTACTAGATGTTTTCCTCATTGTTACCGTTCAACAAGCACCACAATAAGAAAAAAAATATTTGGCCCAATGTATTGATTTCAAATTCAGGCCTTTTTTACAGGCACCCAACACTATCTGCCTATTTATTTATGTACCATATTACACTAATCCAGGCACAGCAGTAACCACTGATTTAGGGGAATATCAATTGTAGGCCTAGTATTTAGGCCCTGGATGAAAGGTTTCCCCTTATGGACAGATTTACACTTGGAGATGCACAGTAGTGTGTGAAAAAATATGTAGGATTATGCCTTCAGCAATTGTATTTTAACACTTTGTGTAATATACCCTTTAACAGACAGAAATTCAGTGGGAGATGCACGGTAGCGTGTGAAGTTATTGAGGATGACCCTCTCACCACTTGTATATACAGCTAAGTGTAATATACCCTTTTACGGACATATTAACATTTGGCCTGCAACAGCTGGAACACCAGATTCAGGGTATTGCTTAATTGGAAAGTGAATTTCACTCAAGAACAAAATCTATCCTTTGACTGATACTATTAAACTTGTCCAGTCACAGCTGGAACACCAGATTTACTGTATTTCTATTTTGGCAACTGAATTTAACCCTAGAAAGAAATATACCCTTTTACGGACTGATTTGAACTAGGCCTACAACAGCTGGAACACCAGATTCAGGGTATTGCTATTTTGGCAATTAAATTTCACCCCACAAAAAAATATATCCAGTGCCGGACACTATTAAACTTGTCCAGCCACTGCTGGAACACCAGCTTTACGGTATTGCTATTTTGGCAATTGAATTTCACCCCAGAACAAAATATATCCTATGATGGACACTATTAAACTTGGACAGCCACTGCTGGGACACCAGATTTACGGTATTGCTATTTTGGCAATTGAATTTCACACCAGAAAAAATTAAATCCTTTGCCGTACACTATTAAACTTGGGCAGACACAGCTGAAACCACTGATTTATGGTATTGCTATTTTGTCAATTGAATTTCACCACAGAACAAAATATATCCTTTGCAGGACACTATTAAACTTGGCCAGCCACTGCTGAGACACCAGATTTACGGTATTTCTATTTTGGCAATTGAATTTCACCACAGAACAAAATATATCCTATGCTGGACACTATTAAACTTGGCCAGCCACTGCTGGGACACCAGATTTATGGTATTGCTATTTTGGCAATTGAATTTAACCCCAGAACAAAATATATCCTATGCTGGACACTATTAAACTTGGCCAGCCACTGCTGGGACACCAGATTTACGGTATTGCTATTTTGGCAATTGAATTTCACCCCAGAACAAAATATATCCTATGACGGACACTACTAAACTTGGCCAGCCACTGCTGGGACACCAGATTTACGGTATTTCTAATTTGGCAATTGAATTTCACCCCAGAACAAAATATATCATATGCCGTACACTATTATACTTTGCTAGCCACTGCTGGGACACCAGATTTAGGGGATTGCTATTTTGGCAATTGAATTTCACCACAGAATATATTCTATCCTTTGCCAGACAGCAGACGGTATTACATTTGGCTAGCCACAGCTGGAACACCAGATTTAGGGGATTGCTATTTTGGCAATTGAACTTAACCCCCTAACAGACCTGAACCCAAACTTTTTTGAAAATGTTCGGGTCCGGGTCCGGGTCCAGAACACCCCAAAATTCGGTACGAACCCGAACTATGCTCGAACTGTTCAACACTAGATGTGAACACTGCCCTTTATATACTGCAGCTGATTGGCTGTTTTGTGCACATAGTGATTTCTACCTTGCTGGGCAGGGACCTGTTATGGTGCATCGCCTGGTAAATTATTTCCCCCTAGATAAGTAAATTCTTATAAGTTCTTTTTTTTGCTTGTTTGTTTGTTTTTGCAGTTTAAGGCCACAATTTATTTATTTTTTTGTTTTTATTTATATTTTCATAAGCACTGTGCAAAAAAATTATCTTTAAAATTTCATGTAAAAAACATTTTTTTTTCCTGCATTGCATAAATTCCTATAAAATACAAAATACTCATTGCAACCATAAATTCATGTAGACAAAGTTTACACAAGGCACTCAGTAATTCATTGTGATTGCCCATATTGTACTGGCTGCCAGGACCATGGCATCGCCAATAGGCATGCATGCACAGCAGCTCCCATCCTGGTCAACTAGTATCTGCGCTGAGCAGTGGCCATAACCTCTGAACATGAGCAGTGCATTAAAGATAAACAAACTGGTTTTATCATTGCATGATTCAACCTGAGAGAGAGCAGTGGAAACAGTTGATATTTGTGATGACTATTGTAGGCTAGACAACGTTCCCCTTGATTTCTGGGAAATATATATCCAAATTATCATGTCTAACATCTGCTATTCTGCTGGTATCAGATAAGTTTAGCAATGCTAATTTGAACATCCTTCCCAGAAACCTATAGGGGCATTGCCTGGCCTACAGTACTGTGCACATGTATGCGGCATACTAGAGCTCTCCATAATGAGAAAGAGTACCCCTTAAACAATGAATATATATCGCTGAGAAAGACACATCTGTGTACTGGTTCTCTCTCCCCCTCTTTCCCTCCCTCTATGCGAGCACTGCGTCTTGTTCATTATGCTGCACTTCAAGTGAATAGAGTGAGTACTTGTAATTACACTACACCGCCTTAGTGCTTGCATGTGTTGGACCCCTGCCATCAGATATTGATGACCCACAGGATAAGTGCTATAGGTTGATGGGAGACAACCCTTTTAAAAGGGTCTAGGATTCAAAATGGGGTCATTGTAAGGTTGAAAATAATTCTGAAACTTGTAAGCTACTGAAAACTTGGTTTGGTGTAGAAAAATATACTATATTTCAAAATTAGGTTCAAACTGTTCAAAAACATGAAACGTTTTTCAAAAGTTCTTCTAAAATAAACATAGAAATGCATACCTTAAAAAGGTTTGCACATCATCTGTCTATATATGGGGCATATTGCGGTAAAAAAAAAGTAATGTAAGTTTTGAAAAAAAGAATACATGTATTTTTTTTTTTTTTTAAGTAAATATGTGCAAAATGAATAGGTCTAATTTTATCATGTAAATAAATTCCAAAACATTGCTTGGTACTTAAAGGGTTTGTCTAGCCTTAGAGCCGACAACCTCTGGGGTCCTCTCTTGCCCCTTGAAAGTAACAAACACCACTCGCTTGTCCTGGGTCCCACCTCTGCTCTGTTCCCAGGCATTTCTGTTTCTCGCAGGACCCGGTGCCAGCTTGGTCCTATAGCAACTGTATCCAATCACAGGCTGTCACAGAGGTTTGAATGGTACATCACTGTTGTGACTACTGAGAGCTGTGATTGGCCACAGCAGTCACAGGACTGCTTCCTGGTTTCACAAGGACCAGATGCGGGCTGGAATGGAGCAGTGGTAGGACCCAGGACAGGTGAGTGCTGTTTGTTACTTTCAGGGAAACAAGGGAGGACCCCAGGGTTTGTTGGCTCCGAGGCCAGACAGCTCCTTTAAGGCGTTTTGAGTCTTGGTCATTATGGGATTAAAGGTTCATGATGATGATGATGATGAAAATAATAATAATAATAATAATAATAATAATAATAATAATGTTATTTGCATAATTTTTATTATTTTTATTGTTATTAGAAGCTAAAATAACTGGCACATTTTATGTGATAAAGAATATCTTTATAATTGTTTAGCAAGGTATTTGAAATTCTGAGAATACTGAAGGCTTTCGATTTTTGGAATTGCCCTACAGCAATCTATCTACCTCCATTTCTGTAATTTTGTGTAAATGGTACAAACAGAGCTATAATTTCTACAAATCTACAAATCCTAATAACTTCTACTCATAGAAAAGAAATACAATTTTCATCCTTACTATTGGATTAGGATTTTGACATTATCCTTAGCATTTTCTCATTTAAGACTAAAATAAATTGTCAGTTTAATAGGTGTTGGGAGTGTTGTTGTTTTTTTTTGTTGTTTTTTTTTTGTGTCACAATGTTAGATATGTGAGTTTACAAATCAGTCTTACATGTTAACAATTATAATGTCCATAGAGATTTGTTCATCATAAATTTGTCATTTGCTACGGAATGCTACTGTAATGTCTGTAATGATCATGATTAAAAGGGTTGTACTAGATTAAATCAAAAGGTGTACTTTTGGTCCCCAGAAAGAGCGCCACTCTGTTGGCTATGTCTGGTACTGCAGAAATCCCACAGTCATAGAAAAAAGTAGACAATAAACGTATACAACTCCTTTAAGGATGGACATTAAACCCTACTATGTTTTGTGCTCCAGTGGGATAAAAGGTGAGGTGAGTAGTAATTATTTTTATTTTTAACCAATTCTAGCTCATTTTTGAAAAATAAAATTTACTCCCTGCCCTGTACTCTAGTTTATGCCAATCTTTTATTTATTTTTTATAATTTGTAGGTTTATTAAATTCCATATATATAAAAACATGAAGAGAGTGTATTTATCACACCCTTGCACCAGAATTCTGGCTTCGAAAAGTCACAATATAGGACTTAAAGGGGTTATCTGATAATAATATTGATGACCTATCCTCTGGATAGATCATCAATATCAGATCAGCTGTGAGAAGAGGCCGGCAATCCATGAGCGCTGCGGCCTCTTCCTAAGCCATGTGACATTACCGTACATCAATCACAAGGCCTAGCTGAGGTAAATGGGGCTGATCAGCAATACCAAGCACAGCCACTGTAGAATTTATGGCACTGTTCTTAGAAAGCTGCCAGGAGGCCGCAAATCTCACTAGCGCTCCGGTGAGCAAGGCAGCTCGCCGGAACAGCTGATTAGTGGAGGTGCCGGGACATAGACCACCACCAATGTGATAATGATGACCTATCCTGACCTATCCTAACAAGTAATATCATCACCATCTATTACTGGATAACCCTGTAACAACCTTTTGGCCTTTTTTTCACAAACATATTGGTTCCATTCTTTTTACACTATTCAAAGTTGTTTTGAAAAGTGAGTTGAAAAATGGTCATGGCTTGCAATGTTGAAGAGCATCTGTCAACATATTTGAACCTATGAAACTATAATGGCTCATTTTGTCTAGGGGATAATCAGTGGAGGAGTCAAAATGGTCATTGTTAGATTCCTGTGCATGGAATCCGTCCTCCTAATGACACTGCAGGATGGCCTGTGTGAGATTGCAGTTCACAGAGCAGGAGCCCTATGTAAACTCCGGTCTCTGCCTGCATCAGCAATGTGAAGCTGTAGATCCCAGCTGAGATAACTGTTTATCTGCGTCTTGTGCTCTGGAGTGAATTTTTCTCGTACTCACAAGCAGAAGTGTTGTCTAATGACACTCCTCCCCCACAGAAGCATGCGTCTGCTCCTCATTCCTACACTTCAGCTTGAGTATGAGGTGAGGAGAACTCCGTTAAATAGCACACGGACACAGATAAGCAGTTATCTCCGCTATCATCTGCACATAATATTGTGCTTCACAGTGCTGATATAGGCAGAGGCCGGGGTTTACATAGGGCTCCTGCTCTGAGCTCTGTATTCTCACACAGGCCATCCTGCAGTGTCATTAGGAAGACAGATTCTATGTCCAGAAATCGGACAGCGGCCATTTGAATTCCTTCAATGATATTCCCCAAGACAAAATAAGCCACTAAAATTTATTAAAGGTATTCAAAAGTTTATTTATAATTAGATGTTTTTTTCAGTATTTTCATTTTTATCTTTCCCGGAGAAGGGGTTAAGTAGTGTAATTTCATAAATATGGTATAGGCACTGACTCAAAAATAATTGTGAATGCTAAATGTCCCCCTTAGTCTTTATCGGCAAGTGGTACAAAGTCCAAACACAATCCAGGTTAGTATGGCTTATTTAATGTAGAAGTATGTTTACCTACAGAACAACCGGACATTTCTGATAAATTTGGCACAAATTAGTCCAACAGGAACTAAAGAAACACTGATGTCAGAGATGACCCTCTTGATAAATTACCCCATAATAATTTTAGATTAGAAAAGGCTGTGAACTTATGGAGGAGATGCATCAAAAGTGGTGCAAAGGAAAACTGCCCCTAGCTGCCAATCAGATTGATCCTTTCATTTCCCAAAAGTGCTCTGGAGAATGAAAGGTGGAATCTGATTGACTTATTTGGGCAACTAAGCCAGTTTTCCTTTGCACCAGTTTTGAAAAATCTCCCCCATTGTTTCTCCATAATTAGATATGTCTTAGTCCTTCATACAGTAGACATCTAACCTTACTGTTAATTAAACTGTTTGAAGAACAATACAAAGTACGATGAGTCCATAAGCTGTTTTATTTCCACTGTCTTCAGCTATAGTACAGAGCTAAGTAGACAAATCTATGTTTGATGTTCTCAACAAATCAGTGCTGTTTTATGTGGGGATTACAGATCGGCAGTACTTTAATGTATAAATGAATGGTTTTGCACTGTAAAGAAATGCGCATCCTGACAGAAATTCCCATGGATGCTTAATGAAATCAAAGACTTTGAAGACTGATTCTTTTTAATTAATGGTTTGTTCCGGTTACTTGATACATAGGAGTTTTTCCTTTACTGCTGGTTCTAAGACAATGCAATTGTTGTGGCCTTATGAAAATTCTCTACTTAGCATAATCTAACTTTTTGTGAGTTTTTCCATTACTTTGTATTTTGTAATGCATCAGGGTGTAGGTCTAGGTCTTCTCATGTCTTCCTGGTGGTGATTGAGTTAGGCTCGAAGAATGGTCAAAGAAATGCAATCTACAATTACATTTTACATTAAAAGGGGGTAGTCCCATGAATAATATTTTAAATTTATCAAACCAGCATCTGGATCTAATCACTTTTGCAATTGCATGTAATTAAAATTTTTGTATAGCCACTCAGATATTTAATTTAATATATCTGCATAGCGCCACCTGCTGTTTGTTCCTTTTCTAATTTCTCTGTCCTGGGCACTGAGCTGATCAGTTCCATCCTTCAACTGCCACCAGCTACAGCAGGCAAGACTAACACTCTGAGAGAGGACACGCCCCCTGAGCTGGAAGCTTGAAATAAATCTAGAAGTACAATTGGAGCAATGAATGGGGAGCTCTCTGCTTCCATGTGAGGTACAGGGCTGGTTCTAGCTTTGTTAGAAAGAGGTTCTAATGTACTAGATTGTGTATGATTTTAATGTTTTACTTGAATCCTGGGATAACCTCTTTAAACTGTCTAAGTACTGTCTTGGGCTTATGGCTTTAGCCAGGTCTACTAAAAAAGACATTAAAATGAATGCAATGTGTTAACAGTCAACTGAATCAGTGAAATCTTGGGTGCATCATAAATGGTATTTGGTGATGTCTTGATACCTCTACAGCAAAATAGTCATACTTGCAATATTGTGTTCAATTCACCTACTGAAAGATATTTATAAATTAAAGGGGACATATTAGGAAAATCTGAGAAAAGGGGTTTTCCAAATGAACAAAAAATGCATTCCACGCCCCTAAATACTATAAATGGTCATCATATACTAACCTATTTCTCCACCACTGTTCTCCTCCGGGTCTTTGTACGCAAGGCTGCAGCAGTGACATGGAAGTATACAGCATGTGACTGCTGCAGCCAATCACTGTCCTCAGGGGGAAATGGCACAAAACTAGGGAGGACATTGATTGGCTAAAGTTTCACTGGAGAACTGGACCTGCAGCACTGAGAAGGCCGTTAGAAACAGGTGAGAAACGTGTGATGATGTTTTATTTTATGGCATTTAGAGGCGTGGGACAAATTTTTAATGAACTCGGGCAACCCCTTTAATACTGTATATTTGACATTTGGAGTAGAATTGGCCTTGCCTTGATACCACTTCAGCAGATTAGTTTTATCATACTTAATTTAGAATTCCATGTTATGATGTTTAGATATGAATTAGATGAAGAGGACTCAACATAACAGTGCCTTCACAGGAGCCAGATTATCTTGCACAACATTTCTGTGACTGACAATCAGTCTCTTCCATCTAAATGGAATGGTTTTGGTGTGGATCACATGGATTTCTGCAAGCCCCACTCAAATAAATGAAACTCATTTTTCAGTTGTTAAATTTTTCTGCAACAAAATCTGCAGCGTGTGAAGGCACCCTAAATGGGCCATGATACATCACATGAAAGTCAGAAAGCTCTTGGTCTGATAGTGTCAGTGTATCGGAAACTTTAGGATGAACTGCTTAACCTGTAGTAAAAATGAAAATACATGATTTATACAAAATCCAGCTGGACACCTTTCAAATGAGGTGCATTAAAGAACAAGAGGAGGCAATGTAAAACTAAGTAAGGTAAGATAGATCCAGGATAATAGGGGGAAAAAAGATAATTAAAAAAAGAAACACTCCCCACATAACAGTAAGACTATATAAGTCTTTGGCATACCTCTCAACTTTTGAAAATCACAAAAAGGGACAAAAGCCATGGCCAGACCCCTTAGTGCCCCACACAGAAGTTATATCTTAATTATGCCCACTTCACAGTAGTTATGCCCACATTGTACCCCCACATCATAGTAATGCCCACATTGTACTCAATCACAGTAGTAATGTCTACATTGTAACCCCTCACATTGGTAATGCCCAAATTGTGCCCCTTTCAGTAGGTATGCCTGCATTATGCCCCCTCACAGTAGTTATGCCCACATTGTACCCCCTCACAGTAGTTATGCCCACATTGTAACCCCACCATTGTAGTAATGCCCCCATTGTACTCCCTCACAGTGGTAATGTCCACATTGTACCCCTTCACCATAGTAATGCCCCCATTGTAGTCCCTCGTAGTAGTAATGCCCACATTGTAACCCCTCACATTGGTAATGCCCATATTGTGCCCACCTTTCAGTAGTTATGCCTGCATTATGCCCCCTCACAGTAGTTATGCTCACATTCTGCCCCCTCACTGGAGTAAAGCCCATATTCTGCCCCCCTCATAGTAGTTATGTCCACATTGTTTCACTGTAGATATTTCCACATTGTGGCCCCACAAAATTTATGCCCCCTTTTAGTAGTGCCACCTGCATTAAAGAAAAAAGAATACACAAGTAAAATTTCCCCCAGTGATCGGAGCACATCCTGGGCACCCCAACAGGTGAAATAAGGTCACACATCGTGCCTGCTGGGCTCCATAGGAGGAGCATCCATTGCAATCAACTGTTTCTGCGTCCTAAGCCACCAAGATCTAGGACTGTCCTACCAGATCTGAGACAGTTGACAGGTATGCTCTTGCTTTTTTCTGCCAGCAAAATGCTGTTCCTTATAGTAGCCTTCATATTCAAAGGGACAGAAATAGTGACCTTCTTTCTATCTTCGAGTCACCTCATATACTAAGCTTACACTTCTATTTGGACAAATATGAAAAATAGGTTTTTGGGTTCGCCTAAGCCTGTCAAAATTCCTTAATTAAACCTTTTGTATATTTTTTATAGTTTGGATCATTTTTATACAAGCGTGAGCCAATAGTATCTATTAAAAGAGTACATACATTGTCAAACACAGCTGCATATTATCAAGCAGATGTCTCTGCGTTCATCTGTGATCCAATTTAAAACAATTGGAATGGGTCATGCCTGCAGCCATGTTTCATCCATCTTTATATTCAGACGCCCTAAGTACAGATTTTGACTATTATGTGATTTGCAGCTACATGTGCATACAGCTCGTGTATATCTGCATCAATTCCTTGGATATATTCTTCAGACTTTAAAGCTTTGTTCGAAGAAGTAATGTTAAACAGCATGATGCTAACTATACATCATTGAAAGCGCGTAGTTAAATGTCAACTGATTACTACCCACTGACATAAAAAGAAAAAAAGGAGCCGGGATGGACAGCTGCCTAAGGTTACAATGACACATGGAATAATTGTAAATGCAAGCTTTTTCATACCAGTTGTGTTGTTTAACTCTATACGTGGGTAGGTGGTGTCACAGTGTTAGATGTGATATGTCAAAGGATAGTTAAAGGGAAAGTTTCAGCAGAAATGACCTACTGTTTAAATCACGTTTTTATGTTACATTTTTTTTAATTTTTGGCAAGTTTTTATCCCCATATCACTATAAAAAGGAAAACCGCGGCACTCTTGCATCAGTGAAGTTTTCTTCCTTTATTAGCACCCAAAATTGACAGCGACGTTTCGACCTCTACGGTCTTTATCAAGCTTCCCCATATCACTAGCTATATATATAGTCCACAAAAGAATCAATGGCAGCACCATCAAAGAAAAAAGGCGGGTGCAATGTCCTACAACGGGTCCTGGCTGAACCCAATATTACAATAGTAGAAAAAGGGAGGACTGCACTCCAAATTAATGAAAAAATAGAAAAACTTTTATTTACCCACCTTTTGCTCCCCACCATGGGTAAATAAAAGTTTTTCTATTTTTTCATTAATTTGGAGTATATATATATATATATAATTGTTTTTTTTTTTTAAATGTATGGTATATAATCCTGACATTTTTAGTATATTCACTTGGCCTAAGGTATTTTAATACCTCCTGTCTTTTGAGATCAGCTACAAGGCCCATAGACACAATGAATAAGAGAGGACCTCACTGATGTCTATGGGAGAGTTTTCTAAGCATGCTCTATGACCTGTGCAGAGGTCAGGAGGGAGGAGATGAGTTGTGATATCAGCTATTTTGTATGGTGGTACCTGTCTTATCTATATAGAGGTGTTACTCGTCAGTGTAATTTTACTTCTGGTGATAATAATAACAGCTACTGTTAGTTGCCTATACAAAACGGTAAATCATCCATCACCTAAAATGGCTGCTGCAAGTGCAAGGACATGGAACAAGGAACTCTGGGAACGCAGGATCACCCATAATGCCATGCATGAAGCCAATGAGCAGCCAGCCTACCCTGTGATGTCACAGCCCTATAAATAGCCTCAGCCATCTTGGATTCTGCCATTTACTAGTGTACTTAGTGCAGGGAGAGATGTCAGCAGGCGCTAGGGACAGTGTTATAAAAAACTTAATTGTGCTAAAAAAAACGATTTACAAGGGCAAGGAAAGATTATTCAAGGTGTAGGGAAAGAATAGGGAGGAATCATTCCGCAGCAATTATGTAGAACAGAGTTCAGTAGGAGAGGTTACAGCCTGGGTAATAGGAATAATCCTAGTACACCTTTCTGCACTGACTGGCCATTATACAGTAGTGTTGGGTGCGAATATTAGAATCGGAAATATTACAACTTAGATAATTCGTGAATATTTAGAATATAGTGCTATATATCCGTAATTTCGAATATTCTAATTTTTTTGTTTTTCATCAGTAACCTCCCTCTTGCTTGTGGGGCCAATGAGAAGGCCGCAATGTCTTTGTCTGAGCTTAGCAACATCCCTAGCAACCAATAGAATAGTTGTCTACCCCATACTATATGAGAAACCTCCCCAGAAGCCATTTTCTTCAGAGTAATGGAGTTCTGAGAGAGACAGCAGTGTGATTGCTGTGCTCTGCGCTTTGCTGTATAATTAGACAGTTAACGTAGATATATAATTCAGATAATTATAGGCAGAGTCAGTGTAGGTTACATTGATTTATAGTGTAGCTGATAGGTTGGACTGCAGGGTGTTAGGTAGAGTTCTGCTGTCCATTCATACATAGTGCTGTGATGTCACACAGTTGCAAGTATTGCACAAAAATATGCGCATCAGTAATTGCTGATTTCCGCAATCGCGAATATATATTGGAGCACTCAACCTGCATATATAAAGCTATTGTAATGTTCTGCCATGCCAACCATTATCTCAAGTCTCAGTAAACTTCTAGCAGCTTGAAAAATTTACCCAAAGTGACCCACACCTGTATTGCGTGTGCATTACGCGAATAATACATTGCCTATTTTTCGCAATCAAGAAAATAACCGCAAATTAGTGAATATTTGACCAATATTTGCCCATATATTCGCGAAATCGAATATAGCTCCTGCCGCTCATCACTATTATACAGCTCTGTAATTCCAGCAAGCCGTTCTTGTTATTGGAGTGCAAGTGCTGTTTGATACAAGCATTAACAGGGTTTATTACAAGGAAATATTTCTATGTCTTGTTTGTCCCTGTGCGGTGCAATTATGTGTTCTAAATAGTGATAAGCGAGCATGCTCGGCCGAGTACCCGTTCGGCTCGAGCATCGCTATGCTCGGCCCATGCCGGTACTTGGCTGAGTACCACGTGTGCTCGAGCGAAATCCTCCCCGCACGTTTGGCTCCTCCTAACCAGCCAATAAACGTCCAGGTAAGTAATGCCCTTCAGTGTAATGCCTCTAGCCATGTTAGCTACTGGCATTACACTGATTGGCTGGCCGGAATGTGTCATCGGGTGCTATATAGCACCTGATGACACGTGTTCGGCTCATTCAGCATCAGGGAGAGCAGAGAGTAGGCAGGGAAAGATAGTGTGTGTGAAGCTAAATTTAACAGATTTTATTAGAAACAAGATTTGCAAAGACCCAAAAGTCCTTTTAAGGACTACAGTGTGTGTGTTTGGGAGCAGTAATATATTTTTAGCACCTGCTAACAACCGTGCTAAGGAAGAAACACAGTGCAGGGAGAAAAATTGCTGTTTTAACAACTACCTAAAGCTTGTCAATAGGGATGAGCGAAACCGAACTGTATAGTTCGGGTTTGTACCGAGATTTTGGGGTGTTCGTGATACGGACCCGAACATTAATGTAAAAGTTCGGGTACGGATTAGTTGTTCGGCGATTTCTATGGCGCATTTTGAAAGCCTGCAAAGCAGCCAATCAACAAGCGTCATACTACTTGAACCAAGAGGCCATCACAGCCGTGCCTACTATTGGCATGGCTGTGATTGGCCAACTGCAGCATGTCACCCAGCCTCTATTTAAAGGGGTATTCCCATCTTATTGATTATTTCCCTTGTGCTACTGATCATTTTTGTAAATACATTCTTTTATTAAAAAATCTTCCTTACAGAGATATTACACATTATCTATGTATTTGTTTATGTTTAGTAACCCATAGATACGGCCCATCTCCAGGGCCGCATCTATGGGCTGCGCTTGCGCAGATCTAACTCACATTTCACCCAGGCTGCCAGTCTTCTGCACCAGAACGCGCACGCTAGCCGGGCATGCGCGTTGTGATCGATTCCCTGCCATGTCTGCTACAGAGCTGCGCATGCTCTATAGGAGACGCGGCAGAGAATCTGTCTGCCATCCACAGACTCCCCCCCCTAAATGCAATCTCATACTGAAGTGCACGGCGTCCTGGGTTGCTATGACGCCATGCACTCCCTCCTGCCCCCTGAATACAGCGATACACTATTATAGAACATAGCAGTGTATCGCTGTATTCCGGCAGCAGGAGGGAGCGCACGGCGTCATAGCAACCGAGGACGCCGTGCGCTCCAGCGAGTAGAAAGTGTCATCCACAATCCCCCCCCACCCAAGTGCCATCCACAGATCACCACCGACCCCCCCACCCCCTCCTCCAAGTGCCATCCACATACGGTCCGGAGCGCATGGCGTCCTCGGTTGCTATGACGCCGTGCGCTCCCTCTTGCTGCTGGAATACAGCGATACACTGCTATAATCTATAATAGTGTATCACTGTATTAGGTCAGCAGGAGGGAGTGCACGGTGTCATAGCAACCGAGGACGCTGTGCGCTCTGCTGCCCAGAATGATGCCCCCCCCCATAAGTGCCATCCCCAGACTCCCCCCCAAGTGCCTCCACAGATGTCCCCACACTGCCACACTGGAGCGCACGGCGTCCTCGGTTGCTATGAAGCCATGCGCTCCCTCCTGCCCCCAGAATACAGCGTTACACTATTATAGAACATAGCACTGTATTGCTGTATTCCGGCAGCAGGAGGGAGCGCACGGCGTCATAGCAACCGAGGACTCCGTGTGCTCTGCTGCCCAGAATGATGCCCCCCATAAATGCCTCCACAGATGCCTCCCCCATAAGTGCCAAACCCAGACACCCTCCTCCAAGAGTGCCTCCACAGATGCCTCCCCCCCATTAGTGCCATCCCCAGACTCCCTCCTCCAAGTGTCATCCACAGATCACGCCCCCCCCCCTTAGTGCCATCCACAGATCCCCCAAGTGTCATCCACAAATGGCCCCATAAGTCCTATCCACATATGGCCCCATAAGTCCCATCCACAGATGACCCCATAAGTCCCATCCACAGATGGCCCCATAAGTCCCATCCACAGATGGCCCCATAAGTCCCATCCACTGAGCTCACAGGGTTAGTCATGAGGAGGCGTGGCCAGCCTTCCCTCTCTACTCCAGGAAGTTACCAGGACATCTGCTGCTGGTAAGGTTGAAAAGGCAAGATGGGAATACCCCTTTAAGCTGGAGTTACGTCATGCCGCACGTCACTCTGATCTGATTAGTGTAGGGATAGGATGCAGCTGCTGTTAAGGTGAGATTAGACAGGGATTAACTCAGCAAAAACACTTAATGAAGTGATCGATCTACAGCTCTGAATCATTCAAGTTCTGCTAGTTAATTGCTCACTGTTTTCAGGCTGCCCAGAGCATTTTTCTGTCACTTTTTTCTGGGGTGATCGATGGCCATTTTGTGTCTTGTGGTGCACCAGCAAAAGCTGCCACCAAGTCCATTAATCCATCAATAGTAGTTTTTTTTTTTTTTTTGCCATATCCTACATCAGGGTCTTGGCTGTGCTTATTGTCACCCCTAGAAACTCAGGATAGAATTTTCTATATTTTATTGAGGCGTGAAATTCACTTAAAAAAATAGCAATCCCCTAAATCTGGTGTTCCAGCTGTGGCTAGCAAAGTTTAATACTGTCCGACACAGGATAGATTTTGTTCTGGGTTGAAATTCAATTGCCTAAATAGCAATACCCTAAATCAGTGGTTTCAGCTGTGGCTGGACAAGTTTCACAGTGTCCGTAAAAGTATAGCTTTTGTTCTGGGTTGAAATTCAATTACTAAAATAGCAATACCGTAAATCTGGTGTTCTAGCAGTGGCTGGGCAAGTAGTTTAACCCCTTAGTGACCAAGCCTGTTTGGGCCTTTATGACCAAGCGTTTTACTTCCTTTTTTCATGGTCTCATTCCAAGAGCTATAACTTTTTTATTTTTTCATCTATATAGCTTTATGAGGGCTTGTTTTTTACGGGACAAGATGTAGTTTTTAATGGCACCATTTTGGGGTACATGTAACTTTCTGATTAACTTTTATTAACTCTTTCTGGGAGGGAGATGGGGAAAAATGGCAATACTGCCACTGCGTTTTTACATTATAAATTTTACGGCGTTCATTTTTTGGTACAAATAACATAATATCTTTATTCTATGGGTCAGTACGATTGCAGTGATACTAAATACTTATAATTATTTTTACGTTTTACTACTTTTTTTTGCAATAAAACCCCTTTATTAACCAAAAAAATTATTTTGCATTGTCACATCCCAAGACCCATAACTTTTTTATTTTTTATTTTATGGAGTTGATTGAGGGCTTTATTTTTGAGGGAAGACTTGTACTTTTTTTTTCAGTGGAAACTAAGAATAAATTAGAAATTCTGTCTTTTTTATTTATTTATTTTTTACGGCGTTCAATATAGGAGATAATTTACGTAATATTTACGTAGTCCGGGTCGTTACGGACGCGGCAATACCAAACATATGGGGAATATTTTCTTTTTGCAATTTTTTTCATTGAAAAGCGTATTTTCAATGGAAAAAAAAGCATATATTTTTAATTTATGGATTTTTATTTATTTAATAAATGTGTATTTTTTTTCTATTTTTTTTACTACTAATAGTCCCACAAGGGGACTATAATAAACAGTATTTTGATTGCTTTTAAAATGTAATGCATTATGTCTATAATGCATTACATTTTAATAGCAATGCTATTCGAACTTTGACCAGCAGGCTGCGCCAGAGAGGCACAGTCTGCTGGAGATGCCGGAAGACAGGCTCGGGGCCCTGATCGGAAGCTAGGTAAGCTTCCCAGCACATCAGCACCCCGCAATCGCATTTGTGGGGTGCTGATGGGAGACAGAGGGAGTCCGCTCCCTCTGTTACCACTTTACATGCAGCGGGCGCCATTGTGCCCGGCATGTAAAGTGTTAAACAGCCCGGATCGGCACTCCTGCCGGTTCGGGCTGTTAGAGCAGGGCCCCGGCTCTCATGTGAGAGCCGGGTCCGTGCTCCCCTCTGCATGGGGGAGCCGTGCAGCACTTAGACTGAGCCGCCGTAAAAACACGGCGGCCCAGCCTAAGGCCCCTTAGTGACCGCCGTAAAAACACGTATGGGTGGTCACTAAGGGGTTAATAGTATCCGTCAAAGGATATATTTTGTTCTGGGTTGAAATTCTATTACCAAAATAGCAATACCGTAAATCTGGTGTTCCAGCTGTGACTGGACAAGTTTCATAGTGTCCGTCAAAGGATATATTATTTTCTGGGGTGAAATTCAGTTGCAAAAAATGAAATACAGTAAATCTGGTGTTCCAGCTGTGACAGGACAAGTTTCATAGTGTCCGTCAAAGGATATATTATTTTCTTGGGTGAAATTCAGTTGCAAAAATAGAAATACCGTAAATCTGGTGTTCTAGCAGTGGCTGGGCAAGTAGTTTAATAGTATCCGTCAAAGGATATATTTTGTTCTGGGTTGAAATTCTATTACCAAAATAGCAATACCGTAAATCTGGTGTTCCAGCTGTGATGCTGCTTTTCAAATAGTGTGTCATCCTTTCCCCATGAACTGTGCCTGTTCCTGCTTCACCTCCTCCCCAACGCTGACTGCAGTAAGGGCCTGGGGCAGATCTTCACGGAGCTGAACCTGTCTGGACTGGTGATCAGTGCGGGATCAGGTCAGGTCCGGACTGGTCAGTCAGGTCACAGTGCAACGTGTGCTGGAAGAGCAACAGAACACATTTTACAAAGTGCAGACACAGAAAACTAAAGGATTTAATCCAGTCAGAAATTATGTTTCTCTGACTGCTGCAGAGCCTTATAATACACACCTCAGCTGCTGCAGAACCTCTTAATACAAACCTCAGCTCCTATAGAACCTCATAACACACATCTCAGCTGCTACAGAACATTATAACCTGATGCTAGAGAGCATATAAGGCTTGGATCACATCTGTTTTGGGGCCTCAGTAACAGATCAGGTCATAAATGCTGGACACAATTTTATATCCTGGCAGATGGAAAGCCATCACATCTCATCGTAGTCAGCAGGATCCATCAGATGTTGTCGTCCATGAAGTGACAGATCCGGAACTACAGTGATTTACATTGTTCTGCTCCTATGATGGCAGAACAGTGAACATCACCAGCACAGATGTGAACACAGCCAGGGGCGTAGCTAGAAATGACTGGGCCCCACAGCAAATTTTTGTATTGGGCCCCCCCCTACCCGTGCGTTTCGCTCCCCCTCTATAATGTGCCAGCCATATAGCCCCCCTATAATGTGCCAGTAGTCAGCCATATAGCCCCCCCAGCCCCCCTATAATGTGCCAGTAGCCAGCCATATAACCCCCCTATAATGTGCCAGTAGTCAGCCATATAACCCCCCCTATAATGTGCCAGTAGTCAGCCATATAACCCCCCTATAATGTGCCAGTAGTCAGCCATATAACCCCCTATAATGTGCCAGTAGTCAGCCATATAACCCCCTATAATGTGCCAGTAGTCAGCCATATAACCCCCTATAATGTGCCAGTAGTCAGCCATATAACCCTCCCTATAATGTGCCAGTAGTCAGCCATATAACCCCCTATAATGTGCCAGTAGTCAGCCATATAACCCCCTATAATGTGGCAGTAGTCAGCCATATAACCCCCTATAATGTGCCAGTAGCCAGCCATATAGCACCAGATGCCCCCATAGTGCTCCTCTCCCCATAGTGCCCCCTATAATGTGCCAATATCAAGTGCCTCTGTCTTCCCCCATCCCAATATCATAGTGCCATCCTCTCCCCTGCCCCTAATGTGTGTGCCAATATGAAGTGCCTATCTCTCCCCCCATTTGCCAATATCATAGTGCCAATAGCCCCTCCTCCCCTGTGGCAGTAAAGTAAAAGTCCAGTATTTAAAAATAAAAAAATAAAAAAACACACATATACTTACCTCCATGTTAGGCAAGCCTCATTTATCCTGTCTTTCAGAAAAAGTTTGTGAGGGGAATCGAACCTGTGACCATTAGGATGAAAGGCAAGACACATATCCACAAGACCATATGAACTGCATAGCCTGGTAGCTAAAAAAAAAATAAGACCTCTAGATAAGGAGAACTTTGATAGTGTATCTATACACATTACAGCTGCCCCAACACACCAAGCTCTGCTACATCCATATACAATGTGCTGGTGCAGCTGTAATGTGTATGGATACACTATCAAAGTTCTCCACATCTAGAGGTCATATTTTTTTTTTTTTTTAAGCTATCTGGCTAGGCAGCAGGTATAGCCTAGTGGTAAAGTGTCTTGCCTTTGAACCTGATGGTCGCAGGTTCAATCCCCAGGGCAAGCTTTTCTGAAAGAAAGAAGAAATAAGTTTTAAATAAATAGACAAGGGCGAGAGGACACTGCGATCGGGAGAGGATTGAGGACACGTGCTGATTACCCAGGGGAGGAGAGAAGTGAGGACAAACACGTGCTTGCCGGGCCCCCTGTAAGCCCGGGCCCCGAAGCAGCTGCTTCCCCTGCTTCCCCGGTAGTTACGCCCCTGAACACAGCCCAATACACACCTCAGCAGCTGCAAAACCTCCTAATACACACCTCAGCTGTTGCAGAACATTATAATTGTGACAAGGGAATTAAAAAAGTCTCATCATCACCAGATTGTTAGTATTGGAAATTAGGGGGCAACACAAGGAGAGGTTAAACGGAGAGAACTAAAACTCCCAGCATGTCCAGACTTATTATTGGATACAGAGCAGATCCAGCTCACCTGCCTTCCAAAATAGCCAGCCGTCGGGCTCCTCCTGTGCTCAGATTTTAAGGTAAGACCTTGTATATAGCAGAAACAGAAGAGAAGAATCTAGCACTTCCAATATTCGTTTTTATCTGTAGCTTCTTTATTCCGGTGGACATAATTATTACAGCTATTTACATCTCAAGCGGTAAAAACATGCGGTCTTTGTGTCAGTCAACGCGTTTCAAACTTTACAGTTCTTATTCATGACTCCATGAGGGTCTACTCAGCAATGAATAAATGTATACCCTTTTGGAATTGCAACTCCCATCCCACTAGGGTGGAGAGAAAGGACAGGTGCTGCAATTATGTCACAAGTGAAGACCTGAATAGCCTTAGGCCCCTTTCACACGGGCGAGTTTTCCGCGCGGGTGCAATGCGTGATGTGAACGCATTGCACCCGCATTGAATCCTGACCCATTAATTTCAATGGGTCTGTGTACATGAGCGTTTTTTTTCACGCATCACTTGTGCGTTGCGTGAAAATCGCAGCATGTTCTATATTCTGCGTTTTTCACGCAGCCCTAGCCCCATAGAAGTGAATGGGGCTGCGTGAAAAACGCATTGCATCCGCAAGCAGGTGCGGGTGCGTTGCGTTTTTCACTGATGGTTGCTAGGAGATGTTGTTTGTAAACCTTCAGTTTTTTATCACGCGCGTGAAAAACGCATCAAAACGCATTGCACCCGCGCAGAAAAAACTGAACGCAATCGCAGGCAAAACTGAATGGCTTTGCCTGTGAAATCGCACAGTTTTCCCTAAACGCATCCGCAACGTATCCGCACCTAATCCGGACACGCTCGTGTGAAAGAGGCCTAAGAGTTATCTGTTACAGTTTTGTTTTAAAAAAACACTAAATACCCAAATACACAACAGAAAATATAAAAGCAAAATCACACACTGACTAAACGCACTCCTGGGATGTTCTTACAGTGAAATCACTGTCCATCAAGCAGCAAAGGCAGTACTTAGGGCCCAAATAAACAATCAGTCTGCACTGACCCGAATCCTTCAGTGTGAATTGTGGCCAATTGTTTCTGTATCAGAAAGTGATTCAGTCTAAATACGCAATGGACCTTGCTTATCTATGTGAACGGCAATATACAATTGCATGTCCCGGGTGCTGATCAAAAAATAAAGAGAAGGAAACAGTGGAGAGCAACTGCAAAGCACTAATAAAAGTGGAGCATTTCCTTTCTGTAATTCATTCCTTTGGGAAAACGTGTATTAAATTTAAATGTCCAAAAAGCCTCCCTTAGCAAAAGTTTTATGTTTCAAATCCCCCCTCTAAGTAAGGGGATAATTTTTTCAATACCAAATACTTTGAAAAACTTTGTGTTTCTATTATGTTCAGTCATGAAGTGCCTGACAGCCCCTGATATATTTGTATAAGAAGGATTTGAGATATAGTTCAGATGTTCTAATGTCCGTTGGTTTAGTTTCCTAGAGGTACTACCTACATATAATAGGTCACAATGGGTACATGAAATAATGTATACCACATAGAAACTATTACACTTGATATATGAACTAATATTAAATTACAATGTACAAAAGAGAAATCGCACTTGGTCCATCATAAGGTTTTTTTTCGTTGTTGCAGTTACGCATGCAAAATCTGTAGCTATGTTGCCCCAACAAAAAAACTTTCCTTGATTCTGAGAATAATACGGAATTTAATATTGGTTCATATATCAATTATAATAGGTCCTATGTAATAGTTCCTTCTTCAAGCATTAGCTGCCGGCTAAAGGACCTGTGATGACGTCACTGCACTCAACACATGGTCCAATAACATGGTCCATCACATGTCATTGGACCATGTGATGTGATGTCACCACAGGTGTTTTAGCCGGCAGCTAGAGTTGAGCAAACCCTAACTGTATAGTACATTTTCAAAAAAGTTTGGGTTCAGGTCCATTATTCGGCGATTTCTTCCCGCTTTTTGAAGGGCTGCACAGCAGCCCATCAGCTAGCGTTTTACTTCTTCCCCTAAGAAGCCATCACAGCCATGCCTACCAAGTGCAGCATGTGACCCAGCCTCAATTTAACCTGGAGTCAAGTAGCGCCGCACGTCGCTATGCTCTGATTAGTGTAGGGATAGGATGCAGCTGCTGTGAGGGCGAGATTAGGCAGGGAAAACTCAGCAAAAACACCTAATGAAGTGATCGATCTACAGCTGTGAATCGTTCAACTTCTGCTAGTTAATTGATCACTGTTTTTAGGCTGCCCAGAGTGTTTTTCTGTCACTTTTTTCTGGGGTGATTGGCGGCCATTTTGTGTCTTGTGGTGCAACTGCACAAGCTGCCACCAAGTCCATCAATCCACCAATAGTAGTTTTTTTTTTTTTGGCTATATCCTACATCAGAGGTTTGGCTATGCTTACTGTCACCCCCAGAAACTCAGGATAGAAATTTCTATATTTTATTGAGGGGTGAAATTCAATTGGCAAAATAGCAATCCCCTAAATCTGGTGTTCCAGCTGTGGCAGGCTAAGTTTAATAGTGTCCGGAAAAGGATAGATTTTGTTCTGGGGTGAAATTTAATTGCCAAAATAGCAATTCCCTAAATCTGGTGTTCCAGCTGTGGCTGGCCAAGTTTAATAGTGTCCGGCAAAGGATATATTATGTTCTGGGGTGAGAATCAATTGCCAAAATAGCAATCCCCTAAATCTGGTGTTCCAGCTGTGGCAGGCTAAGTTTAATACTGTCCGGCAAAGGATATATTTTGTTCTGGGGTGAAATTCAATTGCCAATATAGCAATACGGTAAATCACTGGTTAAGCTGTGGCTGGCCAAGCTTATTAGTGTCCGGCACAGAATAGATTTTGTTCTGGGGTGAAATTCAATTGCCAAAATAGCAATACCATAAATCAGTGGTTTCAGCTGTGGCTGGCCAAGTTTAATAGTGTCCGGCAAAGGATTTATTTTGTTCTGGGTGAAATTTAAATGCCAAAATAGCAATCCCCTAAATCTGGTGTTCCAGCTGTGGCTGGCCAAGTTTAAAAGTGTCCGCAAACTATAGATTTTGTTCTGGGGTTAAATTCAATTGCCAAAATAGCAATACCGTAAATCAGTGGTTTCAGCTGTGGCTGGCCACGTTTAATAGTGTCCGGCAAAGGATATATTTTGTTCTGGGGTGAAATTTAATTGTCAAAATATCATTCCCTTAAATCTGGTGTTCCAGCTGTGGCTGGACAAGTTTAATAGTGTCCAGCAAAGGATATATTTTGTTCTGGGGTGAGATTCAATTGCCAAAATATCAATCCCCTAAATCTGGGGTTCCAGCTGTGGCTGGCCAAGTTTAATACTGTCCGGCAAAGGATAAATTTTGTTCTGGGGTAAAATTCAATTGCCAAAATTGCAATACCGTAAATCAGTTGTTTCAGCTGTTGTTCGCCAAGTATACATCTGTCCGTAAAAGGGTATATTACACTCAGCGTGTTAGCATCTAAATTCAAGGCCTTAAAAATAAATCCGCTATATTTGCACACGCTACTGTGCATCTCCAAGTGTATTTTTTTCCGTAAAAGGGTATATTACACTAAGTGTTAAAATACAAGTGCTGAAAGCATAATCCTCTACATTTGCACTCACTATTGTGCATCTCATAGTGTATTTCTGTCCGTAAAAGGGTATATTACACTCAAGGTCTAAATACAAGTGCTGATAGGGTCATCCTCAATAACTGCACACGCTACCGTGCATCTCCAAGTGTATTTATTTCCGTAAAAGGGTATATTACACGAAGTGTTAAATTACAAGTGCTAAAAGCATAATCCTCTATTTTTTCACACGCTACTGTGCATCTCCAAGTGTAATTCTGTCCGTAAAATGATACCTTTCATCCAGGGCCAAAATACTAGGCCTACAATTGATGTTCCCCTAAATCTGTGGTTACTACTGTGCCTGTATTAGTGTAATACGGTACATAAATTCATAGCCAGATAGTGTTAGGTGCCTGTAAAAAAAAAGGCCTGAATTTGGACTCAATACATTGTGCCAAATAATTTTCTTCTTATTGTGTTGAACGGTAACAATGAGGAAAACATCTAGTAAGGGACGCGGACATGGTCACGGTGGTCTTCGTGGACCCTCTGGTGCTGGGAGAGGACGTGGCCGTTCTGCCACAGCCACACAAATTAGTAAACCAACTATCTCCGGTCCCAGTACCCGACAGAATTTACAGTGATATTTGGTGGGGCCCAATGCCGTTCTAAGGATTATAAGGCCTGAGCAAGTACTGGCGCTAGTCAATTGGGTTTGCCAACAGTGGGATCCAACACGTTCACAACATTATCTCCCACCCATTCTTCTGCAGAAAGCGCACAGGTGGCGCCTGAAAACCAAGCCTTCAGTCTGTCACATCACCCCCATGCATATGAGGGAAACTGTCTGAGCCTCAAGTTATCCAGCAGTCTCTTATGCTGTTTGAAGACTCTGCTGGCAGGGTTTCGCAAAGGAATCCACCTAGCCCTTCCCCAGCGGTGAAAGACATAGAATGAACTGACGCACAACCACTTATGTTTCCTGATGATGAGGACATGGGAATACCACCTTATCAGAGTCCACACGTCTCTGATGATGACGAAAAACAGTTGCCAACTGCTGCATCTTTCTGCAGTGTGCAGACCGAACAGGAGGTCAGGGAGGTAGACTGTGTGGAAGACGATGCAGGGGACGATGACGTCCTAGACCCCACATGGAATGAAGGTCGTGCCACTGACTTTCATATTTGCGAGGAAGAGACAGTGGTGAGACCGAGCCAACAGCGTAGCAAAAGAGAGAGCAGGGGGCAAAATCAGAACAGCCGCCAAGAGAGTCCACCTGCTACTGGCCCCCGCCACCAGGGACCGAGCACCCCAAAGGCAGCATCAAGGAGTTCCCTGGCATGGCACTTCTTCAAACAATTTGCTGACGACAAGACCCGAGTGGTTTGCACGCTGTGCCATCAGAGCCTGAAGCGAGGCATTAATGTTCTTAACCTTAGCACAATCTGCATGACCAGGCATCTACATGCAAAGCATGAACTGCAGTGGAGTAAACACCTTAAAAACAAGGAACTCACTCATGCTCCTCCTGCTCCCTCTTCTGCTGCTTCCTCAGTCTCTTCCTCCGCCTCGGAAGGAACGTTGGGACCTGCCACCCAGCAAACAGAGGATGTGCCACCAACACCACCACCTCCGTCACCAAGCATCTCCACCATGTCACACGGCAGCGTTCAGCTCTCCATCTCACAAACCTTCGAGTGAAAGCGTAAAGTACCACCTAGCCCCCCTCAAGCCCTGGGCCTGAATGCCAGCATTTCAAAACAACTACTGGCGTTTGAAATGCTATCATTCAGGCTGATGGACACAGACAGCTTCAAACAGCTAATGGCGATGGCTGTCCCACTGTATGTTGTTCCCAGTCGCCACTACTTCTCCAAAACAGCCGTGCCTTCCCTGCACAACCAAGTGTCCGATAAAATCAAGTGTGCACTGTGCAACGCCATCTGTGGCAAGGTCCACCTAACCACAGATACGTGGACCAGTAAGCACGGCCAGGGACGCTATATCTCCCTAACTGCACACTGGGTAAATTTAGTGGCGGCTGGGCCCCAGGTTGAGAGATCTTTGGCGCACGTCCTTCCACCGCCAAGGATCACAGGGCATCATTCTTTGCCTCCTGTAGCCTCCTCCTCCTACTCAGATTCCTCCTCTTCTTCCACCTGCTCATCCAGTCAGCCACACACCTTCACCACCAACTTCAGCACAGCACGGGGTAAATGTTAGTAGGCCATTTTGAAACTCATATGTTTGGGGACCAGCCCTATAGCTCGCAGGACTTGTGGCGGGGTATACAACAACAAACCGACGAGTAGTTGCTGCCGGTGAGCCTTAAGCCCGGCCTGATGGTGTGCGATAATGGGTGAAATCTCGTTGCAGCTCTGGGACTAGCCGATTTGACGCACATCCCTTGCCTGGCGCATGTGCTGAATTTGGTGGTGCAGAAGTTCATTCACAACTACCCCGACATGTCAGAGCTGCTGCATAAAGTGCGGGCCGTCTGTGTGCGCTTCCGGAGTTCACATCCTGCCGCTGCTCGCCTGTCTGCACTACAGCGTAACTTCGGCCTTCCTGCTCACCGCCTCATATGAAACGTGACCAACAGGTGAAACTCCACCTTGCACATGCTGGAGAGACTGTTTGAGCAGCAGCAGGCCATAGTGGAGTTTCAGCTGCAGCACGCACGGGTCAGTCGCACTGCAGAATAGCACCACTTCACCACCAATGACTGGGCCTCCATGCGAGACCTGTGTGCCCTGTTTCGCTGTTTTGAGTACTCCACCAACATGGCTAGTGGAGATGACGTCGTTATCAGCGTTAGAATACCACTTCTATGTCTCCTTGAGAAAATACTTAGGGCGATGATGGAAGAGGATATGGGCCTGAAGGAGGAGGAAGAGGGGTAATTTTTAGCACTTTCAGGCCAGTCTTTTAGAAGTTAGGAGATTTTTTGCAACAGCAGAGGCCAGGTACAAATTAGGCCAGCCAGGGCCCACTACTGGAGGACGAGGAGGAGGTGGAGAAGGATGAGGATGAAGCATGTTCACAGCAGGGTGGCACCCAACGCAGCTAAGGCCCATCACTGGCATGGCTAGAGGAAACGGAGGACGTTGATGATACGCCTCCCACAGAGGACAGCTTGTCCTTACCTCTGGGCAGCCTGGCACACATGAGTGACTACATGCTGCAGTGCCTGCGTAATGACAGCAGAGTTGCCCACATTTTAACGTGTGCGGATTACTGGGTTGCCTCCCTGCTGGATCCCCGGTACAAAGACAATGTGCCCACCTTAATTCCTATACTGGAGAGTGATAGGAAGATGCTCGAGTACAAGCGCACGCTGGTATATGCCCTCCTGAGAGCATTCCCAAATGTCACAGGGGAACAAGTGGAAGCCCAAGGCGAAGGCAGAGGAGGATCAAGAGGTCGCAAATGCAGCTGTGTTACGGCCAGCTCCTCTGAGGGCAGGGTTAGCATGGCAGAGATGTGTAAAAGTTTTGTCACCACGCCACAGCTAACTGCACCACCACCAAATGAGGCAGCATTTCAATAACATGGTGGAACAGTACGTGTGCACACCCCTCCACGTACTGACTGATGGTTCGGCCCCATTCAACTTCTGGGTCTCCAAATTGTCCACATTGCCAGAACTAGCATTTTATGCCTTGGAGGTGCTGGCCTGCCCGGCGGCCAGTGTTTTGTCTGAACGTGTCTTCAGCACGGCAGGTGGTGTCATTACTGACAAACGCAGCCGCCTGTGCACAGCCAACGTGGACAAGCTGACGTTCATAAAAATGAACCATGCATAGATCCCACAGGACCTGTCCATCCCTTTTGCAGAATAGACATTTAAAACGACCTCCCATTAACTATATATTCTTGTAGTCCAGGGCACTTCTTTAATGAATACTCTTTTTTTAATTTTACCATTATTTTGCGGGGCAACCCAAAATTGAATGAACCTCTCCTTCGTCTGGGTGCTAGGGGCCTAAATATCTGAAAGTGGCCTTCTCCATTGGTGGGTGACATGAAGTCTGATTCTCTGCTATGGGACCTCTCTATTATGTCTGGGTGCTGGGGCATAAATAACTAAAAGTGGCCTTCTCCGTTGGTGGGTGACATGATGCCACTTTTGCTGCTATGGGACCTCTCTCCTCTGTACGGGTGCTGGGGCCTAAATAATTTAATATGGCCTTCTCCGTTGGTGGGTGACATGATGCCTCTTTTGCTGCTATGGGACCTCTCTCCTCTGTCTGGGTGTCAGTGGCCTAACTTTCACATACTTGCTTGCTGTCTTGGTGGCAGACATTTAACTCTTTTTACTGTCAAATGACTGCCCCATTGTGTGGGTTCCAGGGGCCTATATGTCGTTTAATCATTTGTTGTCTTGTTGGGAGATATTAAACTCTTTTTACTGTCTAATGAATGCCCCATTGTGTGGGTGTCAGTGGCCTGTATTTCCTTTAATTGCTTGCTGTCTTGGTGGGAGACATTAAACAGTTTTTACTGTCAAATTGCCTATCCTCTGTCTGGGTGTCAGGGGCCTACATAAATGATAATGGCGTGTTCCAGTGCAGGTTGACCTGAGGCCTGTGTTGCTGTTACGGGACTGCTCTCCTCTTTGTGGGTGCCATGGCCCTGAGTCTGTGAATGAGGCCTGTGGCACTGCAGGCAGACATGAATCCTTTTTGTCTGTGATGAGAACTTCAACTCCCATAGCATTCCCACCTGACGCCACCCCAACCTCCTATTCCACCTCCTCCTCCAAGTTGCCAATTGATATTGGTTAATTTTTATTTATTTTATTTTAATTCATTTCCTTATCCTCATTTGTTTGCAGGGGATTTACCTACATTTTGCTGCCTTTTGCAGCCCTCTAGCCCTTTCCTGGGCTATTTTACAGCTTTTTTAGTGCCCAAAAGTTCGGGTCCCATTGACTTCAATGGGGTTCGGGTTTGAACTTGATTGCGGATGCTTGCGATTTTCACGCAGCCCCATTCACTTCTATGGGACCTGCGTTGCGTGAAATACTCAGAATATAGAACATGCTGCAATTTTCACGCAACGCAGAAGTGATGCGTGAAAATCCCCGCTCATGTGCATATCACGCATTGCACCCGCACGGAAAACTCGCCCGAGTGAATGCAGTCTAAGACCGACGCCGGTCATCTGCATGTTATACGGACTCACAGTATTATTTCCCTACCTCAAGGCAAAACATAGTGTTCTACTCCACTATAAATACTCTCAGCAGGCAAGAAATAGCGTTTTTTTAACGTAATTTGCTGCGAATGTATTCAGATCTAACCAAATTTTTCCCGAAAATTTTGACGAACCAGAGAATTGAAATTTTAAAAAATTCGCCTATCTCTAGTGACCGGTGTCAATACCTTCAGCAGAAATTTCTGGTTATAAATAGTGTTGAGCGAACAGTTTGAGCATAGTTCGGGTTCGTACGGAATTTTGGGGTGTTCAGGACACGGACCTGAACCCGAACATTTTCAAAAAAGTTCGGGTTCGGGTCCGTTGCGGCAGTGGCGGCCAGTGTTTTGTCTGAACGTGTATTCAGCACGCCAGGGGGCGTCATTACTGACAAACGCAGCCGTCTGTCCACTAGCGTGCACTTGTAGTCGCGCATCTTCCTATCACGCTCCAGTGCGGGAATTAACATGGGCACGTTGTCCTTGTAGCGGGGATCCAGCAGGGTGGCAACACAGTAGTCAGCACAAGTTAAAATGTGGGCAACTCTGCTGTCTTTGCACAGGCACTGCAGCATGTAGTCACTCATGTGTGCCAGGCTGTCCAGAGGTAACAATAAGCTGTCCTCTGTAGGTGGTGTATCATCTGTATCCCCCCAGCCACGCTCCAGTGATGGCCCTGAGCTGCGTAGGGTGCCACCCTGCAGTGAAACTGGTTCCTCCTCCTCCTCCTCTACCTCATCCTCCAGAAGTGTGCCCTGGCTGTCCACATGTGTACCTGGCCTCTGATGGTGCAGGAACCCACCCTCTGAGCCACTTCTGTATGACCTGCCTGAAACCCTGTGAAATGCCCCCTCTTCCTCTTCCTCGTGTGCCACATCCTCTACCATCAGCGCTGTAATATTTTTATAGACATAGAAGGGGTATTGTAATGCTAACAACGGCATCATCAGCACTGGCCATGTTGGTTGAGTACTCCAAAGACCGCAACAAGGTACAAAGGTGTCACATGCAGTCCCAGTCACTGGTAGTGAAGTGGTGCTGATCTGCAGAGCGACTGACCCGTGAGTCTGAAACTCCACTATCGCCTGCTGCTGCTTGCACAGTCTCTCCAGCATATGTAAATTGGAGTTCAACCTGGTGGGCATGTCGCATATGTGGAGGTGAGCAGGAAGGACGAAGTTACGCTGCAGCGGAGACAGGTGAGCAGCAGCAGGGTGAGAATGCCGAAAGCGCGCACATACGGACCACACTTTCAGCAGCAGCTCTGACATGTCTGGGTAGTTTCTAAGAAACTTCTGCACCACCAGATTCAGCATATGCGCCAGGCAAGGGATGTGTTTCAAACCGGCTAGTCCCAGAGCTGCAACGAGATTTCGCCCATTATCACACACCACCAGGCCGGGCTTGAGGCTCACCGGCAGCAACCACTCGTCAGTCAGCTGTTCTATGCCCCTCCAAAGCTTCTGTGCGGTGGGGGTTTTGAGTTTTAAAATTGCCTGCTGACGTTTTCCCCGGGCTGTGCTGAAGTTGGGGGTGAGGTTCTTTTGATGACCGGATGTGGGGGTGGTAGAAGAGGAGTAGGAGGAGGATTATACGGAGTAGGAGGAGGAAGCAACAGGAGGCAACGAATAATGCCCTGCGATACTCTGTGTTGGAAGGACATGCGCCAAACCGCTATCCTCCTCGGGCCCAACCGCCACTACGTTTACTCAGTGTGCAGTTAGGGAGATATAGCGACCCAGGCCGTGCTTACTGGTCCATGTATCTGTGGTTATGTGGACCTTGCCACAGATGGCGTTGCACAGCGCACACTTGATTTTATTCTCCACTTGGTTGTGCAGGGAAGGGACGGCTTGCCTGGAAAAATAGTGGCGGCTGGGAACAACGTACTGTGGGACAGCCGTCGACCATCAGCTGTTTGAAACAGTCCATCTCCGACGGAATGACAGCATTTCAAAGGTGAGCTGGTAGAAGCAGAGGAGGAGGAAGCCGAGTAGGAGGAGGAGGCTACAGGAGGCAAAGAATGAAGCCCTGCGATCCTTGGCGGCTGAAGGACGGGCGCCAAGGAACTCTCCACCTGGGGCCCAGCCGCCACTACATTTACCCAGTGTGCAGTTAGGGAGATATAGCGTCCCTGGCCATGCTTACTGGTCCACGTATCTGTGGTTAGGTGGACCTTGCCATAGATGGCGTTGTGCAGTGAACACTTGATTTTATTGGATACTTGGTTGTGCAGGGAAGGCACGGTTGTCTTGAAGAAGTAGTGGCGGTTGGGAACAACATACTGTGGGACAGCCATGGACATCAGCTGTTTGAAGCAGTCTGTGTCCACGAGCCTAAATGACAGCATTTCAAAGGCCAGTAGTTTAGAAATGCTGGCATTCAGGCCCAGGGCTCGAGGGTGGCTAGGTGGGAATTTACGCCTTCTCTCCAATGTTTGGGAGATGGACAGCTGAATGCTGCTGTGTGACATGGTGGAGATGCTTGGTGATGGTGTCGTATGTGGTGGTGTTGGTGAAACATCCTCTGTTTGCTGGTCGTCAGGTGCCACGGTGACGCCACAGGTGAGGGAGAGGCCGAACCAGCAGCAGAAGAGGGAACAGGAGTAGCATGAGAGAGTTCCTTGTTTTTAAGTTGTTTACTCCACTGCAGTTCATGCTTTGCATGTAGATGCCTTGTCATGCAGGTTGTGGTCAGGTTAAGAACGTTTATGCCTCGCTTCAGGCTCTGATGGCACAACATGCAAACCACTCATGTCTTGTTGTCAGGCCACACCAATTAACTCCTTGGAGCAGGCCTTGGTGTGCTCGGTGCCTGGGTGCGGTGGACAGCGGCTGCGCTTTTGCACCCTGCTCCCTCTTTTGCTGTGCAGTTGCCTCTGAGTGACCACCGCCTCTTCCTCAGAACTGCATGCCTCCCTAGCACGACCTTCAGTCCAGTCTGGGTCTAGGACTTCATCATCCTCCACATTATCTTCCACCCATTCATGACCCCTGCCCTCCTCGACGGTCTGCACATTGCAGAAAGCCGCAGCAGATGGCACCTGTGTTTTGTCATCTTCAGAGACGTTTTGTGGCGGTATTCCCATGTCCTCTTCCTGCAACAAAAGTGGTTGAGCATCAGTGCATTCAGGGTCATCCTCTTCCGGGGCAGGACAAGGTGGATTGGCCGGGCAAACCCTGCCAACAGAGTCATCAAAAAGCATGAGACTTATCTGCATGATTTGGCTGCTTGGCTGATTTGCAAGGGGGTGAGGTGGAAGACTGATGGGCAGAGGCTGCAGGTGCCAACTCTGAGCTTTCTGCAGAGGACTGGGTGTTATATACTGTGAAGGAACTGGAGGCAATGGCAGCCACTCAATCTACTATCGCCTGTACATGTTCTGGCTTCACCATCCATAGAGTGGCATTTGGGCCTATCAAATAACGCTGCAGATTATGTTGCCTACTCGCACCAGAGGAAGGTGTTTGACTTGAAGCGGTAGTTGGCGCTGAACGGCCATGTCCTCTCCCAGCAACAGGAGCTCCACCAACACCACCACGACCATGCCCACGTCCCTTATTTGATGTTCTCCTCATTATTTGCATTCACCCAACAAGCTGAAAGATTGGTCTCTCTCTGGTGTTAATTTATCTGCCACTAGTCGACAATTACGTTCGCTAATCACAATTACGTCATAAAAATGCCCTGTGGACCCAGAATAATGTTTTTTGTGCCCAAAATACACTGATTCTCAATTTCTATGCAGAAATGTAAATATTTTTTGGTACGCTGTATGCACAGGTGGTTTGTGGAACAAGAACAAGTAATTTTGTAATAAAATACAGAAAATTAGTATTTCACTGCTGTAAATTGAAATTAATTATTTATACGCCGGACGCACAACAGTTTTTTCGGCCTAAAACACTGCTTTGTTCAATGAAACCCCAAAATACAGTTTTTAACTGCTGTACATTAAAAGTTGAGATTTATACTATCTATAGACACCAGATTTGGGGACCCAGAACACGGATTTGGTCAACAAAATTCATAAATGAAGTATTTAACTGTTATAAATTGGAAGTAATTATTTAAACGACGGATGCACAACAGTTTTTTCGGCCTAAAACATGGCTTTTTTTAATAAAACCCCAAAATGCAGTTTTTAAATGCTGTACATTAAACGTACATATTTATACTATGTATGGACACCAGATTTGGGGACCCAGAACACGGATTTGGTCACCAAAATTCACAAATGCATTATTTAACTGTTATAAATTGGAAGTAATTATTTAAACGACGGATGCACAACAGTTTTTTCGGCCTAAAACATGGCTTTTTTTAATAAAACCCCAAAATGCAGTTTTTAAATGCTGTACATTAAACGTACATATTTATACTATGTATGGACACCAGATTTGGGGACCCAGAACACGGATTTGGTCACCAAAATTCACAAATGCAGTATTTAACTGTTATAAATTGGAAATAATTATTTAAACGACGGATGCACAACAGTTTTTTCGGCCTAAAACATGGCTTTTTTCAATAAAACCCCAAAATGCAGTTTTTAACTGCTGTACATTAAATGTACATATTTATACTATGTATGGACACCAGATTTGGGGACCCAGAACACGGATTTGATCACGGAAATTCACAAATGCAGTAGTGAACTGTTATAAATTGGAAATAATTATTAAACGACGGATGCACAACCGTTTTTTCGGCCTAAAACACAGCTTTTTTCAATAAAACCCTGAAATGCAGTTTTTAACTGCTGTACATTAACAGTAGATATTTATACTATGTATGGACACCAGATATGGGGACCCAGAACACGGATTTGATCACGGAAATTCACAAATGCAGTAGTGAACTGTTATAAATTGGAAATAATTATTAAACGACGGATGCACAACCGTTTTTTCGGCCTAAAACACAGCTTTTTTCAATAAAACCCTGAAATGCAGTTTTTAACTGCTGTACATTAACAGTAGATATTTATACTATGTATGGACACCAGATATGGGGACCCAGAACACAGATTTGGTCACCAAAAGTCACAAATGCAGTATGTAACTGCTATATATTGGAAATAATTATTTAAACGACGGATGCACAACAGTTTTTCCGGTCTAAAACACGGCTTTTTTCAATAAAACCCCAAAATACAGTTTATAACTGCTGTACATTAAAAGTAGATATTTATACTATGTATGGACACCAGATTTGGGGACCCAGAACACGGATTTGGTCACCAAAATTCACAAATGCAGTATTAGACTGTTATAAATTGGAAATAATTATTTAAACGACGGATACACAACTGTTTGTTTGGCCTAAAACACAGCTTTTTTCAATAAAACCCCAAAATGCATTTTTTTACTGCTGTAAATTTAAATTAGATATTTATACCTTGTATGTACAACTGCTTTGTGAAGCAAGAATATTGCTTTTTTCACACAAAAAAAGAATAATGCACTATTTCTTAGCTGTAATGTGAAATCGGTATTTAAGCGGTGTATTTCAAGATGTTTTGTGGATCAGAATTACCTCTCTTTTTGTAAAAAAAATACACTTATGCTGTATTTCACAGCGGTAATGTAAAATAGGTGGTTGTAATGGGTATTTCAGACTGTTTGGTGGACCTTGAATAACATTTTCTTTCTATAAAAAACAAAGAAGCACTATATGCAGAACTGTTTTGTGGACAAGGAATACGGTTTTTCCACCAAAAATACACGGATTCTCTATTTTACCGCAGAAATGTCAAATATATATTTTGGCGCTGTAAAATAGGCTTGGTGGATCAGGATGACCACTTTTTTTAAGTAAAATACACTGATGCACTATTTGATAGCTGAAATGGACTATACGGTTTAGTGCATAGTATACAAAAGTGCTCTGTGGCACCACAGATCCTAGGCTAGACAAATGGACTATGTCACCCCTTGAACATACAAAAGGCAATATAGGGGACTAGAGCAGCCAGAAAAAAAAGTTTATTTTCCTTCACTGATCTACAAAATAGGATTCGGCTGATGTCCCTGGCAGGCTGGCAGACATGCAGTACACTGCAGTGCCTAAAATCACATGCTGCACTCAGCCAATCGATCGCTGCAAACCGCAGGTCAATTCAGACCTGCGGTTTGCAGCGCTTTGTGCGATCTCTGATCCGCGCGGTCTGTGACCGCCGGGATCAGAGAGTTAATGCCCCCAAAGTCTTCATCTTTAACCCCCCCTGCAGCCCCCAATCATATTATGGCGGCGGGGGTGCAGGGGGGGTGGTTGCGGGCGGCGGTGCGGGAGGCGGGCGATTGCGATCCCCCGCCCGCCTCCTCTGTAATGTTTCCCTGGTGTCTAGTGGATCTATCAGAGTGTCAGCAGATGCCAGCCATTTAACCCCTTCTATACCGCGGTCCGTGCGGACCATGGTATGGAAGGGTTAACAGGGAGGGAGCTCCCTCTCCCATCGGGGGGCTGCTGGGCCTTTGCAGCCCCCCAACAGGATGGGATCACAGAGGGAGGGGGCTCTACTCCCTCCCCATCACCCCCTGCTCAGTTCTGGCAGCGGGTGATGGTTGCCTTGGAGACAGGACGCTTTCAGAAGCGTCCTGTCTCCATGGTGCTGAAAGTCTGAATAGACCTGCTAAAGGTCTATTCAGACTTTGTAAAGTACAAAATACAGCACAGTGCACTATATAGTGTACTGTACTGTATTATATAGACACCAGATCCACTGGATCTTTCAGAACCAAGTGGGTCTGAGTAAAAAAAAAATGTAAAAAAGTAAAAAAAAAAGTAAAAATGAAAAAAACACATATCACTGAATAAAAAATAAATTAAAAAAATACACTACACATATCAGGTATCGCCGCGTCCATAAAAACCTGCTCTATAAAAATATCACATGAATGAACTCCTCAGGTGAACGCCATAAAAAAAAATAAAAAAAATTGTGTAAATAAGCCATTTTTTGGCACCTTACTTCACTAAAAGTGTAATACAAAGCGATCAAAAAGGCGGTTGCCTCCCAAAATAGTACAAATCAAACTGCCATCTTATCCCGCAAAAAATGACCCCCTACCTAAAACAATTGGCCAAAAAATAAAAAAACTATGCCTCTCAAACTAAAACATAATTTTTTTGTTTCAAAAATGCTTTTTAGTGTTAAATGTAAAAAAAAAAACTAAAACGTGGACATATTGGGTATCTCCACGTCCGTAAGAATCTGCTCTATAAAAATATCACATGACCTAACCCCTCAAGTAAACACTGTAAAAAAAAAATTAATAAAAACTTTGTCAAAAAGCCATTTTTTTGCCACCTTACATCACAAAAAGTGTAATAGCAAACGATCACAAAGTCATATGACCCCCCAAATAGTGCCAATCTAACCATCACCTCATCCCGCAAAAATTATACCCAACCTGAGACAATTGCCTAAAAACTGAAAAATATATGGCTCTCAGACTATGGAGACACTAAGACATGTTTTTTTTTTCTTATTCAAAAAGGATATTATTGTGTAAAACCAAAATAAATAAAAAAAGGTATACATATTAGGTATCGCCGCGTCCGTAAGGACCTGCTCTATAAAAATATAACATGACCTAACCCCTCAGATGAACGCCGTAAACATAAAAAATAAAAAACTTTGACAAACAAGCCATTTTTTTGTCACCTTACATCACAAAAAGTGTAATAGTAAGCGATCAAAAAGTCATATGCACCCCAAGATAGTACCATTCAAACCGCCATCTCATCCCGCAAAAAATGAGCCCCTACATAGGACAATCGCCCAAAAAAATTAATAAATATGGCTCTCAAACTATGGAGACACTAAAACATGATTTTTTTTTTGTTTTAAAAAATGATATTATTGTTTAAAACTTATATAAATAAATAAAAAGTATACATATTATGTGTCGCCGCGTCCGTCACAACCTGATCTATAAAAATAACACATGACCTAACCCCTCAGCTGAACAC
Organism: Bufotes viridis; assembly: GCA_033119425.1. NCBI lineage: Eukaryota > Metazoa > Chordata > Amphibia > Anura > Bufonidae > Bufotes > Bufotes viridis. Next base: position 538,890,005 of record CM065590.1, on the reverse strand, counting down.
AGCAAAAAAAAAAAAAAAAGGTGCCAAAAGCCATTTTTGTCACCTTACATCACAAAAAGTGTAATAGCAAGCGATCAAAACGTCATATGCACCCCAAGATAGTGCCAATCAAACCGCCATCTCATCCCGCAAAAAATGAGCCCCTACATAAGACAGTCGCCCAAAAAAAACCAAAAAAACTATGGCTTTCAGAATGTGGAGACACTAAAAAATAATTTTTTTCAAAAATGCTTTATTATGTAAAACTGAAACAAAAAACCCAAAAAGTAGTCATATTTGGTATTGTCGCATCCGTAACAACCCGCTCTATAGAAATAGCATACAATCTAACCTGTCAGTTCAACGATGTAAATAACAAAAAATAAAAACGGTCCCAAAACAGCAATTTTTTTGCTAATTTTCCATTTTAATCCATTTTTCCAGTAACAAAGCAAGGGTTAACAGCCAAACAAAACTCAATATTTATTGCCCTGATTCTCTTGTTTGCACAAACACCCCATATGTGGTCGTAAACTCCTGTATGGCCAAACGGCAGGGCACAGAAGGAAGGGAACGCCATATGGTTTTTGGAAGGCAGATTTTGCTGGACTGGATTTTAGACACTATGTCCAATTTGAAGAGCCCCTGATGCACCCGTACAGTAGAAACTCCAAAAAAGTGACCCCATTTTGGAAACTACGGGATAAGGTGTCAGTTTTTTTGGTACTATTTTAGGGTAAATAGGATTTTTGCTTGCTCTATATTACACTTTTTTTGAGACAAGGTAACAAAAAATAGAAATTCTGAAATTTCATCTCCATTTGCCAATAACTCTTGTGGAACACCTAAAGGGTTAACAAAGTTTGTAAAACTGGTTCTGAATACCTTGAGGGGTGTAGTTTCTTAGATGGAGTCACTTTTATGGAGTTTCTACTCTAGGGGTGCATCGGAGGGCTTCAAATGGGACATGGTGTCAAAAATCCAGTCCAGCACAATCTGCCTTCCAAAAACCATATGGCGTTCCTTTCCTTCTGCGCCTTTCAGTTTGGCCATACAGCAGTTTACAACCACATATTGGGTGTTCGTGAAAACTGCAGAATCGGGGGAATAAATATTAAGTTTTGTTTGGCTATTAACCCTTGCTTTGTTACTGGAAAGATTGGATTAAAATAGAAAATTTTACAAAAAATTTAAATTCTGAAATTTTATCTCCATTTGCCATTAACTCTTGTGGAAAACCTAAAGGGTTAATGACGTTTGTAAAATCAGTTTTGAATACCTTGGGGGGTGTAGTTTCTAGAATGGGGTCATTTTTGGGTGGTTTTATTATGTAAGCCTCACAAAGTGACTTCAGACCTGAACTGGTCCCTAAAAAGTGGGTTTTTGAAAATTTCTGAAAAATTTCAAGATTTGCTTCTAAACTTCTAAGCCTTATAACGTCCCCAAAAAATAAAATGGCATTCCCAAAATGATCGATACATGAAGTAGACATATGGGGAATGTAAATCAATAACTTTTTTTGGCGGTATTACTATCTATTATAGAAGTAGAGAAATGGAAACTTGAAAAATTGCTAATTTTTCAAAATTCTTGGTAAATTTGGTATTTTTTTATAAATAAAAATGAAATTTTTCGACTTCATTTTACCAGTGTCATGAAGTACAATATGTGACGAAAAAACAATCTCAGAAAAAGCGTTTTAAAGTTATTACCACATAAAGTGACACTGGTCAGATTTTGAAAAAATGGCCTGGTCCTTAAGGTGAAATAGGGCTGTGTCCTTAAGGGGTTAAAACATGATCCCATAGTCAGTTAGTTGTATAGGTGGGCAGACACAATTTGATTAACGGTTAAATTTAGTTATTTAGTACAGTACCTGGTAAAGCGGTAACCGACTGATGTTGGCGCTTGCTAGATCTGTAAATGGAGCGGTAAAGTAAATTGTGGTTTTAAAGTGCATTACAAATTATGATATATGCACAGCATCTATAGGCACTAGCTATATAGCTGTGGGAGGCTTTCTATCTATCATATGTCTGGCTATCTATCTTTTAGTGTTGGGCACGAATATTCGAATCGCAAATATTTATCGCGAATATCGGCACTTCAAGAATTCGCGAATATTTAGAATATAGTGCCATATATTTGTATTTTCGAATATTCGGCATTTTTTTCCATCTGAACCCATGATTCCTCCCTGCTTCTTGTTTGTGGGCGAATGAGAAGGCTGCAATGTCTTTGTCTGGACTTAGCAACATCCCTAGCAACCAACAGGAAAGTTGCCTACCCCTTTACTATATAGGAACCTCCCCAGCAGCCATTTTCTGTATTTTTTTTTAAGTTATAAGAGAGACAGCAGTGTAATTGTTGTGCTCTGTGTTTTGCTGTCACATTATATTAGATAGTTAGTTAGCTTATATATATATATATATATATATATATATATATATATATATTACAGATAGTTAGTGGGAGATAGTCAGTGTTGGTTAGATAGTGATACAGTGTAGCTGATAGATTCCAGTGCAGGGTGTTAGGTAGGGTGATAGGTTCTGCTGTCCATACATACATGCTACAGACATAGTGCTTTGATTAGAGATGAGCGAATTTCTAAAAAATTTGATTCGGCTGGTTTGCTGAATTTTCCCGAAAAAATTTGCTTCGATCTGAATTTAGTTGCCGCGAATAGCATTACAAACATCTATTTCCGGTCTGCAGAGAGCCTTTATAGTGGTTTAGAACATTGTGCCTTGAAGTAACACGCATAGGGCTTGTGCTTTGGTTGTGAAATAACACTGCGAGTCAGTATGACATGCAGATGACAGCCGTCGCTATTAGAATCCCTGCTCACTTCACTTATTTGGGCAATCATAGGGCCAAAACTGTCCAAATAACTCAAGTATGAACTCAGCATTACAGGTCGATGTTAGCGCCAAGAAGAAGCGCACTCCTTTTACACCGTCGTCAGCTGATTCCACATAGATGTCTACAGAACCTGTTCAATTAAACGCTTATACAAGTAGAGCCCCCCCCCCCCCCATTAACAGTGCAGACCATCTAAACAATGTTGTCTTTATTAGTTTAACTAGAGCCCTCTATGGCCCAGACAGCCATGTGGTAATTAAACACAGCACGGCCACGTCACAAGCACCACACGAGCATGTTGTTTTGTTGTGCCCTGCAGTCACAGGGAGACCACAGGACACAAAGAGCTCACACAGAGGCCTAAGGGGCACAGGGAAAACACAGAGCTGACAGTGGGAATTCATAGGTCAGTGGCACTTACCATCAGTACTTGAGGGCAGTGCAGGGCTGCTACAATGAGAGTGTGGCCCCAGCAGCCCTGCACCCCCTCCTCCACAGACACTGCTGCATGCTTCTTACTAGATGGACTTACCAGGTGCTTTAATAGGAAGGTCCTTGGAATTCTAGCAGTCCGGCAGCTGAGGTCAGAACCTGTGGGTCAGATGCAGCAGGTTTGGGCATAGCAGCCTAGAGCAAGTGCAGGCAAAGGATGGGGGGCGGGGCTATGTTTACTCCACCCACACAGAACCTCCTGATGCTGGCCTGTCACTGAGCTCTGGTGAGTCTGGTTGGGGTGGGGTGGTGGGGGGAATACTTAGATATTTAACATGACGTGCATAGAATTATGGGTGATCCGGCCTTCCCAGAGTTCCTTTCTTCATGTCATCACACATGCAGCAGCCATTTTAGGAAAAATGTGAGTCATTACCACGAATCGCGAGGAAATTCGGGTTCAGTGCGGATCAAATAATTCCTGAAATTCGGATCGAATTCCACTTCGTCATCTTAGATTCGCTCATCTCTAGCTGTGGTGACACAAGTTCACAACAATACTTAGTGCACCAATCAGTAATATGTAGTCAGACCTGCTAAAATGTAAAGTTGCCCGCATTGCGCAAAAATATGCGCATCAATTGCCGATTTGTGCAATCGTGAATATACTGGAGCACTCTATCTGCATCTAAAGCTATGGTAATGTTCTGCTGGGCCAACCGTTTTCTCCAGTCTCAGTAAACTTCAAGCATCTATCTATCTATCACATGTCTGGCTATCTATCTATAAATCTTTCTATCTCTTTTTGATTTCCTAATTAAATGATTATATAATACAGAAGAAATACAACCACTTGACAGAATCCAGCATCTCAAGGGTTCCCCTGTGCTATTCAAGGTCCATTCACACGTCCGTATAAATTGTCCGGATCCGTTCCGCAATTGTGCAGAACGGGTGCGGACCCATTCATTTTCAATGAGGCCAGAATGGATGCGAACAGCACACTATTTGCTTTCCACATTTCCAGATCGGCACTTCCGGATCCACAATTCTGTTCCCACTGCGGACAAGAAAATACATTTTCTATTATAGTGCTGGCGATGTGCAGTCCGTGAAATGCAGAACGCACATTGCCGGTGTCTGTGTTTTGCGGACCCTAAGAGAGAAATATGAAGGAGCACATCAGTTTTATTTGTTACATCTCTATCATCAGGCTAGAACGGTGATAGTCAATGAGGCATATTCATGTGAAGATAATGGAGCCAGTGGCAGAAGTAACCCTCTGAGATCTAATTATTTGTTTTGCATGAGGATGACACAAGAACTTCAGAAATAGAAAGTCCCTCTTGATTCCTGCTTTTCAAGAATATTCCCCTTCTTAACAACAGACATATCTGTTATCCTTGTTTCAGCCACCCATGGGTGCAGCAACAGCTGAGCTCCCAGCAGTACAGTAATTAAACAAATAACCTCATGCTTCCCACCTAAAAGGTGACGCTATGATCTTCTGATTGCACGACACAGAATTTCATTGTAGTCACTGACCTCTGTTTATCAAAGCAGCACAATATCTATGGACCGGTTTCTCTGTAAAATGATAAGCTTTAGGCCTCTTGCACACAAATGTTGTGTGCCCGTGGCTGTATTGCGGCCCGCATACGGCGGGTCCGCAATACACGGCCACTGGCCTGTGTGCACTCCGCATCACGGATGCGGACCTATTCACTTGAATGGGTCTGCAATTGCAGAGATGCGGAACGGCAGCACGGATCGGAACCCCACGGAAGCACTACTGAGTGCTTCTGTGGTGTTTCTGTCCATGCCTCTGCACCTCAAAAAATATAACTTGTTAAGTTGAATGGGTGTCGATCCATCCCGGATCCGGGGTCCTGAATGCACGGAATGGATGCACAACGTTCGTGTGCAAGAGGCCTTATGCTGTGAAACTTTTATATACAGTATGTTCTGCTGTTTCATATTAAACCATCTTTTGACTGCGACCTCAATGTGGACTCCGATTTGTCTTGTATTGTCTGTAGGATAGGACAATAACAAATTGCTATAACTTTAGGTAACATGAAATAACATTTTTTAAATGCACAGTGTGACACAGTGAGAGGTTTGGTGGTAAAAAACAGGTATTTTCCTCTCATCCTGTGCTGCTGGGTTGATTGCAGCCAGGTGAGGGCAAATACTGGACCGGATTTTAGGTGCCGGTCCGGGTTTTTTGGGTTAATACCTAGCTGCCTTTAAAAGACAGCTGGGTTTATGCAAAGTCTCTCTCTCTGTGTTTGGGATCTGAGCCCTGTACTGGGCTGAAAAGCTGAGACCTGTGTGTCAGAAGAGCAGGCCATGTAAAGACGGTCAGTGGACTTTTTGTGTTGCCGAGCATTTAGCCAGGTGTGAACTGACACCTAGGATTTGAGGTGATTTAACCTGGAAACTGCTGGTGTTCTGTGGAGCTCTCAGGTCTGGAAGCAAGAGCTTGCAAAGAGGCGTGCAGTCTGCCTGGAAGCCTGAGGTTGGACTTTCCTGCGGCTGGGCTGACAGCCAGGTATGAACACGCACCTAAACCACACAGGTGATTTGATTCCGTCTTGGACTTTTGTTTTGCCTAAAGTTTTTGCTGTGTGTGTGAAGTAACACTAAGTGACTGTTTTGAGTTTTGTTTGTGCAAGTGTGAAATAAAACACTGTTTGCTGCACTACCTGGACTCCCTTTGCCTCTATACTGCTCCCGCACCGCTGTCTACCAGAGCAACTCCCCACAACAGACATACTCGTATTATTCGTGTCATCAGAAAATGAACTATTGTTTAAATAATGTTTTTTTGTTTATATACATATTCAAGGCAGCCAATCAACAAGCTTTTAGGATGTGTGCCCTTAGAAGCCATCACAGGCATGCATACTAATGGCATGGCTAATATAGGCCAGTGCAGCATGTGACCCAGCCTCTATATAAGCTAGAGTCATGTTGCTCAGCACGTCGCTCAGCTCTTACTAGTGTAGGGATAGGATGCTGCTGCTGTGAGGGAGAGATTAGGAAAGAAAAAGATATCAGAGCTTGGTGTTAACCCTAAGTTCACACCTGAGCGTTTTACAGCCTGGGTCAAAAAAATGTAAAAAAAAAAGGTGAAAAAAAGTAAAACTAAAAAAACACATTTATCACTCATTAAAAATTTAACAAATAAAATGCACTATACATGTTTTATATCACCACGTCCGTAATGCCCTGATCTATGAAACGGTCATGTTACTTTCTCCGCACAGTGAACACCATAAAAAAAAAATAGTATGATGAAATTAAAATTTTGCCCACCTTACTTCCCAAAAAAGGTAATAAAAGTTAAAATTGGCACCTCATCCCACAAAAAAATGAGCCCCTACATGAGAAAATCACTCAAAAAGTAAAAAAAATATGGCTCTCAGACTATGGAGACACTAAGAAATATTTTTATCCCTTCGCCTTATGACAGCACCCATGGAGAGACCACCTCCTTCCCACATTGGACAGGAAACAGAAGTCAGAACACCCTATAAAACCGGCTCCACCTCCAAACACCTTCAGTTCTGTTTCCTGTCCGGGGCTGCGGGCGCCCCGAGTCCATATACTTTTAGGAGGGCCTACCCGTGTGGCTTAAGACTCCAGCGGGAGCCGCCGTGAGTCTGGGTTCAGCTTCTCGCTCTCCGCTCCGTCCCTCCTCTTATTCAGGTGAGGAACTTGCGTGCTTCATCCTGGGTACTGCGGGCCTCTACGGCCGTGCCGCAAGCCCGGCCGTCTTCTCGCGATATAGGCCGGTGACGTACTTCCGGTGCGAGGGCAGGAGCGCGACTGGAAGTGGGGAGGAGCCGAGGTGCGCGCGGCACATGAAGTTTCCCAGCCAGCTCGCTGCTGTCAGGACGCATCCAGCAGCTTCTCCATAGCGTCTCTGGCAGAGAGGAACATGGAGCAACCTCAGTGCACGGAACCCACTGATACCACCAATGATGTGCCGGTACAGGATGGGGTAAGAGGGGATATTCTCCCCAAGCCTAGATTCATAAGTTTATACATATTGGGGTCATATGTTTCTAGGTGCCTAAAGAGGCCAAGAGGAGCTCAAGCTCCAGGAGTAAGACCTGCGCAATCTGCAAGAAGAAACTCCCCTCGGCTTGGGCAAAACCTGTCTGCCAGAATTGTGTGAGCAGTTTACTAGAGGAAGAGGCGCCATCCCTTATGACCAGCATTAAGCAGATGATCCGCCAGGAGGTCAAGGAGTCAGTAGGGGGGTTATTGAAAAACCGTCCCACTTCTTCTGCCAGGGCATCTACCTCAAATTGCCCATCTAGCGAGAGTGATGTGTTGTCCGGTTTGGAGGAGGAAGGGGAATGCCAGTCTTCTGGGGATTCCTCTGAAGAGGAAGCCAGCGGAAGACCGCTTTTTCAGCCAGAAAATATAAACACTCTTTTAAAAGTAGTAAGGGCAACAATGGGGTTAGAGGACCCGAAACCTCCTGTTTCAATTCAGGACTCCATGTTTGAAGGTCTGGGCCCGAAGAAAAAGAGAGTCTTTAACGTCCATGAAAATATTCATGCGGCTATTAAGAGGGAATGGGATAAGCCCGACAGAAATTTTTTTATCCCTTCAGCCCTTAAGCGCAAATACCCCTTCAATGAGAAAGTATCGGCCTCATGGGACAGAGCCCCAAAGTTAGATGCCCCGGTGGCAAAAATGTCCAAAAAGGCAGCCCTACCCTTTGATGACGTGGGGTTCTTTAAAAGACCCCATGGACAGGAGGGCGGATATCTATCTTAAAAAGTCCTGGGAAGCTTCTGCGGCCTCATTTAAGCCGGCTATTGCAGCCACCTCAGTAGCTAGGGCTGTAAAATCATGGATGAAGGAGCTGGAGGAAGGCATTAAGGGTGAGTACGCCCAGGGAGCAGTTGTTAACATCCTTTCCTACCTTCTATAGCGCCTTAGATTTTTAGCAGATGCATCTGCAGATTCCCTAAGGTTGTCCGCTAAGTCCTCGGCTCTCTCTAACTCTGCCCGTCGGGCAGTATGGTTAAAAAATTGGAATGGGGATGTGGCTTCTAAAGCAAAGCTTTGCGGCATCCCCTGCCAGGGGGAATTTTTGTTTGGGCCAGTATTAGATGACTTGTTGGAGAAGGCCTCTGATGATAAAAAAGGTTTTCCGTCTACCAGCAACCCCCCTAAGAAAGCTTTTCGTAAAGGGCCAATAATAAGAATAAGTACAAGTCTAGACAATTTTCCGATTCTAACCGAAAATCAAAGGGGTTTCTTTTTTCTCGCTCAGAGGCCTCTAAAAAGAAGGCCCAATGACGCCATGCCTCCAGTGGGAGGTCGCCTGTCCTTTTTTTCGGCAGAATGGGAAAAGATCTCGAACAGCCCTTGGGTCAGATCAGTGATAAAAGAGGGTCTGAAGTTAAGATTCTCAGATCTCCCAAGGGAGAATTTTGTGGTCACGGATTTAAGGACAGATCCCCGAAAGCAGGAGGCGTTGGTAGCGGAAGTAAAATCCCTGTTAGAGAAGAAAGTGTTAATTCAGGTTCCAGAAGGGGAAATAAAGACAGGGTTGTACTCTACTCTGTTTCTGGTTACCAAGCCGAATGAGTCGTTCAGAACCATAATAAACTTAAAAATGCTCAACCGTTCTCTGGTGTACGAGAAGTTTCGCATGGAGTCTCTGAGGTCAGCAGTGAACCATTTGTTTCCGGGTTGTTTCATGGCCACGCTAGATCTCAGAGACGCTTATTATCATGTTCCCATTCATCCCCTACATCAGAGGTACTTGAGGATTGCTATTTAAATAGGGGAAAATATTCTGCACGCCCAATTTCAAGCCCTTCCATTTGGCCTCTCTCAGGCTCCGCGAGTGTTCACGAAGCTGGTAGCGGAGATGATGGCTCATGTCAGAGAGAGGAATGTCGTGATTATTCCATACCTGGACGATTTCCTTATCATAGCAAGGGGCCCCCATGCCTTGTTAAATCACATTTCATGGTTCAGGGAGGTCCTTCAGAAGCTGGGTTGGAAGATAAACGAGGAGAAGTCTTCACTAGTTCCAGCTCAGACATGCAAATTTCTAGGCATGATGTTAGACTCAAGATCCCAAAGGTGTTATCTTCCAGAACAAAAAGCTCTCAATCTCAGGGAGGAAATTTCTTTGTTTCAGAAGACCAGGGTAATCTCTATCCGAGAAGCCATGTCCATTTTAGGTCTGATGACGGCGACCATTCCAGGGGTGGAGTGGGCACAGTTTCACTCAAGGAAGCTTCAATCTCAGATTCTGGAGGAATGGGACAACTCTCCCTTTTCTCTAGACAAGGTTTTTTCTTTGTCGTCTCAGACCCTTCTATCTCTGGAATGGTGGAGAAGGTTGGAGAACCTTTGGAAGGGAGTTCCCTGGAAGAGGGAGTCTCCGATATGTGTCACCACGGACGCAAGCCCTTGGGGTTGGGGAGCCCATTGGGAAGGTCAGATTCTTCAGGGGGATTGGGACCCAGAGACCACAGCCCAGTCTCAGAATGTCAGAGAGTTGAAGGCCATTTGGCTCACTCTCTCTCAATCTCTTCCTCATCTGGAAGGCCGGAACGTAAGGATCTACTCCGACAATATGACAGCTGTCGCCTATATCAACAGGCAAGGGGGCACGAGATCCAGGAACCTTATGTCCCTGGCATTCCAGATTTTCACCCTGGCAGAAAGTTCTCTGTTATCTCTTTCTGCTGTGCATCTGAGGGGAACAGAGAACAGAGAAGCGGATTTTCTGAGCCGTCAGCGGCTCTGCCAGAACGAATGGTCGTTGGATCAGGTCATTTTCAATCGGATAGTGAACCTATGGGGCCCTCCGAGGATAGACCTGTTTTCCACAAGGGTAAACAGAAAAGTAAAAATATTATTTTCCCTATCCCCGAAGGACCAGCCGCCAGCGGTAGATGCTCTAGCCCAGTCCTGGAGATCGGGTCTCCTTTATGCGTTTCCTCCTCTAAAGCTCATCCCGCGGGTGCTCAGGAAAATCAGGGAAGATCAAGCCTCAGTTATCATGATCGCCCCCTTTTAGCCAAGGAGGGTATGGTTCTCGGAGCTTCAGGAGATGTCGATCTCCAGTCCTTGGGTTCTGCCAGCATCCCGGGGTCTTCTCACTCAGGGCCCGGTCATTCATCCAGAGGTGAAATCCCTTCATTGGACAGCCTGGCTTTTGAAAGGGAAATTCTGAGGAAGAAAGGGTTATCTGATGATGTGATATCAACCCTCCTAGCTAGTCGGAAGAAGGTTACCTCAGATATTTACATGAGGGTGTGGCGGGCCTTCTTTCGATTTGCAGGAGATCAGGTGGATGTCCTGGAGACCCCCAATATTCCTCTTATCCTGGATTTTTTACAGGAAGGATGGAATAAGGGTCTTAAGCCAAGTACACTAAAGGTACAGGTCTCCGCCTTAGCGCTCTTTTTGAATATAAGTTGGCTGATTTTCCTTGGATCAAGAGGTTCTTTACAGCTCTGTCAAAATTATCCCCTGTTCATCGTAACACTGTGCCACCTTGGGATTTAAAATTGGTTCTTTCTGCCCTCTCGTCATCCCCCTTTGAGCCTCTGGAGCTTATCTCCTTAAAATTGCTCTCTTTCAAGCTGGCTTTCCTTTTGGCCATTACTTCTGCCAGGAGGGTTGGCGAGATGGCGGCCTTCTCGATAGATCCCCCTTACTTCAGGATAGGATAGTCATATTTCCGGACCTGGCCTTTTTACCTAAGGTGCCTTCTAAGTTCCATAGGTCCCAGGAGATTATTATTCTTCCTTCCTTCTTCCCGTCACCAAAGGATGAGAAGGAAGAAAGTTTTCATTGTCTAGACGTCAGAAGATGTGTTATTCACTATTTGGAAGTCACCCGTCCTTGGAGACTTTCTTCACGTCTTCTATTGTGTTTCCAGGGGACCAGGAGGGGTACAGATGCTTCTTCCCAGACCATAGCTAGGTGGATCAGACAGGCGATAGGCCTAGCATATTCTTCCAAAGGGGAGCTTCCCCCATCAGGGTTTGGAGCCCATTTTACTAGATCTATGGCTACCTCCTGGGCAGAAAGGGCTTCAGTGTCTCTAGAACAAATTTGTAAGGCGGCCACTTGGAGCACTCCTCATACATTTTTTTTTAGACACTACAGACTCAAGTTTCCTTCGGATGAAGGGCTGGAGTTTGGCCGTTCTGTTCTTCAGGCGGTTGTCCCTCCCTAATCTTATCTAGCTTATATCTCCATGGGTGCTGTCATAAGGCGAAGGGATAAAACCAAGATTACTTACCAGTAATCTTCTTTCTCTGAGCCTATGACAGCACCCAGCTATTTCCCCCCCCCCCCAAAATACCAAGCGATCAAAAAGGTGCCTCTTAAAGTACAAATCAAACCGCCATCTCATCCCACAAAAAATGAGCTCCTATATAGAACAATCGACCAAAAAAAAAAAATATATAGCTCTCAGACTATGAAGACGCTAAAACATGATTTTATTTTTTAAATGCTGTTATTGTGTTAAAGTAAAATAAATAAAAAAGAGTATACATATTATGTATCGCCTCATCCATCAGAACATGCTCTATAAAAATATCACATGACCTAACCCCTCAGGTAAATACCATAAAAAAGTGTCAAAAAAGCCATTTCACATCACAAAAACTGTAATAGCAAGCGATAAAAAAGTTATTTAGACCTCAAGATAGTGCCAATTAAACTGTCATCTCATCCCTCAAAAAATGATACCCTACCTAAGACAATCGCCCCCAAAAAATATATATATATAACTCAGATTATGGAGACATTAAAACATGATTTTTTGGTGGGGGTTTCAAAAATGATATTATTGTGTAAAAAATTAATAAAGATAACACAGCAAAAAAAATACTATAAATACGGTGTCAAAAGCCATGTCATATGCATCCCAAGACATTGCCAATCAAATTGAAATCTCATCCCCTACATGAGCCCCTACATAACAGTCGCCCAAAAAAAATAAATAAAAAATATGGCTTTCAGAATATGGAGACACAAAAAAATCATTTTTTTTAAGAATGCTTTTTTTATGTAAATATGAAACAAAAACCCCCAAAAAGTAGTCATATTTGGTATTGTCACGTCTGTAACAACCTGCTCTATAGAAATAGCACACAATCTAACCTGTCAGTTCAACAATGTAAATAACAAAAAATAAAAACATGTCCCAAAACAGCAAATTTTTTTTTGCAAATTTTTCGTTTTAATCAATTTTTCCAGTAACAAAGCAAGGGTTAACAGCCAAACAAAACTCAGTATTTATTGCCCTGAATCTTTAGTTTGCAGAAACACCTCATATGTGGTCGCAAAAATTGCTTTTTTTTACACATTTTTTATTTTAGTTTCTTTTTAACGGCGTTCACTAGTGATGAGCGTGTACCAAAGTATTTGGGTGTTCGGCTGTTTAGACCGAACACATTGCTATATTCGTATGCTCGGCCGAGCACCCGAGTATAATGGAAGTCAATGGGAGACAACATTGCACCCCCTGCTCTGAAGAGAGGAGGGTGCCTGGTCCATAGGAAAAGGTCAGAAAAAGACAGAAACACCACCAAAATGGATCTGGAACAGCATGGGGACAATGTCTGGATGCATCTTGGACTCTCAGGTTGCTGCTCGGAACCATGTTGTCAGAGTTGTACGTCACTTTAACAGACTGACAAAAATACACACAACCCCCCCCCCCCCCAAAAAAAAAAAAAAATTGTTGGGAAACATTCTTTCCTGTATAATCAATTGTATATAAAGTGCAAGTGCTGCCAAAAATTACAAGCAAGAGGCACTCCAAAACAGCCTGTATATCACATAAAGGAGGGCCTCATTCACATTGTGGTACAGTTGTTCATTTAGTGGGACTCCTACACTTATAAAGCCTATGCAGTGAAAGGGCTGCCAAAAATTACAAGGAACCGACACTGCAATACACCCTTTGTTACACATAAAGGAGGACATCATACACCCCCTTGAAAAATTATCATTGATTGCCTTCTGGTGACCCCCCAAAACATTAGGGCGAGAGCCTGCTGCTGAGCCTTGCAAAAAATGATTGGCGAGTACCTGCTGCTTAGCTGACCATTGAAAAAATGATGGGCGAGTGCCTGCTGCTGAGCTGACCCTGTAAAATATTGTACGTGAGGGCCTGCAGGTGAGCTGACCCGCCCTCAAGAGGGACATGAGGAGATCTTGTGCACTGATCCCCAAACTCTTTAGCATCCACAGTCAGAAGAAGATGACGGGGGATGGCAATTAGTGTTTCACTTGGTGAATGATGCGGATGAGACACAGTTGTCAATGAGTGAGGGTCTTGTTAGGTCAACAGAAGTCAGGAGGATGACCAGACCCAACTGACATCACTGACCCAACCTGGAAAGTTGGCAAGCCAAGCGAAGACAGCAGGACAGAGGGGAGGGATCCATTGCACCGCAACAGGCTGGAAGAGGCTGTGGGGTGGCAAAAGGGAGAAGGCGGACCACACCAAATAGGCCCGCAACTGTTCCCCCAGTTCCACAGAATGTGCCCAGTGACCACAGCAAAACGTCGGGAAACTGTCTCTCAAAAACCTGTCCTAATAATATAATCTTAATCACTGGGCAAAAAACAACCTCTGCCCAGTGAAGAAGGCAAACTTTTAAATGAGACAAATGCTGATATGGCCATGTGGATCCCTTCTTAATGTCCGGGATCCGGACATACCATGCCTAGTCCACGTGTTCTCAACTTTCTCCAAACTTACCCCAATTTGCCTGAGCTACTGGTGATGGTGAGCCATGTGTGTGCCCATTTTAGAAAGTCATCTACAGCTTCCAACGGTCTGGGAACGCTCCTGCAGTGCTTGTATTTGCCAGCTAACCGACTGTTGTGTGATGTGAGCACGCACTGGAATTACACATTACACATGCTTTGTGAGCAGCAGAAGGCAGTAGTGGAATACCAGCTGAAACTTGGTCTAGTATGTCTGATCTCTGTGAGATTTTACGCAACTTTGAAGGATAAACACAGATGGCGCTATTATCAGCCTTACCATTCCACTTCTGTGTCTACTGAAATGCTGGCTGCTAACAATGATGGTGGATGCTTTACATGAGTAAGAGGTGGAACTAGGGGGAAGACATTACATAGGGTGATAGCCAGACCATACTCAGTTTGTCTTGTCAGTGTGAATTGGATGATAATGAAGAGGAGGAGGAGGAAGAGACGGTTGCCTCCGTTAAAGAGGGTGGTAACCATAGCAGGTTTATTCCATATGTTCAGCATAAATGGGCAGGAGAGGAGGAAGAGGGTAAGGAGATTGAGAGTCATCCTCCTGATGAGTATAACACATTCTTTGTACTTGAATAACATTCTGAAGAAAAGGTACATCTCAGCCTTTTTACATAATATCTATTTTTATGGACCATGCTTGTATAACCTGGGCATCTCCTGTATATAATAATTATATATTTACAGCTTGTATCAGTTAGACATCTTCTTGTATATAGTGATCTGGACCATGCTGGTATAACCTGGCTATCTCCTCTTTATATATATATATTTACGGCTGGTATAAGTTAGACATCTTCTTGTATATAGTGATATGGACCATGCTGGTATGACTTGACTTTCTCTTGTATATAAATATATATTTTTGGCTGGTATAAGTTAGACATCTTCTTGTATATAGTGATATGGACCATGCTGGTATGACCTGGCTATCTACTGTATTTATTATATATTTACGGATGGTATTAGACATCTTCTTGTATATAGTGATATGGACCATGCTGTATAACCTGGGCATCTCCTGTATATAATTATATATGTACAGCTGGTATAAGTTATATATCTCCTTGAATATTGTGATATGGACCATGCTGGTATAACCTGGGCTTCTCCTGTATATAATTATATATTTACGGCTGGTATAAGTTAGACATGTTCTTATATACAGTGATCTGAACCATGCTGGTATAACCTGGCTATCTCCTGTATATAATTATATATATACGGCTGATATAAGTTATACATCTTCTTGTATATAGTGATATGGACCATGCTGGTATAACCTGGCTATCTCCTCTTTATAATTATATATTTACGGCTGGTATAAGTTAGACATCGTCTTGTATATAGTGATATGGACCATGCTGGTATGACCTGGCTATCTACTGTATTTATTATATATTTACGGATGGTATTAGACATCTTCTTGTATATAGTGATATGGACCATGCTGTATAATCTGGGCATCTCCTGTATATAATTATATATGTACAGCTGGTATAAGTTATATATCTCCTTGAATATTGTGATATGGACCATGCTGGTATAACCTGGGCTTCTCCTGTATAGAAATTATATATTTACGGCTGGTATAAGTTAGACATGTTCTTATATACAGTGATCTGAACCATGCTGGTATAACCTGGCTATCTCCTGTATATAATTATATATATACGGCTGATATAAGTTATACATCTTCTTGTATATAGTGATATGGACCATGCTGGTATAACCTGGCTATCTCCTGTATATAATTATATATATACGGCTGATATAAGTTAGACATCTTCTTGTATATAGTGATCTGGACCATGCTGGTATAACCTGGCTATCTCCTCTTTATAATTATATATTTACGGCTGGTATAAGTTAGACATCGTCTTGTATATAGTGATATGGACCATGCTGGTATGACCTGGCTATCTACTGTATTTATTATATATTTACGGATGGTATTAGACATCATCTTGTATATAGTGATATGGACCATGCTGTATAACCTGGGCATCTCCTCTTTATAATTATATATGTACAGCTGCTATAAGTTATATATCTCCTTGAATATTGTGATATGGACCATGCTGGTATAACCTGGGCTTCTCCTGTATATAATTATATATATACGGCTGATATAAGTTATACATCTTCTTGTATATAGTGATATGGACCATGCTGGTATAACCTGGCTATCTCCTGTATATAATTATATATATACGGCTGATATAAGTTATACATCTTCTTGTATATAGTGATATGGACCATGCTGGTATAACCTGGCTATCTCCTGTATATAATTATATACTTACAGCTGGTATAAGTTAGACATCTTCTTGTATATAGTGATATGGACCATGCTGGTATAACCTGGCTATCTCCTGTATATAATTATATATATACAGCTAATATGAGTTATACATCTTCTTGTATATAGTGATATGGACCATGCTGGTATAACCTGGCTATCTCCTGTATATAATTATATATGTACAGCTGGTATAACCTGGCTATCTCCTGTATATAATTATATATTTACGGCTGGTATAAGTTAGACAGCTTCTTGTATATAGTGATATGGACTGTGCTGGTATAACCTGGGCATCTCCTGTATATCATTATTTATGTACAGCTGGTATAAGTTAGACATCTTCTTGTATATAGTGATATGGAACATGCTGGTATAACCTGAGTATCTCCTGTATATAATTATATATTTAAGGCTGGTATAAGTTATATATCTCCTTGTATATAGTGATATGAAGCGTGCTGGTATAACCTGGGTATTTCCTGTATATTATTATACATGTATAGCTGGTATAAGTTATACATCTACTTGTATACGACCTGGGAGTCCAAGATGCATCCAGACATCCTCCCCATGCTGTTCCTGAACCATTACAGTGGTGTTTCCATCAATTTCTGTCCTTTTCCTGTGAACCAGACACCCTGATTTAATGCTCTGGTTCTCCCATTGACTTCCATTGTACTCGGGTGCTCTGTACAGCACCCGAGCATCCAATGTGTTCGGCCTGAGCACCCTAGCACTTTGGTGCTCGATCAACACAAATTTTTACCTTTCTTTTTTTTATATCAACCTGCACATTGATGGGTTCTTAGAAAGAGAATAAAATGAAGCATTTACTGCACTTATGTCTCAGCAGGTGGAATATCCTCCCCGTAGCGTGTCTATTTTATTGCTCAGGAAGTCAGCCAATTTTGCAAGACCAAAGAAATGTGGGTGTCAAGCTGTTACATTTAACTAGACGGCAATGTGAATGCAATTCATGGGGTATCTAGGCAGAACATATCGGAAGAAACTTGCAAAAAGAAAACAAAATTGACTTGGAAATAATTTGTGATAAACTATGCTGGTTATTTGTGTGTTTTCTATACACTTTCCTCATAATGGGTTTCACCCTGGGGGTACATCTCATTCACATTTTAGGTTATTCTTAGTTTTTGTTCACTGCCAACAATTGGATGGGTGTGATGCATAATAACATGACTGTTGTGCTGAATTGACTGGCTGAATTTCAAGCTGCTCTCATGTATGTAAAGTAACATTTTTATTGTATGACATACATAAAATTATGCAAATGCTTCTGTTGGCAGATGGAAGATAATTATGGGGCAGGTATCTTGAACTTCTCACCACAAAAACTATAGCTCTGCGTGCTAAAAAAACAAAAGATATATTAATAGTAAAGAGGGTGTAAGCTTAGACAGGCTGTCTAGACCTGCACCAGATTTATCACAGGGGCTCAGAATGGATGATAAATCTGGTGCAGGAATGGACACTTTTCATTGAATCTACTCTAGCTATTAGCTGGCTTACTTTGAGATAGATTTTGATGCCAGAATTGTGCCAAAATTTTGGCTCAAAATAGCACATCTTAGGCTTTTCCTTTTTCACATGCGACCCCACCCACTTTGTGTTAATCTCCACCCCACTGTCAAGCATGTCCGACAAAAAGGGTAGAAACCTCGTATGCTCCAAATTGCAGCACATTGTAGACAGGATGGTGAAGGAAGAAATTCTGCCACCAATGTCAGATTGGTGTGAGCCTCACCTCGGGTACCCGCACTTATCTCTACAACAGAGTTCACCATGGATGTGGAGCCACAATCCATTCATTTCTATGGGGCTTCCAAAATAGCCTAATAAACCTACGGAAGTTACCTATTTTTGAAGCTCCCACTCACATGGTGTGCACTCTTTCACTTTTGGAATTCCATTCTTGACATAAGTGCAGGTCCCAGAAGTGGAACATTCAACTGTCTGATACTGGTGGCATATCCTAGTGATATTCCACCAGTTTCCCAGGTAAAAAAAAAAATCCCTTTAGTCAGTATCTCTTTTGTGTCCATTCAGGTAAAATATATCATTATATCATTCCCACTAATGATATACGCAACATCCCAGGTCCTTTGGATTGAGCACCACTCTTTACAGCTGCTCAGGCTAACATGAAAATCCTGACTGATGAGCTCCCCAGAAAAAAAATCCTTTATGTATCATAAAGAAGTTACCGGCTATAGAGTGCATGTAATATTTCACAATGTATATATGCTTTTCTATCTATATGGAAAAGCATTTTATTTAACCAATTGCCTGTAGATAACTGGAGTAATTACGTTTCTGAAATTTTCATATTTCACTGTAGAAAAGTTAAAGAAAAAATGTATTTATAAAATGGGCAGTTTTATCTTTCAAATACAAGTAAGCCAGAAGCCTTAAATAGAAACCTCACAATGAAGAAAATTATAGGCTTCGCTAAGAAAGCAGTTTAAAAAAATCCAGCAGAGCACAGAAAAAATAAACATGCTTACTAGTACGAGCCAGACATGTGGAATACATTTCCTAACCTCAAAAGTCACTAATTAGACAGACTTTAAGACAAAACCTGACAGATTATATGTATCCTGTATTTTTCTGTATTTGGAAGCTCAGTTTCTGGAACATAAGTTATATTCTAATGGGGAGGGGGGGGTGGTAAAATAAAGGTCTATATTTAAAATGCAAGAAATGTTTTTGGACAGATACTTGGATGAGCTCAGAAATTAATTATGAGGGAAAGCTTACTGAAAAAAGACATATTTCCTTAATTTCTCATCCAGGGATCCATAATTTCTCATTCAAGAATTCAATCAAAATTTTAGATCAAGATCATTTAGATCAAGGGTGCGGCTGTAAGGAGTGCACAGGTGGCAGTTCCACCTACATCTGGTTAGGTGGGGCGCAGCTCCAGATTTGCATTGGGTCCTAGTAGCTTTAGGTTATGTGTCTATTACAGGCATGGCTAAATAGTTGTAGAGGTAGGAGCTTTGGGCCTTTGGGCTTCCTTAGGCTTTGTTGTCTACCACATAAGATGCTAGTTGCTAGTATTTTAAAGTTACTTTTTGGTTCAAGAAAGAAAAAATCACATTAACTGAAGATCGACCAGAAAACTTACATCGTGCACTCCTTTCCATCTTTTCAGTTACAGATCCGCTAATTCTCTGGCTTCTTTTCTGCCATCCAAGATGGCCATACCACTTCTCAGACTATCTGAAGTACACTGTGCACTGGTAGCCCAAGACACTTCCTACTTGTCCAGCCCTGCTCTTGGTGGATGTCACTATTTCTCTGCACTTGTTTTTATATTGTTTTTTGCCATGGGCATGTGCTCACTTGAGCAATATATGGTAGTTAATTAATGAGATATAATATATACTGGAGGCATCCTTGTCATGGAAAGTGGGCTTATGCTCTTTGATCAAACTGTTAACTAATGCCTCTTATGCACAGCATACAATGTATTACAAATTTGGCGGATATGCCATGTAATTATGCTGAGACAGTCGTTACATCAAAAGCATATTGTTGAGGATGTGCGATCCAGATTCACCCTCCAGTATATATTGTAATTGTGTATTTTCTTTTTCCCCCCTCTGGGGTCAGCACTCCTCCCCATTTGGACTAGGTGTTTTTAATTAGCCTTAGTTGCAAGGGGTTTATAAACTCCTACTATCTCTCAGATGTATTTCCTGAGGGTCGTGACTGGGTGAGCTCTTTGCACTCGTTCACATGGTGCAGTACTGCGTGTCTGCCATTGCTGCCTCAGTGCTGTGCTGGCGGGGCGGTGGGCCCCAGAGCCAAGGAGGCTTTGCTGCACAGTGGGGTTGCTGTGTGGCTTCTGGGTCCCGCTGTCTGCTGCTGGTGCGGTGCTGGGGCGCCGGTGGTCGCCGCGCACGGCTGCGCCATTTATAGGTTAGAGTAGTTTCCCACTTGCAGAGGCATCCTTGTCGTGGAAAGTGGGCTTATGCTCTTTGATCAAACTGTTAACTAATGCCTCTTATGCACAGCATACAATGTATTACAAATTTGGCGGATATGCCATGTAATTATGCTGAGACAGTCGTTACATCAAAAGCATATTGTTGAGGATGTGCGATCCAGATTCACCCTCCAGTATATATTGTAATTAATGAGATATGTTTCTAATTTTTTGTTATAAGTGGGCTGATTTTTTTTATATTTGGTCTATGCTCATATATCCACCAGTTACAAGAGATTGATTATGCTATAAATTACATGGTTAACAATTTTTCATGTAATAGTCCATTACACAACCAATTCAATGAATAGAAATATCTAATATAAAGAGCCTCTCACTTGGTTTAAACCATACTGTGGATGTGCAAAAATTGCTAAAATGTTACGCCAAGTTGCATTGAAAAAAAATTAATTTGACATCACATAGTACATGACAATCTCTTTGTAACATAACTAAACTATCCTTGTATCTAACATGGATCCTGAGCGCCCTCGATTCATTGCTCTAGTTTCTCTGTAGATTATTTTCAGGTTGGCAGCTCAGGGGGCATGTTCTTTTTCTGGGGGTGTGTTCTTTATGTTGCATTTTTCTGCCTGTAACTGTCACAACTTCTAACATAAATAGGGCTGGTGACAGCTAAACGATGGAACTAAGCATGTGTGACCACCTCAGTAGGTGAAAGTGCACATTACTATACTGATTAAACACCACGAGACACCATAATGAAGTGAAGAGAATAGCAAATTGCAAAAATAACTTGTTTTTCATGCTGAGTTATATTAAAATAACATTTTATTCTGACACAATCCCATTAAAGTATATAAAGTGTTGGCAATTGATAATTTAAGTACTTAATATGTAGGTTACCTTTAACCATCCTAAAAACAGTATTTGGCCCTGGCTGTGAATGCAATACAACTGCACATACCAATGCATGTGTTGTCATTCAGAAGTGGCTCAGAGGGTGGGTTCCTGAACCAGCAGAGGTCAGGTACACATGTGGCCAGCCAGGGCACAGTTCTGGAGGACAAGGAGGAGGAGGAGGAGGTAGAGGAGGAGGAGGAACCGGGTTCACTGCACGGTGGCAACCAATGCAGCTCAGGGCTATCACTGGAGCCTGGCTGGGGGTAGACAGAGGACACAGACGATACACCACCTACAGAGGACAGCTTATCCTTACCTCTGGGCAGCCTGGCACACATGAGCAACTTCATGCTGCAGTGCCTGCGCAACGACTGCAGATTTGACCGCATTGTAACGTGTGCTGACTACTGGGTTGCCACCCTGCTGGATCCCTGCTAAAGACAACATGCCTACCTTAATTCCTCCAGTGGAGCGTGATAGGAAGATGCGCGACTACCAACTGACACGGGGGGGACAAGTGGAAGCACAAGGCAAAGGCAGAGGAGGAGGAGGAAGAGGGTGCCAACACAGCTGTGTCACAGCCAGCTCCTCAGAAGGCAGGGTTAGCATGGCCGACATGTGGAAAAGCTTTGTCATCGCATACATTTATGATAATCGGTTGTTCCATTGGAGGGTGACATGAAGCCTGTTTTGCCGTGCATTGAACTGTCCTCTGTCTGGGTGCCAGGGGCCTACATTTCTGATACTCGCCTGTTCCATTGGTGGGTGGCATGAAGCCTGTTTTGCCATGACTTGACCTCTCCTCTGTCTGGGTGCGAGGGGCCTACATTTCTGATAATCGCTGGTTCAATTAGTGGGTGACATGAAGCCTGTTTTGCCATGAATTGACCTCTCCTCTGTCTGGGTGCGAGGGGCCTACATTTCTGATAATCGCCTGTTCAATTGATGAGTGACATGAAGCCTGTTTTGCCATGAATCGACCTCTCCTCTGTCTGGATGCCAGGGGCCTACATTTCTGATAATCGGCTGTTCCATTGGAGGGTAACATGAAGCCTGTTTTGCCGTGCATTGACCTCTCCTCTGTCTGGGTGCCAGGGGCCTACATTTCTGATAATCGGCTCTTCCATTAGTGGGTGGCATGAAGCCTGTTTTTCCATGAATTGACCTCTCCTCAGTCTGGGTGCCAGGGCCCTACATTTCTGATAATATTCGGCTCTTCCATTAGTGGGTGGCATGAAGCCTTTTTTGCCATGAATTGACCTCTCCTCTGTCTGGGTGCCAGGGGCCTACATTTCTGATAATCGGCTCTTCCATTGGTGGGTGGCATGAAGCCTGTTTTTCCATGAATTGACTTCTCCTCAGTCTGGGTGCCAGGGGCCTACATTTCTGATATTCACCTGTTCCATTGGTGGGTGACATGAATCCGGTTTTGCTGTGAATTGACCTCTCCTCTTTCTGGGTGCCAGGGCCTACATTTCTGCTAATCTCCTGTTTCATTGGTGGGTGGCATGAAGCTTGTTGTGCCATGAATTGACCTCTCCTCTGCCTGAGTGCCAGGGTCCTACATTTCTGATAATCGCCTGTTCCATTGGTGGGTGACATGAAGCCTGTTTTGTGGTGCATTGACCTGTCCTCTGTCTGGGTGCCAGGGGCCTACATTTATGATAATCGCCTGTTTCATTGGTGGGTAACATGAAGCCTTTTTTGCTGTGAATTGACCTCTTCTCTGTCTGGGTGCCAGGGGCCTACATTTCTGATAATCGCCTGTTCCATTGGAGGGTGACATGAAGCCTGTTTTGCCATGAATTGACCTCTCCTCTGTCTGGGTGCCAGGGTTCTACATTTCTGATAATCGCATGTTCCATTGGTGGGTGACATGAAGCCTTTTTTGCAGTGTATTGAACTCTCCTCTTTCCGGGTGCCGGAGCCTACATTTCTGATAATCGCCTTTTGCATTTGTAGGTGACATTAACCTCTTTTTGCCATGAATTGACCTCTCCTCGGTCTGGGTGCCAGGAGCCTACATTTCTGATAATCGCCTGTTCCATTGGTGGGTGATATGAAGCCTGTTTTGCCATGAATTGACCTCTCCTCTTTCTTGGTGCCAGGGACCTACATTTCTGATAATCGCCTGTTCCATTGGTGGGTGACATGAAGCCTTTTTTGCAGTGTATTAAACTCTCCTCTTTCCGGGTGCCGGAGCCTACATTTCTGATAATCGCCTGTTCCATTGGTGGGGGACATGAAGCCTTTTTTGCAGTGTATTGAACTCTCCTCTTTCCGGGTGCCGGAGCCTACATTTCTGATAATCGCCTGTTGCATTCGTAGGTGACATTAACCTCTTTTTGCCATGAATTGACCTCTCCTCGGTCTGGGTGCCAGGAACCTACATTTCTGATAATCGCCTGTTCCATTGGTGGGTGATATGAAGCCTGTTTTGCCATGAATTGACCTCTCCTCTTTCTTGGTGCCAGGGACCTACATTTCTGATAATCGCCTGTTGCATTGGTGGGTGACATGAAGCCTGTTTTGACCTGCATTGACCTCTCCTCTGTCTGGGTGCCAGGGGCCTACATTTCTGATAATCGCCTGTTCCATTGGTGGGTGACATGAAGCCTTTTTTGCAGTGTATTGAACTCTCCTCTTTCTGGGTGCCGGGGCCTACATTTCTGATAATCGCCTGTTGCATTCGTAGGTGACATTAACCTCTTTTTGCCATGAATTGACCTCTCCTCGGTCTGGGAGCCAGGAGCCTACATTTCTGATAATCGCCTGTTCCATTGGTGGTTGACATGAAGCCTGTTTTGCCATGAATTGACTTCCCCTCTGTCTTGGTGCCAGGGACCTAACATTTCTGAATATCACCTGTTCCATTGGTGGGTGGCATTAACCCTGTTTTGCCAGTGATAAGCCACAGCTGTGCATTGCTGGTAGGATTTTTTTTTTCCCATTGTAAGTCATTTCCCTGTCCACATTTGTTTGCATTGCATATACCTACGTTTTGCTACCTTTTGCAGCCCTTTAGCCCTTTCCAGGGCTATTTTACAGACATTTTAGTGCCCAAAAGTTCGGGTCCCCTTTGACTTCAATGGGGTTTTGGTTCGGGGTCAAGTTTGTGTTAAGTTCAGATCCCGAACCCGAACATTTCAGTGAAGTTAGGCCGAACTCGTCGAACCCGAACATCCAGGTGTCCACTCAACTCTACTGATCACTGTCTGCTTGTTAAATGCATTTACATGCTGCAATTATCAAAGCTGTATGGGGATGAATGATCGTTACTACAATTATTCGTTCTCTAAGAGTTTCATTATTTGTTGGAGGAACATCTTTATTTACACCGGGTGATGTGCTGCCAATGAATGAGGAATTCATGATGCAATAACCCAATGAAAAAGCAAGTGATCGGCAGTATAGTTACACTGGGCAATTTTTGAGAAATAGTGCTTGTATGAATGCTCATCCCTGATAATTGTCCCAATCCTCATACTATATAATGGCCCTTTTAATTTGTAACCACTAGTATGTAGCCTCAGAATTTTATTATCCTGTTGCTAACTTGTAGACTGCCTAAATATGCCTCTATTTCCCACCTATTCATTACCCTTCCTCCATACCTCCAACTACACCATTTTCGTCTGATTCCCTTTCGAGTAGATATAGTAACTTAGTAACATAGTTTATAAAGCTGAAAAAAGACATCTGTCCATCTACTTCAACCTGGTATCCTGCAAGTTGATCCGGAGGAAGGCAAAAAAAAAAAAAAAAACTGTGAAGTAGAAGTCAATTTTCCTTACCTTAGGAGAAAAAAATTCCTTACCGACTCCAATCAGGCAATCAGACTAACTCCCTGGATCAACGACCCATCTTTAGTAGCGTACAAGTAGTATACAAGTATACAATCCAGAAATACATTCAGGCCCCTCTTGAACTCTTATAGTGAACTCGCCATCACCACCTCCTCAAGCAGAGAGTTACCTAGTCGCACTGCTTTTACCGTAAAGAATCCTCTTCTGTTTGTGTAGAAAACGTCTTTTCTCCAGACGCCAAGGATGTCCCCTCGTCACAGTCACAGCCCTAGTGATAAATAGTTGATGGGAGAGATCTCTGTAATGACCACTGATATACTTATTCGTCTTTTTTCTAAAGTGAATAACCCTAATTTTGATAATCTTTCAGAGTACTGTAGTTTCCTCATTCCAGTTATTACTTTAGTAGCCCTCTGAACCCTATCCAGCTCTGCTATGTCTGCCTTGTTCACAGGAGCCCAGAACTGTACACAGTACTCCATGTGTGGTCTGACTAGCGATATGTAAAGTGGTAGGACTATGTTCTCATCACGGGCGTCTATGCCCCTTTTGATGCAACCCATTATTTTATTGGCCTTGGCAGCAGCTGCCTGGCACTGGTGTTCACAGGTTAGTTTTCTGTTCACTAAAATTCCTAAATCCTTTTCCATGTCAGTGTTACGGAGTGTTTTACTCTTTAGTATGTGCGGGTGACTCACATTATTCCTTCGCAGGTGCATAACTTTACATTTGTCAGTGTTAAGACTCATCTGCCATTTCTCTGCCCAAGCCTCCAATCTATCCAGATCCCTCTGTAGCAGAAAACTGTCCTCTTATTTGTTAATTACTTTACACAGTTTAGTGTCATCTGCAAAAATTTATATTTCACTATGCAAGCCTTCTACAAGATCATTAATAAATATATTGAAGATAATAGGGCCCAGTACTGACCCCTGTGGTACACCACCAATGACAGTGACCCAATCTGAGTGTGTACCATTAATAACCACTCTCTGTTTTCTATCACTGAGCCAGTTACTTACCCACATACAGACATTTTCTCCCAGTCCAAGCATTCCTATTTTTTATACTAACCTTTTACGTGGTACAGTGTCAAATGCTTTGTAGAAGTCAAGATATACGACATCCATTGATTTGCCTCGGTCAAGTCTACAACTTACCTTATCATAGAAACTGATTAAAATAGTTTGACATGACTGATCCCTCATGAAGCCATGCTGATATGGCGCCAATTGCTTATTTTCATTGAGGTGCTCCAAGATAGCATCTCTTAGAAAACCTTCAGACAGGTTACCCACAACAGATGTTAAACTTACCGGCCTATAGTTTCCGGGCTCTGTTTTCGGACATAACCCAGGGAGTTTACTATCAGACTATCATAGCTAGAGGCACCTAAGCCCTGGGTACAGCTGAGTATTATAACTATAATCAAATTTATGGTGTAGGTGAAATTGTGCCATCCTGTTAGTTCTTTCATTGGGTATTGCAGGAATTAGACCATTACAGGTACTTACAAGGAATAAAGAAGCACCTGTAGCTTTTTATACAGTTAAACAAGTGCAGATTTACCAGAAATGGATATTGATCGTTTTATTGGGGTGAGGAAAATGTATAAACACTAGTGGGGAACATTCAAAATGAAAGATGTGTAGGGTCAAAAAGACTGATAAAAAAAAAGTTCTCCTAGATCTCTGCCATTTAAATTGTTAAAGGAACACCTGATCCATTTTCCTATTCCTTGTGGGGAAGAAATTCATAGCACATGGCTTTCAATAGCTTCAAAGTCATGCAAAGCAGACAAAGTGTATGCATCCATAATAAGACTTTAATAGCAATAATGAACCTCTAATATGGTAATTTGCACTAGACCTCATTTGTCACAAGGAGTTTTCTTTACTCCAGAAAAAGAAATGCTAATTAATAGAGTATGAATCTGATGGAAGGGCCACCCCCTTGTTATCTCCTTTGTTGTCATTTATTTTGGCTTTTCGGTCCCAGCAGGAGGTACAGAATTCATTTGTTTGCCTCGGTATGAAGACTGCTTCATTTCTATATTTTCATTTGTGTCTCTGATCAGAATCCATTTATCCAAACAAGGGCGTCCCTGATTAAATCAGGACATCAAGCAAATAAACAGGGAATTGTGCCTGACTAATAAGTTAATGTCACCACCAAAAGAGATAAAAATGAAATATGTGTGATTGAAAATGCAGCTCGTTAAAAAAGCCAACTAATGAAAACAGAAGATACAAAGACATGTCATAATGTTTATTTGTTTCTCTGCACATTTTGATGAGACAGATACCTAATGCAATTCAAGCAAGCAGATCAAGAAAACAAGCTGCAATATTATAATAATTAATACATGGATTTTCAGGTTTTCTGATACCAACAGCAGAGTTTTTATGACTTGACAGCGGATGAAAGTGATAAATTACAGACTTGTAGTTTCCAGGACTGGTCTAGGAGATGATGATTATTATTTCCATCTTGTGGTCAGACTTGTGACCCAAAAACAGATCCATATTGCCTCCAGATAAATGGACACCATATCCTGTGATATGCCAGCTGGACTCTTTGGTACTGTGCTTCTGACCTAGAAAGGCATAAAAGTAGCAAACGTCCACATTGTCATACAAAGGTACGCTTTCTTACACAAGTTTTCTTCTTCAGTTTTAATGATTGATGGAATTTCTTAGAGATATGCCATCGATATGTGAAGAGCATTAGTATGAAACCTGAGAGTTACCAATCAAGGTGACTCTTTGGTTGTTACCAGACACAGCACAACCTTTGATAGTGGGTTGATATGGCAGCTCACACTCAATTCAGTGAATGAAGAAGGCATGTAACTGAAATACCAGACAACTTGCATAGGCAAAGGTGTCCATGTGTCTACTAAAATATGAAGACACCACAGCACTCCACAGAATGTCGCTGTTCCTTGGTTCTAATGACTGGTAAGTAGCGTTGGGCGTGAATATTCAAATTGCGAATTTTAATCTTAAATATCGCCACTTTGAGAATTTGCGAAGATTTAGAACATAGTTCTATATATTCATATTCGCAAATATTCTAGATTTTTTTTCATCTGAACCCATGATTCCTCCCTGCTTCTTGCTGGTGGGCCAATGAGAAAGCTGCAATGTCTTTACCTGAACTTAGCAACATCCCTAGCAACCAATAGGAAAGTTGCCTACCCCTTTAGTATATAAGAACCTCCCCAGAAGCCACTGTAAGCAGTATTTTGCAGATCTGAGAGAGACAGCAGTGTTATTGCTGTGCGCGCTACTTTCCTGTGTCATGCCATTAGATAGTTAGCTAGTTAGTTAGCTTATATATATAATATAGATAGTTAGTGGGAGATAGTCAGTGTGGGTTAGATAGTGATATAGTGTAGCTGATACTTATATGCCACATACATAGTGCTGTGATGTTCACAACAATACTTAGTGCACCAATCACTAATATGTAGTCAGACCTGTTAAAATGTGAATTTGCAGGTACTGTATTGCGCAAAAATATTTGCATCATTAGTGCTGATTACACAATTGCGAATATATTGGAGCACTCTATCTGCATATAAAGCTATTGTAATGTTCTGCCGTGCCAACCATTTTTTCCAGTCTCAGGAAACTTCTATATAAGAACCTCCCCAGAAACCATTTTCTGCAGTTTTTTGCAGTTCTTAGAGATACAGCAGTGTTATTGCTGTGCTCTGTGCTTTGCTGTGTCACATTGCATTAGATAGTTAGTTAGCTTATATATATAATACAGATAGTTAGTGGGAGATAGTCAGTGTAGGTTTGATCGTCATATAGTGTAGCTGATAGGTTCCAGTGCAGGGTGTTAGGTAGTGTGATAGGTTCTGCTGTCCATACATACATGCTACAGACATAGCGCTGTGATGTCATAAGTTCACAACAATACTTAGCGCACAAATCAGTAATATGTAGTCAGACCTGCTAAAATGTGAAGTTGCCAATATTGCGCCAAAATATGAGAATCATTAATTGCCGATTTGCTCAATCGCAAATATATTGGAGCACTCTATCTGCATATAAAGCTATTGTAATGTTCTGCCGTGCCAACCATTTTCTCCAGTCTCAGGAAACTTATAGCAGCTCGAAAAATGTAGAAAAATTGACCCGCGCCTGTATTGCGCGAGCTATTTGCGCATATTACATTGCCGTTTTTTGCAATCAAGAAAATAATCGCGAATTTGCGAATTTATGACAAATATTTGCCCAAACCATTGGAGTCCCGAGACCCTCACCAATCAGCTGTTTGAGAAGGCACCGGTGCTTGTTGTAGCAAAACAGCTTTCTTAAAGCTTTGCCTAGGCCACTGATATAACGTTTGTCAGTCACATGGCCTACACGCAACTCAGCTCCATTCAAGTAAATGGGACTGAGCTGCGAAGCCAAGCATAGCCGATATTCAATGTACTGTGCTATCTTTGAGCTGAAAGAAGGCCGTGACACTACTGCGAGCACTGGTGCCTTCTCAAACAGCAGACCGGTTAGAGCCCTGAGTGTTGAACCCCCATAAAAAGGATACTGATGACTAGTGATGAGTGGCAAAGGCTATATTCGAATTCGCAATATTTCACGAATATTTGGTAGAATATTCGTCATATATTCGCAAATTTGAGATTATTTTCTTAATTGCGAAAATCAGCAATGTAATATTCGCGTAATGCGCGCAAAATACAGGAGAGGGTCACTATAGCTATATTTTTCAAGCTTCTAGAAGTTTCCTTGAGACTGGAGAAAATGGTTGGCACGGCAGAACATTACAATAGCTTTATACGCAGATATAATGCTCCAATATATTCGCAATTGCGTAATCAGCACTAATGATAAAAATATTTTGGCACAATACCTGCAAGTTCACATTTCGGCAGGTCTGACTACATATTAGGGATTGGTGCACTAAGTATTGTTGTGAACAGCTACTGTAATGTTCTGCCATGCCAACCATTATCTCCAGCTTTAGTAAACTTCTAGCAGCTTAAAAAATGTACACAAAGTGACCCACGCCTGTATTGCGCACATTAGGCGAATATTACATTGCCAATTTTTGCAATCAAGAAAATAACCGTAAATTTGCGAATATTCACCCATATATTAGCAAAATATCGCAAAATAGAATATAGCCCGTTCCGCTCATCACTAATATATATCACTA
Organism: Bufotes viridis; assembly: GCA_033119425.1. Lineage (NCBI taxonomy): Eukaryota > Metazoa > Chordata > Amphibia > Anura > Bufonidae > Bufotes > Bufotes viridis. The sequence continues at coordinate 538,859,752 of CM065590.1, read as the reverse complement.
TATTCTAAATATTCACGAATTCTCGAGGTGCCGATATTTGCGATTAATTTTCGTGATTCCAATATTCTCGCCCAACACTACTGATGACCTATCCAGAGGAGAGGTAGTAAGTATAAAAGTCTCAGAAACCCCTTTTAAAGGCTACCTCTTCATTCAAAAGCTCTGTCCACCAGTGGTCATGTGACCTGCTGATTGGTAGGGATGCTGGGTATCATAACACCACCAATCTGGTATTAATGACCTGTCCTGACTCCTGAATATAGGCAATATCTAGAACCTGGAAAACCCCTTTAAGCCCCCAGGGAATGGCAAATTCATGTTATCACTGCTTTCTCTAGGATACTGATCTCTCCTCTATACCATCTGCCATTTTCTTTTGCAGAAATACACATATAGGCTAAATTACTGTAACATATACAAACATATAAAAAAGTCAAACAGCATATGCCTGTATATGCACACCTACCCTTTGACCTGGCGTGATGAATGTGGTACGTGGCTGTTTTATCAAGTCAAGGGCCACATTTGAAGAACAATATGTTGACTTGACCTCGAATGCCTTATGAATTAGAGGCATGTAAAGACTTGGGTTACCTAATATAATATATATGCCTATTCAATTGTTTTGCATAAATATGGAATTGATTGACTTCTACCCAAAAAATTCTAACATATTAAAAATCATAGAATAAGTGTAAGGTAGGCAACATGGAGACAATGGCATCTCGGTACAGTTTTGAAATGAGTGCACAGTTTTGCTTGTATACAGCAGTTTTTCCTCTAAAATCATTGGGACATCAACAAGCAATTTGATAGTTGCTTGTTGGTGTGGTTTTTGGCTGCATCTTGGCCACCGCATGGCTCTGCATATCTTTCAATGCAACACATATTTAAGGGCATGTTAGCAGACTTGTACCAATTGTAGAGCCGTCAGCTCCTATGACCAGTGTTGAAGAAAGGCAGGGACACAACAAAATCACTTTATTCATAGTTCCAGCCATTTTACAGTTCAGTACAGCCGGATCCCAGCTGGGTCAGGTAGTCAGTCCGTAACACCAGAACAGAGTGATACAGGCTCGGGTCTCTCTTAGAACCATCCTGAGGCCAGTTTTGCTTCACACACCTTGCGCTCTGTGATCTGTAAGCCTCTCACTCATATAGACACACTCTGCTTCTTGCTGCTGACTTTTTTAATCACAACCATGAACATAGGCCACCCGTGAAAGCCAGGGTGGATCGTGGGGAATAAGCACCCACCCAGCTTTTTGCTTATTCCCAATAAAAGCCAGGCCTGGATTAGCTGATACCAGCTATACTAATTACCAACAGCATCCTCTATCTATCCTAGTGGATACACTAGGTACTAGCTTACATTCCTCCAAGGCCTGGAACCTTGGTGTCACGTCTCATGTGAACCACATCAAGCCATGATATACATCTCATCTAATAGGTTTCCTGCACTATTCTCAGGGACACATCCCTTTCTTCATATATGAGGCCTGTCATTGCCTCACATCCCCCCTCCATCCCTGTTCAAACCTGTGGGGGTGAACACTTTCATCAAAATAGGATGCTCGTGACAGGGCATCTGTATTAGCCTGCAGCTTTTCCGCTCAATGTTCCACCGAGAAATTAAAAATTCTGCAAGGAGAGAAACCACCTGGTGACTCGAGCATTTCTCTCCTTGGAATTACTCATCCAGACCAATGGTGAATGGTTCACCACCAGGTGAAAATGTCGCCCCAGCAGGTACCGTAAGGATTGCAAGGCCCACTTGATGGCTAGTCACTCCTTCTCCCACTATAGTTATTTTCTGCTGGTGTAAGCTTTCTACTCAAATAAGTGATCGGATGTTCTTCTCCGTTCACTTTTTGAGATAGAACTGCTCCTGGCCCGTTTTTAGATGGGTCTGTTTGGACGATGAATTTGTCTTTAAAGTTGGGGTTGGAAAGGACGGGTTGTTCACATAGGGATTCTTCTGCCTGAGGATTCCACCAAATTCTGATTGACTTCCTTCCTTTTAGAAGCAGGGGTGCAGCCCTCCCAGTGAAATTGGGTATAAACTGCCTATAATACCCAATAATGCAGAGAAACGCTTTTACTTGATTCATAGTCAGATTTCAGGGCCAATTTTGAATGGCCTCCTCTAGCCCTATTGCACACTTTTAAGGATTCGCAGTCAAACCCGCATCTCGGAGGGAATCTACGACTGCCTGCACATGGGACAAATGATACTGCCAGTTGGCCCTATGACTAATAACATTGTCTAAGTAGGCGGATGCATACTTCCGATGAGGTTTTAAGACTATGTCCATCAGCCTCTAGAACATGGCAGGGGTCCAATGTAGCCCAAAAGGCAAAACGGCATAGTGATAAAGTCCCTCAGGTGTTACAATGGCGGTCTTTTCCTTTGTCAACTCTGTCAGAGGTACCTGCCAGTAACCCTTGGTTAAATACAGCGTCGTGAAGTACTGGGCCTGGCCCAGTTTTTTAATCAGCTCATCAACCCAGGGCATTGGATAAAGGTTGAACTTCGACACCTTATTCAATTTCCGGAAAGCGTTACAAAATCATAACGATCCGTCGGGCTTTGAATCAACACAATGGGACTGGCCCAGTCGCTCGTGGATTCCTCGATAACTCCTAAGCTAAGCATTGTCTGTACCTCTTCCATAATGGCTTGTCTACAGGCCTCTGGCACATGGTACGGTTTCACTCGTAGCCTTAACCGTGGCTCGGTGACAATGTCATACTGCACCACCGATGTACGATGCTGGGTTTTTCTGAAAATACATCGGTATTTTGCTACACTAACTTCCTGACCTCCCATTTTTGTCCTTTTGACAGGTATTCTGCTATTTCTACTCTGACCTCTGTTGAAGGGTCTACACTAGTTCCGACCAGCGCCACCATGGCCCACAGGGATTCTCTGTCCTTTCACGCCTTTAGCAAGTTCACATGATATATCTGTTCTGTTTTTCTCCACCCAGGCTGATATATTTTATAGTTAACTTCTCAAACTTTCTTCTGAACTTCATCAGTGGGTACAAGCAAGAGTACTTTATCTCCCAGGGAAAAGGTCCTCATTGCGGCTTTTCTATTATACCCATGGCTCTGAGCTGCCTGAGCCTCTACAAGATGTTCTTCCACAATGGGCATTACTGATACAATCTAGTCCTGCATATCTGCAATGTGTTCTATTACACTCTTACGAGGAGTAGGCTCTTGCTCCCATAGCTCTTTGACAATGTCCAGCAAGCATTTAGGATGTCTGCCATATAACAGTTCGTACCTCTCAGATGGCGAACATAAAAATATGGCAGCAACGTATCCCAGTCCTTCTCGTCTTGAGAATCTACCCTTTTTAACATATTTTTTTTAGGATTTTATTAAATATTTCCACCAGTCCATCTGTTTGGGGGTGGTACACTGAGGTTAGTAACTCCTTTATTCGGAGCAGTTTGTCACTTTGGTTATAACGGGAGTGCCTTGATCCGTAAGGAACTCTTTGGGCAACCCAATCCGGCAAAACAAAGCAAATAGCTTCCTGGCAATAAGTTTTGTCGTGATATGTCAGAGAGGAATGGCCTCTGGATACCAGGTCGCATAGGTCACTACCACCAATATGTGTTGGTGGACCAGGGCCGACTTTACCACGGGTCCCACTAGATCTATAGCGATCCGCTCAAAAGGTACCTCTATAATGGGAAGAGGTACCAGTGGACTACAGAAATTCACTGTGGAAGCAGTGATCTGACACTCACAAAACCTCTTAACCTCTTCATAGACACCAGGCCAAAAGAACCGCTGGAGTATACGCTCTAATGTCTTTTTGACCCCAAGATGACCTCCCATTACATGGGTGTGATCTGAATCTATTACCGCCCGGCAGTAGGACTGTGGTACTACTAGCTGCTCCACTACATCCTGTCGGACCTTGTCCACCCAGTACAATAAGTCCTGGGAAACAGCCATGTGGGGAAACACACCTTCTGCACCTGGATGTTGGGCTACCCCACTGATTACATTTACTCTCTCTTTGGCCTGTACCAGAGTGAGGTCCTGGAGTTGGGCAGTCCCAAACGTGTCCCAGCTCACCTCCAGCTCCGGGATAGATGTGACCTCAGTGGCATCACGGTAATCGGGTTCAGGACCCAGAGAGTCTTTCTACACAAGAGGTTGCGGTCCGTCCTTCCATAAGAAAGGGAATATGGGTAAGTCTCTTCCCAAAATAGCCCCATATGGAAGATTCTTTACCCCTTCCACAATGTGCTGTACCTCCCCGCCCAGCATGGCTATGACAACCATCGCTGTTGAATACTATTGGATATCCCCATGGATACACATAACAGAGACTTTTTGTTCAGAGCGATATTCCTGAGAAACTAGAGAACCGTGCACTAGGATTACTAAACTCCTGAAGTCTAACAGCGCAAATAATCCAGTACCCGTTAATAGACACCTGGCACATGGGAGGTTCACCAGCCCTCACCAGGGTGTCTGTGGTACAGACAGGCCTGGCAAGCAAACCCACAGTCCATAGGTTCAGTGGTCAAAGGGCAGTTAGAGGCCCTATGTCCAGACACCTAGCATCGCCAGAATCGGATAATTATGTTCTTACGAGCACAAGTGTTACATGAGAATTACTTTCTGTTCGGTGAACAATACTACGGCCAAAGATTCGGGACCACGATGAGGGCGAACATGGCACTGCCGTATGCTAAATTATACATGATTGACTTTGAGACAAAATATGTTTATACCCACCCGTTGTATCAACACCACGCAAATACCTGGTTACGCTTTATTGATGACATTTTATTTCTGTGGGAAGCACCAAATTTTGCTCTAAAAACCTTTTACAGGGATCTTAACAGGAAGTACCCTGAACTAGGGTTCACTATACACATTGATGGAGAGAGAGTCAGTTTTCTGGATACAGTAGTACAAAAACATCACTCAGGTCATTTGCACTCTATACAGTAAACCAACAGATGGAAACAGTTTACTACATTATACAAGTTGCGATCCAAGTAGAGAGGATCATTACTGATTCAGAAACACGCACCAAGAGAGTAACCGAAATAGGGGGTATCCACCACATCTAACAAGGTAGAACCCAGTAAACGAACAACCACCCAGTAGAATGGAAAAAGACGTCTCTCGGATTCCCTGTGTCACAACATACCACCCACTCTTACCCAAAATCCATAGTGTTATACGACAAAACTGGTCCATCCTACAACATGCTTATCCTACAGTAAAGGAATTCCAAAATCCTCCACTTACCTGCTATAAACGTGGCCCTAACATTAAAAACAAACTCATTTGCGCAGATTTTGGGGGGATCTAAAATATACAGAGACAATGTGCCTGCATTGCGCCCAATGTTCGAACATTACGAAAGGCGATTTTATAACACACCCTCACACAGGGAAACGATTCCCCATTAAGGATTATATCACATGTGACTCGTCTTTTGTTGTCTATCTCATTAAATGCCCTTGCAGTCTTGTTTACGTTGGGGAAACCACACAACATATTCGGGACCGTACCTGTAAGCATAAAACGACTAAAAGGACCAAACAATTGCTCTTACTAATACCGGCACACTTCGATAAATATCGACATCAGATCTCTCAGCTTCGATTTCAAGTATTCGAACAAGTCTTACCATCAAGACGAGGAGGCAATAGGATTCTACAATTGCAATGACGTGAATCCTACTGGATCCATAAACTGGATACATTGGCACCTAAAGGCTTAATTAGAGAATGTGACTTTCTTGTATTATCTTGATTATAATCCGTTTGTCTATTTTTTTTCAGGCACACTGATCGGGACTAGGCGAACGTGGGTGAGAACCCCTTCCTCCCCTTTCCCATCCCGCAACCTTCCCCCCACCCCCTTTTAGCCCCCCCCTTCACCGCATGCTAGCAGTCTTCCCTTATTATTATGTTTTCTTTCATCATATGTCCTATATAATTATTGTATCATATGTATGGTATAATTTACTTTAAGCTCATTAATATCTTTTGTTTTTTCAATATTATTTAATCTTTATTTAGGATTTTTTGTTATGGTTTTGCTTACCTTGCTTTCACAATAATGTTATAATTTTGTATACCTCTAGTCTAATTTTCTTTACCCCTAGTCTCATATTACTTACTCCCTTCTCTTACAACCTGTTGTATCAACACCACGCAAATACCTGGTTACGCTTTATTGATGACATTTTCTTTCTGTGGGAAGCACCAAAATCTGCTCTAGAAACCTTTTACAGGGATCTTAACAGGAAGTACCCTGAACTAGGCTTCACTATACACATTGATGGAGAGAGAGTCAGTTTTCTGGATACAGTAATACAAAAACATCACTCAGGTCATTTGCACTCTATACAGTAAACCAACAGATAGAAACAGTTTACTACATTATACAAGTGCTTTCACAATAATGTTATAATTTTTTATACCTCTAGTCTAATTTTCTTTACCCCTAGTCTCATATTACTTACTCCCTTCTCTTACAACTTGGACACTCACATAACTTATCTTGACATCCTTATATCTCATCAGGTTTATACTATATACATCTTTATGATGCTGATTTCCACCTATACATTCTTTCAGATCCCGCTGAGGAAGGTCAAATATAGACCGAAACGTTTAGGAATTATCTCATAAGTGGTTATATGCTTTATCTCTTGACCTGGATGTCTATAACATAACCGACTTGTATCCAAAACCTATAAGAAAATAAAATGTGATTAAATTGCACAAAATTGAAGTGCCGTGGATTAACCTCACATTGGCTTTTCAACCTTCACGAGCACCCGAGTGAATCACTGGAGTGCCAAGTGCTCACGAACACACGGGACGCGCTTAATAGGCCTTTGAGTTGCATTATCCCCTGCTTGAGATTGGGACCTTTTTCCAGTCTCTGTAAGCGGGGTCGGGGGTCAGAGTATTACCCGTTTTTGAGAAGTGTCCTGCACCAAATCCTGGGTGGCCATGTACCGCTCAACCAGGCTGACCAACTGGTCGAGGTTGCCCGGGTCCCCCTGACCCACCCAATGCTCGACAGCCACTGGCAGAGTACGCAGAAACCAATCCTCCACCATGCGCTCTATCATCTGGGCCCAAAGTCTCAAGCTGGAACCACTTCTTAACAAGGTGCAACAGATCATAAGCCTGCGACCTGGCAGGCCGAGACTCTACAAATGCTCACTGGTACACTTGCTGGGCCCACACATATGTATTGACCCCCATCAGTCATTTTCCTCAATGCTGACCGGACTTTATCCAGGGCCACGGACTGGAGCTGGGTCACCACAGGCGGGGTCTCTCTCAGGTCCACAATCTGCTTTAGCAACAGGTTGTTGGTCTATTTCTGTTGGGCATTGGAATGGACCAGCTGCTTTAGTAGTTCCTCTATCTCAGCTGCTGGCTTAGGTTGGAACTTCGCTGGTTAAATCCAGGACATGCGAACACTGTGTTTGTCTTACTGGTCTGCCCCCATCCTCCACCATATGTAGAGCTGTCAGCTCCAACAATCAGTGTTAAAGAAAGGTAGAGACACAACAAAGCCACTTCAATGCGGTTTATTAATAGTTCCAGAAAACCTACAGTTCAGAATAGCCAGATCGCAGCCGGGTCAGGTAGTCAGTCCATAACACCAGAACAGAGTGATACAGGTTCGGGTCTCACTTAAAATCATCCTCAGGCCAGTGTTGCTCAACACATGCCTTGCGCTCTGTGATCTGTAAGCCTCTCACTTATACAGGCACACCCTGCCTCTTGCTGCCAGGGATCCAGATGGCGACCAAAATGGTCGCCAATGCGACTTAGAATTGCAAAATGGCGACAAGAATTTGTAGTCTTGTCGCCGTTTGCACCTAGACCCTGCGGCGCACGGAGTCCGATTGGTGTATGGAGATGAGCGTTCTGCTTACACTGCACCCGATGCTTAGGGTGCCTAGTGCCCCCCATGTAAGGGGTAAGTGGTGGAGAAGAGAGGGCAATGATGCTTGACAGCTGCAGAGCGCTCAGCCACACACAGACTGCCGAGTAACACAGATGAAAAAAAGCAGATGAAACTGATTCCATAGCTGGTTTACGCAATTCTGTCACAGGGCCTGGTGCACTTTATGTCTGTGTGCTAAAAAGAGAAGGGAATGCACTGTTGCCAGCACAACCAATCATTGTGGTGTAGTGCAGGGTTGCAAATCGTGACAGTGAATGGGGTCGCATTGCAACCTTACAGTTGTGAGAATTATTGGGGCTGTCATGACAATGTGCAGGTCACAAAATGACCCCTTTTACTAGTGGCAATGCTGCATTGCTACACTGTGATCTCTGGCCATGTTATGTGTGTCACAGCCAAAGGCCCCTTGCAGACGAGCGTTCCTCCCGCAGCGAGTCCACAACGCAGATCCCGGCCTGAACTCCCATCGCTGCTGGTGGTCATATAGCATTATATTGATTTATGATGCTATGTATCAATCACTGACTGCCCAAACAAGTCAATAGAATTGCGCGTCTAGTAGAGCTAACACTGACTATGACAAAGACGCTAAAATATAACTTTTAATAATATCGATTTTAAAATTACAAACAAGGGTGCTTAGGTGCAAACAATAACCTGTGTGCATTTCCTCATGGACAACCAATGTGTTTATATTAATGTGAACATGGAGGTCCTATCTTTTTCATGCGGTAAAATGCACACATCACCTGGAGATCACATCTCAAACGTGCCTGCTATAGGCTATGGATGCAGACCTGCCTGTGAAAAGTTAAATAGGCACAAATTTCACATGCCTGTGGGGGGTAGGTAAAGCAGGTACTAGTCATATGTTTTCTTTAATGACCCCCTGCCGTTCCAACATAGGTGTTGATACACTATTGCAGGTGGTGTTGCGCTGTAGCTATTTCATACACCACACTCTGCCTCTGTTAAGCACCTCTCTCTAGCTCCCCCATGCTGGATTATACATTTAGGCGGGTCTCCTGTGTCATTTTACACTCAACGCGTTTCTTCTCTATTAGAATCATCAGGAGCCACAAATATTGAGAACCTGCCTAAACGCTGCCACACTAGTGTGCTGTGGCGGCGTCCTCCGGCGCTATGACGGACGTGAAGCGGCCACGCCGAATTCCGCTTCAAATAGCTAAAGCCGCACCCCCAAGAGGCGGAGCAAGGAGCAGGGACCAGCCACTGAGCGGCCGCATGAGCGTCGGTAACCTAGCAACGCCGGACGCTCAGTGCTGTATCATACAGGCTGCTCTTTTTTCCTCAAAGATCAAGAGGGTATTGTGCGGCAAGCTTCTTTCCGGTGGATCAAATAAGGGACAAAGGTAATCAAGTCAATACAAAGAGTACGGTCTCCTAACCTAACATTGAGGACATTGTCCTCAATGTCTTTACCAAACATCTCTTTATGTCCTGGCATATACGTTTTAGCCAATTATTTGATATCCGCATCCTGGTGGGTGCTCTGTTACAAATTTCTGTATCTTATGGGCTATATGGTTTGGGCGAAAGAGGTCGGGATATGTTATATACATACATGCAGTCCCTTGATCGGACATTAACAACATCATTTGATACATATCCTTTATATCAGCGTTTGGGTTAATGTAAGTGCAGGTTACTCACCTGAATTAATATTGGTCTGATGGTCATGTTTGACACAGTCATTATTTTTATGTTCACCTATTATAACCCAAACATGATTGTTGATGCTTGTAGCGATCATAATGCTAGAAATTGGCATTCTGTAGAACTACAATGCCCAGCATTCAGTTGCAGAATATATAAAATCCAGCATTGTCCGGGTATTTTTACCTGCGATGTTCGGGGTGTCTGAGTAGTTGATGATAAACACCCATTTATGCGGGGCCAATGATAGCATGGATCGGCATGTGATAGAATTAAAGCGCTCAGGATATAGCATATTGTATAACAACATAAAAAGCGTGGTATGCCCAGTGCACTGCGATAGCACCAGTTCACCTGAGAGAATCACCTGATCTTGTGTTGACCGTACTCTTTGTATTGACTTAATTACCTTTGTCCCTTATTTGATCCACCGGAAAGAAGCTTGCCGCATAATACCCTCTTGATCTTTTAGGAAAAAAGAGCAGCCTGTATGATACAGCACTGAGCGTCCGGCGTTGCTAGGTTACCGCTGCTCATGCGGCCGCTCAGTGGCTGGTCCCTGCTCCTTGCTCCGCCTCTTGGGGGTGCGGCTTTAGCTATTTGAAGCGGAATTCGGCGCGGCCGCTTCACGGCCATCATAGCGCCGGAGGATGCTGCCACAGCACACTAGTGTGGCAGCGTTTAGGCAGGTTCTCAATATTTGTGGCTCCTGATGATTCTAATAGAGAAGAAACGCGTTGAGCGTAAAATGACACAGGAGACTCGCCTAAATGTATAATCCAGCATGGGGGAGCTAGAGAGAGGTGCTTAACAGAGGCAGAGTGTGGTGTATGAAATAGCTACAGCGCAACACCACCTGCAATAGTGTATCAACACCTATGTTAGAACGGCAGGGGGTCATTAAAGAAAACACATGACTAGTACCTGCTTTCCCTAACCCCCACAGGCATGTGAAATATATGCCTATTTAACTTTTTACAGGCAGGTCTGCATCCATAGCCTATAGCAGGCACGTTTGAGATGTGATCAGCAGGTGATGTGTGCATTTTACTGCATGAAAAAGATAGGACCTCCATGTGCACATTAATATTAACACATTGGTTGTCCATGAGGAAATGCACACAGGTTATTGTTTGCACCTAAGCACCCTTGTTTGTAATTTTAAAATTGATATTATTAAAAGTTATATTTTAGCGTCTTTGATATAGTCAGTATGATGCTATGTAACCCTTACAGTTCTGGAATGTATTGGATAACTCTGGCATGCTGTCAGTGTTATCCAATACATTCCAGAACTGTAAGAGTTACATAGCATCATAAATCAATATATAGTAATGTTATGCGATTCCTGTCAGTGCTGGGAGGTCAGGCCGGGTGCTGTGTTGCGGACTCGCTGCGGGAGTAACGCTCGTCTGCAAGGGGCCAAAGTCACCATGTAGCCCCAGACTTATCTAACTTGTGGTTATGCAATAAATGGGCATTTGGGACAACCACTTTACACCCCTCCTTTTTTTTTTTTTTGCACTTAGTCCATCCTTTTTGTATGCACAGTACGGCTGATGTGCAGGAAGGAGAGGTTCAACGGCTGTTACCTGCCTGGCTTCAGGTAGAGTCTCGACAGAACAGCAGGGTTAGGGCATGCAGCATCGCAGACATGGTGAGCAGCAATTAGGGAACGAAGTTTTATACTCGACTTCAGATGTTTCATCTGAAGTTGATTCGCTCATCCCTAGTCGCAATAACGACTGTACTAGCGTCATAGACGCCTGTACAGGCAGTGTTTCTTCCTAAAAAATGTCTAATGCATATGAATACGCACAATAATTTAACTGCCATTCATGGAGCAGGAGAGCACGCGCCACTGCCGACTGCTCATGGAGTGCCAGGGACAGCATGGCGGGAACAGAGCTTCTGCTGCGCAAAGAACATGTGCCCCGTTTCTGACCCTTATGTTACAACAAATTTTTGGTGACTAAATTTTTCAGATTAGGAGCCAATGGCTCCTTGATATATATTTTTGTCTGGAGCACTGGCTGCTGACTTTTTAAATCACAACCGTGGACACAGGCCACCTGTGAAACATGGAGTGGATTGTGGGGAATAAGCACCCACCCAGCTCTTTGCTTATTCCCAATAAAAGACCGGCCCGGATTAGCTAATACCAGCAATGCAAATTACCAACAGTGTGCACTAGATACTGGCATTCATTTCACCAAGGCTGGGCACCTTGGTGCCATGTCTCAGGTGAACCTCAGCAAACCATGATATGCATCTCCTCTAATAGGTTTCCGACACCCTTCTCTAAGACACATACCTTCCTTCATATATGAGATTGTCACTGGCTCACACTATGAAGGCATCTGTGTTGGTCCCATGTTTATATGTGCCCGCATTACTAAGAAATATGATGCCTTAATATATGCAAATGAGCAACGGGGTCGTTGTCAGTACACCTAGAGCAGGGGTGCACAACCTTTTCTGGTTGGGGGCCACACTGTCAGCCTGAACCAATTCCAAGGGCCGAAAATAAAACTTAAAGAGGTATTACCAACTGAAATACTGTATTTTTGGCATACTGAGCATACAGTATATACTATAAATGTCTAGTTACAGTTCTAGGACTCCCATCTAATTGGAGAATACATGACAGATACTTGTAAGAAGCCATAAGACATAGACCTACATGTCTTTTACCAAATGTTTTGGGGCTGCACAAAATAGTATCGAGGGCCGCATGTGGCCCCCGGGCCGCAGGTTGTGCACCCCTGACCTAGAAGCTTTCCTTTCTCTCCAACTCCCACACTCTCTATACTTAGATTGACAGGGCCAGGCAGTGAAAACCTCATCACGTTTAGCCCTGTCAATCAAAATGCGGAAGCTCTAGGTGTAGAGGCTCATTTGCATATTTTAAAACATCATTTTTCTTAGCAGTGAACATGGGACCAACACAAATGCCTTCAGCTGCCAAGCGCACATGAAACAGGTCTGCAAGTTTCATAGGTACAGCTCTACTGACAGATGCCTTTTAAGGGGAGCTCACATCAATGAAATACAACATTCGGCTGTGATTCTAACATTTCTTACTTGTAGCATTGGCTTAACAGTGTTCTGTCTTCGACAGATGGCTTACATCTTCTGTCAATCGGCAGGGATCCAGGATGTTCTGCAAGCAAGAAAGCATTTTAATATATATGACTGTAAGCAGGTAGTATGGCAGGATATGGCACAAGCTCCTGGAGTAATAAGTTCGCTGCTGGAGAAATTAGATAAAAGCAAGCATAATTTGAGAAGAATCTGCCTGAATGTCTTTCACACTAATTCTTGAAAGCATAGAGTGGGTTATATGAAGAATTAGAGGAAGTAAAAGCAAATGGCTAGAAAAGATTGAAATTATATAAATATATGCCAAAGAAAGAAAGCAGAAAGCATAACCAATCTGCCCTCAAATCAGTGTGCAGTCATTTTTTATGTACTATATATAGTTACATTACTATTTGTTACAGTTTCCTATGTATTGCCTATTGTGGGCTTAATAGACTCAGTAATGAACTGGGAACTTAAAATGGCCTGGAAAAAATCCAAGAAGTGGCCCCGTTTGGAGTAGGGCCCAAATTGATTGAAGGCAGAGCCTGCAATACCATATTGCGGCACATTATACCACCCCAACAGAGCCATATACCACAGCCCATCATAAAATACTGCCAGCAGTACAAAATACACCCCCGAAAACTTCCACTGGCTGGCCGCAAGGAGGGCCCAGGTGGCCCCCTGGACAGCGGCTTGCGTGAAATTTCCCTGAAAGGTCTATGGCCAATCCGCCCCTGGATAGACTGGCCAGCTCCACGTCATTTTAAGGCAGGGATGCTCAACCTATGGGATGCTCAACCTGCAGCCCTCCAGCTGTTGTAAAACTACAACTCCCACCATGCCCATCTGTAGGCCTATAGCCATAGGATGTCTGGGGATGATGGTAGTTGTAGTTTTGCATTAGCTGGAGGGTAGCAGGTTGAGCATGCCTGTTTCAAGGATATAGCGTAAGGTCTCTTTCGCATGTCCATCTCAATGATGTGACAAAATTGCCAGTTGCCAAACAAGAAAGGATCGCGGCACTCCTTCGTCTGTAGAAAATGTTCTTTATTCCACCTTAAAGTGCGACGTTTCGACTTTACTCAAGTCTTTATCAAGCATTGATGCTTGATAAAGACTTGAGTAAAGTCGAAACGTCGCACTTTAAGGTGGAATAAAGAACATTTTCTACAGACGAAGGAGTGCCGCGATCCTTTCTTGTTTGGTATCGTATTGGGGACCAATGGTCAGGTCCTAACATCGCAGGCACCGCCACTATATGGACTTTGGGTATTTACCTACAATGGTGCTGTCACCCCATGTATTTTGCTTCAAAATTGCCAGTTGTTCATCTGTGAAGATGTCTGTGAAGAATCTGTGTTTGGTCCATGTATATGTTGTTGGTTGGCCCTTCATGTGTCATCCATATTCCAAGTACACTGCCAGAGTATCTCCTAGTAATGATCTGTAAATGCCACAGACCAAACACGGATGGCATCCGGGTTGTGTCTGTAGTTTTGTGACCCATCGACTATAATGTGTGTGAGGGAACTGTAATCATGGATAAAGAAAATAGGGAAAACCACTGATTTGTGAATACATGCATAAAAGACAATGGATATGTGACTGGTCTGTGGAGACCACGTGATCCGCTAACTAACTGATATTGACTATTTATCAATATTTTTGTGAAGTAAGAAAAATACATATAAATATACTTTCATGTAAATATACGTTTTTTGTCTTATTTATACAGGTACTCCTCCTCAGGCCTCTTTCCCAGGCTTGAAAGAGCAGAGGCTGAAGGAGGGCAAAAAATTTGAGTTGTGTTTTCTGTATTCTCAATACATTTTTTTCCATTTGTTATTTTTACTGTATCACCATTAAAAACTCAGCTTTGAGTTTTATTGTCAATCTCCCTCCTTTAATATTCACATTGCTCAGACACATCCAATTTCTAGCAATTACCAAAAAAGCAAAAAGAAGTAGCTTAAATGCCATCCCTTTATTTATGCAAATCTCTTTGAACAATTTTGAACTACCCAAAATGTATATCTCAAAGAAAATGTGTCACCAAAATTGTATCTGCCAGTTCAAATCAGATAGTAACTAGTGATGAGCATCAGAAGATATATTCGAATTTGCGATATTTGACAAATATTTTGTAGAATATTCATCATCTATTCGTGAATATTCAAAAAATAAAATGAATATATAGCAATATATTAAATATAGTTCAATATATTCCTTATTAGAATTCCTTAATAGAATATTCGTAATTTTTTTATGAAGTAGTGAACACACATGATTGATTCATTCCTGCTGTCTGGTTCCCCAAAAAACAGTTCTTATGTTTCCGGGCTCCCTAGGATTTCATTCCGCTCTAGTCAGTGCCCGACTTCCCGTGCTCATGGAGCGTCCCCATCACCATAGGAACGCCTCAGGGTTAGAATATACCATCGGATGTGAGATTTCACGATCTCACAACAGCGAAAAGTCTTGTCATAACACTATGCAACTAATAGAGGGCGCTGTTCATGACTCAGAGTCTTATGACAAGACTATTCGCTGTTGTGAGATCGTGAAATCTCACATCAGATGGTGTATTCTAACCCTGAGGTGTTCCCATGGTGATGGGGACATTCCATGCGCACGGGAAGTCCGCAACAGGCACTGACTGGAGCGGGATGAAATCCTAGGGAGCCCAGTGTTTAGATTAAAAAAAATGATGAATATTTGAACAAACGAATATATAGCAATATATTCTAAATATTAGTGAAATATCGAATTACCGATATTCGCTAATAAAAATCGCCATTCGAATATTTGTGCTCAACACTAATAGTAACTTTTTTTTTTTCTAATCTGTTTTTATTTTCTGATTGTAGATTGTAGATTTTTATATTTTAATTACTAAACATGGTTATGGGGGCAACCATCTTGGCTAAGGTGTTCTTAACAACATTTAGAAAGCACTGAAAAATATTGCCTTATTGTAGTCCATCGGCCATAGACACAATGGTCAGTAGGGGACCTCATTGACTTCTATGGGAGAGTTTTCTAGGCGTGCTCTGTAACCTGTGCAGAGGTCATTGTACAAGGAAAGAATAGATAAGCTCTGACAATTACCTATTGTGAATAGAGGATCCTGTCTTATCTATACACAGAGGAGAATGAGAATAAGTTAACTGCAATAAAGTGATCTGTAAGGCCAAGAAGTGACACTAATTATCAGACCTAGTGGCCAGTGCAAAAACGGATGCATTTTTTGGTTTTAGTCCAAATATAAAAAGTGACATGGAAAATTTAAAATAACATCATCAAAAAATATTTAAATCTATCTTAAACAAAAAAAAGTGATTTAAACAGCAGGTCATTTTCGGTTGATATATTCCCTTTAAATGTGCATTGTGCCCTACATTCACAGATTTCACCTACGATCTCAATTAAAAGGTTCCGAAATGGTATCATCTTAGAGCGTCTCCACAAAATATGTCTGATTTCTATTACACCTCGGACATTCCTCTAGCTCTCTACATCTACTTAAGGGTATTATTTGTCAGGTAAAGATTCCTACATTGAGCCAACCCTTCAGAGGTGTTATTAATATATTATGATTATATTAAATGTCTTAGATGGGAACAGATTGCTATGTTTTCTCAAGGGCCACATTTAGAAGTGGTAGATTTGTTAGAGATTTTCAGCACACAATTATGTCAGTAAGGGCCCATGCACACAACTGTGGCTTTAGTCTGAACCCGATCTTCAAAAGATCCCAACAGCGGCCCTGCAAAAAAAAAAAAAAAATAGAACATGTCCTATTCTTGTACATTTTACAGACAAGGATAGGACAGTTCTACAGAGGACAGAACATTCTGTTTGGCAAAATATGAAATGTAAGTGGCAGGTATTAGTGTTTTGCAGATTGGAAAAACAGCAACAGTCGTGTGAATGAGCTCTAAGGTATATTTTGTGGAAATGAGCTGGATGGCCATCGAACCTGAAATTGCTACAGTAGCTAAAACATCACCATAGTCATGTTAAAATAATTTAATATTTTTAAAATAAATAATATTTTTTAGTGCAACTGTTGGCATTTGCTATAGAACTATGTTGAAAGAGCTAAAACACAGGCAGCATGGTGGTTCGGTGGCAGGATCAGATTGTGGTTCCTTGGGCCCACCAGAGGAAAATATTCCTGGGGCCCAGCCCTCATACAATTAATAAAGTCTAATAGGTTTTGATTCAAAGAAATAGACCTTGGTGTTATTGGATCCTAAGGCAGCTCCAAATGTTTTTTTTTTTTCATGGTCCTTTGGGGCCCCCTAATGTTTCAGAGGCTGGGCCCACCAGAGGATCCTCTGGTGCTCTGGTGGGTTAGGCAGGCACTGTACAGTAGTCACCACTGCTGTATAAAGGTCAAATCTGACTAGGGACTACATGGAGTTTGTTCTCCCTCTGTTGTTTGCAGTAGGTTTCCTCCAGATACTTTAGTTTTCTTGCCATAATCCAAAATCCTGCACGGGACAAAGACTGATGTGAATGATGGCAATTGCTGTACAATGATGACGCTATATATAAACAAAGAAAACAAATAATTAGTTTTGAGCTAATCAAAGTCAAACAAATGAACTACAATCCAAATTTCAGGAAATGCATAAAGCCGAATTTCCTCGCTCTTTGGGGGAACAAATCTTTTTTCCTTAAATGGCCGTAAAAAAAACGAAAAAAATAAAACATACCTCATCTATTTGCTCACTGAGAGGCCATCATGGCCATCTTCATTGAAGAAACTGCACGTAATCTTGTCGTCATAATGGCCAGGCATGTGATATCATCACTTATGACGTCACCGCACCCAGCCAGAGTGTGACATCACATGTCACCGCACTGGCCGGGTGTGGTGATGTCATCAGTGAAGACATCACAGACCCTGGCCAGTGTGATGACGAGATTTCAAATAGTTTCTTCAATCAAGATTGCCGTGACCGCCTCTCTGTGAGCAAATGTATAAGGTGAGTATGTATGTATTTATTTTTTACCCTGATTAACCCCTGAAAGGTCTCAATTTTAATGTCAGATGCCACAATCAGTGATGAACGCAAGGGGTTCAATGAACAGGTGGCGGTGAACCCGCTACATACAATGAATGCAATTCATGACAATGTAATTCATAACAAATCAATTTTTTTGGCAAAATTTGGCAATTTACATTTTTGATAACTTTGCTCATCACTACTAGTGTTGATCACGAATATTCTAATGGGAAATTTTTATTGCAAATATCGGCACTTCGAGAATTTGCGAAAATCTAGAATATAGTGCTATATATTCGTAATCACAAATATTCTAGTTTTTTTATCAGTACTACTGCTTCATGCTTGTGGACCAATGAGAAGGCTGCAATGTCTTTGTCTGAGCTTAGCAACATCGCTAGGAACCAATAGGAAAGTAGCCTACCCTTTACTATATAAGAAACTCCCCAGCAGCCATTTTCTGCAGTTTTTTGCAGTTCTGAGAGAGACAGCAGTGTCATTGCTGTACTTTGTGCTTTGCAGACTCATTTGGCTCCTTATTTAATTACATTAGATAGTTAGCTCATATATATAATACAGATAGTTAGTGGGAGATAGTCAGTGTAGGTTAGATAGTAATATAGAGTAGCTGATTCCAGTGCAGGGTGTTAGGTAGTGTTATAAGAATTACTGTGCTGTGATAGGGATTAGTGTCTCTGTCACAACAATACTTAGTGCACAAATCAGTAATATCTACTCAGACCTGATAAAATGTGAAGTTGCACATATTGCGCAAAAAAAAAAATGCATATCATTAGTGCCGATTTGCGCAATCGCAAAAATAATGACTGGAGATTGAGATTCTAGAATTTGCGAATTTATTGTGGATATAATGTGAAAAATTTGCGAACTATTGCGAAAACCAATATTGCCTATGCCGCTCATCACTAATTACTACAAATAATACCTCGCATCAGTCTTTTTAGGTTCAATGACCAAATAATATTGCTGTAGTAAATTAGTGTTTTTCTTTTCCTTCCTGTGGCTATGCAACAAAATGATTTCTCTTGCGCTATCTCTAATGATGTCATCAGGTCTGCCATTTATATCCTGCCAGCTCTCTCATTCCCTGAGTATGAGATCCTGTTAGTCACTGTGTTAATATTGACTCCTCTGTTCTTTTTGATATTGGATTTATCATCAAGTTCCTTTCTCTGATTTTGACTAAAGGCCTGGACTTTGATTCAGCCTTTATCTGCTCCTTCTGGATTATTCCATCCAATTGATCTAGTTCTGATGCACGGCTACATCTGACTGCTCTCCAGTTCTGTCATCATTTGACCAGTTGTGTCACTTGAGCAAATGGCATTTATCATGTAGAGAAAGTTAATACAAGGCACTTACCAATCTATTGTGATTGTCCATATTGCCTATTTTGCTTCCTTGTTCATTTTTCCATGATATTCTAAACTGTTCGGCCACCACTGCAGTGCAGATATGAGGTGACCAGGACTGGAGCTGCTGCGCATGCGTGCCTACGCTACGTAACTTCAGGATAAAAACAGTGTATAATGTGATTGTAAACATGTATCCGCCTGGCCCTGTCAATCAAACTGCATACGGATCTGCAGTTGCAGAGAAAGTGGAGCTTCTAGATGTAATGGCAACACCCCATCGCTCCTAAACGCTTGTATACATATATTAATACATCATTTTTCTCAGCAATGTGGGCACATATGAACATTGGATCGACACAGATGCCTTCAGCTGCCAAGCGTACATGTAACTGTCAGCCAGTTTGATAAGTACAGATCAGTTGACAGATGCCCTTTAAGGCCCATTTACTTGGCCCGATATAAGAACTAATTGTTGGGAAGGAAACATTCCTTCCTGACAATCGCTTGGTGGTCATTGGAGGATACCGCTGTATTTACTTGCAGAGATATCCACAATATTGCAAGGACCAATCAGTAATGCCATTGCTCGTCCCCATTCAGAATCATTGTTTGCCAGCAGCAGAGGCTGTTTAGGTGGTACTATCTGCTGCCGGCAACCAATGATTTAGGTGTCATCTCGAACAATCCTTTTACCCGATAACTGAGCTCGTTTAACAGGTAATTGTCGGCATCTTTACACAGGTAGATTAACACTCCTTAGTGATAATTGGCCTGAACATTAGGTAGTGTCAAGGGCCCTTTATACTCCATACCTAGCTTTTCTTAGTGCCAGACTATTTGCAGTCCATTGTCTCAAGATACATTGGTCTAACTGCCATCAAGTGTCCACATCATTGTCTTGAACACATTGCTACTTCCACTTCTTTCTAGAGAACAAAACATAAATTAAGAAACAATCACTGAATACATTTGCATCACAAATTGCATTTCTAAATTAAAATAATTTTCCAAACGGCTTTTTTCTCTAGGACCGTTAATAAAAGATTAATATATTCACTGATATTAGCACTAGTAGCCTCAAATAGTGTGTTGTTTAGCAATCTACTGAACCACAAGAGATTTCCCACTAACCCCCAATCATTGAATACAGTATCAATGTTAGCAGTTGGAGTTAAGTCCATTCATTCTTGGAAATTTTCTGTATTTTCATCTTTTACAATGCAGTAGTTTTGTGCAAACTTAACTAGAAGCTCCTTCTTTCCTATATCTTGTTTCCAAAAAAACAAACAAAAAAAAAAACAAGGGAGTTTATTACCATCAGGTGTGGTTTATTCCTAGTGCAAAATTAAAGAAGAATATTTTATGTGGTTTATATAATGCTATTCTATGGATACACCATAATAAATAAGACTCAGAGATGGTTGAACCTCTGCATTCATTTAGTTAAGTATTAAAAGCCCACAATTTACTTTCATTTGAGTGCCAGGGTCATTGTAGGTTCTTTTGATGATAGCAGAGGTTTTGATTCCAAAGATCTGGTTATGGGATTAAATGATGGAATTTATATCTAAAAGATCCAATCATCTGAGATACCTGAAAATTCAGCATTGTACATAAACAGCTCATCATCCCCCCCCCCCCCCAGGGTGTTTAGGAATGCTGAATAGTATGGTGTGGCCCTAATAGTTTGTGTCACGGTGCTCTTACCTGGATACTGTTGCTCCCCAGGGTTGGCTCCACAGCAACAAAGAAATTTTAGTTGGTGGAGTAAGTAGAGTCCAGACTTGGTGAAGTTTAACAGTTTTTACTTGAATAAACTTGCAATAAACTTGTGTCATTCAAACAAAATTTGATCTTTCTCTTGGCTTCAGCAGGCTAAGGGTAAACTGACTGGTAAACTTGAATACTTTGGTTTATCTCTCTGCTTCTGTGCTAATCTCTGGCTTCAGTCTGTTTTCTATCAGCTTCAATTACTATTTCTTATGGGAGTTACCTGTTTTGCTGAGTAGGGGGCTACTCTCTGAGTTACTTTCCCAAAGCTCCTTCAGCAGTGACAGGAACCGCTCCCTCAGCACACCATGCTACTTCACTCTCTTGTTCCAAATCTCAACTCCACTTCTTAACTTCTCAACTCTTGAAACGGCTATAGCTTCATCCAACCCTTCCCTTAGTAGGGAGCAGGACTAGCCCACTTCTGCCCAAAAGGGAGAGAATGGAATGCTAAGTTCAATTCTATATAAATGTACTCTCTGCCAGATACACTGCCACCTGATTGACAACCAGGCACATTATATGTAATAACAGTTCCCTAAAAATATCATTAAGGCACAGTATCAGAGGACCTGGAATTAAATATAAAGATTGCTTTCTCTGCTAGCCAATAGAGACAGTAGCTAGGTGTAAGAATGGCAGTGCCACCTCTGGGGTACTACATCAGGATGGTCAAATACAGGAATCAGGGATACAGTGTAGAGGTCGCCATACACATAAGATAACAGTTAGTCAAATGCTCATTTATCTCACAGCTATCTCTCCTGATACAACTGAATGAGCATGCTTGTATTGTGAGTGGGAGAGTGTAGAAAGCCATTGCCAGACAACTCTTGCTCTTATCTACCAGAGAATAAAGGGATTCGGTGTGTTGAAATTCAACTCTCTCAAATCTTTCCTTTCTCAACATCTGCCATCAGGGGAAAATCAGTAGGCCTCCATACTAGTTAGACAATTGACTGATCCCACTGTAATTGGAAAATTCTGTAGAGAGAGACTTTACAGAGAGACAGAGAGAAGGAGTACTACTGCCTCCATCATTGCTGCTCTCCATACGTTGCTATTGTGAGGAATTGCACTGTGAACTAAATTTGCAACTGTGCCTTATTACTGTTGGATGTACGACTGCTCCTATTCTGCACTTTAGAAATGAGAGACTTATTTATTTACTATTACTAGCCTGGTTGCTGACTCTACCATATGCTGGTCATTGCACCTAAATCTCCTGCCTTGCACTTGGACCAACATTTACCACCAAGGGAAACCTAAACTACAACTAGGCAGGAGTCCCAACATCAGGGTGTGCCCAGAGGGAAAAATGGTGAATCCTCCTGGAGCATCCGCCTTATGCCACTGTTATCCATTGTTCCCAGAACTGCCCCAACTCCCAACTAGTGATGAGCGGCATAGGCAATATTCGAATTTGCAATATTTTGCACATTTTTGGCTGAATATTTGCCATAAATTTGCAAATTCAAGAATTCGTGATCTCCAGTCATTATTTACTTGATTGCGAAAATCGGCAATGCAATATATTCGTGATAAAAATTCACGATTAGAATATTTGCGATCAACACTAAGGGGTAGGCAACTTTCCTATTGGTTGCAAGGGATGTTGCTAAATGCTGATATTCACGATAAATTCGTGATTAGAATATTCGCGATTAACACTATTTGCGAATACGAATATCTAGCACTATATTCTAAATATTAGTGAATTCTCAAAGTGTCGATATTCGCGATTAAAATTCGCGATTCGAATATTCACGCTCAACACTACTCCCAACTGGAGACACCTGGTCTTTGTAATCTCCAAGTACCATATTGTTCTGAAGTTGTCCTCACTTCAATCAAGAGTGATTGCTGAGTTTCAGAGCCTGGTCAATCATTATACTATCTTGATTAATGTTGTGCGCCGTATTGCCTTAAAGAGACTATTTTAAATGTATATGCAAGTTACAGATGTGTCCAACCTTTCCTTAGCTTTAAGTTGGTTTCTCATGAAACAAATTCAATACTATATCATATAACATGCTAGCAAAACCCATGAAAAGCTGCATTGCACAACACAACCAATAGATGGCTGCGCATAGACACACATAGGGTAGATGCCTTGTGACTAGAGATGAGCGAACTTTAAAAAAAAGTTTGGCATTCGACGTTCGGGTTGTGGTAACTCGCGCATCCCGTTATGGATTCCACTATCGCGGCATATGGAATCCATAAGGGGCGGCTTCCACCAACCCGAACTGTTGAACAGCCGAAGGACCTGGGGTGACGTCACCGTCATGTGATCAGTGCAGGGGGCGTGGCTCAGCACGGGATCAAATCCAGTGCTGAGCCACGCCCTGCACTGATCACATGACGGAAAGTCACCCCAGGTCCTTCGGCTGTTCAACAGTTCGGTTGGTGGAAGCCGCCCTTATAGATTCCATATGCCGCGATAGTCCGCGGTAGTGGAATCCATAATGGGATGCGGCGATTACCACAACCCAAGCGCCGAACAGCCAAACTTTTTAAAGATCAGCTCATCTCACTTGTGACACAATATCGCAAAATCACATTGTTTGAAAATTTGGTTAACTCATAACACACATATCATGACATGTCTAGCTAAGAGGAGAGTCTGCTTATCTAGCCTGTCACATCTGGGTATCACATCTTCTTTAGTAAAGAGTCAATTGCAACTTGATCTGTCTGTCGCCCGCCCACCTGCAACCCACTGTACAAGTATATTATATAGCATTCAAAATATTATGTTACTTGATATTGTTGATGAATGATGATCACATTTTTATAGGTATGTAAGTTCAAAGTAGGTGGGCTGATCTCTACAAGTTAACTGAGTCATGATGATGGCAGCACCCAGTTTGTAGTATTAGAAGGTGACTGGGAAACAGGTGTTAGGTCAGTCCTTGTATCCTTATGTCAGAATTCAGACCTATTCACTTCAATGGGGCCGCAAAACATGCGGTCAACACACTGTGTGATGTCTGCATCCGTATGTCCATACTGTATAAGCCAAATGCACATTGCAAATGCAGTGAAATATACTGTCTGCTTCATATATCCTTAATATATCGTGTAAGACCTTTATCTGTTGTTCCATTAGGTTTAATCACCTTCCACTTTATCTGCTGAATGCCTTGTCATCATTCGATCATGCCTCCACCCAAAGATTTTTGTTGCTCCTTTCTGATGGAGGATTCTCTAAACAGATGGGATTTAGGCATTCAGCTGATCCAGCATCTAATGATGTTAAATACGCTGCCTAAAGTGTTTGGTTCTGAAGGATTTGGCATGTGGGACTTTACCACATTAGTAGGAAGCAATAAAGAGAAACTTTAAACAGGTACAGGGATTTCTCTTTGATGTTGCTCCTCTGATGTTGTTGTCTTTGCTTGACATGTTCTATCAACATGTTGAGTCAAAATGCTAATGTTTTCATCTCATTAGAAGTGATATGTTATATCAAGTAAGGAAAGTGCATCCAGGAAAATACAACAGAGCCCTAGAAGAGTTTTCCCGCATTTCTTAAATTTTCCATTAATATGGTCCATAATGAGTAATTAGAAGGATAATCAGGGCATCAATGGTAAGAAATATCTACCATTAGATATATGTTCCATTTAATCATAAAATTATTGGACACCTTTTGGACTCCTCACCCTGTTTCTCTGTATAGGGTGGATCTTATCCACCTACGTACTGTTCAAGGAACTGCAAGACAGCTCCAATCAAATAAAGGAGCCACAGAACTGAACTAATGCTTTATCCACTTCATTTTGAGTATCATAGTGTCCTGGTACCTGGACACCCATCAAGCTGGAAGCAATGGTATAACCCTGGATTGTGAAATCACTTACTATGATGGGAAAAACCATTTTAAGGAGGGTATCATACACATTTAGTAAAAAATGCTTTTTTGTGCCGGTTTTTCTGATGTTTTCTTTCCCAGTGTTTTTAACCATAAAGCCACAATTCTAACATTTTTCATCTCACACTGCATGATCTCTCTTGATAAACTGGCTGCATAAATTATATAATGTCACTGTCCATAGTTTCCCTGTATATAATGTGATTATATAATACTATTGAGGGGTAGTGATGAGCGGCAGGTGCCATATTCGATTTCGACAATTTGCGAATATTCAAAAGAATATTTGTTTCATATTCGTCGAAATCGAATATTCGTCATTATTCTAGTTATCGCGATTAATATGCGATTTAACTCCTTAAGGACGAAGGACGTACATGTACGCCCTTCGTCCGCACTTTAAAGATGGCGCCCGCTCCCGCACGGAGCAGGCGCATGAGCTGCGGGTAAACGCTTGATTCATCAAGCTGACACCCGCAGCTCATGTCCGCGACCGGCAGCGATGCCGATCGCGGACATTTAACCCCTCAGATGCCGTGGTCAATCCTGACCACGGCATCTGATCGAGCAAACCGAAAGTTTCACTTTCGGTTTTGCTCCGGCTCCTGATGGCCACAAGGGAGCCGGGCATGCATGTAGTACCCTAGGTTTCTGTGAATGAAAGCCTGAGGTTACTACACAGTATTCCTATGGAGCCTATGACTGTAATAGGCTCCATAGGAAATATGCGATTTTCTCAGCCGAAGGACCTGGGGTGGCGTCACCGTCATGTGATCAGTGCAGGGGCGTGGCTCAGCACGGGATCAAATCCAGTGCTGAGCCACGCCCCCTGCACTGATCACATGACGGTAAAGTCACCCCAGGTCCTTCGGCTGTTCAACAGTTCGGGTTGGTGGAAGCCGCCCCTTATAGATTCCATATGCCGCGATAGTCCGCGGTAGTGGAATCCATAATGGGATGCGGCGATTACCACAACCCAAACGCCGAACGCCAAACTTTTTTTTTAAAGTTCGCTCATCTCTACTTGTGACACAATATCGCAAAATCACATTGTTTGAAAATTTGGTTAACTCATAACACACATATCATGACATGTCTAGCTAAGAGGAGAGTCTGCTTATCTAGCCTGTCACATCTGGGTATCACATCTTCTTTAGTAAAGAGTCAATTGCAACTTGATCTGTCTGTCGCCCGCCCACCTGCAACCCACTGTACAAGTATATTATATAGCATTCAAAATATTATGTTACTTGATATTGTTGATGAATGATGATCACATTTTTATAGGTATGTAAGTTCAAAGTAGGTGGGCTGATCTCTACAAGTTAACTGAGTCATGATGATGGCAGCACCCAGTTTGTAGTATTAGAAGGTGACTGGGAAACAGGTGTTAGGTCAGTCCTTGTATCCTTATGTCAGAATTCAGACCTATTCACTTCAATGGGGCCGCAAAACATGCGGTCAACACACTGTGTGATGTCTGCATCCGTATGTCCATACTGTATAAGCCAAATGCACATTGCAAATGCAGTGAAATATACTGTCTGCTTCATATATCCTTAATATATCGTGTAAGACCTTTATCTGTTGTTCCATTAGGTTTAATCACCTTCCACTTTATCTGCTGAATGCCTTGTCATCATTCGATCATGCCTCCACCCAAAGATTTTTGTTGCTCCTTTCTGATGGAGGATTCTCTAAACAGATGGGATTTAGGCATTCAGCTGATCCAGCATCCTAATGATGTTAAATACGCTGCCTAAAGTGTTTGGTTCTGAAGGATTTGGCATGTGGGACTTTACCACATTAGTAGGAAGCAATAAAGAGAAACTTTAAACAGGTACAGGGATTTCTCTTTGATGTTGCTCCTCTGATGTTGTTGTCTTTGCTTGACATGTTCTATCAACATGTTGAGTCAAAATGCTAATGTTTTCATCTCATTAGAAGTGATATGTTATATCAAGTAAGGAAAGTGCATCCAGGAAAATACAACAGAGCCCTAGAAGAGTTTTCCCGCATTTCTTAAATTTTCCATTAATATGGTCCATAATGAGTAATTAGAAGGATAATCAGGGCATCAATGGTAAGAAATATCTACCATTAGATATATGTTCCATTTAATCATAAAATTATTGGACACCTTTTGGACTCCTCACCCTGTTTCTCTGTATAGGGTGGATCTTATCCACCTACGTACTGTTCAAGGAACTGCAAGACAGCTCCAATCAAATAAAGGAGCCACAGAACTGAACTAATGCTTTATCCACTTCATTTTGAGTATCATAGTGTCCTGGTACCTGGACACCCATCAAGCTGGAAGCAATGGTATAACCCTGGATTGTGAAATCACTTACTATGATGGGAAAAACCATTTTAAGGAGGGTATCATACACATTTAGTAAAAATGCTTTTTGTGCCGGTTTTCTGATGTTTTCTTTCCCAGTGTTTTTAACCATAAAGCCACAATTCTAACATTTTCATCTCACACTGCATGATCTCTCTTGATAAACTGGCTGCATAAATTATATAATGTCACTGTCCATAGTTTCCCTGTATATAATGTGATTATATAATACTATTGAGGGTAGTGATGAGCGGCAGGTGCCATATTCGATTTCGACAATTTGCGAATATTCAAAGAATATTTGTTTCATATTCGTCGAAATCGAATATTCGATCATTATTCTAGTTATCGCGATTAATATGCGATTTGCTCATTAGGGACGAAGGGCGTACATGTACGCCCTTCGTCCGCACTAAAGATGGCGCCCGCTCCCGCACGGAGGCGGGCGCATGAGCTGCGAGTAGCAGCTTGATTCATCAAGCTGACACCCGCAGCTCATGTCCGCGACCGGCAGCGTGCCGATCGCGGACATTTAACCCCTCAGATGCCGTGGTCAATCCTGACCACGGCATCTGATCAGCAAAACCGAAAGTTTCACTTTCGGTTTTGCTCCGGCTCCCTGATGGCCACAAGGGGGAGCCGGAGCATGCATGTAGTACCCTAGGTTTCTGTGAATGAAACCTAGGTTACTACACAGTATTCCTATGGAGCCTATGACTGTAATAGGCTCCATAGGAAATATGCGATTTTCTCATATATTCCAATGCTATTGCATTGGAATATATGAGAATAGCAATCTGATGAATGCATCTTACAGTTCCCTATGGGAACTATAAGAAAGTGATAAAAAAAAAAAAGTTTAAAAAATAAAAATTAAATAAAAAAAATATAAAAATTCAAATCACCCCCCTTTCCCCAAAATGAAAATAAAATAAACAAAAAAATAAAAAAATTACACATAATGGGTGTCGCAATGTGCAAAAACGCCCATACTATTATTATATTAAAAAATATTCACCATACGGTAAACATAAAAACGGAAAGAAAGCGTCCAAATGGCTAATTCGCCATTTTTGGACGCTTCATTTCCTAAAAAAAATTAATAAAAAGTGATCAAAACATCATACGCACCCCATAATGGTATTAATTAAAAGTTCAGATTGCCCCGCAAAAAATGAGCCCCTACACTGCTCCGTACGCATAATTACAAAAAAGTTATAGGGGTCAAAACATGGCGACAAAAAAATAAAATAAAAAAATTCCCACTTTTAATTTTTTTTCACTATCAAAACGCAAGAAAAACTATACATATTAGGTATTGCCGGATTCGTACTGACCTGAAGAATAAAATTAACCAGTCAGTTTTATCGCAAACCGAACGTTGTAATTTAAAAACCCGTAAAACTGTGGTGAAATTGCTTTTTTTTTGCAATTTCACCCCATTTGGAATTTTTTTCCCGTTTCCCACTACATCACATGCAAAAATAAATGGTAGCGTTAAAAAGTACAACTTGTCCCGCAAAAAATAAGCCGTCATATGGCTATGTGAGCGGAAATATAAAAATGTTATGGCTTTTGGAAGGCAGGGAGCGCAAAACAAAAATGCAAAAATCCCAAAACCCCCGGTCCTTAAGGGGTTAAATAATCGCGCATTACGATTTTAACTAAAGGCTAATTTCCTATTGGTTTCATATCTAGAATTATAGCGAAGATGACGAATATGACGAATGTATTCGTCATATTCCTCAAAACGAAGATAACGAAGTATTCTCCATCTTCGTTTTAGTAGCTTATTCGTCAACTTCGCTAATTCTAGCAATCAAATAGGAGGGTTGACTGTAGAGACAGCTGTGTTTAATTCACTATGCGATTTATATTACTTAGCTTTTTTTAATAGAATAATTATATTACTTGATAATTATTATAATTATTCTATTTATTAAAAAAAATATATATATAATTGCATAGCGAATTAAACACAGCTGTCTCTATAGTCAACCCTCTCCTATTTGATTGCTAGAATTAGCGAAGTTGACGAATAGGTTGCTAAAACGAAGATGGAGAATACTTCGTTATCTTCGTTTTGAGGAATATGACAAATACATTCGTCATATTCGCTAATTCTACCAAGCCAAGAACATCTCCATACTAAAATGTACTGTCGGATTTGAGAATTACGTTGAAATCGCAATGCGATTAATATAACTTGAATACATCGCATTGCGATTTCAACGTAATTCCTCAAATCCGACAGTACATTTTAGTATATGGAAAAGTTCCCATGGTGATGGGGACGCTCCATGAGCACGGAAGTCGGCAGAAGCGGCAACGGGCACTGACTGGAGCAGCCAGGAAGCCAGGAATCCTCAGGACAGGTAAGAACTACTTTTGGGAAGTGGGAAAGAAAAAAATATAACTAAAAAAAACAAAAAAAAAAAACGAATATTCGAAATAGTGAAGTTATAGTGCTATATTTGAAATATTCGCGAATTAGCGAAGTGCCGATATTCGCTAAAAAAATTCGCTATTCGACTATTCGCGCTCAACAATATTAAGGGGGCCCTGACAATAAAATATTTTAGTCCTCCTCTTGGCTGGGCCCCTTCTGAGTTCGTGCCCCAAAGAAGCCACTTTCCCTGCTTCCCCTTGCCCTTGCATTGCTTCATTATAGGATGTGAACCATGTAGCTTCATGGCTATAGCCACAGTATTTATAAGCATTTTGTCAATGGGAAAAAGCAAGGATACCTTTTGTAATTTCATACATCTACCGTACCAATACTTTGCCCCCTGTTCTATTAGAAGTCCACACATCCAAAACAATAGGACAAACCCTTTCTACCCTCCATACCCCTGTACATAAAATACTTTTAGAATCATACTTTAGAAACATGGCTGATATGGTCTACACTATTTGGGATGACCTCTGGTACCCCAAAAATTCTGTAAATGGGGGAGTCAATTCCTCCAATCCCAGTGTAGAGCTGGACATACATGCCTGCCAAGCGCATTTGTATGTCTATACGTGTGCACATTTAAATACTGTACATATCAAAAACAAGTGCAGTTAATCAAAAATTGTGTTAGCATTTACAGTTTTTCCTTGTAGGACACTTGCCTTGAGGAAGATTTTTTTTTCTTATGTGCTTTTATGTGTTAGAAACTCTAAAATACTTCATACAGAAGCGAACTGCTGAGCTGAGAATATGCCAGACTGCTGTTCTCTTACAGAAACAGACTGCTAAATCTAATTAGGGAAGCTCAAATCCACTGAGAAAGAGCCACAGGCACAAAAGGAGTACTCAGACTTGCTGGAATACTGTTTTTCTTTTTATAGTGTACTTCCCTAGACAGACCACCTACGTTCTCTTCTCTACCCCAGTACGGCAAAGAAAACTGCCTTGTCAGTTGATTCTAACCCCAGAAGAGATCTTTTTTTTTTTGTAAGTAAGAAAGTATGATTTTTGCATCTTTTAAAGACACTATAAGATGATACATAACACAGATTAATGTATTTTAAGAGTATGTGGCTAGTTTGTTGCAGAAATGTATGTCACAAAAAATCAGCTCCATTCATCCGCACATGGGTTTTTGTGGGTATTATTCAGATGTATTGGCTGGTTAATAAATATCTGTAACAAATCTGCTGCATGTGAATATACAGTACATTTGTGCTGCTGTTTGCTGAGCTAAAATTTGAGTATAATCAAAAATTACATAGGGTTTTATGATGATCTGTGGTTCTGTAGATCTGTGCTTGCTGTGTAAAACAGTCCTGAGTCAGTGTTTAGGCTATTAATTATGCCCCATGCCTACTATTCACACATTACTTGATCATCAAAAGCGCAGATGGACAACGTATGGTGTACAAATGCAAATAAACATGCCATCACTTTCTGACTAGAGGACATTGGACTGCCAATAGACCTGTGATACTGAGAATCATGTGGTTCCCTCAGAGTTATTCCCTGCATGACTGTGTTCCTGGCCAACGGGTGTGCAGGAAAAAGTAGTAGAACTCATTCATTTGAGTGGTATGTTATCGCTTTCTGTTGGAGGAATTGCCCTTCAACCAGTTGATGTCGTAAGGTGAGTATGTTCGTCCTGAGTTTCAGGTAGTGTGATGAAGAGCGGGGAACATGGCTGCTATATACAACTAGGATTCAGCAAAGCAAAGTATTTGAAGTGGACTTCGATCCGAATTTAAGGGAAAACTTGATTTGCTGCAAAGCCAAATTTCCTCGTGTTTCAGGGTGGCAAATCAATTTTCCCTGAAATGGCGTAAAAAAACAACAATGATACTCACCTCATGCATTTGAGTGCAAAAAGGCCGCTGCGGCCATTTTGATTGATGATCCTGCATGATATTTCGTGCTCTGTAACCTATGAAGTTTCCACGCCAGTCAGTGAGATATTTAATCAAAATGGTCTCGGCGGCCTCTACGCACTTTAACAGATGAGGTGAACAATTTTTTTTTTACCCGTGAAAGGCCTCCATTTTTACATCAGATTCCATAATCGGCAATGAACACGGATCTGAGGGGTTTAATGGGGGGTTTAGGTGGGGGGTCGTCGTAATAGCCATTTTACACTATTTTTACTCTCAGATGCTGCGACCATGTATGAAGGTGGCATCTGAGGGGTACAATGGGGAGCGGCCGTCAGCTAATTACAAAGGAATATGATTCGTACTAAGTCATTTGTTACTAACAAAATTTCTTTTTCATAACTTCGCTCAACACTATATACAGCCATGGCCCATTTCAGATGGGGGAAATCTGAGTAACCTATCACTGTATTATATACACTTCAACATGGGACCACTAAAAACTTCATCCAGTCTTGCAAAAACAGGCGACTACAAAAAGAAACTTAACTAAATATTGTAATGTAATGAAATCTCCATAAATGTAACCTTCATAAATTATTATTTTAAATGATATTGATTCAAACTGGAAAACCCCTTGAACGATGCTGTTGCATGCCTTGTATAATGGGACAATGAAATGTTGAGTTGTGACTCCATGTCTTATTTAAAAGAGCAGAAGAAAACTCTTATCTATAATAAATGTCTTCTCATTTTACAAAAGTGTTGTGCCAGGAACTGAGAATAAATCTGATAAACGTTATCATAGTAATAAGACCATAAAATAAGCAATATTAAGGTGTTTGCTTAAGAGTTACTGCCAAAACAAACTACTTATTACCGATAACAAGGAAAATCTGACGTATTTCCAATTACATTGAGAAAATAATTATGGAATAAAAGTCTACGCTGTTATTAGTAGTATAAGACAGGAACAAACAATTTTATGGTGTGTTCTTTCTGGGTCTTAATAATTACCTTTATTTGCTGTGTAATTTCCTTCCAGTTGTCATATTAAACTGTGAAGTGGCATCCAATGCCGACTTACCATTACTATAAAATCAAATGGAGACTTTTAATACAACCTTATTATTTTTTTTTTATATTATTTTTACTGTAATTAAAGATAACATCAACACTCACTTATATTACATCGGGACAAAAGATGATTGTAGGGGGTTTATAAAAGCTGGACCAGTGGTGATTAGCTAACCACTGGGATAATTTTATTATGGAAAGGGATGGTTATTAGGAGAAAGCCCTTTTAACCCCTTAAAACCCCATGAGGAACATGTGACAAAAGTAGAAGCATGGCGTTTACTGTACCTCCTAGAGCAAAGTTCCCCAACCTGTGAGCTGCTAGCTGGGCATGATGGGTAGAGATGAGCGATTAATTGAAAAGTTTGATTTGGCTGGTTTGCCGAATTTTACAAAAAAATTTGCTTTGTGACGAATTACTTAGTCAAGAAGTGCATTTTTTTTTTTGTAAGTAGCGGGTGCAATGGCAGGGAGCTGCTAATAGCACCGCCCCACGTCACCACACACTGGATTTCGGCCAAGATGGAGGCTGGCGGCCTGTCGCGAGCAAATAGAGGAGGTAAGTTTGATTTTTGTTTTTTTTACACTTTTTCAGGTTAAATCAATTCGCTGACATGAAGCACGAGGAAATTCGGCTTCGAGGCAAATTAAATTTATCCTGAAATTCGGATCGAATTCCACTAAGTGGGACTCGATTTGCTCATCTCTAATGATGGGTGTTAAACTTTTTCAACAGCTAAAGAGCTACTGTACAGGTTGGACATAGCTTCCCTAAGGTTTGATCAAAGTGACTAGGCCGTGCCAGAGAGACAAAACTTTTTAACCCAAAAGTCAGTTTCTCACAAAATTTGAATATTGTGAAAAAGTTCAATATTATAGACTCATTATGGCATTCTATAATCAACTAATCAGCACAAAACACCTGAAAAAGTTTCCTAAGGCTTTAAATGCTCTCGCAGTCTGGTTACGTAAGCTACACAGTCATGAGGAAGGCTGCTGACTTGACAGTTGTCCAGAAGACAGTCATTGACACTCTTCACAAGAAGGATAAGCTAAAGAAGCTGGCTGTTCATAGAGTGCTGTATCCAAGCATCTTTTTTTTTAGTCAGATAATAATTTGTTGATTTTCCAGTTTCAAATAAACAAAGCTGTATAATACAAAGTAGTATTGTGTCCGTTTCAGTTGTAAAGCATATGTGCACAATACAGAAAAACGGCACAAACACTATCACAAAATGCGGTACTGGATTGTAGTATAAGAAGCCACATTATAAGTACCAATCAACCATATGATAAACACAGCTTACATGTTTTAAAGAAACCCCCCACCCCCCCCAGGAAACCTACTACCTTGGAACCAATGATAACTACCCAATAGACACCTCGTGCCCTTCAGAAGTCTAGAAGTCGACAAATGCAAAGTAGAAAGAAAGTTAAACTACATGTTCTTATGACACCAGCCTGTGTAAGAGAGAAATATGAAGGACTAATATAGTATTTCATCAGACACCCAATACAGCCAACTGTAATCAGTTAGTAGGATTCCAGAGCCCATCAAGAAGAGTCATCTTATCTGGAAGGATCAGCCAGGCGCTACAAACCCCAGAGCTGTCTATCCAGGGACCCCAAATATTGCTAAACTTGGCAAGACAGTTAAGTTTCAAATAAATACCTCTCTCAAGGCGTATAACATCATTCATTCTAGCTGTAAATTCAGAAATATTTGGGGGAAGCGGCTGTATACATCTAGCTGCTATCGTTTTCCGTGGCTGATATATAATCTTATTAATACCGATCACAGTGGATGCCGGTAGATTATCGGTGTCAATAATCCCAAGCAAACACATTTTGGGCTCCTTCGTGTACGTAGTGTTGTATATTCTGTTTATTAATGATAGTATATCTGCCCAGTAGTTCTGTAAAGCTGAGCAACTCCACATCATATGAAATATACCAGCCACCCCCTCCCCACACCTCGGACAAGAAGAATCTGATCTAACCCCTATCCTCCACAAGATGATCGGAGATCTGTACACCCTATGTAGCATATTAAGTTGAGACAACCTTGCTGCTTCACTGAGAGAAAGCACTGGGGTAAGAGCCAGTACTGTATCCAAGCATCTTAATGGAAAGTTGAGTGGAAGGAAAAAGTGTAGTAGAAAAAGATGCGCAAGAGGGATAACCACAGCCTAGAAAGGATTGTCAAGAAAAGACCATTCAAGAATTTGGAGGAGATTCACAAGGAGTGGACTGCGGCTGGAATCACTGGTTTAAGAGCCACCACACACAGATGTATCCAGAACATGTGCTGCAACTGTCATATTCCTTGTGTTAAGCCCAGGGGCGTAGCTAGAAATGACTGGGCCCCACAGCAAATTTTTTAATGGGGCCCCCCTCCCCACGTGTTTTGCTCCCCCCTCTATAATGTGCCAGTAGCCAGCCATATAGCCCCCCAGCCCCCCTATAATGTTCCAGTAGCCACCCAGCCATATAGCCCCCCCAGCCCCCCTATAATGTGCCAGTAGCCACCCAGCCATATAACCCCCCATAATGTGCCTGGCCCATAACACCCCTCCCCCTATAATGTTCCAGTAGCCAATGCAGATGATAATTCCTCCCCCCAATGTAGTCCATCATTCAGAATTATTGATTTTCCTAGCCAAACCAAAATCCACTAGACAGTCACAGTCAGACTGTACTTACACGTCCGGCAGCAGCGCAGCTCTGATGCCGTCTGCAGCGCAGCGGCGCGATTACGTCATTGCGCCGCCTGTGTAGTTCCGTCAGGCACCGCCAGCCTCTGCAGTGGCGTTGCTAGGGCTGGTGTCACCCGGTGCGGTAGAAAATGGTGTCACCCCCCCCCCCCCGTGCCCGTAGCTCACCTGGTCCTTGTCCCTTCTGCAGCAGCTGGCATCTCTGTGTGGTCCTCTGCTTCAATCGCTGGTTTGAGGACTGTACTGTTCGCCCTATAAGATGCACTTAGGTTTTAGAGGAGGATAGTAAGAAACAATATTTTCCATTACACCTCAGGTCAGACCAGCAATCAAACCTTCAATGTTAACCACACCTCAGATCAGCCCCCCATGTCAGCCATCAGCCCCCATCCATCATGCCCATGTCAGCCGTCAGCCCCCATCCATCATGCCCCCATGTCAGCCATCATGCCCTTATGTAAGCCCCCCCATCCACTGTCAGCCCCAATCCTTCATGCCCCCCATGTCAGCCATCAGCCCCATCCGTCATGTCCCCCATGTCAGCCGTCAGCCCCCCATGTCAACCGTCAGCCCCATCCATCATGCCCCATCCGTCATGCCCCTCATGTCAGCCGTCAGCCCCCCATGTCAACCGTCAGCCCCATCCGTCATGCCCCACATGTCAGCCGTCAGCCCCCCATCCATTATGCTCCCTAGCAGTGCGCCTATGCCGATTACATCAGACTACACCCGGAAGAGAAGACCAGACTCTCCTCCTCCCTCACAGCGATGCCGGCCGTCTTCTCTTCCCGGTGTAGTCTGACGTAATCGGCATAGGCGCACTGAGGATGGAGAGGGCAAGCGCCTGTCCTCCACCACTCAGTACGCCTGCGCCAATTGTGGAGCCATACGGAGCAGGCGCAAGGATTCAAGAGAAGACAGGGCCAGCGAGAGGAGGAGAGCACTCGCTGGTCCTGTCTGTCAAGCGCAGAGGGGGCGATTCTAAAGCCCATGGATGTGACGACGGCTACCAGCAAGTACGGCCCAAGTAGCTTGCTGGTAGTGAAGGTAATCGGCATAATATAATAGTATGAATTTTCTTAAATAAAAAAGGTAAGGGACATATGGATGAATTCAGCTGACATTAGCAAATAGCTAATGTCAGCTGGTGAAAAAATGGTCAAATGGGGGGTGAACTACTAGATTGAAGCCCTTTAACTTCACACAGACAATCAGTGTGTCACAGTACATCAGTGCTTGCCTTAAGGCAAGCTGAGGCTGAGCCTCTTGAAAGTGACAATCAGTCACACACATACCCCAGTCCTCTCCTTCCTCCTTCTCCTTGTTGCTTCTTCAGCTCAGCTGAGCCACCGAGAGTCTGAGGATCGTTATCTGAGCTGCTGCTCTCACACTGTCGGCTACTGTGAGAGCAGCAGGACTGCAGGCTGTGAGCCTGTGACTCACCACTTATCTCTGCTACAGAGACACTGATTGAGAGAGGGAGGGGTCTGGGGAGCAGCAGCAGTGCACGGCAAGCAGACAGAGAGAGAGTAAGTTCACTCACATAGCAGCTGATAGCAGCAGCCGGGTCCCACATGTGTCCTGGGGGCGGGTGACACCCCCCAAGAAGTCAGGCACGTAACTAAAAGAGGGGAGGGGGAACTGTGAAAGGGGGGGGGGGGGCCGGGCCAAACTGTGAAAGGGAGGGGAGGGGGGACCCCGCCGGCACAGTGGACAGTCTGAGAGTGCGCACTGTCGGCAATTAGCCTGCGCAGCGCCAGCAGCAGCTGATTACTGGGGCGGGGAAGCAGAGGAGAGAGGACACGTGCTGCCGGGCGCCGGGCCCCTTGTCCCCTGCTTCCCCGGTAGTTACGCCCCTGGTTAAGCCCCTCATAAACCAGAAACAATGTTACCTGGGCTAAGGAGAAAAAGGACTGGACGGTTTTCAGAAAACAAAAACAGAAAAACAGAAACATGAAAGTAAATTTTGCATTACATTTGGAAATCAAAGTCCCAGGGTCTGGAAAGAGAGTGTAGAGGCACACAATCCAAGTTGCATGAGATCCAGTGTGAAGCTTCCACAGGCAGTGGTTTTTTGCCGAGCCATGCCATCTGCTGGTGTTGGTCCACCGTGTTATATCAAGTCCAAAGTCGGCGCAGCCATCTTCCAGGAAACTTTAGAGTACTTCATGCTTCAATCTGCTAACAAGCTTTATGGAGATGCTGTTTTTATTTTCCTGCAGAACTTAACACCTGCCCACACTGCCAAAAGTACCAATACCTGGTTTAATAACCACAGTATCACAGTACTTGATTGGCCAGAAAACTCACCTGACCTAAACCCCATTCAGAATCGATGAGGTTTTGTCAGACTAGTTTTTATTGGTACCATTTTTGTAGTATGTAAGACTTTTTGATCACAGTTATTAAATTTCTTGGGGCAATGGCAAATTGCGTGTTTTTATTTTTTTTTCTGTTACAGTGTTCACTGCACAGGAATTGTTTTTATATTTTAATAGTTCAGACATTTACGGATGCGGCAATATCCAATATGTTTATTTTTTATTGTTTATCTTTTTATATGTAAAATTGGAAAAGAGAGGTGATTTAAACTTTTAATATATTGGTGGGTTTTTTCACTTTTTTTTTTTAAATAACTATTAGCCTTAGGAACCCAGTACATGGGATGTTTTGATCCCCTCTTCTATTCACCCTAATAGAGATCCATTTGGGCAAAATAGGATTTTTACACTATCCATTCTCAGCTACGGCTCGTGCATAGCTCAGTATGGAGAAAGCCATGACAGGCCTGGTTAGCTTCAGCAGCATCTAGGCTCCCATGGCAACCGATCGGAGCCCCGGAATTTCACTGCTGGGGCTTTCGATCAGAAGGAAGATGGAGCCACATCCCTATGCCTTCACTCACAGGTGCAATGATCAGCGTCGATCTCGGCACCTGAAGGGTTAAATGACAGGGGCAGCGCGATTGCCGCTTCCTGTCAGGGCGGGTGGGTGCTATATGATACAGCCAGCACACGCTGTGTATAGAGTGAGCCTGCTGCAGAGGCCCGCTCAATACACATGCAGACACATAACACCGTATATATACGGTGCTATGGGTTAAGGGGTTAATATGTTTTTACAGTAGAACAGAGAAATGAAGTTGCTTTTTGATAGTTAAAGTATACCAGCATACAATGGACAAGCAAACAATATGTATCCAAAATATACAGGGATTGTTCTTCCCAACCATAGTGGGCATCTTGCTGAAGCAGTACCAGTTTATTGACCACTGGAAATTAGCATTCATATAAGAAGCACAGGCATGTTTATTGCACTTGTCATCTTAGACATAATTTTTGTAAAAAACTCCTTGGAGTTGATAATTGCTGAAAATCAATCAGTCAATGTATAATCATATTTCTATCCTCTGCCAAGTTATAATCATCCTTTCTGATTGGCAGGTGCTGCAGAAAAGGAGTCATCCTGCTTAGTTATAGTAGAACGCAATCATTTTTAGAGGAATTCACACATTGGGGGCCAGGGCAATAGAGGCAAAATATAACAGTAAAACCTGTGTTTTAACATAGGATTTTGGTGTTATTTTGGGGATAAACAGTTCATGTTATTATAACCATCATATTTCTATAGACAACTATGCCTGGCTGCAATAAAATGTAGAAACTGTTGTTACTTGCTGGTTACTAGTCTCTTTGCATTATATTTCCCTAATTACTCTACTTCAAAGACAAGGAAAAAGTGGTAGGAAAAGCAAGCAGTGGGAAGTCAAACTTCTGATGACTGTTCTCCACATCTCCGCAAACCTAGTCTGTTTATGCCTCTGACACGAAACACATTAATTTGAAGATAGATTTTTTTGTTTTACTATTACAGCTAATAAAGCAATTAAATTATATATTTTCATTTAACATTAAAGAGACTTTGTAAAAATGGAGGAGCTGAGTAGATTAATTTATACATTTAAATCTCTGATCATTGTAAGCTTAGGAGTCCAGTGGGCAGTTCTACTCAGTGTTTGAAACTATTTCTTTACTTTGTTCTTCTCATGCTGGGAATGTTGTCAATCATGTTTAGAAAGAGCAGTTTAACTTAATAAGTTACAAGGTGCTGAGTCTAAAAAAAAATATTACAAAGCTATATCTCAGTCTGCTCAGCTCCTCCTGCTTTATAGCTCACTGCCTGAAGATTGCACTGAACCTGATGGCAGGTTCACTTTAAGTACCCTTGAAAATCTCTACTACTGTGGGTCTTATGCTGTGTCTTTGACATTTTCCATCACAAGACTTACAGTGCAGTATGTAAGTCAAGAATGGCTGGGTCACTGTCATTTTGGTTTATTTTTTTATATAATGTAGAGACAGAGATATTAGCATTTTTGTAATATACTTTATTGGGGAAAGGTGTTTGTTTTTCCTAGAAAATATGGTGTAAATTGCAGTCCCTACTTCAAGGGCACCGTCTGTGTGGCCTGTGCTGGTGGATGTAGACCCATCCAACTTGGGTCTGTGATCCATCCACACCACACCGCAAAAAAAGTAGAGCATGTTTTATTTTCTTGCTGTGCAGAGATAAAGACAGAAATTCCATAGAAACATGTGCTTCTGTGGCCTTCCACTCCGTGCCTCAGCTCTGTATCTTCTGGATTGCGGACCCATTCAAGTGAATGGGTCTGCATCCATGATACGGAGTGCACACCGCCGGTGCCCATATATTGCAGACCCGCTGTTTGTGGGCAGCAATACGGGAATGACCAAGACACGTTCGTGTGCATGAGCCCACAGTTAATGAGTGTGGATAAAAGAGAGGAGAATGGGGCTACCAGTACTTGGTGCTGACAGTAAGTGTTCTATGTTCCTGTATATCGACTGTCAACATTAAGACCTGGCATTACAGTTCTTCCCTCTCTTTGTTGTGCTCAGTAATTAACAGAGAAGTGCAGGCAATAGGGCTAAAGCAGGAGAGCTGCCAACAGTAAAAGCTGGCAGCAAGTCAGCTAGCCAGGGACCCAGAAATATATATTTTAGGGCACATATAGTAAGCCAGGGACGGTGAAGTCAGATACGAGGCAGGATGAAAAGCTTGCCTCTGTATATTCTACATGGTCATCTTCTATGCTCTCTAGAATGCTGAACACGGGCTCGCCTTAGCAACACTCCTTACATCATGTTTTTTAATAAAAATAAAAACATTTTCCTTGAAAAGTACATTTCAAAAATGGCGCCCTCCACTGCTCTTACAGCACATTAAAAATAAACTGAAATGCCGGTTACATTTTAGGGCTTGAGATGGGTACTACACACTACACAAGCTGGGAGCAGTGTCCTTGGTGCTGAATATCTAAAGGAACCTCCGACAACAGCAATAGTTACTAATACTATCAAGGATACATTTGATTTTGTCAGTATATGCAATACACACTGTAACAGTAAACATGGTTTCCATTTGCAACAGCTAGTGAGTCACAATCTCATGTAGTTTATGAATCCAACCTTTTTTTAGATAGAAGCTGAACCAACAGACACATCAGATCTGATCTGTCTAGTCCGGGATCTCTAACCTATGATATAATCAATGGTGGAATATCTATCGATTTGGTGGGCCAGGCCCATCAGAACGCAAGTTGCTTTTACAAGGTGGCTATCTGCTTTGTTCCTACAGGAGGGTCTCAAGCTGTGGTTCCAGCTCTATAATGTCCACATGTTGACCAATTAAGGCAGCCCTTTGGATTTAAGGAGTATCAAACTAAATCTTTGTTTTAGGTGAAAGAGAGGTTTGCATCATCCTCAACACACTATTTCTTCACAGAGGGCTTTTTTTTTTTTTTTTACAGAAAAGAATAGCATTGTTATAAGCTTTAAAATGTATAATTTGCTGTTAAGTACATGGGAGTTACTTTTAACAATTTTGGAACTCCATGCAAATTGAGCAAAACATCTGTCTGCTGTAGTGATAAACGAGCACAATCGGCTGAGTGTATTCATCGCATTGCTCAAGTCTCCACCCCTCACGTTTGGCACCTTCTAAGCAGCCAATCAAGGTCCAGGTAAGTAATTCCCCTCAGTATAAGGTCATAACCATGTTAGCTGTAAGCCTTACACTGATTGGCTGGGCGGAACACGTGATACCATTTCATATAGGAGCTGAGGTCCGGCGCTCGGCTCATTCAGCGTCAGAGAAAGCAGACAGTAGGCAGAGACAGATAGCGTTTTGCTCTAAAAACCTAATTAAAAGACCTAACAGTCCTTTTAAGGACTAGAGTGTGTATTTGACAGCAGTGCAGCACCTTTTATTTTTTTTTTAAGAAGGGGTTTGCTTCAGCACTAACAGGGACAGGCGTCACCAGGAAGGGACAGAAAGTGCAGGGCTTGAAAATCGCTTTTTTTTTTAACTTCTAAAAGACAGAAAGATTTCAGATTAGTGATATCTACAATATGCCATTATATAGCAGAGTGTTGGGCAGACATTATAAAAGGGGCTTTTTCACTACAGTGTGCCTGGTAATGAGATATACACTGCACCATCATAAAGCAGTGTGTTGGGCAGACATTATTATAAAGGGCATATTCACTACAGTGTTTCTTGGTATTGAGATATACACTGCACCACTATACAGCAGTGTGTCGGGCAGACATTATAAAAAGTGGCTTATTCATTATGGTCTGCCAGTTACTGACATATACACTGCACCATCATAAAGCAGTGTGTTGGGCAGACATTATAAAAAGGGACTTATTCACTACAGTGTGCCTGGTACTGATATATACACTGCACCATCAGAGAAATTATTTTTTCTGGGTAAATTAACCTAACTTGTGCCACATCTGTGTGTGAGTTCAATCCGCAACCGGTATATTAATTACTCCAGCAGAGAGTGATTTATATTTTGGCCATAGCTAACTAGTTTTGGGCACATCTGTGTGTGCATTTAGGCCGCAACCATATGTACAGTATTCCCACAGAGAATACATTTTATTTGGGACAAATTTGTATCCAATATAGAACTACTTCTGAATAAAGTGTGTATTGTCAAAATAACATTACCTCTGGCATAGTGTACTGTGGAAAATCTGTATTTCTCTGAATTGAGTACCTTAATGGAAGCCAATACAGTGTGTATAGTCATAATTACATTATCTCTGGGCTAGTGTAGTGCCGGAAATCTTTATTTTTCTGTATCCAGTACATTACAGCAAGCCAATAGAGTATGTATTGTAAAAATTTCATTATCTCTGGGGTAGTGTAGTGCCGAAAATCTTTATTCTTCTCTGTCCAGTACTTTACAGTAAGCCAATAGAGTGAGTGTTGTAAAAATGTCATTATTTCTGACCTAGTGCACTGCCGAAAATCTGTAATTTTCTGTATCTAGTACATTATAGCAAGCCAATATATGGTGGATTATAAAAATTACATTATCTCTGGGCTAGTGTAGTGCCGAAAATCTGTAGTCTTCTGTATCTAGTACATTATAGCAAGCCAATAAATGGTGGATTGTAAAAATGTCATCATCTCTGTCCTAGTGTAGTGCCGAGAATCTGTATTTTTCTGTATTCAGTACAATATAGCAAGCCAATACAGTGTGTATTGTAATTATACCTGGCCTAGTGTAGTGCTGAAAATCTGTATTTTTTCTGTATCCAGTACTGTCCTGCATCACCACCAGCATGATTTGCCACATGGCATCCAAGCACCCTAATAAGTGGGCCGAACGCCTGAGTCCACACTCTGGTTCTGAAGGTCCCACCACTGCCTCTTCTTTCATTGTGTTACGCACTGCCAGCCAATCCCCTGTCGAAGGCGAAGGCCCGGATGCCCCTCGCCCTGCACCTGGACCTTCGCATGAACCATCAGCAACAACAGCCACTTCCCTGTCCCAGCGCAGCGTCCATATGTCGATAACACAGGCATTTGAACGCAAGCACAAATACCCACCCACACACCCACAGGCCATAGCACTAAATGCCCAACTTTCAAAATTACTGGCTCTTGAAATGTTGCCATTTAGGCTTGTGGATACTGAGGCCTTCCGCAGCCTGATGTCGGTGGCCGTCCCTCAATACGCAATCCCCAGCCGCCACGTTTTTTCACGGTGTGCCGTGCCCGCCTTACACCAGCATGTGTCCCAGAACATCACTCGTGCCCTGACAAACGCACTTACTGGGAAGGTCCACCTCACCACGGACACATGGACAAGTGCTGGTGGCCAGGGATGCTACATTTCCCTGACCGCACACTGGGTCAATGTTGTGGAGGCCGGGAGTGAGTCGTACCCTGGGATGGCACAGGTGCTACCCATGCCCAGGATTGCGGGCTCTACGTCCATCAGGGTCTCCGCCAGCAGCTATTTTACTGGCTCCAACCCCCACTTCTCCTCCTCCGCCGCCTCCTCCTCCACTTCCACCTCCAACAGCAGTCAGCCATCAGTCGCTAGCTGGAAGCAGTGTAGCACTGCTTTGGGTAAACATCAACAGGCCGTGCTAAAGCTGTTCTGCTTAGGGGACAAACAGCACACCGCTGCAGAGCTGTAGCAGGATATAAGGGACCAGACCGAGCTGTGCCTCTCGCCACTCAACCTACAAGCAGGCATGGTTGTGTCTGACAATGGCAGTAGCTTGGTGGCGGCTTTGGAGCTCGGCAACCTGACACACATTCCATGCCTAGCCCACGTCTTAAACTTAGTGGTTCAGCGGTTTATTAAAACCTACCCCAAATTGTATGAGCTACTAGTGAAGGCGCGCCGCTTGTTTATCCATTTCCAAAAGTCGTCCACAGCTTCAGCCGGTCTGTCAACGCGGCAGCAGCGCTTGCAGCTTCCAGCTCACCGACTGTTGTGCGACGTGAGCAACTAAGTGGAGCTCTACATTCTACATGTTGGCCAGGCTTTGTGAGCAGCAGAGCGCAGTTGTGGAATACCAGCTGCAACATGGTCTTCGCCTTTCCAGTCAACTGCCACTATTCACAAGCGAGGAGTGGGCATTGATGTCAGACCTCTGTGAGGTTTTAAAAAACCTTGATGAATCCACACAGATGGTTAGTGGCGATAACGCTATTATCAGTGTAACCATCCC
Source organism: Bufotes viridis (assembly GCA_033119425.1). NCBI lineage: Eukaryota > Metazoa > Chordata > Amphibia > Anura > Bufonidae > Bufotes > Bufotes viridis. The sequence goes on along the minus strand of CM065590.1, from coordinate 538,815,441 downwards.
ACTGCTGTGTATATTTAAACGATCGCTACTCACAATTAAGGAGGGTGCTTTGAATGTGGCAGACGAGGTAATGTGGGAGGAGATGACACAGGGTGATAGCCAGACCTCCCCCAGTTCATCTTCTCAGCGCAAATTGGGCCATGAAGAGGAGGAGGAGGAGCTGGATACACTTGCCTATGCTACAGAGGCTAGTACCCATGGAACTTAAATTCCATCTGTTCATCGTGGATGGGCAGAAGAGGAGGAGGAGGAGGATGAGGGTATGGAGAGTCATCCTGAAGTTGAAATCAACATTTTGCCTGTTGGTACTCTGGCACACATGGCTGACTTCATGTTAGGCTGCCCTTCTCGCGACCCTCGCGTTATACGCATTTTAGGTTGCACAGACTACTAGGTGTTCAAGCTTCTCGACCCCCGCTACAAAGAGAACGTCTCATCTCTCATTCCTGTGGTGGAGAGGACCAGTAAAACTGTGCAATACCAGAAGGTACTTATCAGATTGCTCCAAAATTTTCCAACTGACAACGCTGCCACCAGAGTCCGTACTTTCTTAGGCAACCGAGGAAGGGAGACAAGTGGAACACACAGTAGTTCCAACAGAGGCACAGCAACACTTTCCATGGCATGGGACACTTTCATAACACCCTGCCAGCAACCTCACCATGAAGTGCGGCCTAGTGCAAAGAGGGAAAAGTTTTGGAAGATGGTGAAGGAATACATTGCAGACCATGTCAGCGTTCTAAATGATCCCTCAGTGCCTTACAACTACTGGGTGTCCAAGCTGGACACGTGGCACGAACTTGCGCTCTACGCCTTGGCCTGCCCTGCCACCAGCGTATTGTCTGAGCGTGTATTTATTGCTGCTGGTGGCATTATGACAGATAAGCGTATCCGCTTGTCCACTGACAATGCTGACATGTTGACTCAGATAAAAATGAACAAGGCCTGGATTGCCCCTGACTTCTCCACTGCACCAGAGGAAAGCTGATCTAATGAGGAACACAAATGCAATTTGAATGTATGCTTTTTAAGGTACTCGATTCACAAGATTCAGATGCACCCTTTTCACCGCAATAAAAAGTGTGTATGTTTGAATCTTGTTTTCTCACACGCCTCCTCTTCCATACAGAATATATATGCCCTCACTACAATCTTTTGTAGGGTTCGCTCTGCTTCAGGCCCTCACCTGCAATGCTTTATAAGGTCTCCTTGCCTGTAGCCCATCACTGCAATGTTTTAGGGGGTTTACTAGGCTTCAGGCCCTCACCTCCAATGCATGATACCGTCTGCTCACCTGTAGCCCATCACCGCAATGTTTTATGGGGTTATATAGGCTTCAGACCCTAACCTGCAATGCTTTATAAGGTCTGCTCACCTGTAGCCCATCACTGCATTGTTTTATGGGGTTCGCTTGGCTTCAGGCCCTCGCTTCTAATGTTTTATACGTTCTGTTCACCTGTAGGCCATTACTGCAATGTTTTATGGGTTTTTTTCGGCTTCAGGCCCTCACCTCTAATGTTTTATACGGTCTGCTCACCTGTAGGCAATCACTGCAATGTTTTATGGGGTTCGCTCGGCTTCAGGCCCTCACCTCCAATGTTTTATAAGGTCTGCTCACCTGTAGGCCATCCCTGCAATTTTTTTATGGGGTTTGCTCGGCTTCAGGCCCTCAACTCTAATGTTTTATACGGTCTGCTCAGCTGTAGGCCATTACTGCAATCTTTTATAGGGTAACCAGCAGACCCTTGCTCCAAATGTTTTTGAGGGTCACTAGCAGGCCATCAATGAATATTTTTCAAGGGTGTATATGATGCCCTCCTTTATGTGTAATAAAGGGTGTACTGAAGTGCCGGTTCCTTGTAATTTTTGCCAGCCCTTTCACTTAGTCAATAGGCTTTATTAGTGTAGTAGTGTACCTGAACAATTGTAGCACCGTGTGAATGAAGCCCTCCTTTATGTGATATACAGGCTGTATCGAAGTGCTTCTTCCTTGCAATTTTTGCCAGCATTTGCACTGTACATACAATTTAATATACAGGAAAGAATGTTTCCTAACAACTTTACCTCTATAAATGTTTTTTTTTTTTTTGAGAGGGCGGGATTTTTTTTTGTCGCTATGTAAAAGTGGCAGACAACTGGGACAATATGGTTCCCAGCAGAGACATTGGAGTACAAGATGCACCCAGACATAGTCCCCATGCTGTTCCAGATGCATTTCGGTGGTGTTTCTGTCACTTTCTGACGTTTTCCAATGGACCAGGCACCCTCCCCGTCATCTGAGCAGGGGTGCCTGGTTGTCTCCCATTGACTTCCATTATACTTGGGTGCTCGGCTGCGCGCATGCATATCGCTATGTGTTCGGACCGAGTACCCGAACACGCGATCACTTTGGTGCTCGCTCATCTACAGGGCCAGTGTAAGGATTTTTTCCACTCTAGGCAAAAGAAAAGTTTGCCCCCCCCCCCACATGTGACCACACTATGCCCCACCCATATGATCTGCCATATTAAGTAACGCCAGTGCTGCAGTGCCGCCGTGTTTACATTAAAAAGCCTGCAGGGACAGGCTATAAAGACCAGAGCCACTACATTAAAGGATAACTGTTGCATTTTTATTTTTTGATTGTTTAATAAATTACCCCTAAAAGACACATTTTTGTCCCCAGTATTGGCTATTTACCTCGATTACCTGAGATTAAAATCGGGTTGCTAGGCTTCTTCTGTCTATCAGTTTGCTCAGAGGTAGGCAGAGGATGCACAAGCAGGGACAGTAAACGTTGTAAGAGAATGGATAAAAAGCCAGGTCCTCCCTGACAGGTGATAACAGTGCTGGGCTGTGTGCACTTCTCCACATTCCTGTGCTTGGCAGGCCCCCCTATACAGAGCTGGTCTTCACTAACTTAACTGCAGGTGTCCTATGGACTAGACTCAGGGCTGAGGGCGGCCATCTTAACAGAATAGTGAAATTGCAGTTTTATGAATCTTTAATCTTATGAATAGAGATGAGCGAACACCTGGATGTTCGAGAGGTTCGGCCGAACTTCCGGAAAATGTCCGGGTTCGTGATCCGAACTCAACCCGAACTTCATCCCGAACCCCATAGAAGTCAATGGGGACCCGAACTTTTGGGCACTAAAAAGGCTGTAAAAGACACCCAGAGGGATAATATACCGCAATACACGCATTGCGATTACAACTTTGAGCTAACGATCACCATGGGAACGCCTCCTCCAGTAGAATGTACTGTCGGATCTGAGAATTAAGTTGAAATCGCAATGCGATTCTTATATATTTGCTTAATCGCATTGCGATTTCAACTTAGCATTGCTAAATAATTCCATCCATATCGTTAACTTACTGAGTCAGTAAGTTAGCGAATATGGATTGTATTATTAGCAATGCTAAGTTGAACGACAATGCGATTAGCAGATATATAATAATCGCATTGCGATTTCAACTTAATTCTCACATCCGACAGTACATTCTACTGGAGAGCGTTCCATGGTGATCGGTAGCTCAAAGTTGTAATCGCAATGCGATTAAGCAAATACATAAGAATGCATTGCGATTCCAACTTTTAGTACTCAACTTTTAAAATCGTACACCACTTTAAGTTCCAAAGTTGCAATCGCGTTCGAATAGAACTTAAAGCTGTCTCTTAGTCAGTTTTAGTATTGGTGTGCTGTAATAGAAGTTACATTCGATGCCGAATATAACTTAGAGCAATACAGTCAACTTTACACTGTTAGTTTTATTATCGCGATAATACAGCTATTCAAGAATGCGTATACGTGCGTCTGTACGTGTGTGCGTTACCTCGGACACTATTCTATTTTGCCAGCCACAGCTGAAACCACTGATTTATGGTATTGCTATTTTGGCAATTGAATTTAACCCCAGAAAATAATCTATCCTTTGCCAGACAGCAGACAGTATTATACTTGTCTAACCAAAGCTGGAACACCAGATTTAGGGGATTGGTATTTGGGCAATTGTATTTAACCCCTTAATAAAATATAGAAATTTCTTTCCTGAGTTTCTAGGGGTGACAATTAGCACAGCCAAGCCCCTGATGTAGGATATATAAAAAAAAATAAAAACTAGTATTGATGGATTGATGGACTTGGTGGCAGCTTCTTCTGGCACACCACAAGTCACAAAATGGCCGCCGATCAACCCAGAAAATAAGTGACAGAAAAACGCTCTGTGCAGCCTAAAAACCAGCGAGCAAGTAACTAGCAGAAGTTCAATGATTCTCAGCTGTAAATTGATCCGTTCATTAGGTGCTGTTGCTGACTTTAACCTGCCTAATCTCGTCCTGACAGAAGCTGCGTCCTCTCCCTACACTAATCAGAGCAGTGTGACGTGCGGCGCTACGTGACTCCAGCTTAAATAGAGGCTGGGTCACATGCTGCACTTGGCCAATCACAGCCATGCCATTAGTAGGCATGGCTGTGATGGGCTCTTAGGGCAAGAAGTAAAACGCTAGCTGATTGGCTGCTGTGCAGCCCTTCAGAAAGCGGGAAGTAATCGACGAACACCGAACCTGAACCCGAACTTTTTTGAAAATGTCTGGGTTCGGGTCCGTGTCCCGGACACCCCAAAATTCGGTACGAACCCGAACTATTCTCGAACTGTTCGCTCAACACTACTTATGAAGTATGGGGCAAGTAAGTCTAATAGTTATTGATTCCGGAATATTATGTTATTAGTAACTACATATATGAAAATTGAAATTTGGGTCTAAATTTGACAGTTATCCTCTAAGCTGCAGTGGTTCTGGGGATTATAGTGTCCCTTTAATGTGAGGTAAATTCGAGACTAGTGCCTCGAATAATATACTAGATTGCCTACTTACACCCAGATGAGGATGATGATGGGCTCTGGCTGCAGTCTGGCTCCACTGGTCTGGTGTAGAACAGACTCTCTGGATGCTCTCTGTAACTGTGTTCACAAAAATCAATGTTCTGGGAGAAGGGGAAGCAGCTCCATTTTTTGAGGCCCTTTACACAGCTCAAGGTCTGGGCCCCAGGGCCTGACGGTGAGTATGTTCATAAGGCCCACCCATAAGTCCACCTACATGTTCCACCCATGAGTTTGTTCACAGTGGGTGAAGTGTGTACAGGATGTGTTATGTGTTGCTGTAGAGAATCGAATGTGTGTACTTATGGAATGTAGTGTATAGAGATACCAGTCTGTGTAGGTGATGCAGTGTGTGTGTGTAAGATATGCATTGTGTGTTTCAGTGTGTGTAAGGGATGCATTGCGTGTAAGGGATGCATTGTGTGTTTCTGGGTATGTGTGCAAGGGGTGCATTGTCTTTGTGTGTAAGGGTTGCATTGTGTGTGTGTGTGATGGATGTCAATCTCCCCCCCCCCCTCCCTTGTCACTCTCTTCCCCTCCCTCCCTTGTCACTCTCTTTCTCGCACCCCCTCCCTCTCTGAGTGCTTCCCTCCTGTCAGTCCCTCTCTTCATGCTGCGCCTGTGCGGTTGTGTCCTCATGGACGCGCCAGCCCGGGCAGTGCTGCAGTTGCCTGAGGCTCTTTATAGAGCGACCGGGCAGCTGCAGCATGAGGGGGGGGCGAGAAAGCCCTAGCCAACTGCCTAGTCCGCCTATAGGAGCCAGCCCTGCTCATCTAGTCTGCTGCTTTTTTATGCTGCTCACTCTAAATTATCCAATAACTCTATGAACTGTTACATCTTTATGTGGTTTCATACCCATGGATTGTAGGAAATCACACTCACTACTGAATCTGTAGGCTCGCTGGGCAATAACCACAAGTAAAACCAAGTAAAACAGAGAAGTTCTACATTGCCATTGCTAATATAAAACCCCTTGTTTTTATTATTTTATATATACGAGTTACCTGAGAGCACTGTGGTTTCCAATATCAATAATGTACAATAAAAAGTTTTTCATAGATAGAGCAGGCAACTCATCCGCATACATTAAGCTGCTTCTGCCTGCAACACTTCATTTTCAATACATGTCATATGCACTGTTTTGACATATAGGATACTGAAGTGATATGCTGCTTTTAGCACATATATATATTATATATATATATATATATATATATATATTTACACATATTTCAGCACAAATCTGTAAACTGTGCAAAGAACTGTTTAACGTTCAAGATGTCCATCATGCTTACCTGCTAAAGGAACTACAAGCCACAATATGTGGTACGATTGAGTTTACCGAGTGAAAAGAGAATTTCTCGAAATTCTTATCATGTCTAATTCAGAGAATTATTTAAAAAATTAGATTTGTCTGAATTTATTTTACATATGTTCCAATGGGCCTGACAATTTGTATACGGCATTCTGAGGACTCCAAGATTTTACTTTAACCTCTTAAGGACATAGGACGTATGGATACGCCCTAATGTCCGAGTCCTTAAGGAAACAGGGCGTACCCATACGTCCTAAATAAAATCGCATGTAAAAAAAAAAAAAATTGCGATAGAAACATGATTCCTGCTGCGATCGTGCAGAAGGAACCATGTTCATATGCCGAGGAGGGTCCCGTGACCCCCTGTATCGGCGATCGCTGCAGACCGCAGGTCAATTCAGACCTGCGGTTTGCAGCACTTTGCGATGTATCTGATCCCCGCAATCAGAAACTTTAAAATGCTGCCAAATGTTTTCTTTTTTATTCCTGTAAGGCTTGCGGGCGGTGCATTGGGCGGTGCGGCAGGCGGTGCGGGGGGCGGACGGGCGCGTGATCCTCTGCCCGCCCCCCCGCTCATTTGCCGCATCCATAAGAACCTTAACTATGAAAATAACACATGAACTAACCCCTTAGGTGGACACCACAAAAAAAATAAAAAATACTGTACCTAACATCACAAAAAGTGTGACAGCAAGCGATCAAAAAGTCATATGCACCCCAAAATAGTGCCATTAAAACCATCATCTCAGCCCGCAAAAAATGAGCCCCTACCTAAGACAATTGGACAAAAACTAAAAAAAAAAAATGACTCTCACACTATGGAGATACTAAAATAGTTTTTTGTTTGTTTAACAAAGGATATTATAGTGTAAAACCTAAATTAATTTTAAACAGTAGACATATTAGGTATTGCCGTAAAAATCTGCTCTATAAAAATAACACATGACCTAACCCCTCAGATGAACACAGTCACAAAAATAAAATAAAAACGGTCCCAAAACAGCTATTTTTTCTAAATTTTCTATTTTAATCATTTTTTACAGTAACAAAGCAAGGGTTAACAGTCAAACAAAACTCTATATTTAGTGCCCTGATTCTGTACCTTGCAGAAACACCCCATATGTGGTCGTAAACTGCTGTATCGCCAAAAGACAGGGCATAGAATGAAGGAAACGCCATATGGTTTTTGGAAGGCAGATTTTGACGGACTGGTTTTTTGACACCATGTTCCATTTGAAGCTCCTGTGATGCTCCCTAGAGTAGAAACTCCATAAAAGTGACCCCATATAAGAAACTACACCCCTCAAGGTATTTAAAACTGATTATACAAACTTTATTAACCCTTTAGGTGTTCCTCAAGAGTTTATGGAAATTGGAGATGAAATTTCAGAATTTAAATTTTTTATTACCTTGTCTCACAAAAATGTATTATAGAGCAACCAAAAATCATATGTACCCTAAAAATAATAACTATACTGGAAAATTTGGTGGCTCACCTTCTTCAATTCTATGGATAAGGTGCACGGTTCATATAATTTCACCCAAATTATAGCAGAATAATTTCTTACAGTAATTAAACCGGCGCTCTCAATCTGAGTATATAGATATAGTTTATTATAAAAGTAGGTATTTGAAAACATTTAAAAACAATTGCAATATTCCACCACAAACCCCCCCCCCCAAAAAAAAAATTTAAAAAATAATGGTACCGTTAAAATATGTTCAATCGTAGTGCACAATATCTCTAATCATGCTATTGATTGTAATAAAATAAAGTAATATTCCTATTATTATCCAATATTCAGAATAAACCTTTTGTGCACTGTTCAGACTAAGGTATTGTCCAGAGATGCGTTTTTCCTTAGATAAAAGTCCCGTTTCACTTTATGGGTAATGATTTGTATCCAGGCAATATAATCCTTTGAATATTATGGTTTTTATGTCCACCACAGTATTTCATTAAATATAATGTCCCATATATTGCAAATTTTATATGCAGAGTGGCGATTTAGGACAGACAATCCCCTGCTTCTGATTCCTATTCTTTTTCCCTTGCGCCTTCTCAGAGACCTTAAACTTGATTATTGTTCACTCAGTGTTGCACACAATAGATGTACAGTTTATGTTTTGTTATGTAAATCACTGTTAGTTGCTGAGGGGTTCACAGAGCTTAGCCGGTCGTGGCGTCCCACGTGGTAGCCGGCGCGGGCAATCTCACCCCAGTGTCTGTTCTCTGTGCAGTCGGAGGGCCGGTCTCCTACGGCGTTGGAAAGTTGGCGTCCACAGCGGGATGAAGGTGGGGATGTGCACGCTTTATCCTCCCTCTATGTTATTAACTCTGGAGATTCTTGTGGTTTCAAGAAGAGACACTTTTCAGACCAAAAAAATAATACCATCACTTTTTTGGAGTTTCTACTCTAGGGGTGCATCAGGGGGGCTTGAAATGGGCGATGGTGTAAATAAACCAGTCCATCAAAATTTGCCTTCCAAAAACCATATGGCGTTCCCTTCATTCTATGCCCTGCCGTTTGGCGATACAGCAGTTTACAACCACATATGGGGTGTTTCTGCAAACTACAGAATCAGGGCAATAAATATTGGGTTCTATTTGGCTGTTAACCCTTGCTTTGTTCCTGGAAAAAATGGATTCAAAGGGAGAATTTGCCCCCCCAAAAAAAATCGAAATTCTGAAATTTTATGTCCATTTGCCATGAACTCTTGTGGAACAATGAAAGGGTTAAAAACATTTGTAAAATCAGTTTTGAATACCTTGAGGGGTGTAGTTTCTAGAATTGGGTCATTTTTGGGTGGATTTTTTTTATGTCACAAAGTGACTTCAGACCTGAAGCATTTACTGATGCTAGCTTTTCAATCAAATTGTAGTGCAATAGTAAAGGTAGCGGCAGTAGGGATAATGGAAGTAGCAGAAAAACAGCGGCAGTAGCATGATGGTGGCAACAGCAACCATATTATATGGAACATAATAGTAGGCAGGCAAACAGTGACAGTGGCATGATGGGGCAACTTCAGCAATGACAAATCTATTCTTGAGCCTCAGCCAGAGGTGTGCGGAAATCTTCACAGATACATGCCTTGTCCATTTTGACAAATTTAATGTTTGGGTTTGACTACACCATCTGACACGCTGAAAACTCTCTCTGAGATTATACTGGAGGCTGGACCAGACAGTAAAAACAGAATACTGCCCAGAAGTATATGTATGAGCTGCTCCATGTAGTCCTCCAACAGCTACAGGGCAGCCAGTAAGATATGTAAGCTAGACTGCTTCCACAAAGAACTGTGGCCTACTATTATTACTTCTACTGGGCAAATGGCTGGTGCTACTACTGCTGCTACTATCCACATTCTTACCCTTCGATGACAAGGACTGGGTCTTTCATTTTACACTTTCCATTTTATTATGAGGCCTATAAATGAAAAGTCACAGCTTCGATACACAAATTATTAAACTGTACTAGCAAAATTGCTAGTGTTTTTCCTTGATTTAAACAGGAGCAATTAAATCCTCTTCTCTTTTATAAACACACTGCACGCTGGAAATAATAATATTACTTTGGTAACAATGCAGTTTTTGCAAAAAATTGTCTTTCATCTAAACTGCTGCAGTAATGCATTCACTAACACGGGTATAACAATGCAATGCAATGCTTTGCTATAACTAACCATTATCTTGCAGTTATGTGCAACATCACTGAGAAATGGTAAATGTATTGTTTTTTAGAAGAAAAAAATGTGCAATTGCTCATCATTTTAAGCCGAATACATGCTATTGGTATGTTGGTCATAAACATATGAATTGTAGAAATTGTATTTTTGTTCATATACAGAAAAAGATGAGTTGCCAGCAGGTGTTTTAAACACACAACTGGGTGAACCATCCCTTACTCTCTCTATATCATTTCCCTGATCAAAATCCCTATCTTATACCCAGTTATATATTCTTATTATAGTATATCCCTTTATTGTGCTTATAGTGTCCCTATCACACTACATTAGTGGCTTGTGTCTGTAATAGCTTTTTCCAAGATACTGCTACAAGGCAATCTTCTAAGCCACAAGCTGAAGAAAGAATGATAATTCTTATGTCTCAGCATAGAGACCTGCCTGCCTACTGCCCCTTATTGGCTGATCAGGCTGTCTGTCAACCTCTGAGCCAATCAAGGCAAACCCCTCTCCCACTTCCTTCCGGTGTCATGTGATCATCCATCTTCTTCCTCCTTCATGGCTTTTCTTACCAATTTGCTTCATAAATATGGTGCTAATTCTGAATATCATATTTCTCAATGTATTTACACCAGACAACTAGCATAAATAAATTGATAACTCTCCTCTCATACAGCTCTAAGTCCTTACTTCCATTCACATAATCTGTACAAATCTATATGACTGCAGTCACCACAAAGGGGAACTTTTTGCATAACAATTTATACAGCTTCCATTGAATTTAATGGGAATTGTAAATATCTCTATGCAGTGAGCTCACTCTTGTGGTGGAGGGTCCATGAAAATGCAGTGAATCTATATTGGGAACAGTTCAAGCAGTTCAGCGCGGCACCTCTTGGCAGCTGCATGGTCTGCCTTAATAGTTGGTTAGCCACTAATAAAAGGGATAGTAACACCCACTTGTCAATATGTTCACAAATATTCAGGAAGAATAACAGAGTAACAGCCCAGCATAGAATTTTGAATAAAGATGATTCTGTATTTCTGTTTCATGGGGAATGCAAATATTTACTAAAATAGGCATGTTAGAAGAAGTGACATGCTTTCATTTCAAGTTGACTTGATTAGCATGCAATAGATCTTGAATCTGTATTTAAAGGCGTTGTCCAGGTTCACAGCTGAACCCGGACATACCTAGATTTTCACCCAGACAGACCCTGTGATATCAGCCTCCAGGCAAGGTCTTTTCTGTTTATAATTGCACACTGCTGGGCTGACATCACTGGCTCTGATGATCAGGATTTAGCACTGCCCTTGCCATTTTACAGGCTAGGGCAGCACTAAAGCCCACCCATTAGTGCCGGTGACATCACAGGGCTCACTGCGGGTGGAAGTCTCCACCGAGCAGTCTCTATGGAGAGCCTGGTATGTCACCGGAATTCCGATGCTTATAACAGGGGGCTGCGTAGGCGAAATTGTGGGTATGTCTGGGTTCAGCTCTGAACCCGGACAACCACTTTAAAGGGTAACTGTCATATTTTCATTCACAATTCAATTTTCAGATATGTTGTTACTGCTGTGATAATCCATAATCACTAATTATTGTGTTCACATACCACTTGTTTAATAAGATTCCGTCCATAGCAACCGCTCCTCACAAGACTTCTTTCTGACTATCTTCTCAAGATGGCCACCGATGCCCTTACCCTGAGGCTAAGACCTCCCTCCCTTACTACCCAAAATTAATTTGCCTCACCTCAACCAATCGGCTTTCTCCAGACTTAAACACACCCACTTCCTTCTGAGTAGTGTTGACCGTGAATATTCTAATCGCCAATTTTTATCGCAAATAGCGGCACTATCCCGGTACGATGGGAGCATGCATGCAGTGGACATGACTGCACACTACTATGTCTTCCGTCTTCTGTATATAGAAGATAGGAGACGGAGTACACCTAACAATGCTGTTTTAGCTGCACCACTGAAATGCCTGGGGGAAGAAAGAACATGCTGCAATTACTAGGTAATTCAATACATATTGGGCATCGGCCCACTGGGAAATTTCCCTCTAAGGTCTATGGCCAATCTGCCCCTGCTTAGGGTTTAGCCCAAAGCCAAACCGATTAGTTGGCACAGTGTCTTCACATTCACTGATCTCTAACACAGAGCTAAAAAAATATAACAGTATAATTTCAAAGGCTGTCAAACTGCATTGGTCAAAGCTCTCCAACAGGGATAGACAGATTAACAACATTATGATGAATGTCATAAATTAATGAGGTCACAACAGATGAATGAGATCAGAAGAAACAACAGCTTTGAACATGTCTGGATGAGTGACATTGCTAATAGCATCCAATTTTGTATCAGTGTTAAAAACGCCTTAATTATTGACTTCTCTTTTTACATATTAATAGAGCTCAATGACTGACATAAATAAAGATGTCAGTGATGATATCATAAAGGCTCAAATCAAGTGTGACACCACAGCGGGTAAATGTCCTTATGCTGCATTGTCTGGGACCATTATTATGGTTTATGATCTTATGAGCTGACACATATAATAATACGATCGTAATATAGATGATGAGGCATAGTACTGGATATGGAATAGTGCCACCAGAGTACATTTAGGTTCTTACAATAGAATAGTTTGTGGATCAAATAGAGTTGTTTGCATCACTAGTACAGTGATTTACTTTATTATGGATCTAAAGAATTTAAGAAAAGGTCACAGAACGGCTTCTCCTGCTTCTCAATACTGAATAAAAGCCCTGGCTCAGCTTCTACCCATCACTGCATATAGATTTTTGCAGCTCCTTTTGCATTCCATAGTAGCTGTATACATATATGTTAAATGAGCTCCCCCTAGTGGTGATTATAGATGGTCAGACATTTATAATTTACTGTTTGAAAGTAGTGTTGGGCGCAAATATTCAAATCGCACTTCCAGAATTTGCGAAGATTTAGAATATAGTGCTATATATTCGTATTCGTGAATATTCTAGATTTTCTTTCATCTGAACCCATGATCCATCCCTGCTTCTTGCTTGTGGGCCAATGAGAAGGCTGCAATGTCTTTGAGCTTAGCAGCATCCCTAGCAACCAATAGGAAAGTTGCCTGCCCCTTACTATATAAGAAACTCCCCAGCAGCCATTTTCTGCAGTTTTTTTTTCAGTTCTAAGAAAGATAGAAGTATTATTGCCATGCTCTGTGCTTCGCTATGTCACATTACATTAGATAGTTAGTTAGCATATATATAATACAGATAGTGAGTGGGAGATAGTCAGTGTAGGTTAGATAGTGATATAGTGTATTTGATAGGTTCCAGTGCGGGGATTTAGGTAGTGTGATTTTTCTGCTGTCCATACATACAGTACATGCTACAGACATAGTGCTGTGACATCACAACAATACTTAGTGCACCAATCAGTAATATGTAGTCAGACCTGCTAAAATGTGAAGTTGCACGTATTGCGCCAAAATATGCGCATTATTAATTGACGATTTGTGCAATCGCGAATATATTAGAGCACTCTATCTGCATATAAAGCTATTGTAATGTTCTGCCGTGCCAACCCTTTTCTCCAGTTTCAGGAAACTTCTAGCAGCTTGAAAAATGTAGCAAAAGTGACCCACGCCTGTATTGCACGCGCAATAAGCACATATTACCTTGCCGATTTTCGCAATCAAGAAAATAATTGCAGATTCTCGAATTCGCAAATTTATAGCGAATATTCGCAAAATATTGCGAATTTGAATATTTCCCCTGCCGCTCATCACTATGTGAAAGGAAGCAGAGGATTTGGAGCCAAGTGAAAGAAACTGGCACTCCAACCTCTATAAGGCCTCATGCACACAAACTGTTTTCACTCCATGTCCATTCCATTTTTTTGTGGACAGTATGCGGAACCATTTATTTAAAAAAAAAACTGAAGTTACTCCGATTTCAGTTCCGTATTTCCGTATTTCCGTATTTCTGTTCCTCTAAAAAATAGAACATATCCTATTATTGTCCGCATTACGGACAAGGAAATAACTGGTCTATTAGGGGATGTCATCCATATTTTTTGCAGATCCGTTTTTTGCAGAATGCAAAATACATACGGCTGTGTGCATAAGGCCAAAGGCTGTGTTAGAAAATTTTGGTGGACATGACTATGAGGCCATATGATTTCTGTGTATGTCCCTAAAGCATGCTAAATGTTTCTGTTAACATGTTATATTCCTGTAGTCTCACTTTAAAGTGATTTTAATGGAGACAGCTGAGTTTAAAAAATGAAAAAGGCAGGGAAGTTGTGAAAAAAATTTAAATAAAATGTACTTACTAGTTCAAACCCCCTCTGCTCCAGTCCTCCTGGCTGGCCTTTATTTACATGATTGCAGGTGTGTCTGGCCCAAATACCACTTCTGACTGCTGCAGCCAATGGCATCTGTGGTCTCATGCTGTAAAGCGGTGAATTCAGAGTCAAGAACATGACTACAGCATCTGGAACTACCTGAGAGGTGACACTGGAATGGAGGGGGTTTGAACAAATGACTATACAGTATGTTACACCTTCTCTTTTCTTTATTCAGACACCTCCTTTAAGCAACTGACCAGTTGTACAGTTTTTGTTGGGGAAGATTTATTAATTAAATTGAGACAGAAATCCGGAATATCCAGCATGAGGGACATTTATTATTTTAGACACGTTATGTGTCTCACTGGACACTTTTAAAGCATCTACAAAAAGGGACTTATCCAATTGAATTAAAATCATAATTGCCGACGTTTTGGCAGAGCCTTCTGAGAGAGCAGGTGTAGTGGACCACTGGGGAGTGTGTGGAGGATGGGAGTGGTAGTTATGACTATGAGTGTGGTGGTAGTACTCACAGATCACAGTGGTGATCTCCACTCTTACGCTCCCTAGGGTCATGCAGTGACTGGAGGGAGCCACCTTTCTTCCTTCGGGCCACACCCTGGCATGAAACTCCTGCCTGGTGTTGACTGGTGCAGCCTTAATGTTGGATGATTTGCTAGTTGCAAAGCAGGACTGGTGAACAATGGATACAATGATCAGGCCTGTTTGCAAAAGTAAAAATGTTAGTTTATTAGGTTGATGATAGGGATTGCAGTACAAATAGAAGCAAAAGACACAGTTGCACAGATTGTCACTGTGCAATATTCGCTCAATAGCAGCAAATGAACAGGAACAATGATGGTGGTAGTTAGAGATGAGCAAATTTTTCAAAAATTTGATTCGGCCGGTTCGCCAATTTTTTTGAAAAAATTTGTTCAGATCCGAATTTATTCCCGGCGAATTGCCTTAAAAAACAGCAATTTCTTGGCTGCAGAGAGCCTTTATAGTGGTGTAGAACACTGTGCCTTGCAGTAACACGCATAGGGAGTCTGCTGTGGTAGTGAAATAATACTGTGAATCCGAATGACATGCAGATGACAGGTGTCGCTCTTAGAATCACTGCACAATTAACTTATTTGGGCAGTCACGGGACCAAAACTGACCAAATACTGAAGTATCAACTCAGCCTTACAGGTCAATGATAGCGCCAAGAAGAAGAGCATTTGTTTTACACCGTTGTCAACTGATTCCACATAGATGTCTACAGAACCTGTTCTATCAAACGCTTAAACAAGTAGGATCCCCCAACAGAGTGGAGAGGGTGTCAGCAGCAAGTTTGTGTTGACGTCACTGATTATTTTTCCCCTCCTCTGATCCGTCAGAACAATAACCCCCAAAAACCGGATTCTGTCTGTTCAGCATCTCCTTCACTCGGTCATCATTTGGTCAGTAATTCATCAGTATTCCTAATGCCAAAAAAAAAACAGGAGTGCATCCAAAACAGAGATGATATGTGAATGGAATATTTGCATGTCTTCTGTGCTTTGTACCCACTCCTGCTTTTGGCTACCAAATCACAAGCCAATTCTGATGGGACCATACAGGCTACGCAGACAGGATCCGTTGTGCTTCTTATTTTTCCATCCTTCTGACAGATTAGAAGAAGGGTCAAATAAATGATGATCTTAGCCAGGCCGAAAGGCAAAATAGTGGCCCAGTCATGAAGTGGGGGGGGGGGGGGGTTGGAACAGCTTGAGACGTCCACAGATTGGCCCTATGACATAGTGGTGAGGTGGAAGTAGCATGAGGAGACCACAGAGGGGCCCAATGACAGAGTATGGTGGTAGTGGCAGCATCAGGAGGAAGCCACAGAGTGGAATAATGAAAGTGTGGAGGTAGTGGCAACATCAGGAGGCCACAGAGCAGCACAATGACAGAGTGTGGAGGTGGCGGCATCATCAGGAGGCCACAGAGTGGCACAATTACAGTGTGGAGGTGGCAGCAGCAGCATCAGGAGGCCACAGAGTGCAAAGTGACATAGTGTTGAGGTAGCAGCAGCAACATCAGGAGACCACAGAGTTGCAAGATGACATAGAGTGGAGGTGGAAGAAGCATTA
The DNA here is from genome assembly GCA_033119425.1 of Bufotes viridis. NCBI lineage: Eukaryota > Metazoa > Chordata > Amphibia > Anura > Bufonidae > Bufotes > Bufotes viridis. The sequence continues at coordinate 538,799,119 of CM065590.1, read as the reverse complement.
GGAGACCAAAAAGTGGCAAGATGACATAGTGTGGAGTTGGCAGCAGGATCAGGAGACCAAAGAGTGGCAAGGTGACATAGTGTGGAGGCGGCAGCAGCATCAGGAGACCAAAGAGTGGCAAGGTGACATAGTGTGGAGGCAACAGTAGCATTATGAGACCACAGAGTGGAAAGGTGACATATTGTGGAGATGGCAGTGGCATGAGGAGCCCACAGAGTGGCAAAGTGACATAGTGTGGAGGTTGCAGCAGTAGAAGCATCAGGAAACAACAGAATGGCAAGGTGACATAGTGTGGAGGAGGTGGCAGCAGCATCAGGAGACCACAGAGTGGCAAGGTGACTTACTGTAGTGAGGAGGTGGCAGCAGCATCAGGAGACCACAGAGTGGCAAGGTGACATAGTAAGGAGGTGGCAGCAACATCAGGATACCACAGAGTGACCCAATGAGAGTGTGGGGAGGTGAGTGGCAATACGAGTACAAGCTAAAGATGGTGGGTGAAAGAAGGAGCACTTGGCATCAGATGTGTAGCATCAGGCGGGTGGCAGCATCAGAATAGTAACTGAGGCAGGTAGCCAGAAGAAACCGGTCTCTTTTGTTAAAGCGTTGGCATGGCACCATGGATGATCTAGTCTGGTGTATCAGGCGTTGGTGGGTGGAAATCCTGGCTGATCCACGACTTATTCATCTTGACAAAGGTCAGTATTTCCACATTTTGGGTGGACAGGCGAGTTCTTCTTGGGGTAACTATGGCCCCCGCCGCACTTAACACCTGCTTGTTGCGGCCACAAATCCAGTTTGGCTGCCCACTAGTCCAGCCGATCTTCTATGTGGGATGACAGGGTACTGTCCAAGTATGGCACCACCTGCTGGTTCAGGTCCTGCTCCAGCTCTTGCTGCTGCTGGTGAGTCATTTCTTCACTAGGCTGGTGAAGAAAGCTGCTCAACAGCGACTCTAGATTCAAGTTGCTGCTGATAGAGCGAGAACTGCTCCTACCCACCCCCCCACCCTGCCACAGCAGACATGGCAGAGGAACATGAACGCAGAGAGCCCCCTCCCCCCCGGGTCACACCTGCGAGAGGATGGATGATGGCGCAGATAGGCATCGGCAATCTCGCTACATAGGATGTCTCTATAGTAGTTCAGTTTGTCCTCCCTCTCAGCGAGTGTAAAAAAGGCCCCCATTTTGGACCGGTAGCGAGGGTCCAACATGGTGGAGAGACAGAAGTCATCCTTTTGCCGAATGGTGACAATTCGACTGTCACTACGCAAGCAAGTGAGCATGCATCGGGCCATTTGTGCAAGTGATTCGGAGGAACTCCCTGCCTCCATCTCCATTGCATACTGCCACTGTGTGTTTGGGTCCTCTGCCTCGTCTTCCTCATCACCCTGTAGCTTCTCAGGCCTCTCTCCTCCTCTCCTGTCCCCTGTGTGTAAGAACCACCCATTTCGCTAAACATTGCTTGTGCTCCAATGTCCTTTTCCTCCCCCAGTTCAGCCCCCACAGGGCTCATGTGGCCATGAGATTTAGTCTACAGTCCCCTGACCAGCCAGATTTACCAGCATCTGTTCCAGGACATGAAGCTGCCACTGGCTGACATCGAGGTTACACAGGGGAGTACTCCTATCCACTTGGATCATCAAGAAATTGCTTATGGCCTTTTTCTGTTATTATAGTTGGTTCAACATATGGGGGGGGGGTGAAATTCCAATGACTGGAATATCACACATCAGCCTATTTTGGGGGATGCTGTTTTGCCACGGCATCTCAAGGAGGGTGTGCTTTGCGTTGTACGAGTGATTGAAGTGCATACAAAGTTTCCTGGCCATTTTTAGGATGTCTTGCAGATGGGTGGAAGACTTCAGGAACCTCTTGATAACGAGATTTAACTTGTGTGCCATGCAGGGCGCATGCCTCAGACCTCCTTAATGCAGCACGGACATCATGTTTTTCCAGTTGTTGGTCACTATGGTTCCGATTTTGAGTTGTCACGGAGAAAGCCAGAATTCAATTTCTTGATGAAGGACCCAGGCAAACTAGGTAGAGAACAGCGTGACAATGGCGTGCCCTGCACATGTTTTATGCTGGAGAGGCACTTCAAATTGTCCCTGCAGTGCAGACTGAGGACACGGTGGACTATGAGGAGGCAGAGGCGGACATTGTCGCAGGACCAACGGCGTGAGAACGTGGATGCGGAAGCGGCGTCACCTGGCCAAGTTGCCGGTGTGGCTGTGCAGGAACCACAATCACCCAGTGGGCCGTAAAGGACATGTATTGTCCCTGACCATAGTTATAGCTACACACTTCAGCGCTGTTGTGCACTTTGGGAGACACCGACAGGCTCAAGGACTGGCCCACCTTCTGTTCTACATGTGTGTGCAGGGCTGGTACTGCCTTTTTGGCAAAGAAATGACGGCTTGGGACTCTCCACTTCGGCTCAGCACATGCCATCAGTTCTCTGAAAGGTGCAGAGTCCACCACTTGGAAAGGGAGGGACTACATCACCAGCAACTTGGACAGGAGCACATTCAGCTTCTGCGCCGTTGGATGAGTGCACGCATACTGTTGTCTCTTTGCAATCGCTTCAGTGATCTATTGCTGATGGAATGACTGACAAGGAGTAGGAGGACAAGGAGCAGGAACATCAGGACCAGCAAACTATGGGAAGGACACACAGCTCCCTTCGGTTGAGGTGGTTAAGTCTTGACTGCCTTAAGTCCAGGAGGTGGTAAAAGACTTTCAGGCACTCTTGGAGGCCTTCACTTTTTCTGGAAGATTTGGCAAGTATAATTAAAATGTGCCAGATTTATTAATGGGATGCATTTTTTTATTTTTGTTTGCAAAAAAGTAAGCAAACCTTGAGCTGACATAAGGGACAGTGCCCTGAGAGCCTTGGCCCAGATATCCCACACAGTCTTAACATTCCTTACCCTTGACCGAATCACAACTCCTGAGTTGCTTAATGTGTGTTCTGCACTGCAGCCTAATTGTTGGTTGAAGCCATGGCCTTGATTTCCAGCCTTCCCTGGGCTCCTGCAGCTGCCATGTGTTACTGTGGCCTAGCGATGGCTCCTGCATCCTCCAGACTTGCTGTGTTGGAGTCAACCAGTCCCCTGGATCCCCAAAACCATGAAAAAAATGGATAATCAACACTCAAACTGTTGTACCCACGCATCAGTCATACACCTACTGCCTGCAGCTCACTGAAATCCATACCTGAAGCTTCCACCTGTGTCTAGACTAGGACAATTTCCTGTATCATATGGGGAAGTGTGAAAAAAAATGGAGGCTCAAGGTTTATGTTGTCAAAATTTTAAGCAGAATTAGTCATTTTGCCCCATTTCATCTATTCACTGGGACTCTTCATTAACATACCCCTTTACTGCACATTGCTACAGATGCCAATATTTTCAGTTTTATGTCAGTTATTTATTCACACTAAAACACTCAAATACTCATTTTACCTTGGTCTTTTATTGCAATATCTATACTGAATTAGCAAATGCCTATCTAACCGTATTACTGATGCTCAGATAGGCATGGAGAATGAGGTCTGTACCGGTGCCCAGATACCTGCTGTTGGCTGTGATTAAGTCTAGCTGACACAGACTGCAGTCAGAGAAACATTAGAACATTTATATGCGATAATGGACAGCTGCCTCTTTTGCAGATATGGCTAGGTGACGATGTTCCATCGTCTCTCACATGGAATTAACCTGCTGTCTCTGTCACTCCGTCTCAATGACACATTCATTTCCCTTCTGGAATATCAGTGCAATCCAGAGATAGAGAAGGAGAGCAAGTACTGGGCATAAACAGGACTTAGAATTTAGAGTAAATTGCTGAGAATAGGCTACTACATGCACACAGTGCTGATTATTCCAGACAGCCAGACTGGTAACCAACTTCATATTCTATTGATATCTGCTTCTTTATTCTCCTTAATAAAACATTATGTGGATTTACTAAAATCCTAATCCCTTTAATCATTATTATTTGTTTTACTGTAACTTTCCTATTAAAAAAAGGGACAATAAATTATGCTTTATAAACTCAGCATGAATTCAGCCATAATACCGCTTATCCTTTCAGATAGCTAGGATATCTGGTCTTGTGGGGAGCTGCAGTACTATACTTCATCTGCTCCTGGACTATGGTTTCTAGATTCTTAGGATGCTTCCACTTTTTTTTTTTTTGTAGAAGGGGGGGGGGGGTTAGGCAGATAAAAACGTAATGAAAGTCATGCATTTTATAAGCAGCTGTTTGAAGATAGTGTTTTACTTGCATTTTTTCAGCTTTTAATTTTATAAGTCTATAGAGAAACGCCCGAAAAATGCCACACCCAGAGCATGCTGCTATTTAAAAAAAAATGCCAAGGGAAAACATCAGAATAATGTCTTAAAATACACCAAAAAGTAGAATTTGTAGGGCGTTTAATAATTTCCTGTAATTTTCTATTGTCCTACATGGACCACATGGCCACAGATTTTTTTTTTTTTTTTTTTATAAAAATGCTGACAAAACATGGTTGTCTCATCAGAACCGCCCCTGTCCATATGCTCTGTTATCAAGAGGGTTACCAAATAATGCATTTCTACAGGGGAAAATACCTTTATGGGCAAAATTTCCTCCATCAAAATGAGCTGTGCCAAGATCTGTACTGGCAACGATCAGCTGATCACCATACTGAATTACATTATACATTTTTACACTGTCAGAGAAAATGCAGGAAAAATGTGTGTGCCCAAAGTAAGGCCACACCAGGGAGGTTTTCATTTAGAAGTCCTTTTTACATGAGCAGAAAATCAGGTCAATTATCAAGCATGGACATTCCAAAGAACACTCATTTCAAATAATGGCCATGTGGAAATGTGTCACCTATAACCAAACAAACAAGCAAAATACTAATTTGTCAAGTGACATAATTTTTTTTGCAACACATACAATCATCACTTGTAAGCAGCGCATTGCCCTGTGTAAATTAGGATGTGTTGCTAACAATCAATGACTCTGTATGGAGATGAACAATCATACTATAGAAGCAATTGTTCATCCCAATACAGAGGGAATCATTGCTGTATGATTTCATATGGAGGCATATGGAGGTTTTTCCAAAAGAAAAAATCATGGCATGCTCAGTGAGACTCTCAATGTACAAATGCATTCTCCCTTAAAAGGAAAATAATGGATGGTCCAAGTACAGAGCTGAGTAAGCGTTCATGTACAAAGGAGAGCCAAGGGCATGGGGCATAAAAAGCAGTGCATGGAAGTATGTATCGTTCCATACACAGATGAGTGAATTGATTGTAAAGAAATTAGATTTATTATGAAATTTCACAAAAGTTGGTCTGCCAAATGAACCAGAAGTTTTGGCGATTTGTTTCAGACAAATCACTTAAAAACAGTGCCTAGTGGCATTTTACTGTGAAAAATGGTGGGGAAAACAGGAGCGAGGCAGAAGATAAGGAATAACATGACACTGGGGGAAGTGGGGGAGGGACAGGGATCAGCTAGGTCCCTCTGCTGAGAACAAGCCAGACACCATTTTGTTCTCATTTGTGGATACGATAGGATGTATTGTGGCTTTGTCTGCCAAAAACTATTTTAGAGACAAGCCAGTTACTATAGAGAGTTCTTCATTACAGAATCTGTATGAACAACCAGCCAGCTATTTTTTGTAAAAAGTTTCTACTGTTCAGAGACTTAGTTATTGCCAGCACCCCAGTAGCAAACATTTTGCTGCAAACACTGAGGAATTGCTCTCCTTTTAACTATTTCTATTTACGGGTTTCTTTTGTAATTGGGCATTTCAGTGCATTATACCCATGTTACTAAACTAGTATATTACTGCAAGATAAATATGTCCCATTATGCCACTTTTGCTCTCTGCCTACCTACCACCATGTTCTGCACCATATTTCTGCTGTAATCATGCCACTGTCACTGTCTGCCTGCCTACCATCATTTTTCTTACCATAAGGCTGTTACCATCATACCATCATGTTTTATATAATATGGCTGCTGCTGCCAACACCGCAGTTACTATCCCCTGCTGCTACTCCATCTACTGCTACTTCCATTACCTCTACTGCCACTACTATTACAGCTACACAGTTTCCTAATACTCGTACCCCAACACAGCCACACAAAACATCTTACTGCCTTGTCTGTTCTATCCTGTGCTTCTACAGCAAACAAGCAAGAAACCATTTTGTTACTCTTTTGTGGATACAATAGGATTTGTTGTGGCTTTGTTTGCTAAAAAAATATTTCAGAGACAAGCCAGTTACTAGGGACACTAATTTATATGAACAACCAGCCAGCTTTTTTTTTTTTAAGTTTCTACTGTGCATAGGCTTATTGACAGCACCCCAAGAGCATACAATCTGCTGAAACACTGAGGAGTTGCTCTCCTTTTTTCTATTTCTATTTACTGGTTTCTATTTACCTTTTGTAATTGGACATTTTAGTGCATTATACCCATATTACTGTACTACACAATACTGTACTACACGATAATGATGCCCTGCTATGCCACTTTCACTCTCTTCCTGCCTATCACCATGTTTTCTACCATATTTCTGCTGTAATCATGCCACTGCCACTGTCTGCCTGGCTACCATCATTTTCCTTACCGTATGGCTGCTGCTGCCATCATACTATAATGTTTCATATCAGATGGCTGCTGCTGTCAACACATACAATCATCACTTGTAAGCAGCGCATTGCCCTGTGTAAATTAGGATGTGTTGCTAACAATCAATGACTCTGTATGGAGATGAACAATCATACTATAGAAGCAATTGTTCATCCCAATACAGAGGGAATCATTGCTGTATGATTTCATATGGAGGCATATGGAGGTTTTTCCAAAAGAAAAAATCATGGCATGCTCAGTGAGACTCTCAATGTACAAATGCATTCTCCCTTAAAAGGAAAATAATGGATGGTCCAAGTACAGAGCTGAGTAAGCGTTCATGTACAAAGGAGAGCCAAGGGCATGGGGCATAAAAAGCAGTGCATGGAAGTATGTATCGTTCCATACACAGATGAGTGAATTGATTGTAAAGAAATTAGATTTATTATGAAATTTCACAAAAGTTGGTCTGCCAAATGAACCAGAAGTTTTGGCGATTTGTTTCAGACAAATCACTTAAAAACAGTGCCTAGTGGCATTTTACTGTGAAAAATGGTGGGGAAAACAGGAGCGAGGCAGAAGATAAGGAATAACATGACACTGGGGGAAGTGGGGGAGGGACAGGGATCAGCTAGGTCCCTCTGCTGAGAACAAGCCAGACACCATTTTGTTCTCATTTGTGGATACGATAGGATGTATTGTGGCTTTGTCTGCCAAAAACTATTTTAGAGACAAGCCAGTTACTATAGAGAGTTCTTCATTACAGAATCTGTATGAACAACCAGCCAGCTATTTTTTGTAAAAAGTTTCTACTGTTCAGAGACTTAGTTATTGCCAGCACCCCAGTAGCAAACATTTTGCTGCAAACACTGAGGAATTGCTCTCCTTTTAACTATTTCTATTTACGGGTTTCTTTTGTAATTGGGCATTTCAGTGCATTATACCCATGTTACTAAACTAGTATATTACTGCAAGATAAATATGTCCCATTATGCCACTTTTGCTCTCTGCCTACCTACCACCATGTTCTGCACCATATTTCTGCTGTAATCATGCCACTGTCACTGTCTGCCTGCCTACCATCATTTTTCTTACCATAAGGCTGTTACCATCATACCATCATGTTTTATATAATATGGCTGCTGCTGCCAACACCGCAGTTACTATCCCCTGCTGCTACTCCATCTACTGCTACTTCCATTACCTCTACTGCCACTACTATTACAGCTACACAGTTTCCTAATACTCGTACCCCAACACAGCCACACAAAACATCTTACTGCCTTGTCTGTTCTATCCTGTGCTTCTACAGCAAACAAGCAAGAAACCATTTTGTTTCTCTTTTGTGGATACAATAGGATTTGTTGTGGCTTTGTTTGCTAAAAAAATATTTCAGAGACAAGCCAGTTACTAGGGACACTAATTTATATGAACAACCAGCCAGCTTTTTTTTTTTTAAGTTTCTACTGTGCATAGGCTTATTGACAGCACCCCAAGAGCATACAATCTGCTGAAACACTGAGGAGTTGCTCTCCTTTTTTCTATTTCTATTTACTGGTTTCTATTTACCTTTTGTAATTGGACATTTTAGTGCATTATACCCATATTACTGTACTACACAATACTGTACTACACGATAATGATGCTCTGCTATGCCACTTTCACTCTCTTCCTGCCTATCACCATGTTTTCTACCATATTTCTGCTGTAATCATGCCACTGCCACTGTCTGCCTGGCTACCATCATTTTCCTTACCGTATAGCTGCTGCTGCCATCATACTATAATGTTTCATATCAGATGGCTGCTGCTGTCAACCCTGCAGATACCACCTCCTGCTGCTACTCTATCAGCTACCACATCCATTACTACTTCTGAGAACAAGCCAGACACCATTTTGTTCTCATTTTTGGATATGATAGGATGTGTTGTGGCTTTGTCTGCTAAAAAACATTTATTTTCAAAGACAAGACAGTTACTAGGGACACTATAGGATAAGAGTTCTTCAATTAATCTGTATGAACAAATATCCAGCTTTTATTTTATTTTTATTTATTTTTTTGTAAAAAATTTTCTACTGTGCATAGGCTAATTGCCAGCACTCCATTATCATATGGCTGCTGCTGTCAACACTGTAGTTACTACTCCCTGCTGCTACTCCATCTACTGCCATTTCCATTACTCCTACTGCCCCTACTATTAGAACTACACAGCTGCCTACTACTAGTACCCCAACACAGCCACACAAACATCTTACTGCCTTTTCTGTTCTGTACTGACTGCTACATTAACTTCACAGCAGATGAGGTCTAAGAATGAGTGGCAATTTTAAATAGGAATTAGCAAATTTCTGGAATTTGACCCAAATCAAAATCGCCTCAATTGCCCTGAAAAGTATGAGGTTCTGAGGTCTACTAGGACTGTATCCAACTCTTTTCAAATGCTTTAACACCAAGATATCATTAGTAATGCCAAAATAAAAGCAACATATATAGCTAGGGCTAAACAGATGGTAGCTGGTTCTAAAAAACTGCTTGTTTGATATAATACTGCACTGCTGGATTATTATTTGTTTATTTTGTAAAATAAACAGTCCCAAAAATATGCCTTTTTTCGTGGCAGATGCTATTTTCTCTGTCAAAAATGAATCATAAAAGTCTTGGATTCTCTAGAATCCAAGTTATTGGGGGCAGGGGCGTAGCTGAAGACATATAGGCCCTGGTGCAAAAGTTCAGCTTGGGCCCTCCTTCCCTTAGTGGTTTGTGGCCTTCGTGCTGCCTGACGCAAAAATTTATATGGCACCCCCACCCCCCATACCAAATTCTTGACCTAACCCCTTCCCTCCAGCTGGAGGTGTAACTTGACATGCATACATTTTCTATAATACTGGTGTCTTCTTATGTGGCACAACATCTTTTGGCCCCCTCAGGCTCATGGGCCCATTTGCAACTGCTACCTCTGCACCCCCTATAGCTATGCTCTGATTGGGGGAATTCATAACAAATATGATTTGTTTATATTTAATTTACTTGCCTCTAATTATAAACTTTGGAGGTCATTTATCAAACTAGTGTAAAGTAGAACTGGCTTAGTTGCCCATAGCAACCAATCAGATTCCACCTTTCATTTTGAACAACTCCTTTGGAAAATGAAAGGAGGAATCTGATTGGTTGCTATGGGGAACTAAGTAAATTCTACTTTACACCAGTTTGATAAATGACCCCCTTTGTGTTGTGTGTCTGCCTTTCAAGGAAGTGAATCATTAGTCAAGCATTACTATACAGTAAATATTTGGGCAGGTATAATGAATTTATACAGTTGTTATTTGTATGTGAAACCTTTTTTCTCTGAAATTACATTTCTTACTATTGTCTATTCCCTCTTACGAGATCTAAAACTTACAAAAGGATGTAAAAGGTTAGAAGACGTTCAGAAGGGACTAGCGCTGTAAATATGTAAGTTAATGCCATAGTAACAAGCTCTAACAAGGGCTGTAAAAGGGCACATGCATGGCTTTTATTACACCGGATTTTTTGTTATGACGAAAGAGAGGGCATGAGAGCTGGAAAATTCACTGTCATGCACAATAAATGACAACTTTATTTGAGCAACTAATTACATGTTAAGCAGTCAGTATGCAGGTAAAATTAACTAGATTTATCTAGCAATACTCACCTCCAGGGATGTAGCGAGGAGGGGTGGGCAACCGGGGCCGTCTGCTCCCTGCTTCACTATTCTGCTGAGCTCTGGCGCTTCCCAGCAGACCTCACACTGCACTGCTGGCTATGTGGGAGGAGTGATGAAAGCCTGGGAATCAGCCTCCTGCACAGCCAGCAGCCCTTTGTGTGTGTGACTATGTCTGCTGTGGTTGTGAAAGGCACATGTGTCAATCATCAGGGAAACAGGTGAGTGTTTTATACTTTTTTTTTTTTCATGGAGATGGAGGTGGCACTAGGGGCTAAATATGGGCATTACTGTTGTGAGAGGGGCACATGGGGAACATAACTACTATGAGAGGCCACAAGATGGATATAACTACAGTGAGGGGGCACGAGGAAGACATAACTACAGTGGAAGGGCCCATGGAGGACATAACTACAGTGAGGGGCACAAGATGGGCATAACTACAGTGGGGGCTCATCTACAGTGAGGGGGCTCAAGGAGGACATAACTACTTTGATGGGCATAATGTGGGCATAACTACTGAAAGAGGGGCACATGTGGGTATAACTACTGTGAAGTGAAAAATCTAGGTATAACTACTGTGAAGGAGGCACAATGTGGGCATAGCTACTGTGAAGGAGGCTTAATTTGGTCATTAGTATTGTGTGGCAGCACTAAGTGAAAATAAATACCCTGTTATATATTGGGATGGCTTGGTCTTACAGCACCAGCACAGCTCCCCTTTCTGGGGATTTCACAGGGACAGTTACCACTTACCATCCCTTCCTGATGTGATTGTTCTTTTTGCTTTATCACAACAGTGACCTTGTTCCAGATCCAGCAGAAATCACACAGATATGCCAGTAAAAGCCTGGATGCAGTAGGACCAGTTGTTTCTTTCATTTATCGAAAGGTGTCTGGGTACCACTATGTGCTTAGCTGAAGTTTTCCCTCTTTAAAGGGGTCACAAGGGATTTAAGAAAATTAAATTACTTAAATATTACTTTATAATAAATATATTACCTTTAATTATTTATAATGGCTCATGTTGTCTAGGGTGCAATCATCAGGGAAAACAAAATGTCCACCATCATGTTAATGCACACAAAATCTGCCCTAATCACACAGCAGGACAAGTTACTTCACATCACTGAGCTAAACATCTGCCCCATCTCTGCTCTACCTGTCAGGGGTTATGATCCTGAATACAGATATTCAGCTGAATCTCTGTATGAATGGAGTTCACAGGAGGAGACATGAAGTACAGACAGGATGGACAGAGGACAGACTGTGGGCTGTGGTAATGTGTGGCTGTGGTAATGGAGATTGCATATAATAGCTGCTGCTCATTATCCACACCCACAACCTCCCCTCTGTAGTTCATTTCTCCTCATGAACTCCATTCTTACAGAGATTAAGCTGAAGGTCATATCAGCTGTATATTGACAAACAGAGCAGAGAGGATGATGAGGCATCTCTTTAGCTCAGTGTTTTGAAGTTATTTGTCCTGCTGTGTGATTAGGACAGGTTTTCTGTGCAATAATAGGACGGTGGCCATTTTCTTTCTCCTAATGATTGCTCCCTAGTCAAAATGAGCCAATATAACTAATGAAAGGTATTTGGGAATATATTTATCATAAATTAATATTTAAGTATTTTCATTTTCCTAATTTCTGGAGAACCCCTTTAAATTTGGGTGGAGAGTACAGAGGGTGATGGGGTGCAATGCTAGATAGACTTGCTACACCTTTGCTCACCTCCCTCATTCTCCACTACTGGCATTCACATACTGTTCTGGTCCATGCTGCTGTCCATTTCCTTGTTCTGGGTCCACATACATAAACTAACTGGAAATGCCTGCTCAGTGACCTGCCTCATTCAGTTTTTGGCTGAGCAGCATTTTTGGCCATTTTCTGTGTGTTAAGCTGAGACCAGGAAGTGGAGAGCAGCGGAGATCGAAGTAGCATAGAATGGCAGTAGATCAGTGAGGTGAGTAATGCTTATTTTTACCCCATTTTGATCCTTTAAACATTTTCAGTGTCAGTCGGATGATCACAAAGGTCCTGGAGCTTGTGATTGTTGCAGCAGGTTCTGTTGCTTGTTTTTCTTAATAAACCCTAAAGGATTTATGGTGGTGAGAAAACAATATGATCTCAGCTTCTGGAAACATGCATTGTAATCTTTTTTTTTTCTGTAGGTACCCCTTTCATCATTGATTTTTTATTAATTCAGCCAACTTATCACTAATTCTACCCATCACCACATGAGGGCATCTTTCAACCACAGTTGACTTCCTGAGGGTAATTGTAGAGGCACAACCCCTCTGATCACAATGCCCTAATGTACGACAGTGGGTTAAAACAGTTTTACAGAAAAAAAGAAATAATGCACTAACACATCGGATACAAGCATTATATATAGACTAATCCCTCATTCTGATATGATAAAATCTGAGACTCAGCAAATACATTTTGATCAAAACACATCTGTGCCCACCTACCCCCACCACGCTAAACCTACCTATGCCGTTGGGCATCTATGTTCAGGAGTAGTGATGAGCTGCAGGGGCAATATTCGAATTCGCGATATTCATCATAAATTCGCTAATTCGAGATTATTTTCTTGATTGTGAAAATCGGTAATGTAATATGCGCGTATTGCACTTGCAATACAGGAGTGGGTCAATATTGCTACATTTTTTAAGCTGGTAGAAGTTTCCTTAGACTGGAGAAAATGGTTGGCGCGGCAGAACATTATAATAGCTCTATATGCAGATAAAGGGCTCCGATATATTTGCGATTGTGCAAATCGGCAATTAACGATGCGCATATTTAGTGCACCAATCAGTCTTCAAATGCTTTCAGCTGTCTTGCGTTGTTACGGATCTGGCGAGCATTTCCGGCAACGGAAGTATGCGCCGGATCCTCCCAACGCAAGTGTGAAAGAGGCCTTAGTCTATTTATGTTTGATTCTATTGTGTTAGTGTATTATTATTTTTTTCTGTGTTTTTTTTTTTTCATAAATGTAGCCATGGAAATCCACATATTTATTTATCATATCGTGCAGGATGTTTTTATCTTTGTTTCTTATCTTTTTTTTCTGTGATATTTGTTTAAAACGGTTTTACTTGTGCAGTACATTTACAGTGAGGTGCAGAAACAAGTTAACAAAACTAAAAAAAAATGTCATTTTTTACTGTTCTGCTTGTCATGTTTTTATCACACTTATAAGAAATATATATTACCCTAGTGTAGAAGATGGTCAAGTGGCATGCAATTTTTTGTAGAAATGACTGAAACCTGCAATATGAATGTAATAAGGTAGAATCTGTCTGTAATTACTGGATCTGAACATTAATTTGTATTGTGGCAGTGGAGCTGCCAGAAGGCCATAGGAAGGCCATTCAAGTGGCATATCTCACCCAGAGCAAGCTGGGTGAGAACAAGAAAGGTTGGTAAAATAGTTTTTCCCACTGTCTGCAGCAGTCAGGCTGGTGATGGGGCTAATTAGCAGCCAGCTGAGGAGCTTGGATTAATGTGGGTTGAGCTTCTCAATCAGGGCTCCCAGTCTGGGAAAGGAGCAGGCTGTGTCAAGGCCTGTGGGAGCCGGGACCCTCTAACCCTGTGTGTAGGGTAAGCACTGGTGATGTGTCTTGGGGAGCTGGGTGGTAGACCCAGATCCTGATAGAGAGGGAAAGACTGTTTAGTCAGTGGCCAGACGGCCGAGGATTTATTTTTATGATTTTTATGTGGCACAATGACAGAGTCTGGAGGTGGCAGCAGTATCAGGAAGCCACCGAGTGGAACAATGACAGAGTCTGGAGTTGGCAGCAGTATGAGGAGGCCACCGAGTGGCATAATGACAGCGTCTGAAGGTGGCGGCAGCAGCAGTAGCAGCATCAGGAGAAGGCCACAGAGTGGCACAATGACAGAGTCTGGTGTTGTCAGCAGTATGAGGAGGCCACCGAGTGGCATAATGACATAGTCTGCAGGTGGCGGCAGCAGCAGTATCAGGAGAAGGCCACCGAGTGGCATAATGTCAGAGTCTGCAGGTGGCAGCAGCAGCATCAGGAGACCACAAAGTGACAGAGTAGGGAGGTGGGTGGCAATACCAGTACCCGTTGACGAAGGTGGGTGAAAGAAGGAGCACTTGGCATCAGATGTGTGGCATCAGGCGGGTGGCAGCAACAGAGTAGTAGCTGAGGCAGGAAGCCAGAAGAAATTGGTTTCTTTTGTCAAGGTTTGGGTGAGGTGGCATGGGCGATCTAGTCAGATGTATCAGATATTGGTGGGTGAAAATCCTGGCTGATCCAGGCCTGATTCATCTTGACAAAAGTCAGTCTCTCCATATTTTAGGTGGACAGGCGAGTTCTTCTTGGGGTAACTATGGCCCCCATCACACTAAACACTTGCTCTGATGACACACTACTGGCCGGGCAGGACAGCTTTTCCAGGGCAAACTCTGCTAGTTGCGGCCACAAATCCAGTTTGGCTGCCCAGTAGTCCAGCGGATCTTCAATGTGGGGTGGCAGGGTGCTGTCTATGTATGCCACCACCTGCTGTTTCAGGTCCTGCTCCAGGTCTACCTTCTGCTGCTGGTGAGTAGTTTCTTTACTATGCAGGTGAAGTAAGCTGCTCATCAATGACTGTAGACTGAGGCTTCTGCTGATGGAGCTGGTACTGCTTCTTCCACTCCACCTCTCCCCAGTATCCATGGCAGTGGAACGTGAGCACACAGGGCTCCCCTGGTCAGACCTGCAAGAGGATGACACAGATAGGCAGCGGCCAACTGACTACATAGGATGTCCATGTAGTAATTAAGTTTGTCCTCCCTCTCAGTGGTTATAAAAAAGGTCCCCATTTTGGACTGGTAGCGAAGGTGGAGAACAAGAAGTCAACCCTCTGCCGAATGGTGACAATTTGGCTGTCAATACACAAGCAAGTGAGCCTGCATTGGGCCATTTGTGCAAGTGACTCGGAGGGACTCCCTGTCTCCATCTTCACTGCATACTGCCACGTTGTGTCTGGGTCCTATGTCTTGTCTTCCTTATCGCCATGTTGCTCCTCTGGCTGATGCTGCTCATCCTCTCCTGTCAGCTGAGTAGAAAAAACACCTATTTGGCTACACATTGCCTGTGCTCCAATTTCCTCCTCCCCCTCCTCCAGTTCAGCCCCCACAGGGCTCATGTGGCCATGAGATCTAGGTGCTACATCTCCTGTCCCCTGACCAGCCATTGTTACCACCATCTGTTCCAGTACATGAAGCAGTGGAAGGACGTCGTTCATCCCGTATTTCTGGCAACTGACAAATAACGTGACGTCCTCAAAGGGCTTGAGCAAACGGCAGGTGTCAGGCATGAGCTGCCACTGGCTGACATCAAAGTTACACAGGGGAGTACTTCTGTCTGCTTGGATCATCAATAAATCGTTTATGGCCTTTCTCTGTTCGTATAGTCGGTCCAACATATGGAAGGTGGAATTCCAACGGTTGGAAACGTCGCATATCAGTCTATGTTGGGGGATGCCATTCTGCCGTTGCAGCTCAAGGAGGATGTGCTTTGCAATGTACGAGTGGCTGAAGTGCCTGCAAAGTTTCTTGGCCATTTTTAGGATGTCTTGCAGATGGGTGGAAGACTTACCGCTTGACAACTAAATTGAACACCTGTGCCATGCAGGGCACAAGGCTCAGCCTTCCTTGATGCAGCACCAACACCATGTTCTTCCTGTTGTCGGTCACCATGGTTCTGATTTTAAGTTGTCTTTCTGTATTAAAATAGACCATAAATAAACGCTTTCACCACAAAAAACTGCAACAGTCAAATGCCTATATATTATTATTTTTTACTAAAATAGGCCACTTGGCCATAACTGCAACAAAGAAGTGTGTATACATTTTTCTTTTTGTACTGAAATACGCCACTAAATGCCACAAACAGCTGCAATAGTGAAGTGCGTATATACGTATTTTTCTTTCTGTACTGAAATAGGTCACTAAACACTTTCACCACATATAACTGCAGAAGTGAAATGCGTTTATATTTTTATTTTTGTACTGAAATAGTCCACTTAAAGCTTTAGCCATAAAAACCTGCAACAGTGAAGTGCGTAGATATTTTTATTTTTGTACTGAAATAGACCACTAAACGCTTTTAGCAATTATAATAGCAGAAGTGAACTGAGAATATATTTTTCGTTTTGTAATGAAAAAGGCCACTAAACGCTTTTACCGTAAATAATTGCAACAGTGAATGGCGCATATATTTTTCTTTTTGTAGTGAAATACTCCACTAAACGCTTTCACCACATATACAGTAACTGCAGAAAACTGAGAATATATTTTTTGTTTTGAACTGAAATAGGCCACTAAATGCTTTCACTACATATAGCTACAGAAGTGAACTGAGAATATACATAGTAACATAGTATATAAGGCCAAAAAAAGACATTTGTCCATTCAGCTTGGTCTCTTATCCTGCAAGTTGATACAGAGGAAGGCAAAAAAAAATAAAAAGTGAGGTAGAAGCCAATTTTCCACACTTAAGGGGGAAAAATTCCTTCCCGACTCTATTCAGGCAATCAGAATAACTCCATTGATCAACAACCCATCTCTAGTAGCTATAGCCTGTAATATTACACTCCACAAATATATCCAGGCCCCTCTTGAAAGCTTTCAGTGAACTCAACATAACCACCTCCTAAGGCAGAGATTTCTATAGTCTCACTGCTCTTGCCATAATGAATCCTCTGCTATGTTTGTGTGCAAACCTTCTTTCCTCCAGACGCAGAGGATGTCCCCTCATCACAGTCCTGGAGATAAATAGATGATGGGAGAGATCTCTATACTGATCCTTTATATATTTATACATAGTAATTAGATCTCCCCTCAGTCGTCCTTTTTCTAAAGTGAATAACCCTGATTTTGATAATCTTTCAGGGTATTTTAGTTCTCTCATTCCAGTTACATTCCAATTACTTTAGTTGCCCTCCTCTGAACCCTCTCCAGCTCTGATATGTCTGCCTTGTTCACAGGAGCCCAGAACTGTACACAGTACTCCATGTGTGGTCTGACCAGTGATTTGTAAAGTGGTAGGACTATGTTCTCATTACGGGCATCTATGCCCCTTTTGATGCAACCCATTATCTTATTGGCCTTGGCAGCAGCTGCCTGGCACTGGTGTTCACAGGTTAGTTTTCTGTTCACTAAAATTCCTAGGTCCTTTTCCATGTCAGTATTATCCAGTGTTTTACCATTTAGTATGTACGGGTGACTTGAATTATGGTGCATAACCTTAAATTTATCAGTGTTAAACCTCGTATGCCATTTCTCTGCCCAAGCCTCCAATCTATTCAGATCCATCTGTAGCAGTATACTGTCCTCTTCCGTGTCAATTACTTTACACAGTTTAGTGTCTTTAGGATCTGCAAAAATTGATATTTTACTGTGCAAGCCATCTACAAGATCATTAATAAATATATTGAAGAGGCTAGTGCCCAGTCCTGACCCCTGAGGTACTCCACTAGTGACAGTGATCAATCTGAGTGTGCACCATTAATAACCACCCTCTGTTTCCTATTACTGAGCCAGTTACTTACACACATGCAGACATTTTCTCCCAGTCTGAGCATTCTCATTTTATATACCAAACTTTTATGCGGTACAGTGTCAAATGCTTTGGAGAAGTCCAGATATATGACATCCATTGATTTGCCGCTGTCAAGTTTAGAACGTACCTCCCCATATAAATTGATTAAATTAGTTTGACATGACCGATAACTCATGAAGCTATGCTAATATAGCGTTATTTGCTTATTTTCATTGAGGTGCTCCAAGATAGCATCTCTTAGAAAACCTTTAATCAATTTACCCACGACGGATGTTAAACTTACCATCCTATAGTTTTCGGGCTCTGTTTCCGGACCCTTTTTAAATATTGGCACCACATTTGCTATGTGCCAATCCGGTGGAACACTTCCTGTCAGTATAGTGTCCTTAAATATCAGAAATAAGGGTCTGGCTATGACATTACTTAATTATCTTAGGATACGGGGGTGTATGCCACCTGGTTCTGTCGATTTGTCTATTTTAATCTTTTTAAGACGCCGTTGTACTTCTTCCTGGGTCAGACAGGGTACTTTTAATGGGGTATTTACTTTTACATTCTGCATTTCATCTGACAGTTTATTTTCTTCAGTGAATACAGTGGAGAAAAAAAATATTTAATTGCTTTGCTTTCACCCCATCACTCTCTGCAACTCTCCCCTCATCACTCTGTAAATGACTGACACCTTCAGATTTATACTTTTTACTATTTATATAACTGAAGAACATTTTAGGGTTAGTATTTGCTCTCTTTGGCAATTAATCTATAGGTCTCTATTTTGGGCGCTATTTTTATTTTTTTTTACATTTTCTATTTTTTTTCCTTATAGTTTTCAGTGCTTCCTCACTACCCTCCTGTTTTAGTGATTCAAGTGCTTTCTTTTTGTCATTTATTGCTTTCTTTACATTTCTATTTCTCCACATTGGTTTCTTCTTGTTCCTTAACCTTTTATTCCCATAAGGTATGTACCTCTCACAATTAAATTTTAGGATGATTTTAAAAATATCCCATTTTGTGGCTGTATTTTTATTTTTGAGGGCTTTTTCCCAGTTAGTTAGGCCTATGGCCTCTCTTAGTTGGCTAAATTTAGCTTTTTTTGAAGTTTGGTATTTTTTTCCTCCCTGAATAAACACTCTTTTGAATGATAATTGAAAGATTACTACTTTATGGTCACTATTTCCCAGGTGTCCCCCAATCTGTTGTTCTGTCAGGTCTATTGGTTAATACTAAGTCCAGTATGGCCATTCCTCTAGTCGGGTCCTGAACTAGTTGGGAAAGGAAATTGTCTTTGGTTATTGCCAAAAACCTGTTTCCTTTATGAGATGTACAGGTTTCAGTTTCCCAGTCAATATCTGGGTAGTTAAAGTCCCCCATAATAACGACCTCATTATAATTTGCCATCTCGTCTTGTTTGCCATCTTGTTTAGTAGTAGATTTCTGTGGGTATATTAGGTGGTTTACAATAAACTCCTAATAGTAATTTATTATTGTTTTTGCCTCCATGTATTTCTACCCACAGCGACTCCACATTTTCATGTCCCGCTTTCATCACATATAACTGCAGTGCAGAAGTGAACTGCGTATATATTTTTCTTTTCTCACAATGAGGATTTTCCTATTGCTGTCCCTATCGCTTTCTCACGTCTGTCCCTGCACTCAGAATGCTGAAAAATTTCTGAATCCAAGATGGCCACCGTATTTATAGGGCTGTGACATCACAGGGCTGGCTGGCTGCTGATTGGCTGCATGCATGGCATTATGGGTCATCTCGCCTTCATAGAGTTCCTTGCACCATATCCTCACATGTGTAGCTGCCATTTTAGGAACAAATTGCATGAAGCGTGAGGAAATTCGCATTCGTTGCGAATCTAATTCTTCCTGAAATTCGTAACGAATTCCACTTCAACAGCTTTGATTCACTCATCTCTATTTATCATGTATTAACAGTAAACTTGAACAAATCGACATTTGGATCATAGATCTGAAGTCGATTTGTTAAGAAAAACTTTGTCGGTAATGCTGTTTCCGTACACCATTAAAATAATTGTGTTCTGTGTAGGCAAACTTTGTCTTGGCCAGAGTTGCGAAAGACTTCAGTGAATGACTTCATTATTCCTATCTGTGTATTTGAAAACATTTTAAAATAAGAATATGAAGTCGGCTTCAAAACCAAGGTACCAGCCATTTCATATTCTTATTTTAAAAAGTCATTCAACTCAGTCTCACGCAACTTCAGCCAAGACAGTGTGCCTACATGGAGCTCATACAGTTTGAAGCTGTACGTTGTATTTAGATTAGCATTACCAACAAAATATTTTAAGAAATCGACTTTGGATCCAAAGCTCAGTTTGCTTAATTTTAACAGACTACATGTGGATATTCTATGTTAAAAAAAAACAAAAGAAAAAACAAGTAGATGATTTTCTAGATATAATTTTCTAAAGTCACTATATGTATTCTACTTCCTGCCCTGGCTCTTTTACTTCCTCTTTATTGGGGCTTTCAGCAGGGTAAAAGGTCTTGCTTAACATGGTGTCCACTCCTGTGGATGGCATCCTCAGGATAGTCCATCAATATTTGATCACATGGGGTCCAGTGTTCTTCCATGTGATCCTCTTCATCTAGGACTATCAAAAGAACAATGGATCTGTCATATTTTTATTCTAATTCTACATCTCCTATTATCATTAAGATAACTTCATATACTGAGCTTAAAAAATGGCCCTTTCCATTAAAGTGACTGTTAGAGATGTCCTGAACTATTCGCCTGTGAACGGTTCCCGGCGAACATAGCTTGTTCGCGTCCGCCGTGGAGGGCGAACATATGCGATGCTCGCGTTCGCCCCTATATTTTATCATTGAGCAAACTTTGACCTTGTACCTCACAGTCAGCAGACACATTCCAGCAAAACTTTCATGCAGGATCTCAATAACAATGACCTGAATATTCGTCTGACTTATAAGGTGGGTCGTACAAATATGGAATTTTTGGATCTGTTGATCAATGTTGATGACAGTGGATATATTCAAACAGACCTGTTTCGCAAAAAGACCTCTGTAAATAGTCTACTTATGGCTGACTCAGCACATCCCAGAAAATTGATTTCTGGGATCCCCATAGGCCAGTTTCTCCGCATCCGCAGGATATGTTCAAAAGAGGAGGATTTTCAGAAGCGGGCAATTGAACTCTCTGATAGATTCCGCACACGAGGATATGATGAGAATGTAATTAAACGTGGATTTAGACGAGCAGAACAAACTCCACGGGCCCAATTAATATATGGTCCGAGTAGGAAGATGGGAAATGAGAATTCAAAGATGGTAAGATTTATTACTACATTTTCCCATGGTCATCAAAAAGTAAGGGATGCTCTCATGAAGTATTGGAACATCCTTCTTATGGATACAACTCTTCAGGACTGTATTCCTAGAAGTCCTATGATTACGTTTAGGAAAAATAAGAATCTTAAAGACATTTTGGTTAAAAGTCACTATTCTGGTCAGAAATTGGTAAATGCCTTCGGATCTAGGGGCCCTAGATGGGGATGTCGACCCTGTGGTGGGTGTGTAGCCTGCCCGAATGTACTGCGGACCAATACATTTCACAACTCCAAAGGTGATAGAGAATACAAAATTACACACTCCATCACTTGCAACACGTCTGGGGTGATTTATATGGCTAGCTGCCCGTGCAATCTACACTATGTAGGCCTTACTTCTAGGGAAATGAAAAAAGAATCCGTGAGCACGTGTTGGGCATTGAGGCAGCTAAGGAGCAAGATGACCTTACGCTATTGAAAACTATTCCTCGCCATTTTAAACAATACCATGATTGTGATGGATCATCACTACGATTCAGAGGCATAGACAGGGTCTACTTTAATGACCGTGGAGGGAATTGGAAACGCCATCTTGCTCAGCGTGAAGCAAGATGGATTTTCATTTTGGATACAGTCACTCCTTTTGGTCTCAATGAGAATATAAGTTATGCTCCCTATATTTAAGTCCCTGTTTTGGAGTTGTTGTTCCTTGGTCTCCATGTTGGTATGCTACTCTGCTCGGTTCCATATTAGTCCATTGAGAATTCAGGTATATTGCTTATTCCCTTGTTTTTAATTAACCCTTGTATATTTTGTATAATGATTATGCCCTCTTTATGTTTTTATGTAGACCCTATCAACGGATGATGGTGATGTGCGAACAATCTGTTGGAAGTCTGAGACATTTTAGATCTATTTGGGATGGAGCGGGTGTTGGCCCTTGTTATATTTATTGGACATTTTTATCATCACTATAGGTGGAATATGGAACTTGCGCTGATTGGTTGATTTCATTTATTTGTTAATATATATATATATATATATATATATATATTTATTTATTTATTTTTTTTATTTTTTGGTGTATACACTCAATTATGGTTTTATTATTATATTGTTCACATGTTTTGTTTTCTGATGTGCTATGGTTTTTATGGTCATCATCATTTACTATATTCATATATATATATATATATATATATATTTTTATATATATTTTTTTCACTTGCGTTTTGGTATTTTTGCCACAGGTATCGATATTAATTCATATGTTAGATTTATTGTGTGGGTTGACATACAGTATTATATTTATATCACTTATTGTTTACATCATGATTATTATCACTATTATATTATGTGTATATATTTTCTAATAATATATATTTTTTTATTACCAATTATGGGGGTTCAGGTTTCACTGTGATTAAGTTAGGTTCACTATATGAGGACAACGCATCGCTCTATTTTTCACATCACTCTTGCACTTGCACTTCCTTCACTTCATTCACTCCCTTTTCTCCTTTAGTCACTGAGCGATGCGTTCAGATCCTCATATTTGCATGGGTACAATCACAGTGGGACCAGCTTTATATTCTGTTTGTTATGTTTTGTATTTCCGATCATGTGACCTTTGATCACGTGATCTGACGTCTGCATTGCATCTATGGTTCTCCACCCTTCGGTCACGTGATTAGTGTCACGTGACTCTAGAGGCGGGGATAATTATGCCAGGTCCTTGTGTTCTGAGTGTATGACACTAACATTGGGCGTGCTCCTTTCCTCAGTATGATAGATGTCTGGCTCCTTTGGCTGTCGATCATACATTACATCATCTCCTGTGGGTTGTTCCTCATTGTGTTTGGGCGGCAATCCTGGGTATAAATAGAGGGGTTTTTAGTCACTTGATACATTCCCCTGATGAAGCTAACATCGCGAAACGTACGTCGGGTTCGGTGAGCAGTGCTATTGATGTATTTGTAGGTATTACTTGGCACTTTATGCCTTTATATTGTTTTTGTGAATTTGCTTTTCTTGTAATAGGCACTTTGCACTTTATGTCATTACTATATGTGAGTCTTTATGCTCCTCTGTTTTGAGTAGTACCTACTGTGGTTCATTGGATACATCACTGCTCCCTTTATGGATATTACATTTTCCTGTCTTTTTAATGTCCCATCTTCCTTGTTTTTTATTATGATAATGTATTTGGAATAAAGATGAATTTTTTGAATTATTATTGTATTTTTTGCCTTGTTTTTGGTAATATTCCAGCAAATCAGCATACCCTCCCTCCCAGACACTCCCACCTCCTATCAAAAAGCAAGGACGGCATCCATCTTAGATTCATTCTGAAGCTGCAGTGTTAGTAGTTGTAAACGCAGTGAGATTGAATATAAACGGTATTAATAGCAATGCAAATTTAACTTAGAGCTGGGTTCCTAATGATTGTATTGCTAGAATATAAGGAAAATTTTATTTTCACGACATCTCCAGTGACCAGTGACTTTACATTATAATTTACCCTTAGCTAGGAAATGCCTATTAAATGCACTTGGTGTTATCCTTTTGAATTATTGTACCAGTAATCTCTGGATTCATAAGCCCTTCTCTCACCTAAGGTGATCATCAGCTTCTCAAACTATTTTATGTTCAGTGGGGGAGATTTACAAAATGTGCCAGCATTCTAGCACAATTTGTATCAAAAACAGACATATATGCTTTGCATCATATTTATAAAAAATTTTTGTCACTTTTAGACACTTTTTGAGACTAGTCTAACAAGTTTGTGTGGTTAATTGAAAACATTTTGGTGCCTTTATTGGAGTAAACTAAGGCTACTTTCACAAACGCCTGCAGCATTTTGCTGTCCGCTTGACGAAACTGAGCCACAAAGTAAGTCAATGAGGACGGATCCAATTTCTCTGACACAATCTGGCACAATAGAAAACTGATTCGTCCCCCATTGACATTCAATGGAGTCCATGACGGATCCGTCTTGGCTGTGTTACAGATATTACAAACGGATCCGTTTTTGCAGATCCATGACGGATCTATCCAAAACGCGTGTGTGTGTGAAAGTAGCCTTAGCCAAGTAGGTGGTCTAAACTTACACTAGACAGTCTGTAGGTGAGCCAGATTTACCATCCAGCATCAGTCACTTTCATAAATCTGGTGCAGTTTAAGACTGCCTGTCAACATTTACGCTGCCACAGATAGTTTTAGTACATGTGGGCCAGAGTGTAGGGGTAGTCTGAGACACTTCCCCCTACTCTCAGATGTACCAGAGCTGATAAGGGAAGGGACTTAGAGTTAGACTACTGATAGTCTGAGAAGGTGGCAGCTCTCTAAAATGAGAAAAGAGAGGCCAGGAATTGACAAATTGGTTGAATAATAAGTCAAAAGAAGGCAACCAATTACATTTGATAAGCATTCCCGACTGAAGTTATATATTTTTTTTATGTAAAACTGGAGAGATACTTTAAATATATGATATAATATCACAAGTAGAGTAGAGATCGATTTGGATCATAAGATTAATTTTGTGTTCCATCAAAGTCAAAAGTAATATCACATCACAAGTAGACTGGAGATCGATTTGGATCATAAGATAAATTTTGTGTTCCCTCAAAGTCAAAAGACTACAGGGGTCAATTATAAAACTGGTGTAAATGAGAACTGGCTTAGTTGCCTATAGCAACCAATACAATTCCACCTTTCATTTTCCAAAAGAACCGGCAAAAATGAAAGGTGAGATCACATTGGTTGCTATGGGCAACTAAGCCAGTATGAATGATCTCATACATTTTGAGGTCATAAGACTTTATGACTCTCTAACATGCACCTAGTAAAGCTGTACAACAGCACTTGGAATACTTATGTTTCATATTATGGGTCTTAAAGCATTTTGCCTGCTGAAATAGGTTGTCTCTGTGCTGCACTGTATTCTGAACTAGAAGAGAAATCTCAGGGGGAGATCTCCTCTGCAGTACAACATCTTATAGAAAATGTCACCATTTATGCAATCAAAAATACTTTGGAGCTTGACTGAGTGATAAGTCAAGATTTGTCGGCTTCTTCAAGATTCATTGAGAAAGCACTTTGAGACAACCCCAAATTTCTATTGAAAATGGTCTTTTAGGGATCAGAATTAAAATTATCACTTGGTCTTGATGAAGGGGATGTCTTCTCATAAAGGTGGTCTGTTGTATAGGTTTCACTATAGCTATAAATGGCAGCCATGATGCTAGAATGAACAGCCGGTGCATGGTTGCTCATGTCACCCTTGACAAAGATATCAACATGTACCTGCTAAATGTCACTGAAAGCTTTGTGAAAAAAGTCAATAAATGCATCTGTAAAAATACTGCGTGGGACACATCACTAAAATCGAGCTATTACATTTTCCTCCCTCACCTATGTACGACTCCTAAATGTCGACTTTCAGAACTAGTTCTCCAGGAAAGCTGAGAGACTAATTGACCTGCCAGTACTGATCCGATGCTGGAAGGCGTGCGTCTCCTTTGAGAAGAATTTTTAAGCAGTCAACCATTACGGTTAAATAAAAGCACTGAAATCCCAAGTGGGTTCATAAATGTTCTGTGTCTAGTATATAATTAATACCTTCCACCAGTGCAGCCTATTACAAGTATCAGCTCGGACTCCACCATTTCAAAAACAAATCTCAACATTTTTCCTGTCTGCTCTGAAATGTTCTCCTGTGGGTGTTCATAGGTATAAATGTTTATTCAGTACATTAAGTTTCCCCTGATTGCTGTAATCAGTTGCATCTACAACCACTGTTATTACCAACTTTGTGATTGCTGATAAAAATGCATTTCATGTACGTGTAATTATAGGAAGAAAGCTTCTCCATATGGTCTATCTTTTCTAGCCACTATTATGTGCTTGTTAAAGACACAGTCATGTTTCCAAACTGGCGAAGGGCATCACTACTAAGCCTTAGTCTCTATTAACACTGCAAATGCAGTGTACATTAGATATGTAAGCCAAATGTATGGTTCAGAATATTGGTCTAATAACAGTGGGCATGAGAAAATCTTCTGTTTTGTTTAATGGGAACCTGTCATCTGCCTTTTGAGTTTGAGGCTACTTCTAGGGGAAAATCATATTGTGAAAAAGTAGTAATTGAACAGTTCGAGGCTACTACCAGGCGAAAATCTTATTGTGTGAAAGCAGAGATTGAACAATTTGTGACCACCACTAGGGGAAAATCTTATTATGAAAATGTCCCGATTGAACAGTATGAACCTTCAGCCAGGAGGAAATCATATGAGAATGCAGTGGTTGAACAGTTTGAAACGAAATAATATAGGAAAATTGATCTATGAAGCACAAGGAGGTATGTAGAAATATACATACTAGAGATGAGCAAATCAATTTGGTATTCATTAAGAATTTTCGAAAAAAAAAATTGTATTCTAACAAACCCAGACAATTGATGTGAAAAACAATTTTAGTCATCTGAAAGGATTAAAAAAAGGGTCAGTCCCCATTGGACTTGTAATCTCAATTCCTTTTCTCCCCCTCTCTATCTATTTCTCTTTCTTTCTGTCTCTCTCACTGTTGTTACACAATATTTTTGGGGAAATAGAGTTTACAGTCATATCCAGTAGAGCTATTCTGTTTGTTGCACATACACTTTAAGTGATAAATGATGCCCTTTCTTACAGTGAAGAGGTTGTTGAAGAGAAACTCGAGTTATTAGGATTCCGTGGGTCGCCACTTTAAATTATGGGTCACAGTGTTACTCTGTGATTAGGCTGCAGGAATTCTTTTTTTTTTTTTTTTTTTTTTCCACTTTTAGCTCAGAAGCCATCATCCCTAAAAGATTTCCTTAGATTCAGTACTTGCTACCAATTGCTATATTGCTATAGAAAATTAATGTGCTTCCCGGAAATTTAACAAAGTGAACCTTTAAAATGCAATATTCTAATATTATAAGCTCACTAACTGAGAAATCATTACAATTAGAGATGAGCGAATTTTTCAAAAAATTCGATTCGCCGGTTCGACAAATTATGCGAGAAAAAATTGGTTCGATATGAATATATTTGTGGTGAATTACATTAAAAAAACTGCTATTTCCTGGCTGCTGAGAGCCTTTATAGTGTGCCTTGCAGTAACACACATATGGAGTCTGCTGTGGTAGTGAAATAATACTGTGAGTCAGTATGATATGCAGATGAAAGGCGCCGCTCTTAGAATCACTGCACACTTCACTTATTTGGGCAGTCACAGGGCCAAAAGTGACCATATAACTCAAGTATTAACTCAGCCTTACAGGTCGATGTT
Source organism: Bufotes viridis (assembly GCA_033119425.1). Lineage (NCBI taxonomy): Eukaryota > Metazoa > Chordata > Amphibia > Anura > Bufonidae > Bufotes > Bufotes viridis. The sequence continues at coordinate 538,771,589 of CM065590.1, read as the reverse complement.
AGCGTCAAGAAGAAGAGCACTCCTTTTACATTCTCATCAGCTGATTCCACATAGATGTCTACAGAACTAGTTCTATTAAACGTGTATACAAGTAGAGCCCCCCTGACAGAGTGGAGAGGGTGTCAGCATTAAGTTTGTTTGACGTCACTGATTAAGTTGCCCTTCCTCTGATCCGTCAGAACAATAATCCACAAAAAACGGTTCCTGTCTGTGGAGCATCCGCCTTCACTTGGTCAGCATTTGCTCAATAATCCATCAGTATTGCAAATGCCAAACCAAAACAGGAGTGGATCTAAAACAGAGATGACACGTGAATGTAATATTTGCATGTCTTCTGTGTTTTGTAACTACTCCTGCTTTTGGCTACCAAATCATAAGCCAATTCTGATGGTACCATAAAGGCCATGCGGCTTTTACACAGACAGGATCCATTGTGTGTCTCATTTTTCCTTTCTTCTGACAGATCAGCAGAAGGGTCAAATAAATGATGATGTAAGTCAGGCGCGAAAGGCAAAATAGTGGCCCAGTCAGGAAGTCTGGAGAGTGGGAACAGCATGAGAAGTCCACAGAGTGGCCCTATGACATAGTGGTGAGGTGGAAGCAGCATGAGGAGACCACAGAGTGGCCCAATGGCAGAGTCTTGAGGTGGCGGCAGCATCAGGAAGAGGCCACAGAGTGGCACAATGACAGTGTGAAGGTGGTGGCAGCATCAGGAAGCCAAAGAGCAGCAAAATGACAGAGTCTGGAAGTGGCCACAGCAGCAGTAGCAGCATCAGGAGAAGGCCACAGAGTGGAACAATGACAGAGTCTCGAGTTGACAGCAGTATGAGGAAGCCACCGAGTGGCACAATGACATAGTCTGGAGGTTGCGGCAGTAGCAGCATCAGAAGAAGGCCACCGAGTGGCACAATGACAGAGACCGGAGGTGGCGGCAGCAGCAGCATCAGGAGGAGACCACAGAGTGACAAGGTGACATAGTGTGGAGATGGTAACAGCAGCATCAGGAGACCGGAAAGCGACCCGGTGACAGAGTGGGGATGTGGGTGGCAATACCAGTACCCACTGTCGAAGGTGGGTGAAAAAGTAGCACTTGGCATCAGCTGTGTGGCATCAGGCAAGTGGCAGCATGAGAATAGTAGCTGAGACAGGTAGCCAGAAGAAACCGGTCTCTTTTGTCAAGGTTTGGGTGAGGCAGCATGGATGATCTAATCAGATGAATCAAGCATTGGTGGGTGGAAATCCTGGCTGATCCACACCCAATTCATCTTGACAAAGGTCAGTCTCTCCACATTTTGGGTGGACAGGCGAGTTCTTTTTGGGGTAACTATGGCCCCAGCCGCACTAAACACCCGCTCTGATGCCACACTATCGGCCGGGCATGACATCTTTTCCAGGGCAAACTCAGCCAATTGCAGCCACAAATCCAGTTTGGCTGCCTCCAGGTCTACATGCTGTTGCTGATGATTAGTTTCTTAACTATGTGGGTGAAGAAAGCTGCTCATTAGCGAGTGTAGACTCAGGCTGCTGCTGATGGAGCTTGTACAGCTCCTGCCACACCACCCCTCCACAGCAGCCATGGTAGTGGAACCTGAGCACAGAGCCCCCCCCCCCAGTCAGACCTGCGAGAGGATGCACAATGGAAAAGATAGGCAGCTGCCAACTGACTACATGTTACTATAGTAGTTCAGTTTGTCCTCCCTCTCAGCGGGTGTAAAAAAGGCCCACATTTTGGACCTTTAGCGAGGGTCCAGTAAGGTTGAGAGCCAGAAGTCATCCCACTACCGAATGGTGACAATTCGGCTGTCACAACGCAAGCAAATGAGCATGCATTGGGCCATTTGTGCAAGTGACTCGGAGGGACTCTCTGCCTCCATCTCCACTGCATACTGCCATAGTGTGTCTGGTTTCTCTGCCTCCTCTTCCTCATCGCCCTGTAGCTCCTCTGGCTGCTCCTGATCATCCTCTACTGTCACCTGTGTAGAAAAGCCACAGGCCTCCTCAAAGTGCCTGAGCAAATGGTAGGTGTCACGCATGAGCTGCCACTGGCTGACATTGAGGTTACACAGGGGAGTACTCCTGTCTGCTTGGATCATCAAGAAATCGTTTATGGCCTTTCTCTGTTCGTATAGTCGGTCCAACATATGGAGGGTGGAATTCCAACGGGTGGAAACGTTGCATATCAGCCTATGTTGGGGGATGCTGTTCTGTCTCTGCAGCTCAAGGAGGGTGCCCTTTGCAGTGTACAAGTGGCTGAAGTGCATGCAAAGTGCCCTGGCCATTTTTAGGATGTCTGGCAGATGGGTGGAAGACTTCAGGAACCACTTGGCAACAAGGTTGAACACGTGTGCCATACAGGGTGCAAGGCTCAGCATTCCTTGACGCATCGCCGACAGCATGTTGTTCCCATTGTCAGTCACCATGGTTCCGATTTTCAGTTGTCGTGGAGATAGCCCGGATTTGATTTCTTGATGAATCACACGGAGCAGTTCCACCTCTGTGTGACTCCATTCGCCAAGGCAAACCAGGTGCATAACAGCGTTACACCGCCGTGCCCTGCACTTGTGGTATTATGGAGGGGCACTGTGACTTGTCCCTGCAGTGGAAGCTGAGGACACGGTAGAGGATGAGGAGGCAGAGGCGGACATTGTTGCAAAACTAAAGGCGTGACAAAGTGGAGGCGGAAGCAGCGTCAAGTGGCCAAGATGCTGATGTAGCTGTGCAGGAACCACATTCACCCAGTGCGCTGTAAACGACAAGTATTGTCCCTGACCGTAGTTACAGCTCCATACATTGGCGCTACCGTGCACTTTGGCAAGCACCGACAGGCTCAAAGACAGGCACACCTTCTGTTCTACATATTTGTGAAGGGTTGGTATTGCCTTTTTGGTAAATAAATGATGGCTTGCGACTCTCTACCTCGGCTCAGCACAAGCCATACGTTCTCTGAAAGTTGCAGAGTCCACCACTTGGAAAGCGAGGGGCTGCAGCACCAGCAACTTGGACAGGAGCACATTCAGCTTTTGCACAGTTGGATGCGTGTACGCATACTGCTGTCTCTTGGCAATCGCTTTGGTCATCGATTGCTGATGGAATGTCTGACGAGGAGGAGGAGCAGGAGCATCAGGACCAGCAGAAAATGTGAATGACAGAAAGCTCCCTTAGGCTGAGGTGGTGGAGCCTTGACTGCCTGAAACCCGGTGTGTGCCATTGGGTGATGCAGCGGTTGCTGTGCAGGCTGGACCACCATCTCAGAGCCTCACTACTCCCAAGACACTTTATGGTGACACTGCATACAGTATGTTTACGCAGGGCCGTGGCACCCTGGCCACACTTCACCTTCTGCCCACAGATATTACATATGGCCTTGTTCCACCCAACAGTCTACACTGACTAACTGCTACCTGAGCTGCCTCCGTGAACCACTGCAGAACTACTTCCCGGGCAGGTAGGCTGACACGTTTGGCTCCCCGACCTCCCACTGCTGCCACCCTGCTGACTCCCAGCCATGCTACCACCTTGCTGACTCAGCCGATGCCTCACAGGCAAGCTGTCAACCTCTTCTCCTGATGATAATGCAGCCCCTCTTCACCCGGCTCTCAAGTGCGATTGGCTTCATCATCATTGAATAGTGTCTGCTTGTCACTGATGTCATCCTTAAAGGCCTCTGGGTCAGGAGCCTGACTGCTCGCAATACCACCTTCCACGCCACTCTACCCATCACTACTTGCCTGTCTAGCGGAGGAAGCGGCGAATGTCTCCTCCAGATCTTGGCTGGGCAGTAGCTGCTGACTGTCCTCTAGTAGCTCATCCTTGCTGTATAGTGGAGCTGAGTACACAACATACAATACCTCTGCTGCTGACGAAACAGCAAAGGACAGAGGCAGGTTGAGGACAGGTGAGGGCACAGGGCCTGCTCCCGGGCCATGCCAACTAAGGGTTGTGTCTGAAAAACCCACCAACTTTTGGCTAGGGGTGTCCGATGTCACTTGGGATGAAGTGGATGACACAGTTAGCAAATCAAGAACTGCTGTGTTGCAGGTGCAGACACGACCGCTAGATGACACCGGGAGTTCAGGCCTCTGCCTGCATTTCCTGCTAGCTCCTAGTATCTGTGCTGTTACATAGGACTGCAGGGGATATCTACTATATTATCTGTACTCAGATAGTTATTATTGTGTAAGGGGGCCCACTGAGACTTCATCGCCCAAGGAGCCACATGAACCTGGAACCGGCCCTGCCTGGGGCCCTGGAGAACTAAGTTGTGATTAACGTAGGGGCGGATGGAGCTGCAGTTCCAGGACCCTGCATGAAAATAGGCCCAGCAGACACCCCAGAGCTAGGATCGCATAGGCCGCATCACTGAAGTCACCTGCAAACTACGTCCCGCGGGCTGCATACGGCTCGGCTGACCTTTTGACTGGCTCACAGAGCTGCGACAGGAAACTCCACCTCCTAGCTAATTTACTCACCACACTGGCGCTGACATAGTTGAAGAGAAGCGCCGTAATCTCGTGCAGACGCACTGCGCAAGATTACATCAGCCGCAAGTGAGGTGAATAAATTAACTAGGAGGCTGCACTGGGCTCCGGAGTGTGGCGCGATTCTGAAGAAAAAAAGGTCTTTGCTTTATTATACCACTATTAATGCTGAGTGTTGGGGGTCACTTATGTGGGACCTGTGAATGATACTTATGGGGGATCAGTGTGGATGGCATTTTTAGGGGATCAGTGAATGGCACTTAGGGGCGATCTGTCTGTGGATGGCACTTAGGGGGAATCTGTCTGTGAATAGCACTTAGGGGGATCTGTGGATGGCACTTAGGAGGGATCTATGGATGACATATATATAGCATAAGATGCTATATATTTGTCAATCACAGATCCCCCCTAAGTGCCATCCACAGATCCCCCTAAGAGCCATCCACAGTTCCCTATAAGTGCCTCCACAGATCCCCCAAAACAGTGTCATCCACAGATCCCCCAAAACAGTGTCATCTACAGATCCCCCAAAACAGTGTCATCCACAGATCCCCCAAAACAGTGTCATCCACAGATCCCCCAAAACAGTGTCATCCACAGATCCCCCATAACAGTGTCACTCACAGATCCCCCCCATAAGTGTCACCCACAGATCCCCCCCATAAATGTCACCCATAGATCCCCCCATAACAGTGTAACTTACAGATCCCCCAATAACAGTGTAACCCACAGATCCCCCCCATAACAGTGTCATCCACAGGTCCCCCATAACAGTGTCATCCACAGGTCCCCCATAACAGTGTCATCCTCAGATCCCCCCCATGACAGTGTCATCCACAGGTCCCCCATAACAGTGTCATTTTCAGATCCCCCTCCTTAACAGTACCATCCACAGATCCCTCAATAACAGTGTCCTCCACAGTTTCCCCATAACAGTGCCATCCACAGACCCCATTAGTGTCATCCACAGATCCCCCCATAACAGTGTCATTCACAGATCCTTCCCCATAACAGTGTCATCCACAGATCTCCATTATAGTGTCTTCCACGGGCCACCATTAGTTCAAAACCCACCAAAAGCACACCTTATGGTTTAAAATATTTGTTTTCTTATTTTTCTCCTAGGTGTGTCTTTTTATGCTTTTTTATCTTGAATTAAACTAAACCTTTAATGTTATGAAATTTTAATTTAATTTATATTAATTTACGCCCCATCCATCTACTCTTGGCCCAGCCCCTGGGTCCAAACCCTTTATTTAATTGACCAGTTTTCAGTTGTTCACAAAAAATAAATATCTTCAATATGTTCCTGTTATGGCACTTATAATATACATTTAAGCTTTTCCATCACGTTGCACAGCTCATGCTTTATTATACTTTGTGGTAATGAATATGCCCCTCCCCTTCATTACATTCTCAGAAACAAGTAAAATTATTGCGGACGCCCATGCTCAGAGACTGGATTTCAGGAAAGGGTATCTCCAGGCGGTGCTGGGGAGCGAGCTGGCTAGGATCAGCGACACAAGTATGGGGGGTGACAATAATGGAGGGCTGTCTGGGGGCAAAATTAACTTGTGTGGGGGCAAAATACTTAGTGGGGGGGTCAGTGTGGCGGGCAAACTACATGGAGGGCCATGTAGGGGCAAAATTACTTCGTGTGGGGGCAAATTACATAATGCAGGGCTGTCTGGGGGTAAAATTAACTTTTTGGTGGAGGGGCAAATTACTCAGTTGGGGTCAGTGTGGCGGGCAAACTACATAATGGAGGGCCATGTGGGGGCAAAATTACTTAGTGTGGGGGCAAATTACTTAGTAGGGGCAACTTACATAATGCAGCGCTGTCTGGGGCAAAATTAACTTGTGAGGGGGGGGCAAATTAGTCAGTGGGGGGCAGTGTGGTGGGCAAACTACATAATGGAGGGCCGTGAGGGAGACGTCCCTGGATGTAAGAGGTATGGGCGCGATATATGGGTGGGGCTGTGTGTGGGTATGGCTTGAGGGTGGATGGGGACAAAGGGGCCCCATGATCTCCTATTCCTGGGGGAAGTGCCCCTCCAAAGACCAGACTCTGGATCCGCCACTGGGGCATTGTCAGGGAGAGGGCTCATGGGGGGGGGCAGGCCTTAAGCTGTGTAAAGGGCCCCAAAACTTCTGATGGCAGCCCTGAGGACACTAAACACTTTTAGCGCAATTAACTGCAAAAGTGAACTGCGTATATATTTCTCTTTTTGTACTGAAATACCCCACTAAACGCTTTCACCACATATAGCTGCAGAAGTGAACTGCGTATATATTTTTTCTTTTTCCACAGATTTAAGCCACTAATGGCTTTTCAACAGAGTACTTGCACACCAAGAACAAATTGCTGGAATGACAGAGCTCTATAATGGCTATTTGGATCCCCAAATAATCTTTCCCTGCACTTGTAAATCGCTTTTTTTTTTTTCACAATGAGGTTTTCTCAATCTCTGTCCCTAGCGCCTGTTCTGACCCCTCTCCCTGCACTCAGATGCTGTGAAATGATTCCTCCTTATCCTTTCCGTGTACTTATAAATAGTTTTTTCAGTTTCTTTTTTCCACAATGAGGATTTTCCAATTGCTGTCCCTAGCGCCTTCTCACATCTGTCCCTGCACTTAGAACGCTGGAAAATGTTTGAATCTAAGATGGCCGCTGTATTTATAGGCTGGCTGCTGATTGGCTGCATCATGGATGTCAGTTTGGGTGATCCCGCCTTCCCTTACTTCCTTTCCCCATGTCCTCACACGAGCAGCTGCCATTTTAGGAAAAATGCAAATTCTCATTTGTGAAATTAGGATCAAATTCCAGTTCGTCAGCTTTGATTCGCTTTTCTCTAATTACAATGTATCTGCAATATTTGACTTGATGTGAACTCAGCAATAAAAGGGAAATTAAAAGTATAACTTGCATTGTCAGGTTTAGAAACCTCATTATTAACGATTCCTTAAAAAGAATTATGAGATACCTGATGGGTGACTCCATTCAGGACCCTCATCTATAAGCCGAAATGGAAAGAGGCTCCAAGAAGTTTCTCACTCAGTGAATTACATGGACAGCTGTTTGATTTCAATGATATGTAATGCTTCATTCAATCTGTGGTGGCGCTGTAGGGGATTTGCACACTTGTTATCCACTTCGCAAAGCTATTACAGCTGATTGGTGTAGTTCCAGGGTTGGACTACTATGTGATTATTTTTATTGTTGCAGTACGACAGGTGGGACACCATGTGATCATTCTATTTCAATGGACCTAACAAATAGAAAGGGATTGTTCAAAGTGAGCAATCCTGACTAATGAATCCCTGGGTAATAATAACTAGCTGCATTAAGCCCTGAAACTGTTGAAAATGCCAGAGCAAACACATTTATATATGTGTGAAAAAATAACTGGATTGATGTAAGAAGCAGCTTTAAAAATACCACTAAATAATACATTAAGACTCTATATATAAATGAACATCCATTTCCCATTCATTATCTGGATACATCAAACACATCTGTATTCAGCAGCTGACACTACATCTTTGATATAAAAGTACAGAGAATATTAAATAAATTTGACAACTATATTTTTATGGAATCGTGATAAAAAATAAATAATCATTATCCCTCATATATGCTTACAAATAGAAGTTTATATCAATTTTCTTTTATAGGACGGTCCAAGTGTTAAATGTGAGCAAATATGATCCAATTTGACCATTAATTGCCCCTTGCTTCTTATTTGGTTCTCGGGGACCTTAATGGGGTTTTCCAAGTGTTCTATTTTGATGACATATTCTCAAGATAGGTCATCATTATCTGATCGGTGGGGGCCCGACTCCTGACTCCCCTGGAGATCAGCTGCTTGAAGAGGTCACAGCCTGTTCCTAGGCCAGTGACAACACATTTAGAGATGAGCAAAGTTTTAAAAATACAATTCCGCTGCCTCATTGAATTTTTACCCAAATCCAACTTAATTTGTCACAAAATGGGTTTTAAATCAGCTATTTCCCAGTTGCAAGAACATGTATCTTGGCGTACATCACTGTGCATTGCAGAAACGTGCATATCTAGTCCTTTCTGGTAGTGAAATAATTACTATACGTCAGTATGACAGGCAGTCGACAGGCATCATTGTTAGAATCAGTTCACACTTCACTTATTTCGTCAGTTTTGGCCCCTTAACTGTCCAAATAAGTGAGATGTGAACTGATTCTAAAAGCGATACCTGTCAGCTGCCTGTCATACTGACGCATGGTAACTGTCTCACTACCATTGTGAACTCAGCCTTACAGGCCAATGTTTGTTTTTTGCTATGCATTTCTCCCCCCCCACCCCCCCCCCCGACTAAAAAACAACAGGACGGGGGGGAGAGTGAGAAGGTTGAGGCAGGAAAAATCTAAAGTTCCATTCTCCCCATATCTTAAACCATTTAAACCAAAATTTGTTGAGTGATGGATGAGAACCAAGCCCGTGCAATCGGAAGCCTTTCCAAAAACATTATTTTAACAAAAATAATCAGTTTATACTAATGGCACGTAACCTTGGAAAGATCACTCAAGATCCAAGACTCTACCGTGAATGGGATCACCACCCTCAGCTTTTGGGTAATATAATTATGTATTGCCCCCCAATATTCCTTTAGTTCTGTGCAAGTCCAAAACATATTTAGATGATCGGCCGCAGGTGAATTACACCGTGAGCAGTTAGAAGTGTTTCTCAAACCCGATTTATTAAGCCAGGGATGCTCAACCTGTGGCACTCCAGCTGTTGTAAAACTACAACTCCCATCATGCCCTGCTGTAGGCTGATAGCTGTAGGCTGTCTGGGCATTGTGGGAGTTGTAGTTTTGCAACAGTTCGAGGGCCGCAGGTTGGGCATCCCTCTATTAAGCCATAAATGTGTAACACATGTTCTGTGTAAAATATTAAATTGAACCAAAACTTGATTAAAATTATAAGAAACTAGTCCCATATTCACCGTTATATTATCCCAATCCTAAAATTGAACCATTGGACAATCCCTTCTCCAGGCATTTTGCCCAGGAGAATATCCATTAGTACATCGTGCTTTAAGTAAACATTTATAATATTGTGAGATCTTAACCCTCTGTGCTGGCTTTACAAATCAATCATGCAAAAAAGTGTACATATCTATGTGAAAGAGGGATTTTTCTTTTATACTAGAGAGTGCCGAACGTAACTGAAAATAATGAAACCAAGATAAATTAGGAATATTTTCTCTTTGTGCCAACTCCGAACTAGGAAGAATACGCCCATTCCCAACAACCTGTGCAAGATAAAAAATATTATTCTTTTGCCAATACTGATCCCGAGCCAATTCATTTAAGGCCTATAAATAATAATTATGCCAAAGGGGCATACAACAAAGGGATCCTTTTATTCCCAACCAGTCTCTGATGGTACCCCAGGACTTAGTAAATAGCTTCACAGCAACTCTGTATTCCTGTTGGGGGTTGAATAATTGACAGGATTCGAATAAGGCAAAAATATTGTCATGTGAAGAATTCTTCACTAAAGTTCTACGAGAAGGGTTCTCCTCCCATTCATAATATACTCGCTTTCTCCCCCAGAGTAGATCAGTAATAATTCTCTCAATGAATTTAAAAAATTTGTCTTCAATCCATACTGGGGAGTTCCTGAGGATATACAATAGTTGAGGCAAAATCACCATCTTCACCAAGGATATCCTATCAACTCTAGATAATGGAAGTTATTTATGGGATCAAATTAAGCTGTAAATAATCTTTAATCTTAGAAGAAATAGTGATCCCCAAATATTCAAGTGAATCAGAGATCCTCAAATTACTAGTCAACTCCTCAGTAAGAGGTTCTAATCTGTCTAAGGGCAGAAGAGTAGTTTTACACCAATTAATGTCAAGCCCCGAAACTTCGCCAGAAGAGTTAACAACTCGAATAACTAAATAAATTAAAACCAAAGTAAAACACCCCTAAAAGCGACAAATATATTTTTCTTTTTGCCCTGAAATACACCACTAAATGCTTTCACCACATATAACTGCAAAAGGGAATTGCGCATATATTTCTCTTTTTGTACTCAAATAGGACACTAAACGCCTTTAGCGCAAATAACTGCAAAAGTGAACTGCGTACATATTTTTCTTTTTGTACTGAAATACGTCACTAAACGCTTTCACCACATATAGCTACAGAAGTTAACTGTGTATAGATTTTTCTTTTTCCACAGATATAAGCCACTAACGGCTTTTCAACATAGCACTTGTACCCCAAGAACAAATTACTGGAATGACAGAGCTGAATAATGGCTATTTGGATCCCCAATAATCTTTCCCTGCACTTGTAAATCACTGTTATTTTTCACAATGAGGTTTTCCCTATCACTCTTTCTACCACCTGCAACGTCTGCCTCTGCACTCAGAACGCTGGAAAATGGCAGAATCCAAGATGGCTGTGGGTATTTATAGGGCTGTGACATCACAGGGCTGGCTGGCTGCTGATTGACTGCATGCATGGCATTATGGGTCATCCCGCCTTCCCAGAGTTCCTTGCCCTATGTCCTCACATGTGTAGCCGCCATATTAGGAAAAATTGTGATTCATTACCACGAAGCGCAAGGAAATTCGCATTAGTTGCAAAACAAATTTTTCCAGAAATTCGGATCAAATTCTACTTCGTCAGCTTCAATTCTCTCATCTCTACCCATTTGGATCAGGTTGTGTAATAGATGACATAACTTTAGACAATCTTGTTGTAAGACTCCTTGAGAAGAACTTAACATTTGTATTTAGTAAAGAAATAGGCCTGTATGAACCCATATCTAGGGGATCTTTGCCTTTTTTCGGTATTAATATTATTACCGCATCTGTCATGGATTCCGGAAGACTACTGTCTTCTATTGCCTGAGTAAATACCTTCAGAAGACTGGGAAGAACAACCTCCCTATATTTATGATAGAATTCATATGGCAATCCATCAGATCCTGGAGAAGAGTTTCCCACACAGGCTTTCAAGGCCGCCTTTAGCTCTTGCTAAAGGATTCTCTTTGAATATCTGTAAGAACTGAAACAGAGATGGAATCCAAATATGAATCAATTCATCTGAAACAGTATTTTCAGATTTTTACAATTCTAAAAAATATTTAACAAATGCCTCTTTAATGCATTCCTGATCTTAAATAATTGTGCCTTCACAAGAACTAATACTAACTATCTCTTTTTTTGGATCCTGATTGGAGATCACCCTAGCCAGCATTTTCCCTGGGTGACCTGATTCAGAAAAATATTTTTGTTCCCATTAAAAAAAGCCTTTGCTGGGCCTTATCCAGAAGAAATTCAGAATAAGCCTGATTTGTCCTCTGCATAGTCTCCCCAGTTTGTTCTGTGTATTTAATGGAAAACTCTTCCATACTAGCTACCGCTTCTTCTTGCAAATCTCTCTCTTTCTTAGGGTATTTTCACATTTGCGGCATAGCTATCCGCCACATCAGTCATGCCACAAGTACCCGTGCACTGCCGTGCTGCCGCTCCGTCCCCATTGACTATAATGGGGTGGGGGGAAGAGCTACAACGCAGCACGGCAGTGCACGGCAGTGCACGGCAGAGACCGCCGGACTAAAAAGTCGGACCTGCGATCTCCGGCCGTGCACTGCCATGCTGCGTCGTATCTCCGCCCCCGCCACCTTTATAGTCAATGGGGACTGAGCGGCAGCAAGGCAGTGCACGGGTACTTGCGGCATGGCGGATCCGGCAGGCTGTTCACCCACCGGAGCAGCCTGCCGGATAGCTCTGCCGCAATGTGAAAGTACCCTTAGCATAGCTTTTTCTTAAGTTACACAAACAAAAAACAACAGCAGCACCACCTTAAAAGTAAAGTTGGATACAATCCCTCCTGGATTCAAGGTACGAATCCACAGATAATGTCTAAAGGACAAAAATTGAGGCAGCACTCCAAAGAAGGTGAGGGTGGTGGACACGTTTATTACCCCAGTCGCAAAGTTTCAGCCCAGCTCAATGGGGCCTTTCTCACGCAAACAAATTATGTCCCACAGGGGTTTAAATACCCATATAGTGATAAAGATACATAATTACATAATTGATCATCATTGATACATAATTGAGTGTCAATAAGTATTGAGTGTCATGATTAGTATACAAAATAATAACATATATAATATCCATAGTTCAAGTGCATCAATAATTGATAGTGTAGAAGCTCATATCATAGCAATTGATAATTCATATATAAATTCATCCTTCAATATATAAAATAACATATGATATAAAGTGCCTGTGCATAAGTGAGTAATTACACCTGTGAAAAGTGCCAAGTGCATTTAAAAATCAACAGCATCAGCTGTGATAAATATAATATCTACAAAAACAACTGCTGCATCATTGGTGGCTTATAGCATGAGAGATTACGTCCTCCTTGGGCCAATGCGCATGTCGCAAGCAGCGCCAATCATACACTGCCTTCAGTGAACCCCACAAGACCAAGGTGCGTCACCGCGCTGGTCATGTGAGCGCTCTAAAGAGCGTCACCATGCCGATTACATGTGCGCTCCAGAAGAGACATGGGGATGTCAAACAGGAGAAGGAGCGGTTATCTTACCTGACATGCGCAGTGCACATCGGGGGAAGTACAATCTACTACAAGTGAAATGGTAGGACCCTCACCTTTTTAGGACAAGACCCGACTCCCACTTGACCAGACGAGTAGGCAGAAGACAAGTGGATGAAACTTCAAAGAACAGAGTTCCTTGAAGAACAGAACTTTACGCAAAAAAAAATAAAAAATCACACCAGTCTCACTCTCAACAATGAACACTACTACTAAGACAACAGTGGTAAATATATCCTCTTCCATTCTTACTGAAGCACAGTTGAGTGCACTCGATAAGGGACTGTCATTGTGTCCAACCACTGGGAGCAACAATTGGTTCCAACTAGAAATTGATTTACAACGCCTATACCGAAATATTCAGCTTAAAGTGCGGTTTTCTGATCCTATTCATAATTAACATGATAGTGTTTCTTATACTAGTGCTGAATTCACTCTTAAAAAGATGAATTTACATCTTAAGAGTGATTTCACTCCATATGTTAATACACCAGCACTGGACACATTTATTAGAGCTGTCACTTTGGATATCGACAGATTAAAATCGAGATCCTTAGGGACACCTCTTAAACATCCAAATGTGATCACTGCTGATCTACAAGCTATTTCAGAGTTGCGCAATACTCATTAACCATCAAGCCAGCCGATAAAGCAGGGGCGGTGGTTGTAAGGGATACATCACGTTATATCAAGGAAGTGGAGAGACAATTAAACAATGCTAATGTCTATCAACGTTTACCTTGTGACCCTAAGTTTGATATTTTAATATTTTGATATATTTCAAATGTTGCTATTGTTTTGGATCAAGTCTTACAGGATTTTGCAGTTATGGAGATCCCTCAGGCTAGGGGAGAAACCTGTCCTGGAATGGGGAGGATGGATTGGGAGGTCCCACTGCCTCCTACCTTCCCAATCCATAAAATCCAGCACAAGAACTGACAAACAAAACTGTCTCAGCAACCTACACATTGCTGATACCCTTTTAACTATTCTGGATTTTATCTACCTCACCCAGTTGAGGAACCTGGGTGAGATATACACTCCCTCCAGGACTTGACCATATACTTTACCACAACGTATACCCTTTGTTACTACTTTTTCTGAATAGAGTAGTCAAATAAATGGCATTATCAGGAAATATTGGCCAATTTTGACTAGTAATTTGAAACACATTAAAGAATTAACCAAACACCACTCATGTCCCATCGGTGTCCACCAAACCTTCATGATAGGTTGGTGAAGGCGATGTATCTAACAAGGGAAAGGTACTATCACACATTGGCACCAAGAGGTTAAACTATTATCCTTATCTTAATTGTGTTCATTGTAATGAAGTTCTATATGTTAAAGGGAGCAAGCTTCACACACACCACATTAGGGACATGATTTTATATTCACCATTTTCTTACTTGTGATAGTACATATGTGGTTTACCTACAACAGTGCCCTTGTGGTCTACTCTGTCGGAGAGACCACTTGGGACCTGAAGACGAGATTAAACCAACATAGATATACCATCAGACAAAAAAGAAAAGACTTACCCGTTCCTCAGCATTTTGTTGATTTTGGGCATAAAGAGAAGGATTTTAAATTTTGATAATTGATACTCAAGCAGAGAGAACTCCAATGGATTCATCGATTACAGACTCTCAAACCCAGGGGTCTGAATACTGATTTCAGGTGGGGTCTCTTTGGTTGAGGGTGGGCCTCACTGTATATCCAGTGTTTGTCGAATCTCTTTATCTGTCCGTGCTGTTTGGTAAAATGAATGATGTCATTGAGTTGTTTTTCTTTTCACATACATTTTACAATTATTTTTCTTTATTTTTTAGATCAACATTTACGTGGGACCATAACTTGGTGGGTGGAATCATGCCATTGACCATGGCTGATTGAACCACATTATCCCTATAAGTCTCCTTTCTTTGAGAGTTGTGAGGAGTAGTGTTGAGCGAACAGTTCGAGCATAGTTCGGGTCCGTACCGAATTTTGGGGTGTTCGTGACACGGACCCGAACCCGAACTTTTTCGTAAAAGTTCGGGTTCGGGTTCGTCGTTCGGCATGTATTTTGGCGCATTTTGAAAGGCTGCAAAGCAGCCAATCAACATGCATCATACTACTTGCCCTAAGATGCCATCGCAGCCATGCCTACTATTGGCAAGGCTGTGATTGGCCAAGTGCAGCATGTGACTCAGCCTCTTTATAAGCTTGTGCGCACGTCGGGACGTGCTCACTCCCGATGTGAATAGAACAGGGATAGACGCAGCTGATGCTAGGGCGAGAATAGGCAGGGATAATTGAATAACTGGAAGCAAATTTCTCTCCTCCACCTGTGATTCATCTGAACAACTGCAGCTGAGCTGCTTTTTTGATAGGGATTGGCTATTTTTAGAGTGGCCAGAGTGATTTTTCCATCCACATGTACCTGGGCTGACCGCCGGCCGCCATTTTGCGACTTGTAGTGCTGCAGCAGAAGCTGCCACAGTGTGCATTCCAAAGCTCCAAACAAGTCAGACATCTACACCTGGGATTCAGACCAATAGCGATTTAGCAGCACAGTCCAAGGCTATTTTTTTAAAGGTTGTGCAGACCATTTTGTGGCACATGTTACTGGGCTGATAGGCGGCGGCCATCTTGGGACTAGTGCTGCAGCACAATCTCTCCCAACGTCCGTTAATCACTTGTAATAGTGGTTTGTGCCATAGAAATCCTACATCAGGGACTTGGGTGTGCTTGTGTCACCCCTACTAATACCAGTCCACCTGTAATCCATACAGTGAAAAGCCATAAAGTATTCCAGTGAGGGAATTTTTTTATTTAAAAAGGCCAAGTTAGTTTATCTGGCGTTCAATATACTAGATACAGTTAGGCCTATGCTTCATACATCTGGAATTAGCAAACTAATGTGCTGGGGTTGGGAAAACATATATGTACCCATACTAGAATCTGTCAAAGAAAGCGGTACTCACATATAACAGTCATTCCATCTGTAATCCATACAGTCAAAAGACTGAAAGTATTCCAGTGAGGGAATTTTTTTATTTAAAAAAGGCCAAGTTAGTTTATCTGGCGTTCAATATACTAGATACAGTTAGGCCTGCGTTTCATACATCTGGAATTAGCAAACTAATGTGCTGGGGTTGGGAAAACATATATGTACCCATACTAGAATCTGTCAAAGAAAGCGGTACTCACATATAACAGTCATTCCATCTGTAATCCATACAGTCAAAAGACTGAAAGTATTCCAGTGAGGGAATTTTTTTATTTAAAAAAGGCCAAGTTAGTTTATCTGGCGCTCAATATACTAGATACAGTTAGGCCTCATGCTTCATACATCTGGAATTAGCAAACTAATGTGCTGGGGTTGGGAAAACATATATGTACCCATACTAGAATCTGTCAAAGAAAGCGGTACTCACATATAACAGTCATTCCATCTGTAATCCATACAGTCAAAAGACTGAAAGTATTCCAGTGAGGGAATTTTTTTATTTAAAAAAGGCCAAGTTAGTTTATCTGGCGCTCAATATACTAGATACAGTTAGGCTCTGCGTTTCATACATCTGGAATTAGCAAACTAATGTGCTGGGGTTGGGAAAACATATATGTACCCATACTAGAATCTGTCAAAGAAAGCGGTACTCACATATAACAGTCATTCCATCTGTAATCCATACAGTCAAAAGACTGAAAGTATTCCAGTGAGGGAATTTTTTTATTTAAAAAGGCCAAGTTAGTTTATCTGATGCTCAATATACTAGATACAGTTAGGCTCATGCGTTTCATACATCTGGAATTAGCAAACTAATGTGCTGGGGTTGGGAAAACATATATGTACCCATACTAGAATCTGTCAAAGAAAGCGGTACTCACATATAACAGTCATTCCATCTGTAATCCATACAGTCAAAAGACTGAAAGTATTCCAGTGAGGGAATTTTTTTTTATTTAAAAAGGCCAAGTTAGTTTATCTGGTGCTCAATATACTAGATACAGTTAGGCCTGCGTGTTTCATACATCTGGAATTAGCAAACTAATGTGCTGGGGTTGGGAAAACATATATGTACCCATACTAGAATCTGTCAAAGAAAGCGGTACTCACATATAACAGTCATTCCATCTGTAATCCATACAGTCAAAAGACTGAAAGTATTCCAGTGAGGGAATTTTTTTATTTAAAAAGGCCAAGTTAGTTTATCTGGCGCTCAATATACTAGATACAGTTAGGCTCATGCGTTTCATACATCTGGAATTAGCAAACTAATGTGCTGGGGTTGGGAAAACATATATGTACCCATACTAGAATCTGTCAAAGAAAGCGGTACTCACATATAACAGTCATTCCATCTGTAATCCATACAGTCAAAAGACTGAAAGTATTCCAGTGAGGGAATTTTTTTATTTAAAAAGGCCAAGTTAGTTTATCTGGCGCTCAATATACTAGATACAGTTAGGCCTGCGTTTCATACATCTGGAATTAGCAAACTAATGTGCTGGGGTTGGGAAAACATATATGTACCCATACTAGAATCTGTCAAAGAAAGCGGTACTCACATATAACAGTCATTCCATCTGTAATCCATACAGTCAAAAGACTGAAAGTATTCCAGTGAGGGAATTTTTTTTATTTAAAAAGGCCAAGTTAGTTTATCTGGCGTTCAATATACTAGATACAGTTAGGCCTGCGTTTCATACATCTGGAATTAGCAAACTAATGTGCTGGGGTTGGGAAAACATATATGTACCCATACTAGAATCTGTCAAAGAAAGCGGTACTCACATATAACAGTCATTCCATCTGTAATCCATACAGTCAAAAGACTGAAAGTATTCCAGTGAGGGAATTTTTTTTATTTAAAAAGGCCAAGTTAGTTTATCTGGCGCTCAATATACTAGATACAGTTAGGCTCATGCGTTTCATACATCTGGAATTAGCAAACTAATGTGCTGGGGTTGGGAAAACATATATGTACCCATACTAGAATCTGTCAAAGAAAGCGGTACTCACATATAACAGTCATTCCATCTGTAATCCATACAGTCAAAAGACTGAAAGTATTCCAGTGAGGGAATTTTTTTATTTAAAAAGGCCAAGTTAGTTTATCTGGCGCTCAATATACTAGATACAGTTAGGCCTGCGTTTCATACATCTGGAATTAGCAAACTAATGTGCTGGGGTTGGGAAAACATATATGTACCCATACTAGAATCTGTCAAAGAAAGCGGTACTCACATATAACAGTCATTCCATCTGTAATCCATACAGTCAAAAGACTGAAAGTATTCCAGTGAGGGAATTTTTTTATTTAAAAAAGGCCAAGTTAGTTTATCTGGCGCTCAATATACTAGATACAGTTAGGCCTCATGCTTTCATACATCTGGAATTAGCAAACTAATGTGCTGGGGTTGGGAAAACATATATGTACCCATACTAGAATCTGTCAAAGAAAGCGGTACTCACATATAACAGTCATTCCATCTGTAATCCATACAGTCAAAAGACTGAAAGTATTCCAGTGAGGGAATTTTTTTTATTTAAAAAAGGCCAAGTTAGTTTATCTGGCGCTCAATATACTAGATACAGTTAGGCTCATGCGTTTCATACATCTGGAATTAGCAAACTAATGTGCTGGGGTTGGGAAAACATATATGTACCCATACTAGAATCTGTCAAAGAAAGCGGTACTCACATATAACAGTCATTCCATCTGTAATCCATACAGTCAAAAGACTGAAAGTATTCCAGTGAGGGAATTTTTTTTATTTAAAAAGGCCAAGTTAGTTTATCTGGCGTTCAATATACTAGATACAGTTAGGCCATGCGTTTCATACATCTGGAATTAGCAAACTAATGTGCTGGGGTTGGGAAACATATATGTACCCATACTAGAATCTGTCAAAGAAAGCGGTACTCACATATAACAGTCATTCCATCTGTAATCCATACAGTCAAAAGACTGAAAGTATTCCAGTGAGGGAATTTTTTTATTTAAAAAGGCCAAGTTAGTTTATCTGACGCTCAATATACTAGATACAGTTAGGCCTGCGTTTCATACATCTGGAATTAGCAAACTAATGTGCTGGGGTTGGGAAAACATATATGTACCCATACTAGAATCTGTCAAAGAAAGCGGTACTCACATATAACAGTCATTCCATCTGTAATCCATACAGTCAAAAGACTGAAAGTATTCCAGTGAGGGAATTTTTTTATTTAAAAAGGCCAAGTTAGTTTATCTGGCGCTCAATATACTAGATACAGTTAGGCCTGCGTTTCATACATCTGGAATTAGCAAACTAATGTGCTGGGGTTGGGAAAACATATATGTACCCATACTAGAATCTGTCAAAGAAAGCGGTACTCACATATAACAGTCATTCCATCTGTAATCCATACAGTCAAAAGACTGAAAGTATTCCAGTGAGGGAATTTTTTTATTTAAAAAGGCCAAGTTAGTTTATCTGGCGTTCAATATACTAGATACAGTTAGGCCTATGTTTCATACATCTGGAATTAGCAAACTAATGTGCTGGGGTTGGGAAAACATATATGTACCCATACTAGAATCTGTCAAAGAAAGCGGTACTCACATATAACAGTCATTCCATCTGTAATCCATACAGTCAAAAGACTGAAAGTATTCCAGTGAGGGAATTTTTTTATTTAAAAAGGCCAAGTTAGTTTATCTGGCGCTCAATATACTAGATACAGTTAGGCCCATGCGTTTCATACATCTGGAATTAGCAAACTAATGTGCTGGGGTTGGGAAAACATATATGTACCCATACTAGAATCTGTCAAAGAAAGCGGTACTCACATATAACAGTCATTCCATCTGTAATCCATACAGTCAAAAGACTGAAAGTATTCCAGTGAGGGAATTTTTTTTATTTAAAAAGGCCAAGTTAGTTTATCTGGCGCTCAATATACTAGATACAGTTAGGCCTCATGCTTCATACATCTGGAATTAGCAAACTAATGTGCTGGGGTTGGGAAAACATATATGTACCCATACTAGAATCTGTCAAAGAAAGCGGTACTCACATATAACAAAGTCATTCCATCTGTAATCCATACAGTCAAAAGACTGAAAGTATTCCAGTGAGGGAATTTTTTTATTTAAAAAGGCCAAGTTAGTTTATCTGACGCTCAATATACTAGATACAGTTAGGCTCATGCGTTTCATACATCTGGAATTAGCAAACTAATGTGCTGGGGTTGGGAAAACATATATGTACCCATACTAGAATCTGTCAAAGAAAGCGGTACTCACATATAACAGTCATTCCATCTGTAATCCATACAGTCAAAAGACTGAAAGTATTCCAGTGAGGGAATTTTTTTTATTTAAAAAGGCCAAGTTAGTTTATCTGGCGCTCAATATACTAGATACAGTTAGGCTCATGCTTTCATACATCTGGAATTAGCAAACTAATGTGCTGGGGTTGGGAAAACATATATGTACCCATACTAGAATCTGTCAAAGAAAGCGGTACTCACATATAACAGTCATTCCATCTGTAATCCATACAGTCAAAAGACTGAAAGTATTCCAGTGAGGGAATTTTTTTTATTTAAAAAGGCCAAGTTAGTTTATCTGGCGCTCAATATACTAGATACAGTTAGGCTCATGCTTCATACATCTGGAATTAGCAAACTAATGTGCTGGGGTTGGGAAAACATATATGTACCCATACTAGAATCTGTCAAAGAAAGCGGTACTCACATATAACAGTCATTCCATCTGTAATCCATACAGTCAAAAGACTGAAAGTATTCCAGTGAGGGAATTTTTTTATTTAAAAAGGCCAAGTTAGTTTATCTGGCGCTCAATATACTAGATACAGTTAGGCCTCATGCTTCATACATCTGGAATTAGCAAACTAATGTGCTGGGGTTGGGAAAACATATATGTACCCATACTAGAATCTGTCAAAGAAAGCGGTACTCACATATAACAGTCATTCCATCTGTAATCCATACAGTCAAAAGACTGAAAGTATTCCAGTGAGGGAATTTTTTTTATTTAAAAAGGCCAAGTTAGTTTATCTGGCGCTCAATATACTAGATACAGTTAGGCCATGCGTTTCATACATCTGGAATTAGCAAACTAATGTGCTGGGGTTGGGAAAACATATATGTACCCATACTAGAATCTGTCAAAGAAAGCGGTACTCACATATAACAGTCATTCCATCTGTAATCCATACAGTCAAAAGACTGAAAGTATTCCAGTGAGGGAATTTTTTTTATTTAAAAAAGGCCAAGTTAGTTTATCTGGTGCTCAATATACTAGATACAGTTAGGCTCATGCTTTCATACATCTGGAATTAGCAAACTAATGTGCTGGGGTTGGGAAAACATATATGTACCCATACTAGAATCTGTCAAAGAAAGCGGTACTCACATATAACAGTCATTCCATCTGTAATCCATACAGTCAAAAGACTGAAAGTATTCCAGTGAGGGAATTTTTTTATTTAAAAAAGGCCAAGTTAGTTTATCTGATGCTCAATATACTAGATACAGTTAGGCCTGCGTTTCATACATCTGGAATTAGCAAACTAATGTGCTGGGGTTGGGAAAACATATATGTACCCATACTAGAATCTGTCAAAGAAAGCGGTACTCACATATAACAGTCATTCCATCTGTAATCCATACAGTCAAAAGACTGAAAGTATTCCAGTGAGGGAATTTTTTTTATTTAAAAAGGCCAAGTTAGTTTATCTGGCGCTCAATATACTAGATACAGTTAGGCCTCATGCTTTCATACATCTGGAATTAGCAAACTAATGTGCTGGGGTTGGGAAAACATATATGTACCCATACTAGAATCTGTCAAAGAAAGCGGTACTCACATATAACAGTCATTCCATCTGTAATCCATACAGTCAAAAGACTGAAAGTATTCCAGTGAGGGAATTTTTTTTTATTTAAAAAGGCCAAGTTAGTTTATCTGGCGCTCAATATACTAGATACAGTTAGGCCTATGCGTTTCATACATCTGGAATTAGCAAACTAATGTGCTGGGGTTGGGAAAACATATATGTACCCATACTAGAATCTGTCAAAGAAAGCGGTACTCACATATAACAGTCATTCCATCTGTAATCCATACAGTCAAAAGACTGAAAGTATTCCAGTGAGGGAATTTTTTTATTTAAAAAGGCCAAGTTAGTTTATCTGGCGCTCAATATACTAGATACAGTTAGGCCTCATGCTTCATACATCTGGAATTAGCAAACTAATGTGCTGGGGTTGGGAAAACATATATGTACCCATACTAGAATCTGTCAAAGAAAGCGGTACTCACATATAACAGTCATTCCATCTGTAATCCATACAGTCAAAAGACTGAAAGTATTCCAGTGAGGGAATTTTTTTATTTAAAAAGGCCAAGTTAGTTTATCTGGCGCTCAATATACTAGATACAGTTAGGCCTCATGCTTCATACATCTGGAATTAGCAAACTAATGTGCTGGGGTTGGGAAAACATATATGTACCCATACTAGAATCTGTCAAAGAAAGCGGTACTCACATATAACAGTCATTCCATCTGTAATCCATACAGTCAAAAGACTGAAAGTATTCCAGTGAGGGAATTTTTTTTATTTAAAAAGGCCAAGTTAGTTTATCTGGCGCTCAATATACTAGATACAGTTAGGCCTCATGCTTCATACATCTGGAATTAGCAAACTAATGTGCTGGGGTTGGGAAAACATATATGTACCCATACTAGAATCTGTCAAAGAAAGCGGTACTCACATATAACAGTCATTCCATCTGTAATCCATACAGTCAAAAGACTGAAAGTATTCCAGTGAGGGAATTTTTTTTATTTAAAAAGGCCAAGTTAGTTTATCTGGCGCTCAATATACTAGATACAGTTAGGCCTGCATGCTTCATACATCTGGAATTAGCAAACTAATGTGCTGGGGTTGGGAAAACATATATGTACCCATACTAGAATCTGTCAAAGAAAGCGGTACTCACATATAACAGTCATTCCATCTGTAATCCATACAGTCAAAAGACTGAAAGTATTCCAGTGAGGGAATTTTTTTTATTTAAAAAGGCCAAGTTAGTTTATCTGGCGCTCAATATACTAGATACAGTTAGGCCTCATGCTTTCATACATCTGGAATTAGCAAACTAATGTGCTGGGGTTGGGAAAACATATATGTACCCATACTAGAATCTGTCAAAGAAAGCGGTACTCACATATAACAGTCATTCCATCTGTAATCCATACAGTCAAAAGACTGAAAGTATTCCAGTGAGGGAATTTTTTTTATTTAAAAAGGCCAAGTTAGTTTATCTGACGCTCAATATACTAGATACAGTTAGGCCTCATGCTTCATACATCTGGAATTAGCAAACTAATGTGCTGGGGTTGGGAAAACATATATGTACCCATACTAGAATCTGTCAAAGAAAGCGGTACTCACATATAACAGTCATTCCATCTGTAATCCATACAGTCAAAAGACTGAAAGTATTCCAGTGAGGGATTTTGCTTATAAAAATAATATATTTCATTGTGGTGCGAGTTGAATCGCAACAATGAAGAAAAATACTATTAAGGGACGAGGACGCGGTCGTGGTGGTGTCCGTGGAGCCTCTGTTGCTGGTAGAGGACGTGGCCGCTCGGCCCCAGGCGCACACAGTAGGGAACGAACTCCCTCAACTAGCCGGCAGAATGTACCGCAATATCTCGTGGGGCCCAATGCCGCTCTTAGGATGGTAAGGCCTGAGCAGGTACAGGCATTAATCGATTGGGTGGCCGACAGTGCTTCCAGCACGTTCACCACATGGTCTTCCACCCAGTCTTCTGCGGAAAGCGCACAGGTGGCACCTGAAAACCAAGCCCATCAGTCTGTCACATCACCCCCAAGCATATCAGGGAAACGGTCTGAGCCACAAGTTATGCAGCAGTCTCTTCTTCTGTTTGAAGACTCTGCTTCCAGGGTTTCCCAGGGGCGTCCACCTAGCCCTTCCCCAGTGGAGGAAGACATACCATGCACTGACGCACAACCACTTATGTCTCCAGATGAAGAGGACATGGGAATACCACCACAGCAGAGTCACCGACTCTCTGATGATGACGAAACACAGGTGCCCACTGCCGCGTCTTTTGCAGTGTGCAGACTGAACAGGAGGAGGTCAGGAGGGAGACTGGGTGGAAGACGATGCAGAGGACGATGAGGTCTTAGACCCCACATGGACTGAAGGTCGTGGCGATGACTTTCACAGTTCAGAGGAAGAGGTAGTGGTGAGACCGAGACAACAGCGAAGCCAAAGAGGGAGCAGGGGGCCAGCAGACGAGCCGCGCCCCAGAGTTCGCTCTGCTACTGGACATCGCCAACAGGGACCCAGCCCCACAAAGGCAGCTTCAAAGAGTTCCCTGGCATGGCACTTCTTTAAACAATGTCCTACCGACAAGACCCGAGTGACTTGCACGCTCTGCCATCAGAGCCTGAGGCGAGGCATTAACGTTCTGAACCTCAGCACAACCTGCATGACCAGGCATCTACATGCAAAGCATGAACTGCAGTGGGGTACACACCTTAAAAACCAGGCACTCGCTGAGGCTCCCCTGCTCCCTCTACCGCTGCTGCCTCGGCTTCCGCCTCGAGAGGAATGTTGCCACCTGCCGAGCAGCAAACAGAGGATGTGCCACCGACACCACCACCACCGCCACCGTCAACTAGCGCCTCCACTATATCACACAGCAGCGTTCAGCTCTCAATATCTCAAACCTTAGAGAGGAAGCGCAAATTCCCCGAGTCACCCTCGAGCCCTTGGCCTGAACGCCAGCATTTCTAAACTGCTGGCCTTTGAAATGCTGTCATTCCGGCTGGTGGACACAGACAGCTTCAAACAGCTGATGGCCATGGCTGTCCCGCAGTATGTGGTTCCCAGCCGCCACTACTTCTCCAAGACAGCCGTGCCTTCCTGCACATGCAAGTGTCCGATAAAATCAAGTGTGCACTGCGCAACGCCATTTGTGGCAAGGTCCACCTAACCACAGATACGTGACCAGTAAGCACGGCCAGGGACGCTATATCTCACTAACTGCACACTGGATGAATGTAGTGGCGGCTGGGCCCCCGGCGGACAGTTCCTGGCGCACGTCCTTCCGCCCCTAGGATCGCAGGGCATCATTCTCTGCCTCCTGTAGCCTCCTCCTCCTACTCGGCTTCCTCCTCCACTGCTTCCACCAGCTCATCCGGTCAGCCACACACCTTCACCACCAACTTCAGCACAGCCCGGGTAAACGTCAGCAGGCCATTCTGAAACTCATATGTTTGGGGACAGGCCCCACAGCGCAAAGGAGTTGTGGCGGGTATTGAACAACAGACCGACGAGTGGTTTCTGCCGGTGGGCCTCAAGCCAGGCCTGGTGGTATGCGATAATGGGCGAAATCTCGTGGCAGCTCTGGGACTAGCCGGTTTGACGCACATCCCTTGCCTGGCGCATGTGCTGAACTTGGTGGTGCAGAGGTTCATTCACCACTACCCCAACATGTCAGAGCTGCTGCATAAAGTGCGGGCCGTCTGTGCGCGCTCCGCCGTTCACATCCTGCCGCTGCTCGCCTGTCTGCGCTTACAGCGGAACTTCGGCCTTCCCGCTCACCGCCTCATATGCGACGTGCCCACCCGGTGGAACTCCACCTTGCACATGCTGGAGAGACTGTGCGAGCAGCAGCAGGCCATAGTGGAGTTTCAGCTGCAGCACGCCGCGGCCAGTCGTACTGCCGAACAGCACCACTTCACCACCAATGATTGGGCCTCCATGCGAGACCTGTGTGCCCTGCTGCGCTGTTTCGAGTACTCCACCAACATGGCCAGTGGCGATGACACTGTTATCAGCGTTACAATACCACTTCTATGTCTCCTTGAGAAAACACTTAGGGCAATGATGTTAGAGGAGGTGGCCCAGGTGGAGGAGGAGGAGGAGGATGAGGGCTCGCTTCTAACACTTTCGGGCCAGTCTGTTCGAAGTGGCTCAGAGGGAGGTTTGTTTAAGCAGCAGAGGACAGGTTCACAAGTCGCCAGCCAAGGCACTGTACTGGAGGACGAGGAGGATGAGGAGGAGGAGGTGGAGGGGGACGAGGATGACGCAAGTTCACAGCGGGTGGCAGCCCAGGCCCATCACTGGTGCGTGGCTGGGGGATACGGTGGACGATGACGATACGCCTCCCACAGAGGACAGCTTGTCCTTACCCATGGGTAGCCTGGCCCACATGAGCGAATATATGCTCCAATGCCTGCGCAACGATCAGCAGAGTTGCCCACGCTTTAACGTGTGCAGACTACTGGGTGGCCACCCTGCTGGATCCCCGGTATAAAGACAATGTGCCCACTTTAATTCCTGAACTGGAGCGCGACCGTAAGATGCGCGAGTACAAGCGCACGCTGATAGAGGCGCTCTTGAGAGCATTCCCACATGTCACAGGGGAACAGGTGGAAGGTGAAGGCAGAGGAGTGGCAAGAGGTCGCCAACGCAGCTGTGTCACGGCCAGCTCATCTGAGGGCAGGGTTAGCATGGCAGAAATGTGGAAAAGTTTTGTCTCCACGCCACAGCTATCTGCACCGACACCTGATACGGAACGTGTTAGCAGGAGGCAGCATTTCACTAACATGGTTGAACAGTATGTCTGCACACCCTCCACATCCTGACGGATGGTTCGGCCCCATTCAACTACTGGGTTTCGAAATTGTCCACGTGGCCAGAGTTAGCATGTTATGCCTTGAGGTGCTTTCCTGCCCGGCGGCCAGCGCTTTATCTGAACGCGTATTCAGCACGGCAGGGGGCGCTATTACTGACAAGCGCAGCCGCCTGTCCACAGCCAACGTGGACAAGCTGACCTTCATAAAGATGAACCAGGCATGGATCCCACAGGACCTGTCCCTCCCTTGTGCAGAGTAGTCCTTATTAACTGCCTAAAACATGTCTTGTTGTGCTACGGGCCACTTCTTTATTTGATACAAATTTTATGAAACCCACAGTTGAATGAAACTCTTCTCTGTCTGGGCGCCGGGCCTAACCAGATGAAAGTGGCCGGTTAAACTAACGGGTGACATGAAGCCATAACCTCTGCCATGCTACCTCTGTCTTCTGTCTGGGTGCTGAGGCCTAAGTCAAATAAAGCGGTCTTCTGCTGTGCTGGGGGATATGAAGCTAATCTCTGA
This sequence comes from Bufotes viridis, assembly GCA_033119425.1. Classification (NCBI taxonomy): domain Eukaryota; kingdom Metazoa; phylum Chordata; class Amphibia; order Anura; family Bufonidae; genus Bufotes; species Bufotes viridis. The sequence continues at coordinate 538,744,286 of CM065590.1, read as the reverse complement.
CCTCTCTCCTCTGTCTGGGTCCAAAGGCCTAAATCACTGAAAGAGGCCTTCTCCTGTGGTGTGTGATATGATGCCAGAATATGTGCTGTGGGGCCTCTCTCCTCTTCCTGGGTGCAGGGGTCAAATAAACTAAATTGTGGCCTACTCCTGTGGTGGTTGATATGATGCCTGATTCTCTGATGTGGAACCTCTCTCCTCTGTTTGGGTGAAGGGGTCAAAGTAACTAAATGGTGGCTTCTCCTGTGGTGGCTGATATGATGCCAGAATATGTGCTGTGGGGCCTCTCTCCTCTTCCTGGGTGCAGGGGTCAAAGTAACTCAATGGTGGCTTCTCCTGTGGTGGCTGATATGATGCCAGAATATGTGCTGTGGTGCCTCTCTCCTCTTCCTGGGTGCGGGGTCAAAGTAACTCAATGGTGGCTTCTCCTGTGGTGGCTGATATGATGCCAGAATATGTGCTGTGGTGCCCCTCTCCTCTTCCTGGGTGCGGGGGTCAAAGTAACTCAATGGTGGCTTCTCCTGTGGTGGCTGATATGATGCCAGAATATGTGCTGTGGGGCCTCTCTCCTCTTCCTGGGTGCAGGGGTCAAAGTAACTCAATGGTGGCTTCTCCTGTGGTGGTTAGTATGATGCCAGAATATGTGCTGTGGGGCCTCTCTCCTCTTCCTGGGTGCAGGGGTCAAAGTAATTCAATGGTGGCTTCTCCTGTGGTGGCTGATATGATGCCAGAATATGTGCTGTGGTGCCTCTCTCCTCTTCCTGGGTGCGGGGGTCAAAGTAACTCAATGGTGGCTTCTCCTGTGGTGGCTGATATGATGCCAGAATATGTGCTGTGGGGCCTCTCTCCTCTTCCTGGGTGCAGGGGTCAAAGTAACTCAATGGTGGCTTCTCCTGTGGTGGTTAGTATGATGCCAGAATATGTGCTGTGGGGCCTCTCTCCTCTTCCTGGGTCAGGGGTCAAAGTAACTCAATGGTGGCTTCTCCTGTGGTGGCTGATATGATGCCAGAATATGTGCTGTGGGGCCTCTCCTCTTCCTGGGTGCAGGGGTCAAAGTAACTCAATGGTGGCTTCTCCTGTGGTGGTTAGTATGATGCCAGAATATGTGCTGTGGGGCCTCTCTCCTCTTCCTGGGTGCAGGGTCAAAGTAACTCAATGGTGGCTTCTCCTGTGCTGATTGATATAAAGCTGATGGTTGTGCCATCTGACATGGTTGCCAGGGTCTGATTCAATGGGGGCCTACTCCTGTGGTGGGTGATCTAAATGCCTGATTCTCTGCTGTGAAACCTCTCTCCTCCGTCTGGGTGTAGGGGTCAAAGTCTTTCAAAGTCGCCTTCTCCTGTGCTGATTGATATGAAGCTGATGGTTGTGCCATCTGACATGGTTGCCGGGGTCCCATTAAATTGTGGCCTACTCCTCTGGTGGTTGATATGATGCCTGATTCTCTGATGTGGAACCTCTCTCCTCTGTTTGGGTGAAGGGGTCAGTAACTAAATGGTGGCTTCTCCTGTGGTGGCTGATATGATGCCAGAATATGTGCTGTGGGGCCTCTCTCCTCTTCCTGGGTGCAGGGGTCAAAGTAACTCAATGGTGGCTTCTCCTGTGGTGGCTGATATGATGCCAGAATATGTGCTGTGGTGCCTCTCTCCTCTTCCTGGGTGCGGGGTCAAAGTAACTCAATGGTGGCTTCTCCTGTGGTGGCTGATATGATGCCAGAATATGTGCTGTGGTGCCTCTCTCCTCTTCCTGGGTGCGGGGTCAAAGTAACTCAATGGTGGCTTCTCCTGTGGTGGCTGATATGATGCCAGAATATGTGCTGTGGGGCCTCTCTCCTCTTCCTGGGTGCAGGGGTCAAAGTAACTCAATGGTGGCTTCTCCTGTGGTGGTTAGTATGATGCCAGAATATGTGCTGTGGGGCCTCTCTCTCTTCCTGGGTGCAGGGGTCAAAGTAACTCAATGGTGGCTTCTCCTGTGGTGGCTAATATGATGCCAGAATATGTGCTGTGGTGCCTCTCTCCTCTTCCTGGGTGCAGGGGTCAAAGTAACTAAATGGTGGCTTCTCCTGTGGTGGTTGATATGATGCCTGATTCTCTGCTGTGAAACCTCTCTCCTCCATCTGGGTGTAGGGGTCAAAGTCTTTCAAAGTCGCCTTCTCCTGTGCTGATTGATATAAAGCTGATGGTTGTGCCATCTGACATGGTTGCCAGGGTCTGATTCAATGGGGGCCTACTCCTGTGGTGGGTGATCTAAATGCCTGATTCTCTGCTGTGAAACCTCTCTCCTCCGTCTGGGTGTAGGGGTCAAAGTCTTTCAAAGTCGCCTTCTCCTGTGCTGATTGATATAAAGCTTATGCTTGTGCCATCTGACATGGTTGCCGGGGTCTGATTCAATGGTGGCCTACTCCTGTGGTGGGTGATCTAAATGCCTGATTCTCTGCTGTGTAACCTCTCTCCTCCGTCTGGGTGTAGGGGTCAAAGTAACTAAATGGTGGCCTACTCCTGTGGTGGGTGATATGATGCCTGGTTCTCTGCTGTGGGACCTCTCTCCTTTGTCTGGGTGCTGTGGTCAAAATAATAGTAAGTGACCTTCTCCATTGGTGGGTGACTTGAAGCCTGATTCTGTGCTATGGGACCTCACTCCAATTAATATTGTTTAATTTTTATTTATTTTATGTTAACGCATCATTTCCCTATCTACATTTGTTTGCAGGGGATTTAACTACATTTTGCTGCCTTTTGCAGCCCTCTAGCCCTTTCCGGGTGTGTTTTACAGCCTTTTTAGTGCCCAAAAGTTCGGGTCCCCATTGACTTCTATGGGGTTCGGGTTCGGGATGAAGTTCGGGTCGAGTTCGGATCCCGAACCCGAACATTTTTCGAAAGTTCGGCCGAACTCGTCGAACCCCAACATCCAGGTGTTCGCTCAACTCTAGTGAGGAGCCATTGATAGTGGTTGGTACACCATTCTCTTTTATATTGCTGTCTCATTGCCCCCATGAATCTAACATTAGTATTGTCTTCAAATATATGGACTGTTTCATTATGTCTGAGGCTATATTACTTTCCTTGCAGGCTCCTGTGTCTGAATATATAAGTATCATGTTTTTTATACTCTTTAAGATGTATTATCTGAAATGAATATACATATACATAACTTATTCCTAAATATTTTATCCTCAGGTGGTTATTCTTTGGTTTGATCTATTATACATCGTGGTCAGCGCAGTGATGCTCTTTGGAGCGCTCACGTGACCGGCGCGGTGATGCCCCTCGGTCTTGTGGGGTTCGCCGAAGGCAGTGTATGATTGGTGCTGCTTGTGACATGCGCATTGGCCCAAGGAGGACGCAATCTCTCACACTATGAGCCACCAACGATGCAGCAGGTGTTTTTGTAGATATCATATTTATCACAGCTGATGCTGTTGATTTTTAATTGCACTTGGCACTTTTCACAGGTGTAATCACTCACTTATGAACAGGCACGTTATATCATATTTTATTTTATATATCAAAGGATGAATTTTTATATGAATTATCCATTGCTATAATATGAGCCACTATCAATTATTGATGCACTTTTGAACTATGGATATTATATTATTATATATGTTATTATTTTGTATACTAATCATGTATTATTGACACTCAATCATGTATCACTGTTAATCAATTATGTAATAATATATGGGTATTTAAACCCTTGTGAGACATCACTTGTTTGCTTGACAAAGGCCCCATTGAGCTGGGCTGAAAGTTGTGACTGGGGTAATAAACGGGTCCACCACCCTCACCTTCTTTGGAGTTTTTTGTTAAGTTAGAGATGTTGCTTATACACACTCCCTCATAAAGGCCTTAAATGCATCCCATACCAAATGAGTCCTTGTTTAGTTATAGTTGGTATCCCAAAAAAATTCTATCTCCTGTTTAATCAATTCATGGTTATCCATTATAAAAATCCAGTGAGAATTTAATCTAAATGGAGTCTAACACTATATTTATCATCCAACATACATAACTCAATGGAGAGGGGTAAATGATCGGATAGAGACCTAGCCTCATATTTCATACATTTCATATGTTTCAAATAGTTTTTGTTAATCAGGGCTAAGTGTATCCTAGACATGGATCTCCCGGATTTAACAACACAGGAATATGCTCGTTTCCCCTGCCCTAGATATCCCCATATATCCACAAAGCTGGATTCCTGGCAAAAACGGGACAGAGGAGACCCTTGAAGTGGGATATTCATATCTGTCTCCATAGAAACCCTGTTCTTTTCTGGATCAATAACACAGTTAAAATCCCAGGTCACAATGACAGGGGATTCAGGCCACTGATCCATAAAAGTTAGTAAGCAATTAAGTACATAAAGAGAAAATGGGGGAGGAATATATAAATAAAAACGAAAAAACATAATTTCCCAAAAAGGTTTCCATAAAGAAAAACAAATCTCCCCTGCTTGTCGGTTGGAGAAAGACGGGCAGAATTGAATAACTAGTAAAAGTGGAATGGTAGGTCTGGACGTCCCATCCCCCACCGAGTCGAGGGATCTCCCCTGAGTAAAATGGATCTCCACTAAACTGACAATCGCTGGAAGATGTCTCTGAATCCGATCACAAACTGCCTGTCTTTTAAATTTATCGCCAAGGCCCCGAACATTCCAGGCTAGGATTCTAAGCGACATCAATCAGCAGAGAGAGGAAGAAGAAAAAAATTAAAATTACACAACCATTTCTGCCTCTTCACCCTACAACCTGGGAGACGCATCTCAACCCACCCCAGAAACATAGCTCCCCCCCCCCCTACCCACCAACTCTTCATTCGCCACCATCTGCTCTCTCAACTAAGACCACCCCCACTCTCCCCCACTCCCACCAAAATTAAGAAAAGGAACCGTAAAAAAAAGAGACAGTAGTCATAAAAAAAGGAAACTTCTTAAATATTATTTTGGTACAACCAGTCTGAGTCCAGGGTATTGAAAAAATGAATTTCACCATTGAATATTATTCGCAATTTAGCTGAGTAAACAAATTAATATCTGATACTCTTTTCCTGTAAGCGTTTTTTTGCCACCATAAAACTGTGTCTCCTTTTCTGGATCTCTCTAGAGAAATCCAGAAAAAAAAGAAGCTATTTCCATTATATACAATAGGAGGACACGCCCTTCTCAAAACCATGTCTCGGTCTTGTGACGTTAGTATCTTGACCAAAAGTGTCCGTGGCTGATGGGCTTACCCCCGGGAACCCGTTGTGCCCTTTCCACCAGAAACAAAGGAGAAAAGTGTTCCTTCCCAAACTTCTCCTGGATTAGGGACTGTATAGTTTAGATTTTAGATAGATTTTTTTTCGGGTAGACCTAAAATTCTTAAATTACATCTCCTAGACCTGTCCTCCCAATCCAGAATGTCGACCTCTATTCCCATTGTAGAGTTTCAGATTTTACTATTTTAGTCTCCCTCTCCAGAGCCCCCACAGTTTTTTGAATGGTTGTGACTCTGTCCTGGATCTTGTTAGCATTGTCCCTTATCAGAACCACATCTGTCTGAATTACCCCGAGATTCATTGAGATATTATGTATTAGATCTTCATTTTTTTTTTTACCGCAGCCAGGATTTCTTTTAAGGGGGCAGGCTCCACAGTAGATGAATAGTTTAACTCTTCCCTCCTCATCTCTTTATTCTCCTCCTCCATTGCTTCACCCGCTTTGGCTCTAGGATTTTGTTTACTGTTTAAATCAGCCATCCCTTTTTATCCTGCTCTTCTAATAACATTGGGGGACTTTAAAAATGTATCTATTTTCCCTAATATTTTCTGCCCCAATCTTGGAGATGAACAATCCGCCGAGCATCAATTTTGCTTGGGGGCCATTTCTTCCCCCTCTCCTCTAAATATTCTTTTTCCCATTCCCTTTCCCTTGTTCAGCAGCGGTTAATCTCGCTTAGTCCCGACATATGTTCAATAGTAGCATCCAAGATATCACAGAAAAAAAAGATGGACTATATATATTGTGGTAAGGTGCAAGGTGTCATATGTGATGGCAGGTACGTGTCACCGAGGTTGCTGGCCTCGGTGAGGTGAGAGCCGGGTTTTTGTCTGCAGCAGCTAGTGCTGTTTGACTTTGTTAATAGCATGGCTGCAAAGCCGATCCGGGCCGGCTCTTACTGGGAGCAGCTAAAGAGTAGGGTGGGTGGCTGCTCCCCACGGTCCAGTCCATGTTTTGGGCTGGATATAAAATGCAGCCAGCAGCTGTGTCTGAGGTGGTGATTATCCTGGAGCTGCTAACAGGGCTGGGAGTTCTCTGTCCAGGAGGAAAGAGCTCAGCAAGGAGGTATTTTGTTCCTGGCTACCTGAAGCTGGATTCTCCTGCGGCTGGGCCGACAGCGTGGTGCGAACCTGCACCTACACCTCCCAGGTGACTGAACCTGTGTTGGACTGTTTTTGTTTGGCTACGTTATTTCCGTTGTGTGTGAACTGTCACCAAGAGACTGTTTTTCATTTTGTGTGCAAGTGTGAATAAAACACTGTTTGTTGCACAATCTGGACTCCTTGTTTTGCCTCTAAACTGCACCCGCACCGCTGTCTACCAGAGCGACTCCCCACATTTGGTGTCGGATGCGGGCATGCGCAGTGAGGCTGGCGTGAACGCCGAAGTTTTGTTTTTCTAAAGTGTATGGAATATATTAAGCCAGCAAAGCTGCAAGCAGGAGTTTCTGGCAACATGGAGGCTGCTGTGAAGGCTCTCATAGAGGCTAACGTTCAGCAGCGGGAGACCAACCAACTACTGCTACAACATGTGATGGCGTTACAGGCGGCAGGAGCGTCCCACCACGTCCAAGATGCCCGGAAAGCGGTCCGTGCGGCGATCCCAAAAATGACCCCCGCAGACGACGTTGAGACGTACCTGGCGGTTTTTGAGAGGGTCGCCGTGAGGGAAAAGTTACCCCGTGACCAGTGGGCTGAGGTGGTCGCTCCGTTACTGGCTTCCGGACCCCAGCAGGTGTTTTTCGACTTGTCGGACGACCAAGCGGCAGACTATGACACTGTGAAAGGAGAGGTCCTAGCCAGACTGGGCGTGAACGTGCTGGTCCGCGCCCAAAGAGTCCACCAGTGGGACTTTAAAACGACTGAACCCGCTAGGCCGCAGTTCTACGATCTGCTGCACAGGCTGCAAAAGTGGCTGCAGCCCGATCTACTAAGTCCCACTGCCATGCTGGATCGACTGTTGGCGGACATCTTTTGGAGGGCCCTGCCTTATCCCCTCCAGCACTGGATCGGCCAGGTATCGCCCACCAATGCCCTGGAGATGGTCGACCTGGTGGAGCGCTACGAGGCCACCAGAAACCTGCAGGGGACTCTTGCGGGGAAGGGGTCAGTCAAACCCCGGAGGCCTCTGCCCCAGTTCCGACGTCCGGCGACAGAGCGGCCTGCCCGGAATATACCCCCTGCGAGTCCGCCTCCCGTGGTATGCTGGAGGTGTCAGGAGCCAGGCCACATCAGGGCCGACTGTCCGCATCGGGATGAGCCGATGGATATGAACTACGGGGGTCGTCACTCCCTGTATGCACGGAAGCTGTGCGCAACTGGCACCCGTGAGGTGCAGGACCATAACCACCTGTGTCAGGTAGAGGTGGGAGACTCTCTGGCGGTGGCTCTGCTGGACTCCGGGAGTTTAGTCTCCCTGGTAAGGGCTGCACTTGTACGGCCTGCGGAGTATACTGGCCGTAAAGTCGGGGTCCTGTGCATCCACGGAGACCTGAAAGACTATCCCACTGCACTAGTGACTTTGTCCACAGCGGCTGGTAGGTGGACCCACGAGGTGGCTGTCGCTACTAAACTCCCACACGAACTAATACTTGGGAGGGACTTCCCGGTTTTCCGGCGCTGTGGCCGGCAATAAAGGTATCTGAGGGACCCGAGACAGGGGTGACCCTAGTAGAGTGGCCTGATACCGCTGGAAGGCCAGAACCCTGGGAGCCCGAGTCTGAAGGGCCGGCGGTAGGGGTGACCACTGCTCCAGCGGTAGAGGGGAGACAACCCCACTGAGTGTAATGGTGGGAGACACGGAGGACTTGCCACCGGGACCTGAGTTGGCAGACCTCAATGTCTCCGGGGAAAATTTTGGGACCGCACAACACCGGGACCAAACCCTAACCAGGGCCTGGGAGAATGTGCTGAAATTGATGGGAAACCCCAGAAACCAGGGGCTGAATTAATGTTCCCACGGTTTATTGTTCTGCAGGATATGTTGTATCGGGTGAACCAAATCCGAGGCGAACCTGTTGAACAGTTGGTGGTGCCCACAGCGTATCGCAAGCTTGTCATGGAGCTTGCCCACCAACATGTTCTTGGGGACACCTGGGGTGGCAGAAAACCCAGGACCGCATACTGCAGCGATTTTATTGGCCCAGTGTGTTCAAGGAGGTAGAGAATTATTGTAAGTCCTGTCCGACCTGTCAGATAACTAGCCCCCAGCCACATTTCCGTAGTCCCCTGGTACCTCTGCCAATTATTGAAGTACCGTTTGAGCGAATCGCGATGGATTTAATTGGGCCTGTACCAAAGTCTGCCAGGGGCCACCAACACATTCTGGTAGTTCTCGACTATGCCACTCGGTATCCGGAGGCGGTGCCTCTGCGACATACCTCAGCTAAGCTCATTGCCAAAGAGTTGATGGAGATGTTTTCCCGTGTGGGCCTGCCAAAAGAGGTTCTGACAGACCAAGGGACCCCTTTTATGTCCAAAGTAATGAGGGAACTGTGTAAATTGTTGCGTATAAAGCAGTTACGGACGTCCGTTTACCATCCGCAAACAGACGGTCTTGTGGAGAGGTTTAACCAAACTCTAAAAAATATGTTAAAGAGGGTGGTGTCTAGAGATGGGAAGGACTGGGATCTGCTTCTGCCCTATCTCATGTTCGCAGTGCGAGAGGTGCCCCAGGCATCTACTGGGTTCTCGCCCTTCGAACTGCTTTATGGCAGACACCCTCGGGGCCTGTTGGATATCGCCAAGGAAGCGTGGGAACAACAGCCTGTCCCCCACAAAAGTGTCATTGAGTATGTCGCCCAAATGCAGGACCGGATGGAAAGGGTGTTGCCCTTGGTCCGGGAGCATATGGAGGCAGCGCAACAAGCCCAGAGTAGGGTGTACAATCGTCAGGCTCGGGTACGGGACTTCAATCCGGAGATCGGGTTTTGGTTCTGGTACCCACCCTTGACAGCAAATTCCTAGCTAGGTGGCAGGGCCCCTATGAGGTGATCGAGAAGGTAGGGGAAGTAAATTACAAAGTACACCAGCCAGGCGGCGCAAGCCGGAGCAGGTGTACCACGTGAATTTACTTAAGCCGTGGAAAGATAGGGACACAGCCGACGACCACAGCCCCGGCCAGGGCTTCTAGGTGAAAAGGGTCCAGCCCCACAGTTCGAGGCCTGTGAAGCAGTAACCACGGTAAAATTGCAGACAGCCTGTCTTCCAAACAAGTTCAGGAAGTCAGGGAGTTCATCAGTCGGAACACGGATGTGTTCTCGGACCTCCCTGGCCGCACGTGTCTCATCCAACATGACATCGTCACTGAGCCTCAGGCCAAGATCCGGTTAAAACCATACCGGGTACCCAAGGCTCGGCGACGGGCCATCGCGGAGGAAGTACAGTTAATGTTGAAGCTCGAGGTCATTGAGGAGTCGAAAAGTGAGTGGGCCAGTCCCATAGTCCTAATACCCAAGCCGGATGGGACGTTACGGTTCTGCAACGACTTTCGCAAGTTAAATGAAGTATCCAAGTTTGACGCTGTATCCCATGCCCCGAGTAGACGAGCTGGTTGAAAGTTTAGGACAAGCCCGTTATTTTTCTGTGCTGGACCTCACTAAAGGGTACTGGCAGGTACCCTTAACGGAGTCGGCTAAGGAAAAACCGCATTTGTTACCCCGCAGGGCCTGTATCACTACAAGGTGTTACCCTTTGGCCTGCATGGCGCCCCGCCACTTTCCAAAGGTTAATGGACATAGTGCTGCGACCACATCGTCGGTACGCCTCGGCCTACTTGGATGATGTAGTCATCCACAGCACCGACTGGGAAAGCCATTTACCCAAGGTGCAGGCGGTAGTGGATGCCCTGAGGAAAGCCGGACTGACCGCTAACCCAAAGAAGTGCTCCATAGGGTTAGAGGAGACAAAATATCTGGGATATGTAATTGGGCGGGGAGTCATCAAACCTCAGGTAACTAAGGTAGAGGCCATTCGTAACTGGCCCCGACCGGTCACCACCAGGCAGGTAAAGTCGTTCCTGGGGATTGTAGGTTACTACATGAGGTTTGTGCCCCACTTTGCCACAATAGCAGCGCCATTGACAGACCTGTTGAAGGGGCGAAAGTCTGGGAGGGTTAGCTGGAGTGAGAAGGCGGAGGAGGCTTTCTCCGCGTTGAAGTCGGCCCTGTGTGGGTCCCCGGTTTTGGTGACACCCGACTTCAACAAGGAGTTTGTCGTACAGACCGACGCCTCGGAGGTAGGCCTCGGTGCGGTACTGTCGCAGGAGGTCAACGGGAAGAACATCCCGTTGTCTTCCTGAGCCGTAAGCTCAGTCCCGCCGAGTCCAGGTATAGTATAGTGGAGAGGAGTGCCTGGCTCAAGTGGGCACTCGAATCTCTCCGCTACTACCTGTTAGGGAGGAGGTTCCGTCTGGTGACCGACCATTCCCCCTCAAATGGATGAGTCAGGCCAAGGAGAGGAATGCTCGGGTCACCAGGTGGTTCCTATCTCTTCAAAATTTCAAGTTTTCCGTGGAACACAGGGCAGGCCGCTTGCAGGGCAACGCAGATGCCCTTTCCCGCGTCCACTGCCTCACGTGTGTTCACCCCTCAGGGTTGAACAAAGGGAGGTATGTGGTAAGGTGCAAGGTGTCATATGTGATGGCAGGTACGTGTCACCGAGGTTGCTGGCCTCGGTGAGGTGAGAGCCGGGTTTTTGTCTGCAGCAGCTAGTGCTGTTTGACTTTGTTAATAGCATGGCTGCAAAGCCGATCCGGGCCGGCTCTTACTGGGAGCAGCTAAAGAGTAGGGTGGGTGGCTGCTCCCCACGGTCCAGTCCATGTTTTGGGCTGGATATAAAATGCAGCCAGCAGCTGTGTCTGAGGTGGTGATTATCCTGGAGCTGCTAACAGGGCTGGGAGTTCTCTGTCCAGGAGGAAAGAGCTCAGCAAGGAGGTATTTTGTTCCTGGCTACCTGAAGCTGGATTCTCCTGCGGCTGGGCCGACAGCGTGGTGCGAACCTGCACCTACACCTCCCAGGTGACTGAACCTGTGTTGGACTGTTTTTGTTTGGCTACGTTATTTCCGTTGTGTGTGAACTGTCACCAAGAGACTGTTTTTCATTTTGTGTGCAAGTGTGAATAAAACACTGTTTGTTGCACAATCTGGACTCCTTGTTTTGCCTCTAAACTGCACCCGCACCGCTGTCTACCAGAGCGACTCCCCACAATATATACATGGCAGCAGTAAAATCAGGGAGACACTTTCAAAAGTCCTGGAAGAGGTTGCTTATTCATAAAAGAATAGTGTGGCTTAGTCCTTTAACCAGGAGGCAGGAGGTGACGTTAGGGCAGGTATGGACAGCTGAAAACAGTGACAAGACAGTGGACGAGACAATCACATTTTCCAATCCCAATAGTGTGGAGGCAGGAGGTGGCTCATCCATGCAATCTGGAGGCAGGAGACGAAACCCAGGCAAGCGTGGACAAACAAAGACGTGTAAGGACGGAGGAAGCAAACTCCAAACTTTCCGATCCCAGGGGTGGTGGTGTGGAGGAGGCGGAGAAGGGAGAAGGAACTCAGACGTTCCCAGCTCCAGGAAACGCCAGCTCACAGGGGGGTCTCCTCCGCTGGGCGCTGGACACCCACAGCACGGCGGCACCTTGGGACCTCCGGTATCTAGTACAGTTCGGTTAGTGAGGTGGCCTCATGACAGAGTGGAGAGGGTGACAGGACTATGTTTGTGTTGACGTCACTGTTTATTTTTCTCTTCTTCTGATCTGTCAAAAGTACAACCCCAAAAAAACAAATGCTACTGGAATTACTTATGTAAAAAAAAACAAGTATAAAACCAAATATGTGAAAAAATAGAGCACTATTTCACGCCAATTACAGAATCAATGCCCAGTGGAATTACTTATGTATAAAACAATGTGAAAACCCCAAAACCTATGGAACTGTGTGTTGGAGGTGGCTGGAGAGGGGATCATGTTTTTAACATGGGACTGTATGTTGATGGTGGCTGTAGGATAGAGTGATTTTATTTGCATGGGACTGTATGCTGGAGGGGGTAGGGAGAGGCAGGGATGTTATTTAAATGGGACTGTATGTTGATGGATGCTGTGGGAGGGAGTGATGTTGCTTAAATGGGACTGAATTTTGGAGGGGGCTGGGGCAGGTTGATGTTATTTACATGGGATTGTATGTCAGAAGGGGCTGGGGGAGGCAGTGATGTTATTTACATGGAAATGTATGTTGATGGCCGCTGTGGGAGGGAGTGATATTATTTATATGCGACTAAATGGTGAAGGTGGCTGGTGGGGGGAAATTATGTTGTTTACATGGAACTGAATGTTGAGGGGGTTATGTTTACATGGGGTTGCATGTTTGAGGCAGCTTCGGAGGAGGTGATGTTATTTACATGGGACTGTATTTTGGAGGGGGCTGTAGATAGAGAGGGATGCACTGGAAGAACTGAAGGACCTATGGAGACATCACAGGTCATTTAACCAGCAAAACAGGCAGTGGTTAAGAAGGACCTGCGATGATTTCACCATCATGTGACCAATGCAGGAGAGAACGGCAGTGAAGAGGAGAAAAAGCTGTAGTGATGTCTGCTACATGAGGAGAGGTAAGTGAAGGAAGAGGCAGAGTTAGGAGTTGTGGGTATTTAACTGGGACTGTATGTTAGGGCTGAAGGGAAGGATGTTATTTACTATGGAACTGTGTTGTAGGTGGCTGGGGAGGGGTCATGTTATTTACATGGGAATGTATGTTGATGGTGGCTTTAGGATATAGTGATGTTATTTACATGGGACTGTATATTGGAGGGAGCTGGGAGAGGGAGTGCTGTTATTTACATTGGACTATATGTTGGAGGTGGCAGTGTGAGGGGATTATGTTATTGACATGGGAGCTGTGTAAGGGGATTATGTTTTTTTCATGGGACTGTATGTTGGAGGCAGCTGTGGGAGGAAGTGATGTTATTTACATGGGACTGTATGTCGGAGGGGGCTAGGGGAGGCAGTGATGGTATTTACATGGGACTGTATGTTGATGGTGGCTGTGGGAGGAAGTGATGTTATTTATATGGGACTGAATGGTGAAGGTGGCTGGTGGGGGGGAATGATGTTATTTACATGGAACTGAATGTTGAGGGGGTGATGTTTACATGGGATTGAATGTTGGAGGCAGCTGGGACTGAGGTGATGTTATTTACATCAGACTGTATTTTGGAGGGGGCTGTAGATAGAGAGGGATGTTATTTACATGGGACTGTATATTAGAGGGGGCTTGAGAGATGGTGTGATGTTATTTACATGGGACTCTTTGGCAGATGGAGGGGAATAGTGGAATTTACATGGGACTGTATGTTGTAGGGGCTGAATGGAGTGGAGTGATGTTATTTACATAGGACTCTATTTTGTAGGGGGCAGAAGAGATGAGACTGTGGAGGGTGGAATATTTCTACAGGGGGCACTGCAAATCCAGGGGACCTTATAGGCATTTTTATTACTACTGTGGGCTCTATAGGAGGGACTTATAGATCTGCCTTATTTCTACTAATAGCACTATTGGGGCCCTATTACTGCTGAGGGGTCTGTAGAGAGCTTTATTACCACTGAGGGAACAATAGGGGGCCTGATTTCTACTGGGGGTTCTGTGAGGGTATTATTAATACTGAAGGGCTCTTCTACTAATGGAGGCACTCTTGGGGAGCGTTATAACGGTTGGGGGCACTGCAGGGGGCAGTATTACTAAAGGGGACATTGTAGAAGGGAATTACTATTGGTGGGACTATGAGGAGCACTATTACTATGGGAGTACACATTTTTCTTCAGGGTAGTATTTGGTGGTATTGGGGAGTACAGTAAGCAGCAGGATAACACTGTAGGGACTCCAGGTTGGAGGATGATGATAGAAATGTGAGGAAGCTAAGTTGTCCATGTGTCACATTCTGCAGAGACGAGACGCTGCTGAGAGAAGAACTTCATCGTAGGAGACATCACCTGGTAGCCCCTGGATGTGACAAGTATGTGCTGCTGTATAACAAGTACAGCAAAATGCGGTGTGTGTGGGTAAGGGCGACTTAGAGAATTGGGCCCTATTCATTGTGTCTTTTCAGACACTAGCAACGCCCCTGCCACTTACAGAATCAAGGCCTTATGGAATTCCTTATCTATTACACAAGCTGTAAAACCAAATACGTGAAAAAATATTTGGAGCTCTATTTCACCACAATTACATAATGAAGGAGTTATAGAATTATAAATGTCAAAAGCATTGTGGACACCACAATTGCAGTAGTATTAGACAGCTTTTTCACCCCAATTAGTGCATCAGGGTATAATAGAATTGCATATCTATCTATTACTTATTAACCAAGGGGGATACTTTTCTATTAGCTCCTACACTTTCCCTATGCTCTCTCTATTGTCCTATTGTGTGAATAAAGTCTCCCTATGATATCTCTATTATCTCCCAACACTGTCTTTGTGCTTTCCCTGAACTGTTCCAAACTAAAATGTTACAAATAAAGTCTTTCTCAATCACTGTTCCTAGTACCTGTCACAACTCTCCCTGAACTAAGTTCAAAGTAAAAGGGTGGAGAACGGCCAGGATGAAACGTGTTATGGGGCTGTGACACGACAGGAGCTGGCTATCTGCTGATTGGCTGGCTGCATGGCGTTAAGGGTGATCCCTCATTCCCTGCTTCTTACTTTCACTTTGTAACATGTGCAGCAGCCATTTTAGAAAAAATCTAATTTGTTAGCACAAAGCGCCAGGAAATTCAGATTTGTGATTAATCACATTTTTCCTGAAATTCAACTTTGTCAACTTCAATTCGTTCAACAGTCACATTCACAGTCATGTGTCCTAGGATCAGTTCAGTCCCATTCAATTGAATGGGGCTAAGGTGCAATGCCAAGCACAGCTACTATCCAATGGATGGCACTGTGCCTGGTAAGTTGCGAGGGGGGCTTCTTCAAACAGCTGATCAGCCGGGGGGCTATCCTTTAATTGGCCATCATTGTTTGATTGCTGGGGGTACTTCCTCTTGATCTCTGAAGGTAAGTAATTTCACTGTACTGATTGTCTCAGAAGCTTATTGCATCTTGTTGAACATTGAATGCAATAATAAACAATATTCGGGATGCTCCTAAGCTCCCCCTAGTGGTGACACCAGGAAGCCAGAATTTTAGATTTGGACTCCATGTGTTTTTAAGAGATTCAAGTCCTATAAAATATATATTAACAAATTAATCAACGTAGAATTTTACATCTAAAAATGTCATTCACTTTAAATGCTTAAAGCTGTAAAATGCTGACTGTGTTTGTCCCTGTGAGTGATTTCCTTCTTTTCAGCTAAACATAAGACATATGCAATTTGATTAAGAAATAACTGCGCATGATGTAATATTATATTTATTACCTCATAAATATCAATGACAACATATTCCCCAGTACTGAACAAAGAATGCAATCACATTAGTGTCTTTCCCCAGTGGACTCACAACCTCAATTCCTTAGCCTAAGAATATACACTCTAGTGCCAATTTCAAGGAAAACCAATTAACCTAAACATGATTGATTGTGGAAGTGCCAAGAGGAATACCACACAGACACGAGGAGAATGCACACACCATGCAGATATTATCATTTTAGATTTTAGCTACAAGAACTACAAGAAATCAGTGCTACCACTGATCCAACCTGCAGTCAACACCTGCTTTTCTATTGATTTCTACACCGTATGTATTCGCATGCCGTGGTTTTGGCACAGTTTTATTGTGGTTTTGCCATAATTTATGGAAAAACACTGCGGTACTGCAAACCTCAAGACCACATTGTGTGGAGTTGTCCAGGATTGCAAATACAGTGCCACATACATCCATAAGTTATGTGTCATATTTCAGTTCAGCCTTATTCACTTCCGTGGAGCTCAACTGCAATTCCAGACGCAACCCAGGGATAGATGTGTGCTGTTTTGGAGGAAAGCCCATGTTTTTCAATCCTGCAAAAGCAGTTTTCTAGTCTACCATACAGGTGCGTCCACTAGCAAAAATTATAGAAACTCCACACCCAGCTTTAATTATTTCGTAAAATATAAACAAACTATAGATATGGCACAAAATGATTTTTTAGAGCATTGTACCTTAAAGAGGACCTTTCACCAGTCCTGACATTACAATATAAGTACCTAGGCTGCTCCATTCCCCCACTATGCCCCCTATTCTGGTTTCCCTCCTTGCATGCTAATCCATACAATCGGTACAGGGAGGAGGAGACGGCTGTGTTTCTCAGGGGGCATCTCCTTCTACCTTCTCCCTGGTTGTGATGCGCTCTGCTGTTATTGCGTAGCTCACAGCTACAGCCGTCTCTCTGTACAGATGGTATGGATTAGCATACCGGATGGTAAACCAAAACAGGGACACAGCGGGGGAACGGAGCAGCCCATCGGTGCCAGGTACATATATTGTAATGCCAGGACTGGTGAAAGGTCCTCTTTAACATAAAGCATAAGTAAAATTAAAGGGCATCTGTCAGCAGATTTTTAACTATGAAATTGACTGACCTGTTGCATGTGCGCGTGACAGCTGAAGACATCTTTGTTGGTCCCATGTTCATACCGTCTGCGCCTATATTGCTGAGATAAATAATCCCTTCATATACATATGCAAATGAACATCTAGGAGCAATGGGGTGTTGCCATTACACCTAGAGGCTCTGCTCTCTCTGCAACTGCCGCACTCTCTGAACTTTGATCGATAGGGCCAGGCAGTAGTAATGTCATCATTCCTACCTGAACCTGTCAATTAAAGTGGAGAGGATGCGTCAGCTACAGAGAAAGCAGAGCCTTTAGGTGTAACAGCTACACCCTCGTTGCTCCTAGATTCTCATTTGTATATATTTAAACTTTATTTTTCTTAGCAATACGGGCACATATGAACATGGGACCAAACCATATGTCTTCAGCTGCCAAATGCACATATCACAGGTCAGTCAGTGTCATAGGTACAAATCTGCTGATGCTGACAGATGCCCTTTAAAGGGGTTTTCTTATCTGAGACAATGGAGCATAGTACTAGAATATGCCACCATTGTCTGATAAGTGCAGATCCCACTGCCAGGACCCACACCTATCTCCCAAACAGCCACTTTCCATTCATTTCTAGGGGGCTGCCAAAAATAGACGAGCGTTGGCTTGAGTATTTCCATAGACCACATAGAAGTAAATTGGATCAGTGGCCGGCATGTGTGGTGCGCCACCATTCACTTCTGTGGGCAGAGTGCTTAGTGGTCGCTGGACCGGAGTCCTCCAGTCACCACTTTGTCCGCACAGACAATATCCTAACAATATTCCGCCATTGTCTCAGATGAGAATACCCCTTTAATGTAAGGGATGTGCAAAGTTTCATAGTTATCGTCTATCCACAGGAGAGGGGAAGAACTAGAGATTAGTGGGGGTCCAGTAGTCCCACAGCTATTTAATAGAGTGGCAGGGCGCATGCTTGACCTGTTGCTCCATTAGAATGGGATAACAAGACCCCGTTCTTGAGATCTGTGGATTTCTTAGCAGTCCACAACAGTTATCCCCTATCCACAGGATAGGGGATACCTTTCAAATTTGGCACAACCCTTTTAACTGATAGCTTGTGTTTTTCCATAAGTAGAGGAAGGAATTGTGGAACCATCCTGTAAATTGCATTTGTAAAACAGATGCCTTCACACAAGCCTAAAAATGCAAATGAGTCGGTAGTTAGAATGGAGTAGGGAGTGCTTACATACCTTATCGATGCTGTTGGACTTGGCTAATTGGAAGAAAACCTGACCCTAGGGTACCTGCACACAATTCAGATTACGTAACAGCAGCAAAACACAGCACCAGCAAAGTGACTGAAATTTGACAAATCTCATGAACACTGCTTTTTAAATTCATTGTGGAAATTAACTTGTTTTGCAGATGTTAAGATCTGCAGCATGTCAAGTGTTTGTGTGATTCTGCACCTTCTGTACAGTTATATTCCCCAAAGAGTTCAATGGGGTTGTCAACAAAAATAGAAAAGCTGCAACAAAAACTGGACAAAAAAAACACAAAAACCATAATAAATAGTGCAGCTTTATGTGCTTTTTTGGTGTGGATTTCATTTGGATTGTTTGCATACAAATCTGCACCATGTGCAGCCTCTCTATAAGGCCTCATGCACACGACCGTTGTTTGATTCCGTGTCCGTTGCTCCGTTTTTCGTGATTTTCTGCGGACCCATTAGTTTTCAATGGGTCCGTGGAAACCTCGGCATATGCCCCGTTTGTCCTCCGCGTCCGTGGTCCGTGATTCCAGTCCGTCAAAAAAATATAACCTGTCCTATTCTTGTCCGTGAAAAACGGTTCACGGACCCATTCAAGTCAATGGGTCCGTGAAAAATGCGGATGGCCATCCGTGTATCATCCGCGTTCCGTGTCCGTTTTTTTTGCGGATCCCTTGGCAGGCACTTGGGAAACATTGTCAGCCTGTCTTTTGGTAAAATCTTTTGGGTCATGTCTGCTAAAAAAAACGGAAGACACAGCGGAAGGCAAAAACGGACACGGATCACTGAACAACGGAACCCCTTTTTGCGGACAGCATAAAAAAACGGTCGTGTGCATGAGGCCTAAGGCTATATGCACACGACAGTGTTTTTTCTCGGCTTCCGTTCCGTTTTTTTTGCGGATCCCATTCATTTCTATGGATCCGCAAAAAAAACTGATGCCTCTTTTGTTTCCTGTCCGCGTCCGTATTCCGCATTTCACGTCCGCAAAAAAAATATGGCATGTCCTATTCTTGTCCGCAAAAAACGGTTTGCGGACCCATAGAAGTCAATGGGTCCGCAAAAAAAACGGAAGCCACACTGAAGCCTTCCGTTTTTCCATCCGCATCCGTTTTTTTTGCGGATGGTTGCTTGCAAACCAGGGCACTTGTGCAGGTACTTTAAGAAACTGTTTCAAGCCTTCCGGTTTTTTTGCGGATCCGCAAAAAAAACGGAAGACACACGGAAACACAACCTACAAAATTTGCGGACACACGGAACGGATGTGGATGTGAAAAAAAAAGGAAGACGGATCCGCGAATTGCGGACAGCAAAAAACAACTGTCGTGTGCATATAGCCTTAGGCTACATGCACACGACCGTTGCCTGCCTCCGCGTCCGCTCCTCCTTGAAATTTTGCGTCCCTCAAAAAAAACAGATGACGGACCGTTTTTTTTTGACGGATCCGATTTTTATGGCAGATCCATTGTAAAAATGCCTATCCTTGTCCGCAAACGTGAAAAAAATAGGACATGCACTATTTTTTTGACGGAATGAAAACACGGATCACGGATGCGGAACAAAAGCGGTTGACCATCCGCATTTTTTGACGGACCCATTGAAATGAATGGGGAAGCATCCTATCAGTGAAAAAAAACGGAACGGACGCGGAAACAAACAACGGTCGTGTGCATGGGGCCTTAAGAGAAGTGTCAAGTGAAACAATTGAATGGATTGGAAAACTATTATAATTTCCAAATTAACCAATCTGTACGTGTTTGGAGTGTGGGAAGAACCAGAGTACCTAGAGGAAACTAATACTAACCCTAAAATCAGATGAAATCTGTAGGAGAAAGTGCTCAGTTGACCTTCAGCACCACCACAGGTGAAATGAAGCATTACATGGATCTCATGTAAATGAGTAGGCTGTCCGTGCAATGCATGGACAGGATGGGTGACAGAGGCACTTTAATGTCTGTACGTATACCTGTACTAGTATCATCCACTAGTTATTAGTGCCAATTTAAGGCAAATCCAGTCATATTTGTGGTTACAGTATTGTAAAGTGAATTGTAATGTGTAATCATTTTGTTACTGTACATTTACAGAACCTTTTGGATGCCAAAGAATGTAGGTGAGTCCATGTTACAGGTAGCTACACCAACTCAGGAAGGCTTGGCATGTGACTTTTGCAATTTCATTTCGTTATGTCTAATTTTAAAGACTTTCAACACCTTTGGGGCAATTTGATTTACTAAATTGCATATATTTTTGGTTAAAATAATTATAATTGTTTTTATACAAAAAAAAATGACTCTGTATGTATTCTTTTAAAGCCTTCATACTTGCATTTGAATAATCTGTGTTCAGGAGAACAGAATGAGAGACTATAGGCTGAGCTGTCAGAGAACTCGTCTGATAGATTTCACACTGAACATCACAGATCGGCCTGCAATGTTGTAGAAAACATGCAGGCTGCAGAAGATAAACAGTGCACCACTTTTAATAAAAAATAAAAATCCAGTTACATTTGAAGCTAAAATACATATGCATTTCATTGGTAAATGCTGAGTATAGCATGTGCCACTCACTAAAATGTCCTTTTTTTAAAGTTCTGTGCGATTTTGTTATTGGTTAAGCCGCACCTCCTAGCTGCAGAGGGGATTGTGACCAAATACATCATCAGCCTCCTCCACTGAAACACATTGGCCGAAATTTACTGACATGTCTGCGCCAAAAATCTGTCTAAAACATGGCACATCTAAGGTTCTACACTCTTTTCTTAAATGGTTAACTAGGGGCAGGGTAGAAAAGGGTGGAGCTTCACGGGAAAGGAGGCAGGGCCACAAATGTGGCATAAAGATCTATCTCAAAGTAAGCCAACCAATAGCTGTTATAGAGTGAGAGCAAATGGTCTGTCCCTGCACCACATTTGACCCAGTCTGAGCCCCTGTCATAAATCTGATCCAGGTCTAGACAGCCTGTCTATGCTTGCACCATTTCAGAGGCTGTGGTCGGAATTAAAGACAGCATCTGAGTGATCAGATCGGCTCAGCACCTTTTTGAAGACCACCGTTGTGAAATAGGGATGGGGCTTGAAATTTACCCATTTTATTTTTCTACATATAAAATATTTTTGTTTATATTGTTTTTATCTTTATTTTCAGTGTCCCTGGGGAGGGCTACAAGCGATTGTTAGATCACTTATATCACAGATTGCAATGGTTTACAATTTACAAGTCTAATGGAAAATCACTGTGTTACTATTAACACACAATCAGGGCTTAATATGATCTTTATTAAGGCAGGCTCCAGGCAGCCATAGCAACTAAATGGCTCCTGTGATATTGTCGTGAGGGAGCTTTCGCTAAATGATCTCTCAGACACTGTGGTTGTAATTAACCATAGCATTTGAGGGGTTAAATATTTGTGATCGGATTTGTTTCCTATCGTAGATTTGTCTACACCCTCCGGTTATGATGCCTGCTCATCGCCTTCTTTAACCACTTTCGCCCCCCTAGCATAAAACCCCCTTAATGACCAGACTACTTTTTACAATTCTGCACTACACTATTTTCACGGTTTATTGCTCGGTCATACAACTTACCACCCAAATGAATTTTACCTTCCTTTCTTCTCACAAATACAGATTTCTTTTGGTGGTATTTGATTGCTGCTGAGATTTTTCGTTTTTCTGATATTAATCAAAAAAGGCCACAATTTTCTGAAAAAAAGTGTATTTTTAGTTTTTTCTGGTAAAATTGTTCAAATATTATTACATTTCTATACAAGTTTGTGTCATAATTTATTGTGCTACATGTATTTGATAAAGAATAATCCAATAAGTGTATATTTATTGGTTTGCACAAAAGTTATAGCGTTTACAAACTATGGTATAAAAAAGTGAATTTCTGCATTTTGAAGCAGCTCTGACTTTCTGAGCACCTGTCATGTTTCTTGAGGTGCTAGAATGCCAGGATAGTATAAATACCCCCCAAATGACACAATTTTAGAAAGAAGACACCCAAAAGTATTCGCGGAGGGGCCTGGTGAGTTCATGTATGATTTAATTTGTTTTCAAAAGTTAGAGGAAAATGACACATTCTGAGGAAAAAAAACATAATAATAAAGTTTCCATTTCTGCTAACTTCTGGCAAAAAAAATAAAATCTCCCACGGACTCACTATGCCCCTCAGTGAATACCTTGGAGTGTCTACTTTCCAAAATGGGGTCATTTGTGGGGTGTGTTTACTGTTCTGGCATTTTGGGCGGGGCTAAATTGTGAGCAACCCTGTAAAACCTAAAGGTACTCGTTGGACTTTTTTTTTTTTTTCTCTTATAAAGTCTCATATTCCACTAACTTGTGACAAAAAATAAAATTTTACATTATCTCACCATACCCTTCACGGAATACCTTGGGGTGTCTTCTTTCCATAATGGGTTCACATGTGGGATATTTATACCGCCTTGGCATTTTAGGGGCCCTAAAGCGTGAGAAGAAGTCTGGAATCCAAATGCGTAAAAATGCCCTGTGAAATCCTAAAGGAACTCATTGGAATTCGAGAACCTTTGCGCATCTTAGCTGCAAAAAGTGTCACACATGTGGTATCGCCGTACTCAGAAGAAGTAGGGCAATGTGTTTTGGGGTGTATAAAAAGCCTCTGGGCTGAAAAAAATGAATGGCACAGATTTCTTCATTTGCAATGTGGATGAAAAATCTCTGCCAAAAATGTGCAAAAAAGAGGGGAAAGGACAAAGAAGTGTTTATGAAGTAAAGCTGTGATTGCTAATAAAGATCCAAAAAGCTCAAAGGGATCTTTATAGCACCGCAGCGATTTTACAGTGTTTTTGCAGTGATCAGAAGAAAAAAAATCAGACACTGCGGTGGGGCGGACTAAACGCAAGTGTGCGCACAAGATCAGACCTGTGGATGTGAAAAAAAGGGAAGACGGATCCGCGAATTGCGGACAGCAAAAACAACTGTCGTGTGCATATAGCCTTAGGCTACATGCACACGACCGTTGCCTGCCTCCGCGTCCGCTCCTCCTTGAAATTTTGCGTCCCTCAAAAAAACAGATGACGGACCGTTTTTTGTGACGGATCCGATTTTTATGGCAGATCCATTGTAAAAATGCCTATCCTTGTCCATAAGCGTGAAAAAAATAGGACATGCACTATTTTTGACGGAATGAAAACACGGATCACGGATGCGGAACAAAAGCGGTTGACCATCCGCATTTTTGACGGACCCATTGAAATGAATGGGGAAGCATCCTATCAGTGAAAAAAAGCAGACGGACGCGAAACAAACAACGGTCGTGTGCATGGGGCCTTAAGAGAAGTGTCAAGTGAAACAATTGAATGGATTGGAAAACTATTATAATTTCCAAATTAACCAATCTGTACGTGTTTGGAGTGTGGGAAGAACCAGAGTACCTAGAGGAAACTAATACTAACCCTAAAATCAGATGAAATCTGTAGGAGAAAGTGCTCAGTTGACCTTCAGCACCACCACAGGTGAAATGAAGCATTACATGGATCTCATGTAAATGAGTAGGCTGTCCGTGCAATGCATGGACAGGATGGGTGACAGAGGCACTTTAATGTCTGTACGTATACCTGTACTAGTATCATCCACTAGTTATTAGTGCCAATTTAAGGCAAATCCAGTCATATTTGTGGTTACAGTATTGTAAAGTGAATTGTAATGTGTAATCATTTTGTTACTGTACATTTACAGAACCTTTTGGATGCCAAAGAATGTAGGTGAGTCCATGTTACAGGTAGCTACACCAACTCAGGAAGGCTTGGCATGTGACTTTTGCAATTTCATTTCGTTATGTCTAATTTTAAAGACTTTCAACACCTTTGGGGCAATTTGATTTACTAAATTGCATATATTTTTGGTTAAAATAATTATAATTGTTTTTATACAAAAAAAATGACTCTGTATGTATTCTTTTAAAGCCTTCATACTTGCATTTGAATAATCTGTGTTCAGGAGAACAGAATGAGAGACTATAGGCTGAGCTGTCAGAGAACTCGTCTGATAGATTTCACACTGAACATCACAGATCGGCCTGCAATGTTGTAGAAAACATGCAGGCTGCAGAAGATAAACAGTGCACCACTTTTAATAAAAAAATAAAAAATCCAGTTACATTTGAAGCTAAAATACATATGCATTTCATTGGTAAATGCTGAGTATAGCATGTGCCACTCACTAAAATGTCCTTTTTTTTTAAAGTTCTGTGCGATTTTGTTATTGGTTAAGCCGCACCTCCTAGCTGCAGAGGGGGATTGTGACCAAATACATCATCAGCCTCCTCCACTGAAACACATTGGCCGAAATTTACTGACATGTCTGCGCCAAAAATCTGTCTAAAACATGGCACATCTAAGGTTCTACACTCTTTTCTTAAATGGTTAACTAGGGGGCAGGGTAGAAAAGGGTGGAGCTTCACGGGAAAGGAGGCAGGGCCACAAATGTGGCATAAAGATCTATCTCAAAGTAAGCCAACCAATAGCTGTTATAGAGTGAGAGCAAATGGTCTGTCCCTGCACCACATTTGACCCAGTCTGAGCCCCTGTCATAAATCTGATCCAGGTCTAGACAGCCTGTCTATGCTTGCACCATTTCAGAGGCTGTGGTCGGAATTAAAGACAGCATCTGAGTGATCAGATCGGCTCAGCACCTTTTTTGAAGACCACTGTTGTGAAATAGGGATGGGGCTTGAAATTTACCCATTTTATTTTTCTACATATAAAATATTTTTGTTTATATTGTTTTTTATCTTTATTTTCAGTGTCCCTGGGGAGGGCTACAAGCGATTGTTAGATCACTTATATCACAGATTGCAATGGTTTACAATTTACAAGTCTAATGGAAAATCACTGTGTTACTATTAACACACAATCAGGGCTTAATATGATCTTTATTAAGGCAGGCTCCAGGCAGCCATAGCAACTAAATGGCTCCTGTGATATTGTCGTGAGGGAGCTTTCGCTAAATGATCTCTCAGACACTGTGGTTGTAATTAACCATAGCATTTGAGGGGTTAAATATTTGTGATCGGATTTGTTTCCTATCGTAGATTTGTCTACACCCTCTGGTTATGATGCCTGCTCATCGCCTTCTTTAACCACTTTCGCCCCCTAGCATAAAACCCCTTTAATGACCAGACTACTTTTTACAATTCTGCACTACACTATTTTCACGGTTTATTGCTCGGTCATACAACTTACCACCCAAATGAATTTTACCTTCCTTTCTTCTCACAAATACAGATTTCTTTTGGTGGTATTTGATTGCTGCTGAGATTTTTCGTTTTTCTGATATTAATCAAAAAGGCCACAATTTTCTGAAAAAAGTGTATTTTTAGTTTTTCTGGTAAAATTGTTCAAATATTATTACATTTCTATACAAGTTTGTGTCATAATTTATTGTGCTACATGTATTTGATAAAGAATAATCCAATAAGTGTATATTTATTGGTTTGCACAAAAGTTATAGCGTTTACAAACTATGGTATAAAAAGTGAATTTCTGCATTTTGAAGCAGCTCTGACTTTCTGAGCACCTGTCATGTTTCTTGAGGTGCTAGAATGCCAGGATAGTATAAATACCCCCAAATGACACAATTTTAGAAAGAAGACACCCAAAAGTATTCGCGGAGGGGCCTGGTGAGTTCATGTATGATTTAATTTGTTTTCAAAAGTTAGAGGAAAATGACACATTCTGAGGAAAAAAACATAATAATAAAGTTTCCATTTCTGCTAACTTCTGGCAAAAAAATAAAATCTCCCACGGACTCACTATGCCCCTCAGTGAATACCTTGGAGTGTCTACTTTCCAAAATGGGGTCATTTGTGGGGTGTGTTTACTGTTCTGGCATTTTGGGCGGGGCTAAATTGTGAGCAACCCTGTAAAACCTAAAGGTACTCGTTGGACTTTTTTTTTTCTCTTATAAAGTCTCATATTCCACTAACTTGTGACAAAAAATAAAATTTTACATTATCTCACCATACCCTTCACGGAATACCTTGGGGTGTCTTCTTTCCATAATGGGTTCACATGTGGGATATTTATACCGCCTTGGCATTTTAGGGGCCCTAAAGCGTGAGAAGAAGTCTGGAATCCAAATGCGTAAAAATGCCCTGTGAAATCCTAAAGGAACTCATTGGAATTCGAGAACCTTTGCGCATCTTAGCTGCAAAAAAGTGTCACACATGTGGTATCGCCGTACTCAGAAGAAGTAGGGCAATGTGTTTTGGGGTGTATAAAAAAGCCTCTGGGCTGAAAAAAAAATGAATGGCACAGATTTCTTCATTTGCAATGTGGATGAAAAAATCTCTGCCAAAAAATGTGCAAAAAAAAAGAGGGGAAAGGACAAAGAAGTGTTTGTGAAGTAAAGCTGTGATTGCTAATAAAGATCCAAAAAGCTCAAAAGGGATCTTTATAGCACCGCAGCGATTTTACAGTGTTTTTGCAGTGATCAGAAGAAAAAAAAAATCAGACACTGCGGTGGGGCGGACTAAACGCAAGTGTGCGCACAAGATCAGACCTGATCTGGCGAACACTGCGTTTTTTGTAGAGCCTAAGGTGACCGTAATGTGCTGATATAGATCTGATTGCAATCAGTCTTGATCACTTACAGATACTATATAGTACTAGTGCTGATTAGCGACAGCGATGACGCTAATCAGCGACTAATCAGTGACTGCAGTGCGGTGGACACTAACTACCTAACAAGTAGATAACTAACTGACGGTGATAAGGGACCCTTATGCCACATTTACACGTCCGCAATTCTGTTCCGCATTTTGTGGAACGGAGTTGCGGACTCATTCATTTCTATGTGGACAGACTTTGTCCCGCTCGAAACCAGAATTGCGGATCCGCACTTCCGGGTCCGCGCTTCCATTCCGCAAAAATATAGAACATGTCCTATTCTTGTCCGCAATTGCGGACAAGAAAAGGCATTTTCTATATAGTTCTGGCAATGTGCGGGTCCGTGTCCGTCTGAATGGAGCCTTACAGGGGGGTGATCAATGACAGGGGGGGTGATCAGGGAGTCTATATGGGGTAATCAGGGGTTAATAAGGGGTTAATAAGTGACAGAGGGGGGGGTGTAGTGTAGTGTGGTGCTTGGTGCTACTTACAGAGCCGCCTGTGTCCAGAGCTACTTACAGAGCCGCCTGGTGGTCAATCCAAGTAAATGGGACCACCAGAGGACCAGGTAGCAGGTATATCAGACGCTGTTAACAAAACAGCGTCTGTTATACCTATTTGATTCGATTTATTTTACATCTACAGCCTGCCAGCGAATGATCATCGCTGGCAGGCTGTAGTATAGCTTCACAGCCCCACGTCGCTGCGCTGCATTCACAGGAAGTCTCGCGTCTTGCGAGATGACGCATAGATGCGTCAACAAGGAATAAACCGGCCGCCCACAGGACGCATCCCTGCGTTAGGCGGTCGGGAAGCGGTTAAAGACCTGGCATCCATCATATATGTACAGCGGATGTTTGAAAGGGGTTGAATCGGAACTGTCTCATGTTTTGTTTCCTGAGCTTGTTGCTGCTGATAGTCACCATATTATCCATGTAGGTGAGGTTTGCACACAGGGCTTGGCAATATACATATTATTTCATTTTGCTATTCTAACACCGTGGGGTATGCCAAGGTGAAGTGGCATCTAGGCTCTGGTGCCTGGGGGGTGATGGGTCCTAAAGGCCTCTCTGCTTCATAGTCAGAAACCAGTATTATATATAGTACATGCTAGGTGGAAGTAGGATCATGATACAGATTTTGCATTGGGACCCACATTTGAAAGTCCTCTGATTTAGAGAATTGTTGTGATTGTGAGGATTTTACATACCGTAACTATTACCTTTCACACAAGAGTTAATAGTCCTAAATATTCATAGTTTAATGTGCTGTATTTGATGTGATGTTCATATCAGAGACAAGGACAGACTATGCATGGCTGTTTCTGACATCTCATGTATTCCAGGTGGCTGTAAGTAGAGCATTATTCATGGTAAGATACACTTCTATATGAAAGAGATGATTTCAGACAAAAATACTGGACCCTCAGATGCAGACCTATGATTTTCCACAGCATGCTGATTTAAAATATGTGGAGTACAGTTTGAGAGCTCTTAGCTGTTCTAACCTCAAGGGCTTGTTTCCTCCATAGTTTTGATATGAAAGCACAATAGATTGTTTGAAAGAAGTCTCTGGATATCGTTTGGCCTTTGCCAGGCTCTTTTCATCAACACAAGTCAAAAGGTTCAGTGAAGTGGTCCTAATGGCAAAAACATGAAAATAATAAGAAGCTATAAAAGAATTAGTCATACTCAGTTTGTTCAAACATTGTATATGCAATTCATACAATAATAACAACAACAAATAATTCACAAGTGAAGAAAATCAGTGGAACCTGTTAAAGGGGTTTCTGCTAGTGTATCACCAGATCAGATATTGGCAAATAAAAAGATATTTATTATCTATCCAGAGGATAGGTCATCAGTAGAGATGAGCGAAGTTATGGAAAAGAAAAGACTTGATTAATTACCACAAAGCAGAAGGAAATTTGACTTCTCGCAAAACAAATTTTTCCTAAAATTCACATCAAAATCAAATAATTTGACTTCGATTCACTTAACTCTAGTCCTCTGTATAAAAGTCTTGGAAAATTCCTTTCATTTCCTTGGGGCCAGGACTATGTGAAAAATGCACACTATAGAACACATAGATCATCAGTGAACCATTTAAATGGATAGGTCAAGATTCATTCTGAATTCTGTCCGTTCATAAAACAAAAAGATACAGAAGATTTTTTTTCATTTTGCCTCTTTTCACCCTAGAATTTTATATTACTATATATATATATATATATATATATATATATATATATATATATCTATATCTACAACTACATTATTCTTTTTTGTAGAACAACCTTTAGTTTCTTAAGGGGTCATGAAGTGCTATATAGCATTTAATTTATGTCAACCCATTAATGACCAGCTCTGCAAAAGGTCCTAATGGCGCTTTTTTGTGATTAGCACAATTGGTAGTTCAAAGTACTGTGTGTAGATTATTTATTTTTTTTTTTTTTTGTGGACAGATAAGGCTGTTTGTTTGTTAGATATTTTTTCCTTTTTTTGATTTTTATTTTTATTTGGGGTAAACTGTAGAAAAAATTGAAAAAAATATTAATATTTTTTTCAAATTACACATATTTATTCTTTAAATTTGAAAACTGAGACGAAAATAAATTGTAAAAATGTATAATATGATATCTTTTGATCAGGGGTTAAATTTGAATTAATAATATGCTAATGCAATTTTTTTTTTTTTTTATGCCATACACTGATCATTAGTTATATTAAATATTTTTCATCTCTCGTATAATGGATTGGAATATGTATACTGTGGGTTATGTGACCCCCAATTGCTGTCCCGCGCTTTCGATATACTGATTGCTATATACATCATGCTAGGAATACCCCCCAATTTTATTACTTCCACCAATGTTTTGTTATATATTCTTTACTCTGTAATGCTTTGATTTGTTTTGTTAATCTCTCAATAAACAAGCCTTTGAAATGAAATATTTATCATATATGTTGTTATAGATATATAACACTTATTTGGCTTTGGTGACGACAAGGCTTGGTCTCAGGATTACCAGGATTATGGTAGTGAACCCATGTTTCATCACCAGTAATAATTCAAGAATAGAAGCCTCCTGGATTTTCCTTAAGTCTAAAATCTCTTGGCTAAATTGCTTGCTACAAATTTTTTCTCAGTCGTCAAAATTTGTGGTACTCACCGGGAACTGATCTTTGAGATCATCAAAACATTCTGAATGATACTGGAAACTGTACCAACTGAAATGCCTAATTCAAGAACTATAACACTGACTTTGACAGACGATCTTCAAAAATCACAGCCTCCGCTTTATGGCACATTTCCTCAGTAGATGCTTTGGCAGGTCGCCCTGAATGGGCTCATCTTCAGTTGATTCCCTACCCCATTTAAACTGCTTGACCAAAACTTTACTTGGTAGTAGGAAGGTGCATCATCATCATTAGTGATGGCCTTGCGGTTCGGCCGGCGGTCGTTTTGCAGTGAACTTTATGCGTTCGCAATTCGCCGAACATGCGAACATATGGTGATGTCCGCCGACGCCATATTCTTTTGCATTGCTCTGAACTTTGACCAATGACACATCCATCAGGTGGGACAGGACAGCCAATTGAGTCGTTTCAGCACATGGACACACCCCCACCCTATAACAGAATCCGATCTGGCAGCCATTTTACATTCTGTGTTTTGCCAGTGTAGAGAAAGATTGCTTTTTGGAGCAGGGACAGACTGTTAGGGACACAAAACACTAGCTAATAGGGCCACAAAAGTCATTTTAACCACTTAAGCCCCCCAAGCTTAAACACCCTTAATGACCAGGCCACTTTTTACAATTCCGCACTACACTACTTTCACCGTTTATTGCTCCGTCATACAACTTACCACCCAAATGAATTTTACCTCCTTTTCTTCTCACTAATAGAGCTTTCATTTGGTGGTATTTCATTGCTGCTGACATTTTAACTTTTTTTGCTATTAATCAAAAATGACCGAAAGTTTTGCAAAAAAATGACATTTTTCACTTTCTGTTGTAAAATTTTTTTAAAAAAAAACTACATTTCTATATAGATTTTTCTCTAAATTTATTGTTCTACATGTCTTTGATAAAAAGTGTCACTCATGTGGTATCGCCGTACTCAGGAGAAGTAGGGCAATGTGTTTTTGGGTGTATTTTTACATATATCCATACTGTGTGTGAGAAATATCGCTGTAAACGACAACTTTTTTGCATTTTTTTATTCAAAGTTGTCAATTTACAGAGATATTTCTTTCACCCAACATGGGTATATGTAAAAATACACACCAAAACACATTGCCCTACTTCTCCTGAGTACGGCGATACCACATGAGTGACACTTTTTTGCAGCCAAGATGCGCAAAGGGGCCCTAAAACCAATGAGTACCTTTAGGATTTCACAGGCCATTTTTACGCATTTGGATTCTCACGCTTTAGGACCCCTAAAATGCCAGGGCAGTATAAATACCCCACAAGTGACCCCATTGTGGAAAGAAGACTCCCCAAGGTATTCTGTGAGGGGTATGGCGAGTTCACAGAAAAAAAATAATTTGGCATAAGTTAGCGGAAATTTATTTATTTATTTTTTTACAGTCTCATATTCCACTAACTTGTGACAAAAAATAATATTTTACATGAACTCGCCATACCTCTCACGGAATACCTTGGGGTGTCTTCTTTCTAAAATGGGGTCACATGTGAGCTTTTTGTACTGCCCTGGCATTTGAGGGTCTCCGCAACCATTACACGTATGGCCAGCATTAGGAGTTTCTGCGATTCTCCTTATATTGAGCATACGGGTAATGAGATTTTTTTTCCCGTTCAGCCTCTGGGCTGAAAAGAAAAAAAATGAACGGCACAGATTTCTTCATTCGCATCGATCAATGTGGATGAAAAAATCTCTGCCCAAAAATGTGCAAAAAAAAAAAAAACGGCACAGATTTCCTCATTCGCATCGATCAATGTGGATGAATAAATCTCTGCCAAAAAATCTGTGTGGTGATTTGGTGCACTTATAAAAGTTTCCTTTGGTGGTCCCAAGCAAATGGGACCACCAAAGGAACGATCAGCAAGCATATCAGACGCTGTTAACAAAACAGCGTCTGATATGCCATTTTTTTAAACTTCTACAGCCTGCCAGCGCACGATCAGTGCTGGCAGGCTGTAGTTTACCTTGTCCCCGACGCGATCCTGTGAACTCGCGCTCACAGGAAATCTCGCCTCTCGCGAGATGACGCGCCCGCGCGTCAAGGAGGAATGAACCGACCGCCCGCAGGACGCAATCCTGCGTGAGGCGGTCGGCAACAAGTTAAAGACTGGTATAGGTGTGCTAATGATAGGTGTTATATACTAAGAGGTGTAAATACTTATAATATACTTTATAACATAGAAAGTATATTATAGTGCATTTGTATTGTGCAGCAGTTGTGTGCGGTTCTGCTGCAATACCACAACTATAAAGAGAGAGGGACAAACTCTATTGGAATAACTAATTGCAACTGGTAAGAAATACCTGTTGTCCCCAAAAAAACTGATTGAGGGGTGTGATATACCTATAATATACTTTCTAACATAGAAAGTATATAGTGCATTTGTATTGTGCAGCAGTTGTGTGCGGTTCTGCTGCGATACCGCAAGTATATAGAGGGACACGCACTGATATACCTGTTTCCCCCAAAAAATTGATAGAGGGGTGTGATATACCTTCTTCCACAAAATACTGATTGAGGGCTTCAATATATCTGTTTCCCCGAATAAACAGGATGGTGTGATATAACTGTTTTGGCAATAAAAATAAATGAGGGGTGTGATATACCTGTTTCCACCAAATATTGAATGAGGCCTGCGATATACTTGCTTTCACAAAATATTGATTGAGGGGTGCGATATACCTGCTTCCACAAAATACTGATTAAAGGGTTTGATATACCTGCTTCCACCAAATATTGATTGAGGCCTGCAATATTCCTGCTTCCACAAAATACTGATTGAGGGGTGCGATATTTCTGCTTCCACAAAATACTGATGGAGGGGTGTAATAAACCTCCTACCACCAAATACTAATTAAGTGGTTTGATATACCTGCTTCCACAAAATACTGATTGAGGGGTGCAATATACTTGCTTCCACCAAATATTAATTAAGGGGTTCTATATACTTGCTTCCTCAAAATACTGATTTAGGGGTGTGATATGCCTGCTTCCACAAAATACTGATTAAGGGGTTTGATATACCTGTTTCTACCAAATATTGATTGCGGCCTGCTATATACCTGCTTCCAAATAATACTAATTAAGGTGTGCGATATACATTCTTCCACAAAGTACTGAGAAAGGGGTTTGATATACCTGCTTCCACAAAATACTGATTGAGGGGAGCGATATACCTGCTTCCATAAAATACTGATTAAGGGGTTTGATATACCTGTTTCTACCAAATATTGATTGCGGCCTGCTATATACCTGCTTCCAAATAATACTAATTAAGGTGTGCGATATACATTCTTCCACAAAGTACTGAGAAAGGGGTTTGATGTACCTGTTTCCACTAAATATTGATTGAGGCCTGCGATAAACAGTACCTGCTTCCACAAAATACTGATTGAGGGGTGCGATATTGCCGCTTCCACCAAATATTGATTAAGGGGTTCTATATAGCTGCTTTCAGAAAATACTGATTAAGGGGTGCGATATACCTGCTTCCACCAAATATTGATTAAGGGGTTCTATATACCTTCTTCCACAAAATACTGATTGAGAGGTGTGATATACCTGCTTCCACAAAATACTGATTAAGGGGTTTGATATACCTGCTTCCACAAAGTACTGATTGAGGGGTGCTGTATATATGCTTCCACCAAACATTGATTAAGGGGTTCTATATACCTGGTTCCAAAAAATACTGATTGAGGGGTATGATATACCTGCTTCCACAAAATATTGATTGAGGGGTGCGATATACCTGCTTCCACAAAATACTGATTAAGGGGTTTGATATACCTGCTTCCACCAAATATTGATTGAGGCCTGCGATTTACCTACTTCCACAAAACACTGATTAAGGGGATTGATATACCTGCTTTCACCAAATATTGATTGAGGCCTGCGATATACCTGCTTCCACGAAATACTGATTAAGGGGATTAATATACCTGTTTCTACCAAATACTGATTGAGGCCTGCGATATAGCTTCTTCCACCAAATACCGGTTAAGGGGTTTGATATACCTACTTCCACCAAATACTGATTGAGGCCTGTGATGTACCTTCTTTCACCAAATACCGATTAAGGGGTTTGATATACCTGCTTCCACAAAATACTGATTGAGGGGTGCGATATACCTGCTTCCACCAAATATTGATTAAGGGGTTCTATATACCTGCTTCCACCAAATACTAATTGAGGCCTGCAATATACTTGCTCCCACAAAATGCTTATTAAAGGGTTTGATATACTTGTTTCCACCAAATATTGATTGAGGCATGCGAGATACCTGTTTACACAAAATACTGATTCAGGGGTTTGATATAGCTGTTTCCACCAAATATTGATTGAGGCCTGCGATATCCCTGCTTCCACAAAATACTGATTAAGGGGTTTGATATACCTACTTCCACAAAATACTGATTGAAGCCTGCAATATACCTCCTTCCACAAATACTGTTTTTCTCTAGTGACTTTGGCACAAGGGTCATTTTGAAAATGACAGGCAGAGGAAGAGGCAGGCCGTTCCTCAGGGGTGGTAGGGGTCGGCAGGTGCATCAGGCCGGAGCCTAAGTGGGAAATTGGAGAAATCGCACGCGATTACTTCAAATGACGCACCAGAGTTGGTTGAGTGGCTCACTAAGCCTTCTGCTTCTGGACCCTCCTCATCCTCTGTATCTGCACTCTCCTCACTCTCTGCTGTGTGCACCGCCAAAGACACCACCATAGCCCCTCCACTTGAGTCAGAGGAATTATTTTTCCATCCATTCCCATACCTTACTGATGCGCAACCATTCTTGGCATCGGATCAGAAAGAGGAGGTAGCAGTGGCAGCCACCCAGCGGTCTGACGACAGTATCCAGATCAGCCCAAGAAGGGAGGTCCCCGCTGCTGCTGCCTACTCTGAGAACTCTAATGTCAGTGGTGATGAAGGTGTCGATGATGACAAGTCAATGGACGTCAAGTGGGTTCCCACAAGAGGGGAAGAGAAGGGGAGTTCAGAGGGAGAGACAGAGCAGCAAAGAGGGATGCGAAGGAGGAGAATCAGGCAAAGCTCGCAGGGCACAGGAGGTAAAAAGCAGACTGCAAATGTATCTGGAGCGAGCCATCCCACATGCATCTGGCGCTCCCAGGACACCAGCACATGGCTCCGCAGTTTGAGCTTTTTTTAACGTGTCAGCTGCTGACAATAGTTTTGCCATCTGCAGCCTGTGCTGTTAACACATAAGTCGCGGTAAGCCCAACACTCACCTAGGGACGACTGCCTTAAGAAGGCACCTGGCCTCCCATCACCGATCCCAGTGGGAGCAACACCATCAGAATGAACAAAGCCACACTCCCGAAGCTCCACATCCTGCCTCTTCTCCTCTCTCCTCCCATTTGTCCTCCACTCCACCTTCCACCATGCGGTTATCGCGTTCATCTGCCACAAGGCAGGCTTCCATGGCCCAAATGTTCGAGCGTAAAAAGTTGATAACGCCGGATAACCCTCTTGCCCAACAGCTGACCACTGGCTTATCGGAACTGCTAGCCCGCCAACAACTGTCATATCAACTGGTGGACTCAGAGGCGTTTAGAAAATTTGTGGCCATTGGCACGCCGCAACGGAAGTTCCCCGGAAGGAAATATTTCTCCCAGAAGGGCATACCAGAGCTATATGGCCACGTTCAGTGGCAAGTGAATCTATCTCTGGCACACAGTGTTGGTACCAAGATACATCTAACCACAGACATGTGGTCTAGCAAACACGGGCAGGAAGGGTACATAACTTTTACTGCCCACTGGGTGAACCTTCTGATGGCCGTCAAGCATGTAACCTGTGGCTCCAGTGTGGATTTGATGTTACCGCCAATGATTGCATGCAGGCCTGCCTCTTCTCCTCCTACTCCATCCTCCGTCTCCTCCTCAGCTGACTCCTCCTTTTCCACTTCTTCCGCTACCGCTTCTTCCGCTGCACCCCCCAAGCTTCCCAGAAGCTATTCAACGTTTGAGAAGTTGCCATGCTGTGCTGCGGCTGTTGTGCCTGGAAGCCAAGAGCCACACCGGTCCTGCACTGCTTTCAGCACTGCAGTCACAGGCCGATTAGTGGCCAACCCCGCTCAATTTGACAGTTGGTAAAGTGGTGTGCGAGAACGGTGCCAATCTGCTGAGCATGTTGAAACAGGCCAAAGTGACGCACGTGCCGTGCATGGCACACGTCCTGAACTTAGTTGTGCAGCTATACGTTGCAAAATACCCCAGGGTTCAGGACGTCTTGCGGCATGCCATTTTAGATGATCTTACACGGCCATGGCTTGCCTTGCTAACATTCAGTGGCGACACCACCTCCCCGTCAGACATCTGATTTGTGAAAGCCCAACGCACTGGAACTCCACCTTGTATATGCTTGAGGGGTGCCATCAGTGACATTGTACCTTACGCCTTTATTCTGGAGCATGCATTGCATTGTGTCTTTGATCAAGCCGTCAAGGAACAGGTGCTGGAAGATGAGGAAGTCACAATGCTGAATGAATACCCAAGGGGGCTACTCCATCTGAGACAAGTCAACAGGAGTCTGAAGAGAAGTCAGAGGAGGATGGTGGCTTGGGGGGAAGAGGAGGAGGAGGAGCAAGAAGAGCAGGCTTTAAGGGAGACTTTTAACTTTTCGTTGATCCCTGGTGTTGTCCGTGGCTTAGGGGAGGAGACCGAGGACGACATTCTCCTGGGCAATGAGCAGGAGCCAGGGCGCTCCACCGCTTCCAATTTAGTGCAAATGGGGGCCTTAATGCTCCAGTGTTTGAAGAGGGACGCCGGTATAAAAAATATAAAGGGCAAGGACCAGTACTGGGTGGCAACACACTTAGATCCCCGGTACAAACACAAAATGGCGGACATGTTACCAGCATCACAGAGGGCTGGCAGAATGCAGCATTTTCAGGCCTTGCTGCGAGAGTGCTGCATTCTGCTGTTGCGGGTGCTGGCAGTGGAATTTTCACACACAGAGAAACAGGTGTGGGTACTAATCCTACCGTGCCTGCAAGAAGATGTGTTGATCACTTCGGATATGAGACCATTCTTGTAGCCAACCCATCAACAGCCGCCCTCCGGATTCAGCCTCAGGGAATTCCTAGACAACAGGTGTCCGACTACACCGGGTTAACAGCTGATGTGGACGCTTTGAGAAGCGAGAAACCCCTGGACTACTGAGTGTGCAGGCTTGACCTGTGGCCAGAGCTAGCACAATTTTCCATGGAACTCTTGGCTTGCCCCTCGTCGAATATCCAGTCCGAAAAGACGTTTAGCGCAGCAGGGGGGAAAGTGACGGATAAGCAAACTCTCCTAGCTCATGACAGTGTGACCTACCTCACATTTCTAAAAATAAATGAGGCATGAATCTCGGAGGAATTCAACACCTGTAATGACCATGTGTAATTGAATTTCCTCATGTCAGCCCACACATATCCGCCACCACCCAGAACAAAGAATGGTTCTTTTCTTATGAATATACAGCGCAATAAAAGACCTTTTCTGTCAGGTGAATACCTAAATTTTGGGGCCTGTGCTGGCCTACAAGTAAAATATTTATCCAGTGACTGCCTAATGTACCTCCAGCCACATAATCACAAGTTCTTTTCTGCCAGGTAAAAGCCTAATTTTTGGGGCCTGTACTCCAGTGGCCTACAGCAAAATTTTTGCCAGTGACCACCTAATGTACTTCCAGCCACATAATCAAAAGTTATTTCCTGTCAGGTGAATGCCTAATTTTTGTAGCCTGTACTGACTTACAGTAAAATCTTTAGTCGGCGACCGCCTAATTTACTTCCAGGCGCATAATCACTTGTTCTTTTCTGTCAAGTGAATGCCTAATTTTTGGGGCCTGTACGGGCCTACAGTAAAATTGTTATCCAGTGACTGCCTAATGTACCTTCAGCTCATAAATACTTGTTCTTTTCTGTTAAGTAAATGCCCATTTTGGGGGTCTATACTGGCCTACATTAAAAATTTTATCCAGTGACCTCCTAATGTACCTCCTGCCACATAATCACTTGTTCTTTTCTGTCAGGTGAATGCCTCATTTTTGGGGCCTATACTCCATTAGCCTACAGTAAAATTGTTATCCAGTGACTGCCTAATGTACCTCCAGCCACATAATCACTTGTTATTTTCTGTCAGGTGAATGCCTAATTTTTGGTGCCTTTTCCCCCTATGGCCTAAAATAAAATAGTTCTAGGCTCCAGCAGGGCAAATCTTTGTCAGTTTCCTTTAAGATGCATGGCCCCTGATTATAATACATATTTTTTGTGTGAATTTTTGCCATTGATCCCCTTCTGGTATGTTACTTTCCACGTTGTGGGACTATTTGTGCACTTCTAGTAAGTATTTGGTGGCTGCAAATATTACCCGAAGGTTTTTCAGGTTCACCTGCCATTAAAATCAACGGGGCCTACCACGAACCTGCGGTTCGCGAACATTTGATCGCTAATCACCATATTCAGCAATCATCCTTTTATGGATTTCTTTAGGCTTCTTTTCTTCTTTTGTAAGGAATTTAATCACGAAACAAAGCGCCAAATCCTTCACTCGTTTTGTAGACCCGCACTGTACTGCACTTGTGATCCTGTCACTTCCAGTGCTTTTATCAGATTGAACCACTACTGTGTATGTTGCATTTGCAGATATGTCTCAACCTGCACAGACAAGCTCAGCTCTCTAACACTGACAGAACATGCTGGGGAAGATTGATCCCCATGTATTGTATTTATTATGGGGGTTCCTTAACTATCTCTCAATGACATATATCAGGGGAAGGAACAATCAGCTCTATGATTTTAAAATGTTTTGTTCTCTGCAAGAAACACGATGACAAATGTTCTTATCATACTGCCTCAAGCTATAAATATTGTTTGGAAGCACTCAACATAATTTTCCTAAGTAAAATCCAAACAGTACCATGTACCTGTTATGAGCAACAAGGGTCTCTCTGTTGTGTCATGTTCACCTAGTTACTAAATGTTAAGGTGACAAAATAGGCAACCTCTGTCTTCTTTACAAGATGTTATAAAGCACTCTGTAATTAAAAATATTTCTCAGTAATTCTAGGACATGTCGTGTCAGCCATACAAGTAGTAATACAATACAAAAAAATAATATGCAGCTCTTTAGAAAAAGATTTCAACGGTGCAGTTATGAAGATAGCTTATAAAAGATTTGGTTATCTGACATACTTTTAAAACATACAAAGAAGAGGTTGATGGGAAGTCTCTAAGTTGGGCCTCATCAATTTTTGGACAAGAGAAAGCCCAGCACTCCATAATGGACTCACATACTCTTGTCAGTCCTCAGCTATTTCCACTACTCCCACACTATGTTTCAAGGTAAGTCATTATGTTTTATGGCGATTTGTCTCCCTGGTGCATTAGGGACCATTGAAAATAAGATTTAAAAGCAGTCTTAATTATTCCACCCCCTTCTGCTGAAAACACAGTCAGAGCAGAATGGAAAATACTGTATACCTCCACTCTTTTAAAATAACACATTTGCTATAATTCTCTGCTTTGAAGAGATACTATGAGAACAAAGACAGGAAATATCCAAATAACTCATCTCCACTGTCATTCAGTTTAGTATCAGGTACAAGGGGAAGTCAAAAGCAGGATCAGACAGAGACAGCAGGAGTGCTTGTCGCTGTGGCTGGAAATATAAAAGCAGACATACGATGCAACAGCACTCTGCAAACATTGAATATACATATTAGATTGTATATTTTACTAATTTTAAATTAGGGTTACTACCTGGCCAGTGAACAACAGCCTAACCAGTACCACCAGGAGGCCAGTGCTGGTATTTAATTTGTACTGGCTCTATTATTTGCCATTCAGTTTTAGTAGCCAGAGGCATGACATACCTCATTGCTGCTAATAGCTATGTCTCAGACTGCTAGAGCATCAAGATATATGGTCTTGTTTAAAAGCTAAGTATCTAAGCTTTAAAACAAGCCAAGATTTGTGGTATTAGCCACTATAAAGGTCAAAACATAATCTTTATAAACTGGGATGAAGTGAGATCTGCACGTATTGTTGCAAATATTGCCCCCAACCTACCCCAGGTTCTATCTCTGAATGTTTATCAGCTAGCATCATGATTCTGGTAACCCTAAATGATATGTGGCATGAAATTACCATCTACCATTACAAGGTGTCTATCCTGCTTATATTGTGTATTGCATCCTGTCAAGAGCTTTGCTACCATGTTATAATATCGCATTGAATTTGTTTAATCAGAAATTAGAGTCCAAATCTGAGCTAAGATATTTCCAGACACATCCGTAGTAATTGTTGGTACAGTAAACTAGCTTTCTTACAGTTATTACATTCTTATGAAGTAACAACTTTAATGCTGAACTTGTCCATTTGAATACTGCTGTTCTCTTATGTAGCAGAATGGATTGTGGGCCTGGTTG
Organism: Bufotes viridis; assembly: GCA_033119425.1. Taxonomy (NCBI): domain Eukaryota; kingdom Metazoa; phylum Chordata; class Amphibia; order Anura; family Bufonidae; genus Bufotes; species Bufotes viridis. Next base: position 538,703,949 of record CM065590.1, on the reverse strand, counting down.
TACTACCATTCCACCACCATACCTGTCACTATTTGCTGACAAGATGTTATGCATTCTGTTCCCAACAAAGTGATACTGTCTCCTTGATGAAAATGGCCCATGGTTCAATTGTTCTACTACATATTAATTTTATTGAAATGTAAATGATATAAAATTGGGTGTTCAACGTAGTATCATTTGATACAGTGATTTCCAGTACAGGGATTGGCAAGGGATTGGCAAGGGACTAGTAACCAGAAGCAGTGATGCCAGATATAGGTATAGTAGATTTGAAAATACCCCAAATCCTATCAGTACAGATAACACAGATGTCACAGACTGGCACTACTTCACAAGTATCTCTCCTAATATGGACTGGAGCTCCTCAGTGATCCCTTGCTGGATCAGGAGGTGTAGCTTGAAACTCTGAAAATACAGTAATATGCCATACAAAAAAGGAACTGGGTTCCAAACATAGTACAAACCAATAAACGTTATTTATTCACATAAATACATAGTAAAACATATACAAAATGGAGTGAGCTCAGAAAAAGCAAGGCACCCCTGTGGAACATCCCCAGCATAGATCAGTCTAGGGACAACCCATGATGTTGCCTACAGTATATACACTTACTATTAATGTACTAAAATTGTTAACTAAGAAGTGTAACACAGTCAAACAAACTATTCCCATAGAGACTTAATAAAGCTGAGTCCTATAGTCAGTGTAAAAGGCATACCGAGAAAATAATGCCTCTGAGCACCAACATCCATTTCACTGACACGTTTCACTGACCCTTCTTCAAAGGGATATTTTCAGAGTCCACTACATCCCACTTTTAAATCAGCCAAAAGCAATCTACAAAGGTGTAATAAATGGTTGAAACTCAACCAACAGATGGGAAAAAAATAACTATGCTAACCAGAAATTACGTTATATAAACTACAGCTCCAGAAAAAACTAAACAAAAAAAAAGGGCTAGCCTTCAAAAAATGACTCCCGCTCCCTCCATACCAAAGAAGTTACCATATTAGTTAATAGCATACTCTGTGAAGGTTCTCATTCATCCAGGTCATGGTGTATCAGTAGTTATAAGTCAGAGAAACTGGACTATTTTCTCTTGAAGAGTCATTTTGCTAGTCATCAGACTAGCTTTCTCAAATCGAATGGCTTATAAAAGAATTCTCACACACTAAATACTGTTGACTTTTGCCTCATTTGTGGATGAATGGTGTTGTGCATTTACATGGCTGAAGCTATAAGGTGTGGGTAAACTGCCTTGGGAGAGGTTTTAGAGCTGCATTGTAAAAGGCAAATATATCTTGCAGCTCTCCATTTCTAATCAACCTTGGTTTCTCCAACTAAACATAAATAGCTTTTTTCAACCTCTTTTGAACCAGTCCTCCTCTGTGTCTAAAGGGCCCTTCAGCAAATAACCAACGAGCGTTCATAAGAATGCTTGTCAGGGATTATCTGAAAGTGCCTCTGATTGCCCAATGAACAAGTGACACGCTCATTCATCGGGTAAAAGATAATTTGTCTCCTCCACTGACGATCAGGCGATTGCCAAGAAGGAAAGCTTGTCCTAACTAAAGGGAACTTAAGATGCAAAACTCATCAACAAACAAGTGTTCTTTGTCCTTAAAGGGTTTTTTCCCATGATTAATGTAAAAAAATGACAGAGATCATATAGTACATGACAAGCTCTTTCTAACAAAACTAGAACCAGCCGTTCACATGGATCCAAAGATCTCCACATTCATTGCTCGGCTACATTTATATCAAGCTGGCAGCTCAAGGGGAGTGAATTTTCTGCTGCAGCTGAGGGGGCGCCATGCTTTCCCAATCACAACTTAGGAGGCAGTTGAAGTAAGAAACTGAACATGTGCGGCCATCACAGTGAGCAGGTCAAAGAAATAAGAAAAAAAACAAAGAGCAGGTGGCGCTATACAGATACATTTTATTGAATAGCTTAGTGGCTATACTAAATTTTAAATTAAATGCAATTACAAAAGTATTCAGATCCAGGTGCTGGTTTGAACCCTGTAGAATATTTTTTTGTGGGACAACCCCTTTAACACAGCTGAGTCCTGACCGTAGGTGCTGGCTCTTCTGTGCACTGGTGTAGCTGCTGTTTTGTTTCCTCAATGTACAATTCTTGGCTCTCCTTACTGTACTGGACTGCATACACAATATTACTCTTTTTATATTTTGGTGTCAGGTCTTTTTGGTGAACCAGTTGCTCCATTAGAGTGTTGCCAGTTTTAAAGCAGACAGGGATGCAATGTTTATTATAAATTCTTCAGAGATTTTCAGATATCCTAGCTGAAGACAACCAAGATCTGGCGACTGCCCAGCTTCACACCTTCACCGACACCCTTGACATTATTTTTTCTTCTTTTCTCAGTCTTAACACAAGTTCTTTGTGTATATATAGTACATGCTGTATATATATATATATATATATATATATATATATATATTTTTTTTTTCATGAGCCATGGAGATAGAAAAACATACCATGAGGATTAGCGATTGGGAAGTCTAAAATAAATTATATCTCAATCAAGCAACATGACTGTAATTTATAATTCACTCTGTATGAAAGCTTACATAGTATCCAATGAGGCATGAAATAACTGCACTTTCCACTGGTAAATATAAAATTGTTTTAGCACATGGAAATGACTGGAAGTAGGAAAAATTCTGATTCCATAGCAAGTTTCATCTTTTTTGGTAATTATGGGATAAATACATTAATATAAACTAAATGCAATCCATATTTCTCCATATAAACAAGAATATTTTAGCTTCCTGTTTTATTTCAGGACTGGAACTTCACTAAGATAACCCAACTCTAGTTTTATTGTAGCAATGATCATTTTATTTAGACCATGTACGAAAATAATGTGAATTAGCATCATCATTAGCAGATTTGTCCCTATGACACTGGCTGACCTGTTACATGTGCACTTGGCAGCTGAAGGCAACTGTGTTGGTCCCATGTCATATGTGCCCGCATTGCTGAGAAAAATTATGTTTTACTATATGAAAATGAGCCTCTAGGAGTAACTGCGGCATTGCCATTGCACCTAGATGCTCTCTCTGCAACTTCTGCACCCTCTGCATTTTGATTGACAGGGCCAGGCAATGAAAACATAATCACACCTGACCCTGTCTATCAAATTGCAGAGGGTGTGGCAGTCAGGGTTGTGAACCTTCCTGAAATTTCTGGACAGTCCGTAAAAATGCTTTTTTTCTATGTCTGTGAAAAAAAAAAAAAAAGATGTGTGATTTTTTTTTTAGGCTGGCTGTACTTGACTAGATTATCTTGGTGGTAATTATCATCATTTTACAGCTCACAGTAAATGCTGGTAATGAGGTCTTATCAGTATATTGAGCTATAGACATAGATTCCTTATAATCGTTATCATTTATTATAATTTTCTAATTTGTCCATAAAACAATGTTGTCCGTGATTTTGGGATAAGTTGTCGAAAATCTGGTTGGAAACACTGGTGGCAGTTTCAGAGAGAGCAGAGCCTCTAGGTGTAATGGGAACACCTCCATTGCTCCTAAATTCTCATTTGCTTATATTAAAAGGTAATCTTTCTCAGCAATGCGGACACATATGAACATGGGACTGGGGAATACAGATGTCTTCAGCCAGGTCAGCCAGCTTCATCAGTATAAATCTGTCGATGGTTCCCTTTAAGTTGGTGTTTTAGGATTTATTTTATTGATTGCCTGTCCTGACCCCACCCACGCTTATTCGCTGCTTCAGTGTAAGAAGTTGTTGCCGGAACTAAACATCTCCGTCCATTGTATATTGGGCTGACTTGGTTACATAACTGTTGCTCTATTTGAAATGAGTTGGTACAACAGTACAGTAACCAGCCCTATCCATGATATAATGGATGGAGCTGTGAAGTTTGGACCCTGACGTACAGCGCCCGAGCTATTTCGTTGGTTGAGAATTAGTGATGAGCGTCAGGGGCAATATTCGAATTTGCGTTATTTCGCGAATATTCATATTTGAGAAAATTATCTTGATTGCGAAAAATCTGCAATGTAAAAATGCATAATGCGAATTTGTAACGTGAAATACAGGTGTGGGTCACTTTGGCTACATTTTTCAAGCTGCTAGAGGTTTCCTGAGTTTATCCTGACTGAATTAGAAAATACTTCATTATTAAATTTATTTTAGCTTATGCGAAAAATCTGCAATGTAATATGCGCGTTAATCGAGTAAAGGCTGGTTATAGGCAACTTTCCTATTGGGTTGGCTTGCTACTAGAATTCCCGAATATGTAGAATATAGTGTGACATACTGTATATTCGTAAAAACAAATATTCAACTTTTTTTCTTTCATTTGAACCCATTACATTCACTACTCTAATGGGTTCAGATGAAAAAAATAATAATATTCGGTTTTTTACGAATATATATCACACTTTTTTCAACATATTTGCAAATTCTAGCAAGCCAGCCCAATAGGAAAGTTGCCTATAACCCGCCCTTACTTGATTAACGCTCATATTATGTCGCTGATTTTTCACATAAGATGAAATAAATTAAATAATGAAGAATATTCTAATTCACTACAGACTATGATATTGCAGCCTTCTCACATTGGCAGGCAGGTAATGGGTTCAGATGAAAAAAAATAGACGAATATTCGAAATTACGAATATATAGCACTATTCGCGAAATCTCAAAGTTGCGATATTCTCGATAAAAATTTGCTATTCGAATATTTGCGCTCAACACTATTAGGACGTAGGGTGACGGACACCATGCAATCAGATCTTTATGGTCTTATACTAAGGATAGGTCATCAGTAACAATATTATGGAATATTCATGTAAATGGTAACAAAAAAGCCTCCCTACCGATGTCTCTGCAAAAGTATTTTCTATGTATGCCTTTATATTTAACCTTGCACATTAACGCTTTATATGGGATTTAACTAAAGGGAAGCTGTCCTAAAGACAGAGTATTGGCCACTTGTAGCTGTTCTGATTCTTACTGACCAGTAATGAATATGTTTGCATGCTGCCATTGTTGCATCCAGCATCTGCTGCCTGATTCTCCATGTCCTCCTTGTCTACACGCATGGCCACATGGCTAATTGTCCTGGTCTAGACCCAGTGCCTTTCTTTATTCCTTCTGCTCCTGTTTGCTGCCCTTTTTGCATTCCTAGGTGTTCTAGATGATAATGATGACACACCTGTACCCAGGTTTTGGTCTTAACTGATCAGTGGCTCAAGCCTCAAAGGATAGTTCTCCCAACACTACCCAAAAAAAAATGAAAGATTTGCATATATGGTTATCGTACGCCATAAGTTTATGCTGCCGTATTAACCCCCGGGTCCACTGCCTGGTACGTATAGAGGATGTACAGAATAAAATTCAGCTTCAGTCAACAACCAGATTGTCTTCTTTTCTTTACCTTGTCTGCTTGACAACAAATGAAGACATTTCTACTTGAGTGCCTTGGGGACTCCATGTGCAGCAGTATAGCGCCCTGTAGGGCACTGTATGTCAGAAATATCACTTCTAACAAGGAGGCTTCTAGAGGAAAATATCTTAGTGATGCGGCATGCAATGGATCATGGTATGATTTCTTCCAGTCAGATTTGTTTATGGGTCCCCATGGCTCTGTACCACTCAAATCGGTATAGACCTAACAGACAGATATTACATTTCCCAACTCTAGTTTTCCATAGACCCTGAATAGCATCTAGAATGACATTCTTATGATAAGTGACATGTTTTGCTTGTGCAAGTCTGCTTTCCTGGCATTCTGTATGTGAACTCAATGGAGTATTAGTCTCTCGCTTATATAGAAGAATCCAGCGCATGGGACTGAAGGAGGATAATGAAGGACTGAAGGAGGATGATGAATTCATTTTTTTACAAAAAAATCATGTATGCAAGTCTGTGACTCCAAAAAAATCCTATCTTTCCAGAAAACTGAGCATTAGAGGGTCACATAGTGTACATTGCTGGCAAATAGTGGACTAATTCAGTAGTCTGTGATCACTATAGAGGATATGATAAAAGCTGAAATTTGCCTCAAATGGTCAATTATTATAAAAGGATGCAAGGAAATGACGACAGAAATGCACTGCACTATAGGAAACTGTATCACAGAATGCAGCTCTTATTATTAAATATAAGGGTTGATATAATATATGGGTTTCCAGGAAGAAGGTGAAATGTACAGTTCTATATCGCAGCATATTATTACACAGGAATTACTGCAAATAATTACAGTACTGCATTACAAGCCGGTGTTTGCAGGAGAGAAAAGCTGAATTGCTATGGAAACCAGTTTAGAGAAATAGGAACAGATGATTATTACTAGACCACACTCCAGGCATCTCTGTGTTTTCAAGATATTAAAAGTGTTTTTAAAGAAAGTGTAAAGCCTGAGGTTTTTACCATTGAGTTATTGAGGATTATGGTCTGCGCAGCAGATTGGCAGTATAACACCCCTGCCAGATTTCCATTTAGTATGTTTTTATTATTAAAAATAATTTTATTATTATTGTATTATTTCCAACCCTTTCATATACTGTAGCACCAGGCTTGGAGACCCACAACCAATATTTATTTCCACAGGATAGGTGGAAAAAGTATGATCACTAGGGGTTGTATGACTGTTGGGACCCCCAGCTATCACAAGAAAGCAGTGACCCACTTGGCCACTGCTGGCGATTAAAACTGGAAGTTATAAATTGCGATGTGTAATGTTATATTTATGTTTTATACTGTTTTATGCTATCTACCTAGGATATAAGCTGAAGGGTTAATCCAGATACTTTCCAGAAAGAAGGCGGCACTTAAGACTTTGGGCTTGGCCTCCTCTTTATGAAGTCAGTAAAGTCTCTTTTACACGTCCATCTCCATGATGACATCCATTGCAACAGTGGTTCATCCATGAAGATGTCTGTGAAAGATCCAACTTTGGTCCATGTGAACGTTTTTGTCCTCCATGTGTTTTTGTCCATCCACATTCCACAGACACTACTAGACTGGATTGGTATCCAGAGCATCTCCTACCAAAGGTCCAAAAAAACCATGGACCAAACATGGATGGTATCCGTGTTGTGTCCATGGTTTTCAAGGACCCATAAACTATATTGTCTATGAGGGATCTGTAATCATGGACACAACAGGGCATGTTTCCATGTTATCACCACTGACCCACGGTCCATGGAAAATCACTAATGTGTAAATAAAAACATTAAAGTCAATGTGAAAGAGAACTTAATGAGCAGTCTGAGCATGATAAGCTGCAAAAAAGTTCTGGCAAGCTTCAGGCAAGTTTGACCCCTAAGAACACCAGTGAATACACAAATAAACAAGGTAAGTGCACTACAGCTGCAGCTAGAAAAAGCAAAGAAAGCAATCATGCAGCAGCTAGGTATTTAACAGGGTTATTTGCATTAATCCCCTAAAACAGAGTACACACTACTATATATATTAAATACCTGAGCTTGCACTTACAAAACAAATACTGCCCACCATGTCTAAATATATTAACATACAGTAAGGCCCCTTGAAGACGAGTGTTCCTCACGCAGCGAGTCCGCAACGGAGCTCCCAGCCCCACCTTCCTGCACTGACGGGATTCACATAGCATTATATTGATTTATGATGCTATGTAACCCTTACATTTCTGGAATGTATTGGATAACACTGGCATAATGCTGTCAGTGTTATCCAATACATTCCAGAACTGTAAGGGTCACATAGCATCATAAATCAATATAATGCTATGTGATCCCTGGCAGTGCTTGGAGGTCAGGCTGGGAGCTCCGTTGCGGACTCGCTGCGTGAGGAACGCTCGTCTGCAAGGGGCCTAGATGTTCTAAAATACCTATGAAACAGGATACACCTCCCATTCCCTAAGCAAACCAACAAACAGCTTGGCACTCTAGCCAGCATGCCCAAGGATCCACTTCTTTCTGGCTATGCCCCCACTCGGCCGGTTTTGACATCATCGTCAGCCTTGTCTTTCTACACAAGCAACCAATCCTTCAGCTGCTCATCTTCCAATGGTAGTGCCTCATTCTCCAATTCCTCATATATTGAACTTTGTGTGGGTCTGCCACAGCTATAGGGCAATCAGTAAGATGCATAGGCTGTTCTTCTTCTGCCGCACCTTGTTGCATCAACGTGAGTGCCTGATCTGAGATAAATATCAGGGGGATGACTTGTTCATGCTCTAGTTGTCCGTACTGACAAATCTGATGTCCTCTTCAATGGGCCTAAGTATGTAAAAGGTGTTGCTGATGAGCTGTCACTGCCTAACCTCAAAACAACACATATCCTCGTTTGACATTGCAGAAGATTTTGCACCCCTTTCTTTCTAGCATAGAAATTCCAAATGGAACTCTTAAAGTACCTTTTATTTAGTTTGATTTTTATGGAATTGTTTACTTGTGCCACCAACTTGTGTGAAAGTATTTGTAGTGTTGTACTTCAGTAAAGATTCCTAGTTTTATTCAAGTATGCTCTGCTGCCTTTCTTTTGCTTTTTACCCTTACAGCGAATCCAAAGGTACTCCACCTTCCATCAGTCCAGAGACTCTACCCAGGGTGTGCCTCTGGGGAAACAATTGTTGCTTTTAACATCTAGGTGTGCCTCCTCTTTATTTTGATGGTCCTATGAGTGAAGGAGAAGGATAAAGCCACAGTGAGTACCATGACCACCACCATCGACATCACAACTACTCCCGTTCTCCCTTCATGCTCCCTTTGAGTCATTGTAATAGCATGGTTCTTAAATATCTGGCAGTACTGCTCCTTTCACAAAGGGGAAATGAGGCTCACCCTTCCTGTGATTGCTGGGTTTCACTGAGGTCAGACAACCAGCATTCATTCACTTATCGCCGCTAGATATTTCCACCCTTACCTGCAAACCGCATCATAACAACTGGGTGGCCACACAGACAAGATTTGACATAGACATCTTGTCACAGAATATTGCAAAATTGTATGTGTTTGAAAGTTGGTTCTTACCCTATACATCTCAGGATATATTGAGCCAAGAGGTAAAGTAAGAGAAGAACATATCTGTATCCAGGTGATGAATATTCGGCTAATTCCTTTATGGGTCCTGGACAATAATGCATAATTTGAATGTGGTCTCAATCTACCTTGTGCCATTCATAATACTGGTTTCACATGGCAGAGTTGCTTTGGGGCACCAGAATTTGATTGGGACTGCCACTGCACCCTTTATAGCTACACCCCTAACAAGCCTGATGTGGCTCCTGTGTGATATAAATAATAACCTCTTTCCGCCAAAAACCGTACATGTGCGGTGAAGAGCAGGTTTTTAAAAATAGCACCAGCTCGCAAGCATAGCGGATGGTATACCCTGTTGTTTTAAATAGCAGACACCTTTTGTAAGACCCGGAGGCACGCATGAACTCCCCCCATGAAGTACTGGGGATCGGATAGTGTGTGCGACAGCCTCGGTCCTTCTGAATGATCCAAGTCTGCTGCACATAGGTTCCTATGGAAACCTTGCTTCTGGTAGGGCTTCATTTGAACATAGTGTAAGTCTTATTAACAACAATATTAATGCATTGGTATCTATGAAAGAAGCAATCTGATTATTGCTTGTTCAAGTTCCCTAGAGGAACTATAAAAAAGTGTAAACAACATAACTGTTTTCAAAAATATAAAAAAATATAAAAAACCACCCCCCTTTCCCCAAAATCAAAATAGATAAACAATAAAAAATAAACATCATGGGCATCACCACGTGCAAAAACACCCAGACTATTAAAGATATAAAAATATTTTTCCCATACAGTAAATGACAAAACAGAAAACAAGTCAAAGTGGTTGATATACTGTTTTTGGTCACAAAAATTGAATAGAAAGTGATAAAAAAGTCATACACACCCTCAAAATGGTATCAATGAAAAGTACAGATCACCCGGACAAAAATGAGCCCTCACACAGCTCCATACACATAACTACAAAAAAGTTATATACAATTGCCATAAGGCACTAATCCCTTTATTTAACTTGGGTATTAAAACATAACTTTTATTGTAATAAATGTATTAATAAAGGAACCCAATGATTACATATTAAAAGCGCTGCCATGCTTACTGTGGAAATAGAAAAAGGACAATGGGAAACACGGGACTGTGCACTGCTGCCCGTGAGTCCTAGCTATAGGAGCTTAGAGAGGGGTGATAGTGCTAGGTATAGTCCGTGAAGGGCTATAAGTATATTACAGGCAGCGTCCGCTCCTGAAACAGTAATACTGTATAGATCCTCCTAGCAATTAACAGGAACAGCAGCTCCTGATCTCACACCATAGCCTAAAGCACCTATAGTATTGATATTAGCTGCTATAAGCACTGTAAGCCAGTCCAGCCGGACTTGGAACCATTATTATTCCCACAGTCGCACAGCAGAGATTAAAATAATTCTATCTGCCCCCCCGACATGTTTCGCCAGTAACCTGGCTTCTTCAGGGGAAAACAGGCAGTGATGAATAAGTCGCCGTTGTTGGGGTTTATAAAACCTCCTGAAATGACGTAGACTGCCTGCTAGCCAATCAAACAGGGGCTGTATCAAGCCCAATCCATCAGAAGTGCCTGGCTAGTGCCAATCATATCTGGCCACCAATGAGGCAAGGGTACCCATAATGCCGTAGGGACACCTACCAATAGCGCGACAGGTGAAGAGATGACGACCTGCGCAACACCGCCTGCGCAAGAAGATAGTATTCATTCCGGTATCCGGCAACTGTACTGCGCATGACCTGCGCATACTATGATGCGCCAAAACTTAGTCCATAGACTGCCAGATGACTCAGGCTTGGATGTCTGCGCAGAACATAGATGCGCCTGGACTTAGTCGCGCTGACCAAGTCAGGGATGTCCCGTAATACGCATGTGCTGCGCACTCAAGCATTTTTTTTTTGCATTAATACTCAATAAAAACTGTACAAATGTGGTTCTCTTTAATCATACTGACACGGAGAATGAAAGTAACAGGTCAGTTTTACTGCATAGGGAACATCGTAAAAACAAAACAAATAAAACTGTGTTGGAATTGCGTTTTTTTTTTTCAATTCCATCCTAGTTGGAATTTTTTTCCAGCTCCCCACTAAATTATATGCAATAGTAAATGGTGCCATTAGAAGGTACAATTTGTTCTGCAAAAATGAAACTCTTATATGGCTATCTGAACTGAAAAATAAAAAGTTATGGTCCTGAAAAGGCAGGGAGTGAAAAACGAAAACATTAAAAATTAAAAACACTCCACTGGTGAAGAAGCTAAGAAAAATGTTCATGTTATTGTCACTAAAGAGCACGAGGAGCAGATAGGTCTCCATTGTTTGGTTCTAAACAATAGTTTGACTTATCCTGACTTTCTTGTGCTCTGCTTTAAGGAGTTATCCGGGGACTTAAAATTCCTTTGATAATACAAGCAGCAATGTCAATCACATTAGTTCATTTATTTTTGAGGACCCCAATTACACCACTACAACCTTTAGACACATAACACTGGAAGTGTTGTACATTCCTTCTACCTCATGAAGTCACAACCCCGTATCACATGGCTGAGGGACCAAGAGTAACTCCACACTACTTGTGTTGGCACCTCTCTGCAAGGGGCTGTTCTGACAATAAGAGTAGGGAGGCAATTGTGTGGAAGGAGATAGCTGTGGTGCTGAGGAAAGCAAGAAGAGTGGATTTATATGACACAAGATAAATGATCCATAATTGGCTGTAACAGGACTGGGTCTGTTTAGACTACTAATCACATTCACAAGTTGTCTTTTTTGTTTTTTAGTGCTTGCCAGATAACCCCTTTTATCCCTTTTTTCTCATTCAGCTTTCTGTCTCTCATTTGTTCTGAGCTCATTGATTCACATTCTGTATTACTGATCCAGCTTATTTAACCTCAGTATAACATCCATTATCTCTTATAGCATTATCTAATATTGCTGACTCTGCTGCTGTTTCTGCCTCCCCCGTCTGATACTCATTTCTGTCTGCTTTATTTGTTCATTGCTATTTGCCATTTATAATACTGGTTTCACAAGGCAGAGTTGCTTTTGGGCACCAGAGCTTGATTGGGACTGCCACTGCACCCTCTATAGCTACACCCTTAACAACCCTGATGTGGCTCCTGTGTGATTTAAATAATAACCTCTTTCCGCCAAAAACCGTACATGTACGGTGAAGGGCAGGTCTTTAAAGATAGCGCCAGCCATCACGGTGTGATGACGTGAACACGCCACGTCGCGCTCTCCTCCTCCTACCCTCCTCCCTCCTCCTCGCTCTCTGGCCTTCCGGCTCTCCAGCTGATGCTTTGAGCCTTGGGCATGCCTGAGCCCTCTACCGCCTGCTGCCTTGAGGAAAACGCCGGACTCCTTGTGCCTCCAGTCCCCGCTGCCGCTTGCCTCTAGCCTGCTGCATGCTGCCGCTCATAGCAAGGGTGAGCTTCCTGACTCCCTCACTGTCGTCTTCAGCCGCCCTGCTTCTGTGAGAACGCCGGGCTTTCACTGCCGTCTGCCGCTGCCTACAGGGAGCGTGTTTCCACCTCCCTGTCTACCTTCACTGCTTGCCTCCTGGCTTGACCTGCTTCGTGCCCTATCCTCCTGCTCCGGTTTTGCTGGGTCTCCCCTGCTCACTTTTGCTTCTGGACGCTGGATATGTGGATGCTGGACATGCGAGAAAAAACGTTTTTTTTGGTTCTTCCATTTGCTCTCCCATTTGCCCATTGTCTTGTATTAGTTCTGTGACTCTGTTTAATACTGTTTATAGATTCTGGTGATTGGCATTTAAGAAGAGAGAATAAAGGAGAGTAAAAGGGGAACAAAGAAAAGAGAAATAAAGAAGGAAAAAATAAAATAAAATAAAAAAAAACAAAGGAAAAAAGAGAGGAAAAAAAAAGGGAAAAGCAAAAAAAAAAAACAGTGCTGAAAGCAGAGTAGATGCGGGTGTGAAAGAAGTAGAAGGGAGGAATTATAGAAATTATAAAAAAAAAAAAGGGGGGGGGGAGCACTCAAGGATTCCTTAAAATAAAAAATAAAAAGATATTAAAAAATATATATATATATATTGAAAGGGGTCTTAAACGTTTAATGGCTCCAAAGCGGCGGTCGGTGGACTCCTCTGGAACAAAGCTGGGGACAACAGAGGGCAAAATTGACAAGTTTTTGAAATCTCCCTCTCTTAATGAAAAGGGGTTATCCAAAGGGAAAATGAGTACTAACCCTAAGAAAACTGTTAAAATTCCCCAAGCTGAAGAACTTTTTGAGGATGGGCTATTAGACCAGGAAGGAGGGGAGGAAAGTCTCCTAGAGCGAACAGAAATTGAGCATGATCCCTCAGCTCTGGAAAAAATCTTGTGCTCTGTGGAAAATAACGGCATGCTAGTGCAAGGGATGTCTACTCAACTGGGGTCAATGCAGAGCGATATATCCCTAATAAGAGAAGACCTGACAAAAATCTGGGATCGAGTACTTAATATGGAGAAGATGGTCGCCTCCCTCCAATCCGATATGGATATGATAAAATCTAAGACTCTGTCTCTTTCTTCAGAAAACCACCTCCTACAAAATAAACTGGAGGACTTGGAAAATCGATCAAGGCGGTACAATATCCGCTTAGTCGGATTCCCAGAAGGAGTTGAGGGTTGGCAGCTAGTTGAACAATTTAAGGATGTAATTTTGAAAAATCTGGGCAGTGAACACTTTTCCTCCATGTTCCAAATAGAAAGAGCCCATCGGATCCCAGGGGGGAAACCCACTCCAGGGAGGCCGCCGCGAGTAATCTTAATGAAACTATTACTATCTATGGATAGAGATATGATACTGAGAAGGGCAAGAGAATGCTCACCCATTGACTATCAAGGCACTAGACTGTTATTCTTCCCTGATTTTGCTCGGCAGACCCAGGAAAAAAGAAGAAGTTTCAGTGAGACAAAGAAACGTTTGGCGCTAAAAGACATTAAATATTTTTACAGTACCCAGCGAAATTAAGAGTAATTTATAACGGGACTATCCAATTTTTTGAGAAACTGCAACAAGCGTTGGATTGGATGGAGCAAATGGGCATTTGAAATATTTTTATAATGAAGTGATGGAGGGGATGGAGGGAGGATGGGACTAGTGGGGGGGGGGGGGATGGCCGGAAGGTAGAGGTTTGCTGACTAGATCGGGCGGACCAAAGGGGGGGGAGAGGGAATGGGGGAGGGAATTCAACCTGCAGGGAAGGTTTTTTTTTTTTTTTTCTTTAACTGATGTCTGTTAGAATCGTTTCTTGGAATGTCAGAGGTCTTGGGGAAATGGTTAAGAGGCAAGCTATTATGGATGCAGTAAAGAGACATCTTCCTGCAATTATTTGTATAGTGGAAACCCATCTTACTGAGGAGACCGTGTCCCGTTTGATGACGGGATGGCATTCCCAATCCTACCATTCTACTTTTAGCGGTGCCTCTAGGGTTGTATCGGTTCTGATTCATAATTCCATAGACTTTTCCTTAATAGAATCTTACATAGATAACCAGGGCAGATTTATTTTTCTGTATGGGAGGCTCCATGGATATTGTTACATTCTCGCCTTTTTTTATATACCTCCGCCATTCTCTATGTATCCACTCACCCAACTACTGCGTTTTTTGGAAAAGAAACCAGAATGTCGGCTTGTTCTGATGGGAGACTTTAACGCTGTTATGGATCCCAAAAAGGACAGACTGACTTTAGATGCAGATCGGGGAAGGAACATTTGTAATTCTCCACTGCCTCAGTTCTGTTTGGAGGTTGGATTGGTGGATATATGGGAACATGTTGGCGGAGAAAAGGGAGTATACTCCTGTGTTAGCAGAGGAGGCAGAGCAATGTCTAGGATTGATTTGGCGCTTACTAATGAGAATAACTTGAATAATATTAAAAGGATATGATACGGAGTAAGAACAGTTTCAGACCACTCACCTGTTTTAATTGAGGTTCGCATTGGGGAGAATAAAGACAATAGGGGATTTGGGTTTAAGCTGAACCCATATTGGCTTATTATTATGGATAACTATCAGTCTATTAAATTACATGTATCTTCCTTTTGGGAGGCGAATTTGCCCTCTGCTAACATCAATTTAGTTTGGGACGCTCTGAAAGCATATCTGAGGGGGGTTCTTATTAGTGATATCACTGCTGTGAGGAGATCATTTAAGAAAAAAGAGGAGGACCTGACCGATATTGTGGCTTCCACAACGGAACAATTTATTGATCAATCTACTGAATATAATAAGGAAGAGATGCAGAAGGCTACTTGCTCTCTGAAGGAATGTGTAATTGAGAAAGCAAATCATAGGTTACTTTTTAAGGGACAGAAGTATTTCTCAGAATCCGGACGTCCTGATAAGCTTCTAGCTAAAATAATTTCACAACAGGACAAGAAAAAGAAAGCTATTACTTTAGTTCGTAATTTAGATGGGGTAATTATATCAGACCCAGAGGGAATTCGAGATACTTTTCTGCAATACTTCTCTCAGATATATAGAGCTTCTCCTGGTTTTCCACCTGACCTGGCGAGACAGTTCCTGGAGAGAATTTTTCTTCCGATGTTAACAGAAGCCCAAAAAGAATCTCTGGAAGAAGAGTTTCTCTTGTGGAGATTCAAGAGGCTTTGAGGTCTATCTCCGGGAACTCATCGCCAGGGTCAGATGGTCTTCCATACGAATTTTATCGTAAGTATAGTGATGTCATCCTTCCTCACTTACTGGAAGTGTTCTCTCAAGCATCGCAGGGAGGGGCTCTGCCACAGTCCATGATGGAAGCCGTGATAGTTTTAATCCCTAAAAAAGACAAAGATCTGGCGAACTTGAGTTCATACAGACCAATTTCTTTATTAAATACGGATGTTAAGTTGTTATCAAAGGTTCTGGCCAAGAGGCTCTCTCAGGTTATGTCTTTTCTGATTCATCCAGATCAAAATGGCTTTATGCCAAAAAGGGGCACCCATCATAACCTGCATAGGTTCTTCACTAATATTCAGTCTCCTGGTGGCGGCGCCCGCTCGGTCCTGTCACTGGATGCCACTAAAGCGTTCGACAGGGTCGAGTGGACGTTTCTCTGGGAGGTGATGAAAAGAATGGGTTTTGGCCCCAAATTTATGGGGATGGTTCAGTTGTTATATAAATGTCCAGCGGCCAGGATCAGGATTAATGATATGCTGACAGAGAGTTTTGTATTGGGAAGAGGTACACATCAAGGATGTCCTCTCTCCCCTCTTTTATTTAATATCTATATTGAACCTCTTGCAGCTAGTATAAGGCAAGACTCGAGAGTGGCTGGCTTTGGTGTAATGGAGAAACAGGACCGTATACAGTATCTCTTTATGCAGATGATATCTTGTTTTTTATTCACCAAACAGAAAAAACACTCCCTCGAATAATGGAATTGGTCAACCTATATTCTGATCCTTCTGGCCTGGAGGTTAATTGGGGGAAGACTGTTCTTCTCCCTGTAGACAAACTGCGAGGATCTGTGGAAAATTTTGCCAATCGGGTATCGATCTCCGATTCAATAAAATATCTGGGGATAACAGCTTCTGCCAAAATCCAAGATTATCTCCAACTTAATTTGATTCCTTTATTGTCAAAGGTGAGATCCAAAATTAAGATATGGCAAAAAATTCTGCCTGCAAGAGGAGACAGAATTTCATTAACAAAAATGGTGGTACTGCCCCAGGTTCTTTATGTTCTTCGCAATTCGCCTGTTTGGATTGAAGATAAGTATTTTAGGTTGATAGAACGGATGATTAATGATTTACTATGGGGGAGGAAGCGGGTGAGACTAAAGGCGCTTTATTTTTCCATGCCCTATAACAGGGGAGGCCTTAACCTCCCCTATTTTAGGGGTTATTTTATGGCCTCTCAACTTTGCTTCTTTAATGACTGGGAAAATAGTCAACTCTGTAGACAATTGGTGAAAGACTCAGGTTTTTCAGATTTATTTACAGTATTAGAGTCCGACTATTTACTTAATACACAGATTGGATATAAACCTTTCTGTAGAATGGCTATAAAGGCATGGTTGGTTATAAAGAGTTGGTTTAAAATCAAGGCATCACTTATCTGTACCCCATTATGGCATAACTCAAAGCTTTTGAATTTGGATGATTTAAACTGTTGGCAATATTGGAGGACGAGAAATATTCAATATCTGAATCAGGTGGTTAAAGATGGGCAAATCCTGTCTCTTATGGAGCTAAAACAAAATTTAAATGTAGGTGAGGTGGCTTGGTATGCATATTTTCAATTGAAGTTGGCACTTCTTAGTATTGCCGATAATTATTCACTTGAGGTAGACACTCCTGAATTTTTGCACAATTTGATTTGTAAGAAAGGTGGTATGAAAGTTAAATTATCACATTGTTATAGACACTTGATGAAAAGTTTTTTTTCGGAATGTTCTTCTCCAGGACAGAGATCCTGGTCTGTTTTATTGTCAGAGGTGGGTCCCCCGGTCTGGGAGAATATAGGGGAGAATCTAAGTCAGGTTTCGCACAATTTTAATCACACTGTTGTACAGTTTAATATTATACACAAAATATATGTGACACCTCTATGGCTCCATAAGAGGGGATTTAGAGCCTCCTCTGACTGTCTTCGCTGTGGAGACCCCAGGGCAGATCATTTACATCTGTTCTGGGACTGCCCGATAGTGAGCAAATATTGGAGAACGATTCAAACAATCTTGGCTCGGAGACTTAATATAGATATTCCTCTATCTCCCAAGGTATGGGTTTTGGGGGATCTATCAGAGGTTAATTGCCAGCCCTTGAAGGGCCGACTATTGACTAAAGTGATGTTTTTGGCCAGGCTTCTTGTAGCCAGAGAATGGTTTTCCCCCTCTGCTCCAGATTGTAATAATTGGCTATGTTTAGTAGATAAGGTGAAAATCTATGAGAGGATTATGTACAGACAAAAAAGGGTCCTACGTAAAGTGGGGCAATATTTGGAAGGATTGATTTGGGATGGTTAAGTAAATACATTGTTTTTTTTTCTTCCCTACAGGATTGGGGGGGGGGGTATGGGGGTGTGGGAGGAATGGGGATGTTCTTTTGTAATTTTGTTTTATGAGTTGTGTTTCTTGAGATGATTAAAATAAAAATCTAAAAAAAGGGAAAAAGAAAAAGATAGCGCCAGCTCGCGATTACAGCTGACGGCAGAGTTCTTTTCAACTTCTACATTGACTGACAAAGGAAAGGGACTTGCAGATCCTGTGCAGCAATGTCCATACCCCCGGCCGCTTGCTGCTTTCAAAAGTGAATACTGGGGTTCTGCTTTGACTCATTATAATGTGAGTCCTACAGATGCCTTTGGGTACCAATATCAATGCAATTCCTCTATACTGGATCTTGACAGGCACAGTTTTCCACCAGTTTCTGTATCTCTGTGGCATAGAAATTTTGGGGGGCCTTCAGCATGGGAGTATGGGGGTTTCTCCACAAAATAGCAGATATAGTTAAGGTACAGCAGCAGTGTGGGGATAACAAGTCATTATACCGCAAACACAAGCAGGCTTAACTCCATTTGGGTGCATAAATACAGTATTTCAGTTGCAATTCACTCTAGAATCAGAAGGTATGATACAAAATACACACAATTACAGTTCAGTAGCTGATGGTGGTTTCCCACAGTTTCACTCCTCAGACTAGATGATCGTTGGGCTGCTGTATACATACTCATTCAAATGGGACCAGATGGTTTGGCTCAGTGGTAAGAATTCCTGGCATTTTTTCAGGCATGCTCTGTACTTTTTTCTTAGGTGACAATTGCTTGACCCCTTTCACAGGAGCGTCTTATCAATCCCTCAGCCGACTCACTCTGAACTAGAGCATGACTCTCAATAAAGGCCACAACCAGGCCACCATTCATCAGTTGACATCCTGTATGTTACACATCACCACATCAATCACATTTTGGGGGGATACAAACCACATTATACATTCCCAAAACTCAGCTCCTCCTCCCCTCTTAACAGAAAGTCTAAGTGAAATGTGTAGTTGACTTATCGAGGACAAGGATTCAGCTTATGACTGTACCTGTGCATGTACATATCCTGACTAAAGTTGAGTGACCTGATAGTGCCTCCCCCTAAAGCATCCAGCATCCAAGACACATGACCCACTATGGCCTTTTTCTATCTTTTCCCCTGAACCTGGGATATTCTCATGACTAGAGTTCATTTTTAGCTGCTTTTTTTCTAACATATGCCTATACAGGTTCCCACTACCCATTAAAGTGGGAAAAAGACCAACTTGGAATGGGCCCCCTCTCTCATAGGGCCCCATAGCATTCTCATGGACTGCCTCTGTGATACATACACGCTTGTAAGATGTTTTATTGTGTTGCCAAGCAGATTTGACAATACAAAAACATTTAGTTAAATTAAATTTAAAGTGATGGATGAGGAAATGATGAAAATCAAATAATACTCCCTTCATTACTTCCCATCCTTCTGTTAGAAAAGCTTAAAAAAGCACCAAGCTGTTATTTTTATTCTTGCACAGCTTCCTCGGTATTCTAAAATCCTTGTTTCTCTGGCAAATGTCATCTTCTTCCAGCCAATTTGCCCTAGTGTAAAGCATTGACACCAAGGACAATGATTAACAGTGCATTCTAATCGGTCATGATCACCTCTGTATCTCCCGCTCTTGTCACAGTTTCATGAATATGTTCCACCTTATTGATTGGTGCACTAACCAATTCACAGCTTACAGGCTTGGCCTGCTACTGCTCGACCCTAATTGATTTATTTCAGAGCAATGTCATTGTGTGTACACATTGAATATCATGTGCAGCTGAACCGGCAAATGTTATAATGGGGAAAATTGACACATTCCTATTATTTTAGATATATTTCCTCTACCATTACGAGTAGAGTAGATAGAATTAGTGACAGGGCTCTGGAGAAGCACATGAGAACTGGAGCATGCATCCAACTTTTTTAGCTTGAATTTTTGCAGTATATACACTGTATGTGTAACGGAAAAAGAAGTTTAGGAATTAATACACATAGGCCTCAAGCACACGACCGTATTTGTTTTGCAGTACGCAAAACGCAGATCCGCAAAACACGGAAGCTGCTCTGCGTTCCATTCTGAAATTTGTGGAACGGAACGCGGCCCATTGTAGAAATGCCTATTCTTGTCCGCAAAAAGAGCACAATAGGCAATCTTGAAAGAGGTGAGAAATAACCCGAGTTTCAGCAAAAGTCCTACAGAAGACTCTACAAGCTGAAAAAACACTACCGTATTTAATCACCCTATAAGATGCACCTGCCCATTAGAGATGTCACGAACATAAAATTTTCCGTTCACGATAGGCGAACGCAAACTTCCGCGAATGTTCGCGAATGGGCAAAACCGGGCAAACCACCATAGACTTCAATAGGCAGGCAAATTTTAAAACCCACAGGGACTCTTTCTGGCCACAATAGTGATGGAAAAGTTGTTTCAAGGGGACTAACACCTTGACTGTGGTATGCCGGAGGGGGGATCCATGGCAAAACTCCCATGGAAGTCGTGGTTTTAATCTATAAAGTGCATAAATCACCTAACATTCCTAAATTGTTTGGCATAACGTGCTTTAAAACAACCAGAGTGTGTATACGATCAGGTATGATGTTGTATCGATCGGGTAGTGTAGGGGATACACCCGCTTTACAGTGACAGACCAAACACTGACAGAGCAAACTCCCCATTTAACGCACTGCAAACAACCGCAAACAGTCCATTTGCACAACCGCAAACTCTCCATTTGCACAAGGTTGGATACCAAGCTAGCCATCTCCCGTTCCTTGTCCTCAATGACGTCATTGAAGGTCTCTTCCTTCACCCAGCCACGCACAACACCAAGGGCCCCCGAAAGGTGACAACAAGCCCCCTGGGATGCCTGCTGTGGTTGGTCTTTCACCTCTGCAAAGCCACCTTCCTCCTCTGACTCCTCTTCTTCAGACTCCTCTCTCTGCGTTGCCGCAGGTCCAGCAATTGACCACGACAAGGCTGCTTCTGGTGGTGATGGTGACCACAACACTTCCTCTTCATGCTCATCCACAGCCTGATCCAGCAATCTTCGCAGGGCACGCTCCAGAAAAAAATGCATATTGGATGAGGTCGATGATGTTGCCTTGGGTTTGACTAACTCGGTTTGTCACTTCCGCAAAAGGACGCATGAGCCTACAGCCATTGTGCATGAGCGTTCAGTAACGCGGCCAAAAAATACCCAGCTCCGCAGAGGCTGTCCTCTTTTTTTAAAATTAAAAAAATCTGTTCTTACGAGTTTAATCTCTGTTTTGTCCCTTATCAGGGGCCGTTGTATGGAATAGATTTTAGGAACCGGGAGATGGAAAAAGATGGTTGGTCGGTCCCCTTCCTTCCAATCTGGGGCACTGCGCGTGCGCCATACAATGTACTGTGACACCCTATATGAGTGGTGTGTAAAGTAGTACTATTGCTATCAGTTTAATCCCTGTTACGTCCCCTATCAGGAGACGTGTATCAAATAGATTTTAGGAACCGGGAGATGGAAAAAGATGGTTGGTCGGTCCTCTTCCTTTCAATTTGGGGCACGGCGCATGCGCCGTGCAATGTACAGTGACATCTTATATGAGTGGTGTGTTAAGTAGTACTATTCCTATCAGTTTAATCCCTGTTACAACCCCTATCAGGAGACGTGTATCAAATAGATTTTAGGAACCGGGAGATGGAAAAAGATGGTTGGTCGGTCCCCTTCCTTCCAATTTGGGGCACTGCGCATGCGCCGTGCAATGTACAGTGACTCCCTATATGAGCGGTGTGTTAAGTAGTACTATTCCTATCAGTTTAATCCCTGTTACGTCTCCTATCAGGGGACGTATATCGAATAGATTTTAGGAACCGAGAGATGGAAAAAGATGGTTAGTCGGTCCTCTTCCTTCCAATTTGGGGCAATGCGCGTGCGCCATGCAATGTACTGTGACACCCTATATGAGTGGTGTGTTAAGTAGTACTATTCTTATCAGTTTAATCCCTGTATCAAATAGATTTTAGACAACCGCAAAGAGTTGTTAATAGATGACACACTCACGACATAAATTTTATTCCTCTATGCGTCATTCTTGGTGTAGTGATGACTGTGCTCGTGCGCACGTTTGGGAGATTGCAGGCAATGGCAGTTTTTCAAAGCCTATGGTTGTGCTGAGGTAGTTCATTGACAGTTAAGTGACCCAGAAAACAATGATTCTGCAGTGTGGGCCCATTGTTGGCCTAGTAGGCTTTAATGATCACCTTAGATGATCACAAAGATAATTAATGTTTTTTCTATGAAAAATTATCCAGCCGATCGCTTTTGGTCACAATGAAGCAAAGACCTTATAATCTGGGGTGTGCCAACATTGCCAACACACTCATAGAGGTGATCGCTTCATTGTCTTTGTCTTTGCAGCCACAGTGCAGCACCAGAGGCCAGAAAAATTAGGCATGTACACATGCCTGAAAAATTAGGTATTGTTGAAAAATTTATGTTTTCCAGGCAGAAAGTGTACTAAAACATTGCGGCTTGAATGCTAGTTGGTGGCGGAGAAATCACGCAAGTCATCCAGCATGCAGAGATTAAATACAGCAGAGTGGGGACCATTTTTAGCCCAAGGCATCTCATCAGGCCTTTTTTAGTCAAATGTATACCTCACTGTCAGTCCCTTCGGTATCTACCTCATTCATCCTAAAAAAGGTGAGGTAATCTAGACCTTTTTGACCTAGGCGACTTCTATTGTCAGTGAGAATACCTCCTGCTGCGCTGAAGGTCCTTTCTGACAGGACACTTGAAGCGGGGCAGGCCAGAAGTTCAATCGCAAATTGGGATAGCTCAGGCCACAGGTCAAGCCTTCACACCCAGTAGTCAAGGGGTTCATCGCTCCTCAGAGTGTCGCTCCTCAGAGTGTCGATATCTGCAGTTAAGGCAAGGTAGTCTGCTACCTGTCGGTCAAGTCGTTCTCTGAGGGTGGACCCCGAAGGGCTGTGCCATTGCGTAGGACTTAAAAAGCTCTGCATGTCCTCCATCAACAACACTTCTGTAAAGCCTCCTGTCCTTGCCGGCTTGGTCGTGGTAGGAGAAGGATTACTTTCACCTCTTCCCCTGTTACATTCCCGTTGTGCTGTGACATCACCCTTATAAGCTGTGTAAATTATACTTTTTAACTTGTTTTGGAAATGCTGCATCCTTTCCGACTTCTGGTAATTCGGTACCTTTCAGCCACTTTCTGCTTATACCGGGGGTCTAGTAGAATGGCCACCCAGTACAGGTCGTTCCCCTTCAGCCTTTTTATACGAGGGTCCCTCAACAGGCATGGCAGCATGAAAGACCCCATTTGCACAAGGTTGGATGCCGAGCTAATCATATCCCGTTCTTCATCCTCACTGATCTCATTGAAGGTCTGTTCTTCCCCCCAGCCACGTACAACACCACGGGTCCCAGATAGGTGACAACAACGAGTACCCTGGAATGCCTGCTGTGGTTGGTCTTCCTCCTCTTCAAAGCCACATACCTCCTCTTACTCCTCTTCCTCAGACTCCTCTTCCAGCGTTGCCGCAGGTCCAGCAAGCGATGATGATAAGGCTGTTTCTGGTGGTGATGGTGACCACAACTCTTCCTCTTCACGCTCATCTACGTCCTGATCCAGCACTCTTCACAGGGCACGCTTCAGGAAGAAAACAAATGGGATGAGGTCATTGATGGTGCCTTCGGTTTGTCACCTCCTCAAAAGGACGCATGGGCCTACAGGCATTGCGCATGAGCGTCCAGTAACGTGGCAAAAAAATACCCAGCTCCACAGAGGCTGTCCTAGCACCCCAGTCATACAAATACTCGTTGATGGCTTTTTCTTGTTGGAGCAGGCAGTCGAACATTGGGAGTGTTGAACTTCAGTGTGTCGGGCTGTCACAAATCAAGCGCCTGACTGGCATGTTTTTTCACCTCTGAATATAGGAAAAGTGCGCCATGGCCATGTAGGAACGCCTGAAATGGCTATACACCTTCCTGGCCTGCTTGAGGATGTCCTGTAAGCCTGGGTACTTACACACAAAGCGTTGTACGATCAGATTTAACACATGTGCCATGCACGGCACATTTGTCAACTTGCCCAAATTCAATCCTGCCAACAGATTGCTTCCGTTGTCACACAC
Organism: Bufotes viridis; assembly: GCA_033119425.1. Taxonomy (NCBI): domain Eukaryota; kingdom Metazoa; phylum Chordata; class Amphibia; order Anura; family Bufonidae; genus Bufotes; species Bufotes viridis. The sequence continues at coordinate 538,679,751 of CM065590.1, read as the reverse complement.
CACTTTGCCGATCTCCAGTTGCTGCGGAGTCAGCCACTGATCCACCTGCGCATTCAGGGAGGACAGGAGTGCTGGTCCGGTGTGACTCTGTGCTTTCAGGCAAGTCAACCCCAAGACGGCGTGACACTGTCGTATCCGGGCTGTGGAATAGCCACCGGGGAGCTGGGGAGGTGCAGTTGATGATGTGGAGCAAGACGCAGCAGCAGAAGAGGACTCAGCCGAGGACTTTAGCAAAGAGGATGGAGTAGGAGGAGTAGAGGAGGTGGAAGCAGGCCTGCCTGCAAGTCGTGGCGGTGTCACCAACTCTGCTGCAGAGCCACGCATTCCATGCTTGGCAGCTGTCAGCGGGTTTACCCAGTGCGCAGTGTACGTGATATACCTGCCCTGACCATGCTTTGCAGACCAGGTATCAGTGGTCAGATGGACCCTTGCCCCAACACTGTGTGCCAGACATGCCATGACTTCTTTTTCCACAATAGAGTACAGGTTGGGGATTGCATTTTGTGAATAAAAATTTTGGCTGGGTACCTTTCACTGTGGTGTCCCAATAGCTACAAATTTTTTGAAGGCCTCATACTCCACCAGCTTGTATGGTAAAAGCTGACGGGCTAAGATTTCAGACAAGCCAGCTGTCAGACGCCGGGCAAGGGGGTGACTCTGTGACATTGGCTTCTTACGCTCAAACATTTCCTTGACAGACACTTGACTGTGGGCAGATGAGCAGGAACTGCTGAAGGTGAGAGGCGAAGTGGCAGGTGGTTGAGAGGGGGCAAGGAGGACAGCAGTGGTTGACGTGGCTGAAGATGCTGTACCAGGAGGAGGATGGTGGCTTTGAGTTTGTGTGCTGCTTGTACTCAATACTACTCATGTGTTGATCCCATAGGCGTTTGTACTGTGAGATCACGTGCCTTCGCAAAGCAGTTGTACCTAGGTGGGTGTTGGAATTCCCACGACTGTTTCTTTTGGCACAGGTTGCAAATGGCATCGCTGTTATCAGAGGCAGACACACAAAAAAAAGGTCACACTGCTGAGCTTTGCAATGACGGCATTCTGGTGGTGGCAACAGCATGCGTTGATTGGCGTGCTGTCTGGCTGACCCCGGGTGCCGATACATGCTGTCTGACTGTGGCACTAGCTCCTTGCGACGACCTCCCCCTGCTTCCAACTCATCTCCTCCTCCTCTCTGTCTCCCCATCTGAACTTTCCCCCTGTTCTTCTTCTCTTCGAGAGGCCACCCACGTGACATCCACGAACACATCGTCATCATCAACCGCTTCACTTGTATCTGACAACTCAGCAAAGGAAGCAGCAGCGGGTACAACATCATCATCATCACAACGTACATCCATGTGTGTAATGCTGCCGGACTGAGACATATCCCTGTTATCTACATCCTCTGGCAATAATGGTTGTGCATCACTCATTTCTTCCAACTGATGTGTAAATAAGTCCTCTGACAGATCAAGGGAAGCGGCTGTGGTGCTAGTGTTGATGGTGGCGGCGGGCGGGCGAGTGGTAACTTGAGAGGTCCCTGAAGCTGAACTGGAGGAGGATGGTGCGTCAAGGTTCCGAGCGGAAGCTGTAGAAGATTAGGTGTCCTGTATAAGCCAGTAAACTATGTCCTCGAATTCAGGGTATGTGGCCTCTGAACACTGGGCATTATTCTAGGGCCAAAGGAAATCACAGCACCACGACCACGACAGCCCCTGCGGGGTGGCCTGCCTCTGACTGTCATTTTTTTTTTGATTAGTGGTACTATGCATGCAAAGTATTGTGCCACCCTATATGAGTGGTGGGCAGTGGGCACAGTACAGTCAGTGGGCCTGAAACACACTGGCAGGCAACTGAAATTATATTAAAGGGTAAAAATGAAATTACTTTTTTATCTGCAAGGTACTTTGCCACCCGATATGAGTGGTGGGCACTGGCGTTGGGCACTGGCAGTGGGCACAGTACAGTCTGTGTGGGCCTGACACATACTGGCAGGCAAATGAAATTATTTTAAAGGGTAAAGGCACCAAGACAGAGGAGAGAGGTCGCATAGCAGAGAATCAGGCTTCATGTCACTCACCAATGGAACAGGCCACTTTCATAAATTTTGGCCCCGGCACCAAGACAGAGGAGAAAGGTCGCATAGCAGAGAATCAGGCTTCATGTCACCCACCAATGGAACAGGCCACTTTCAGATATTTAGGTCCCGGCACCAAGACAGAGGAGTGAGGTCGCATAGCATAGAATCAGGCTTCATGTCACCCACAATTGGAACAGGCCACTTTACGATATTTAGGCCCCTGGCACTCAGACGGAGGAGAGTTTCATTCAACTTTGGGTTGCCCCGCAATATAATGGTAAAATTAAAAAAAGAGGATTGAATGAAGAAGTGCCCTGGAGACCAAGAATATATGGTTAAGGGGTGGTAGTTATAAATGTCTAATCTGCAGATGGGATGGACAGGTCCCGTGGGATCCATGCCTGGTTAATTTTTATGAACGTCAGCTTGTCAACATTGGCTGTTGACAGGTGGCTGCTTTTGTCTGTAATGATGCCCCCTGCCATGCTGAATACACGTTCAGACAAAACACTGGCCGCCGGGCAGGCCAGCACCTCCAAGGCATAAAAGGCTAGCTCTGGCCACGTGGACAATTTGGAGACCCAGAAGTTGAATGGGGCCGGACCATCAGTCAGTACGTAGAAGGGTGTGCACACGTACTGTTCCACCATGTTAGTGAAATGCTGTTTCCTGCTAACACGTTCCATATCAGGTGGTCGTGCAGTTAGCTGTAGCCTGGTGACAAAACTTTTCCACATCTCTGCCATGCTAACCCTGCCCTCAGAGGAGCTGGCCGTGACACAGCTGTGTTAGCGACCTCTCGCTCCTCCTATGCCTTCGCCTTGGGCTTCCACTTGTTCCCCTGTGACATTTGCGCTTCTACCAACGTGAGCTTGTACTCGCGCATCTTCCTATCACGCTCCAGTGCAGGAAGTAAGGTGGGCACATTGTTTTCATACCGGGGAGCCAACAGGGTGGCAACCCATTATTCTTCACACGTTAAAATGTGGGCAACTCTGCTGTCGCTGTGCAGGCACTGCAGCATGTAGTCGCTCATGTGTGCCAGGCTGCCCAGAGGTAAGGACAAGCTGTGCTCTATGGGAGGCTTATGGTCATCGTCCTCCGTTTTCCCCCAGCCACGCACCAGTGCTTGGTTCCTGCATACGAACGCTGGCCTGTCCGGTACATACCACACGAAAGACATTACTCTCAGATAGCTGTGACATGGAGCCGTGCATATCGAAAGACTATGTGAAAGACTTTGGCTCCCTGGCGAGGGCCTGTGTAATTAAAGGGGAAGGGTTATGCCTGTGCCCCTGTGATTGGCTACTGTATCTTCTGTGTCCCAGTCTTCCTTCTGGTCCCCTAGGGGAGTGTCCACCAGGTGGGAGACCTGCATAAATACTGGGCAGGTAGCCCACAATAAAGCAGATTCCTGTTTAACCATCAATACGGAGCCTCTGCTAGTACTTGGGTGGAATTGCTACTTTGGAATGCTCTTTTGCCTGTTCCAGGAAAGGAGGATTTTGTATGGTTCAAATTCGGTGGATTTGAGTGTTTGTGGGTTGCTGCTCTCTTCGCCAGGTGAATCGCCTGAATGGTATTAACCCTCACTATACCGGGTAATACCGTAACAGGTTAGTTGTGTGCTGTGACTTCACCCTCATGCCAGGTCTAAAATTGTGGGAAAGGAAGGGGATGAGCAGGTAGGCCCGTCTCATTCATCATTTTCTACACCTGTTTTAGGCATAGAAAATGGTCTAAATGTAAGACAGCTTGGAAGCTGTCTTATATTTAGAATTGGCTCTGGATTCTCCGAAGTTATGAAGAGGCCTGCACCTCTTCATAACTTTGGCAGATCCACTGCCAGCTGTGGGCCTTTATTAAGACTGACGTCTAAAACGTGTTTAGAAAAAAAAAAGTACACTGCACATCAGTCCCAAAATGTTATCTCAACTGTGAAGCATGGTAGAGGGAGCAGCATGATATGGACAGCTTTGCCTCTGTAGGACCATGCGATCATTGACAGAACAATGAATTCTAAAGTGCATCAAAATATTTTACATGAAAATGTAAGGGCGGCAGTCCATGACCTCAATCTGAAGATACATTGGGTGATGCAATGGGGAAATGAACCAAAGCAGATTTGTGTTTTCTAATTACCAAGACCGAGTCCTAACCTTGACCCTATTAAGATGCTGTGGCATAACCTGAACAGAGCCATGCAAATATTGATGAACCAAAACACATTTTCAAGGAAAAATGGTTCAAAATCCCTTCTGAGATTTGTTAAAATGTTATTTGTAGCTACAGGAATCACTTGGTGTAGGTGATTTTTGTTAAAGGGGATCTGTAGGTTATTTAATTCAATAAATTCAATAAATTCAAAGCTATTAGTTATAACTTAGATTGTGTTTGTCTATGTGACTTGTACATCTGCAGACAAAGTATCACAAAAACATGTTTTATTTTTCTCAAAGGTGGTTAACTTAGCTTTATCCACACATCTCAGAAAATGTGAAGCCAAGAGGAATTGTAAGGAAGTAAGGGATATATGGCTGAATGAGGATGATTATGAATCCCTTTAAGGAAGGATATACTGTATCTGTAGCGCATACAGCACACCTACATTCCGTATGGACATCAATGAGGTTTCATATTCTCCCTTAGAATCAATAAGTGCACTTCCAGAGTAGAATGCCTTATACAATGAAATATGACACAATTTAGTCTCACAATTTCCTATGAAAAAAATCCCCAGCATGGGGATCATGGAGGTACAATATGGGCTTATCAGTTTCTATAGGAGCCAAGGTATAGATATGCTAATACCTTAAAATTAATTGTTAGTATATAAATTGCATATGCTCGGTTTCCTTTAGCCATGTTAGTTTTAGAAGAATAAATGTACAGATATTGACCCATCATTAAATAATTTAAAAAATATCTAACAATGTCTGTCTAGTAAAGACATTTTACTGACATATTTAATTACATACTGTAGCATGGCACCACCTAGTCTTCAAAGTGTGGACACACATGTGCAGTTGTGGTTTCCATCAATAGGTGTCTGTGTAGAGATCCTCTGTTCACTGCTGAACAGCTAATAGAAATACACTCCTTGTCAAAAAAAAAAAAAAAAAAGTATTCTGATGATGATATATGAAAGTGAATACAATATTAGAGCAAAAGTATTGGGAAAAAATGCACAATTGAAATAAGGATTTAGAACCCTGTTGGGCCACCTCTAGCCTGGATAAAAAAAAACAAAAAACATAGAGGCATACAGGTTCTGTATAATATCCTGCTAGTTTCTTTAAATGGTCAACTTTTGCTAGGAAAGCAAAAAGTTAGTGCGCACCATAGGGTAGTATGTTCAAAGATTTAAAATAAATGATTATAGTGAACAAAATGGAAGCTCACCTTCTGGAGTTTTGCTATATAGTAGGCACAACTCTACCGTGCGCTTGTGCATAAACCGTCCCCGGTCTGGTGGATGCTGCCGATGTGTCCAAAAAGGGACTCCAGGAGATGGAGCCCAATCTTCTCCCAAAGGATTCAAAATATATAGTAAACTGGATCACAAAATTGGCGCAAAGGAACCACCTCACCGGTCACTCGTATGAAGAGTAAAATCTCTTCGTCTTTAGTAGCCAGGTAAAAACAATGCGTTTTGGGGGTCTGGGGCCCCCTTCTTCAGGTTTAAAAGCTTTTAACCGGAAGAAGGGGGCCCCAGACCCGTGAAACGTGTTAGATTTACCTGGCTAATAAAGAAGAAGAGATTTTACTCTCCATACGAGTGACCGGTGAGGTGGTTCCTTTGCGCCAATTTTGTGATCCAGTTTACTGTATAATATCCTGCGGCACATTTGACCACAGGTGTTGTAGCTCGGCCTCTAGATACTTCACACTAGTTAGTTGCCAAAGCTGGCATCCCAGCTGGTCCCATAAATGCTCGATTGCCATAAATCTAATGACCAGGCAGGCCAAGGAAGTGTTCCTGGGAAAACTTTGCTATGTTTGCGCAAGCATTACCCTGCAGAAAAATTAGCTTTGGAAGCCCTGCCATGACAGGCAACATGTGGCCGCATGCAGGGCCGGTTCTAGGTGAAATGGGGCCCGGGGGCGAAAAACAATAAGGGCCCCCCCCCTCAGTGTCACGTCATCAATCACCCCCTTCACGTCACATTATTTCTCCCCGCCCCCTCCATGGCCGCATACTCCCCCCTCCCCCGAATGGCACATTTCTCCCCCTGTATGGGCCAGTGGCAGCAGCACATCTCCCCCCCCCCAACCCCATGGCTTATTTCTCCAGCACATCTGCACATCTCTCCCCCATGGCTCATTTCTCCTCCAGCACAGATGCACATCCCCCAAATGGTTCATTTCTCCAGGACTCCAGCACAGACTAGTCAGTCTACACGTGCACATCTCCACACCCCACAATTTACCTAGAACAGATATGCATCCTCTTGTTCCTTCCCTGTGTATGGTCACTGGTGCAGAGACTCTGAGAGCCACAGAGGCGCAGAAGTCAGCAGGCGGCAGCCACGGTGAGCGAGGGCAGTGCGCACTGCGCTCGCTCCTTCTTCTTCTGGTTCCTGGGGGCGGGCTCTGGCGACGTCAAGACCGTGAAGACGTGCCTGTGCGGCGGCACGCTCTGAGCCCCAGCAGCCACTGCTCTCTTAAAGAGGCAGAGAGGGGCTCAGAGCGGCCGCGGCGCGGCCCGCCCCATATCCAGTTGTAGTAAGTTAGTTGCGGGCCGGCGCTGCTTGGGGGCCCTTAAGGACTCGGGGGCCCGGGGGCAATTGCCCCCCTTGCCTCTATGGAAGCGCCGGCCCTGGCCGCATGATGCCCTGCACATATGCTGATCTGTTAGTAACCCTTTTATCACTACCAGGGGTGACAGACTACTGCACTAGCTTGCTCCCTAGATCATCACACCAGCAGTTGGGGCAGTGTATCACTCTACAGCAAAGGCAAGATTGAAGCACTCACATAAGGCCTCCATTCTCCAACCCAACTATTGTGGGATCCTAAACAGAACATGGATTTGTTGCTAAAGATTATACGGTCCCAGCCCATAGCACTGTACATTCTTTGTTCAGGACACATAGTGGCAACAGTGGCTTGCTGTCAATGGCAGGACCATAATGGCCGCCATGACATTAGATTTCCTTTTGGTAAGCACCTGAAAATGGGGAGTGTAAGGAAGGTGCCATCTGTGACTGGATGGTAGACAACAAAACTGTGGGAGCTGCTCATGCTTGTTGGATCAAACAATCCTTTCGACTGGGGGTTTGTCTGGGCCATCCACAGCTTGTTCACCATGTCTGTGTGACTTCATGTAATCACTGCTCCCAACACCTCCCAATGGCCTAGCTGGCGGACAATTTGTTGATGCGACCACAATTTGTATTCTAGGTATAGCTGTCCAAATGCTATTGATTTACCCCCAGTGAAACATATTAACAGTGGAATACATGGAAGCAAAAAATAATTGAAAAGATGCCATTTATGCTAGGAACACTGCAAATTACTTCAAAAACTGCTATTAGTTATTTTTCAGGACACTACATACTGTATGGAAGTGACTTTTATGGGCTTAGGGCAATTTTGAATTATTTGTTTTTGTCTGGCAGTTCCTTAATACAGCCAATCAGTAAAATGCAATTTCACATTACCTATATGTGATGTGCCATGACAATTGCAGCTTATACTTTAAGGGGTTGTCCATCCAATAACAATCTTTTTTTACTCAGAATGGTGTCAAATTATAAAATACATCATACCACACCCCTGCTCCCTCACCTCTTCCGCTTCAACACTTCAGACAAATAGTTAATAACTAGCTTATTTCTGAATGGTAATTTACTGTGTGTCAAGAAGGACTCGGAAGTAGAAACTGAGGAGGGATTGTGAAGCATTGGAAAGAGATAAATGAGTTCAGCTATTTTTTACCTCGATTTGCTCACGATGGCCTGGCCGCCGCCATCGATTAGCTACCACGCAGCACAAGGAAACTCGGCTTCACGGCGAATCAAATTTATCCTGAAATTCTCATCGAATTCCACTTCATTGGATTCAATTCGCTCAACTCTAATCCTGATCATTTTTTTTTTTTCACCATTGACAATGAATGGGGACAAAACTGAGCCTTTTAATTCCCGGTTTTGAGATCCTCTGCCGGATCTCAAAACTGGAATTGAAAGCGCAGATGTGAAAGGAGCCTTACCTGGCCTCGTCATTGCTTCCTGCACAACTATACTGCAAAGTCTTGGTGTCATGAACCATGGACCTGGATTGCACCTGAAAACAACCATTACCAAGGACACATCAACCATCATCAGGCAGGAGAACCTCCGAACCATGAGTATAACTGCTACACCCATCTGGCCACTGACTCAAACAGAAGCCCCTACAGCCTGGTTACTGCAGAAACATTAGATGCAAGGGTGTAAAGAGTGACTTGGACCCTGCCTCGGTGCACTTAACTGCTCACTTGCAAGTACTTTATCTCTAGAATAAAGCAACGGATCGTTAACCACTTGCCGCCACGCTAACGCCGATGGGCGTCAGCGCAGCGGCTCTCTCAGGTATCACTGCCGCCTATCGGCGTCATCTCGTGAGACCCGAGATTTCGCATGAACGCGCGTGTGTCGTGCGCGCGCGTTCATGCGATCGGAGCCGGGACAACTGAAACTACAGCCTGCCAGCACTGATCATGCGCTGGCAGGCTGTAGATGCGGAAAAAAACGCATTTAAATCGCATATCAGACGCTGTTCTGTAAACAGCGTCTGATATGCCTGATGTCTGCTCGTCTGGTGGTCCCTTTGTCTGGGACCACCAGAGAAAACATAGGTAAAATGCACCAATCACTATACCCCCCCCCCCCATTACTGATTAACCCCTGATCACCCATGTCACCCCCCGATCACCCCCTGTCACCCCCCCTCCCGATCACCCCCTGTCACCCCCCCTGTCACTAATCACCCCCCTGTAAGGCTCATTCAGACGTCCGTATGTGTTTTGCAGATCCATGGATCTGCGGATCCGCAAAATACGGACACCGGCAATGTGCTTTCCGCATTTTGCATATCCGCACATTGCCAGAACTATATAGAAAATGCTTTTTCTTATCCGCAATTGCGGACAAGAATAGGACATGTTCTATATTTTTGCGGAACGGAAGTGCAGACCCGGAAGCGCGGATACGTAATTCCGGATCCGAGCGGGACAAAGTCTGTCCCCATAGAAATGAATGGGTCCACAATTCCGTTCTGCAAACAGAATTGCGGACGTGTGAATGGGGCATAAGGGTCCCTTATCACCGCCAGTTAGCTAGCTACTTGTTAGGTAGTTAGCGCCCAGCCCACCGCACCGCAGTCACTGATTTTGGCAGAGATTTTTTCATCCACATTGATCGATGCGAATGAAAAAATCTGTGCCGTTCATTTTTTTTTTTTCAGCCCAGCGGCTGAACGGAAAAAAAAAATCTCATTACCCGTATGCTCAATATAAGGAGAATCGCAGAAACTCCTAATGCTGGCCATACGTGTAATGATTGTTAGTTTTATAGAGCAGGTTGTTACGGACACTGCGATACCTAATATATATACGTTTTATTTATTTATTATAAGTTTTACACAATAATATCATTTTTGAAACAAAATAAAATCATGTTTTAATGTCTCCATAGTCTGAGAGCCATATTTTTTTTATTTATTTGGGCGATTGCCCTATTTGGAGTATCATTTTTTGTGGGAGGAGATGGCGGTTTGATAGGCACTATATTTGAGTGCATATAACTTTTTGATCGCTTGCTATTACAGTTTTTGTAATGTAAGGTGACAAAAATGTTTTTTTCACATTGTTCTTATATTATTTTTTTTACAGTATTTATCTGAGGGGTTAGATCATGTGATAGTTTTATAGAGCAGGTTTTTATGGATGCGGCAATACATAATATGTATACTTTTTTAATTTATTTCACTTTAACACAATAACAGCATTTTAGAAAAAAAAATCTTAGTTTCTCCATAGTCTGAGAGCCATATTTCTTTTATTTTTTGGGGCGATTGTCCTAAGTAGGGGCTCATTTTTTGCGGGATGAGATGGCTGTTTTATTGGTACTATTTTGAGAGGCATACGCCTTTTTGATCACTTGCTATTACACTTTTTGTGATGTAGGGTGACAAAAATGGCTTTTGATATGGTATTTATATTATTTTTTTTTTTGCTGTGTTCACCTGAGGGGTTAGATCATGTGTAGTTTTATAGAGCAGGTTGTTACGGATGCAGCGATACATAATATGTATACTTTTAATTTATTTATTTAAGTTTTACACAATAATATCATTTTTGAAACAAAATAAAATCGTGTTTTAATGTTTCCATAGTCTGAGAGCCATATTTTTATTTATTTATTTGGGCGATTGTTCTATGTGGGGTATCATTTTTTGTGGGATGGGATGGCGGTTTGATAGGCACTATTTATGAGTGCATATAACTTTTTGATCACTTGCTATTACAGTTTTTGTAATGTAAGGTGACAAAATGTTTTTTTTACATTGTTTTTATTTAATTCTTTTTACGGTATTTACCTGAGGGGTTAGATCATGTGATATTTTTATAGAGCAGGTTTTTACGGATGCGGCGATACCTAATAAGTATACTTTTTTTAAGTTATTTCACTTTAACACAATAAAAGCATTTTAGAAAAAAAAATAATGTCTTAGTGTCTCCATAGTCTAAGAGACATATTTTTTTATTTTTTTGGGCGATTGTCCTATGTAGGAGCTCATTTTTTGTGAAATGGTGGTTTTATTGGTACTATTTTGAGAGATATACGCCTTTTTGATCACTTGGTATTACACTTTTTGTGTTGTAAGGGGACAAAAAATGGCTTTTTTTACACAATTTTTTTACGGCATTTACTTGAGGAGTTAGGTCATGTGATATTTTTATAGAGCAGGTTTTTACGGACGTGGCGATACGTAATATGTGTAGTGTATTTTTATTTATTTTTTATTCAGTGATATGTTTTTTTATTTTTTTCACTTGTTTACATTTTTTTTTTGACCCAGACCCACTTGTGACCCAGACCCACTTCTTGTAGATCCAGTGGCTCTGGTATCTATATAATACAGTACAGTACACTATATAGTGTACTGTACTGTATTTTTTACTTTAGACTTAGTCTGTTAAGATTTTTGCATTCAGCAGAAGTCTGATCAGAGTTACATTACCATGGATGCCTCTAAAAGTGTCCTGCTGCGAAGGTAACCATCACCCGCTGCCCGAACAGATCAGTGGGTGATGGGGAGGGAGGGGAGCCCCTTCCCTCTGCGATGCCATCAAGAATCGGGGGCTGCAAGGGCACAGCAGCCCCCGATGGGAGAGGGAGGGGGCTGCCTCCCTGTTAACCCATTCTATTCAGCGGTCCATATGAACCATGGCATGGAAGGGGTTAAACTGTTGACATCTGCAGCACAGATGTCAGCAGTTTTTAGCAGAGTGTCAGCAATGTACTGACACTCTGCTAAAACCACTATACCGCCAACAATCATTACAGAGGAGGCGGACGGGAGACCCGTCTCCCCTGCAATTTAACGGTTTAGGCACCTTTTTAGTTTTGCAGCGATCGCTGATGGGCATTGTAACAAGGTACCTGCTGACTGATTTCAGCAGGTACCTTGTTCCAATCACTGCTGGCTGAGCAACAGTAATCGGTAGTACACATGACGTACCGGTACGTCATGTGTCCTTAAGGGGTTAAATGTGAATTTCCTGGTGACGGATTCCCTTTAATTAACAGAATACATTTTTTATGCAACACTGACACATATCAAAGGTCATAAAACTAGTGTGTGCTAACGACGAGGAGCATTTTGGAGGAAACTATGTTGCTTTACTGTAACAATTGAGGTAGATTCAGATATCAAAGGGAACATTCTCCGAAATTAAAGCAGCAATTTAATGGCAGGCTGTGTTCTTTCCTCACTGGAATTAGTCCTAGGGGTGTTACACACAGACAGCCTTGATGGAGTCAAGCAGATGTTTTTAATTGAAAGCTCTGCACTCTAAAATGTCTGCTCTTGCCACAAAAAAAGAATCAATAAACAGATATTTCTGTATCCCATTTAGGTATGAGGGTGATGATAAGTGTTATAATTATATATTATTAGTCATCGGACTCCGGAGTGGCCGCTATATTGTTGATCTATTCCACCTGTCCTAAAAATAATATCATGCATAGCTTTCACTGACATTAACCTTTTGGTATCCACGTGAAATATATTTTAAAGGACAATATTTTTGTCTAGTTTTCTCCTTCTATTAATGTTTTTTTTATTTTTTATTTATTTAACCCAGCCACATCAGAAAATTTCTGTACCTTCGGTTTGTCACATTTAATTTTGGGCATATTATATGGCTTTTGTTTAGAAAGAAGTGCTGTAATTATCACACACATTCAAATAACTATGTTCAGTGACATCAACAATCATCATTTTTAGATGGCACAAAACGGTAAAAGCAGGAAAGACAAAGCTGCCAGTAGATTTCTGGTCAGCTACAAGTGTCAGATGCTTTATTATCAGGGTGCGAAATTAATGTACTGGTGATAAATTGCCTATAAACCAGAAAGAGATAAAACAGAGAGAAATTTATGCAAAAGACATTAACATTTACTATGGATATAAAAGACAACACCATCCAAAAATATAATACTTCAGCCAAGTATTCCCTCCAATCCATTCATGGGGTTTACCGAGATTTCTGAACTGATAGCCTATCCTTTGGATAGGTCATCAGTATCTGATTAGTGTTGGTCCGACACCCAGGCCCCCGACAATCAGCTGTTTGAAAAGGCACCAGAGCTCGCAGTAGCACAGTGGCCTTCTCTCAGCTCACCAAGCACAACACCGTACATTGTATCGCAGCTTGGCCCCATTCATTTGCAAAGGTCTGAGCTGCGCCTATGTGACCACTGAATGTGTTATCACATGGCCTAGAAAATGCTGTAAGAAGGCTGCGGCGCTACTGTTAATGTCGGTACCTTCTGAAACAGCAGATCGGCAGTGGTCCTAGGTGTCAGACCCCCACCGATCAGATGGTGGTGACCTAGCCAGAGAATAGGTTAACAGGTTAAAAATCTCAGAAAACGTTTTTTATTTCCAAACTTCCTCTATGACTACAAAAAGAGCAAATCAGAAGGCCAAAAGTTTCCTTTAAAGGGAATCTTTCATGTGGTTTGGGACCACTACACCACCAGCATGCCATTATGGAACAGGGTTTAGGGTCCCAAAGCTTCCCATAGCAAACTCATCCATCCCAGGAAAAGTAAATGAAATTCAAACTTACTTGGAAAAGAAGTTGTAATGCATCCATCCCCAGTGTCATTGAGTGTCGAGGACATATATCTTGCTTCAATGCATGTGCAGTAACGAGAGGTGTACTGTACCATCGATATCATCAACACAGTGTGCATGAACCCAATGCCACTGAAAAAAAGTCACTAACTCTTCTCCCAGTAAGCATGACATTTATTTAGCATCTTTTGTGGACGGATTGGTTTGCTATAGCCAGGTTTAGGACCCTTAACCCCAGCTGCATAATGCAAGTTGGTGGTTTAGTAGCCCTAAAATAGGTGGTAGATTCCCTTTAACCACTACAGGACCGCCTAATGCAGGGATGCGTCCTGCGGGCGGTCCTGTAGTTCTGAGACGACACATCGGCTCGTCATCTCGCGAGACGCGAGACTTCCTGTTCACAGTGAAGCGCGTCTCAGGAGTTCTGCTACAGCCTGCCAGCGATGATCCATAGCTGGCAGGCTGTAGATGCGAATTAAATCGCATCAAAGAGCTATATCAGACGCTGTTTTGTGTTTTGCTGGGATCGACCACCAGAGGACCAGGTAACTATGTAAAGTTGCACCAAACACTACACTAACCCCCCCACCCCCCCTCACCTATTAACCCCTTGTTAACCCCTTGATCACCCCATCTAGACCCCCTGATCACCCCCCTGTCATTGATCACACCCCTTGTAAGGCTCCATTCAGACGTCCATATGTGTTTTGCGGATCCGTTAATTCACGGATCCGCGGATCCGCAGATCCTCAAAACACGGACACCGGCAATGTGCTTTCCGCATTTTGCAGATCCGCACATTGCCAGAACTATATAGAAAATGCTTTTTCTTGTCCGCAATTGCGGACAAGAATAGGACATGTTCTATATTCTTGCGGAACGGAAGTGCAGACCCGGAAGCGCGGATCCGTAATTCCGGATCAGAGCGGGACAAAGTCTGTCCCCATAGAAATGAATGGGTCCGCAATTCCGTTCTGCAAACAGAATTGCGGACGTGTGAATGGGGCATAAGGGTCCCTTATCACCGCCAGTTAGTTAGCTACTTGTTAGGTAGCTAGCGCCCAGCCCACCGCACCGCAGTCACTGATTTTGGCAGAGATTTTTTCATCCACATTGATCGATGCGAATGAAGAAATCTGTGCCGTTCATTTTTATTTTTTTTCAGCCCAGAGGCTGAACGGAAAAAAAAATCTCATTACCCGTATGCTCAATATAAGGAGAATCGCAGATTCTCCTAATGCTGGCCATACGTGTAATGATTGCGGAGACCCTAAAATGCCAGGGCAGTACAAACACCTCACATGTGACCCCATTTTAGAAAGAAGACACCCGAAGGTATTCCGTGAGGGGTATGGTGAGTTCATGTAAAATTTTATTTTTGTCACAAGTTAGTGGAATATGAGACTGTAAAAAAAAAAAAAATCAATTTCTGCTAACTTGTGCCAATTTTTTTTTTTTTTTCTGTGAACTCGCCATGCCCCTCACGGAATACCTTGGGGTGTCTTCTTTCCACAATGGGGTCACTTGTGGGGTATTTATACTGCCCTGGCATTTTAGGGGTCCTAAAGCGTGAGAATCCAAATGCGTAAAAATGCCCTGTGAAATCCTAAAGGTACTCATTGGTTTTAGGGCCATTTTGCGCATCTTGGCTGCAAAAAAGTGTCACTCATGTGGCATCGCCGTACTCAGGAGAAGTAGGGCAATGAGTTTTGGGGTGCATTTTTACATATACCAATACTGTGTGTGAGAAATATTGCTGTAAACGACAACTTTTTACATTTTTTTATTCAAAGTTGTCAATTTACAGAGATATTTCTCTCACCCAGCATGGGTATATGTAAAAATACACCCCAAAACACATTGCCCTACTTCTCCTGAGTATGGCGATACCACATGAGTGACACTTTTTTGCAGCCAAGATGCGCAAAGGGGTCCAAATTCTAATGAGTATCTTTTAGGAGGGCATTTTTACGCATTTTGGAAAGAAGACACCCCAAGGTATTCGCTGAGGGGCATAGTGAGTCCATGAAAAATTAAACTTTTTGTCAAAAGTTAGCGGAAAGGGAGACTTTGTGAGAAAAAACAATAAAAAATCAATTTCCACTAACTTATGCCAAAAAAAAATCTTCTATGAACTCGGCATGCCACTCACAGAATACCTTGGGGTGTCTTCTTTCCAAAATGGGGTCATATGTGGGGTATTTATACTGCCCTGGAATTTTATGGGCCCTAAAGCGTGAGAAGAAAAATGCGTAAAAATGCCCTCCTAAAAGGTACTCATTGGAATTAGGGCCCCTTTGCGCATCTTGGCTGCAAAAAAGTGTCACACATGTGGTATCGCCGTACTCAGGAGAAGTAGGGCAATGTGTTTTGCGGTGTATTTTTACATATACCCATGCTGGGTGAGAGAAATATCTCTGTAAATTGACAACTTTGAATAAAAAAATGTAAAAAGTTGTCGTTTACAGCGATATTTCTCACACACAGTATAGGTATATGTAAAAATGCACCCCAAAACACATTGCCCTACTTCTCCTGAGTACGGCCATACCACATGTGTGACACTTTTTTGCAGCCAAGATGCGCAAAGGTGCCCTAAAACCAATGAGTACCCTTAGGATTTCACAGGGAATTTTTACGCATTTGGATTCTCACGCTTTAGGGCCCCTAAAATGCCAGGTCAGTATAAATACCCCACAAGTGACCCCATTTTGGAAAGAAGACACCCCAAGGTATTCTGTGAGGGGCATGGCGAGTTCACAGAATTTTTATTTTTTGGCAAAAGTTAGCGGAAATTGATATATTTTTTTTTATTTTGTTTTTTACAAAGTCTCATATTCCACAAACTTGTGACAAAAAATAAAATTTTACATGAACTCACCATACCCCTCACGGAATACCTTGGGGTGTCTTCTTTCTAAAATGGGGTCACATGTGGGGATTTATACTGTCCTAGCATTTTAGGGGCCCCTAAATCGTGAGAAGAAGTCTGGAATCCAAATGCGTAAAAATGCCCTGTGAAATCCTAAAGGTACTCATTGGAATTTGGGCTGCAAAAAAGTGTCACGCATGTGGTATCGCCGTACTCAGGAGAAGTAGGGCAATGTGTTTTGGGGTGTATTTTTATATATACCCATACTTTGTGTGAGAAATATCTCTGTAAACGACAACTTTTAAAAAATGTTATACAAAGTTGACAATTTACAGAGTTATTTCTCTCACCCAACATGGGTATATGTAAAAATACACCCCAAAACACATTTCCCTACTTCTCCTGAGTATGGCGATACCACATGTGTGACACTTTTTTGCAGCCTGGGTGCACAAAGGGGCCCAAATTCCAACAAGTACCTTTAGGTTTTACATGGCGGCTCACAATTTAGCCCCGCCCGAAATACCAGAACAGTAAACACACCCCACAAATGACCCCATTTCGGAAAGTAGACACCCCAAGGTATTCACTGAGGGGCATAGTGAGTCCGTCTGAGATTTTTTATTTTTTTTTGCCAGAAGTTAGCAGAAATTGAAACTTTTTTTTTTTTCTCAGAAAGTGTCTTTTTCCGCTAACTTGTGAAAAAAAATGAAATGATACATGAACTCACCATGCCCCTCCGCGAATACTTTGGGGTGTCTTCTTTCTAAAATGTTGTCATTTGGGGGGTATTTATACTATCCTGGCATTCTAGCTCCTGAAGAAACATGACAGGTGCTCAGAAAGTCAGAGCTGCTTCAAAATGCCGAAATTCACTTTTTAGCACCATAGTTTGTAAACGCTATAACTTTTACCCAAACCAATAAATATACACGTATTGGACTTTTTTTTTTATCAAAGACATGTAGAACAATAAATTCAGAGAAAAATTGATATAGAAATGTAGTTTTTAAAAAAAAAAATTACAACAGAAAGTGAAAAATGTCATTTTTTTGCAAATGTCGTTAAATTTTTATTAATGGCAAAAAAAGTAAAAATGTCAGCAACAATGAAATACCACCAAATGAAAGCTCTATTAGTGAGAAGAAAAGGAGGTAAAATTCATTTGGGTGGTAAGTTGCATGACGGAGCAATAAACGGTGAAAGTAGCGTAATGCAGAATTGTAAAAAGTGGCCTGGTCATTAAGGGTGTTTAAGCTAGGGGGGCTGAGGGGGTTAAATAAATGTACAGATGTCAGAGATGCATTTTTGTACAGAGCCCAAATTTACCTCCATCAGCCCTAGAGTTCATTTCATTTTAGAGTTCATAAATTGTTTGCTTACAGTCACCACTAGGGGGAGCTAAAGCATTAACTGCAAGATAGATGAAACAACAATGTGGAGGCTCTTGTATATACCTTGGGTTTATCTGTTTTAGTTCATGTGCAATTTAGGGGGGTCTGCCATGTCAATTTCTTTTTACCCTTTTATATGGGAACCCTAATTTCACCTACATTCCCTGTATAGATTTTCAGAGACAAGGTGTGGAGACTCATCACACTGCACTTGCTCTGCACCTATGTAAATCTGGCCATACACAATAGCTGTCAGCCAAGCAATGACTAGGTAGCTGATAGCTACTGTTAACTCTCTCAACTTCTCCATACAGGTACAATTTGTCTGAGTGTGAATGTGCCAATGGAGAAAGAGGAAAACATTGCTGTCAGACATTTTCTAATGGAAACCTAAAAAATGTAGTTTGCCCGATCCTTCTCTGCCCCAACATTTTCTGTCAGGGAGATTTGTGAGCTCCTATTATATGGTAAGATAAAAGACACAACTGCAACTTTGAAAATCATGCTATACTTGTGCTTTAATCTATCAGAGATTTTTAGGCAGAATTTTTAACACAAATTTGTGACAAATGTGTCATTCCTGATCATGGCCTTATGAACACTGGCATAGGTTTACACTACCTGTTGAGTTGAATAATTTGTTTTGTTTGTTGGAATTTCTGTAAAAAATTTGGTTCGGGTACGAATCAATTCGGGGAGAGAGAGAGAGAAAGGGAAGGGGAGAGAGAGCGAGAGGGAGAGAGAGAGGGACAGAGAGAGAGAGAGACAGGAAGAGGGAGAGGGAGAGAGAGGGAGAGAATTCCCCTTAAGGCCTCTTGCACACGGGCGTCATGTTTGACGCCCGGATAAGATGCGGGTGCGTAGCGGGAATCGCCGCGATTTTTCCGCGCGTGTGCTAACGTTTGTAGTGCGTTGAGCACACGCGTGAAAAAATCCACATGCTTGGTACCCAGACCCGAAGTCAGACTTCATCACTGAAGTCTGGTTTCGGGATGAGTATTCTGTATGTGTAATTATTTTCCTTTATAACATAGTTATAAGGGAAAATAATCGCATTCTAATTACAGAATGCAATGTTCCCCGGGCTTTAAAGGGTTAAAAATAATAAAGAGTTAACTTACCTTCTCCCATTGTACGCGCAGAGCCCCAGAACGTCTTCTCTCTTGATAGTTTGGATGCTTGAGGACCTGTGGTGACGTCACAGGGTCACATGGTCCAATCATAGAAGCATTTGAGTGGACCATGTGACCCATGTGATCCTGTGACATCACGGCAGGTCCTTCATCCAACATCCGTCCTCCTCACGCATTGCACCCGCGTGGAAAACTCGCCCGTGTGAAAGGGGCCTAAGGCTTTGCAAGTAAAAACCATGTTTTGTTTTTTTCTATCTGTCTATCTATCTTTCTATCTATCTATCTATCACTTTGCTCTGATAAAGGACATTTGATCTGAAAGAGCTAGTTGCAGATTGGGATTGGCTTAGTTATTTTTCCAGCTTTGCTTGACATTATAGTTCCTGATATCTTGATTCAATGTGACAGCTTCTTCCTATTCACCCGAGGATACATCATCAGCATTGCAAAAACAGACAGCACCTTTCCAACACTACTAATGGTTTTGGTTGGCATGAAAAACAAATAGCATTATTTTCTGTGTTGTAAGAAAATCGTATTTGAATATCTTTCCCAGAAAGGCAAAAGTAAATTTAGCTTGCTGGACAAAAAAGAAAAGAGGGGATATGATATCTACTTTAAGAATTAAAATATGTGATTTGCATGTACTCTTCCTGGAAACCAAAAGTAGTGTTGCCTGGCATACAATACTTGTGCATATTTTGTGGTCTCCCTAATGAGAAAGATAAACCAAAAGAGTAAACCCACAAGGTACAACCAAGTAGAGTAATTTTTCTCTTGAAATGTTCTAATTCTTCTGTTTTTCTAAAAAAAAAAAAGGCTAGTAGTGATGGTTCACCTGGCGGTAATTTTGCGGCGAACTTTGCGCATTAGCATTTTGCCGAACATGCGAACATATGGCAATATTCGCATGTGCCATATTTTTTTGCATTGCACTGTACTTTGACCCATGACACATCCATCAGGTAGGACAGGACAGCAAATAAAGACTGGTAACATTGTAGTTTCAATAGGTGTGATACACAGAGGGGTGTGATATACTTATTAATATACTTTGTAACATAGAAAGTATATTATTTTGCATTTGTATGCTTCCAGAAAATACTGATTGAGAGCTGCGATGTATCAGCTTCCACAAAATAGTGATTGAGGTTTTTCATATACCTGCGTCCACAAAATTACTGCTTACGGGTGATATACCTGCTTTAACTAACAACTGATTGAGGCCTGCCATATATCATCTTAGGGACACCAAACGCTAGCTAATAGGGCCACAAAAGTCCTTTTAAGGACTGATAACGTTATGCTATTGATTGGTGTGATACACAGAGGGGTGTAATATACTTATAATATACTGTCTAACATAGAAAGTATATTATAGTGCATTTGAATGCTTCCAGAAAATACTGAGTGAGGGCTGCGGTCTATCAGCTTCCACAAAATAGTGATTGAGGTTTTTCATATACCTGCATCCATAAAAGTACTGCTTAAGGGTGATATGCCTCCTTCAACTAACAACTGATTGAGGCCTGCCATATATCAGCTTAGGGAAACCAAACACTAGCTAATACGGCCACAAAAGTCCTTTTAAGAACCGGTAACGTTGTGCTATCGATAGTTGTGATACACAGAGGGGTGTGATATACTTATAATATTCTTTCTAACATGGAAAGTATATTATAGTGCATTTGTATGCTTCCAGAAAATACTGATTGAGGGCTGCGATCTATCAGCTTCCATAAATAGTGATTGAAGTTTTTCATATACCTGCATCCACAAAATTACTGCTTAAGGGTGATATACCTGCTTCAACTAACAACTGATTGAGGCCTGCCATATATCAGCTTCCACAAATAATGCTCTTCTCTACAGACTTAGGCAAGGGTCATTTAGAAAATGACAAGCAGAGGAAGAGGCAGGCCGTTCCACAGGGGTGGTAGGGGACTGGCAGGAGCATCAGGCCGGAGCCTAAGTGGAAAGTTGGAGATGGCGTGTGCAATAACTTCAAAGGACGCCATTTGCAGCCTGTGCTGTCAACGCATAAGTCGCGGTAAGCCCAACACTCACCTAGGGAAGACCATCTTAAGAAGGCACCTGACTTCCCATCACCGAGCCCAGTGGGAGTCAGAACCCACAAAGCCACACTCCCGGAGCTCCACATCCTGCTCCTTCTACTTCTCCTCTCTCCTCCCATTTGTCCTCAACTTCACCTTCCACTGTGTCATCGACGCATTCATCTGGCACAAGGCAGGCTTCCGTGGCCCAAATGTCAGAACTGCTAGGCCGCCAACTACTGCCATATAAATTGGTGGACTTGGAGGCCTTTAGAAAATTTTTGTCCATTGGCACACTGCAATGGAAGTTCCCCGGAAGGAAATATTTCTCCCAGAAGGGCATCCCAGAGCTATATGGCCACGTTTAGCGGCAAGTGAATCTATCTCTGGCACACAGTGTCGGTGCCAAGATACATATGACCACAGACACGTGGTCTACTAAACACGGGCAGGGAAGGTACATAAATTTTACTGCCCACTGTATGAACCTTCTGACGGCTGTCAAGCATGTAACCCGTGGCACCCATGTGGATTTGGTGTTACCACCACGGATTGCATGCAGGTATGCCTCTTCTCCTCCTTGGCTGACTCCTCCTTTTCCACTGCTACCGCCTCTTCCGCTGCACCCCCTAAGCTCCCCAGAACCTATTTGACGTCCCAGGCGAGACGTTGCCATGCTGTGGTGAGGCTGTTGTGCCTGGAAGCCAAGAGCCACACCAGTCCTGCACTGCTTATAGCTCTGCGGTCACAGGCCAATTAGTGGCTAACCCTGCTCAATTTGACAGTTGGTAAAGTGGTGTGCGACAACGGTGCCAATCTGCTGAGCGCTCGGAAACAAGGCAAAAGGACACACGTGCCGTGCATGGCAAACATCCTGAACTTAGGCCTGCAGCGATTCGTTGCCAAATACCCCAGGGTCTAGGACGTCTTGCGGCAGGCCAGGAAAATCTGGTGAGCTTGTTTTCTTTTCACTGCGCCAGTAGCTGCTCATGCGCAACGCAGGCAGACTCCTGCGGCCATTTGATGAGATCACCAAACTGGTCAGTCGCAGCCAGGGCGCCATCGGTGACAAGGTACCTTACGCCTTCTTTCTGCATTGCGTCCTGTCATTGATCAAGCCGTCGAGGAGCAGGAGCTGGCAGATGAGGCAAGTCAGCAAGAGTCTGAAGAGGAGTCAAAGGAAGATAGTGGC
Organism: Bufotes viridis; assembly: GCA_033119425.1. Classification (NCBI taxonomy): domain Eukaryota; kingdom Metazoa; phylum Chordata; class Amphibia; order Anura; family Bufonidae; genus Bufotes; species Bufotes viridis. Next base: position 538,657,683 of record CM065590.1, on the reverse strand, counting down.
TGGGGGGAGGGGAGGAGGGGCAAGAAGAGCAGGCTTTAAACTTTTTGGGGATCCCTGGTGTTGTCCATGGCAGGGGGGAGGAGACTGAGGACGACATTCTCCTAGGCGATGAGCAGGAGCTAGGGCGCTCCACCGCTTCCAATTTAGTGCAAATGGGGGCCTTCATGCTCCATTGTTTGAAGATCGACCCCTGTATAAAAAGCGTAAAGGTAAAGGACCTGTACTGGGTGGCAATGAACTTGGACCCCAGTACAAACACAAAATGGCAGACATGTTACCAGCATCACAGAGGGCTAGCAGAATGCAGCATTTCCAGGCTTTGATGCAAGAGATGCTTCATTCTGCTGTTGCGGGCGCTGCCAGAGTTATTTTTACCCACTGCGAAACAGGTGCGGGTACCAATCCTGCCGCGCCTACAAAAAGAGGTCATTTTGAAGATTTGTTGGTCACTTCAGATATGAGATCATTCTTGCAGCCAACCCATCAACAGTCGCCCTCCGGATCCAGCCTCAGGGAACGCCTAGACCGACAGGTGTCCGACTACATCGGATTAACGGCCGATGTAGACGCTCTGAGAAGCAAGGAACCCCTTGACTACTGGGTGTCCAGGCTTGACCTGTGGCCAGAGCTGGGACAATTTGCCATGGAACTCTTGGCTTGACCCTTGTCGAATGTCCTGTCCGAAACGATGTTCAGCGCAGCAGGGGGGATCGTGATCGATAAGCGCACTCGCCTACGTAGCTCACGACAGTGTGGACTACCTCACATTTCTAAAAATGAATGAGGCATGGATCTCGGAGGAATTCAACACCTGTGATGACCATGTGTAATTGAATTTCCCCATGCCAGCCCACACATATCAGCCACCACCCAGAACAAAAAATGGTGCTTGCCTTATGTATATACAGCAGCATAAAAGGCCTTTTCTGTCAGGTGAATCCCTAATTTTTGGGGCCTGTAGTGGCTGACAGTTAAATGTTTATCCTGTCACCGCCTAATGTACCTCCAGCCACAGAATCCAAAGTTCTTTGCGGTCAGGTGAATGCCTATTGGATAATTTTTGGGGCCTGTACTGGCCGACAGTTTAATTTGTTATCTCGAGCCACATAATCACACCCCTGTCTCACTCCTCTGCCTCTCATTATGGTGGCGTATGAACCACATTCACCATAAGGACCTTCTAATGTCACAGGGTCGTGTGACTGTGCCCCCCACCCTGTACTGTGCCCCTCAACCCCTACTTTGCCCCATTTATACCCTGCATTGAGCCCTCTTACCACAACCTGTGCAGTGCCCCTAGTCATTCCCTGTACTGTGCCCTCTTATACCCTTTTATCCGGTCACGGTATGGCGGTGTTATATGGTAACTGTACAGAGGTGTTATCTGGTCAATGCATGGAGTCGGTATCCAATAACTGGATGGCCATAACTGTATCCCTTTCCCTGCCCATAACACATTTTTTTTAGACCTGGCATGAGCGGTAAAAATATGCAGATTGCGGTGCTAAGGACCTTTGCACCACAAACCGTGTCAGAAATACGCCTAACATAGACGTATTTCTATATAATAAATGACCGCCTAATTGTATTATTATTCAGGGGTAGGGCTAATATCTTTATGTTATATAGATTCTAGTGTATTATACTGTGTCCTTGGGAAACACAGTCCTCATCCCTGACCACCAGGACCAGGTAGCGCTCTGTCAGTACTTGGTGGCCTCCCCTCTCCGCCACGCTGCTCCGCTGTGTACTGGTGCTTATTCTGACACTAGGGCTGGGTTGACATCCATTTAATGCATACCAAAGATGTATGCGTTAACGGATGCCTCAGACTGATGCCATTCAGTGGCATGCCGTTCAGTGGTGTCCGTTCACCATACAGTTCCATGGTAGAAAAAAAATTACGTTGACTTATGCATTTTTTTACTGGACTCTGCAGGATACCAAAACGTGGAGTGCTGCACATTTGTATATATCAAACCGATAGGAAATTAAAAATTTCTAGGCTCCAGCAGGGAACATTTTTGATAGTTTCCCTTTAAGACGCATAGAAATGGCCCCTGATTAAAATACATATTTTTTGTGGGAATTTTTGCCAATAATCCCCTTCTTGTATGTCACTATCCATGTTGTGGGACTATTTGTGCACTTATAGTTTGCATTTGGTGGCTGCAAATATGACCTGAAGGTTTTTCAGGTTCGCCAGCTATTAAAGTCAATGGGCGTGATGCGAATTTTGTGGTTAGCGAATATTTGATCGCAAATGCGCATTTGTATTAGCGAACCGTCCTGGCCAATGTTCGTCCATCACTACTGGCTAATATGTTTAGTTGGAAAAGGTGTAAATGCTTTTTTTTTTTTTTTTGTAATTCTGTTGTCTTGCTTTTAGTTGAATGTTGTTTTGGAGGTCTCTCTGGTTCATCTGAAGTTTATCCAAAATAGTTACTGTAAATAGAGTTGCTAAAGGCGCTGTGTGTTTTTGCTATGCTAATTATACTGGTGAATAGAAAGGAGGGATCCCATTGAGATGGATTGGGACATCAGGAGCTATAAGTATGACTACCTTTAACTGCATAGCAATTAACTGTTACAATAAACAGTGATAGGAACACAGCATAAATATGAGTGGTGTTTTTTACAGTGTTTTTACACAGAGGATTAGCAGAGATGTTTGCCACCCTTTCAAACAGGCTTATGTAGCAAAGCTAGAAAAATAGCTAAGCCGGCCTCACATTCTGCAAACAAATACAAAGTGTGTCTGTGTGCATTCCGTTTCCGTATTTCCGTTTTTCTGTTCCGTGCAAAGATAGAACATGTCCTATTATTGCCCGCAAATCACGATCCGTGGCTCCATTCAAGTCAATGGGTCAGTAAAAAAAAAATGGAACGCATACGGAAATGCATCCGTATGTCTTCCGTATCCATTCCATTTTTTTCGGAACCATCTATTTAAAATTTTAAGCCTAGCCCAATTGTTTCTATGTAATTACTCTATACTGTATATGCCATATGGAAAAAAGGAATGGAAAAACGGAATCAAAACGGAAGCACAACGGAAACAAAAAACGGAAAAACGGATCTGAAAAAAATGGCCCGCAAAACACTGAAAAAGCCATATGGTCGTGTGAAGGGGGCCTAAAGCAGGTGAGAACAGCTTTCCTAGTAACAGAGCCTTAAGGGGAACCTGTGGGTGGGTACTATTCTTTTATCAGATGACTATTGTAGTCTAGACAAAACTCCACTTGATTTCTGGGGAAAATATATACAAATTATCATGCATCAGAGCATCGTCTAGCCTACAAAATTACGTACACGTACTTGGCATACTAGAGGCTGTCGCTCTCTCTGTGTCGACTTTTTAAAAAATGCAGACCAAATCATGAACTGGTAATACCTGTTCAATCACCCTACAGTGCATACAGAAAGTCTTTCAGATGTGTTTACTTTTTTCACATTTTGTTATGTTGCAACCTTGTGATAAAATGAAAATAAAAAGGTCACAATTCCCACTATTATTTTGCACTCAATACTCCAAAATTAGAAAGTGAAAACAGAACTTTAGGAATTTTTTGGTACTTTACTGAAAAAGAACCACTAAAATCTTACATTAACAAAAGTATTCAGATCCTTTACTTAAAACTTAGTTGAAGCACTTTGGGCAGTGATTGCAGCCTCCAGTATTGTTGGGTATGATGCCACAAGTTTTACAAGTTTGAATTTGCTTATTTTCTGCTATACTTATATGCAGATCCTGTTAAGCTCTGTCAGATTGGATAGGGACCCTTCCTGGACAGCCACATTTATTCAGGTCTGTCCAGAGATGATCGATTGGGTTCAAACCATGGCACTAGTTGGGCCATTTTAGGACTTTTACAGAATTGTATCTAAGCCACTCCTGTGTTGCCTTGTCTGTGTGAATATCTGTATACTTTGAAGTTTCTCCTATCTGCACACAGGATCTTTGTAGCTCACACAGAATGACCATTGGGTTCTTGTTCAATTCTACTATTAATGCCCTTTTCTCTTGATTACTTAGTTTGGTGTGGTGGACAACCCTACGAAGAGTCCTGGTTCTTCCAAACTTTTTCCATTTAAGAATTATGGAGGCCACTGTGCTTTTGGGAACTTTCAGTGAAAGAGACATTTCTGCTCTCATTGCCAGCTGTAAGAGTTTATATATACAGTGGAATGTCTTTCTAAATTAATTCCAATCAACTGAATTTACCACATATGACTCCAATCAAGGTGTAGAAATCTCAAAGATCGAGAGAAATGGGAAGCCCCCAGAGCTAAATTTCAAATGTCATGGCAAAGGGACTGAATACTCAACCCCATGCAAAATATGGGTTTTTCCTTTTGTAATAAATGTTTTAAACTTTTCTAAAACTCTGTTTTTACTTCCTCTTTAAGAGGGATTGAGTGCAGATAGATGGGGAACACTTTATTTTTTTATTTTTTATTTTAGCACAAGGTTGCAACATAACAAAATGTAAAAAAAAGTGAAAGGGTCTGGAGACTTTCCATATGCACTGTATATTGAAAAGGTTAAGCACTTAGTGTAATGAACTGTTTGTCTCTCAATATTCCTTTAATAGCAAAACATCTCTGCAAAGTTCATGAAAGCTACAGTAGTATGTTTAATTAATCCACAAGAGCCCATTCATTATACAACAATTTTCTTTTACCAAGCTCATGATCTCATTCATTTTTAATAACATAGTGTTTCTGCAGTTTTTAGTACATATAATATTCCCTGTTTAACACATTGATTATTCCCCATAGATTTTTAACTTGTTTGAAAGGAAAAAAAAAAGGCTTTCATGCTGGTCTCTGTTGTGGTTGTCTCTTAATTTTTGGCAGGCAATGTAAGGATTTCTGGACTGAAGATAGCCATGTAAATGCAGTTGGTTTACCTCTAGTCTAGTCTATGCCTGTTTTTAAAGTGAAATGAATGAGAAAACAGCTTGGTATGTTCAAAGTACTAAGCACCACCAAAATTAGAGGCTGACAAACAATAGAATATCAGTTTGATATGTGTAGCCTGTGCATGAATTCAGTGGGGAAAGAATCAAAAGGCAACTTAAAGGTTATTTTCTACGGGTAGTTTTTAGTGTGTAGCTCTTGACCCAACCTTAGCACCCCACCCGAGGATAGCTCAATAAAGGTGGCAGACGCAACACAATTCAAATGAGCAGTATTTTATTCCAGTTGGTTCACAACCTGTAATGCTAACAGAAAATTGTATTTGACTTTTTAAACAGATACATAGCTTTGTGGTTAAATGTATTGGCACACATCTTAGTAGTTATGTTCTCAGTTGGGCACACAGTATGGCTGTTACTCTAGTGAATGGGCGCAAAGAGAATCTCAGTACTGAGTGAATTCAGGGTCTTAGTGGGCACAGTGGGATTAGCACTCTTTCTCTGATGCATTCTGGTTGCAGTCTGAGGCAGGGGTAGTTTGGTGCAGGAAAATGCTGCAAGTGGTCTGAAACCACTTACAGAATAAGCACAACCTCTTCTTAGGGCATAGGTTTAATTAGAGGCAGTAGGTTATTTGGGTATACTACCTCTGTAAGTGGCAACAGGCAAATATAACAGTTCTTCTCTTATCAGCAGGATCAACTCTATTAAACAAGTGCTGGTCCTGTTGAGAAAAAACAGGTCCTCTGATACTGTGCATTAACAATAATGTTATGTATTGTATTTCATGCACTGTGCCTGGTTGCCTAGCAGGTGGATGGGTGTCTGGCAAAGAGTACCTTTAAGTAGATTGGAACTTACCATTCCATGATGCAGACAAGGCTCAGTGAAAGGAGTGTCCCCTCCTCCTGCAGCAGGAGTCTTCCTGTGGAAGCAGCTTGTAGAGCACCACAATTCGTTGCAGTTTATAGACTGAGTATTAAGAGGGGCAATGGCCAAAGGCATCCAACTCAATGGTACCAGAACTGCTAGAATGTCAGGTAACCAGACGGAAGCCAAAGATTAGTACAGCAGAGAGAGAGAGAAAGCAATTTATTCAAGTTTACCTGCCAGTGTACCCTTAGCCTGCTGGAGCCAAGAGAAAGATTAAACATTGTTTGAATGACGCATGTTTATTGCAAGTTTTTTCAAGTAAAACCATTGAACTTCACTAAATCTGAACCCTACTTATTCTACCAACTCCTTTGTTTCTATGGAATCTAACCCCGAAGAGTGACAGTATCCAGGTAGGAGAATCGTGACACAAACGAGTAAGGATGCATCACCACTCAGCATTCTTAAACACTGGGATGTGATCGTCAGCTGCTTTCCATGTCTCCATACCCTTGACATGACAAAGCATCAGGGTCCTCTCTCCTGGCCTTGCAGTAGAATGTCAGTACCCTGTATCATAATTTTGGTACACATGCAACAATGCTCACAATGCTGACACATTCAAAATCTGCCTAGTAGTCCATGGTAAAAACTTCTGCCGATCCTGCTGTAGTTCACTATAAATTATACTAAACTACTCGGGACTTAGTTCCATTGAATAAAACTAAACCAGTAGTGGACACTTGCCATGGATTCAAGAGGTATCTATCTGGTTATAGTGTCAAAAAGGGGCATGTTGTAAACTGCAGAATCCCATTGTTTTAACAATGTGGCCATTGGAATTCTGGTGCTGTACCATGCCAAAATTCTGCTGGCAAATTCTTTCATGTAAATGGGCACTAACTGTAACAGCGGCTGTTGTGTGCCGCTGTTCCCCTGCATCCCGCCACGGTCCCGGGTGCCGTGTTCAGCGGTGATCTGCATCCGTGCTTCTCATTCACCACTGCAGTCCTTGGCTCAGTCTGTGTGGGTGCTGTTGTTCTGGGATCCGCTCCACAGTTTGCTCTCAGCCCTGGCCACAGCATGCTTGCTGTTTGTTTCCTGCAGTACTTCCTTAAGGGCAAGCTTGTGTCCCTTCCTGGGCTTTATGGGTTAGGTCATGTGACCTCGCTGACCTATCTTAGCCCTCCTGTGCATACATAGGTGGCTAAGCTCCTTCCTAAATGCCTCAGTGTCAAAGTCCTTGTGTCCCACTAAGGTTTTTGTTTTCAGCTTGTGTTCTTGTGTTCCTGACTCGTATCTGTATTCCTAAACTCTTCTACCTGTTGTATCCCTACTTGCTTGCCTTGACTCTCCTGTTGGCGACCCGGATTTCCTGACCTGTATCTGTGCTGCCTGCCCTGACCTTTTGCCTGTCTGACTACGCCTCTGCCTCATCCTTCAGTCATGCACCTCTGGGTACCCTTCTCAGGTACCTCCTGGTCTGCCTGGACCAGCTGCCTTGTGTGCCTATCCTCTTCAAGATGTAGCGACCTGGTGTTCCACTCTGGAAAGTCTATCCCGACCATCAGTAGTACTGTGAAGATCCAGGGGTTCACTTAGACAATGCCTTTATAGGAGGTAGGACACGTGGCACAGTGGGATCACACCCGTTGGTTCGTGACACTAAGCATCTGTTCAGCTAAAGCACGTTTACTGTGCCCTGAAGTGGGAGCCCAACATGCCAGGCTTTTATGCCGCCATCTTGTGTTTGCTGATACAACCACACACATAGCTTGTTTGTCCCAAAACTTTTCAATTTTTTAATTAATTTTCCATTGATTATTTTGTAACATTATTTGCCCTTTGGAAAGGAACTCTTCTGCACCCATTCAAAATTACAGATACAGATGTTCATCTATACCTTTCCTCTTATCTCAACATATCTTGAGATGGGCAAATTTCGTGAAATTTGGTTCAGGTCCAATTCTTATGAATTAGTCTGAAAATTTGATTTGAGTCCGAATCAATTCTACCTAAATGTATGATGCTGAAATCGACCTGAAAATTTGTGTATGCCATTCTGAGTTGTACTAGAAATGTCTTAGAAATGTTGCAGGCAAACTTATGATTTTTAAAAGTAAAAAAAAAAATTGCCTACTGATATTTAAATACACAGTATTATGAAAAAAATAACTTGCTCTGAACAAGCAACCTTAAAATTATGCCTAAAAGGGGCAAAATCCTGCCCATGTTTATACATAGACATTAATATCAGAGTAATCAGTGGCTTGTTATGTAGAAGTATCCAATAATTATACCTTGAAGAGCATCTGTCAGAATGATCAATGGTATTAAACCATAAATACTGCCTGATAGGGTTTATCATGCTCACTCCCCCCTCCCCTTGATTGGCAGGCTAAACATCAGCATCCTAAGGGAAAAGCTCTGTCCTTGCATTAAAAATGATGCATTAACAGTGGCAGATGCCTGCTTGTGTATATACACACATAGTAGTATCTAAAAAAAAAAATAAAAGGCGGTAGCTTGTTCGGAACAGGCATCCAATAAAGATGCCTTAACAGAGGTAAATGTAGGAGATGTGTGGCTGTGTAGGGGTAGTGATAGTGGCAGTAGAGAGATCAGCATATCCCGAGCTGTAGCAATACAGTATGGAATATGATGGCTAGGCAGACAGTAGCAATAGCATTATTGGGCCAGTGATAGCAAATCCATTCATTGGCCTCAGATGGAGGTTTGTGAAAATTGATCCATGCCTAATTTATTTTGATGTTTATGTAATGTTTTCTACTTTTGTAAAAAATAATTTTATGTTTAGTTTGATGATATTACATACCCTCTCTGACAGTATACTGAAGGCTGTGCAAGACAGCTCACTGATAGCAAACTGAGCCAGTTCTGGCCACTGTTCCAATCTGCTTCTCCAGAAGTGCATTAATGCAGGAAACAGAGTATGTGCCCAATTTTCAAGCAGTGCGTATTCATTTGCTGATGTGTCAGCTTGGTGAAGCAATTGAAAAAATTGCTCCATCAGCTTCTTCTACTTCTTTTAGCAGAGACAGTGGGAACTTTGTTACTCAGCATGGGACAAGAGGGGCTTCTTGGTCAGGCACACAGACCAAAAGCATCTGCCTGGTTAAGTTACAGTAAGCTGTATGCAGATTGCATCTTGGTAATACAACAATTTTTCCTCCCTTTTGACATCAGGAAAACATACTCCTATTCTGCTTTGATGGCAAGGGTATAAAATCATAGCTATCCAGTAGTCATTTATTTGCTTCATTCTAATGATAACACTTATCAGCAAGTAAGAAAGTAAGCATGCAGCTTGCCATGATTATTCAATTCTTTTAGGCTCTACCCCCACTGCAATGATTGGTCATGGCCATTTTTGGCATCATTATCATCATCAGCCTTGTCCACCTACACAACCGACTTCCTACTCCATGGGTAGCTCCTTATTCTCCTTCTCCACTTCCTCCTTCATGGGACATTTTCCATGTGGGTCCCCAACAGTCAGTGTCATACCATCAATAGAGGCAGTCTCTATGGGGTCTGTGAGGTTGGGGGCCTGGTTGTTTCTAAGGGGGGGAGACAGTTAATAGCGGGGCATGGGAACCTGTAGCTCCCATGCCCTTCATATGGCCTCATATGCCTCAGACCACTGGGCCTGAAGTCTATAAAATAGCAAAGGAGATTGCAATGACATCACCCCAACCTCCTGCGCTGGGTCATTCTACAGAAGGGGACCAGTCTATAGAGGGGGGTAATTCTACAGAAGGGGTAATTCTACAGAGCAGGGCATACATATGGGCACTACAGGGGGCATTTTAATACAGGTGGAATTATACAGATGTAGCCAAGTTAACAGTTGCAATCTTAATGCATTAACTAGATGTGATAACTCACCAAGTGTGACTGTTAACTCTGCTACATCTGTGCATATGGACACTACAGGTGGTGAATTTTATCGAGTTGCATTACCAAGAGTATGATAATACACAGGGCACTGCAACAGGGAGCATTTTAAATACTGGGTCCACTATGGGAAGCATTATAACTTTTGGGGCACTATTAGGGGCTTTATTACTACCGTGGGCTCTATAGCTATGGAGAAGATGAGGAAAGAGGATGTTTACAATAGAGGACACATCACTGGATGTAAGAGGTGTGTGGTGCTAGAAATTTCGGTACCATTTCAATTTTCACCTCAGGAAGCAGAAATGCTAGAATTAGCCCTGAGATTGCTGAGCAATTGCCCTGCACTAATAGTAATATGACAGCAAGAACCATTTACCCCATACTCATTTTGTACTCCCCTGCCAACAGTTACAGGGAGGTGATCATGATGTGGAAGCTGTTTATCTTCCACCATCCCTTGTTGCATCAGCTTGAGTGTTTGCTCTAATATAAATATCATTGTTGATACAGCTGTTGTCCCTACTTATAAGGCCTCTTTCACAAGAGTGAGTTTTCTGCTCAGGTGCAATGCGTGACATGAACGCATAGAACCCGCACTGAATCTTGACTTATTCATTTCAATAGGTCTATGTACACGATTGTTTTTTTACGCATCAGTTCTGTGTTGCTTTAAAAACGTAGCATGTTCTATATTCTGCGTTTTTCACGCAGCCCTGGCCCCATAGAAGTGAATGGGGCTTTAGTAAAAAATAAATTGCATCCGTAAGCAAGCAAGTCCGGGTGCAATGCGTTTTTCACTGATGGTTGCCAAGTGCTTTTGTTTGTAAACCTTCCATTTTTTATCACACGTGTGAAAAACGCATCAAAACGTATTGCACCTGCACAGAAAAAACTCAACAACTTAACGCAATCGCAGACAAAACTGACTGAACTTGGTTGCAATGCATCCTGAGCCAATCTGTATCGTTCGTGTGAAAGAGGCCTAAATCTAATGACTAATTAATTAGATCTAATGATTAATCACTTTACCACAGATGTGCGCAGCCTATTGCATTAGGGTGTGCACCCTTAAGCACAAACACTCACGCCGCACGCGCGTGTGTGTGTGTGTATATATATATATATATATATATATATATTATATACACAAACACACACACACACGTGTTAAGGCCGATTCATTGGCCTGTGTTTGTGGGAGGGGCGATGATGACTATATCTGGCCGGGCGTTTCCTCCCACAGTGAACGTCGTCTCCAGCGTATGGTGTGGGAGCTCTACATACCGTCCTCAGGGAGTAACAAGGGTGCAGCGCTACACGGCAGTTCCAGGCCCCCGACTTTCTACGGTCCAGATAAGTGGCTGGGGCGCGAGGCTCTGTAAAGGGGGGCTCCAGGTGACGGGAGATGAACGCTTCCACTGTGGAAGCGTTCATCTCCATAGTGATCTGTATCGTCGTGCTGTGCGGCAGGGCCTTGTGCCGGCAGCCTATCAGAGCGGTTCAGGCGGCGCGATGACATCATCGCGCCACCTGAGCAGAGTGCAGAGCGGGACACAGGCCGGAAGAGGCCTGCATCCAGCGCTTCCAGGCAGGTAAGTATTGGGTGGGTGGGTGGACCCTGGACCCTAGACCCTATTGGGGGGGGGAGCCTGCACATAATTTGGGGGGGGGGAGAGAGCCTGCACATGATTTGGGGGGAGGGGGTTAATGTAGCCTGCACATGATTGGGGAGGGGGGTTAATGGAGCCTACATATGATTGGGGGGTTAATGGAGCCTGCACATGATTTGGGGGGGTTAATGGAGCCTGCACATGATTTGGGGGGGGGTTAATGGCCCTCACCTGTGGGGAGATTGGTGTACTTATAACAATTTTATAGACAAATGATACTATTTACAGTCGCGCGGGGCGCAAAATGTTTTCTTCTTCCTAGGGGGGCATGACAGAAAATAATTGAGAAGCACTGCTTTAGTGTGAGATTACACTATGTGGAAAGCACGTCACAGGAGTCGCTTACAGGGGTCACTCGACCATGTATTCAGCTCTGCTCTGCAACTGGCTGTCATGTGTTTTCCTCACGCAGAGCTACTAGTGAGGTGGGGTGCATAGGATGCACGGTGTCTGTTTTAGTCAGTCTCTTTTCCCGCACTATTCGGGCGTGCACTCCCCTCTGCCCCTCGCTCTGATCTGCTGGCTGGGTTCCACAGACACGCATAGTTGTGGCTCTGGTGCCCTCTATGTGGCCACAGCTGGAAGTGCGGGGCAGAGTGTGAGTTCAGGCTCCAATGTTTATTTAAAAAAAAAAAAAAAACACATATATATATGTGTGTTTAGTTTATATGTATATGTGTGTGTGTGTATATATATATATATATATATATATATATACAGTATACACATACATATATATATATATATATATATATATAGGCACTGTTAGGATGTTGGTCCGCACTGCGGATTCAGCGCCAGATTCCGAATAGGGTTACGCTTGACGCACGTTTGTTACGCATACGTATTCGACTTGTCATTTCATCAGTTCGCCATGATACCACATTAGTGGCATTGGTAAAGATTAAAGGGTTTCTTGAGTTTATCTCTCCAGGATCAAGTGTTTATATATGCCTTGATGTTCAGGCGATTGCTGACTTTCCATGTGGGACCACGTTATCAGGCATTGGTACGGTATTTCTCTTTTATTCCAGAGGTATACAGTAAGTCTCCTAGTTTCCTGAGGCCACGTCAAACTCAAGTTTAGCTGCCCCTTTTTTTGGCCCCCACTGGCTAGCTGATGGGCGGACGAGGGAGGTTGGTTGATCCCGGGTTCCACAGATTTCAGCGTTGGTTGAACTTTATCCTATAATGGCGGCTGTGTATGCAGGGGGTCGGGAATAGGCTGGTTACATGATGTATGTTTATGTTAATGTCGCGGTCATGGAGATTTGATTAACGGCTTGGTCCTACTGATATCTTTTGTTAGGTGTCAGGTGCTTCGCTCGTTACTACACCAAATTCATTACACACATTCATGTACCCGAATCCAAAATATAGCAGCCGGTGCCCTGTCCCGAGCTAATTCTCTTTCACAAGTTTCCCAAAACGGACATCTACGGTGCCACAATGCCTCGGTACGCTTCACTACTTCCGATCCCATTACCCTGGCTGCAGCTCGCTCGTTGGCAGCGAAATCGCAATTGGAGGTTGTAATAAAGCTCTTTGATCGAGTTTGTTGTCCTTTTTGGCCCCCTTCAGGCGTCCCTTCAGCGTCGCGGTTCCGGCATAATTCTAACCGCTTTTAGGTATCCAGTAGGTAGGGGTCATTCCTTCATGTTTAAGCCCCGACCACAAGTGTTAAGGCCGATTCATTGGCATGTGTTTGTGGGAGGGGCGATGATGACTATATCTGGCCGGGCGTTTCCTCCCACAGTGAACGTCGTCTCCAGCGTACCCACCCTACCCACCCTTACTTTCACTATCTCACACCAGGGGATGCCCCCCTTCAGGTGTCCCTTCAGCATCGCGGTTCCGGCATAATTCTAACTGCTTTGAGGTATCCAGTAGGTAGGGGTCATTCCTTCATGTTTAAGCCCCGACCACAAATATATATATACACAAATACACTCTGCATACATACATACATACATACAGACCTGCACTATCAATATAATAAAGGGTGAAGAAATCATTTTTAAACTTACCGTATTTTTCACCCTATAAGACGCACCTAGGTTTTAGAGGGGGACAATAAGAAAAAAAATATTTTTCATTACACCTCAGGTCAGACCCCCAATGTTTATCAGACCTCAGCTGACGGCCCCAATCAGACCCCCGATGTCAATAAGACCCCAATAAGACTTCAGATCAGACCCCAATCAGACCTCAGCTCAGACCCCAATGTTAATGACTCTCAATCAGATCTCAGATAAGAGCCCCAGTGCCTCATATCAACCCCAATTGCCTCATATAAGCCCCCAATGCCCCTCTTTAGCCCCCCAGTGCCTTCATCAGCCCCCAAATAAAATTAAAAAAACACTTACCTTTCCTGCTCCGGATGCTGCCACTCCTCACTGCCCGCGCTCTGTAATCCTCTCGTACAGTCTGCTGTGCGGGCACGCACAGTGTGAGGTCACAGCGCGGCCTCACACTGTGCGCAGCCTTTCCAGTGGAGTTCTGAGGACCAGGAAGAAGTGAGTATGGCCCTCGGGTAATAATCAACGCTTGATTAGTCTTCACCCCATAAGATGCAGGGGCATTTCCCCCATTTTTGGGAAAAAATGCATCTTATGGGGCAAAAAAGTGCAGCATGGAGGTGACAGAACCAGTGTTCCCTCTAAGCCTTGGCAGCTGTCATCAAAGGTGGGTGATAGAAAAACCTACGATAATTGTCACATCAAAGAGCATACAAACCCCTGCGCCATCCAATACTATACAGTATAACCCCTCCACCATCCCATACAATATACAGTATAGTCCTCTCTGTGATCACTGGACACTGATCCAGAGAACTTACATAGAATAACTAATAACCAAGAGGCAAAATAAAACCCTGTTTCTGACCCCTATGTTAAAACATAACTCTCATTTGATTGCTCTAATACCTAAAGAAATTTATTTATTTTTTTTTTTGCTGCTGTTTCTCTAGATGACCTTATGTTGATATTAGTGGTAATAGAGTCTCAAGGGTCTATAACAGCAGCTACACTATTCTTACAGACCTTTGAGAATCTATTAACACTACTTTCAACATAAGGTCATCTAGAGAAACGGTAGGTTTAAAAACTAAAATTTTCCTTTAGGTGTTGTAGGGATTTCCCAAATGGTAGCTTCCAGATAAACACACAGCAGTCTTTTCGTGGTGGAAATCAAAGTAACAACTGTCTTTTATTGTTGGCACGCAACAATACAGCAGACATCAGGGGTCAGCTGGCTTTAGCCAACACTTAAAACAAAACAATACACTCCATAATCCAAAAGAAATCACACAGTTCTGTTTAGGGCACAGTACCGTAGTCCTCCCAGAGTGTATGGGAACTTGCTTTGGTCCTCTGTCTCTCGGCAGAGACCCTCCAGCTTTTGCTCGGCTCCAAAAACTCACCACCATGCAGAGCTTCACCGTCAGCCAGGTGAACACACACACCCACCTGACTCTGCTGGCTGACTTTTATAAGCCGGTCAAAACCCGGCCTGGACCGTGGGGAGTAGTCACCCACCCAGCACTATGACTACTCCCAGTAAGAGCCGTCCCGGATTAGCTTTCTCAGCTATGCTAAATAACCAAATTTTCAGTCAGCTACTGCTGCTGACACACATACTATAGGCTCCTACTTCACCGAGGCCAGGAACCTCGGTGACACATATCTGCCATCTATGATGGTCCCTTGTGCCTTCCTACATATCCCCCCCCTCTGCCTAAGGCCGGGGGTCTGGGCAACTCCAGTAAACATGCAGTGTACTCTGGACAGGGCATCTGCATTCCCTTGTAGCCTGCCCGGCCTATGCTCAACAGAAAACCTAAAGTCCTGTAGGGCTAAAAACCGGCGGGTGACACGGGCATTCCTACCCTTTTTCTCTCTTAACCATTTTAGAGGGGCATGATCAGAAACCAGTCTAAATCTCCGTCCCAGGAGGTAGTATCGGAGATAATCAAGGGCCCACTTAATGGCCAGGCATTCCCTTTCAATTATCGAATAGTTCCGCTTTGCCGGGGACAGTTTTCTGCTGAGGTAACACACGGGATGTTCCTCCCCACTTATCACTTGAGACATTACTGCCCCTAGGCCTACCTCTGATGCATCGGTTTGAACAATGAATTCCTTGGAGAAGTCAGGGGCTACCAAGATGGGCTGTCTACAGAGGGTGGACTTAAGTTTTTGGAAGGCCTCTTCAGCCTCTGGGGACTACTTGATCACAGCAGACTTTCCCCCTTTTGTAAGGTCAGTCAGGGGTACTGCCATCTCTGCAAACTTAGGGACAAATCTCCTGTAGTATCCCACAATACCGAGGAAGGCTTTGACCTGTTTTTTGGTAAGTGGGCGAGGCCATTCTTTGATAGCTTCCACTTTAGATATCTGGGGTTTTATTGTTCCTCTTCCTACGATGTATCCCAAGTACCTAGCCTCTTCCAACCCCATGGCACACTTACTTGGATTTATAGTGAAACCAGCCTTTCGTAGCGCATCTAGGATGTTTTGAACTTTACTGAGGTGACTCTCCCAATCTTGACTGAAGATCACTATATCATCCAAATAAGCGGCAGTATATTCCTTGTGTGGGCGTAAGATCTGGTCCATAGCTCTCTGGAAGGTAGCGGGGGCCCCCTGTAACCCAAACGGCATCCTAATGTACTGGAAGGACCCGTCTGGTGTAGAAAACGCTGTTTTCTCCCTAGCTTCTCTTGACAACAGAATCTGCCAATATCCCTTTGTAAGATCCAGGGTCGTTATGTAGCGGGCTGGCCCTAGTCTCTCAATGAGCTCGTCCACCCGGGGCATAGGATATGCATCTACTTTGGATACCTCATTTAATTTGCGGTAGTCATTACAAAACCGCCATTCTCCATTGGGCTTTGAGACTAGCACGATAGGACTGGACCACCCACTTTTCGATTCCTCAATCACCCCTAGTTTTAACATTCTCTGGACCTCCTTAGAAACTATCTCCCTTCGGGCCTCGGGAATCCTGTACGGTTTTACAGACCCTGATGGTGGGTCGAGGCATGCCCGCGTACCTAAGGCTGAGTGAGACCTGAAACCCCTATGATAAAGGGGGGGGGGGGGGGGCACGGCCACCGGCTCCCTGCTCAGTATACGGATGGAACCGGGGTCGCCTCGGATCCAGTCAGCAAATAAACAAAACCAACAATGTCTGCAAACTTATCTGTAGGGGCTGCAGCAGCAGTGAAGACAGATCCAATCTCAGCAGACAATATCCGATGTTGCTTGCTTCAGCAAAACACACGTCCAGTGTAAAGAGACCACAGCAGTGTAGATACTCCAGCGGCTGACACAACTCAAGATGAGAAATATAACCCGCAAGGTGAAACAGGAAGAGGGGTGATTTAAAGGAAAAGGAATCAATCAGAGAAGTAACAGCTGGGAAGAGGGAAAGGAGTGAAAATGAAAGTAAAGACCTCATCACAGGGGCGGAGAAACAGAGCTGTGAGAACTCCTCAAACCTCTGGAAGTGACACTAATAAACCCCTTTTTCCCCCAACTAATAGACGCAAAAAAAGGCTTTAGAACATATAAATGCAGCCGTGAATGGCAAAAAATATATATTTTTTGCCACTAATACACGCCAAAAAGGACTGTAATTTACTCACTTCACCACACAACGGCTAGTAAGCCCCTTTTTTCTCCCCCACTAAAACACGCCAAAAAAGGCTTTAGAACATATATATATATATATATATATATATATATATAACTGCACCACAAAAGGGCTAATAAGACCCCAATAACAAAAATGTTTTGCTGGAATTAAAGAGGTATCATCTATTGCAAACCTAAAAGCAGTTGTATAATGGCAATTTGGAACCACAGTCAGTGCAGCAAGGTGTAATAGGATTGTTCCTATTGCCCAGGCTGTAAACTACCCTATTGAACCCGGTTCTGCTTCAATAGTGTGGAATGATTCCTCCCTATCCTTTCCCTGAACTTCTATTGAGCAAATTATAAGTTTTCAAGTCTTTCCTACCACTGTCCCTAGCGCCTGCTGACATCTCTCCCTGCACTTACACTGGCTGAAAAATGGCTGAATCCAAGATGGCTGAGGCTATTTTAAGGCTGTGACATCACAAGGCTCGCTGCTGATTAGTTGCATGCATGACATTGTGGGTGACCCCTCGTTCCCAGAGTTCCTTGCTCCATGCCCTAACATGTGCCATAGCCATTTTAGGAAAAAGTGTGATTCGTTACCACGAAGCGTGAGAAAATTCGGATTCGGTGCGAATAGAATAATTACTGAAATTCGGATAAAATTCCACTTTGTCAGCTTCGATTTGCTCATCTCTAATTTTTACATTTAATAACATAGTGATTTCAAAACCAGGCACATCGACAAGCAAAATAAACAGATATTAATTTTGTCATTGAACTGTGCTTTAAGACAATTGAGGTCGATGATAAGTTAATTATATTATTTATTTTTATTATCTTTATAAATAAAGTACTCTATACTCTAATAAGTGTATATTTATTGGTTTGGGTAAAAGTTATAGCATTTACAAACTATGGTGCAAAAAAGTGAATTTCCGCATTTTGAAGCAGCTCTGACTTTCTGAGCACCTGTCATGTTTCTTCAGGTGCTAGAATGTCAGGATAGTATAAATACCCCCCAAATGGCACCATTTTAGAAAGAAGACACCCCAAAGTATTCGCGGAGGTGCATGGTGAGTTCATGTATCATTTCATTTTTTTTCACAAGTTAGCGGAAAATGACAGTTTCTGACAAAAAATAAATAAAAAATCTCACACAGACTCACTATGCCCCTCAGTGAATACCTTGGGGTGTCTACTTTCCGAAATGGGGTCATTTGTGGGGTGTGTTTACTGTTCTAGCATTTTGGGCGGGGCTAAATTGTGAGCAGCCATGTAAAACCTAAAGGTACTTGTTGGAATTTGGGCCCCTTTGTGCACCCAGGCTGCAAAAAAGTGTCACTCATGTGGTATCGCCATACTCAGGAGAAGTAGGGCAATGTGTTTTTTGGTGCATTTTTACATATACCCATGTTGGGTGAGAGAAATATCTCTGTAAACTGACAACTTTGTATAATTTTTTTTAAAAAGTTGTCATTTACAGAGATATTTCTCACACACAGTATGGGTATATGTAAAAATACACCCCAAAACACATTGCCCTACTTCTCCTGAGTATGGCGATACCACATGTGTGACACTTTTTTGCAGCCTGGGTGTGCAAAGGGGCCCAAATTCCAATGAGTACCTTTAGGATTTTACAGGGCATTTTTACGCATTGGTACTCAAGGTACTCATTGGAATTAGGGCCCCTTTGCGCATCTTGGCTGCAAAAAAGTGTCACACATGTGGTATCACTGTACTCAGGAGAAGTAGGGCAATGTGTTTTGGGGTGTATTTTTATATATACCCATACTGTGTGTGAGAAATATCTCTGTAAATGACAACTTTTTAAATTTTTTTATACAAAGTTGTCAATTTACAGAGATATTTCTCTCATCCAGCATGGGTATATGTAAAAATACACCCCAACACACATTGCCCTACTTTCTCGAGTACGGAGATACCACATGTGTGACACTTTTTTGCAGCCGAGATGCGCAAACGGGCCCAAATTCCAATAAATACCTTTTAGGAGGGCATTTTTACGCATTTTTCTTCTCACGCTTTAGGGCCCCTAAAATGCCAGGGCAGTATAAATACCCCACATGTGACCCCATTTTGGAAAGAAGACACCCCAAGGTATTCCGTGAGGGGCATGGCGAGTTCATAGAAGATTTTTTTTTTGGCACAAGTTAGCGGAAATTGATTTTTTATTGTTTTTTCTTACAAAGTCTCCCTTTCCGCTAACTTTTGACAAAAAGTTCAATTTTTTATGGACTCATTGTGCCCCTCAGTGAATATCTTTTGGTGTCCTCTTTCCAAAATGGGGTCATTTGTGGGGTGTTTGTACTGTTCTGGCATTTTGGGTGGGGCTAAATTGTGAGCAGCCATGTAAAACCTAAAGGTACTCTTTGGAATTTGGGCCCCTTTGCGCATCCAGGCTGCAAAAAGTGTCACTCATGTGGTATCACTGTACTCAGGAGAAGTAGGGCAATGTGTTTTGGGGTGTATTTTTATATATAACCATATTGTGTGAGAGAAATATCTCTGTAAATTGACAACTTTGTATAAATATTTTATACAAAGTTGTCAATTTACAGAGATATTTCTCACATCAAGCATAGGTATATGTAAAAATACACCCCAACACTCATTGCCCTACTTCTCTGAGTACGGAGATACCACATGTGTGACACTTTTGCAGCTGAGATGCGCAAACGGGCCCAAATTCCAATAAATACCTTTAGGAGGGCATTTTTACGCATTTGTCTTCTCACGCTTTAGGACCCCTAAAATGCCAGGGCAGTATAAATACCCCACATGTGACCCCATTTTGGAAAGAAGACACCCCAAGGTATTCCGTGAGGGGCATGGCGAGTTCATAGAAGATTTTTTTTTTGGCACAAGTTAGCGGAAATTGATTTTTTATTGTTTTTTCTTACAAAGTCTCCCTTTCCGCTAACTTTTGACAAAAAGTTCAATTTTTTATGGACTCATTATGCCCCTCAGTGAATATCTTTTGGTGTCCTCTTTCCAAAATGGGGTCATTTGTGGGGTGTTTGGACTGTTCTGGCATTTTGGGTGGGGCTAAATTGTGAGCAGCCATGTAAAACCTAAAGGTACTCTTTGGAATTTGGGCCCCTTTGCGCACCCAGGCTGCAAAAAAGTGTCACTCATGTGGTATCGCTGTACTCAGGAGAAGTAGGGCAATGTGTTTTGGGGTGTATTTTTACATATAACCATGTTGGGTGAGAGAAATATCTCTGTAAATTGACAACTTTGTATAAAAAAATTTAAAAAGTTGTCGTTTACAGCGATATTTCTCACACAAAGTATAAGTATATATAAAAATACACCCCAAAACTCATTGCCCTACTTCTCCTGAATACGGCGATACCACATGTGTGACAATTTTGTAGCTAAGATGCGCAAAGGGGCCCTAATTCCAATGAGTACCTTTAGGATTTTACAGGGCATTTTTACGCATTTGGATTCTCATGCTTTAGGACCCCTAAAATGCCAGGGCAGTATAAATACCCCACATGTGACCCTATTTTGGAAAGAAGACACCCCAAGGTATTCCGTGAGGGGAATGGCGAGTTCACAGAAAAAAAAATCTGTGGATCCGCGGTTCCGCAAAACACATATGGACTTGTGAATGGAGCCTTACCGGGGGGTGATCAGTGACAGGGGGGTGATCAGGGAGTCTATATGGGGTGATCAAGGGGTTAACAAGGGGTTAATAAGTGACGGGGGGGGTAGTGTAGTGTGGTGCTTGGTGCAACTTTACATAGCTACCTGGTCCTCTGGTGGTCGATCCCAGCAAATGGGACCACCAGAGGACCAGGTAGCAGGTATATCAGACGCTGTTAACAAAACAGCGTCTGATATACATCTTTGATGCGACTTATTTCGCATCTACAGCCTGCCAGCGATTGATCATCGCTGGCAGGCTGTAGTATCACTGCCGAGACGCGCCGATGTGTCGACCCAGAGTAAGAGGACCGCCCGCCGGACGCATCCGTGCGTTAGGCGGTCCTTAGGTGGTTAAAGATGAGTGAGTCAAAGCTGACAAATTGGAATTCGATCCGAATTTCAGGAAAAAATAGATTTGCAACGAATGATAATTTCCTCGCGCTTTGTGGGAACAAATCAAAATTTTTCCTAAAATGGTGGCTACATGTGTTAGGACATGGGGCAAGAAACTCTGGGAAGGCGGGATGACCCATAATGCCATGCTGCCGTGCACTTTGGCAGACACTGACAGGCTCAAGGACTGGCCTGCCTTCTGTTATACATTTGTGTGCAGGGCTGGTACTGCCTTTTTGGCAAAAAAAAATGACGGCTTGGGAGTCTCCACCTCAGCTCGGCACAAGCCATCAGTTCTCTGAATGGGGCAGAGTCCACCACTTGGAAAGGGAGGGACTGAAGCACCAGCAGCTTGAACAGTAGCACGTTCAGCTTCTGCGCTGTTGGATGCGTGCGCGCATACGGTTGTCACTTGGCAATCGCTTCGGTAATCGATTGCTGATGGAATGACTGACGAAGGGTAGAAGCAGGAGCATCTGGACCAGCAGAAGATGGGATTGACAGACAGCCATCTTCGGCTGAGGTGGTGGAGCCTTGACTTGCTGAAACTGGGTTGTGTGCCACTGGGTGATGTAGCAGTAGCTGCGGCAGGCTGGACCACCACATTGGAGCCACGGTTCTCCTAGGCAACTTGATGGTGATGCTGCATATGTTGATGCAGGGCCATGGTGCCAACATTGGCACCTTGGCCACGCTTCACCTTCTGCCCACCTATTCTACATAAGGCCATGTTGACCTCCTTTGAAGGCTTCCCAAAAAACTGCCACACCACCAAGTACCTTATTTTCCCACCAACACTACTCACTGGCTAACTGCTAATGCTGCTGCTTCTGTGAACCCAAGCACCACTCCTTTCCAGGCAGGTAGGCTGCTGCAAAGCGGGTGGTCAACCCTGTGCCTGTTAGGCTCCCATCCTCCCACTGCTGCCACCCCGCTGACTCCCAGCCATGCTAGCGACTTGCTGGCTCTGCCGCTGCCTGACGGACAAGCTGCCACCCTCTTCTCCTGATGATGACTAAGCCCCTTCTTCACCACACTCCCAAGTGCAATCGACTTTATCATCAACGAGTAGTGTCTGCACATCACTGATGTCCTCTTCAACAGCATCTGGGACTGGAGCCTAACCCCTCGCAACACAAGCTCCCGTGCCACTCTCCTCATCACTACTTGCCCACCTAGCGAAGGAAGCAGCTGATGTATCCACATCTTGGCTTGGCAGTAGCTGTTGACTGTCCTCTAGTAGCTCCTCCTCGCTGAAAATTGAAACTGAGCCCACTGCATATAGAACTTCTCACGCAGGGGGAACAGAAAAGGCCAGAAGCAGGTTGAGGACAGGAGAGGGCACAGAGCCTGCTCCGGGCCATGCCAACTAAGGGTTGTGTCTGACGAACACACCGACTGGGGTGTCTGATGTCACTTGGGATGACGTGGATGACGGAGTTAAACAGTCATGAACCGCTGGGTTGCTGGTCAAGATACGACCAGTAGATGACACCGGGAGCTCAGGCCTCTCGCTGTGACTCCTGCTGCCATGACCTACTCTGCTGCGACCTCTGCTTGTGCCAGAAACATTCTGGCCTCTGCCACTCCTCTGTTCATGACCTGGCACTTCTCTGCCTGACATACTTGTAACTGAACTAAACAAATTAATCAGAAATTAAAACACCTCTAAAAGCGACGAATACATTTTTCTTTTTGTACTGAAGTAGGCCACTAAGCCCTTTCACCACAATTTACTGTCGAAATGCACCAAGAATATAGTTTTCTTGTTGTACTGAAATATGAGCCTATATGCTTTGAATGGAAATAACTGCAACAGTGAAATGCGTATAAAATTTCAATTTTTGACTGAAATACGTAGGCCCCTATACGTTTTCAACAGAAAAAACTGCCACAGTGAAATGCATATATATTTTTATTTTTTGACTTAAATAGGCCCCTATACGCTGTAAACAGAAATAACTGCAACAGTGAAATGCGTATTTATTTTTATTTTTTGACTGAAATAGGCCCATATACGCTTTCAACAGAAATAACTGCAACAGTGAAATGGGTATATATTTTTCTTTTTTTACTGTAATACGGCCCTATACCCTTTCACCAGAAATAACTGCAGAAGTGACCCGAGAATATATATTTCTTGTTGGACGGAAAAAGGCCACCATATGCTTTAACCAGAAAACAATTAAAGAGTGAAGTGCGTATATATTTTTCTTGTAGTACTGAAATACAAGGCTATACGCTTTTAGCAGAAATAACTGCAACAGTGCAGTGCATTTATATTTTTCGTGTATTACTGAAATACCGCCCCATACTCTTTCACCAGAAATGACTGCAAATGATTTTTGGGTAAATAACAACAAAAGTGACCTGCATATATATTTATCTTTTTACAAAGATAAAAGCCACTAAAGGCTTTTCAACATAGCACTTGCACCCCAATAACTAATTTCTGGAATGACAGAGCTGTATTATGAGACTATCTGGATCCCCAAGTAATGTTTCCCTGCACTTGAAAATCGCTTTTTTTTCCACAATGCAGATTTTCCTATAACTCTCCCTAGCATCTGCACATGTCTCTCCCTGCCTGTAAAATGATTCCTTTCACTATCCTTTCCCTGCACTAGTAAATTTTTCCTGAAACAAATTCCACTTTGTCAGCTTCGATTCGCTCATCTCTAGCGTTGTTATTTTTATGACTTAAGAAAGATAAAGTAACGTATTGAAGTATTTCAGTTTTAAAACTGGTCACTAGAGCAGATAAGCTAACTTCTTGTTTTCTGAGGCTCCAGACGATAAAAAAGAGTGCACCAGAAGCCATTTCTTCTTACTGCCATTGGGCACAGTAGGTGGATTTTCTGAGCGAGACAGTCAAGAGAATACCTCGGTAGAACCAAACAAGTATGTAACAGCATTATGTAGACCCAATTGAATTCCATTTGAGCAGTTTATTTTTTGTGTGACCTAACACATACTGCGGTCAAAGATTACCGTGGCATGCAGAGGGTTTGCAGAGGGTACAGGTGCCCTCCGCATCTCCATCGGGTTCACGTGCTGCAGTGACGGGGACCCAATGGCAGAGAAGGCAGCCCGATGCCTTCCATAGGCATCGGGGCTAGCCTTCTACGTGTGCCTATGAGATCCAGCCCCTTAGGCTGTGTCTCACAGGCAGGTTGTCAGCATACAAGCTGACAGCCAATGCATTACAATACAGTATGTATTGTAATGCATTGCAGAGGGGATCAGACCCCAGAAGTTGAAGTCCCAGAGTGGGACAAAAATAAAAAGTAAAAAAAAAAATTTTAAACGGGTTTTCCATAATAAAAAAAAGAAAGCTTCAAGTACAAAAAAATAGAAAAAAAGGAAACCCGACATATTGGGTATAGAGATGTCGCGAACATAAAATTTCCCATTCGCGAACAGCGAACGCAAAATTTTTGCAAATGCTCACGAACAGGCGAACCGGGCGAAGCGCCACAGTCTTCAATAGGCAGGCGAATTTTAAAACCCACAGGGACTCTTTCTGGCCACAATAGTGATGGAAAAGTTGTTTCAAGGGGACTAACACCTGGACTGTGACATGCCGGAGGGGGATCCGTGGCAAAACTCCCATGGAAAATGATGTAGTTGACGTAGAGTCGGGTTTTAATCCATAACGGGCATAAATCACCTAACATTCCTAAATTGTTTGGAATAACGTGCTTTAAAACATCCAGTGTGTGTATAAGATCAGGTATGATGTTGTATCGATCAAGTAGTGTAAGGGTTACGCCCGTTTCACAGTGACAGAGCAAACTCTGACAGACCAAACTCCCCGTTTAACGCACTGCAAAAAAACGCAAACAGTCCATTTGCACAACTGCAAACTCTCCATTTGCATAAGGTTGGATACCAAGCTAACCATGTCTCGTTCCTTGTCCTCACTGACGTTATTGAAGGTCTCTTCCTCCACCCAGCCACGCACAACACCAAGGGTCCCCGAAAGGTGACAACCAGCCCCCTGGGACACCTGCTGTGGTCGGTCTTCCACCTCCTCAAAGCCACCTTCCTCCTCTGACTTCTCTTCTTCAGACTCCTCTCTCTGCTTTGCCACAGGTCCAGCAATCGACAACGACAAGGCTGTTTCTGGTGGTGATGGTGACCACAACTCTTCCTCTTCATGCTCATCTACGGCCTAAGCAAGCACTCTTCGCAGGGCACGGTCCGGAAAAAACGCATATGGGATGAGGTTGATGATGTTGCCTTGGGTTTGACTGACCAGGTTTGTCACCTCCACAAAAGGACGCATAAGCCTGCAGCCATTGTGCAGGAGCGTTCAGTAATGCGGACAAAAAATACCGAGCTCCGCAGAGGCTGTCCTCTTTTTTTTAAATTAAAAAAATCTGTTCTTACCAGTTCAATCTCTGTTTTGTCCCCTATCAGGGGCCGGTGTATGGAATAGATATTAGGAACCAGGAGATGGAAAAAGATGGTTGGTCGGTCCTCTTCCTTCCAATTTGAGGCACTGCACGTGCGCCGTGCAATATACTGTGCCACCCTATATGAGTTGTGTGTTAAGTAGTACTATTCCTATCGGTTTAATCCCTGTTTTAGGAATCGGGAGATGGAAAAAGATGATTGGTCGGTCCTCTTCCTTCCAATGTACTGTGCCACCAATACAAATAGTGTGAACTACTATTCTTACCTTTTTAATCCTTGTTAAGTCCCCTATCAGGGGACGTGTATTGAATTGATTCCTTGCATGGGGAGATAGAGAAAAAAAGCTTGCTCTGTCCGCTTTCTTCTCAATTTGGCACTTGCAATGGAATTTGCCACCAATGCAATTAGTGTTAACTAAGTACTATTCCTATCAGTTTAATCTTTGTTTTGTCCCTTATCAGGGCCAGGGCTGGTGTAGTAAATAGATTTTTGGAACAGGGAGATGGGAAAAGACCAATGCTCCTTTGAATTATAGGTCACTGCGCATGCGCCGTACAATGTACTGTGACACCCTATATGAGTGGTGGGCAGTGGGCAGAGTACAGTCTGTGGGCCTGACACACACTGGCAGGCAACTGCAATTATATTAAAGGGTAAAAATTTAATGACTTTTTTATCTGAAAGGTACTGTGCCACCCGATATGAGTGGTGGGCAGTGGGCACAGTACAGTCAGTGGGCCTGACACACAATGGCAGGCAACTGCAATTATATTAAAGGGTAAAAATTAAATGACTTTTTTATCTGCAAGGTACTGTGCCACCCGTTATGAGTGGTGGGCACAGACAGTGGGCACAGTACATTCTGTGGGCCTGACACACACTGGCAGGCAACTGAAATTATATTAAAGGGAAAAAATTACTTGTTTATCTGCATGGTACTGTGCCACCCTATATGCGTGGTGTGCACACATTACAACATTACAGTCTGTGGGCCTGCAGCCTCTCACACACGGGCAGGCAACTTCAATATATATATAGAAAAAATAAATAAAAGCAGACTGATGCACCAGCCCTAAAAAGGTTTTTTTGGGGTGCTGTAAGGATGCTGTCCTTACAGCAGATTGCCCCTTTCACACGAGCGAGTTTTTCGCGCGGGTGCAATGCGTGACGTGAATGCATAGCATCCACACTGAATCCTGACCCATTAATTTCAATGGGTCTGTGTACATGAGCGTTTTTTTTCACACAGGTGGCGCTATACAGATACATTTTATTGAATAACTCAATGGCTATGCCAAATTTTTAATTACATGCAATTACAAAAGTATTCAGATCCATGTGCTGGTTTGAAAACTATATAATATTTTTCATGGGACAACCCTTTTAATCAAACTGATTATCGCCTTGTGTAAAGGTACCTTTAGAGAAATTCAGATGACAAATATACAGACTTAACACTTTGATTTTGTATGAATTAAACACATAAAATGCCATCTTCTATCAGGGGCTTTTTAAGCATTGCTTATTTTATATGACTTAAAGGGAGTCTCTCACCAGGAAATGCACTGTAAAATCAAGGAGTAGCTCAGCTGACTATAAAGATACCTTTCACTAAGAGATCCACTACTTAATTCTGTACTTTTAATCTAAATGTAAGCAGTTAAGGCTACTTGCACACTAGCGTTTTCACTTTCCACTATTGAGATCCGTCATAGGATCTCAATAGCGAGGAAAAACGCTTCCGTTTTGTCCCCATTCATTGTCAATGGGGACAAAACTGAACTGAACGAAAAGGAGTGCTTCAAAATGCATTCTGTTCTATTTGGTTGCGCTCCCATCGCAGATAGAATATCGCTGCAAGCAGCGTTTTTCTGTCCGCAATGTGGTACGGAGCAAGACGGATCGTTTTCTCTGACACAATAAGAAACGGATCTGTCCCCCATTGACTTTCAATAGTGTTCATGATGGATCTGTCATGGCTATATAAGACATAATGCAACCGGATCCATGAAGGATCCGCAAAAAATGCTAGTGTGAAAGTAGCCTAAGTTCACCCAGGGAAGGCTCAAGCCACTCTGTGCACTGTTGCTCATCTTACTTCCTCTGTCAGACTCTTTTTCTCATTCCTTTTGACATATCCATGGGCATAGCTATAGGGGGTGCAGAGGTAGCAGTCGCTACCGGGCCCAGGAGCCTGAGGGTGCCCAAAGACCCTTGTGCCGCATAAGAAGACACACAAAGCAGAGGGAAGGGGGGCCCAAGCTGTACTCTTCCACCAGGGCCCATGAGCCGTTAGCTATGCCTCTGGACATATCAAAGTTAATGCAAAGTCATCTCACCGGGTTTGCCAATTAAGAAGAAGAAGGAGATATTTGGAATTTGAACTGTGAATTTCCTGGTGACAGATTTCCTTTAAAGGAGTTGCTCATTCCTTCAATACCTTTATTGCACACCTCTCATCATTGCCAGACCCATGGTGGGATTAATAATGTCCTAATCCTCGCCGCTGGGTTTCAGCTCCATAGGTACTGCTGGCCTCAAGTCTCCCTGCATCAACATCTGCTTTGATGTGGGTCATGTGACCAGTGCAGCCAATGATTAACCTGACACATCGCTGCTGCAGCCAGTCATTGGCTTCAGCGGCCATGTGACTCTCATTAAACTAAATGTTTATGTTTATGTGGGGAGACCTGACACCTGTGATAGCCAAAGCCATGTAATAGCCAAAGCCATGCAATGAAGCCAGAACCCAGTGGCAGGGATCAGCTAAAAAGTATGATTACCATCACTGGTCTGGGAATGGGGTGTGTTGTGTGTGTGGGGGGGGGGGGGGGGGGTCTGCACAAACAACCCCTTTAAATTTTGTGAACAAATCTGTATGTCCCCTTCAGGGACAAATTATAAAGGCTGTGAAAGAAGCCTAAAGATGGATCATCTATTCCTTTTATCCTGTTTTCTTCCCTAAATACTGTACTTCCAGTAGTCAATGAATCTCATATCTCTAAGCAGAAGGACATATTGTATCTCTCAAGGTATTTCAATTTATTCAACCCACAGGGATTGAACCGATAGAAGAGGAATGCATTTGGCTTGGCTCTGAAGATCTAGTTTCTTCGAATGAACACAGTGTAAATATTTAATGGTAACATTAATAAAACGTGCATTCATTTTGGGGGTTGTTGAAGTTTCTCATTTCCATTTGATTTCACAGTGTTTGTTCTATTATATCTAATTATTCAGGAGCAGATACAACAGAGGTTCTCGAGTGATGCTGTAAATTCTCCCTCTGATTAGCACTGACAAGTGAAGTCACAACAATTTATTGTTTTAATTCTGCTTTTGTTTAGACACAGACGGAGACAACAGCAGCTTGTTTTACTTGCATTAATTTTCTTGTGTATTTTTCTTGCAAAGTCAGCTGTAGGCTTTTGGGTTGAGCTTGCCAGTTCTACAATCAAGTCTTATGGCCAGTACTATCCTGAATATTTTATCTGTCTCTAGTTGGGTGGACTGATTGTAAGTGACTTACAGTAGAAGAGGGTATGCAAACAAGCTCTTATAGTATCCCGCAAATAAATGGCTTACAATAATTAGTTTTCAAGAATTATGTACTGTATATACCATACATTAGTATTGAGTTAATTAGTTGATCTCTGCTGATAACCATGTTACTTTATTAAAGGGAAGTTCTTTTTTTATATTTCCAATATTTCTTATGCCCATGTAGCATTCTCCTGTTTCTTCAGTCAAATAGTATAAACCATAATTTATTGGTACAGTGGGTCATGCAAAACAAAGGGGGGCAGCACTTCATGTGTAACCCTAATCAAAAGGGTGTAGGAACAAATAGCCAACTCACTTATTGGTATTGTGACGAGACACACTTTAAAAAGAGATCTGTTAGTAGAGCTGCAGTGGGTAGGGATGAATCCTGTATAAATTCCCAGCAGCTGCTGTATAGTCTCAGAAAATGTTTATTTCATTTATTTCAGCAAACAAGATACAGGACGCATTTTGGTCTGTTACAACCTTTTTCAACTGATAGTCTACTAAGACCATACATCGACTGCTGAGAATCATCTTATGTCAGAGAAATGCAGGGAGGCATGTTTAAAAATGATCCTAACAGGGTGTTGTCTTCCAGGGTCAAGAAGATGGATCAGAAGCAAAATCTCCTAACAGAGGTACCTTATTAATTATGTCTACACAATGGGTTTCTGGGCACAAAAAAGTTGGGAAAAAAAGGATATGTACACCTTCGGAGGCAATTATTTTATGATTGCATTTTACTCATTTTGGGCAAAAAATCAAGAGTTGAACTATAATGAGTGTTTATAAGGTTAGAGAGCAGATTGTCATGGCTGTGTCAGGGTCTGTTGGTGTTTGACTATGACACTTCCGCCATACATGCGGTTGCCTTTGGCAACGTGGTGTATTTTATGCATGCTGGACACTTTTCCTTTAATTGTAGGTGTTCCTCCCCATCCTGGTGTGCACGGGGTTAATGGTGTGTGCTTGGTGAGTTGGGTGTGGTCTCAAGTCTCTTTATATCCTCTGGCTTGGAGTCTGAAATCATTGTTGTTTGTCTCCCTTGCATGTGAGATGCTTGCTCTGTGCATGGATGAGATCTGAGGGCCATCCAAGTTTGACATACTGTCACGGTGGGGATTGGGAGAAAACTCCCCACCGTACAATGTCACCAATATACTAGGCAATAGACAGGAAAAAGGGAGCTGGTCACCTCCTAAAGCTTCCCTCAACTCGCCCTATTCTCCGAGCTGTATGAGCCGCCTTCAATGGTAAGGTGGCTCATACAGCCAGGAGACTAGGGCGAGTTGAGGGAAGCTTTAGGAGGTGACCTGCTCCCTAGGTGAGCTGGCTGATGGAGCAGAGAGAAAAGTCAGATCCTACTATTGGAGCATCTCATCCCTGTATAGAGAAAGGGGCTCAATATTTTTGATAAAAGACCAATTGTAGACAATGCAATAATAAAAATAAAAAGCCCCTTGAGGTGTACATAGCTTTTAAAAAGGATTACTCCTAAATAACATTTATCATCTAGCCACAGAATAGGTGATATGTATATGTATTCCCCCACCAATCACAAAAACAGGGAGAGACATGTGTGCATGCGTGACTGCCGCTTCTTTGACTTGTTTGTTTTTTAGAAGGGGGAAGTGACAAAAAAAGTTATTGTCGCATTGTTTCTTTTGGCATTTATCGTATGGGAAGAATTATGTAATTTTTATTATGTGCATAGTTATGTATGTGGCGATACCATGTGCATTTTTTTATGTTTTTGCCATAATCTAGGACTTGAATATTTGATTGCTTCTATAATACATTGCTATACTTCTGCATTTTTCACCCTATTAGACGCACATGTTTTCCCGAAAGTGGGGGGAAATAGCAGTGTATCTTTTAGGGTACATACTAATCAGCACCTACATTATGGAAGCTGTCATTAGTACAGTAGGCTTGTGCAGGCTCTGTACTCCCCACTCCCTCGTCTTCTTCTGCCGGTGCAACATACAGTTCTGTTACCTGCGCACAGCGTGAGGATCATGGCACGCTCTGTGACCTCACGGTGTGTGACGTTGGGTCTAGAGATGAGCGATTTGAAGCTGACTAAGTTGAATTTGTTCCGAATTTCAGGAAGAATTACATTCTGTACGAATGCGAATTTCCTCGCGCTTCGTGGTAAAGAATTGCAATTTTTCCTAAAATGGCGGCTAGCCAGCTACAATGGCGGCTAAAATGGCGGCTACACATCTGAGGACATGGGGCAAGGAACTCTGTGAAGGTGGGGTGACCCATAATGCCATGCATGCAGCCAATCAGCAGCCAGCCCGGTGATGTCACAGCCCTATAAATACGGTGGCCATCTTAGATTCTGCCATTCACAATCAAACTTTGTTCAGGGACAGACGTGTATGCAGGTGCTAGAGAGAGTGAAAGAAAAACTAATTGTTTAAAAAAAAAAAGGAAAGGAGCGATTTACTAGTGCAGGGAAAGGATAGTGAGAGGAATCATTTCATAGGCAGGGAGAGACGTGTGCAGATGCTAGGGAGAGTCATAGGAAAATCCTCATTGTGAAAAAAGTAATTTGCAGGTGCAGGGAAACATTACTTGGGTATAGATATTATATAATACAGCTCTGTCACTCCAGCAATTAGTTATTGGGGTACAAGTGCTATGTTGAAAAGCCTTTAGTGGCTTTTATCTTTGGAAAAAAGATAAAGATGCTTTTAACTGCGCTGATATCATTTAGTGGCCTATTTCACTACAATACGAGAAATATATACTCAGTTCACTTTTGTTTTTATTTGCGCTAAAAGCATTTATTGTCATATTTCTAGAGAAAAAGAGAAAAATAGACTTAGTTCATATTTGGTGTTATTTGAGCTAAAAGAGTTTCTTGTCATATTTCACTACAATACGAGAAATATAGACGCAGTTCACATTTGGTGTTATTTGCGCTAAAAGCTTATGTTGCCATATTTCTCTACAATACTTGAAAAATAGAGGCAATTCACATTTGGTGTTATTTGCGCTAAAATCGCTTCTTGTCATATTTCACTACAAAACAAGAAAAATAGATACAGTTCACATTTGCTATTATTTGCACTTAAAGTGTTTATTGTCATACTGTATTTCACTACAATACGAGAAAAATAGACGCAGTTCACAATTGGTGTTATTTGTGCAAAAATCGTTTCTTATCATATTTCACTACAATACGAGAAAAATAGACACAGTTCACATTTGGTGTTATTTGCGCCGAAAGCGTTTCTTGTCATATTTCACTACAATATGAGAAAAATAGACACAGTTCACATTTGGTGTTATTTGCGCTGAAAGCGTTTGTTGTCATATTTCACTATAATACGAGAAAAATAGATGCAGTTCAAATTTGGTGATATTTGCACTAAAAGCATTTATCACCATATTTCTAGAGAAAAATAGACTAAATTCATATTTGCTATTATTTGCACTAAAAGCGGTTTTTGTCATATTTCACTACAATACGAGAAAAATAGACACAGTTCACATTTGGTGTTATTTGCGCTAAAAGAGTTTATTGTCATATTTCACTAGAATACGAGAAAAATAGACGCAGTACACATTTGGTGTTATTTGTGCTGAAAGCGTTTATTGTCACATTTCACTACAATACGAGAAAAATAAACGCAGTCCTCATTCGGGGTTATTTGCGCTAAAAGTTTTTATTGGCAAATTTCCCTCCAATACGAGAAAAATAGACGCAGTTCACATTTGCTGTTATTTGCGCTAAAATCGTTTATTGTCATATTTCTAGAGAAAAAGAGAAAAATATGTGCAGTTCACTTTTTCTGTTATTTACTTAGAAATCGTTTAGTGGCCTATTTTAGTCCAATATGAGAAATATATACGCTGTTCACTTTTGCTGTTATTTATGGTGAAATCGTTTCGTTGCCAATTTCAAATCCTTTAGTTTCCTATCTCAGTAAAAAAAGAAAAATACATTTGAAGCTTTTAGGGGTGTGTTAATTTGCTTTTAATTTATTTAGTTCAGCTAAAAGTATGTTAGACAGAGAAGTGCCAGGCCCTGCACAGGGGAGTAGCAGAGGCGTAAATGATTCTGACGCAGGCACAGGTCGCAGCAAAGTAAGGGGGTCTGGCAGCAGGGGTTTCTTCCCGAGGCCTCAGGTCCACATGTCAACTAGCAGTCATGTCTTAACCAGCAACCCAGCGGTTCTTGATTAGTTGACTCAATCTTTGACTTTGTCGCAAGTGACAGCAGCACCAGCAGCCTAACTCTAGAGTCGCTGATGAGCGGCTTTCTTCACCCACATAGTGAAAAAACTATTCACCAGCAGCAGCAGGTAGACTTGGAGAGGGACCTGAACCAGCAGCTGGTGGCATACTTTGACTGCACCCTGCCAGCCGTCATAGAAAATCCGCTGGACTACTGGGCAGACAAACTGGATTTGTGGCCGCAATTGGCCGAGTTTGCCCGGGAAAACCTGTCCTGCCCAGCCAGTAGTGTGGCATCAGAGCAGGTGTTTAGTGCAGCAGGAGCCATAGTTAACCCATGGAGAACTCTTCTGTCCACCCAAAATGTGAAGAGACTGACCTTTGTCAAGATGAATCAGGCGTGGATCAGCCAAGATTTTCACCCACCAATGCCTAATGCATCAGATCAGATCATCGATCTCTACACTATGTAACTGTGCCACTCTCTGGTATCATGCTGATGCTGCTTCTGTTGCTGCCATGTCCACACTATGTCACCATGCCACTCTGTGGCCTCCTGATGCTGCCATCTTCAAACTATGTCAGCTTGCTACTCTGTGGCCTCCTGATGAAGCCATGTCCACACTATGTTACCATGCAACTCTGGCCTCCTAATGCAGCCATGTCCACACTATGTCAGCATGCAACTCTGTGGTATCATGCTGCTGCTGTTGCTGCCATTTCCACACTATGTCACCTTGCCACTCTGTGGCCTCCTGATGCTGCCATCTCCACACTATGTCACCTTGCCACTCTATGGCCTACTTATACTGTTACTGCCACCTCCAGACACTTGGTGGTCTCAACAATCAAAGAGACGGGGGCACACCAAAAAATATAGAACAAGAGTGCAGGCACACGGTATTAAAGCATGTAGAAACACAAAACAAAGAAAAGAATACCGAGATGGGAGCCGCACATCTATAAAAGTATCAAATTTATTGAGAACAACAGACACAACAAGGGTAAGTTAAAAACATTGTATACAATGAATCATGGCAGTGTGGACCAAGTACGTACCGCACGCCACCTTAACTCTACCACATAAATATAGGCACAATCCCACATAAGTAAACAATGAATAAAGTGCAGATGTAATGCATGAAATCCATCAACATTGAATAATGTGAGGGTAATACTTATCATAAAAATAGCATGGTGGAGATGTGCATGGTAGGAAGGAAAGAAGCCCAATGCGTATCGCCAGGCTCAGCTGGCTTCCTCAGGGGTGCCACTTGGTGGTCTCCTCATGCTGCTTCCACCTCACCACTATGTCATAGGGCCACTCTGTGGACTTATCATGCTGTTACCACCCTCCCCACTCTATAACGAAGTCGCTATTGTCCTTGTTTGGCTTTCTTGAAATTACCATTTATTAGAACTCTCTTCTGATCGGTCAGAAGGAAGGATAAATGAGACACACAACGGATCCTGTCTGTGTAGCAGCTGTAAGGCCTGTATGGTCCCATCAAAATTGGCTTATGATGTGGTAGCCAAAAGCAGGAGTGGGTACAAAACACAGAAGACATGCATATATTACCTTCAAGTGTCATCTCTGTTTTAGATCCACTCCTATTTTTTGGCATTAGCAATACTCATGGATTACTGAGCAAATGCTGACTGAGTGAAGGCATATGCTCACCATACAGGATCCGTTTTTTGTGGGTTATTGTTGTGACAGATCAGAGGAAGGGCAAAATAATCAGTGACTTCAACACAAATTTACTGCTGAGACCCTCTCCACTCTGACGGGTGGCTCTACTTGTATAAGCATTTAATAGAACAGGTTCTTTAGACATCTATGTGGAATCAGCTGACGAGGGTGTAAAAGGAATATTCTTGACACTAACATGGACCTGAAAGGCTGAGTTCATACTTGAGTTATTTGGTCAGTTTTGGCAAATTTAAGTATAATACTTTCTTATAATTTGAATCAAGTTTTGGTTCAATTTAATATTAAATATTTAATGAAATATTTAAACATTACATGTTGCCTAAGACAGGAGAGAATCAACCAGTCTTCTGTTTATTCAAGGAAGTGGTGTTGTTATGGAGAAAGCATGCAATGAAAACAATTAGTGATAAGTGAGCATGCTCGGCCGAATATCTGTTTGGCTCGAGCATCGCTATGCTCGGCACATGGCGGTTCTCGACCAAGTAAGCAGCAAATAAAGGTGCAGATAAGTACTGCCCTCACTGTAATGCCAGTAGCCATGTTGGCCGCTGCCATTACAGTGATTGGCTATATAGCACCCGATGACGCATGTTCGGCTCAGATGTAGACAGGGAGAGCAAAGCATAGGAAGGGAACGACAGTGTAGGGAGCGATTTACACAGGTTTTATTCAGAGAATGCTTTTCCAAGACCCAAAAATCCTTTTAAGGACTACTGTGTGTGTGTGTGTGTGTGTGTGTTTCAGAGCAGCAATCTATTTACCTCCTGCAGTCTCAGAGGCTTTGGAAGGGACAGATAGTGCAGGGAGAGACATTTGCTGTTTTTTCCACCAAAACCTTTTTAACAACCCCAAAGTTCTTTTAAGGACTACTGTGTGTGTTTGAAAGCAGCAATATATTTTTATTTTATACCTATTAGTGACATATATTGTACATCATCCGCAGACTGTGTCTCTAATAATCAGGGCCATATCTAGTGTCCATAATTTTTGGTGTTCTGTAACCAATACTGTAGAACATCTGCAAACAGTGTCTGTATTACAAATTTCAATAATCTGGGCCTAATATAGTGTCCATAATCTGTGGTGTTCTGTAACCCATATTGTAGAACATCTGCAAACAGTGTCTGTATTACTAATTCCTATGGTCTGGGCCACATCTAGTGCCCATAATCTATGGTGTTCTTTAACCTATACTGTAGAACATCTGCAAACAGTGTCTGTATTACAAATTTCAATATATCTGGGCCTAATATTGTGTCCATATTCTGTCGGTTAAGCACCACCCTCTCGTCCAGTCTCTGTAGCCAAGAGTCTGGTCAACCGAATCCTCACTCTGCTCATCCTTCCTCCCATGATGGATTTGCTTGCCAAACGAGAGATCCTACACTCGGATATTCCGAGGAGCTTTTTCCAGCACCACTATTAGATTTGGCCCTCACGCCCAGCATGCTTGAAGAGGCACCTGAGATATTGTGCCCTGATTTCAAACCTCTTGAACCTTCACAGTCTTAAGAAGATGATGGTGGTGAATGGCAATCATTCATTCACGAGGTCTATAATAATGAGACACAGTTGTCAATCACTAACGTTGTGGTTAGGTCAAGTCAGGAGGATGAGTGAGGAAGTAGAAGAGGAGGTGGTGGATTATGAGGTCACTGACCCAAAATTGAAAGGTGAAAAGCCGAGCGAGGTCAGCAGAACAGAGGGGGTGGGTGGAGGAATCTGCAGCACCGCAACAGTCTGTAAGAGGCAGTGGGGTTGCAAAAGGGAGAAGTCGGCCCATAACAAACAGGCCCGCAGCCATTACACCGAGCACCCCCATGCGTAAATCTACCTTGCCAAAGGGTAGGTGTTCTGCAGTATGGCGCTTTTTTGAAGAAAGTACAGACTACAAAAGAGTGGTAGTTTGCAACCTTTGCTGTACCAAAATGAGCCGCGGCGTGAACATTAGCAACCTCACCACCACCAGCATTATCCGCCACATGGAATCCAAGCACCCTTATAAGTGGGCCGAATGCCTGGGTCCACAATCTGGGTCTGCGGGTCACACCACTGCCTCCTCTTCCCCTGTATTACGCACTGCTAGCCAATCCTCTGTCGAAGGCGCAGGTCTGGATAACCCATGCCCTGCACCTGAAACTTCGCATGAACCATCAGCAACAATATCCACTTCGCTGTCCCAGCGCCGTGTCCAAATGTCCATAACACAGGCATTTGAACACAAGTGCAAATACCCACCCAACCACCCACCCACAGGCTTTAACACTAAATGCGCAACTTTCGAAATACTGGCCTTTGAAATGTTGCCATTTAGGCTTGTGGACACTGAGGCCTTCCTCAGCCTGATGTCGGTGGTCGTCCCTCGGTACGCAGTCCCCAGCCGCCACTATTTTTCATGGTGTGCCGTGAATGTTGTGGAGGCTGGGAGTGAGTCGTACCCTGGGATGGCACAGGTGCTACCCATGCCCAGGATTGCGGGCCCTACGTTCATCAGGGTCTCCGCCAGCAGCTATGTTACTGGCTCCAACCCCCACTTCTCCTCCTCCACTTCCACCTCCAGCAGCAGTCAGCCATCAGTCGCTAGCTGGAAGCAGTTTAGCACTGCTCTCGATAAGCGTCAACAGGCCGGGCTGAAGCTGATCTGCTTAAGGGACAAACAGCACACCGCCACAAAGCATCCCATGCCTAGCCCACATCTTAAATTTAGTGGTTCAGCGGTTTATCAAAACCTTACCCAAATTGCAAGAGCTACTAGTGAAGGCGCCCCACGTGTGTGCCCATTTCCGCAAGTCGTCCACAGCTTCAGCCGGTCTGTCAACGCTGCAGCAGCGCTTGCGGCTTCCATCTCACTGACTGATGTGCGATGTGAGCACACGCTGGAACTCGACAGTTTACATGTTGGCCAGGCTTTGTGAGTAGCAGAGGGCAGTTGTGGAATACCAGCTGCAACAAGGTCGTTGCCTTTCGAGTCAACTGCCACTATTCACAAGCAATGAGTGGGCATTGATGCAGACCTCTGTGAGGTTTTAAAAAACTTTGATGAATCCACACAGTTGGTTAGTGGCGATAACGCTATTATCAGCATAACCATATGACTGCTGTGTCTGCTCAAACAATCGCTGCTCACAATTAAGGAGGACGCTCTGAATGTGGCAGACGAGGAAATGGAGGAGGACATTACACAAGGTGATAGCCAGGACACTTATAGTTTGTCTTCTCAGCGCGAATTGGACCATGAGAGGAGAAGGAGGAGAAGGAAGAGGAGGAGCTGGAAACAGTTGCCTCTGCTACAGAGGGTAGTACCCATGGAACTTTAATTCCATCTGTTTTCAAGGGTGTGTATGATGCCCTCCTTTATGTGTAATAATGGGTGTATTGGAGTGCCGGTTCCTTGCATTTAGTCTATAGGCTTTATGAGTGTAGGAGTCCCACAACCTGAACAATTGTACCAGAATGTGCATGAGGCCCTACTTTATGTGATAGACAGGCTGTTTCGGAGTGCCTTTTGCTTGCAATTTTTGGCAGCACGTTATTACGTTACGTTACGTTATTTGTCCATTAGCAATACTAATGGATTATTGATCAAATGTTGACCGAGTGAAGGTGTATGCTCCCCAGACAGGATCCGTTTTTTGTGGGTTTATGTTCTGACGGAGCAGAGGAAGGGGAAAATAATCAGTGACTTCAACACAAATTTAGTGCTGAGACCCTCTCTACTCTGTTGGGGGGGCTCTAAATGTATAAGCGTTTAATAGAACAGGTTCTACAGACATCTATGTGGAATCAGCTGACGAGGGTGTAAAAGGAGTGCGCTTCTTCTTGACGCTAACATGGACCTGTAAGGCTGAGTTAATACTTGACTTATTTGGTCAGTTTTGGCCATGTGACTGCTTAAATAAGTGAAGTGTGCAGTGATTCTAATAGCGAAGCCTGTCATCTGCATGTCATACTGAATCACAGTATTTTTTCACTACCACAAGAGACTCACTATGCATGTTACTGCAAGGCACAGTGTTCTACACCCATATTAAGGCTCTATGCATCCCGTAAATGGCCATTATTTAATGTGATTCATCACAATTTAATTCCGATCAAAGCAATTTTTTCTGGAAAATTCGGCAAACTGGGTCACAGCACGGCAGGAAGAGAGTTGGATCTTTTTAGTGGCAGCACAATCCAGAACAGAAGAGTAATTAACAGGGGGTCTGATTTGGGATCTGAGCTGAGATCTGATTAACATTAGTGGTCTGATAGGGGGTCTGATATTTTTTTTTTTTCCTCCTCAAAACATAGGTGTGTGTTATAAGGTGAAAAATATGGTATGTCAAAGTTACAGGCATAACCTGGGAGATATATTTGGAAGTTTTGGGACCCATTATCAGGTTCCCATCTGCCATGACAACCCATTGGCACCCCACAATAGACATTGCAAATGGTGGGCTTACAGAGAGAGTCCTGTCCCTCTGTACAACCAATTAGGTTCTATGGTTGCTACTGACTGTGGGTTTTGAGGGATTAAAAGATAAATTGTGTTTGTGTTTTGTTTGTATAATACAGCTGAAATCCGCAAACGATGGTGAGGGAACAGTTTCTGGGTTTACAGTGTGGTGGTTTGTTGGAACAACAAGCTCATCTCCATATACTGTTATGGTACAGAGCAGGAAATTCCGTAAATTGTGAGGAAACAGTACAATTTTATTGAACATAAGAGCACTGGCACCCCCCACCCCACCCCACACACATGCACCACCACCTCCATTAAATCTCTAGACCTAAGCAGCTTTTCTATTATCAGCAACAGACTTAATTAATGGGGATCCAGTAGCTGGGTCCTCACTTACACCAGAACATATAGCACAACTGGAGAGCTTCTTCTAGCGTGTATGGTTGTCATTACGAAGTATGCGAGTCTGTAAGTTCTCTAATATACTATACGCTGACAAATTTATACATAATTATTAGCAACCTGTTGATAAGCCATACATTTCCATTATCATCTCTAAGCTATTTTTGCATGAATAATGCCTGTTGCTCTAGAATTCCTAAAGAGGACATGCCCACTCTCCTGACTCAGTTATGGTTAATATTTGTATTTCCAATTAAATTATCTTTTCTTAGAAGTCTGCATTATGCTGTTCCCTTTGCTATTCATCCTGGAAATGTTTAAATAAATCAACAACTGAGGGTTATCATTAGGGATGAGCGAATCGACTTTGGATGAAACATCCAAACTCGATTGGCATAAAACTTGGTTTAAATACTGTATTAGAATGTATTGGCTAAGATGATCCAAAGTTATTGGAACCGAACCCAAGTTCAGGAAATGGTTTTTAACAATAGAAATTAATTTTTAAAGTTATTACCCAAAGTCCCGAGAGACTTCGCAAAGTAATAACTTTGGCTCATCTGAGCCAATACATTCTAATACTGTACAGAGCGCTCACTCCTTACAGTATTTAAACAAAGTTTTATGCAAATCGACTTCGAATGTTTCATCCGAAGTCGATTCTTTCATCCCTAATGATAACCCTATCATGAGACTGCCTAATCAATGATGATAATGGAAAGGATAGACCCTACTGACAAGGTGAATGGACATGTCCAGTTGTTAATTCATTTGTACATTGACAGAGAAACAGAGCTTAAAAGATAGCCAAGAAGCACGTATAATCTCATAAGAACTGTATATACAGGCTTGTCAAGAGAGCTGACAGGTAGAGATGGGAAATTCAATTCTAAGATAATCAAATTCAACCCAGGTTTTGGAAAAATTCAGGGTGGATCCAAATTTGAATTTTTGGTGAGAAAAAAAATGTCAAAAAATAAAAAATAAAGCAAAAAGTGAGAGATGAGGAAAAAAATTGAGTCCTGTCAGACCTGAAAGTGTCATACGCCAATTTTCTGCCTACTTCAAAAACTTTTTATTTGGATAGAAATGATTCGGACCCAACTCCAACTCTCATGTCTTCTAACAGTTCTAAAAGAGGTTACTAGGATTTATCTATTGATGGCCTATCCTCAGGATAGGTCATCAATGTCTGATCAATCGGGGCCTGGCACCCAGTACCATCGCTCATCAGCTATTTGAAGAGATAACAATGCTCCAGTGAATGCTGTGGTCTCCTGACAACATACCAAGCACATTGCTGTTGTGCTCGGTATTGCAGCTCAGTTCCATTCACTTGAATGGGACTGAGCTGTGCTTAGGCCATGTGACCGCTGAACGTGACATCACTGGCCCAGGAAGAGGCCTTGACACTGCAGTCTCTTCAAACAGCTGATCGGCTAACCTATATTGAGGATAAGCAAAGAAAAAAAGCCTAAAATATCCAAATATGAAATGATGGGCGCACACAGGCACCAAATCCTTTATAAAATATAACTAGTTCCCAGCAGACATGTAATCTAAACTAATTATGTCTCATATCATACATGGTAAAGCAATGCAAACTGGAAATTACATTTCTGCCTGGTTGCTGTCATTATTTCAGTTTTTTGGACAAGGTGCCCACACTCCAAACTTTGCTGTTGAAGTTATTGAAATGTAGCTGGTTATTTATTCATTGATATCTGTACCTAAGTGCCCCTGCGAGACTCCAATGACAATGATTATACAGCGAGAGACAGTCTGAACAGCATTGGCACATTTGTTATATTTTCTAAATCTATGTAAATTGTTCCCTCATAAATTGAAATTTATTAACAAATGCAACAGTTGTATTCCAGAGAGCAACTAATTACGTTTAATTGCAACTTACACAATCTTAGCAAAAGCTTTTGTCTTCCAGGCCAGATCACCAGAGAAAAGATTAAATGTCAGCTCACTGCAAGAAATAAAACTCCATGTGTGCCTTGTGAACTGGTGCGTTAAAATCTAAACTTCAAGTAACCTTACTATACGGGACTTGTGTTTATAAAATGTTCATTTCAGTTCTCATTTTTACTTGTTATCTAATTCTGCATATCGATGCATGGCGTTTTCTGGTTCCTTTTTAATAATGGCTTATGCCTAAGATAGGCCATTAAGGAGTTTTTCAAATACTTACCTATGGATGGCCCATCCTCAGCATAGGTCATCAATAGAATTGAGCTAAACCAAAGAAGTGGAATTCAATACAAATTTCAAGATAATTTTGATTTGCAGGCCAATTTGACCTGAAATAGTAAAAAAAAAAAAAAAAAAAATCATACTTACTGTAACTCCTCCATTTGCATCTTGATTGAAGATCTTGGTTGAAATTCCATGCGTGGTGATGTATGACGTCACCACGCCGAACATCGCGAAGACGTCATCTCGGAGCACGCAAGATTTCATGCCAGATCTTCAAGCAAGATGGTGGTGGCCGGCCTGTCGCATGCAAATGGAGGTGTAAAGTATGATTTGATTTTTTATTTTTCTGTTAATTTTACACTGTTTTTACTCTCAGATGCAGCAATGGTGTATCTTGGTTTTGTGCTGCCCTAGGCGAGACTAAACTCGGGCACCCCCCTAATATAAATTTGAACCGCCCCTTCCTTTCAAGGCCAAACCCCTTCCTCTGTAAACCCCGCTCTTCCTTTTAGTCTCCACCCTTTCCTGCATTTAAAAGTGAATAACGACAGCCAAACACCCTTCCAGGACCTCACACCCCTCCCTAGATCCCACTAAGTGTCATCCACAGATCCACTCCCCCCCTTAAGTGCCATCCACAAACCCCCCTTAAGTGCCATCCACAGATCCCTCCCCTTAAGTGCCATCCACAGATCCCCCTTAAGTGCCATCCACAGATCCCCCTTAAGTGTCATCCACAGATCCCCCATCCAGTGTCATCCACAGATCCCCCCATTCAGTGTCATCCACAGATCCCCCTTCTCAGTGTCATCCACAGATTCCCCCCTCAGTGTCATCCACAGATTCCCCCTCTCAGTGTCATCCACAGATTCCCCCTTCTCAGTGTCATCCACAGATTCCCCCTTCTCAG
Organism: Bufotes viridis; assembly: GCA_033119425.1. Lineage (NCBI taxonomy): Eukaryota > Metazoa > Chordata > Amphibia > Anura > Bufonidae > Bufotes > Bufotes viridis. The sequence continues at coordinate 538,614,750 of CM065590.1, read as the reverse complement.
TGTCATCCACAGATTCCCCCTTCTCAGTGTCATCCACAGATTCCCCCTCTCAGTGTCATCCACATATTCCCCCTTCTCAGTGTCATCCACAGATTCCCCCTCTCAGTGTCATCCACAGTCCCCCCATCCAGTGCATCCACAGATTCCCCCTTCTCAGTGTCATCCACAGATTCCCCCATCCAGTGTCATCCACAGATTCCCCCATCCAGTGTCATCCACAGATTCCCCCCATCCAGTGTCATCCACAGATTCCCCCCCCCCAGTGTCATTAACAGATTCCCTACCTGCCCAAGATTCACACAGGCGCACTGGCAGGCGCATGCGCACTTCAATGCCTCTGCCAGTGCGCCTGTGTGAGTCTTCCGGCACTTCTCTTCTCAGGCAAGTGAAGTGAATAATAATTACCTACAACGGCGCTGGGCTGGGAGGAGGCTGGGAGGAGGCGGCGCTCTGCAGGGAGGAGCGGTCTCGGCGCACCCCTACAGCGCGGCCAGCCAAAAAAGATTTCTATCACTGAGGCAAACAGGGCATTTTGCCGCCCCATTGGAAGTGCTGCCCTACGCAAATGCCTTGTTTGCCTCGTGATAGATACGCCACTGCATCTGAGGGGTACAATGATGGGGGAGGCAGCGCTATTGCTGCTCCCTGTCATTGCCCCTACTACTTTTTTTTGTAAAATTCGGCGAAGCAGTAGTGACTGGAGCTGCATGCATGGTGCACTTTCTGTTCACCACTATGAGACTTCTTACAACAGCCAAGAGAGCTCAATCGGTTATTTTCTAAATTCCCATAACAATGAATGCAGAGCAAGCTGCATATGCCCAATGTGTTCTCCTTCACTTCAGGGGCCCTGTTGTCGAGATAGAACCAGGTCCCAAAGGTGGGACCCACAACTATCTGGCATTGATGACATATCCTAGTGATAGGTCATCAATGTGTGAGCTGGCCAACCCCTTTAAGATTGGCACCTGACAAAGGCCTCAAATTTGACATTCTTCTAAATAGTACTTTAATAAAGCAAATCAGGTGAGATTAGCTGAAGTTATATAACACTTTACACGAAGGTTATTAATGATAATCTTAAAAAGTTCTTAATTGTAAAGAACTCTTGAGCATAGGCTGCAATTGGATCTAACATACAATTATATATTTAAATATACAAGTAGCATTAATAATTTTCATTTGAAATTAAACTACTACACTAAGTGAATCAAATTGCAAAGGAAAAAACAAGACATTACAGGAATATTAACAGGAAGCAAATATCTGAGCGGAACTTAATATCTCCACAAGTTCTTAAGAAATCAATAGCACTATGGGAAGTCAGGTGGATTGGGGATTATTTCTGCTCAGTTATAAATCCTCCTACTAGAATTTAATTACGTGGTGCTATAAAATATAATTTCTTCTTGATAAACAGGTAAACTGTTACATCTATAAAAATAAATTGGAGACTAATAGCATTAACATAAAGAGGCAGAGTAAGAGTTATATTTGGGTACTTTCACACTAGCGTTAAACTTTGCTGGCATTGAGTTCCGTCCTCGGGGCTCAATCCCGGAAAAAAATGCTTCAGTTATATCCTAATGCATTCTGAATGGAGAGAAATCCATTCAGTATGCATCAGGATGTCTTCAGTTCAGTCACCGCAGACCTTTAAAAATGTGAAAAAAATAAATACCGGATCCGTTTTGCCGGATGACACCGTAAAAACAGATGCAGTATTGCAATGCATTTTTCTGACTGATCAGGAATTTTCAAAACCGATCAGTCTGAAAAATGCCTGATCAGTCAGAAAAAATGACAGTTTGCCTAATCAGTCAGGCAGTTCAGTCAACGGAACTGCCTGCCGGATTAAAACAGCGCAAGTGTGAAAGTACCCTTAGACGAGAGAATGTCCTAAAGTATTAAATAATGGATCTCTGATGGAAATGACAGATAAACAGAAAACAGGTGCAAACGGATGGAAAATGTGCACAACGGATGCTCAAAATAAATAAATTATTTTCTGTTCCTCTGACGGATCAGATGAACGGAAAACAAAACAGTGATGTGAACCCTGCCTAAGGCTACTTTCAAACCTGCGCTTTCCCTTTCCATGATTAAGATCTATCATAGGATTCCGTTATAGGGTTTGCTTCCATTTTGTCCCCCATTGACAATGGGGACAAAACTGAACTGAACGAAAAGGAATGCACCAGAATGCATTCAGTTCTGTCTGTATGTGTCCCTGTCTTAGACAGAATAACGATGCAACGATGTGGTGCGGAGCAAGACAGATCCGTCATGACTCACAATAGACACAATAGAAAACGGATCTGTCCCCCATTGACTTTCAATGGTGTTCATGACAGATCCGTCATGGCTATTTTACAGATAATACAACCGGATCCGTTCATAACGGGTGCAGACGGCTGTATTATTATGACAGAAGCGTTTTTGCTGATCCATGACAGATCCAGCAAAAACGCTGGTTTGAAAGTAGCCTAAGACAGGACTTTTTGGGCACTTGTAAGAGGATGAAATTGGTCCTACCATTATCCTCAAGAGTCTGGTGCCCACTTTTTTTTTTTATACAGATGCAGCCGAGCTAAACCTAATGTTTAATGTGCAATAAAGAATGGCAAAAAAAAGTGAACACAATTTTTAATGGATTTCAGTGGCTTTTGTCACAGAGTAACACTGTGTCATGTGTTATCAGAGTCAATTTTAGCTCAGCTACATTTGTACGTATATGATCTGATGAAAGGTTGAAACTTAAAAAAATCTTTATTTGTGCTTGAATGATGCTGTTAAAGTCCTTTATGGTGTTTCTTCAGGGACTATTAGCAACCACCTGAGAGTTTATGTGAAGTGATTATTGGTTGGGTACAATTACTATTTTGTGTGTACGGCAAGTATGCAGCTCTATATGTATTCATGGTAACAGACAACAAGCCAACCCCGTGCAATATGATTTTATCATTATTCTCCCTTTTATGTATAACTTAGTCCTTGCTTATAGACCAAATGTGTGTTAGGAATGAGCAGAGGACAAATGGAAGGGGATATTAACAATAAGGACCAACTACACAGGGTTTTTGTTTGTTGTCTGTTACCCTAGAAAAATATACCGTAGATAAGCATGGTGGCTGTAAATACCAAATAGTAGGAACTTTTGCGTAAAATTACTTTCCAAGCTATTTCACTTTACGTTTTCGTTTCAATAGTTTTTATTAGGATTTTTTCAATTACATATTACATAGTCAGCCACGTGTGGTATCAGTCGTGTCTCATATCTGCGTTGAAATACACAAAGGATATACATAACAAGGTATTCCTGCACAGTGGTGTATACCTCTGTTGCAGAAGTCAAAACAAAAATAAAGCAACAAAACAGGGATAACAAGCCAGATTGTTGTATAAGGGCCTATTACTGAGCGGTGGGTGTTAGATATAGATATAGCAAGTCCAGGACAATTTTATGAAGGTGGGTTAGCCCGTAGAGCAGTATGTACTCTTAGACCATAGATGCAATGTTTGGTGTAGAGAATTAAACAACATGATGGAGGGAGTTAGTGCTTTCTCATATTGGTATGTAGTCATGATGGTAGATAGTACCTCTTTTACTGATGGAGCTGTTTGTTCTTTCCGGTATCTAGTAATTACCAACTTAGCTATTACTAAAACCTTGCAACATAGTGTCCTGCCCCTCTTCGGGAGTTTGTCCAGTTCTCAAAATAACAATGCCATTTGTGCAGAGTTGTGTAATGTAAATCCCAGGATAGAGGATAGAATACGAAAAATTTCTACCTAACATATCCTCAGTTAGGGATATTACCATTGGATGTGCATCAGTGTTCCTGCCTGGCCACATTGTCTGCAACACATTGGAGAGGTCATAGTATATATCGTGTGAAGTCTATTAGGGGTCATATACCACTTGAGAAAAGTTTTCATTGCCACGTCATAGTGAAAACTACATTTACAGGCCAAGTTGACTGTATGCAGAGCAGACATCCACTGCTTAGCTTCAAAAGTACACCCCAGGTCCCTTTCCCACTGCATATATGGTTGAGATTTGCAAAAGGAAGTGTGGGAGTCAATTAAGCCATATATATGTTGCATGACCTTAGTCCTGTTTCGGAGGATTGGTAATATTTGTGGGTGTCCTGTATTAATTCCCGGTTGTTTATTGTTGAAAAAGTTCCTTATTAGCAAATATTTAAAAAAAAATCTGTTTTAAGTAAAGAATATATTTCTTTCAGTTTCTCAAAGGTAAGTAGCGATCCATCAATGTATAACTGAAAGATCTGTGTAATGCCTTTCTCCACCCATCTCAAGATTTCTAGATCCTGGATATGAATACTCAGGTATTGCCGGGGTACTGTTTCCCAGGATAGCCTAGACTCCCTTGAGGTTTTCAAATGAAAGTTCTCCAACATTGTAATGTGGTTTGCGTCAGTGGCTTCTTTGTGTGTTCGAAGGTGAGAGCTTGGAGAGATGTGGTAAAGACTAGGTTATTTTCTATATGAATCCAATTTGTAACATCTCTCCTTTTCCATCTAGAGAACATCTCTATTTGTATCACCATGTAGTATGCCTTAAAATTTGGTACTCCAATGCCTATAAACAGTTTATGTTTAGTAAGTAGTGAGTATGCTAATCTTGGTTTACGGCCTGGCCAGATAAATTGTGAAATACAGTGTTGGATATCTGTGAAAAAATCTGTCAGGGACCTGTATGGGAACTGTACAAAATAAATATAGCAATTTTGGCAGTAGTGACATTTTGAAGGCTGCGATTCTGCCAATCCATGATATTTCTATGCTATCACATAGGGTTGATAGCATGGGGAGATAGTTATATTTATATAGTTGGCCAAATGAGGGAGAAATGTTAGTGCCGAAATAGCCAATTCTAACTGTTTGCAAGTATAACAGGAAGTGTATTTTTAAGTAGTCTATGGAAGAGGGAGTGAGGGATAGAATTTTCCGTTCGCGAACGCGAACTTCCGCAAATGTTTGCGAAAGGGTCGAACCGCCATAGACTACAATAGGCAGGCAAATTTTAAAACCCACAGGGACTCTTTCTGGCCACAATAGTGATGGAAAAGTTGTTTCAAGGGGACTAACGCCTGGACTGTGGCATGCCGGAGGGGGATCCATGGCAAAACTCCCATAGAAAATGACGTAGTTGACACAGAGTCAGGTTTTAATCCATAAAGGGCATTAATCACCTAACATTCCTAAATTGTTTGGAATAACATGCTTTAAAACATCCAGTGTGTATATACTATCAGGTATGATATTATATCGATCAGGTAGTTTAAGGGTTACGCCCGCTTCACAGTGATAGACCAAACTCTGACAGACCAAACTCCCCGTTTAATGCACTGCAAACAACCACAAACAGTCCATTTGCACAACCGCAAACTCGCCCATTTGCACAAGGTTGGATACCAAGCTAGCCATCTCCCGTTCCTTCTCCTCACTGATGTCATTGAAGGTCTATTCCTACACCCAGCCACGCGCAACACCAAGGTTCCCCGAAAGGTGACAACAAGCCCCCTGGGATGCCTGCTGTGGTTGGTCTTCCACCTCCTCAAAGTCACCTTCCTCCTCTGACTCCTCTTCTTCAGACTCCTCTTTCTGCTTTGCCGCAGGTCCAGCAATCGACGACGACAAGGCTGCTTCTGGTGGTGATGGTGACCACAACTCTTCCTCTTCATGCTCATCTACGGCCTGATTCAGCACTCTTTGCAGGGCACGCTCCCGAAAAAATGATGATGTTGCCTTGAGTTTGACTGACCAGGTTTGTCACCTCCGCAAAAGGACGCATGAGCCTACAGCCATTGTACATGAGCGTTCAGTAACGCGGCCAAAAAATACCCAGCTCCGCAGAGGCTGTCCTCTTTTTTTTTATTTAAAAAAATCTGTTCATAACAGTTTAATCTCTGTTTTGTCCCCTATCAGGGGCCGGTGATGGAATAGATTTTAGGAACCGGGAGATGGAAAAAGATGGTTGGTCAGTCCTCTTCGTTCTGTTTGGGGCACTGCATGTGCGCTGTGCAATGTACTGTGCCACCCTATATGAGTGGTGTGTTAAGTAGTACTATTCCTATCAGTTTAATCCCTGTTACGTACCCTATCAGGGGATGTGTATCGAATAGATTTTAGGAACCGGGAGATGGAAAAAGATGATTGGTTGGTCCTCTTACTTCCAATCTGGAGCACTGCGCGTGCGCCGCGCAATGTACTGTGCCACCAATACAAATAATGTGAACCACTATTCTTACCATTTTAATCTTCGTTAGGTCCCCTATCAGGGGACGTGTATTGAATTGAATCCTTTCATGGGGAGATAGAGAAAAAAGCTTGCTCTGTCCGCTTCCTTCTAATTTTGGGCACTTGCAATGGAATTTGCCACCAATGCAACTTGTGTTGACTAAGTACTATTCCTATCACTTTAATCTCTGTTTTGTCCCTTATTAGGGCCAGGGCCGGTGTAGTGAATAGATTTTAGGAACCGGGAGATGGAAAAAGACCCATGCTCGGTCCGCTTTGTTTGAATTTTAGGTCACTGCGCGTGCTCCGTGCAATGTAATGTGACACCCTATATGAGTGGTGGGCAGTGGGCACAGTACAGTCTGTGGGCCTGATACACACTGGCAGGCAACTGTAATTATATTAAAGGGTAAAAATTGAATTACTTTATCTGCAAGGTACTGTGCCACCCTATATGAGTGGTGGGAAGTGGGCACAGTACAGTCTGTGGGTCTGCAGCCTCTCACACACGGGCAGGCAACTGCAATATATATATATATATATATATATATATATATATTCCCCAGGAATGCTTAAATGTTAGGCAGGGAGGGCTGTGATGTGAGAGGGTCAGATTGCAAATTGTATATAGATGCATAATATTGTTTAAATTGACTGGTAATTTTATTTGGATGTTTTGATTTTTGCTGTACTGGCTGGGTTCATGAGGTAAGGGATACGGGATTTCAGTGTTTGCGCTTTTAGCCGCATGGCTAACAGTCTGCCTGCCTTATTGTTCTGTGAGTAGTATCTTGCTTTGGTATAAAACAAGTTTGTTATAGTCTGCTAATAGGTGATCTCTTAGTTGAGTTCTTCGGGTATGAAGTTGTGTCTTATGGGTCTGAGTTTGAGAGGTTTTGTTCTGGGATTCAAGTTTTTGTATGTCTAGAAGTAGGGAATGTGTATTTTGAGTTCTTTGTTTCTTCACTGGATGACTAAGTTTAAGAAGGGAGCCACTAATAACCACCTTATGGGCACTCCAGAGGCAGAATGAGTCGGTGACTGAGCCCGTGTTAAGGTCAAAGTACGTTTTTATGTCTTGTTCAATAGTCTTTTTATGAGTGAGACAAAAACATGTGAGACAAAATATGTGAATTACATCTCCATACGGAGGCTGAAGAATATCTAAATGATTCTTCTAATGTAATAGTGACCAGTGCGTGGTCTGACCACAAAATGGTTCTAATTGAAGCCGCACGAGTCTGAAGAAGTGTATCTCTGTCAACTAAGATAATATCAATTCTGGACTAGCTATTGTGGGATGCCGAGAAGAAAGAGTAGTCTCTTTCTGATTCATGTAATATTCTCCAGAGATCATATAGGCCGTCTATCTACAAGAGCTTCCCCAGCGGTGACAGTGGTGCACAGCGGGAAGGTGTAAAGGTGTAGTTGTGTCTATGCTTGGATTCAGTATACAGTTAAAATCTCTAAGAATGAGAAGTTTGCCTTGCTTCACAGTATGTATGTGTTTGAGCAGTTTTTTGCAGAACCAAACTTACCGTCTATTTGGAGCATATATCACAGCTAAGGTGTAAATGGCATTATTAATGGGGCAAACCAATATCACATATCTGCCTTCAGTATCAATGTATTGGTCTATCAGCTGAAAAGCCACTGTGTTTCTAATTGCAATTAAGACCCCTCTGGACTTAGAGACAAAGTGAGATTGGAACACCTCCAAAAACCCGCGGTGCCTAACTTGGCGTGCGTCTTTGGAAATAATATGGGTTTTTAGTGCGCAGAAAATGTCACATTTCAGATTAAGAGCTTCAGACCACATCTGCACTCTTTTGTGAGGGCTATTAAGCCCATTTACATTTAAAGATGCTATGCGCAATACCATATTGCCGTAGTATGGAAATGATGGCTCGTCACAATCTCCAGTACCTTCAGTCCCACATAATCTATCACGTGTTGGTCCCTGGACCTTGCACCTTTTATTTTTATTTTTGTATTGCGAAATATAGCAATGCAAATGTGCAATGTGTGTTTTCCTATTTTATAATACAGAGAGTAGCATTTTAAATTTCTTAAGTGAAAACACATGAAATACCAGATCAAAATCCATGTCCGTTCCTCTCTGGACAGTTCAGGTTTTTCTTTTTTGCACAAATTTGCCATAAAAATGTGCACAAATCTATGAAAACAGTTACTAGAAAATGCTAAATCTGTGGCAGGGCTTCTCTGGACAGTTCAAGTTTATTTTTTATTTTTTGTAAAATCAATATCAAAGTGTGCAAGGTGTCTTTTACAATGCATAGGAAAGCATTTTAAATCTCTGAGTGAAAATACATGAAATACTAGACCAAAAGCTGTGTCAGGTTGTCTCTAGTGATGAGCAGTAGGGGCAATATTTCAATTCACGATATTTTGAGAATACTTGGTAGAATATTCATCATATGTTTGCAAATTTGTGAATTTGCTGTTATTTTCTTGATTGCGAAAATCAGCAATGTAATATGCGCGTAATGCAGGTGGAATACAGGCTTGCGTCACTATAGCTACATTTTTTAAGCTGCTAGAAGTTTCCTGAGACTGGAGAAAATTATTGGCACGGCAGAACATTACAATAGCTTTATATGCAGATAGAATGCTCTGATATATTCGTTATTGCGCAAATCGGCTATTATTGATGCGCATATTTTTGGGCCAAACAGGCAACTTCTCATTTTAGCAGATCTCACTACATATTAGTGATTGGTGCACTAAGTATTGTTGTGAAATAGTGACATCACAGCACTATGTCTGTATGGACAGCGGAACCTATCAGCTACACTATATCACAATCTAACCTACACTGACTATCTCCCATTAACTATCTGTATTATATATATCAGCTAACTAACTATCTAATGTAATGTGACACAGGAAAGCACAGAGCACAGAAATAACACTGCTATCTCTTTCAGAACTGTAATAAACTGTAGAAAATGGCTGTGGGGAGGTTCTTATATACTAAAGGGGTAGGCAACTTTTTTATTGGTTGCTAGGAATGTTGCTAAACTCAGACAAAGACATTGCAGTCTTCTCATTGGCCCACAAGCAAAAAGGGAGGTTACTGATAAAAAAAATAAAATTTTGAATATTCCAAAATATGATTATATATCACTATATTCTAAATATTCGTGAATTCTCGAAGCTGCAATATTCATGATTAAATTTCGCAAATCTCTGAGAGAAAACATAAGAAATACTAGTTCAAAATATGTGTCAGGGCATCTTCAGACAATTCAAGTGTTGGTGTGGTGGGAGAATCTCATAGAAGGTTGACAACTTGTGTTTTACATTAGAGAAAACTCTTTTCTGAATCTGCATATTTGAACATACTTAAAACATTAGACCCAAATCTGTTAGAGATGCTGTTACTGCATTATTTCCAAAGATAATCAGTAGCAATGTCTTCAGTGTGTTTGTGGAAAGGGAAAGGAATTTTATTGCTTCTCTCTGTCTTTAAGTTTCAGAAAACAGACTTGCAAACTGTTCAATTTACTATGTGTGACTGTGTACATCAGGCCAAAAATAAATGTCAGGAATGGAACTAAGGAACTCTCTGCCAGAAGAGGTGGTGATGGTGAAATCACTAAAAAAGTTCAAGAGGGTCCTGAAAGTTTTTCTGGAGTGTACTAATATTACAGGTTATACAGTTGCAAGAAAAAGTATGTGAACCCTTTGGAATTATATGGATTTCTGCACAAATTGGTCATAAAATGTGATCTGATCATCATCTAAGTCACAACAATAGACAATCACAGTCTGCTTAAACTAATAACTTACAAATAATTAAATGTTACCATGTTCTTATTGAACACACTATATAAACATTCACAGTGCAGGTGGAAAAAGTATGTGAACCTCTAGACTAATGACATCTCGAAGAGCTAATTGGAGTGAGGTGTCAGCCAACTGGAGTCCAATCAATGAGATGAGATTGGAGGTGTTGGTTACAGCTGCCCTGCCAGCCACAGACTTACAAAAGTCTCTGGCATATGTTAACATCCCTATTAGTGAATCTACGATACCAAAACACTAAACAAGAATAGATTTCATGGGAGGATACCACAGAGGAAGCCACTGGTGCCCAAAAAAAAAAACATTGCTGTACATTTACAGTTTGCACAAGAGCACCTGGATGTTCCACAGCAGTACTGGCAAAATATTCTGTGGACAGATAAAACCAAAGTTGAGTTGTTCAGAAGAAGCACATAGCATTATGTGTGGAGAAAAAGAGGCACAGCACACCAACCTCAAAACCTCATCCCAACTGTGAAGTATGGTGGTGGGGGCATCATGGTTTGGGGCTGCTTTGCTGTGTCAGGGCCTAGACGAATTGCTATCATCGAAGGAAAAATGAATTCCCAAGTTTACCAAGACATTTTGCAGGAGAACTTAAGGCCATCTGTACACCACCTGAAGCTCAGCAGAAGATGGGTGTTATAACAGTACAACGACCCAAAGCATAGAAGTAAATCAACAACAGAATGGCTTAAACAGCAAAATAGGCCTTCTGGAGTGGCCCAGTCAGAGCCCTGACCTTAACCTGATTGAGATGCTGTGGCATGACCTCAAGAAAGCGATTCACACTTGACATCCCAAGAATATTGCTGAACTGAAACAGTTCTGTAAAGAGGAATGGTCAAGAATTACTCCTGACTATTGTACACGTCTGATCTGCAACTAGAGGAAACGTTTGGTTGGGGTTATTGCTGCCAAAGGAGGTTCAACCAGTTATTAAATCCAAGGGTTCAAATACTTTTTCCACCTGCACTGTGAATGTTTACATGGTGTGTTCAAAAAAAACATGGTGACATTTAATTCTTTGTGTGTTATTAGTTTAAGCAGACTGTGATTGTCTATTGTTGTGACTAAGATGAATATCAGATCACATTTTATGACCAATTTGTGCAGAAATCCATATCATTCCTAAGGGTTCACATATTTTTTCTTGCAACTAGTTATTAGATTTCTGAAGAAGGGTCATTGAGTAATTCTGATTGCCTGATTGAAGTGGGGAAGGAATTTTTCTCCTAAAATGAAAAAAATTTGCTTCCGCCTCACTGGTTCAATGTTTTTTGCATCATCGATAAGTTAGCACCCCAGAAACAAGGCCAGGTCTTTTTGTCTTCCACACCAGGCACTTATGCTCCTTCTCCACCTCCTCCTCTTCCATGGGCATGCTTCCATCCCCAACAGCAGCAGGGCACAACGTCACTCCCACTCCTCCTCCTTCCTATCACATGTGTAAAGTCAAGTGTTGACCATGGGGTGTTGGAGCTGATCGACCTGGACGAGAGTAGTATGAGAAACTGCCACTGGAATAGGAGGAGTTGTAGGTGAAGGAGTAGGATAATGATGACAATGGCATCAGTCAGACACTCAATCATCTCAGTGGGATGCAGAGCCGGAAATGACTAGCTCATTGGGCACGCTGGCCAGAATGGCGAGCTGTATGTTCACTTGTTTATACAGCCGTATCATTGACATCAGGCAGCCTGATGATTACTGGATAGCCATGCTTTTAGACCCTCATTATCAAAACATTATGGGGGATTGTTTTCCTCCTTCTGAATGGGAGGCCAAATTATGTAATTACCAGGAAACACTGTGTACACAGCTTTCCGCAGCTTTTGGCGAGCAGATGGCTACTACCAAAGTGTCTAAAAGGGAAGCCCCTCTCTGCCCCCCGCAGAGTCACCCACCTGCCGCCACAAGCAGCAGCCAGTTGAGTCTCCTCAACATGATGGAGCAGTTTTTTTCATGTGTCGCATCAGTTTGAGGCAAATCAGCAAGCTGATACTTACCATCCCAATAGAGAAAAATTGTCACTTAAATATAACATTTATTAGGTATGCATTAAAATGGGATGGAATGTAATTTGTCACTGACTATGTCTATTCACACCCTGTCAACGAGAATGGCCTCTCACATCCTATCACTTCCCTCAATAAATACCTCCCTCACTTTCCCACCAACCATACAAATCTATGGCTATGAATACATGTACTGTCTCCTTCCATGCATTATTCACTTCTGGTGCCGTTATGTATCTATCATGCTCGATGCGTTTCTGAGGCTATCATTACTGCTCAACCTCTTCATCAGGAGCACCTTCTACCTGCTCGATTTGCAAACAGACATAATGCACGCCATTACCGCATGCTCATCACAAACACACAGCCTAATGGCACTGGGACGCCGTAGCATGGCCGCTCCATATGCCTGCTTATAACGATACTTCCCCACCCCCTCTTGGCTGGGCCGGCCGTACGGGGCCCAATCAACATAGGCGAGTGTCAAGCATGGCCGTACATTTGGGAGGGGATGTACCATATACAATAAGTGGCATCACACATACAATAAGCGACGTCACATATAGGCAGCACATCTTTTCTGAGTTGGTATATCATATACTATAAGTGGCACCACAAATACAATAAGTGGAGTAATAATATAGCCGGTATATCGTTTCTGAGGTGGTATATCATATAATGATGGTAACATCATGCAGGGCTAGTATACATCAGACATGAACAGAAATACCCATGATTTGGGAGATAACGTAAAGTGAACAAATAGTCACATAAATGTAGGTTTGTCGCGAGGAGGGAGGGGAAAATGCACAACTGAATCTACTGAAAGATTCAAATGGAACAGGCGTAAGATATAAATTCATTTAATCCCAGTGGTTTCACCGTTTGAAGGGTAAACATCCACTGGGCTTCCTTACGCAAGATAAGATTATCAACGTCTCCTCCTCTTGGAGACGCTTTGATCTGTTCTATGCGCTGAAAATTGATACAGTTTGTCATGCCCTGATAATGTAGGGTCACATGTTGGGCTATAGGGGTATCTGCTTGATTTCCAATGTCACGTAAATGTTCCTCTATCCGTCGTCTAAACTCGTGCTTTGTTTTCCCTAAGTACTAGAGGTTGCATATAGTAACATAGTAACATAGTAACATAGGGCCAGATTTATCATTACACTTCCATCTTACTCCAATTTCACATAAGTCCAAAGTCACTTTTGGCTCAGTCAGATTTATTATTGGTCCTTTAATACTGTGATAATTATGGTTTGATGGCAGCAGTTCATCCTTCAGTAAACGGCTTTACAAAAGTCACACATATTTACAAAAAAGTCGCATGGTTTATTAAAAAGTCGCATAAGATAAGCATGGTCCTCACTGGAGTGAAATTGGGACTTTTTTGCGACTTTTTTGCGACTTTTTAAAAAAGTCCCAATGATAAATCTGGAGTGAAACTCATTAACATGGCTAACCACGCCCATTTTTTACAAAACTGGAGTGAGTGGTGTACACATGTAAAAAAGTCGCAAGATTATGCGCAAATGACTGTGAAAAGTCGCAAATGCCCGATTTTGGGACTTTTTGATGCCAGAATTCTGGAGTGAAGGTATGATAAATCATGGCCATAGTATATAAGGCCGAAAAAAGACATTTGTCCATCCAGTTCGACCTGTTTCCTGCAAGTTGATCCAGAGGAAGGCAAAAAAACCCTGAGAGGTAGAGCCAATTTTCCCCACTTAAGGGGAAAAAATTCCTTCCCGACTCCAATCAGGCAGTCAGAACAACTCCCTAGATCAACGACCTATCTCTAGTAGCTATAGCCTGAAATATTATTACGCTCCAGAAATACATCCAGGCCCCTCTTGAATTCCTTTATTGTACTCACCATCACCACCTCCTCAGGCAGAGAGTTCCATAGTCTCACTGCTCTTACCGTGAAGAACCCTTTTCTATGTTTGTGTACAAACCTTCTTTCCTCTAGACACAGAGGATGTCCCCTCGTCACAGTCACAGTCCTGGGGATAAATAGATGATGGGAGAGATCTCTGTACTGACCCCTGATATATTTATACATAGTTATTAGATCTCCCCTCAGTCGTCTTTTTTCTAAAGTGAATAACCCTAATTTTGATACCCTTTCAGGGTACTGTAGTTGCCCCATTCCAGTTATTACTTTAGTTGCCCTCCTCTGAACCCTCTCTAGCTCTGCTATGTCTGCCTTGTTCACAGGAGCCCAGAGTAGCCCAGAGTAGGAGCCCACAGTACTCCATGTGTGGTCTGACTAGTGATTTATAAAGTGGTAAGACTATATTTTCATCACGGGCATCTATGCCCCTTTTGATGCAACCCATTATCTTATTGGCCTTAGCAGCAGCTGCCTGACACTGGTTTTTACAGCTTAGTTTGTAATTTATTAAAATTCCTAGATCCTTTTCCATGTCAGTGTCACTGAGTGTTTTACCATTTAGTATGTACGGGTGACTTGCCTTATTCCTTCCCATGTGCATAACTTTACATTTGTCAGTGTTAAACCTCATCTGCCATTTCTCTGCCCAAACCCCCAATCTATCCAGATCCCTCTGTAGCAGAAAACTGTCCTCTTCAGTGTTAATTACTTTACATAGTTTAGTGTCATCTGCAAAAATTGATATTTTACTGTGCAAGCCTTCTACAAGATCATTAATAAATATATTGAAGAGAATAGGGCCCAATAATGACCCCTGAGGTACCCCACTAGTGACAGTGACCCAATCTGAGTGTGTACCATTAATAACCACTCTCTGTTTTTTATTACTGAGCCAGTTACTTACCCATATACAGATATTTTCTCCTAGCCCAAGTGTTCTCATTTTATATACTAACCTTTTGTGTGGTACAGTGTCAAATGCTTTGGAGAAGTCCAGATATATGACATCCACTGATTCACCCCAGTCAAGTCTAGAACTTACCTCCTCATAGAAACTGATTAAATTAGTTTGACATGACCGATCCCTCATGAAGCCATGCTGATATGGTGTAATTTGCTTATTTTCATTGAGATACTCCAAGATAGCATCTCTTACAAAACCTTCAAACAGTTTACCCACAACAGATGTTAAACTTACCGGCCTATAATTTCCAGGCTCTGTTTTTGGACCCTTTTTGAATATTGGCACCACATTTGCTATATGCCAGTCTGGTGGAACATTCCCTGTCATTATGGAGTCCGTGAATATCAAAAATAAGGGTCTGGCTAGGACATCACTTACTTCCCTTAAGATACGGGGGTGTATGCCATCCGGTCCTGGCGATTTGTCTATTTTAATCTTTTTAGGTCGCTGCTGTACTTCTTCCTGGGTCAGACAAGGCACTTTTAAAGGGAAATTTACTTTTACATTTTGCATTTCATCTGACAGTTTATTTTCCTCAGTGAAAACAGTGGAGAAGAAAATATTTAATAGCTTAGCTTTATCCTCGTCGCTTTCTGCAACTCCCCCCTCATTGCTATGTAGAGGGCCGACTCCTTCAGATTTACATTTTTTACCATTTATATAATTGAAAAACATTTTAGGGTTAGTTTTGCTCTTTTTGGCAATTAATCTCTCGGTCTCTAGTTTGGCAGTTTTTATTAGTTTTTTACATATTCTATTTTTTTCCTTATAGTTTATCAGAGCTTCCTGGCTCCCCTCCTGTTTTAGTGATTTATATGCTTTCTTTTTGTCGTTTATTGCTTTTTTTACGGTTCTATTTATCCACATTGGTTTCTTCTTATTTCTTAGCCTTTTATTTCTATAAGGTATGCATCGATCACAATTAGATGTTACAATGCTTTTAAAAATGTCCCATTTTGTGGTTGTATTTTTATTTTTGAGGACTTTGTCCCAGTTAATTGGGCCTATGGCCTCTCTTAGTTGGCTAAATTTTGCTTTTTTGAAGTCCGGTATTCTTGTTCCTCCCTGTAGAAACTCTCGTTTGAAGAATAATTGGAAGGTTATTACTTTATGGTCACTATTTCCCAGGTGTCCCCCGACCTGAACGTCTGTTGTTCTATCAGGTCTATTGGTTAATACTAAGTCCAGTATGGCCGTCCCTCAAGTTGGGTCCTGAACCATTTGGGAAAGGTAATTGTCTTTGGCTATTGCCAAGAACCTGTTTCCTTTATGGGATGTACAGGTTTCAGTTTCCCAGTCTATATCTGGGTAGTTGAAGTCCCCCATAATAACCACCTCATTATGGTTTGCCGCCTTGTTTATCTCGTTTAGTAATAGATTTTCTGCGGACTCTGGTATATTAGGTGGTTTATAGTAAACTTGTTTTTGGCTCCATTTATCTCCACCCACAATGACTCCACATTTTCGTGTCCCTCACAGATGTCTTCCCGGAGTGTGGGCTTTAGACAGGACTTTATATAAAGGCAGACCCCTCCCCCTCTCCGGTTTTGACGATCCTTTCTGAACAGATTGTAACCTTGTACATTAACAGCCCAGTCATAGCTATCGTCCAGCCATGTCTCAGTTATTCCCACTATGTCATAATCCTCCTCACACATCACTAATTCCAGTTCCCCAGTTTTATTAGTCAGGCTTCTGGCATTAGTATACATACATTTGACAGGTTTATGCATATTTTTTGCCCTACACCTTTCCTTCTGAACTTTCCTAGTCCCTCCTTCCATTCCTCCCCCAGTCCCACTACCTTGCCCCGGTCTCTATCTGCACTATCTTCCCCTCCTATAATGTAATTTCCCTCCCCCCCAGTCCCTAGTTTAAACACTCCTCCAACCTTCTAGCCATCTTTCTCCCCAACACGGCTGCCCCTTCCCCATTGAGGTGCAGCCCGTTCCTACGATAGAGCATGTAGCCGATAGCAAAGTCGACTCAGTTCTTCATGAACCCAAAACCCTGCCTCCTACACCAGTTCTTGAGCCACTTGTTAACCTCTCTAATCTCCCCCTGCCTTTCTTGTGTGGCCCGTGGTACAGCAGTATTTCAGAAAATACTACCTTTGAGGTCCTTGCCCTAAGCTTTTCACCTAAATCCCTGAAATCATTCTTAGGGACTCTCCACCTACCTCTAACTTTGTCATTGGTTCCGATATGGACCATGACCGCTGGATCTTCTCCAGCCCCTCCCAGTAATCTGTCAACCCAATATGCGATGTGTCGAACTCTAGCGCCAGGAAGACAGCACACTGTTCGACGATCACGATCTTTGTGACAGATTGCCCTATCTGTTCCCCTAATAATAGAGTCTCCCACTACCAGCACCTGTCTGGCCTGCCCTGCTCTCCTGGTCCCCTGCTAACTGGAGCTGCCATTCCCCTGACCGGCAGAGGAAGTGTCTGGCTGCAGCACAGCTGTCCCTGAGCTGCCATCCCCCTCATCTGCCAAACGTGCAAACTTGTTGGGGTGTGTCAGATCAGGGCTAGCCTCCCTGGTTCTCTTCCCTCTACCCCCTTTTCTTACTGTCACACAGCTAGCTACCTCACTTTCCTCAGCCTCCTTACTGTCACCCTTCCCCTGAACTACCCCAAAGATTGCTTGCTCGGTGAGCAGCAAACTCTTTTGCAAATTGTCAGTGGCTCTCAGTGTTGCAATATGCCCATTTAGAGACTCGATGTGCGATTCCAAACTGGTAATTTGCTCACATTTTGAACAAAGATATGCACCCTCAAACTGCTGTTCCAGGACTGCATACATCATGCAAGATGTGCACTGTACGGCATTGTCAATTGTGCAAGACATACTAATGGGGATTACTCCACAAAAACAAAAAAATACAATATAATGTAGTAACAAGAACTGATGAATTTCAGTCCCCCACTGAAGTCCCTGAATCTGAAGTCACTTAATCTTAAGTCACACTTACACAACCACACACTTAATCAACCACGCGTTGCGACCAACCTCGCGTTATATATATATCTACTTATATAAGTATACTGTAAATGAAACTCAAATACACCAGCCTGTTTTTTTTTTCCTCTGGATTCAAAGGCTGAGCTCTCCTCACTGCTGACTTCTTAAAGGCTCCTAATTAGGCAGCCACACCCTAATTACTCACCTGTGCAACCCCTGGTAAAGGAAAAAAAAAGTGTTAACACAGCAATGAAGCTTGCAAAGCAGAAAGTCCCAGTGTACAATAGAGTCAAAAGCAGCCACTCAATGTCCACAAATAATTTAGCTCTCAGTTACTCCCTCACTTAATCTTAAGTCACACTTACACAACCACACACTTAATCACGTGGCTAGGTACACTACTCCCGTCATTCTACAATTTATGAATGATCTTGTAACACTTTCCATTAGCACTGCTGATAATGGTGTCACCCTTCTTGATTGCCTTGCACGCCACACACCCGCTGCACTTGAATGTCCCAGACGGCTTATTGGACAGCCATGTGGGGGATATAGGGGTGTAGAATGCGCTAAGTACTAACCTTTCTCTGAGGTTACCACCACGCCGATAAGTTATCTGAGGATACTCTCCCACAAGATCACCTACATCCAGATCGGACCTCAGTAGCCCGAGTAGTCTTTCAGAATTGCACATATTTTCCCATGCTCTTCATCATAGGTACTGATGATCCTAATTTTAGAATCAACGTTTGTGCGAATTTTGGGGTGCAGGAGATCCTTTCTATTACAGGCCGCCACATGCTGCTATGCATGTCTGAGGGGTTTGTTTGGATAGCCCCTTTGCCTAAATCTGGTCTGTAATTCCTTTGCAGCTGTTTTAAAATCTGCCCACTCTGAGCAGTTTTGTCTGGCTCTTAAATACTGCCCTTTTGGAATACTGCGTTCTAGTGGCAGCGGGTGGCTACTCTCCCATCTCAAAAGCGTGTTAGTGGCCGTGGGTTTTCTGAACATTTTGGTCTTAATCTTTATGTCTGGACCCACACTAATGGATAGATCTAGGAATGTTAGTTTAACCTCATCTATCTCACTAGTGAAGAACAAACCACAGTCATTTATATTGAGGGAGGATACAAATTGTTCAAACGCTGACTTTGTGTAATTCCAGATAATGAACACGTCGTCGATGAACCTCAACGATATCAAAATTGATGAGGCCCATCGACTCATGCTGTCACCGAAGACTACCTCCTTCTCCCTCCAGCCCAGGTAGAGATTTGCACAGGGACTCCCCATTGCAAATCCCCTGAGCTGGTGGAAGATCTGCCGATCAAACATGAAAACATTATTCTGCAGAATGAATTTTAGAAGTGTAATGATAATCCTATTGTGTGCTTTAAGGTTTGCACCCCTTTTTGCCAGGAATGCCCCTACAGCCTCACATCCCCTGTCATGCGGGATGCAGCTGTAGAGGGCTTTCACATCAAGGCTGACCAAGAACACACCATCCTCACAATAGATATCATTGAGGCGTCTTAGAACGTCCTTTGAGTCCCTCACATATGAGAGCAGACTCACAACAAATGGAGGTAAGATCTCATCCACATAGATGCTGATCTTTTCGGTCAAACTACCCACTCCAGACACAAATGTTCTGCCCTTAAGGGGTGTAGCCCCTTTCATATATTTTGGGCAGACTATAAAACACCGGTGTTATTGGGTGCTCAGGTAGTAAAAATGCATATTCATTCTTGCTGATCAGCTTCTCATCCCTGGCCTTAGGATCATTGCTTGGTCGCTTTTATCATCCTGACATGAACTACTGTCAATCCTCTTATAGCATGCATTGTCACTAAGGATGCGTAGGCAGATATCCCTATCTGTCTCAACCGCTAGAATCAACACGCTGCCCCTTTATCCGAGGCTTTAATGATGATACTTTTGTTCTCGGTTAGGGAGTTTAGAGCTGTATTCTCCGCTGTGGTCAGATTGTTTACTCTACGTCCTTGTATATTAAGCAATCACAATTTTTCAGTCAACACTGTCAAAAATGCGTCCAGGGGAGAGTATTCATTAGTTGGTGGACTTCTCTTGGACGGAGGTTTACGTTGGGTAAAGGGACCTGTGCCAATTTGCCTCTGGCACTCTTCTAACAGGTCTGCTAAGAGTCAAACATCACTCAACTCTTCCTCCTCTATTCCCAATAAGCGGCACTGATCATGGTCATGGGTTAAGAAGAATTTTTTCCATTTTAATTGTCTGATGAACAAGTTGAGGTCTTTGACCCAATTGAAGGGGTTATATTTAATTGTGGGAACAAAGGATAGCTCTTTCCGGAGTACTTCCATTTCCGTGTTTGTGAGAATGTGTTCTGATACATTAATAATCTGGAGGCTATCAATGTGTTTAGTTCTGTTTTTTGGTTCTTCCTGTTTCTCAGGTGATATTCCGAACCCACCCTTAAAAAACTCCCTCTTGTACCACTGTTACCTCTGCCTCTTCCTCTACTCCTATTTGTTCGCCCACCACGACCTCTGTTGCCTTCTTTATATCTTAACGCCGAGTTTGGGAAAGCTTCCCCGTCCGTGTCACCCTCAGAGGAGGATATGTCAGTCCCGGTTTCTGGTTTGTTTTTATTAATATACTTCCCAGTAAAGTCGAAAATTGTCCCTCCTTAAAATCCCTAGTGTCACGTACATACAGGGAGTGCTTTCTTTCCCTGATATAGCGAGTGAATTTTTCCACTGTCTGTTGCAAAGCGGTCTCTCTGTTTTCAAAGTCAGGTGCCAGCATAAATTTTTTTGCTGCCTCAATATTATTTTGTAGTTCTATAGAGCTTTTTGCTAGGATGCTTTTTTCCTCCTCCAACAATAATCTTATGAGGCGAAGTGAGGACTCAATAGACTCCTTCTCCCATTTCCTCATAAGATAATCATCAGACCTTAGAATGCGTTCTGATACATTAATAATCTGGAGGCTATCAATGTGTTTAGTTCTGTTTTTTGGTTCTTCCTGTTTCTCAGGTGATATTCCGAACCCACCCTTAAAAAACTCCCTCTTGTACCACTGTTACCTCTGCCTCTTCCTCTACTCCTATTTGTTCGCCCACCACGACCTCTGTTGCCTTCTTTATATCTTAACGCCCAGTTTGGGAAAGCTTCCCCGTCCGTGTCACCCTCAGAGGAGGATATGTCAGTCCCGGTTTCTGGTTTGTTTTTATTAATATACTTCCCAGTAAAGTCGAAAATTGTCCCTCCTTAAAATCCCTAGTGTCACGTACATACAGGAAGTGCTTTCTTTCCCTGATATAGCGAGTGAATTTTTCCACTGTCTGTTGCAAAGCGGTCTCTCTGTTTTCAAAGTCAGGTGCCAGCATAAATTTTTTTGCTGCCTCAATATTATTTTGTAGTTCTATAGAGCTTT
The DNA here is from genome assembly GCA_033119425.1 of Bufotes viridis. NCBI lineage: Eukaryota > Metazoa > Chordata > Amphibia > Anura > Bufonidae > Bufotes > Bufotes viridis. The sequence goes on along the minus strand of CM065590.1, from coordinate 538,593,385 downwards.
TTGCTAGGATGCTATTTTCCTCCTCCAACAATAATCTCATGAGGCGAAGTGAGGACTCAATAGACTCCTTCTCCCATTTCCTCATAAGATAATCGTCAGACCTTAGTCTGGCGTTTGGTAATACCAGACTTCTCAACCCCCTTGGTACCATCTTTTTCTTCAAGTAGGTTTCTAGAGTCTGTACTTCCTACCAGGAGCGTTTGTGATCATTATACACCCTGGTTAAATTTCTGAGGGTGGAGGAGATACTGATGTGTTGTGATTGAACTGGTATTTGCTGCTCAGAGAATACTTCCCTAGGATCTCTCTCTAGAGGAAACCTGCCATCACTTAAACGGCACTAAACATCAACAGAGGTTAACTTAGAAAATAATGCAATTGTCTTGGCGACTAAATATATAGAGTGCGGTTAACTAAACAAAATTTGTCGCTAAAATATAACCTTTATTAGATATGCATTAAAAACAAATCCTGGGGGGAAAAATCTCCCATAAACTAAAAATTGACCAATTGTCCTTCCTTGCTTTTGCTAGATGCTAGATGCATACTGGCCATGTTTATGATAGTAGGTCTCCGCTATATGGCCTTATATATCATTATATCATTAACCTATATAGATGACAGGAGTTCTTATGTTTTTTCCCCCAGAGGCTGACAATGAGCCGTTCTGTCACTGTGAAGTATTATTAAGGACTGCCTGTAGTCACTTCTAAGAATATACTTACCCTCCTGCAGCCAAGCGATGAAGAGGCAGGACGGGGGAGTGCCATGCTTGACACTTCCCTATGTTGATTGGGTCCCGCACAGCCGATGCAGCCCAGAGAGGGCGGGAAAGTATCTTCATAAGCAAGCACTTGGAGCGGCCCTGCTCCCATCCATTAGGCTGTGAGTTTGTGATGAGCATGCAGTAATGGCGTGCATTATGTCTGTCTGCATAGCGTGGTGGTAGAAGGTGCTTCTGATGAAGAGACTGAGCAGTAATGATAGTATCAGAAACGCGTTGAGCATAACAGATACATAACAGCACCAGAGGTGAATAATGCATGGAAGGAGACAGTACATGTATTCATAGCCATAGATCTGGATGGTTGGAGGGGGCGTATTTATTGATGGAAGTAATAGGATGTGTGAGGCAATTCTCATTGACATGGTGTGAATCGACATAGTCAGTGACAAATTACAGCCCAGACACACCTATAATGAAATATTCCCCCTTCTCCCACACCAGCGTCATCCAATAGGGGATTAGTAGAGCATTACACTGGTGAGCTCTCCCTCAAGTAAACCATCACACTGGCATAACCCCATACATTTCATGATAAATATGCATTACCATCGTGGTCACCCTAACACTGGTCGTCAACCCATTCTTGTTAATGAAGCCCTTTTTTTTTCTCAGTTTGTCGTTTAAATCTTCTGTGTTGTATTTCATTTGTTTTATATCCTGTTTGTTAGATAAACTCCCCCGTTCAAAAAAAAGAAAAAAATAATTGGCTTGTGATTTGGTAGCCAAAAGCAGGAGTGGGTACAAAACACAGAAGACACTCCTGTTTTTTTGGCATTAGCAATACTGATGGATTACTGACCAAATGCTGACCAAGTGAAGGTGGATGCTCAACAGATAGGATTTGTTTTTTGGGGGTTATTGATCTGACAGATCGGAGGGAGGGCAAACTAATCATGACTAGAGTTGAGCGAACACCTGGATGTTCGGGTTTCGAGAAGTTCGGCCTAACTTCACGAAAATGTTCGGGTTCGGGATCGTCCCGAACTTGACCCCGAACCCTATTAAACTCAATGGGGACCCAAACTTTTGGGCACTAAAAAGGCTGTAAAATAGCCCAGGAAGGGCTAGAGGGTTGCAAAAGCCAGCAAAATGTAGGTAAATCCCCTGCAAACAAATGTGGATAGGGAAATTACTTAAAATAAAATTTAACCAATATCAAATGGCAACTTGGAAGAGGAGGTGGAATAGGAGGTTGGAGTGGCATCAGATGGGAATGCTATGGGAGTTGAAGTTCTCATCACAGCCAAGAAAGATTCATGTCTGCCTGTAGTGCCACAGGCCTCACTTACAGACTCAGGCCAATGGCAACAATACATGGGAGTTGAATTTGTCATCACAGCCAAGAAGGAATCATGTCTGCCTGCAGAGCCACAGGCCTTATTCAAACATTCAGGCCCATAGGACCCACAAAGAGGAGAGTTAAAATTACGCCAAGACAGTAATGATTTCACCCAGCAATGCCACACGCCTCATTCACAGATTCAGACCCATGGCACCCACAAAGAGGAGAGTTACAATCATGCCAAATCAGTATTGATTTCACCCAGCAGTGCCACAGGCCTCATTTACTAATTCAGGAGAACCATGGCACCCGCACAGAGGAGAGCGATCCAATAACAGCAACACAGGCCTCAGGTCAACCTGCAATGGAACAGGCCATTATCATTTATGTAGGCCCCTGAGACTCAGACAGAGGAGCGGTCATTTGACAGTAAAACAAGTTTAATGTCTCCCACCAAGACAGCAAGCAATTAAATGAAATATAGGCCCCTGACACCCACACAATGGGACTGTCATTTGACAGTAAAAAGAGTTTAATATCTCCCACCAATGCAGCAAGTGATGAAACGAAATATAGGCCCCTGACAACCAGACAATGGGGCAGTCATTTGACAGTAGAAAGAGTTTAATGTCTCCCACCAATGCAGCAAGCGATTAAACGAAATATAGGCCCCTGACAACCAGACAATGTAGAGGTCATTTGACAGTATAAAGAGTTTAATATCTCCCACCAATGCAGCAAATGATTAAACGATATATAGGCCCCTGATACCCACACAATGGGACAGTCTTTTGACAGTAAAAAGAGTTAAATGTCTCCCATCAAGACAGCAAGCAATTAAACAAAATATAGGCCCCTGACACCCAGACAGAGTAGAGGTCATTCAACATAAAAAAACAGGATAATGTCACCCACCAAAGCGACAGGCGATTATCTGAAATGTAGGCCCCTTGCACCCAGACAGAGGAGAAAGATTCCATAGCAGCAAAAGAGTCATCATGTTACCCACCAATTGAACAGGCCACCTTCAGTTATTTAGACCCCAGCACCCAGACAGAGGAGAGAGGTCCCACAGCAGCAAAACAGGCATCATGTTACCCACCAATAGAACAGGCCACTTTCAGTTATTTTGGCCCCTGACACCCAGACAGATGAGAGGTCATTTGACAGCAAAAAGAGGATAATGTCACGCACAAAAGCAGCAGGCGATTAGCTGAAATGTATGCCCCTGACACCCAGACAGAGGAGAGGTTCATTCAACTTGGTGTTGCCCCCAAAATAATGGTACAATTAAAAAAAAGAGGATTCAATAAAGAAGTGCCCTGGAGTACAAGAATGCATGATTGAGGGCGAGGCAGTTATAAATGTCTATTCTGCACAAGGGATGGACAGGTCCTGTGAGATCCATGCCTGGTTCATTTTTATGAACGTCAGCTTGTCCACGTTGGCTGTGGACAGACGGCTGCGTTTGCCTGTAATGACGCCCCCTGCTGTGCTAAATACACGTTCAGACAAAACACTGGCCGCAGAGCAGACCAGCACCTCCAAGGCATAAAAGGCTAGCTCTGGCCATGTGGACAATTTGGAGACCCAGAAGTTGAATGGGGCTGAACCATCAGTCAGTACGTGGAGGCATGTGCCCATGTATTGTTCCACCATGTTGTTGAAATGCTACCTCCTGCTAACACGTTCCCTATTAGTTAGAGGTGCAGTTAGCTGTGGCGCGGTGACAAAACTTTTCCATATCTCGGCCATGCTAAACCTGCCTTCATAGGAGCTGGCCGTGACACTGCTGCATTGGCGACCTTTTGCTCATCCTCTGCCTTTGCCTTGTGCTTCCACTTATCCCCCCGTGTCATTTGGGAATGCTCTGAGGAGCGCGTCTACCAGCGTGCTCTTGTACTCGCACATTTTCCTATCACGCTCCAGTGCCAGAATTAGGGTGGGCACGTTGTCTTTGTACTGGGGATCCAGCAGGGTAGCCCCCCAGTAGTCAGCACACATTAAAATGTGGGTAACTCGGCTGTCGTTGCACAGGCACTGCAGCATGTAGTCGCTCATGTGTGCCAGGCTGCCCAGTGGTAAGGACAAGCTGTCCTCTGTGGCAGGCGTATCGTCATCGTCCTCAGTTTCCTACCAGCCACGCAACAGTGATGGGCACGAGCCACCCCGCCGTGAAGATGCTTCATCCTCATCCTCCTCCACATCCTCCTCATCCTCGTCCTCCAGTAGTGGGCCATGGCTGGCCAAATTTGTACCTGGCCTCTACTGTTGCAAAAGACCTCCCTCTGAGCCACTTCTAAAAGACTAGCCTGAAAGTGTTAGAAATGACCCCTCATCCTCCTTCTCCTCCTCCTGGGCAACATCCTCTTCCATTATCACCCTAAGTGTTTTCTCAAGGAGACATAGAAGTGGTATTGTAACGCTGATAATGGCGTCATCGCCACTCGCACAGTCTCTCCAGCATGTGCAAGGTGGAGTTCCCCCTGGTGGGCTTGTCGCATATGAGGCGGTGAGTGGGAAGGCCAAAGTTACGCTGTAGCGAAGAGAGGCGAGCAGCAGCAGGATGAGAACGCCGGAAGCGGGCACAGACGGTCCACACTTTATGCAGCAGCTCTGACATGTCGGGGAAAAAACTCCAAAAGGCAGTTACCTACAAAGTAACCAAAGGGAAAAAATGTGGTAATCCCTCGAATAAAACACCAAAACGAGACCACACTATTAAAGATATATAAATACCCTGATATCTTTATTAAAGTACACAATACATCAGATTTAATAACATACATATATATTAAAAATTGGATCCTAGCTTGACAATAAAGCTGTGTCAGTAAATACATACAAAACAGGTTGTATTACCCAAAAGTGATAGGGAGAAAGGATCATCACAAAAGAGTATATATAGAGAAGTCACTTATCCTCACACTAAACACAGGCATCATCTATCCTTGGTATGTAGCTCAATGCAATGCAAGGTGGAAAGATAAGGTCCAACCTCTAGCTAATACATACACTTTAAGGTATAGCCATTAGGTAAATGAAAGATACAGACCGCAATGAGCGACACCACCGCCAACAACCGACGTACGTTTCGCCTATCCGGCTTTCTTTTGATATGTCAGGGTAGTTGTGAATGAACTTCTGCACCACCAAATTCAATTCATGCGCCAGGCAAGGGATGTGCGTCAAACCGAATAGTCCCAGAGCTGCGACGAGATTTTGCCCATTATCGCACACCACCAGGCCGGGCTTGAGGCCCACCGGCAGCAACCACTCGTCGGTCTGTTGTTCGATACCCTGCCACAACTCCTGCGCGGTGTGGGGCCTGTCCCCCAAACACATGAGTTTTAGACCGGCCTGCTGACGTTTACCCCGGGCTGACGTTTACCCCGGGTTAGGTGGACCTTGCCACAGATGGAGATGTGCAGTACACACTGGATTTTATCGGATACTTGGTTGTGCAGGGAAGGCATGGCTCTCTTGGAGAAGTAGTGGCGGCTGGGACACGGATCAGCTGTTTGATGCTGTCCGTGTCCACCAGCCTAAATTACAGCATTTCAAAGGCCAGTAGTTTAGAAATGCTGGCATTCAGGGCCAGGGATCGAGGGTGGCTAGGTAGGAATTCACGCTTTCTCTTCAAGGTTTGTGAGATGGAGAGCTGAATGCTGCCGTGTGACATGGTGGAAATGCTTGATGACGAAGGTGTTGGTGTAGGTGGCACATCCTCTTTTTGCTGGGCGGCAGGTGCCAAAGTTCCTCCAGAGGTGGAAGAAGAGGCCGAAGCAGAAGATGGAGCAGGAGGGGCCTGAGCCCTTTCTTGGTTTTGAAGGTGCTTACTCCACTGCAGCCCATGTCTCGCATGTAGATGCCTGGTCATGCAGGTTGTGCTAAGGTTCAGAACATTAATGCCTCGCTCCAGGGTCTAATGGCATAACTTGCAAACCACTCGGGTCTTGTCGTCAGCACATTGTGTGAAGAAGTGCCATGCCAGGGAACTCCTTGAAGCTGCCTTTGGTGTGCTCGGTGCCTGGTGGCGGTGGCCAGTAGAAGACGAACTCTCTTGGCGACGGCTATTCTGCTTTTGCACCCTGCTCCCTCTTTTGCTACGTTATTAGCTTGGTCTCACCTCTGCCTCTTCCTCTGAACTCTGAAAGTCAGTGGCACGACCTTCATTCCATGTGGGGTCTAGGACCTCATCGTCCCCTGCATCCTCTTCCTCCCTGACCTCCTGTTCGGTCTGCACACTGCAGAAAGAAGCAGCAGTTGGCACCTGTGTTTCGTCATCATCAGAGACGTGCTGACTCTGCTGAGGTGGTATTCTCATGTCCTCGTCATCAGCAAACATAAGTGGTTGTGCGTCAGTACATTCTATGTCTTCCACCACTGGGGAAAGGCTAGGTGGATGCCCTTGGGAAACCCTGCCAGAAGATTCTTCAAACAGCATAAGAGACTGCTGCATAACTTGAGGCTCAGACAGTTTCACTGATATGCATGGGGGTGATGTGACAGACTGATGAGCTTGGTTTTCAGGCGCCACCTGTGCGCTTTTTGCAGAGGACTGGGTGGGAGATAATGATTGGAACGTGCTGGATCCACTGTCGGCCACCCAAATCGACTAGCGCCTGTACTTGCTCAGGCATTACCATCCATAGAACAGCATTAGGCTCGATCAAATATCGCTGTAGATTCTGGCCGCTACAGGGACTTGAGGTAGTAGCTTCACTAGGACGTGTAGCTGTGGCAGAATGGCCACGTCCTCTCCCAGCACTAGAGGGTCCATTAACACCACCACGACCATGTCCGCGTCCCTTATTAGATGTTTTCCTCATTGTTACCGTTCACCACAATAACAAAAAACTTATTTTGCCCAATGTATAGAGTTAAAATTAAGGCACCTAACACTATCTAGATATCTATTTTTGTACCAGATTACACTAATACAGACACAGCAGAAAACATAGATTTAGAGTAATATCAATTTTAGGGCTAGTATTTAGGCCCTGGCTGAAAGGTATCCTTTTACGGACAGAATTATACTTGGAGATGCACAATAGTGTGTGCAAATATAGAGGATTACGCTTTCAGGCCTTGTATTTAGACACTTAGTGTAATATACTCTTTTACGGACAGAAATACACTTGGAGATGCATAATAGCGTGTGCAAATATAGAGGACTACACTTTTAGCACTTGTATTTAGACCTTGAGTGTAATGTACCCTTTTACTGACAGAAATACACTTGAAGATGCACAGTAGCATGTGCAAATATAGAGGATTTATTTTTCAGGCCTTGTATTTAGACGCTGACACGCTGAATGTAATATACCCTATTGCGGACAGAATTACACATGTAGAGGAACAGTGGAAAGCACAGATGTTTAGGAATTCTATTTCAGGGATTTTATTTAACCACAGAAAAAAATCTATCATTTGACGAACAGTATTACACTTGGACAGCCACATCTGGAACCCAAGATTTAGGGGATTGGTATTTTGGCAATAGAATTTCACCCCAGAAAAAAAATGTATCCTTTTATGGACAGTATTAAACTTAGCCAGCCACAGCTGGAACACCAGATTTAGGGGATTGGTATTTTGGCAATTCAATTTCACCCCACAAAAAAATCTAGCCTTTGATGGACAGTATTAAACTTAGCCAGCCACAGCTGGAACACCAGATTTAGGGGATTGGTATTTTGGCAAGTGAATTTCACCCCAGAACAAAATCTATCCTTTGACGGACAGTATTAAACTTAGCCAGCCACAGTTGGAACACCAGATTTAGGGGATTGGTATTTTGGCAATTGAATTTCACCCCACAAAAAATTATATCCTTTGACGGAGAGTATTAAACTAAGCCAGCCACAGCTGGAACACCAGATTTAGGGGATTGGTATTTTGGCAATTTTATTTCACTCTGCAAAAAATCTTTCCCTTGACAGACAGTATTACACTTGGCCAGCCACAGCTGGAACACCAGATTTAGGGGATTGGTATTTGGGAAATTGAATTTCACCCCAGAAAAAAATCTATCCTTTGACAGACAGTATTAAACTTAGCCAGCCACAGTTGGGACACCAGATTTAGGGGATTGGTATTTTGGTAATTGAATTTCAGCCCACAAAAAAATCTATCCTTTGACGGACAGTATTAAACTTAGCAAGCCACAGCTGGTACACCAGATTTAGGGGATTGGTATTTTGGCAATTGAATTTCACCCCACAAAAAATTATATCCTTTGACGGAGAGTATTAAACTAAGCCAGCCACAGCTGGAACACCAGATTTAGGGGATTGGTATTTTGGCAATTGAATTTCACCCCAGAACAAAATCTATCCTTTGACGGACAGTATTAAACTTAGCCAGCCACAGCTGGAACACCAGATTTAGGGGATTGGTATTTTGGCAATTGAATTTCACCCCACAAAAAATGATATCCTTTGACGGAGAGTATTAAACTAAGCCAGCCACAGCTGGAACACCAGATTTAGGGGATTGGTATTTTGGCAATTTTATTTCACCCTGCAAAAAAATCTTTCCCTTGACAGACAGTATTACACTTGGCCAGCCACAGCTGGAACACCAGATTTAGGGGATTGGTATTTGGGAAATTGAATTTCACCCCAGAAAAAAATCTATCCTTTGACAGACAGTATTAAACTTAGCCAGCCACAGTTGGGACACCAGATTTAGGGGATTGGTATTTTGGTAATTGAATTTCAGCCCACAAAAAAATCTATCCTTTGACAGACAGAATTAAACTTAGCCAGCCACAGCTGGAACACCAGATTTAGGGGATTGGTATTTTGGTAATTGAATTTCAGCCCACAAAAAAATCTATCCTTTGACAGACAGAATTAAACTTAGCCAGCCACAGCTGGAACACCAGATTTAGGGGATTGGTATTTTGGCAATAGAATTTCACCCCACAAAAAAATCTATCCTTTGACGGACAGTATTAAACTTAGCCAGCCACAGCTGGAACACCAGATTTAGGGGATTAGTATTTTGGCAATTTTATTTCACCCTGCAAAAAAATCTTTCCCTTGACGGACAGTATTACACTTGGCCAGCCACAGCTGGAACACCAGATTTAGGGGATCAGTATTTGGGATTTTGAATTTCACCCCAGAAAAAAATCTATCCTTTGACGGACAGTATTAAACTTAGCAAGCCACAGCTGGAACACCAGATTTATGGGATTGGTATTTTGGCAATTGAATTTCACCCCACAAAAAATGATATCCTTTGACGGAGAGTATTAAACTAAGCCAGCCACAGCTGGAACACCAGATTTAGGGGATTGGTATTTTGGCAATTTTATTTCACCCCAGAACAAAATCTATCCTTTGACGGACAGTATTTCACTTGGCCAGCCACAGCTGGAACACCAGATTTAGGGGATTGGTATTTTGGCAATTGAATCTTCCCTTGGCCAGCCAGCTGGAACACCGATTTAGGGGATTGTATTTTGGCAATTGAATTTCACCCCACAAAAAATTATATCCATTGACGGAGAGTATTAAACTAAGCCAGCCACAGCTGGAACACCAGATTTAGGGGATTGGTATTTTGGCAATTTATTTCACCCTGCAAAAAAATCTTTCCCTTGACGGACAGTATTACACTTGGCCAGCCACAGCTGGAACACCAGATTTAGGGGATTAGTATTTGGGAAATTGAATTTCACCCCAGAAAGAAGTCTATCCTTTGAGACACTGGAACTATATAGAAATGCTTTTCTTGTCCGCATTGCGGACAAGAATAGGACATGTTCTATATTTTGCGGAACGGAAGTGCAGACTCGAAGCGCGGATCCGTAATTCCGGATCCGAGCGGGACAAAGTCTGTCCCCATAGAAATGAATGGGTCCGCAATTCCGTTCCGCAAACAGAATTGCGGACGTGTGAATGGGGCATAAGGGTCCCTTATCACCGCCAGTTAGTTAGCTACTTGTTAGGTAGCTAGCGCCCAGCCCACCGCACCGCAGTCACTGATTTTGGCAGAGATTTTTCATCCACATTGACCGATGCGAATGAAAAAATCTGTGCCGCTTCATTTTTTTTTTTCAGCGCAGAGGCTGAACGGAAAAAATCTCATCACCCGTATGCTGGCATTGGACAGCCCCACAAAAAAATTATATCCTTTGACGGAGAGTATTAAACTAAGCCAGCCACAGCTGGAACACCAGATTTAGGGGATTGGTATTTTGGCAATTTTATTTCACCCCACACAAAATCTTTCCCTTGACGGACAGTATTTCACTTGACAAGCCACAGCTGGAACACCAGATTTAGGGGATTGGTATTTGGGAAATTGAATTTCACCCCAGAAAAAAATCTATCCTTTGATGGACAGTATTAAATTTAGCCAGCCACAGCTGGAACACCAGATTTAGGGGATCAATATTTTGGCAATTGAATTTCACCCCACAAAAAAAATCTATCCTTTGAGGGACAGAATTAAACTTAGCCAGCTACAGCTGGAACACCAGATTTAAGGGGATTGGTATTTTGGCAATCAAATTTCACCCCTTCCCAAAAAAAAAAAAAACTATCCTTTGTCGGACAGTATTAACCACCCGGACCGCCGTACGCAGGATTGCGTCCTGCGGGCGGCCGGGATCTTGTGAGTGGACGCATCGGCGCGTCCTCTCGCGAGACCCGTGAGTTCCTGTGAACGCGCACGCCGCTCACAGGAGCGCGCCTCGAGAGTTGAACTACAGCCTGCCAGCGATGATCAATCGCTGGCAGGCTGTAGATGCGATATAAATCGCATCAAACATGTATACCAGACGCTGTTTTGTGAACAGCGCCTGGTATACCTGCTACCTGGTCCTCTGGTGGTCCCATTTGCTGGGATCGACCACCAGAGGACCAGGTAACACAGTAAAGTTGCACCAAACACTACACTAACCCCCCCACCCCCCTCACCTATTAACCCCTTGATCACCCCATCTAGACCCCTGATCACCCCCTGTCATTGATCACACCCCTTGTAAGGCTCCATTCAGACGCCCATATGTGTTTTGCGGATCCGTGATTCACGGATCCGTGATCCGATCCGCGGATCCGCGATCCGATCCGCAGATCCTCAAAACACGGACACCGGCAATGTGCTTTCCGCATTTTGCAGATCCGCACATTGCCAGAACTATATAGAAAATGCTTTTTCTTGTCCGCAATTGCGGACAAGAATAGGACATGTTCTATATTTTTGTGGAACGGAAGTGCAGACTCGAAGCGCGGATCCGTAATTCCGATCCGAGCGGGACAAAGTCTGTCCCCATAGAAATGAATGGGTCCGCAATTCCGCTCCGCAAACAGAATTTCGGACGTGTGAATGGGGCATAAGGGTCCCTTATCACCGCCAGTTAGTTAGCTACTTGTTAGGTAGCTAGCGCCCAGCCCACCGCACCGCAGTCACTGATTTGGCAGAGATTTTTTCATCCACATTGACCGATGCGAATGAAAAATCTGTGCCGCTTCATTTTTTTTTTTTTTCAGCGCAGAGGCTGAACGGAAAAAAATCTCATTACCCGTATGCTCAATATACGGAGAATCGCAGAAACTCCTAATGCTGGCCATACGTGTAATGATTGCGGAGACCCTCAAATGCCAGGGCAGTACAAAACCCCACATGTGACCCCATTTTAGAAAGAAGACACCCCAAGGTATTCCGTGAGGGGTATGGTGAGTTCATGCAAAATTTTATTTTTTGTCACAAGTTAGTGGAATATGAGACTGTAAAAAAAAAAAAATCAATTTCCGCTAACTTGTGCCAAATTTTTTTTTTCTGTGAACTCGCCATGCCCCTCACAGAATACCTTGGGTGTCTTCTTCCACAATGGGGTCACATGTGGGGTATTTATACTGCCCTGGCATTTTAGGGGTCCTAAAGCGTGAGAATCCAAATGCGTAAAAATGGCCTGTGAAATCCTAAAGGTACTCATTGGTTTAGGCCTTTGCGCATCTTGGCTGCAAAAGTGTCACCATGTGGTATCGCTGTACTCAGGAGAAGTAGGGCAATGTGTTTGGGGTGTATTTTACATATACCCATGCTGGGTGTGAGAAATATCGCTGTAAACGACAACTTTTATAAAATTTTTTATTCAAAGTTGTCAATTTACAGAGATATTTCTCTCACCCAGCATGGGTATATGTAAAAATACACCCCAAAACACATTGCCCTACTTCTCCTGAGTACGGCGATACCACATGAGTGACACTTTTTGCAGCCTAGATGCGCAAAGGGGCCCTAAATCCAATGAGTACCTTTTAGGATTTCACAGGCCATTTTTATGCATTTGGATTCTCACGCTTTAGGGGCCCCTAAATGCCAGGTGAGTATAAATACCCCACATGTGACCCCATTTTGGAAAGAAGACACCCTAAGGTATTCCGTGAGGGGCATGATGAGTCCACAGAATTTTTATTTTTTGGCACAAGTTAGCGGAAATAGATTTTTATTTTTTTATTTTGTTTTTTACAAAGTCTCATCTTCCACTAACTTGTGACAAAACATAAAAATTTACATGAACTCACCATACCCCTCACAGAATACCTTGGGGTGTCTTCTTTCCAAAATGGGGTCACATGTGGGTATTTATACTGTCCTGGCATTTTAGGGGCCCCTAAAGCGTGAGAAGAAGTCTGGAATCCAAATGCGTAAAATGCCCCAGAAATCTTAAAGGTACTCATTGGTTTTAGGGCCCTTAGCGACTCAGGCTGCAAAAGTGGCACACATGTGGTATCGCTGCACTCAGGAGAAGTAGGGCAATGTGTTGGGGTGTATTTTATATATACCCATACTTTGTGTGAAAAATCTCTGTAAACGACAACTTTTAAAAATTTTTATACAAAGTTGACAATTTACAGAGATATTTCTCTCACCCAGCATGGGTATATGTAAAAATACACCCCAAAACACATTGCCCTACTTCTCCTGAGTACGGCGATACCACATGAGTGACACTTTTTGCAGCCTGGGTGCACAAGGGCCCAAATTCCAACGAGTACCTTTAGGTTTTACATGGCGGCTCACAATTTAGCCCCGCCCAAAATGCCAGAACAGTAACACACCTCACAAATGACCCCATTTCGAAAGTAGACACCCCAAGGTATTCACTGAGGGGCATAGTGAGTCCGCCTGAGATTTTTTTTTTTTGCCAGAAGTTATCAGAAATTGAAACTTTTTTTTTTTTCTCAGAAAGTGTCATTTTCCGCTAACTTGTGAAAAAATGAAATGATACATGAACTCACCATGCCCCTCAGCGAATACTTTGGGGTGTCTTCTTTCTAAAATGGGGTCATTTGGGGGTATTTATACTATCCTGACATTCTAGCACCTGAAGAAACATGACAGGTGCTCAGAAAGTCAGAGCTGCTTCAAAATGCCGAAATTCACTTTTTGCACCATAGTTTGTAAACGCTATAATCTTTACCCAAACCAATAAATATACACTTATTGGACTTTTTTTATCAAAGACATGTAGAACAATAAATTTAGAGAAAATTTATATAGAAATGTAGTTTTTTTTTTAAACATTTTACAACAGAAAGTGAAAAATGTCATTTTTTTGCAAAAATTTCGGTAATTTTTGATTAATAGCAAAAAAAGTAAAAATGTCAGCAGCAATAAAATACCACCAAATGAAAGCTCTATTAGTGAGAAGAAAAGGAGGTAAAATTCATTTGGGTGGTAAGTTGTATGACGGAGCAATAAACGGTGAAAGTAGTGTAGTGCGGAATTGTAAAAAGTGGCCTGGTCATTAAGGGTGTTTAAGCTAGGGGGGCTGAAGCGGTTAAACTTAGCCAGCCACAGCTGGAACACCAGATTTAGGGGATTGGTATTTGGGCAATTGAATTTAACCCCAGAAAAAAATCTATCCTTTGACGGACAGTATTAAACTGTAAGTTGAATGATTCACAGCTGTAGATCGATCACTTCATTAAGTGGTTTTGCCAAGTCTTCTCTGCCTAATCTCGCCCTCACAGCAGCTGCATCCTATCTCTACACTAATCAGAGAAGAGTGACAGGTGGCGCTACAGAACTCCAGCTTAAATAGAGGCTGGGTCACATGCTGCACTTGGTCAATCACAGCCATGTCATTAGTAGGCATGGCTGTGATGGCTTCTTAGGGCAAGAAGTAAAACGCTAGCTGATTGGCTGCTGTGCAGCCTTTCAGAAAGTGGCAAGAAATCGCCAAACGGATCCGATTCTGAACTTTTTTTAAAATGTTCGGGTCCAGGTCAGTTTCCCGTACACCCCAAAATTCAGTACGAACCCGAACTATAAAGTTCGGGTTCGCTCAACTCTAATCATGACGTCAACACAAACTTACTGCTGACACCCTCTCCACTCTGTCTGGGTGCTCTACTTGTATAAGCGTTTTATAGAACAGGTTCTGTAGAATCTATGTAAAATCAGCTGATAAGGGTGTAAAATGAGTGCTCTTCTTCTTGGGGCTAACATTGACCTGTAAGGCTGAGTTAATACTTGAGTTATTTAGTCAGTTTTGGCCCCGTGACTGCTCAAGTAAGTGAAGTGTGCAGTGATACTAAGAGCGACTCCTGTCATCTGCATGTCATACTGACTCACAGTATAATTTTACTATCACAGCAGACTCCTTATACATGTTACTGCAAGGCACAGTGTTCTACACCAGTAGCCAGGAGATAGCGCTTTTTTAACGCGATTCGTCCGTGACAAATTTCGAATCGAACAAAATGTTTTCAAAATATTTGCCGAGCCGGCCCAATCAAATTTTTGAAAAATTCGCTCATCTATAATATATATATATATATATATATATATATATATATAGCAAATCCAAAGAGAGAGGCCGCACACCAAAGTCAAAGATGAAAACGTGGATCCTTTATTCCCCTTAGCAACGTTTCAACCACTCATTGTGGTCTTTATCAAGCATACAAAAATAGTGTCATAGGGGGCATATATATACCCAGAATGCAAAGTAAGTGATCACATACCAATTAACATATAATCAATACAAAATCAGTGCCATATTTATCAAAAGATGTTCATTAAAACTTCTGCTGTGCGATAAAACACATCAAATTACCATATATATAAAATACACATAATAATTCATATCAAATCGTGAAATATTCATATAATAGTGTAAATGGATCAGTGACGTCATCACCCCAAAGTGATTAGTGCAATTAAAAACATATGAGATATATAGAAAAACAACTTACAAGGAGCTCATTGTAGTTAAAGTATCCCGCCTAAGATCGCGTCTCCTAAGGCTTAGTGCGCATGTCCGGTAACCAAGCAACCAGAACGCACACAGGGCCGAGGCCACGCAAGGCACACCGCCCCAAAGACGTCACACGCACAAGTCATGTGACAATCCCTGGTAGCGGCCAGCCATCGCGAGACCAGGCTCCGGTAAGCGTCCCGGTTGTCATGGCAACGCTGCCACGATCTGCAGGACGGACGAATCCCACACCACATATTATTGGTGCGGGACCCACCGCCACTACCCATCATGCATATCCGAACAAATTGCTCAAAACAGAGTAACAAAACATGTGGGAGATGTACCGGGCACAATACATTTAATTTTTATTAATGTATTTGACATAATGGACAATCAATCACCAACCAGTGATCAAATCAATTACCCCTCGATGTAAAACAACACCGGTAGGTAAAAATAAGTTAAAGAAAAAAATTTATTTAAACCACATGATCACAATAACACTGAAAAGTGTCCGATGCATCTCCCACTTATAAATAGGCAGACGCTCCGATCCTGGTGGAGACTTCAAGGCTCCTTCATAAAGCTTGATGTACAAAATCTATAAAAGAGAGAAAAAGTACACAATGAGATACATAGATCAATAAAATCAATAAGTATATTGTAAAACGACACCATTAATGGTCACACGATCCAGATCAGAACAAGAGAGCGGCACCACAGGGAGAGGGTCGGAGCCAACCATCCATCCACACCTTACACAATATTCCATTTAAATTCCACATTTAAGCCTTGTGGTCTAAGTGATTTTAATCGAAAAATCCACTGAAGCTCCCTTTGTTTCAAGAGTAACTTACGATCCCCTCCTCTCCTAGGCATGGGGACCTGATCAAGAATCATAAACCTAAGGTCCCGTTCACAGTGACCAACCTCGGAGAAATGTTTGGGTACCGGCAAATCCTTCCTCTTTTGTCGAATAGAGAAACGATGGTTGTTTAGTCGCGTCTTCATGTCACATGTGGTCTCCCCACATAGAGGAGGCCACATGGACATACTAATACGTATATCACGAAGGAGCTATCACATGTCAAGAACTGTCTGATGTCACAAGTGAATCCCAAAGATGGATGTACAAAATTACTCCCTTTAATCATAAAGGGGCAATTCACACAGTTCAAGCATGGGAAGCTACCCTTCCGTCTATTTCCAATGTACGATTGCACCAATGTTCTAGGGGAATATCGGCACGAACCAACTTATCCCTTAAATTGCTAGAGCGTCTATATGAAAGTAACGGGGTACAGTAAATTCCTTGATATGTGGAAAATTACTTTTCAGCATTGGCCAGTGTTTGCGTATAATTTTTGCAACCGCACCACTTTGTTCACTGTATGCAGTTACCAAGGGTATACGTACACGTACTCCGGAAGTCAGGCTACTATCACTCCCAACGGGTTGTTTAACTTTCTCAAGGTGTTTCTGTACCAAACGTTTGGGATACCCCCTCTGGTAGAATTTGTTTGCCATCTGGTTATAGCGTAGAGGCAGGACCTCAGGGTCCTGCACAATCCGCTTAACCCGAAGCAGCTGACTGGCAGGTAAGGACTCAATGGTAGACCTTGGATGGCAACTGCTAAAATGCAACAACGAGTTGCAATCCGTTGGTTTAGTGTAAATATCAGTACATAGCTTGTTGCCATCAATTGTCACCATCGTGTCCAAAAATTGTACCTGGGTCTCGGAACATGTCAACGTGAATTTAATATCCGGATCCATCCCATTCAAAAAAAGATGAAAGGAATCCAAAGATGGTCTGTCACCTTGCCACACCAGGAAGACATCGTCTATGTATCGCCACCACCCCAGTACATGACTGAAGTGGTGGGATCCATAGACCATGCCCTCCTCGAGGGCCGCCATGAAGATGTTGGCATACGTGGGCGCCACATTTGACCCCATGGCGGTCCCTCGTAACTGCAGATAAAAAGCATCCATAAACATAAAGTAATTCTGTCGCAGGACCAATTCAAGTAGACCCATAACAAATGTGCGACAACGGGGAGAATGTGAACTCTGTTCTAATGCTCTACTGACTGCATGTAGTCCCCTTGCATGGTCGATGGATGTATACAGACTCGTGACATCGAACGATGCCACGAGACAACCATCAGGTACAGTAATTTGTGAAATTTTAAATAAAAAATCCCCGTGTCCTTAATGTACGATCTTGTTTCCATCGCATATTTACGCAATACGCGATCGAGAAAGATGGCAATATTAGAAAATACTGATCCGGTCCCTGCTACAATTGGGCGACCAGGAGGGTCGACCAATGCTTTATGTATTTTCGGTAATACATACATCACCGGAGTCCGTGGATGCTGTATCACCAAAAAGAATATAATTCTTTATCAATGATCTCATCACTGAGCGCACAATCCAGTACTCTTTTGATCAGGCGGGTGATCTCAAACCTAGGATCCCCTGACAATTTCTTATAAACATTCACGTCACCCAACTGTCTCATGACCTCACCAATATAGTTAGAAGTATCCATGACGACAACCGCACCACCCTTATCAGCAGGCTTGATGGTGCGGCTGCCGTCATGGTACAACTCGTCCAAGGCCCGGATTTCCTCACCAGTCATATTCGGATGCTGTAACAATGTGTCAGAAACTTTCCCCTTCAGGTCAAACAAATCGATCTTAACAGCCTGAATAAAGGTGTCAACAACAGGAACACTAGTGGGAGGTACAAAATCACTCTTAGTGTACAAACCCAACCCAATCAAGTTGAGTTCAGTTGTATTACCATCTTGAACCTGATTCCCAGTGGGCGGCCGATCAGCAAACCAAATCTTCAGCTTAATGTTTCTGAAGAAGCGCTGTAGATCGACCTCCAACTGGAACCAATCAACATAAGTAGAAGGGCAAAAAGATAAACCCTTCGCCAATACACTCATCTGTGCCTGTGTAAGAGGCACAGATGATATATTTACCACTGTAGATCTTTCAGTCCCCATATCCATTAGTTGCCTTTCTTGCGCAAGTTCATGACTTTCTGCGGTCTCCCTGGTTTGGGATTTCCTCCATTTGTGGTGTTTCCTACCGCCCCTCCTGGTTCTCTTGCGCTGGGGTCCATCTCTAAAAAGACTGGGTAGATACAGCTGAAGGAGGTGCAGTGGAAGTAGACTGTTTCTTGTGCATAGTGCGATAACCGTACATATCACGTCTAGTCATGTCACTCTGCCATGTATAAATTCTCCCTTTGGCATAGTCATCTGTATCACGGAGCCACTTCTTTCTTTTGGTAATCTCCTGTTCTTTGACAAATTTGATTAAATACATGGTACAATTTTCATCATATTGTTGCCATTCTTCCTCATTCATCATGGACTGTAGTGTAGCTTTAGTTTCAGCCACACGATTCTTACATTCCACAAGTTCCTCCTGTAGATATTCCAGATTCAACAATATGATGTCAAATGCATATTTATTGGAGATCTGTACGAATCTCTGAGCAAATTTTGAATCAATAGAAAAGAAATTGGGTTTTAGCTGAGAGCGGATCCCTCTGGGTATCCGATGCTCTCTATAATACTGACCAAGGGTCATATGGTGCAAGTCCATAGAGGCGATCCTCTTAATGTCAGCTTCATACCGTTTTTTCAGATCTACAAGGGTCGGTGTGGATAAAAAGAGTGGCTCACTTACCAGACCCTGTAGTATCCGCTCCTCATCCAATCTGGTATACGTGTAGACATCGGGGGGATCCATCTTAAAAAATACTTTCTGCAATACCGGTGCACGCCAAACAAGTCCAATATACTAATACAAAAAGGATTAGCAGCACACAGCAAACAGTTGGCATGACAACCGGGACGCTTACCGGAGCCTGGTCTCGCGATGGCTGGCCGCTACCAGGGATTGTCACATGACTTGTGCGTGTGACGTCTTTGGGGCGGTGTGCCTTGCGTGGCCTCGGCCCTGTGTGCGTTCTGGTTGCTTGGTTACCGGACATGCGCACTAAGCCTTAGGAGACGCGATCTTAGGCGGGATACTTTAACTACAATGAGCTCCTTGTAAGTTGTTTTTCTATATATCTCATATGTTTTTAATTGCACTAATCACTTTGGGGTGATGACGTCACTGATCCATTTACACTATTATATGAATATTTCACGATTTGATATGAATTATTATGTGTATTTTATATATATGGTAATTTGATGTGTTTTATCGCACAGCAGAAGTTTTAATGAACATCTTTTGATAAATATGGCACTGATTTTGTATTGATTATATGTTAATTGGTATGTGATCACTTACTTTGCATTCTGGGTATATATATGCCCCCTATGACACTATTTTTGTATGCTTGATAAAGACCACAATGAGTGGTTGAAACGTTGCTAAGGGGAATAAAGGATCCACGTTTTCATCTTTGACTTTGGTGTGCGGCCTCTCTCTTTGGATTTGCTGGATATTGGAACCACTTTGTCAGTGGTATGAGGATCTGCACCCACCAACTGTTTGCTGTGTGCTGCTAATCCTTTTTGTATTAGTATATATATATATATATATATATATATATATATTATTTTTTTCTTTTTTTTTTCTTTAAGGTTTTAGGTGGTTTGTGGTGATAGCAGCGACAAGAAAAGAGCAGAGGAATGAATGCAGCCCACTGAAATGTATTTATGAAATATGAAATTTGCATTGCCGTGTAATACACTAAATACTATTCTAGAATGGTGAAGAATAAAACCCCCTAAAACAAAAGAATTAGAGATCGAGGACATGTGTGGTTTTATTACAGCTGTTAAATTAGAGTGTGCTAGATTATAATGGTGTTGAATAAGGAAGAAGGCAGCCGCAGCTCAGTGAACAGCAGTGATTGCTGTTGCTCATTGGAGCAGCATGGAGAGCTTTTGTAGTTACTTGGAACTGATTGTCATGTAAACAGTCGGAGCCAGTGATTAACCCACTGTCAAACTTCTCAACTGAAAAACCAGGAATGATTTTGTGGCTGTGATACGATCATGTTCTACTACAAAATCGTTGATCTGTTTACAACTTAATGCTATTAGCATGTCTTAAAGTTGTGTCATATAACCATTTACAAAGCACTAAAAGCCATAAGGAATCCATCGAATCGGCATCATTATTGTCCATCTGCAAAACTCAATGTGGATTGTGTCAGACTTTTTTGTACCTAAACAGATATAACAATAGCGGGCACAAATGTAGCAGTTGCACAATGGCCCTTTGTGCTTGAGTGGGTTCAAAGGTTTCCACAACCACAAGTGATGGCACCAGTATTATAAATGGCACATAGCAGATGGGGAGCTCTGTTTCAGATTTTGCTGGGGCACAGGAGCTTCAAGTTACACCCTTGTACCTAAAATATTTGAAAGCTATAGAGACCTATAGATTTGTATGCCAAGTATATTCAAGTCTATAATGACCAACTATATAGTAAGGCTATGTTTTAATGGGCAAAATGTAACCACTTTTAGGTATTTTTATGCCATACTTTCTATATATACTTTCAGGCCAGGACTCTTGTATTCTTTGTTTGAAATTAATCAAAAAAGCTATACAAATCACTCTTTCACCCCTGAAGCCAACATAGCACCAAATATTCTAGGGCATAGAACAACAAATATACAGCTTTAATTTATAATCCAATTATTCCAATTTATACACAGCTGTCTAAAAAGCCATCTATAGAGGCAAATCCTTTATTAAACAGTAGCTGAAAGACCCACACCAGCCCTCCTCACACAGTGCACTCTCTACTACTTTCAATGCATATTGACCAGGCCCCCTCCTTCAAACGCCCAACTGCACATTAGCAAACTCTTCTTTTGCCCTTTTCACAAGACCCTTACTTCTCAATAGAAAGTATTTAACATAGGTGCACTTCTAGTGACAATTGTCTGGAAAACCAGTGGAAACATGGGTTTCTGCAAACATTAAGCCAGAAACCCATTTTGGGTGCAGCTTGCCAGATGGCTCTTGCAGTTGACTGTGTAAGTTGCAGGAGTCTTCAAGGATTGCACTTAGTCCTAAGCCTATGGTAACATAGCTGGCTATGTCCATGGACAAGATAACCTAAAACCATGAATAGGAGAAGGGCTGAAAAACAGATCTTGTAGCATTATCAACAGGCAATGGTATACTGATAAATGTAATGTTTCTTTGACTCAGCCAGTATTTGGATGCATCGCATCAATTAACAAAGCCTCAATTAAAATGCCCTGTTTTCGTAGAGACATGTTTTGCTATGGAGAATTGTCTCTACAGTTATAATATACTTACCCCACCATGCTCCAGCATGTCACTCCAGACCACCAGCCAAAATGTAATGGGCAGTGGGCATGAACCCGTTGTGCTAACTAACTGGTTTTACTTTGGGCTAAACCTAAGGGCATTATCAAGGTCCCCTTGTATTTATCCTTTAACACTTTATAAATGGATCTGGACTATGTGGCAGGAAACCAACCAGGCTATTACCTCCTGGAATAATCCTGATGTAGTTGACAGCTGGTGAACGGGGGTCAGAGACAACCTTGTGAAGCACCGAAGAAGAACACAATACTCGTAGCCAGGAGACAAGCCTATATCAGAGCATGCAGAGTTCATGCATATCCCTGAAACAAATTCAAGGTCAGTACAGACAGTGGAGGATCAGAGTTGGTAAACAGTCTGAGTTCATATATGAGTAAACAGACAGAAAAAGCACATCTTCCTAGGACTAGCAAAAACTAGAATAGCTTAAGCTTAGGCAAAGGAGTGAAACCAACAGCTCAGTATAAATAGCATATCAGTTATTGATTTGCACTCTAGTAGTGTGTTGAAAACTCTTTATTACATATATTTGCTACTGACTAGGTATGTCCCTGATCTTTCTTTTGGATTCCCCTTTAGTTTCTTGTTTTACCAACCTTGAATTTTGGATCGTCTGAACTCATACTAGCCTGCTGATTTGGATTTCTTATGTTGTTCCTAGTTTGATCATTGGCCTGCTACTGACTAGATATTTGACTTATCCTCTGGACCTGGCTATGAACTTTTTCTCTGGTTACAGCTACAGTTCTTCATCCCTTTGCAATTCTATTGACAGTCTCCTAATGTTATGGAGAAGTGACCTAGGGAACCCCAGGATTGAAGACCATATGCCTGTATATGGGTTAAAGAGTAAAATCCTGAGATGCCTTCAATTTCAATCTCCAGATAGCTATTACCAGGCTGACTGGTTTTACCTTCACCTAAGATGAGCATTAGCATTTCAATAGCTTCCCGGATATGTTTCATGCTGCACTTAAGCAATCACTATATTTTAAAGACCCTTGCCTATTGACCCCATACTTAATGTGCTAAGGAAACATCTCTGCACACAATCAGTTTTGTCTCTAGCAACTCTCAATCGTGGCATTTTTTCCAAGATAAAAAAAAAGGGCTTAAATGAAAATGTACAAGAAGAAAAGGCCCATTCAGTGTCAGACAAGGAAGATAAAATGCACTGAGAAAAAACAAAGACTGTGGTTTTATATTGATAACATGTTCTCAGCGTGGAAGTTCATATCTCCCCTATATGTGATGAGTAACAAGATGTGAATGACTTTTATGCTTTTTAAAGGGTATGTGTGTACAATTTTTGTCCTTTCCCTAATGAAAAAAAACTTGACTTTCTACCTAGTCATTCAATCTTAATAACTAAATATATCTTACTGCCAGGGGTGTAGCTATAGGGAGTGCAGAGGTAGCAGTCGCTACAGGGACCAGGAGCCTGAGGGGGCCCAAAGACGCATGAGAAGTTACACCTCTGGCAGGAGGGAAGGCGTTAGGTTAAGAATTTTGTGTGATTCTTCCAAAGCAAAAATTGGATTTGTTTTGAAGAAGAATTTTGAAATTTGTGACAAATCTGATTTAGAATCAACTCACTCATTAATATTTTGTAGTTTATCCCAACTCCTGTCAATGGAGCAGACATGCAATACCCAACTTAGCCTATGGACAGATAAGAGGCAGCCCCTTTAACATCAGTGTCCTGGTAAACCTATTCTAATAAAAAACACCTATCGGAATTTGAAAGCTGCTTGTTGTGCAGTACCCAAGGCCTGGATGTATCTGCAATTTTTATATTGTTTATGTATTGTAATGTATTTTATATTTTGGCCTTAAGTATGGATGTCAAAAGGTTGCCAGGAACAGAGATAACTACCCTGTTCCTCCCTTCTTGGTAGGAGTGGGCTGAACCTGCTTCCTGCCAGAAGAAGGAGTCAGGGAGTAGCTCCAGTGAGGAGAGGAAGCACACTGCAGAGCTCCTGCTCCTTGGAAAGATTCTCCAGAGAGACCAACACCATACAGCTTCAAGAAAACACTCCAGAGACCAGACATTATAATGATCAGTAGAAAACTACATTACAAAACCTGCCGAAACATGAGGAACTACGGCTCAGACACTCACCACACAAAACTACCAATAGGCCAGGTAAATTCCCACAAGGGCCCATTTGAAGTACACCATGACACAACATATCATCAGGGCCACTACCACTCCTATCCTCTGCACAGGCCCATCAGGGGCTTGCTGCACTTACACTAGATCTTGAGATGATTTCATGCCATTACATGGAGTTTACACAGAACTGGCACACCTCATCCCTTACAAAAAAATCAGACTGGCTTCTCAGTAATGTACCTATTTATAGTGTGACAGGACCATGGGGAAAGTGATAGAAGGAGTCTACATTTCACCTGATGTCTTATACATTCTAAAAGCATCCAGGGAATTGACAGCAAGGAAAACTAGTGTCACCGCCGGTTCTGGGAGACGGTCGGTCAGAGGTTCCTCCCTGTCTTGTTTATGACGTTCTTTGTTTTGGTTTCACTTTGCTCAGTTCCTTTCTCTCCCTCAGCTGCCTCATATCTTGATTAATTGGCTTGCTTTATATTCCCTCCCATACTGCTTCTCTTTGCGGTTTATACTACTTCCTGGATGAAGTGTTCACTGCTGGAGGCTGCTGCTGCTGCTGTTTGCTCAGATAAGTCTTTTCCCTTTATTGTGTTTCCTTGCTGGCTTGGTTGTAGGTGACCATGACTCCCTCCGTATTCAGTGCAGGGAGTCGGTGGCTGTGTCCCCTCACTACTATAGGGTTTTCAGGTGTCACACAGTCTTAGGAACGTGGGAATGCAATAATCTACCATTGAGGCCTTTGCATGTGTAGCAGTCAGGAAGAGCTTTTAGGGTTTTAAAGGGCTCACTTATATGCTCCTTAGTTTTGTATCAAGCCAGTCTGACGCCATAACCGTCTCAAGCATGGATCCGGTTTCAGCCTTGATTGACCGCATGTAAGGTCTTTCTCTGGAGGTAGCAGATCTCCGTGAAACTGTTTCTCAGCTTCAGGTGACTGGTTCTGCTGGCGTTCATGGAGTTTGTTCCGAGCCTAAAATCTCCCTTCCGGATACGTTTTCCGGGGGTAGTGAGAATTTTGTCCATTTTAGAGAGGCTTGCAAACTCCATTTTCGCTTACGTCCCGATTCCTCTGGTGATGAGGAGCAGAGGGTGGGGATCATCATCTCGATGTTCATGGAAACCTCTCAGTCTTGGGCCTTTTCGCTGCCAGCAGGGGCACGCTCCCTCCGATCGGTAGATGAATTTTTTATAGCCCTGGGTCAGATATATGATGATCTGGATCGTATTGCTCTGGCTGAATCTAAACTGCGTCTTTTATGCCAGGGTAAACAGTCCGCAGAGATATATTGTTCTGAATTTCGGAGATGGGCAGCTGATACTGGTTGGAATGACGCTGCACTCCGAAGTCAATTTTGTCATGGTCTTTCTGAGAGATGAAAAGATGCATTTGCGTTTCATGAGAGGCCAGTGTCTTTGGAGTCTGCCATGTCTCTAGCTGTTCGTATTGACAGGCGTCTGAGAGAGAGAGAGGAGACTACTCTTTCCTGTCATATTCAGCCCAAGGACACTGGAGTTGTCTCATGCAGTGCGCAGGGGTCTCACTCTGTCTCTATACCCTTTGTGGAGGACCCATGCAGCTGGGTTTAGTTGCCTCTGATACTAGAGGATTCAGCCCTCAGAGGAGGGTATGTTTCTGTTGTGGAGGTATCAACCATTTAGCTAATGTTTGCCCTTCTAGGAGGTTCATGGGGTTTTCTGAGGGTAATAAAAAGAAAAGGGAAAAGAAACCCTCTAAAAACTTTCCATTTGCTACAATTGGCAAGGTTAATGCGGATATTTAAGATTTGCCGTTTGCTTGTAGTTCCCGTTTTCTCCTACCTGCCAGGGTGGCGCTAGACAGCAAGAACTTTGTTTGTTACATTTTTGTTGATAGTGGAGCAGCAGTCAATCTCATTGATAGTCAATTTGCTAGAACACATGGTATCCAGGTGTGCACTTTGGAAAAAGCTATACCTGTTTTTGCTATCGATTCAGCTCCACTTTCTCAAAAATCATTAAAGGGCATAGTTCACAATATCCGTTTGACTGTGGGTGACACTCATGTTGAGGATGTGTCAAGTTTTGTCTTAAGCGGATTACCTACTCCTCTAGTGTTGGGGCTACCCTGGCTCACTAAACATAACCCCACCATTGATTGGCAAGCAAGGCAACTCTTGCAGAGGTTTCTACCAAGACTGTACCTTCTTTTTTCTCTGAATTTTCTGATGTGTTTTCCGAGAGTGGTGTCCAGGAGTTGCCCCCTCACTGGGAGTATGATTGTCCAATTAATCTCATCCCAGGCGCCAAGCTGCCTAAATCACAATTATCCAAACTCTCTCAACCTGAGAGAGCAGCCATGCGTACTTATATCTCTGAGAGCCTGAGAAAGGGACATATCAGACCCTCAAAATCACCTGTTGCCGCTGGTTTTTTCTTTGTTAATAAAAAAAGATGCTTCTTTAAGACCTTGTCTGGATTTCAGGGAGTTTAACCGTATCACAATTCATGACCCCTATCCGCTTCCTCTGATCCCGGATTTGTTTAACCAGATTATGGGGGCTAAAGTTTTTTCTAAGTTGGATTTAAGAGGGGCATACAACCTTGTCATTGTCAGGAAGGGGGACAAATGGAAGATGGCCTTCAATACCCCAGAGGGTCATTTTGAGAACTTGGTTATGCCCTTTGGTTTGATGAATGCTCCGGCTGTCCTCCAACATTTTGTGAACAGCATTTTCTATCATTTAATGGGGAAATTTGTACTGGTGTATCTAGATGACATTTTGATTTTTTCTCCTGATTTGAAGACTCATCGGGACCACCTATGTCAGGTCCTGCTGATTTTGTGGGAGAATAAATTGTACGCTAAACTGGAAAAATGTGTGTTTGCGGTTCCAGAGATTACATTTCTTGGTTTTCTTCTCTCCACTTCTGGTTTTCGGATGGACCCGGAGAAGGTCCGCGCCGTGCTTGATTAAGAGCTTCCTGAAAATCAGAAGGCGCTGATGCAGTTTTTGGGTTTTGCTAATTATTACAGAAAGTTCATTTTGAATTATTCCTCTGTTGTTAAGCCACTCACTGATATGACTAAAAAGGGGGTGGATTTCCCCTCATGGTCGGAAGAGGCGCTTCAAGCCTTTTCTAGTATTAAAGAGCGTTTTGCTTCCGCTCCCATTTTGGCACAACCTGATGTCTCTCTACCTTTTATTGTTGAGGTGGATGCCTCTGAGGTGGGGGTGGGCGCGGTCTTATCTCAGAGTCCCTCTCCTGCTAAATGGCAACGGTGTGCCTTTTTCTCAAAAAAGCTCTCTGCCGCAGAGATAAATTATGATGTGGGAAATAGGGAGTTGTTGGCCATCAAATTGGCTTTTGAGGAATAGCGTCATTGGTTGGAGGGAGCAAGACACCCAATTACCGTATTTACCGACCATAAGAATCTGGCCTATTTGGAATCAGCCAAGCGTCTGAACCCGAGACAGGCCAGATGGTCCTTGTTCTTTTCTAGGTTTAATTTTGTTGCTACGTTCCGCCCTGGGGTTAAAAATGTGAAGGCGGATGCCCTGTCACATTGTTTTCTGGGAGGGGGGAACTTTGAGGACCCAGGTCCCATTTTGGCTGATGGGGTGGTCGTCTCTGCTCTTTATCCTGATTTGGAGGCAGAGGTTCTGGCAGCCCAGGCAGAGGCACCTGATCTTTGTCCTCCTGGGAGGTTATTTGTGCCGCTCGCTTTGCGACACAGAGTTTTTAAGGAGCACCATGACAGTGTTCTTGCTGGGCACCCGGGGAGTAGAGCCACAGTGGATCTCATTGCTCGCAGATTCTGGTGGCCAGCTCTTCGTAAGACGGTTGAGGGGTTTGTGGGAGCCGGCGAGACCTTCTCTCGTGCCAAGGTCCCTCATTCACGGTCATTGGGATCTCTCCTCCCCTTACCTATACCTTCCCGTTCTTGGACGCATCTGTCCATGGACTTCATTACGGACTTGCCTCGGTCTTCGGGGAAGACTTTGATTCTGGTGGTGGTAGTGGACCGTTTTAGCAAAATGGCGCATTTTATTCCTTTTCCTGGGATACCCAATGCTAAGACGCTGGCGCAAGCGTTTGTTGATCATATTGTTAAATTACATGGCATTCCTTCTGACATCGTTTGGACATCGCAATTTGTTTCCAGATTCTGGAAGGCCTTCTGTTCTCGCTTGGGGGTTCGGTTGTCGTTTTCTTCTGCTTTTCACCCACAGTCGAATGGTCAGACCGAACGAGTCAATCAGAATCTGGAGACATATCTGCGCTGTTTTATTGCGGAGAATCAGGAGAATTGGTGTTCTTTTTTGTCCCTTGCTGAGTTTGCTTTAAATAACCGTCGTCAGGACTCCTCTGATAAGTCACCATTTTTTGGTGCATATGGGTTTCATCCACAGTTTGGGACATTCTTTGGAGAGGGGTCTTCTGGTTTACCTAAAGAGGAGAGATTTTTCTCGTCCTTGTCACTTATTTGTCAAAAGATTCAGGGTAATCTAAAGAAAATGAGTGAGAGATATAAGCGTGTGGCAGATAAGAGACGTGTGCCTGCTCCGGACCTGAATGTGGGTGATCTGGTGTGGTTGTCTACGAAGAATATCAAACTGAAGGTTCCCTCCTGGAAGTTGGGTCCTAGGTTTATTGGGCCTTAAAAGATCTTATCTGTCATCAATCCCGTTGCTTTCCGTCTTGATCTTCCTCAGACTTGGAAGATCCATAATGTTTTTCACAAGTCCTTACTGAAACCATATGTCCAACCTACTGTTCCTTCTTCTTTGCCTCCTCCCCCGATTTTATTTGATGGTAATCTTGAATTTCAGGTCTCCAGGATTGTGGATTCCCGCATTATCCGCGGTTCTCTTCAGTACCTTGTTCATTGGGAGGGTTATGGTCCTGAGACAAGGATGTGGGTCCCACTGGCAGACATTAGGCCACTCGTCTTATCAGGGCTTTCCATCGGTCTCATCCTGACAAGGTCGGACCTGAGTGTCCGGAGTCCACCCGTAGAAGGGGGGGTACTGTCACCGCCAGTTCTGGGAGATGGTCGGTCAGAGGTTCCTCCCTGTCTTGTGTATGAAGTTCTTTGTTTTGGTTTCACTTTGCTCAGTTCCTTTCTCTCCCTCAGCTGCCTCTTATCTTGATTAATTGACTTTCTTTATATTCCCTTCCGTACTGCTTCTCTTTGCAGTTTATACTACTTCCTGGATGAAGTGTTCACTGCTGGAGGCTGCTGCTGCTGCTGTTTGCTTAGATAAGTCTTTTCCCTTTATTGTGTTTCCTTGCTGGCTTGGTTCTAGGTGACCCTGACTCCCTCCGTATTCAGTGCAGGGAGTCGGTGGCCGTGTCCCCTCACTACTATAGGGTTTTCAGGTGTCACACATTCTTAGGTATGTGGGCATGCAATCGCCTACCATTGAGGCCTTTGCATGTGTAGCAGTCAGGGAGAGCTCCACCTATATGCTCCTTAGTTTTGGATCAAGCCAGTCTGTCGTTATTTATCAGTTCCTACTTACTGTTCTCCATCCTTGACAACTAGGTTTTCTCATTGCAAGGGTTTTGTTAAAAAAAACCTGGTTAGAAGGGCCTGGATGCTTGGAGCAGGGAGAGTTGGGTGGGTCCCTGCTCCAATTATCCACTCCAAGTAGTCAGGGTAACTGTGGCTAATCACCTGGAACCTGGGTGAGCTATAAAAGGGCAGACAGCTCACTAGCTGTGGTCTCTGCTCCTGGGAACAACTCTGGTGCGAGTAAAACAAACTGTGTGTTTTGTTGATGGAGCTGGGCACAAGGCTCAGTCTCATGGAGTGAGGAACTATTTCTTGTTTAGACGTAGCAGCCAGACAGCCTGGTATTTCATTTATTTTTGAACTGTTTTTGTTTTATATTTTGACCTGCAAACATCAATAAAACTGGCTGAGGCCAGTTGCATCAAACTTGCGTGGACTGGACTGTGATTTATGTGCCTATAGCGCCTGTCTATCCAACGAGACAGCGATCCCGGAAGCTAAACCTGTTACATATGGTGGAGGCTGCGCTGGCACAAAAATCCAGCAAGTTTTATGTCCTGGGTTAAGTCTGCTATGCTTGTAAAGCCAAACAGTGCAGACATAGAGGAAGTTGTTAAACAGCTGATCCAGGCTAACATTCAGCTCCAGAAAGCGATGGCAAACCAGCAGGAGACGAATGCTAACCAGCAAGAAACTAATCGGTTGCTCATAGAGACTACACAAGCTGTGTTCAGAGAACAGCTATCAGTTAATAAAAGTCTGGTGGAGCAGATAAAGGTGCTGGCTGAAAGGCCCCAAGTCCGGGAGGAATCCATCTCTGCGGGGAGGAGAGTGCAAGTTTCACTTCAAAAAATGGTCATAGAGGATGATGTGGAGACATACCTCACCGTGTTTGAAAGAACCGCTGAAAGAGAGAAACTCCCAGTGGAACAGTGGGCATACACCCTTGCTCCATTTCTCAGTGGGGAGCCGCAGAAAGCCTACTTTGATTTGAGTTAGCAGGATGCCAGACAGTACTACAAACTGAAAGCAAAAATTCTCGCTCGCTTAGGTGTAACATCTGCGGTCAGAGCTCAGCGAGTGCACAACTAGACTTTCCAACTGGATAAACCAGCGAGGTCGCAAATGTATGATCTTTTCCACCTGGCTAAAAAATGGCTGCAGCCGGAGGTATTTACAGCCGCTCAGGTGGTTAAAAGAGTGGTCCTGGACCGGTTTGTTCGTGTTCTGCTAGTTCGGATACAGCGCTGTGTTGGTCAAGCGGATCCCAGGGATGCGGATCAGCTTGTCGCCCTAGTGGAGCGGTATCTGAACACTGAGGAGTATCTACAAGACTTCTCTCCTGCTCGGCAGGCCCCAAGGAGCCAGAAGACTGCTCTAAAGGGGGCGAGGGAGGGCCTTAAAGTTGGAACTGAGACTGACCTATTAGCCCGACCTCTTAAGCCAGTTACCCCTAAACAGCCTGGAGCTGTCAAAAACATTGTTTGCTGGTGGTGTCAAGGACTGGGCCACGTGGCTGCCAACTGTCCATTGGTTGATGAGCCTATGGAGTGTGACAGTGGGTGGAGGAGGTCATTGTTTGCGGGACCTGCCTACTCTGCTTTGCCAACCCCAGATACGGAGTGACAAACTTGCAACTTGGTGATTGAAGGACACTCAGTGCAAGCTCTGTTGGACTCTGGTAGTCTAGTGCCTCTTGTGCATGGCAGCCTGGTGGACTCTAGGAAGCTGCAAAAGAGACAGATGGGGGTCATCTGCATACATGGTGATACAAAAGAGTACCCCACTGCTATAGTCTCTTTTGAAACCCCGTGCGGGAAAGTAACCCATGAAGTGGGGGTTGTAAATAGTCTGATGCATACTGTCATTGTGGGGTGTGATTTTCCTCTGTTTTGGCAAATGTGGAATATGCATGATAAGTGTTTAAGTGGGTCTGCTGTAGATCCTAGTCCTCTGGCTGAACCTGTAAATGTGCAAACATTAGGGGTGACCCAGAGTGAAACCGAGGGTTTTCCCTTAGCAGTGCTTGCAGGTGATACTGATGATGTCCCAGAAGTTAGACTCCCTGATTTGCCAGTCTCCAGAGACAACTTTGGGACAGCTCAACTCAGGGACCCTACACTAACCCATGCATGGCAAAGTGTAAAAGTAGTCAGTGGGGTGTCTCAAGAACCTGGGGTAGAGAAAATATTTCCTTATTTTGCTTTAGAGAATGAACTCTTATATAGAGTTGATGAGAAAAATGGACAAGTTGTGGAGCAACTTGTGGTCCCAAAATCACATCGCCAAAAGGTGATGGATCTAGCGCATTCACATGTGCTAGGGGGGCACTTGGCCTATGAAAAAAGCAAAGACCGGATTTTGCAGAGGTTTTATTGGCCCGGGGTACATAAAGAGGTAAAAGAATACTGTCATTTATGCCCAGAGTGTCAGTTACGCAACCCGGTGGCGACCTTTAGGAGTCCGTTAGTGCCACTCCCAATTATTGAAACTATCTTTGAGATTTGAGAGGATTGCAATGGATTTGGTGGGGCCTCTTGTTAAGTCTGCCAGAGGTCACCAATACATTTTGGTTGTCCTTGATTATGCTACCCGCTATCCAGAAGCAATACCTCTAAGGAAAACCTCTGCAAAGATGATAGCCAAGGAGTTGTTCCAGGTGTTTACTAGAGTCGGCATACCTAAAGAAATACTCACTGACCAGGGGACGCCCATTATGTCAAAGGTTACAAAAGAGTTGTGCAAACTGTTGAAGATAACTCACTTGCGTACCTCAGTCTATCATCCCCAAACGGATGGACTAGTCGAAAGGTTCAATAAAACCTTAAAAGGGATGATCAGGAAAGTGGTGGCACAGGATGGTAAAGACTGGGATTGCCTTTTACCACATATTATGTTTTCTGTACGGGAGGTGCCTCAAGCATCTACCGGATTTTCTCCCTTTGAGCTAGTGTATGGTCGGCACCCTCGGGGTCTTCTGGATATTGCCAAAGAGACCTGGGAGAGTGAGGCTACACCCTACAAAAGTTTGATTGAACACATGGCACAAATGCAGGAAAGGATTGAAAAAGTAATGCCCATTGTAAAAGAACACCTGCTGCAGGCCCAGGAGATTCAGTCCGGGGTTTACAACAGGTCGGCTAGAGTAAGAAACTTTAACCCTGGGGATAGGGTACTAGTCCTTGTCCCCACAGTAGAAAGTAAATTTTTGGCCAAATGGCAAGGACCTTACGAAATAGTTGAGAAGGTCGGAGAGGTGAATTACCGGGTTTTACCAACCAGGTAGACGTAAGCCCTACCAAATTTGTCATGTGAATCTAATCAAACCCTGGAAGGACCGAGAGGTGTTGTTAGCAGCTAACAGCTATGGCAAAAAGTGAAATAGCGTTGAGATACCAGAGGTAAAAATTCAGACACCTTGTCAGGATCTCAAACTCAAGAGGCAAAGGAGTTTGTTCAGAAAAATAGAGATGTCTTTTCTGAGCTACCTGGTCGAACAGATATAATTAAACATGACATTGTAACTGAACCAGGGGCCAGAGTAAACCAAAAGCCTTATAGAATACCTGAGGCTAGACGTAAAGCTGTCTCCCAAGAAGTCCAAACAATGCTTCAGTTAGGGGTTATAGAGGAGTCCAATAGTGACAGGTCTACTCCTATAGTCTTGGTTCCCAAACCTGATGGCACCATACGTTTCTGTAATGACTTCAGGAAACTGAACATGGTCTCAAAGTTTGATGCTTACCCAATGCTGCGAGTGGATGAGCTGATTGACAGGCTTGGTAATGCGAGGTTCTTTACCACATTAGATCTTACAACAGGTTATTGGCAAGTACCGTTGACTGATGAGGCCAAAGAGAAAACAGCCTTTAGTGTCCCTGATGGCCATTTTCAGTATGTAGTCCTTCACTTTGGTTTGCATGGGGCCCCGGCCACGTTCCAGAGAATGATGGACAAAATTTTAAGACCACATCGTAAATACGCAGCTGCCTATTTAGACGATGTGATAGTCCATAGCACGGATTGGGAAAGTCACCTACCCAGGGTACAAGCCGTCCTGTATTCAATTAGGGAAGCAGGTTTGACAGCAAACCCAAAGAAATGTGCCATTGGGCAAGAAGAGGCAAAGTACTTGGGGTACACGATTGGGCGAGGGGTTATAAAGCCTCAAATAAACAAAGTGGAAGCCATTCAGAACTGGCCAAGGCCTTTGAACAAAAAGCAAGTCAAAGCATTCCTAGGTTTAACTGGTTATTATAGGCGTTTTATTGAAAATTTTGCCAGCATTGCGAGCCCTTTAACAGACCTTACAAAAGGGAAGGATTCAACCATGGTCAAATGGACCCTGGAGGCGGAACAA
Organism: Bufotes viridis; assembly: GCA_033119425.1. NCBI lineage: Eukaryota > Metazoa > Chordata > Amphibia > Anura > Bufonidae > Bufotes > Bufotes viridis. The sequence goes on along the minus strand of CM065590.1, from coordinate 538,559,741 downwards.
GCCTTTAAGAACCTGAAGCAGGCTCTATGTGCCCAGCCAGTGTTAGTCACACCAGACTTTTAAAAAGAGTTCATAGTGCAAACAGATGCCTCTGATGTTGGCATAGGGGCTGTGTTGTCACAAGTGAGGGATGGGGAAGAGAATCCAGTAGTTTACCTGAGTAAAAAGTTAAATGAACATGAGAAGAAATACTCAATTGTAGAAAAGGAGTGTTTGGCAATTAAGTGGGCCATAGAAGCTCTCAGGTATTATTTGGTAGGAAGAACATTCAAACTTGTAACTGACCATGCCCCCCTTAAATGGATGTGCCAAAACCATGAGAAAAACAGGCGAGTGACCCGATGGTTCATGTCTCTTCAGGATTATAGTTTTACAGTTGAACATAGACCCGAGCGTCAGCTTGGAAACGCCAATGCCCTGTCCAGGGTGTACTGTTTAAGGGCACAGTGTGTTCCTACCCCAAGGTCGAAACAGGGGGGGAGGATATGTGACAGGACCAGGACCATGGGGAAAGTAATAGAAGGAGTCTACATTTCACCTAGGTTCCTGTCTTATACGTTCTAAAAGCAGCCAGGGAATTGACAGCAAGGAAAACTAGGTTTTCCCATTGCAAGGGTTTTGTTAAAAAAACCCGGTTAGAAGGGCCTGGCTGTTCGGAGCAGGGAGAGTTGCGTGGGTCCCTGCTCCAATTAGCCACTCCAGGTATTCAGGGTAACTGTGGCTAATCACCTGGAACCTGGGTGAGCTATAAAAGGGCAGAAAACTTACTAGCTGTGGTCTCTACTCCTGGGAACAACTCTGGTGTGAGTAAAACAAACTGTGTGTTTTGTTGATGGAGCTGGGCACAAGGCTCAGTCTCATGTAGTGAGGAACTACTTCTTGTTTAGACGTAGTGGCCAGACGGTCAGGTATTTCATTTATTTTTGAACTTTTTTTGTTTTGTATTTTGACCTGCAAACATCAATAAAACTGGCTGAGGACAGTTGCATCAAACTTGTGTGGACTGGACTGTGATTTATGTGCCTATAGTGCCCGTCTATCCCAGGAGACGGCGATCCCGGTAGCTAATCCCGTTACAATAGGTATACCTAAAACTTTAGCAGCCATAGTAGTACTAGAGGCCCATAGTACAGACATTATTTTTAAGTTAAAAATTTTCTAAAAAGTGACAAATAGAGGTTTGTGTAAAGTTCAAATCTCAATCATGGTAAGTTCTTCATCTTCCATGCCTTTTATTTGCCCGTTTACTCCACTATATTGATGTAATCTGTGTGTAGATTTAAATGGGAACCCATCACATGTTGGTCTTAGGAGTCCAGTAGGACAACTGTCCATATATGTGTGTGCAGAGATAGCTGTCAATGAGCATTTGAAAATGCTGATCGGTGGGGGTGAAGTCGGACCTCTGCCATCTGATATTGATCACTTATCCTGAGGACAGGTCATCAATATCCTAACACAGCACAACCACTTCAAGCTTAAGCACAGAGACTTGATGATCTTCCTTTCATATACTGTATGTGTTATTAAATGATTCTATATTTGGCTGAAATTTCATGTTAAAACCATATGAATAAAATAGAAACTGCAGCCAGACGCGGAAATAGACCCCTATCCAGTTAACAGAGCCAACACAATTAAAGCGGTTATGTGAAATCCATTTAAAGACAATTAAGAGGTTTATCAGTGAAACATTATGCATATAATTTCTAACAACTGCTTTTAGATGGTAACAGATCAGTCGCTCCCTCAGAGGGCGAGTTAATTTAATTGGACTAAATTCTATTGCATTCATATAGTCCCAGAGAATATCTTGCACTGAGATGAAATCCACTAGTCTGTTGAATTCACTTGGACTGAAAAGATATTAGCTATAAGAATTGACTTTATCTCACCTGACTTTAAAGTTTTAGGTATTGAGGTTGTCTATACCATGGTCACAACCACCATTTTTATTTTTTAGATAAATGTGTATTATATAAAGCAGAATACAGAATGTTCTCTAACCGAAAATATTCTGTCCATAATAGATGTAACTTCTCTGTAATCTTTTTTAATTGATATTATTGAATTAAGCATAACACATTTTATGAATAATATATCTGAACTGTATTCAGAGTATTGTTTTGCCTGTTTCCAAATGTGGTGTACTGGAAGGGTATGCAATGCAGAAATGACTGTATGAAAATTGTATAAAGGAGGCCAGTGTGTTGGGTTATTATCATAAACCTTGTATTTATTGTCATCTATACATCTATCTGTAAAGCCTATTTCAATGTGATGACCATGTAATGTGTATGGCGTTGTCCAGACTCTCCCTCAACCACTGATGGTGGGGGAAAGAAGGGTTGGCCATATTTATTTCAACATAGTCAATAGTTTTGTTCTTAATGTAGATATAGCATTGCCAGAGGTGTCTGTCAGCAGCTAATTGCTCTTTCTCCACTGAGAACACATGCACAACAATTATTTGTTGCCATTTAAGTGATTTTTCAGAGATTTGGATAGAGATGACCTATCCTCTAGATAGGTTATCAGTATCAGATCAGCAGGGGTTCCAACAACCGGACCTCCTCTGAGTAGCCGTTTGAAGAGGACGCAACACTCTGGTGAGCGCTTTGACCTATTCCTTTTCATGGGGCTAAGCTGCAATACCAAGCATAATGGCTATCCAATTTATGATGCTGTCCAAGGTATGCTGTGAGGAGGCTGTTGTGTTCACTGGCAACGGTTTCCTCAAACGCGCCGCATGTCACTCTGCTCTGATTAGTGTAGGGATAGGATGCAGCTGCTGTTAGGGCGAGATTAGGTAGGGATTAACTCAGCAAAAACACCTAATGAAGTGATAGATCTACAGCTTTGAATCATTCAACTTCTGCTAGTTAATTGCTCACTGTTTTCAGGCTGCCCAGAGCGTTTTTCTGTCACTTTTTTCTGGGATGATCGGCGGCCATTTTGTGTCATGTGGTGCGCCAGCACAAGCTGCCACCAAGTCTATTAATCCATCAATAGTAGGGTTTTATTTTTTGCTATATCATACATCAGGGGCTTGGCTGTGCTTATTGTCACCCCTAGAAACTCAGAATAGAATTTTGTATATTTTATTGAGAGGTGAAATTCACTTCAAAATATAGCAATCCCCAAAATCTGGTGGGCTGTGGCTAGCCAAGTGTAATACTGTCTGGCAAAGAATATTTATTTTTTTCTGTGCTGAAATTCAATTTCCAAAATTGCAATACCCTAAATCAGTGGTTTCTGCTGTGGCAGGGCAAGATTTATAGTGTCCGTCAAAGGATAGCTTTTGTTATGAGGTGAAATTCAATTACCAAAATAGCAATACCGTAAATCTGCTGTTCCAGCTGTGACTGGACAAGTTTTATAGTGTCCTTCAAAGCATATATTAATTTCTTGGGTGAAATTCAGTTGCAAATATAGCAATACCGTAAATCTGGTGTTCCAGCTGTGACTGGACAAGTTTCATAGTGTCCGTCAAAGGATATATTATTTTCTGGGGTGAAATTCAGTTGCAAAAATAGAAATACCGTAAATCTGGTGTTCCAGCTGTGACTGGACAAGTTTCATAGTGTCCGTCAAAGGATATATTATTTTCTGGGGTGAAATTCAGTTGCAAAAATAGCAATACCGTAAATCTGGTGTTCCAGCTGTGACTGGACAAGCATCATAGTGTCCATCAAAGGATATATTATTTTCTGGGGTGAAATTCATTAGCAAAAATAGAAATACCGTAAATCTGGTGTTCCAGCTGTGACTGGACAAGTTTCATAGTGTCCGTAAAAATATATATTTTGTTCTGGGTTGAAATTCAATTACCAAAAGAGCAATACTGTATATCTGGTGTTCCAGCTGTGACTGGACAAGTTCCATAGTGTCCATCAAAGGATATATTATTTTCTGGGGTGAAATTTAGTAGCAAAAATAGCAATACCATAAATCTGGTGTTCCAGCTGTGACTGGACAAGTTTCATAGTGTCCGTCAAGGAATATATTATTTTCTGGAGTGAAATTCATTTGCAAAAATAGAAATACCGTAAATCTGGTGTTCCAGCTGTGACTGGACAAGTTTCATAGTGTCCGTCAAAGCATATATTATTTTTTGGGGTGAAATTCAGTTGCAAAAATAGAAATACCGTAAATCTCGTGTTCCAGCTGTGACTGGACAAGTTTCATAGTGTCCGTCAAAGGATATATTATTTTCTGGGGTGAAATTCAGTTGCAAAATAGCAATACCGTAAATCTGGTGTTCCAGCTGTGACTGGACAAGCTTCATAGTGTCCGTAAAAATATATATTTTGTTCTGGGTTGAAATTCAATTACCAAAAGAGCAATACTGTATATCTGGTGTTCCAGCTGTGACTGGACAAGTTCCATAGTGTCCGTCAAAGGATATATTATTTTTTGGGGTGAAATTCAGTAGCAAAAATAGCAATACCATAAATCTGCTGTTCCAGCTGTGCCTGGACAAGTTTCATAGTGTCTGTCAAGGAATATATTATTTTCTGGAGTGAAATTCAGTTGCAGAAATAGAAATACCGTAAATCTCGTGTTCCAGCTGTGACTGGACAAGTTTCATAGTGTCCGTCGAAGGATATATTATTTTCTGGGGTGAAATTCAGTTGAAAGAATAGCAATACCCCAAATCTGGTGTTCCAGCTGTTGCAGGGCAAGTGTAAATTTGTCCGTAAAAGGGTATATTACACTTAGCATGCATCTCCAAGTGTATGTCTTTCAGTTACAGGGTATATTACAGTAAGTGTTAAAATACAGCATAATCCTCTACATTTGCACACACTGTTTTGCATCTCTAAGTGTATTTCTTTCCGTTAAAGGGTATATTACACAAAATATTAAAATACAAATGCAGAAAGCATAATCCCATATACTTTTTCACACGCTACTGTGCATCTCCAAGTGTAAATCTGTCCGTAAAATGATACCTTTCATCCAGGGCCTAAATACTATGCCAACAATTGATATTCCCCTAAGTCTGTGGTTACCGCTGTGCCTGGATTAGTGTAATACGGTAGATAAATAGATAGCCAGATAGTGTTAGGTGCCTGTAAAAAAAGGACTGAATTTGAATTCAATACCTTGGGCCAAATATTTATTTTCTTATTGTGGTGAAGGGTAACAATGATGAAAACATTTAGTAAGGGATGCGGACGCGGACATGGTCGTGGTGTTGTTAGTGGACCCTCTGGTGCTGGGAGAGTACATGGCCATTCTGTCACAGCCACACGTCCTAGTGAACCAACTACATCAGGTTCGAGTACCCGCCAGAATTTACAGCGATATTTTGTGGGGCCCAATGCCGTTCTAAGGATGGTAATGCCTGAGCAAGTACAGGCGCTAGTCAATTGGGTGGCCGACAGTGGATCAAGCATGTTCTAAACATTATCTCCCACCCAGTCTTCTGCAGAAAGCACACAGGTGGCGCCTGAAAACCAAGCCCATCAGTCTGTCACATCACCCCTATGCATATCAGGGAAACTGTCTGAGCCTCAAGTTATGCAGCAGTCTCTTATGCTGTTTGAAGACGCTGATGGCAGGGTTTCACAAGGGAATCCAGCTAGCCCTTCCCCACTGGTGGAAGACATAGAATTCACTGATGCACAACCACTTATGTTTCATGATGATGAGGACATGGGAATACCACCTCATCGGAGTCCGAACGTCTCTGATGATGACGAAACACAGGTGCCAACTGCTGCGTCTTTTTGCAGTGTGCAGACCGAACAGGAGGTCAGGAAGGAAGACTGTGTGGAACACGATGCAGGGGACGATGAGGTCCTAGACCCCACATGGAATGAAGGTCGTGCCACTGACTTTCATAGTTCAGAGGAAGAGGCAGTGGTGAGACCAAGCTAACAGCGTAAAAAAAAAGGGAGCAGGGGGCAAAAGCAGAACATCCACCACCAAGAGAGTTTGCCTGCTACTGGCCACCGCCACCAGGGACCGAGCACCACAAAGGCAGCTTCAAGGAGTTCCCTGGCATGGCACTTCTTCAAACAATGTGCTGACGACAAGACCCGAGTGATTTGCACGCTGTGCCATCAGAGCCTGAAGTGAGGCATTAACGTTCTGTACCTTAGCACAACCTGCATGACCAGGCATCTACATGCAAAGCATGAACTGCAGTGGAGTAAACACCTTAAAAACAAGGACCTCTCTCAGGCTCCCCATTCTCCCTCTTCTGCTGCTGCCTCGGCCTCTTCCTCCACCTCGGGAGGAATTTTGCCACCTGACGCCCACCAAACAGAGGATGTGCCACCAACACCACCACCTCCATCACCAAGCATCTCCACCATGTCACACGGCAGCGTTCAGCTCTCCATCTCACAAACATTGGAGAGAAATCGTAAATTCCCACTTACCCACCCTCGAGCCCTGTGCCTAAATGTGAGCATTTCTAAACTACTGGCATTTGAAATGCTGTCATTCAGGCTGGTGGACACAGACAGCTTTAAACAGCTGATGGCGCTGGCTGTCCCACAGTATGTTGTTCCCAGCCGCCACTACTTCTCAAGAGAGCCATGCCTTCCCTGCACAACCAAGTATCCGATAAAATCAAGTGTGCACTGCGCAACGCCATCTGAGGCAAGGTCCACCTAACCACAGATACGTGGACCAGTAAGCACGGCCAGGGATGCTATATCTCACAAACCGCACATTGGCGGCTGGGCCCCAGGTGGGTAGTTCTTTGGCACACGTCTTTTCCTCCGCCAAGGATCGCAGGGCATCATTCTTTGCCGCGCAGGAGTTGTGGCGGGGTATTGAACAACAGAGCGATGAGTGGTTGCTGCCGGTAGGCCTCAAGACCGGCCTGGTGGTGTGTGATGATGGGCGAAATCTCGTCGCAGCTCTGGGACTAGTCAGTTTGAGGCACATCCCTTGCCAGGCGCATGTGCTGAATTTGGTGGTGCAGAAGTTCCTTCACAACTACCTAGACATGTCAGAGCTGCTGCATAAAGTGTGGGCCGTCTGTACGCGCTTCCGGCATTCATATCCTGCTGCTGCTCGCCTGTCTGCGCTACAGCGTAACTTCGGCCTACCCGCTCACCGCCTCAAATGCGACATGCCGACCAGGTGGAACTCCACCTTGCACATGCTGGAGAGTGGAGATTCAGCTGCAGCACGTACGGGTCAGTTGCACTGCGGAACAGCACCATTTCACCACCAATGACTGGGCCTCCATGCGAGACCTGTGTGCCCTGTTTAGTTGTTTAGAGTACTACACCAACATGGCCAGCGGTGATGACGCCGTTATCAGCGTTACAATACCACTTCTATGTCTCCTTGAGAAAACACTTAGTGCGATGATGGAAGAGGAGGTGGCCCAGGAGGAGGAGAAGGAGGAAGAGGGGACATTTTTAACACTTTCAGGCCAGTCTCAGTGGCTCAGTGGCTCAGAGGGAGTTTTTTTTGCAAAAGCAGAGGCCAGGTACAAATGTGGCCAGCCAAGGCCCACTACTGGAGGACGAGGAGGATGAGGAGGAGGTGGAGCAGGATAAGGATGAAGCATGTTCTCAGCGAGATGGCACCCAACGCAGCTCATTCCCATCACTGGTGCGTGGCTGGGGGGAAACGGAGGACGATGACGATACGCCTCCCACAGAGGAAAGCTTGTCCTTACCTCTGGGTAGCCTGGCACACATGAGCGACTCAATGCTGCAGTGCCAGCGCAATGACAGCAGAGTTGCCCACATTTTAACGTGTGCGGACTACTGGGTGGCCACCGTGCTGGATTCCCGGTACAAAGCCATTGTGCCCACCTTACTTCCTGCACTGGAGTGTGATAGGAAGATGCGCGAGTACAAGCACACGCTGGTAGACGCGCTACTGAGAGCATTCCCAAATGTCACAGGGGAACAAGTGGAAGCCCAAGGCGAAGGCAGAGGAGGAGCGAGAGGTCGCCAACGCAGCTCTGTCACGGCCAGCTCCTCTGAGGGCAGGGTTAGCATGGCAGAGATGTGGAAATGTTTTGTCACCACGCCACAGCTAACTGCACCACCACTTGATACGGAACATGTTAGCAGGAGGCAGCATTTCACTAACATGGTGGAACAGTACGTGTGCACACCCCTCCAGATACTGACTGATGGTTCGGTTCGTACTGACTGCCGGCGGCCAGCGTTTTGTCTGAACGTGTATTCAGCACGGCAGGTGGCGTCATTACTGACAAATGCAGCTGCCTGTCCACAGCCAATGTGGACAAGCTGACGTTTATAAAAATGAACCAGGCATGGATCCCACAGGACCTGTCCATCCCTTGTGCAGACTAGACATTTATAACTACCTCCCCTTAACTATTCTTGTACTCCAGGGCACTTCTTTATTGAATCCTCTTTTTTTAATTTTACCATTATTTTGCCGGACAACCCAAAGTTGAATGAACCTCTCCTCTGTCTGGTTGCCAGGGGCCTAAACATCTGAAAGTGGCCTTCTCCATTGGTGGGTGACATGAAGCCTGATTCTCTGCTTTGGGACCTCTCTCCTCTGTCTGGGTGCTGGGGCCTAAATAACTAAAAGTGGCCTTCTCCTTTGGTGGGTGACATGATGCTTCTTTTGATGCTATGGGACCTCTCTCCTCTGTCTGGGTGTCAGGGGCCTAAATTTTACGTACTTGCTTGCTGTCTTGGTGGCAGACATTTAATACTTTTTACTGTCTAATGACCGCCCCATTGTCTGGGTGTCCGGGGCCTATATGTTGTTTAATCATTTGTTGTCCTGGTGGGAGATATTAAACTCTTTTTACTGTCATGACCACCCTATTGTCTGTGTGTCAGGGGCCTAAATTTCACGTACTTGCTTGCTGTCTTATTGGCAGACATTTAACACGTTTTACTGTCTAATGACCGCCCCATTTTCTGGGTGTCCGGGGCCTATATTTCGTTTAATTGTTTGCTGTCTGGGTGAGAGACATTAAACTCTTTTTATTGTCAAATGACCTCTCCTCTGTCTGGGTGTAAGGGGCCTACATAAATAATAATGGCCTGTTCCATTGCAGGTTGACTTGAGGCCTGTGTTGCTGTTACAGGACCGCTCTCCTCTTTGCGTCTGTGAATGAGGCCTGTGGCACTGCAGGCAGACATAAATCCTTTTTGGCTGTGATGAGAACATCAACTCCCATAGCATTCCCACCTGATGCCACCCCAACCTCCTATTCCACCTCCTTCTCCTCCAAGTTGCCAATTAATATTCATTAATTTGTATTTATTTTATTTTAAGTCATTTCCCTATCCACTTTTGTTTGCAGGGGATTTACCTACATTTTGCAACCTTTTGCAGCCCTCTAGCCTTTTCCTGGGCTATTTTACAGCCTTTTTAGTGCCCAAAGGTTCGGGGTAAAGTTCAGGTCGAGTTCGGATCCCGAACCCGAACATCCAGGTGTTCGCTCAACTCTACACTCTACCGGTTAGCTTACTTCGAGATATAATTTTATGCCAGAATTATGGTGCAAAATAAAGCATTTTAGGGCACATTCCCTCACCCACAAAGGCACATTTATTTTAGATAAGCTACCCACAAATTTGTTTTAGAAGAAAACTGTGGAAAGTCTAGTTGCACCAAATTTTGCTAAACTGCACCAATTTGTGCCAATTTTTAGGTGTAGAGATGTTGGTAAAACTAGGCCATTGCTTGCAATATGTCTGAATGCCTATCTGCAAGCTGCCCCTCTGCCTGCTATGGCACAGCTCAAATTTGGATTTCAAGTTTCATCTCTGTAAAAAGGTGTGCAAGCCCATAGAGCTTTTATTTGGAGTAAAATCTTTTTCTAACCAGTATTTGCAAAAGTACTGTACATACTGTAATGTAGGTTTTACATTGTGAGATCCTACTAAGACTGAAAACTTTATTACCTTTATACCTCTGATAAGATAAATCCAAGCAAACCTTAGCTCATACCCAAAAGAAAAGGATAAAGTTCCACACAGAAGAGCTTAAATAGAAAATGTGCTTAGTATGCAAACTATAACGCCTCTGTTGAAATTGGAAAAGATTATGATGCAGCCAAAAGTCAGGAGAGAGACAATAAACTGGAAGTTAATTTAAAATATCCCAGATGGTTTCCAAAAATATAAATGTTAATTCACCCCGGTCTCATATTTCTGGTTACATATTTGGAATGACTTTAGTTTCTATAAAACAAGCTAAATAGTAGGTTTTAAACAATACATAAAAAAAGGTTTCCTATAAGGAGATAAAATCAATTCAAAGCACAAGTACCTACTAGAGAAGAGCGAACTTTTCAAAAATTCGATTCGGCTGGTTCGCAAAATTTTTTCGAAAATTTTGGTTCAATCCGAATGTATTTGCGGCGAATCCCTTAAAAAACAGCTATTTCCTGGCCTCAGAGTGCCTTTATAGTGGTGTAAAACACTGTGCCTTGCAATGACATGCATAGGGAGTCTGTTGTGGTAGGGAAATAATACTGTGAGTCAGCATAACATGCAGAGGACAGACATCCCTTTTAGAATCACTGCACACTTCACTTATTTGGGCAGTCGTTATTTGGTCAAAGCTGACCAAATAACTCAAGTATGAACTCAACCATACAGGTTGATGTTAACTCCAAGAAGAAGGGCATTTTTTTTTTACACCGTCGTCAGCTGATTCCACATAGATGTCTACAGAACCTGTTCTATTAAACGCTTATCCTGTTTCCCAGGGAGCTTTGCACTTCGGATTGCTGTGTTGAGACTCTTAAGTGAGGCTCTGCAGTGTTTTTTGTAGTTGGTCTCCCTGAGTTCAGCTATTGTTGTGTTTGTGTAGTCTCCGAGGCATTGCTCCCGGTTAGCCAGAATCCTACTCCACACTGATGAGGGACAACACCCTGAAACAGCTGTCTGTGGATGGATAACTGGCTTAGGTTTTCCCTGTCATCTCCTCAAAGCTTGTAATAAAGCGGGATCTTGACATAGGGGCCATTTAATATGGTGGGTTTGGTGATCTCTGTAATGGAGACACCCCTTTGCTTGGTTTTCCTTCCTTTGAGGGATATCTGGCTTTCATTGTGTTGTAGACCCATAACTGGGGCTCCACATTTATTTTGCATATTCCTGTTTCCCAGGGAGCTTTGCACTTTGGATTGCTGTGTTGAGACTCTTAAGTGAGGCTCCGCAGTGTTTTTTGTAGTCGGTCTCCCTGAGTTCAGCTATTGTTGTGTTTGTGTAGTCTCCGAGGCATTGCTCCCGGTTAGCCAGAATCCTACTCCACACTGATCAGGGGCAACACCCTGAAACAGCTGTCTGTGGATGGATAACTGGCTTAGGTTTTCCCTGTCATCTCCTTAAAGCTTGTAATAAAGCGGGATCTTGACATAGGGGCCATTTAATATGGTGGGTTTGGTGATCTCTGTAATGGAGACACCCCTTTGCTTGGTTTTCCTTCCTTTGAGGGATATCTGGCTTTCATTGTGTTGTAGACCCATAACTGGGGCTCCACATTTATTTTGCATATTCCTGTTTCCCAGGGAGCTTTGCACTTTGGATTGCTGTGTTGAGACTCTTAAGTGAGGCTCCGCAGTGTTTTTTTGTAGTTGGTCTCCCTGAGTTCAGCTATTGTTGTGTTTGTGTAGTCTCCGAGGCATTGCTCCCGGTTAGCCAGAATCCTACTCCACACTGATGAGGGGCAACACCCTGAAACAGCTGTCTGTGGATGGATAACTGGCTTAGGTTTTCCTGTGGATGGATAACTGGCTTAGGTTTTCCTGTCATCTCCTTAAAGCTTGTAATAAAGCGGGATCTTGACATAGGGGCCATTTAATATGGTGGGTTTGGTGATCTCTGTAATGGAGACACCCCTTTGCTTGGTTTTCCTTCCTTTGAGGGATATCTGGCTTTCATTGTGTTGTAGACCCATAACTGGGGCTCCACATTTATTTTGCATATTCCTGTTTCCCAGGGAGCTTTGCACTTCGGATTGCTGTGTTGAGACTCTTAAGTGAGGCTCTGCAGTGTTTTTTGTAGTTGGTCTCCCTGAGTTCAGCTATTGTTGTGTTTGTGTAGTCTCCGAGGCATTGCTCCCAGGTAGCCAGAATCCTACTCCACACTGATGAGGGGCGCCACCCTGAAACAGCCGTCTGTGGATGGATAACTGGCTTAGGTTTTCCCTGTCATCTCCTCAAAGCTTGTAATAAAGTGGGATCTTGACATAGGGGCCATTTAATATGGTGGGTTTGGTGATCTCTGTAATGGAGACACCCCTTTGCTTGGTTTTCCTTCCTTTGAGGGATATCTGGCTTTCATTGTGTTGTAGACCCATAACTGGGGCTCCACATTTATTTTGCATATTCCTGTTTCCCAGGGAGCTTTGCACTTTGGATTGCTGTGTTGAGACTCTTAAGTGAGGCTCCGCAGTGTTTTTTTGTAGTTGGTCTCCCTGAGTTCAGCTATTGTTGTGTTTGTGTAGTCTCCGAGGCATTGCTCCCGGTTAGCCAGAATCCTGCTCCACACTGATGAGGGGCAACACCCTGAAACAGCTGTCTGTGGATGGATAACTGGCTTAGGTTTTCCCTGTCATCTCCTTAAAGCTTGTAATAAAGCGGGATCTTGACATAGGGGCCATTTAATATGGTGGGTTTGGTGATCTCTGTAATGGAGACACCCCTTTGCTTGTTTTCCTTCCTTTGAGGGATATCTGGCTTTCATTGTGTTGTAGACCCATAACTGGGGCTCCACATTTATTTTGCATATTCCTGTTTCCCAGGGAGCTTTGCACTTTGGATTGCTGTGTTGAGACTCTTAAGTGAGGCTCCGCAGTGTTTTTTGTAGTTGGTCTCCCTGAGTTCAGCTATTGTTGTGTTTGTAAACGCTTATACTATTAGAACCCTCCGACAGAGTGGAAACAGTGTCAGCAGTAAGTTTGTGTTGAGGTCACTGATTATTTTGCCCTTCCTCTGATCCATCAGAACAATAACCCCCAAAAAACGGATCCTGTCTGTTGAGCATCCTCCCTGACTCGGCCAGCATTTGGTTAATAATCCATCAGTATTGCAAATGGCAAAAAAAAAAACAGGAGAGGATCCAAAACAAAGATTACACGTGAATGGAATATTTGCATGTCTTCTGTGTTTTGTACCCACTCCTGCTTTTGGCTACCAAATCACAAGCCAATTCTGATGGGACCATACAGGCCTTACAGCTGCTACACAGACAGGATCCGTTGTGCGTCTCATTTTTCCTTCCTTCTGACAGATCAGAAGAAGGGTCAAATAAATGATGTTGTCAGCCAGACCAAAAGGCAAAATAGTGACCCACTCATGAAGTGAGGAGGGTGGGAACAGTATGAAAAGTCCACATAGTGACATAGTAGAGAGGTGGAATCAGCATGCGGAGACCACAGAGTGGCCATATGACAGAGTCTGTGTTGAGACTCTTAAATGAGACTCTGCGGTGTTTTCTGTAGCTGGTCTCCCTAAGATCAACTATTATTTGGTTTGAGTAGTCTCCAAGGCATTGCTCCTGGTTAGCCAGAATCCTACTCCACACTGATGTGGGGCAACACCCCGAAACAGCTGTCTGTGGATGGATAAATGGCTTAGGTCTTCCCCGTCACATCGTTAAAGCTTGTAATAAAGCAGGATCTTAGCATGGGGGCCACTTAATATGGTAGATTTGGTGATCTCTGTAATGGAGACACCCCTTTGCTCGGTTTTCCTTCCTTCGAGGGATATCTGGCTTTCATTATGTTGTAGACCCAATACTGGGGCTCCACATTTATTTTGCATGAGTCTGGAGGTGGCAGCAGCATCAAGAGGAGGCCACAGAGTGGCACAATGACAGTGTGGAGGTGGATGCAGCAGCATCAGGTGGAGGCCACAGTGTGGCAAAATGACAGTGTGGCGGTGGCGGAAGCATCAGGAGGCCACAGAGTGGAACAATGACAGATTGTGGAGGTGGCGGCAGCAGCAGCATCAGGAGGAGGCCACAGAGTGGCACAATGACAAAGGAGGTGGCGGCAGCATCAGGAGGAGGATACATAGTGCCATAAAGACAGTGTGGAGGTGGCAAGAGCAGCTTGAGGAGACCACAGAGTGGCACAATGACAGAGTGTGGAGGTGGCAGCAGCAGTATTAGGAGGAGGCCACGTGGTGGCGCAATGACAGTGTGGAGGTGGCAACAGCATCATCAAGAGGTCATAGAGTGGCACATTGACAGAGTGGAGGTGGTGGCAGTATCAGGAGGCCAAAGAGTGGCACAATGACTGTGGTGGTGGCAGCAACAGCATCAGGAGACTAAATAGTGATCCAGTGACAGAGTGGGGAGGTGGCAGCAGCATCAGGAGACCACAGAGTGGCAATGTAACATAGTGTGCAGGTGACAGCAGCATCAGGAGATTACAGAGTGGCAAGGTGACAAAGTGTGAAGATGAAAGCAGCATCAGGAGAAAACAAAGTGGCATGGTGACATAATGTGGAGGTGGCAACAGCATCAGGAGACAAAAGAGTGGCAAGTTGACATAGTGAGGAGGTGGCAGCAGCATCAGGAGACCACAGAGTGACCCGGTGACAGAGTGGGGAGGTGGCAACAGCATCAGGAGACCACAAAGTGGCCCGGTGACAGAGTGGGGAGGTGGCAGCAGCATCAGGAGACCACAAAGTGACCCGGTGACAGAGTGGGGAGGTGGGTGGCAATACGAGTACCAGCTGAAGATGGTGGGTGAAAGAAGTAATCTAACAGATGGATTTACTGAATTGATTACACTCACATGGGTACTTTACAGAAAAAAAGGTGAAAATGCCCCCCCCCCCCGGGTTCATAAACTTACAAACGGATTACCTACCATATTTTTCGCCCTATAAGACGCACCTGCCCATAAGACACACCCAGGTTTTTGAGGAGAAAAATAAGAAAAAAAATTTTGGACCAAAATGTGTGCTTTTGGTGGGTTTTGAACTAATGGAACTAATGGTGGTCTGTGGATGACACTGTTATGGGGGATCTGTTGATGGCACACTGTTATAGGGGATCTGTGGGTGACACTGTTATGGGTATCTGTGGATCACACTGTTATGGGGGATCTGTAAATGGCACACTGTTATGGGGGATCTGTAGATGACACACTATTATGGGGATCTGTGGATGACTCTGTTATGGGGATCTGTGGATGGCACTGTTATGGGGATCTGTGAATGGCTTTTTTATGGGGGTCTGTGGATTACACTGCTATGGGGGATCTGTGGATGACACATAGCATCTTATGCTATGTGTCATCCACAGATCCCCCCCATAACAGTGTCCCTGTGATGACCCCTGCATTTATACTGACAGCGGGGCCTGTGCAGTGACTGTATTCTACTACACGGGCCCCGCTCACTGTATATAAGCTTACTGCAATTGTAGCCACCATTATTAAGTAAAATGCTAAGTAATCCTTGGTTGTATTATTGTACTTACAATCGGTAGCAGAGAGGAGGCAGACTGGGAGGACGGGCGCAGGCAGCGTCAGTACATCATGTACCTGCGCTGCCTGCTTCATTCATAAACTGGGTGGCACAAGCACGTGACGTAGTGACTCACGCTGCCTGTGCCGTCCTACGGCCTGCCTGCTCTCTGCTACTGATTGTAAGTACAATAATACAACCGAGGATTATCAAGTATTTTTACTTAAATCCAGAAGTTTCAATTATAGTAAGCTTATATACAGTGAGTGGGCCCGTGTAGTAGAATACAGTCACTGCACGAGCCCCGCCATCATGCCTTCCCCAGCCCCTCCTCCCTCTTAGCCGATTACACCCGCGGCATCGCGGCGGGTGTATCAATATAACTTCAGCAAAAATGCAACATTCGCCCCATAAGACGCACTGCTATTTCCCCCCCACCTTTGGAGGGGAAAAAGTGTGTCTTATATGGCGAAAAATACGGTATATTATTTTCCCTTCCCCTGGCAAATATGCAGTGCAGGTGCACTTAAAAGATGGGTATATGTTGCCCATTGAACTAAACAAACAGGATTAAATTATTGTCCCTGGCACATATGCAGGTGTAAGTGCACTACACTTGCACAAAATCGACGCTGACACCCACCTAACTAACATACGGATAAAACGTATTTTTATGTGTCACTGGGCTTAGTGCAGGGTAAAAAAAAAAGTCGCTTTGCACCCACAAGAAAAAAATCGCTGTAGATCGCTTTGTTAACAACAAGTTCTGATATCAGATTCTTTCCTATTCTCTCCCTCACAGAAGCAGCATCCTATCCCTACACTAGTAAGAGCTGAGTGACGTGTGGCGCTATGGGACTCCAGCTTATATAGAGGCTGGATCACATGCTACACTTGGCCAATCACAGCTATGCCATTAGTAGGCGTGGCTAAGGGCTCACATGTTAAACGCTTGTTTATTGGCTGCACTGCAGCCTTTCAACAAGCTTTAATAAACGGCAAAACACCAAACTCGAACCTGAAATTTTATGAAAATGTTCGGGTCTGGTTATGGAAATTCCTAAAGTCCGGTACAAACTCGAACTTTACAGTTCGACTCAATACACAACAAAAAGGGCTTTAGAACATATAACTGCACTGCTGAATGGCGAATATATTTTTATTTTGCCTCTAATACATGACAAAAAAGGCTTTAGAACATACATCTGCACCGCTGAACTGCAAATTGGCCCTTATTTTTTTCCACTTATACAAGACACAAAAGGCTTTAGAACACATAACTGCACCGCCTAACGGCAAATATATTTTTCTTTTGCCACTAATACATGACAAAATGGGCTTTAGAACATATATCTGCACTGCTGAACGGCAAATAGGCCCTTTTTCTCCCAGTTATACACAACGCAAAAGGTATTAGAATATATAATTTCACCGCTAAACAGCAAATATTTTTCTTTTTTCCACTTATACACGCCACAAAAGGCTTTAGAATATATAACTGCATCGCTGAACGTCAAATATACTTTTCTTTTTTTAACTTATACACTCCACAAAAGGCTTTATAACATATAACTGCACCTCTGAACGCAAATATATTTTTATTTTGCCACTAATGCACAGCAAAAAAGGCTTTAGAACATATAACTGCACTGCTGAATGACAAATAGGCCCTTATTTTTTTCCACTTATACACAACACAAAATGCTTTAGAATATATTACTGCATTGCTGAACTGCAAATATATTTTTCTTTTTTTAACTTATACCCTCCACAAAAGGCTTTAGAGCATATAACTGCATTGATGAACGGCAAATAGGCCCTTATTTTTTTCCACTTACACACGGCAGAAAAGGATTTAGAATATATAACTGCACCGGAGAACGGCAAATATATTTTTCTTTTGCCACTAATACACAACAAAAAGGGCTTTAGAACATATAACTGCACTCCTGAATAGAAAATAGGCCCTTCTTTTTTTCCACTGATACACGACACAAAAGGCTTTAGAATATATAACTGCACCGAAGAAAGGAAAATATATTTTTCTTTTGCCACTAATATACAACAAAAAGGGCTTTAGAACATTTGTTTCACTTATAAATGACACAAAAGGCTTTAGAATATATAACTGCACTGCTAAACGGCAAATCTATTTTTCTTTTTCCACTTATACACTAACAAAAGGCTTTAGAACATATAACTGCACTGCTAAATGGCAAATATATATATTTTTTAGGCTTTAGAACATATACAGTGCCTTGCATAAGTATTTGTGTTTTGGTGCCTCATAACCTGGAATTAACATGGATTGTTTGAGGGATTGCATCAATTTATAGAACATGGCCACAACTTTGAAGAATTTAATTTTTTTTTATTGTGAAGCAAACAACAAATTGGATTAAATAACAGAAAAAGTCAATGTGCATAACTATTCACCCCCCCCCCCAGTCAATACTATGTAGAGCCAGCTTTTGCGGCAATCAAAGCTCTGAGTCGCTTTGTTTGAGTCTCTATGAGCTTGCCACATCTTACCACTGGGATTTTTGCCCATTCCTCCTTGCACAACTGCTCCAGCTCCTTCAAGTTAGATTGTTTGCGCTTGTGAACAGCAAACTTTAACTCTGACCACAGATTTTCTATTGGATTGAGATATGGGCTTTGACTAGGCCATTCCAACACATTTACATGTTCCCCCTTAAACCACTCAGGTGTTGCTTTAGCAGTGTGTTTGGGGTTATTGTCCTGCTGGAAGGTGAACCTTCGTCCTAGCCTCAAATCACGCACAGAGTGGTACAGGTTTTGCTCAAGAATATCCCTGTATTTAGCACCATCCATCTTTCCCTCAAGTTTCCCATTCCCGGCTGCTGAAAAAGATCCCCACAGCATGATGCTGCCACCACCTTGTTTCACTGTGGGGATGGTGAACTTTGGGTGATGTGATGTGTTGGGTTGCGCCAGACATAGCGTTTTCTTTGATGGCCAAAAAGTTCAATTTTAGTCGCATTAGACCAGAACACCTTCCTCCATATATTTTGGGAGTCTCCCACATGCCCTTTCGCAAACTCACAGCGTGCCTTTTTGTTTTTTTGATGAAAGTAATGGCTTTCTTCTGGCCACTCTGCTATAAAGCCAACTCTATGAAGTGTGTGGCTTATTGTCGACAGTCCTATGTACAGATACTCCAGTCTCTGCTTTGGAACACTGCAGCTCCTCCAGGGTTACCTTAGGTCTCTGTGCTGCCTCTCTGATTAATGCCCTCCTTGCCCAGTCCATGAGTTTTGGTGGGCGGCCATCTCTTGGCAGGTTTGCTGTTGTTTTTTCCATTTGATTATAATAGATTTGATGGTGCTCCTGGGGATCATCAAAGATTTGTATATTTATTTATAATATTTTAAATAAGGTATGGCTCTATTGTTCGGGGAGATGGATATGGTGCACTAGTCGTGACTTGGCTCCCAGTCGCTAAGAAATAATTATATAGTATTACAGACTGGCACTCAGCAAATAGTGTCAACGCGGAGTGAAATATTTTATTTCCGTAAAAAACACAAATACAGGTATACATATAAATCACGATAAAAAATCTAAACATTACAAATCAACCTTCAAGGATAACCTTAACCAAATCTTTGTTTATTGGCATGTAACAAAATCAAATGACATATGCGGCGAGTACAAAGCAAGGCGCAGCTGACTACATAAAAGAGGAATAACCGCATAAGGTGCAGCTTTGCATTATACACGCATGATGGTACTTCTGGTAGAAGCTAAACTTAGATAAGAGACAATAGACGGTGGGGGGTGAGACTAGACACAGGGAAACGGGTGGGAGTAGAAAGTTAGGGTGAAGTGTGTCATGCATCAGGCAAGCAGTAGTCTAGAATTTTCTATAGGTCATCCAGGGGGACCTTATCTTCAAGAACATTGATCTGGAGTGAGACTCCCAGTGGGTTAACTCTTCAAAGCGGTATAATTGATCAACTTTGTCATACCAAATTAACATAGACGGGGGGGATACATTTTTCCAAAGTAATGGTATCAGGAGTCGGGTAGCTGTTAATAGCATGGTTGGGAGGTTCCTTTTGAAGGAGTAAGCGTACTTTTAGGGCACCAAAGCAACACTAATTTAGCATCTAAACGAACCTGGGTGTTACAGATCCTGTTGATCAAGAGCTCGATCTCAGACCAAAAGGGCTGTATCTTCTGACATCCCCACCATATGTGGGATAGAGACCCAATTTTATCTTCACACCTCCAGCAACTATCGGAAATGCTTGGAATCAGCCTGTGGAGAAATTCTGGTGATCTGTACCATCTCGTTAGTAGCTTGTATGAGTTAGCTTGGATCTTAATGCAACGGCTGAAGCCGTGAGAGTGTGTGAGTACAAAAGCCTTTTCAGATTCAGATAAAGAAAGGGAAAGCTCCTTCTCCCAGGCTGATAGAAACCGTAGATCTGGAGGTGTGGATGAAAGCAACTCCTTGTAGAGTATGGAGAGGGATTTTTTAGGGGGTTGAGGCTGGGAGATTCTCTTATCAATCCAGGAGGGGTCAGACGGAGGTCTAGGGAATCCTTGTAAACAGGTCAGATCCTTCCTGAAGGACATAATCTCAAGGAAGTAGGCGCTCCGAACCCTCGGAGATTCCAGGACCGCGTCCCACCCCAAGTCACCAGACAAAGAAATACCATCCTTCAGCTGGAGGTCAGACAATCGGGCCCAGATCCCAGAGGGTCCAAGCATAGTTGGATGTATGTAGAGTTGTATCAGAGTAATAGGGAGAGCAGAACTTGGGAAGTTCACATCTGTCTCATGGTAGAGTTTAGTCCTTTCAACAAGAATGCCTTTCCACAGCGGTGAAGTATGTTTGTGAGTAGCAGAGCTTTTACGTAGCCCCCATAGAACCAGTTGTTCCCTGAAGTTAAGTAAATTCCACTCTAAGTGAGAAACCAAGGTGGAGTTTCGTCCAGAGAGGAGGTCTAGACCTCTACCTAGCATTGAGGCTTTATAATAGACATAAACATCTGGGAGGCCAAAACCTCCCAAGCGTTTTCCGCATGTTAAGTTGGAGTACGCTATTCTTGGGGATTTCCTAGACCATATGAAGGAGGAAAAAACTCTGCGGACCTCCACGAAGAAGGAGCGAGGCAGGTAAATAGGCATTGTTTGGATCAAATAGAGTAGCTTCGGGACGACATAGGTCTTTAGATAGTTCTTCTTACCTATCCATGATATAAATGGCAGTTTTATGGCGTGTAAATGGGTTTTAATAGACCTTAAGACGGGAACGTGATTTATTTCAAAGGAGTCATCAGGGTTTGCGGATATATGTGTGCCTAGAAAAGGGATCGATTTATCAGCCCAACTGAAGGTTACAGTTCTTTTAAGGGTGGCTATGGTAGAATTGGGGCAGGTGATGTTAAGGGCTAGAGATTTGCTGTAGTTTATCTTGAAGTTTAAGACCACTCCATATTCTTCAAAAATGGAATGGAGTTTGGGGAAAGATGTAAGTGGGTTGGACGTCATAACCAAGAAATCATTTGCAAATGCAGCCGTCAGATGGGTATGCGAGCCCACCTTGAGTCCTTGGACGTCTTGGTCTTGTCTGATCCTAGCGAGAATTGTCTCCATCACTATAATAAAGAGAGCTGGAGAAAGCGGGCAGCCCTGCCTCATACCGTTGGTGATGGGGAAAGGTGGGGACAACGTGCCATTAATCCGAACCTGCGCAGAGGGGAGCGAGTATAGAGAGAAAATAGAGGTTATAAACGCCTCTGGAAAGCCAAACTTTGACAGGGTCCGAGACAAAAAGTTCCAGCTGATCCTGTCGAAGGCCTTCTCTGCGTCAGTGCTGAGAAGAGTAAGTGGGACACTGTGCTGTCGAGCATGAGAGATCAGATGCAGGACACGTACTGTGTTCTCGCTCCCCTGCCTGCCAGAGATGAAGCCACCTGTTTCCCATCAATTATATCAGGGAGGATCACTTGGATCCGGCGTGCCAAGATCTTAGCCCACCATTTCACATCCATATTCAGAAGCGAAATTGGGCGGTAGCTGCCACAGCTTAAAGGGTTCTTATTTTCTTTATGGATCACCGTGATATTGGCCGAAAGTGACTGGGGGGGCAGGGTACCTCCCTGAAGTAAATGATTATAGAGGGTCTTAAAATGGGGTATGAAGATAGTTAGGAAAGCCATGTAATATGCTATAGTGAACCCATCTGGGCCTGGACTTTTCCCCGAGGGGATGGTGGAGAGGGTCTGTTCTATTTCCAGATCTGTTACCGGGAGTAAAAACTGGGAGGACTGTGTCGGCGTAATAGAGGGGAGTTTAAGGGAGGATAAGATTTTTTCAGTGGCTTCGTGTATCGAGTCTGGGGAGGAATGGTTATGAGGTGGGAGATTGTAGAGACCTTTATAGAATGCGCAGAAGGCTTTCGCTATGTCGGGGTTCTCTTATGAACGTTACCCCTGTCGTCCCTGATTGCCGTTATGAAGGAGTCAGCTTTTTGTTTTGGACTAGGGCGCACATTAGTCTGTTCCCCTTGTCCCCATGGGCATAAGAGCGAAATTTCGCTCTCAGGAGGGTTTTGGCTGATGTGACGTTGAGCACATTTTTAAGCTTCGACTGTGCCTCCGCTAGTGCAGAAGCACAGTCAAGAGCTTGGGAGCGCTTATGTTGTATCTCAAGCTTTTGGATTTTGGCCATGACCATGAGGTCCGCAATTTCTTGATTACGTTTCTTTTTTATATGTGTACCTAGGGCGATCGGCTCCCCTCTCTTAGTTACTTTATGGGATTCCCATATTACCGAAGGGGAAGGTGCATCAGGACCCGAGGTGTTGATGTCAAAGAACTCCTTCAGGAAGGATGACAGCTTAGGAGTGTGGGATGTGTCCATTATAATGGTGTCATTAACCCACCAATTCCACTCCCCCTTTGGGAGGTCCTGCAGAGTGATCCTCAGGAACACAGGGGCATGGTCAGATAGGGTGATGTTCCCTATATGAGCATGAAAGACTCTCTGAGAGTAGGTGCATGACATAAAGAGATAATCTAGTCTGTGGTAAGAAGACTTGGCTGTTGAAAAGAAAGTGTAATCCCTTCCTGTGGGGTGTAGAGTGCGCCACGCATCAACTACTCCCAATTTCTGCAAGGACACCCTAAGGCGCTGCAGGTAGGTATGAGTGACCGCTGACCTTCCATTTGAGGAGTCTAACAGGGGCTCGAGGGCAACATTAAAATTGCCTCCCAAGAGAACTAACCCCTCTTTGAAAGAGGTAAGTAGAGCAAGGGTCTGAATGAGCCAGGGCACCTGTATTCGGTTGGGAGCGTATATGTTTGCCAGGGTAACAGGTGTGTCAGCAATAATACCTTTTAAGAAAAGAAAGCGACCATCAGGGTCTACCGAGGTATCGGTGAGCCTGAATAGAAGCTGTTTATGTATCCCTATACTGACACCCCTGCTAGCCGAGCTGTAGGGGCAGTGGAACCACTGAGAGAACCTCCGAAGAGGCATTTTTGGAATCTTACCCTCTTTAAAATGTGTTTCTTGAAAGAACATAATTGACACCTTATCTCTCTGCAAGAGAGCCATGACTTGAGACCGCTTGCAAGGCTCATTCAGACCCCGGGACATTCAGTGACGATATCACTACAGAAGACATCTGAAAACAATAGAAGGAGAGGCTGCTATCAAATATCTTGTGCATGACGTGTATTGGAGGTGGGGAGAGGGGGGGATACATGAGGAGAGAAGGGGATAAAACAAGATACAAAGAAAAATAAAAACAGCAGTGCAATTATTGCAAATATAACAAGCTCTTCTGAGCACCTGGTTTGTTGTCGACCCTTTCGCATCTCGGCTATCAGCCGGGGTCATCCGGGTGGGGGTTCTCGCAGAGCTTACAAAGACCAGCATTTGGCCAGTGCAAACAGTGAAGGGTCTCATCAGAGAACATTGCTCGGTGCCCCCTGCACATGAAACCGGGCAGAGTGGGGATCAAATGTTCATGAGGTATATCTAGGAACAAGTGAGTCTAAACACAGGGTTACCTCCTGTAAACTGTGAAGATTATGAAAATTATGAAAAGTTATGAAAAATCACTCCATATAAAACGACCTATGATCAGAAAGGAAGTGAGGGAAGGTCCACAAATCCCTGAGACGTGGCCCGTTTCAGGGGTCTCCACAGTGTGGATTCTGTCGAAACAGATAACATACGTGCTCCGGACAGAGAAGTGGAGAACTTCAGTGGAAGTCCTCATCTCAGGTCTGATTGTAAGTGCGGCCGTCGGCCTTGGATCCTCTTTTAGCGGAGACCTGTCGCCACTAGGTCGCTTGTGGAGGTGGGAGAGGTGGGTCTGCGAGATCGGCTGGCTGCCAGGATGGTATTGTGATGGGTGTCATTCCCAGGGCAGGCCAGGCATTTTGTAGATCCGTTGGGGTCCGGATGGATAGTTGGCGCCCATTTTTCAGTAACGACAGGCCAAAAGGATAGAGCCATCAGAATGGTGTGGCCTCCGCCCTGAGGGCGTTCAAAAGCGGTTTCAGCATGTGCCTTTTTGATAAGGTAGACGGGGCTAGGTCCTGGTAAAACTGTAGGAGCGCCCCTTCATATTGCAGGCAATTCGTCTCTTTTCCAACTTTCATAATGGCCGCTGTGTCTACAAAGCTCAGTAGGCCGCACACCACGTCTCGCGGCGGGTCTGAGGCCTTGGGTTTAGGCCTCAGGGCTCTATTGATCCTCTCGATAACCACTTTTTCAGCTCTCTCTTGGCCTAGGAGGTTCGCAAAAAGTTCATACGCCACTTTATGCAAGGCCTCTGAGCCAATGGATTCCGGCAGGCTGCATATACGCAGGTTGCGCCTGCGACTTCGGTTCTCCTGGTCCTCTAGTCGCAGCAGCGCGTCATTTAGCAAGTCAGTGTGAGTGTGGATCGCACTATATGACTTTTCCTCATGTTTCAAGGCGGCCTCATTCAGATCTTCGAGGTGCGCCACCCGTTTCCCCATGGCCCGCAGTTCCTCTTTAATGTCAGCTAAGTCCTTTTTAATAGGTGCCAGAGCTGCGTTGAGCACTTCCAAGAGTGCAGCTTTCGTGAAGGAGCCCCTCGTTTTCTGAGACTTACATGTGGATGCTTCTGACATGCTGTCAGCATCTGAAAGTTCATCCAGGTCAGATTGCAGGGCCCCGTCCGGCGCCATCTTGGGAACGTCCGCAGCTCGGTGCTTCGGAGTCTTTTTTAGAAATTGGTCCATTGGATTGGAGTGGGTTCAGGGTGTTCCCTGGGTCTCTCTTTTCCCACCTTGCCCATTTGTGCAGAACTGTAGGCTAATTAAGGGGGTTAAACACCAGCTTAGTTGAGGAGCTCAAACACTAGCAGCCATGCAGCTACACAGCCAAGCTCCGCCCCCCCTTCAGGGATAACCTTTACAATATAGCAATCTGTATATAGCTATATAGCTGAGTTGTCTGCACAGTGTCCCACATATCGTCACACTCTTAGTTGTCTAGTTCTGATATTGCTATTATCAGTCTGGCCCTCTCAGACCTGAGTAGTCCAGACCAGCTATAGCCTACCATGTGAATAGTGGTTAAAATTTGCTAGTCCACTGAGGAAGAGGTCAGCTACAATTCAGACCTCGAAACGCATCTGGGAATATATACTTAGCCTTCAAGTACACGTGAGGAGTGACTTTTATCTGCTAGCAGAATTATCAAAGAAGTATTTTGCTCTATAACTGTGAAAGCAAGTGTTGACTTCTCCAGACTGCTGCACTTAGGACCTGGGAAATTACCTGGATTGGGTGTAACCTGAACAAACTGGTCTCACCGTGGAGTTCTGCAACCAAATATATATTGTAAAGGTTATCCTTGAAGGTTGATTTTAAATGTTTTGATTTTTTATCGTTATTTATATGTATACCTGTATTTGTGTTTTACGGAAATAAAATATTTTACTCCGCAGAGACACCAGTTGCCAAGTGCCAGACTGTAATACTATATTTTTGTTATAACCTAACCCTGACTTGTATTTCTCAACAACATTGTCCCTAACTTGTTTGGAGAGTTCCTTGGTCTTCTTGGCAGTGTTTGGTTAGTGATGCCTCTTGCTTAGGTATTGCAGCCTCTGGGGCCTTTAAAAAAAGGTGTGTATATGTAATGACAGATCATGTGACACTTAAATTGCACATAGGTGGACACAATTTCACTAATTTGGTGACTACTGAAGGTAATTGGTTGCACTGGAGCTTTTTATGGGCTTCCTAACAAAGGGTACATACACACATGCCAATTTTCTGTTTTCTATTTGTAAACAATAGTTTTATTTAGATATTTTTCTCATTTCACTTCACCAACTTAGACTATTGTATTCTGATCCATCACATACAATTCAGAATAACAAAATATTGAATTTAAGGCTGTAATGTAACAAAACACAGAAAAAGTCAAGGGAGTGAATACCTTTGCAAGGCACTGTAACTGCACCGCTTAACGGCAAATAATTTTTTTTTTGTGCCGCTAATACACGCCGAAAAGGGCTATAATTTTCGCACTCTACCACACAATGGCTAATAAGCCCTTTTTTCCCACTAATACAAGCCCAAAAATGCTTTATAACTAGAGATAAGCGAACACCTGGAAGTTCGGGTTCGGGAAGTTCGGCTGAACTTCCCGAAAATGTTCGGGTTCGGGATCCGAACTCGACCCGAACTTTAACCCGAACCCCATTGAAGTCAATGGGGACCGGAACTTTTAGGCACTAAAAAGGCTGTAAAATAGTCTAGGAACGGGCTAGAGGGCTGCCAAAGGCAGCAAAATGGAGGTAAATCCCCTGCAAACAAATGTGGATAGGAAATGAATTAAAATAAAATAAATAAAATGTAACCAATATCAATTGGAGAGAGGTCCCACTGCAAGGAATCATGCGTCATATCACCCAACACTGGAGAAGGCCACTTTCAGTTATTTTGGCCCCAGCACCCAGACAGAGGAGAGAGGTCCCACAGCAAGGAATCATGCGTCATATCACCCACCACTGGAGAAGGCCACTTTCAGTTATTTAGGCACCAGCACCCAGACAGAGGAGAGAGGTCCCACAGCAAGGAATCATGCATCATATCACCCACCACTGGAGAAGGTCACTTGGTGCAGTTAGCTGTGATGTGGAGACAAAACTTTTCCACATTTCTACCATGCTAACCTTGCCCTCAGAGGAGCTGGCCGTAACACAGCTGCGTTGGCGACCTCTTGCTCCTCCTCTGCCTTCGCCTTGGGCTTCCTCTTGTTCCCCTGTGACATTTGGGAATGCTCTCAGGAGTGCCTCTACCAGTGCGCGCTTGTACTCGTGCATCTTCCTATCACGCTCCAGTGCAGGAAGTAAGGTGGGCACATTGTCTTTGTACCGGGGATCCAGCAGGGTGGCAACCCAGTAGTCCGCACACATTAAAATGTGGGCAACTCTGCTGTCGTTGCGCAGGCACTGCAGCATGTAGTCGCTCATGTGTGCCAGGCTCCCCAGAGGTAAGGACAAGCTGTCCTCTGTGGGAGGCGTATCGTCATCGTCCTCCGTATCCCCCCAGCCATGCACCAGTGATGGGCCTGAGCTGTGTCGGGTGCCACCCGCTGTGAACCTGCTTCATCCTCATCCTCCTCCACCTCCTCCTCCTCGTCATCCAGTAGTTGGCTCTGGCTGGCCACATTTGTACCTGGCCTCTGCTGTTGCAAAAAACCTCCCTCTGAGCCACTTCTAACAGACTGGCCTGAAAGTGCTAAAAATGACCCCTCATCCTCCTCCTCCTCCTCCTCCTGGGCCACCTCCTCTTCCATCATCGCCCTAAGCGTTTTCTCAAGGAGACATAGAAGTGGTATTGTAACACTGATAACGGTGTCATCACCATTGGCCATGTTGGTGGAGTACTAGAAACAGCGCAACAGGGCACACATGTCTCGCATGGAGGCCCAATCATTGTTGGTGAAGTGGTGCTGTTCGGCAGTGCGACTGACGCGTGCATGCTGCAGCTGAAACTCCACTATGGCCTGATGCTGCTCGCACAGTCTCTCCAGCATGTGCAAGGTGGAGTTCCACCTGGTGGGCACGTCGCATATGAGGCGGTGAGCGGAAGGCTGATGTTCTGCTGTAGCGCAGACAGGCGAGTAGCGGCAGGATGTGAACGCCGGAAGCGTGAACAGACGGCCCTCACTTTATGCAGCAGCTCTGACATGTCGGGGTAGTTGTGAATGAACTTCTGCACCACCAAATTCAGCACATGCGCCAGGCAAGGGATGTGCGTCAAACCGGCTAGTCCCAGAGCTGCGACGAGATTTCGCCCATTATCGCACACCACCAGGCCGGGCTTGAGGCCCACTGGCAGAAACTACTCGTCGGTCTGTTGTTCAATACCCCGCTACAACTCCTGCGCGGTGTGGGGGCTGTGCCCCAAACATATGAGTTTCAGAATGGCCTGCTGACGTTTACCCGGACTGTGCTGAAGTTGGTGGTGAAGGTGTGTGGCTGACTGGATGAGCTGGTGGAAGAAGAGGAGGAGGAAGCCGAGTAGGAGGAGGAGGCTACAAGAGGCAAAGAATGATGCCCTGCGATCCTTGGCGGCGGAAGGACGTGCGCCAAGGAACTCTCCGCCTGGGGCCCAGCCGCCACTACATTTACCCAGTGTGCAGTTAGGAGATATAGCATCCCTGGCTGTGCTTACTGGTCCACGTATCTGTGGTTAGGTGGACCTTGCCACAGATGGCGTTGCGCAGTGCACACTTGATTTTATCGGATACTTGGTTGTGCAGGGAAGACATGGCTGTCTTGGAGAAGTAGTGGCAGCTGGGAACAACATACTGTGGGACAGCCATGGACATCAGCTGTTTGATGCTGTCTGTGTCCAACAGCCTGAATGAAAACATTTCAAAGGCCAGTAGTTTAGAAATGCTGGCATTCAGGCCCAGGGCTCGAGGGTGGCTAGGTGGGAATTTACGCTTTCTCTCCAAGGTTTGTGAGATGGAGAGCTGAACGCTTCCGTGTGACATGGTGGAGATGCTTGGTGACGCAGGTGGTGGTGTCGGTGGCACATCCTTTGTTTCGTGGGCGGCAGGAGCCAACGTTCCTTCCGAGGCGGAGGAAGAGGCCGAGGCAGCAGCAGAAGAGTGAGCAGGGGAGCCTGAGTGAGTTCCTTGCTTTTAAGGTGTTTACTCCACTGCAGTTCATGCTTTGCATGTAGATGCCTGGTCATGCAGGTTGTGCTAAGGTTCAGAACGTTAATGCCTCACTTCAGGATCTGATGGAACAGCGTGCAAACCACTCAGGTCTTGTCGTCAGCACATTTTTAAAGAAGTGCCATGCCAGGGAACCCTTGAAGCTGCCTTTGGGGTGCTCGGTTCCTGGTGGCGGTGGCCAGTAGCAGGCAAACTCTCTTGGCGGCGGCTGGTCTGCTGTGTCGGGTGCCACCCGCTGTGAACCTGCTTCATCCTCATCCTCCTCCACCTCCTCCTCATCCTCCTCGTCATCCAGTAGTTGGCTCTGGCTGGCCACATTTGTACCTGGCCTCTGCTGTTGCAAAAACCTCCCTCTGAGCCACTTCTAACAGACTGGCCTGAAAGTGCTAAAATGACCCCTCATCCTCCTCCTCCTCCTCCTCCTGGGCCACCTCCTCTTCCATCATCGCCCTAAGCGTTTTCTCAAGGAGACATAGAAGTGGTATTGTAACACTGATAACGGTGTCATCACCATTGGCCATGTTGGTGGAGTACTAGAAACAGCGCAACAGGGCACACATGTCTCGCATGGAGGCCCAATCATTGTTGGTGAAGTGGTGCTGTTCGGCAGTGCGACTGACGCGTGCATGCTGCAGCTGAAACTCCACTATGGCCTGATGCTGCTCGCACAGTCTCTCCAGCATGTGCAAGGTGGAGTTCCACCTGGTGGGCACGTCGCATATGAGGCGGTGAGCGGGAAGGCTGATGTTCTGCTGTAGCGCAGACAGGCGAGTAGCGGCAGGATGTGAACGCCGGAAGCGTGAACAGACGGCCCTCACTTTATGCAGCAGCTCTGACATGTCGGGGTAGTTGTGAATGAACTTCTGCACCACCAAATTCAGCACATGCGCCAGGCAAGGGATGTGCGTCAAACCGGCTAGTCCCAGAGCTGCGACGAGATTTCGCCCATTATCGCACACCACCAGGCCGGGCTTGAGGCCCACTGGCAGAAACTACTCGTCGGTCTGTTGTTCAATACCCCGCTACAACTCCTGCGCGGTGTGGGGGCTGTGCCCCAAACATATGAGTTTCAGAATGGCCTGCTGACGTTTACTCCGGACTGTGCTGAAGTTGGTGGTGAAGGTGTGTGGCTGAC
This sequence comes from Bufotes viridis, assembly GCA_033119425.1. NCBI lineage: Eukaryota > Metazoa > Chordata > Amphibia > Anura > Bufonidae > Bufotes > Bufotes viridis. The sequence goes on along the minus strand of CM065590.1, from coordinate 538,529,982 downwards.
TGGATGAGCTGGTGGAAGAAGAGGAGGAGGAAGCCGAGTAGGAGGAGGAGGCTACAAGAGGCAAAGAATGATGCCCTGCGATCCTTGGCGGCGGAAGGACGTGCGCCAAGGAACTCTCCGCCTGGGGCCCAGCCGCCACTACATTTACCCAGTGTGCAGTTAGGGAGATATAGCATCCCTGGCTGTGCTTACTGGTCCACGTATCTGTGGTTAGGTGGACCTTGCCACAGATGGCGTTGCGCAGTGCACACTTGATTTTATCGGATACTTGGTTGTGCAGGGAAGACATGGCTGTCTTGGAGAAGTAGTGGCAGCTGGGAACAACATACTGTGGGACAGCCATGGACATCAGCTGTTTGATGCTGTCTGTGTCCAACAGCCTGAATGAAAACATTTCAAAGGCCAGTAGTTTAGAAATGCTGGCATTCAGGCCCAGGGCTCGAGGGTGGCTAGGTGGGAATTTACGCTTTCTCTCCAAGGTTTGTGAGATGGAGAGCTGAACGCTTCCGTGTGACATGGTGGAGATGCTTGGTGACGCAGGTGGTGGTGTCGGTGGCACATCCTTTGTTTCGTGGGCGGCAGGAGCCAACGTTCCTTCCGAGGCGGAGGAAGAGGCCGAGGCAGCAGCAGAAGAGTGAGCAGGGGGAGCCTGAGTGAGTTCCTTGCTTTTAAGGTGTTTACTCCACTGCAGTTCATGCTTTGCATGTAGATGCCTGGTCATGCAGGTTGTGCTAAGGTTCAGAACGTTAATGCCTCACTTCAGGATCTGATGGAACAGCGTGCAAACCACTCAGGTCTTGTCGTCAGCACATTTTTTAAAGAAGTGCCATGCCAGGGAACCCCTTGAAGCTGCCTTTGGGGTGCTCGGTTCCTGGTGGCGGTGGCCAGTAGCAGGCAAACTCTCTTGGCGGCGGCTGGTCTGCTTTTGCCCCCTGCTCCCTCTTTTGCTACACTGATGGCTCGGTCTCACCACTGCATCTTCCTCTGAACTATGAAAGTCTGTGGCACGACCTTCATTCCATGTGGGGTCTAGGACCTCATCATCCACTGCATCGTCTTCCACACAGTCTTTCTCCCTGACCTCCTGTTCGGTCTGCACACTGCAGAAAGACGCAGCAGTTGGCACCTGTGTTTCGTCATCATCAGAGACGTGCGGACTCCGATGAGGTGGTATTCCCATGTCATCATCATCAGGAAACATCAGTGGTTGTGCATCAGTGCATTCTATGTCTTCCACCACTGGGGAAGGGCTAGGTGGATTCCCTTGGGAAACCCTGCCAGCAGAGTCTTCAAACAGCATAAGAGACTGCTGCATAACTTGAGGCTCAGACAGTTTCCCAGATATGCATGGGGGTGATGTGACAGACTGATGGGCTTGGTTTTCAGGTGCCACCTGTTCGCTTTCTGCGGAAGACTGGGTGGGAGATAATGTTCTGAACGTGCTGGATCCACTGTCGGCCACCCAATTGACTAGCACCTGTACCTGCTCAGGCCTTACCATCCTTAGAACGGCATTGGGCCCCACCAAATATCGCTGTAAATTCTGGCGGGTACTGGACCTGAGGTAGTTGGTTCACTAGGACGTGTGGCTGTGGCAGAATGGCCACGTTCTCTCCCAGCACCAGAGGGTACACTAACACCACCACGACCGCGTCCGCGTCCCTTACTAGATGTTTTCCTCATTGTTACCGTTCACCAAGCAACACAATAAGAAAAAAAAAATAATTGGCCCAATGTATTGATTTCAAATTCAGGCCTTTTTTTAAAGGCACCTAACACCATATGCCTATTTAATTATGTAGGGTATTAGACTAATCCAGGCACATCAGTAACCACTGATTTAGGGGAATATCTCTTTTAGGGCTAGTATTTAGGCCCTGGATAAAAGGTATCCTTTTATGGACAGATTTACACTTGTCCTGCAACAGCTCGAACACCAGATTCAGGGTATTGCTATTTTGGCAATTGAATTTCACCCCAGAACTAAATATATGTTTTTGCGGACGCTATGAAACTTGGCCAGCCACAGCTGAAACCACTGATTTATGGTATTGCTATTTTGGCAATTGAATTTCACCCCAGAACAAAATATATGTTTTTGCGGACACTATGAAACTTGGCCAGCCACAGCTGAAACCATTGATTTATGGTATTGCTATTTTGGCAATTGAATTTCACACCAGAACAAAATATACCCTGTTACGGACAGATTTAAATTAGGCCTGCAACAGCTGGAACACCAGATTCAGGGTATTGCTATTTTTGCAATTGAATTTCACACCAGAACAAAATATATAATTTGCAGGAAACTATGAAACTTGGCCAGCCACAGCTGAAACCAATGATTTATGGTATTGCTATTTTGGCAATTGATTTTCACCCCAGAACAAAATATATGTTTTGGCGGACTCTATTATAGTTTGCCAGCCAGAGTTGAAACCACTGATTTATGGTATTGCTATTTTGGCAATTGAATTTCACCCCAGAACAAAATATATCCTATGCAGGACACTATGAAACTTGGCCAGCCACAGCTGAAACCACTAATTTATGGTATTGCTAATTTGGCAATTGAATTTCACCCCAGAACAAAATATATGTTTTGGCGGACACTATTATAGTTTGCCAGCCAGAGCTGAAACCACTGATTTATGGTATTGCTATTTTGGCAATTGAATTTCACCCCAGAAAAAAATATATCCTTTGCAAGACACTATAAAAATTGGCCAGCCACAACTTAAACCACTGATTTATGGTATTGCTATTTTGGCAATTGAATTTCACCCCAGAACAAAATATACCTGTTACGCACAGATTTAAACTAGGCCTGCAACAGCTGGAACACCAGATTCAGGGTATTGCTATTTTGGCAATTGAATTTCACCCCAGAACAAAATATATGATTTGCAGGACACTATGAAACTTGGCCAGCCACAGCTGAAACCACTGATTTATGGTATTGCTATCTTGGCAATTGAATTTCACCCCAGAACAAAATATATGTTTTGACGGACACTATTATAGTTTGCCAGCCAGAGCTGAAACCACTGATTTATGGTATTGCTATTTTGGCAATTGAATTTCACCCCAGAACAAAATATATCCTTTGCAGGACACTATGAAATTTGGCCAGCCACAGCTGAAACCACTGATTTATGGTATTGCTATTTTGGCAATTTAATTTCACCCCAGAACAAAATATACCCTGTTACTGGACAGATTTAAATTAGGCCTGCAACAGCTGGAACACCAGATTCATGGTATTGCTATTTTGGCAATTGAATTTCACCCCAGAACAAAATATATGATTTGCAGGACACTATGAAACTTGGCCAGCCACAGCTGAAACCACTGATTTATGGTATTGCTATTTTGGCAATTGAATTTCACCCAGAACAAAATATATGTTTTGCGGACACTATGAAACTGCCAGCAACTGAAACACTGATTTATGGTATTGCTATTTTGCAATGAATTTCACCCCAGAACAAAATATATGTTTTGCGGACATTATAATTTGCCAGCCACAGCTGAAACCACTGATTTATGGTATTGCTATTTTGGCAATTGAATTTCACCCCAGAACAAAATATATCCTATTGCAGGACACTATGAAACTTGGCCAGCCACAGCTGGAAACCACTAATTTATGGTATTGCTATTTTGGCAATTGATTTTCACCCCAGAACAAAATATATGTTTTGGCGGACACTATTATAGTTTGCCAGCCAGAGCTGAAACCACTGATTTATGGTATTGCTATTTTGGCAATTGAATTTCACCCCAGAAAAAAATATATCCTTTGCAAGACACTATAAAAATTGGCCAGCCACAACTTAAACCACTGATTTATGGTATTGCTATTTTGGCAATTGAATTTCACCCCAGAACAAAATATACCTGTTACGCACAGATTTAAACTAGGCCTGCAACAGCTGGAACACCAGATTCAGGGTATTGCTATTTTGGCAATTGAATTTCACCCCAGAACAAAATATATGATTTGCAGGACACTATGAAACTTGGCCAGCCACAGCTGAAACCACTGATTTATGGTATTGCTATCTTGGCAATTGAATTTCACCCCAGAACAAAATATATGTTTTGGCGGACACTATTATAGTTTGCCAGCCAGAGCTGAAACCACTGATTTATGGTATTGCTATTTTGGCAATTGAATTTCACCCCAGAACAAAATATATCCTTTGCAGGACACTATGAAATTTGGCCGGCCACAGCTGAAACCACTGATTTATGGTATTGCTATTTTGGCAATTTAATTTCACCCCAGAACAAAATATATGTTTTGGCGGACACTATTATAGTTTGCCAGCCAGTGCTGGGACACCAGATTTATGGTATTGCTATTTTGGCAATTGATTTTCACCCCAGAACAAAATATATGTTTTGGCAGACACTATTATAGTTTGCTAGCCAGTGCTGGGACACCAGATTTAGGGGACTGCTCTTTTGACAATTGAATTTCACCACAGAAAATAATCTATCCTTTGCCAAACAGCAGACAGTATTATACTTGGCTAGCCAAATCCGCAATACCAGATTTAGGGGATTGGTATTTTGTCAATTGTATTTAACCCCTTAATAAAATATATTAATTGCTATCCTGAGTTTCTAGGGGTGACAATTAGCACAGCCAAGCCCCTGATGTAGGATATAGCAAAAAAAAAACTAGTATTGATGGATTGATGGACTTGGTGGCAGCTTGTTCTGGTGCACCACAAGTCACAAAATGGCCGCCGATCACCCCAGAAAATAAGTGACAGAAAAACGCTCTGTGCAGCCTAAAAACCAGTGAGCAAGTAACTAGCAGAAGTTCAATCATTCACAGCTGTAGATCGATCACTTCATTCGGTGCTTTTGCAGACTTTTCCCTGCCCAATCTCGCCCTCACAGCAGCTGCGTCCTCTCCCTACACTAATCAGAGCAGTGTGACGTGCGGCGCTACGTGACTCCAGCTTAAATAGAGGCTGGGTCACATGCTGCACTTGGCCAATCACAGCCATGCCATTAGTAGGCATGGCTCTGATGGGCTCTTAGGGCAAGAAGTAAAACAATAGCTGATTGGCTGCTGTGCAGCCCTTCAGAAAGCGGGAAGAAATCGCCGAACAACGAACCCGAACTTTTTAAAAATGTTCGGGTCCGGGTCCATGTCCCGAACACCCCAAAATTCGGTACGTACCCGAACTATGCTCGAACTGTTCGCTTAACACTAGAAACCACTGATTTATGGTATTGCTTTTTTGGTAATTGAATTTCACCCCAGAACAAAATATGTCCATTGCCGGACACTTTTTAAACTTTGCCAGCCACTGCTAGGACACCAGATTTAGGGGATTGCTATTTTGGCAAATGAATTTCACCACAGAAAAAAAATCTATCCTTTGCCAGACAGCAGACAGTATTACACTTGGCTAGCCACATCTGGAACACCAGATTTAGGGGATTGCTATTTTGGCAATTGAATTTAACCCCTCAATAAAATATAGAAATTTCTATCCTTAATTTCTAGGGGTGACAATAAGCACAGCCAAGCCCCTGATGTAGGATATAGCAAAAATAAACTAGTATTGATGGACTTGATGGCAGCTTGTGCTGGTGCACCACGAGACACAAAATGGCCACCAATTACCCCAGAAGAAAGTAACAGAAAATGCTCTATGCTGCCTAAAAACCAGTGAGCAATTAACTAGCAGAAGTTGAATGATTCACAGCTGTAGATCAATCACTTCATTAGGTGTTTTTGCTGAGTTTTCCCTGCCTAATCTTGCCCTCACAGCAGCTACGTCCTATCCCTACACTAATCAGGGCAGAGTGATGTGCGGCGCTACGTGACTCCTGCTTAAATAGAGGCTGGGACACATGCTGCACTTGGCCAATCACAACCATGCCATTAGTAGGCATGGCTGTGATGGCTTCTTAGGGCAAGAAGTAAACGCTAGCTGATTGGCTGCTGTGCAGCCCTTCAGAAAGCGGGAAGAAATCGCCGAACAACGAACCCAGACTTTTTTGAAAATGTTCAGGTCCGGGTCCGTGTCCCGAACACCCCAAAATTCAGTACGAACTCGAACTATACAGTTTGGGTTCACTCATCCCTATTCAGAACCCATTCATATGGTACATCAAGTTTTTTTTTAAGGTATATAGATGATATATTCATTGTCTGGACGCGGGAGAAACATATGTTCAATGCATTTGTGGACTACTTAAATAACGCAAACGAAATTAATATGCGGTTCACCAGCAACATAAATGGAGATGAACTATATTTCCTTGATGTCAAAGTGAGGGTGAGAGATGGGCAGTTATTCCCCACCATCCATAGGAAATCAACGTCCTCAAATGCATTGTTACACTATACGAGTTACCACCCACCGCACATAAAAACCGCAATTCCATATGGCCAATTCATGCGTCTAGCTAGAATTGTGAAAGATGATACAGAATTCATAACACAATGTGCAGATTTGAAGAGACGCTTCCTGCAAAGGGGCTACCCAGAGAAAGTTGTAGATAATGCATACATAAAAATCATGCAAAACAGGTAGGCATGAGGCCACAACATAAATGCAAAAAAAAAAAGGAGAAGGCAGCATAGCAAAGATAGTGGTGATAGAGCAGTGTTCACATTTGATTACTCCCCGATGGCCTCCACAATCAAAAAAGTTATTTTAAATAATTGGCAAATGGTACAAAGGGACAAGTAGATCACTATCCCATTATTTGCTTCCGTAGAAGCAAAACAATAGGGGATGTGTAACAAGGCGCAGAAGGTGCACTCGGTCTCCCATCAGCCACAGACCTGCTGCTTAACTTCAGGAGCAAGGATCTGTGTTCAGCCTTGTTCACAGGGCAGCTTTGCTAGCAAGATGCCATTGTTAGGAGAAATTTCCCCAGCTCAGTCAATAACTGGCTGGGAAGGAGTGCTCCTAAGGGGAATTTCGCATGTGGACACTGCTCCATGTGTGAACATGTGCATAAACAGAAATACTTACAGATGGGAAGTGTGGGTCATGTTGTTAAAGAATTTATACATTGTAAAACCCAGTATGGTATACGTGATTTTTTGCCCATGCGGGAGATATTAAATTGGAAAGACACACAGGTGTCTGTATGTACGTTTCAGGGAGCACAAAAAGTCAATAACAACTATGTATGGCGCAACTAGGCTAATTGAACATATACATGCTGAACATGGGGGAACAGTGGAGTTTTAAAATGTGTGGGGATTGAAAAGGTACAAACCCCCATGAGAGGGGGGGGGGTAGAAAATGCATCCTTCTCCAGCGAGAAGCCGCATGGATATTAAAAACGCAAGCCATGGGACCTCTAGGGTTAAATGACAAAAATGATTTGGCTGTCTTCATTTGATTTGGTTTTATGTATATAAGTCTTTATGTTTCATGCATATGTATACCAGCGATACCCATGGGGGGAGGTATTTATAGCTCCCTCCCCTCTGCATCACTGGAGGCTTGACAAAGCGCAAATTAGCGCGAAACAGCTTTAGCCAATGCATGCACCTGTGTATTGTCCGCGTCAACCACTTTTATGCGCATCACGCTCGAGCACACGCGGTATTCGGCCGAACACAGCAATGTGCCGAGCATAACTATGCTCGAGCCGAACTGGTGTTCAGCCGAGCATGCTCACTCAACATTAATCCTTATTATCTGATTGGATCGAGTCTGACCCCTGACAACCCTTGAGATCAGCTGTTTGAAGAGACTGTCGGGTTACATGAGGTATCGCGATCTCTTCCTAGGCCAATGATGTCACGTTCAGTGGTTAATTGGACTACATGCAGCTCAATTGAATGGAGCTACCTGCGAGGAGGCCATGGAGCTCACGGGAGTGCGGCAGCCTCTTTAAATAGCTGATCGGCAGGTGTGCTGAAAGTCAGACCCCCACCGTTCACATACTAATGACCTGTTCTGAGGATGCCATCAGTATTAAACAGCCCCTTAAACTTTTTGGGGGTCATTTATTAAGACCAGCATTTTAGACACCAGTCTTAATAACCCCTATAGCTAGCGGGGTATCCACTGCCAGTCTAAATATAAGCCAGCTTTCTTGCTGGTTTACATTTGGATAATTTTCTATGTCCTACCGGCCCGTCCCCTTCCCCGCCCACACCACGTTCACTTTTTTATACCTGGTGTAAGAAGGGAATAGTAGAAGATTGCGGTGCAAATATCGTTTGCACTGCAATCTGCGCCAGAAATACCACTAATAGAGAAGTATTTCTCGATAGTAAATGACCGCCTATGTTTGCTGATTTGAGATGTGTGAACACCAAAGAGGTCATGTAAAATTTGTAAATTCACGAAAATGTTACTATATAGACCCGGGTATTTTACAGACAAAATAATCCCAAGTTCAATGATTAATTGGCAATAAGAATAAGTATCTATGACAATTTTGCTTTGAAATCATACTATTGGGCGTCTGCATTTTGTAGGCTGAAGTGATGCTTTATTGCTGTCTTACCCTCCCCAGGACTGAGATTTGTGTTGCAAAAAACCATCATTATCAGATGAGGATAATGCTGAATTTGTGACTCCTTTCGGAAAAGACTGCCTGGAAAAGTTCCCAGATGATGTATTTGCTTCCAACAGGCACTGCGGAGCTGCAGTGAGAAGGATTAATAGACTTCTCAGATTCCTGCTCTAGGAAGCGATTGTGTGTGACTGATCGCAGAATGTAATTGGCCGGTAGCCATGTACCTGGAAAATATGAACTTGCGCTTGTGAGACTGTGACATGTCAACATGGGTATGATATAAATTGTGCAATCAGAAGCATTGGGTGCCAGGAGCTTAACTCATTCACTGCTGTAAAAATTCAAGCAAACATTTGCATTACAATGTTATCTGGAAAGACTTAAAGGGAATAAGGGAGTTTAGAGGGAATAGCAGCCAAAAGTGGCACGTAATTTAGCAATTTTGCTTGTTGTGAATTCTTCTTTACAGTTACATTATAAGCTTATTAATATTAGTCCATTCTAGGGTTATCCAAGGGATAAATGTCTCATGCATGTATGACTTAATGGGGTATTCCCATTAAAAAAATATGTTGCAATGTGGTTGTTGTTTAAACATGGAAAAAAACAGCACTCACCAGGGATTCCAAGCCAATCATATTTGACACTGCTTGGCCCCCATTTTTCCCTGCTTCCTGGTCTAGTGATAATACATGGACATGGACTGCTGCAACCAATCACTGGGGGTTGAAGGTAGCACAGCCTCGCTACACACTGAACTCTGACACCGGCAGTGTAGCAGTGTAGTCACTTCACACTGATGAGATGTGCTGTCAGGCTGCTCAGCCTGACAGCATATCTCAGTCATGTGTGAACACTCCAGTACTATTGTAGAGCAACAGAAATCAACATGGAGCAGGATTGTATCCCTCCTTTGGCCCCTTTCACACGAGCAAGTATTCCGCGCGGGTGCAATGCGTGACATGAACGCATAGCACCCACACTGAATCCTAACCCATTCATTTCAATGAGGCTGTGTACGTGAGCGTTGTTTTTTATGCATCACTTGTGTGTTGCGTGAAATCGCAGCATGTTCTATATTCTGCATTTTTCACGCAACGCAGGCCCTATAGAAATGAATGCGTTGCATTGTAAATGCAAGTAACTTAGCAACAGTGAATGGATTTAAAAGACAGGAGGTTAAGTTCTTATTGTCTGTCTGCAGGCACTGCATGGTACAGAGATTATACCTTGTTCTCTTGCCCTTGTGGTGCAGATTTTTAAACATGAGAAAGACCCCAAAAGCCATGGATGTCCAAAAAATGATCATCCTGGTCGAGGAGAGGCCATGTATTTGGAATAGCAGGCCGGCAGAATACCTTGACCGGTCCAAGAAGGAGGACACATGGTAAGACATTGCCAAGGAAATATTTTTGACCATTTGGGAGGATAGTGAAGGCCAGAGTCGGCAGAGGTTGAGTAAGTAAAACGTGGACAATCTATACATGTTTGATCCTAGCTGTCCTCCCTAGCAAAGCATATGTTATCCTCCCTAGCATAGCACATGGCATATGTTATCCTCCCTAGCATAGCACATGGCAAATGTTATCCTCCCTAGCATAGCACATGGCATACGTTATCATCCCTAGCATAGCACATGGCATATGTTATCCTCCCTAGAATAGCACATGGCATACGTTATCCTCCCCTAGCATAGCACATGGCACATGTTATCCTCCCTAGCATAGCACATGGCATACGTTATCCTCTGTAAGATTGTATTGTTTAGTAAATGTTTGTTTGTTGTATTTTTATTGAAAGTTAATAAAGTAAAAAGTCGCTGGAAGAGCTGCCGGGACCAGGATATCCAGCAACAAGGGCGCAGTGGGTTCCAGGACATTCCAAAAAAGGCCCTATCATTTTAAGGAACAACTTATGTTCCTGTGACTGCTAATAGAGATTCGTCCATAAAGTAAATTATATCCAATGACGACTACATGCTTATTAATACACACTATATGTTTACTATGCGGGTAATGTAATTTGTACCAATCTGTAAATTAGAAATGTCATAGTTGATGCTAGCCTATCAACCAATCCAATTGCTCCTTGTATTTGCATAACTAGCAGAATAATATTACAAGGGGAATAGCATTTTTTTCAAAGGCCAGCTATGCCACTTCTAATTTCCATAATGTCGCTACATGTCCACATATGTTATATGTTGATTAGTTAAACATGACTTGTCACCACTACTGACATGGCTTTTTACATAGCTTTATGTATTCCCAATGTAATAACAATTCAGGAGCATATATTCATATTACTCTTTATGTAGTGGTGTTCCTTTATTATTCCTGCTAGAAGTTATAATTGAATTGCTATTAGACTTCAATAATAAGGTTACAGAGGGGTGTTACCAAGGTGTATCTGCATACACTCATTCTATCCAATCAGTGCTGCCATGTTTAGGTGTGCAGATACACCGCTCCCCCCAACTTGTTACTACCTCTCTGTACCCTTTAAAACTGAAGGCTAATAGCAATTCTTTCATAATTTATATTTTTCACATAATAAAGGATTGGCACTACATTGAGGCCATAAAATAGAAGTTCCAGAAATGTTAGATAATTGGGAATACATGAACTAATCAAAGAACACATGTTCGGAGTGTTGATCGGTCATATTAAAACTAGTAGTATGTTAAAACTGTATTTTGTTGATAATAGTAATATGATAATATTTATTTTAGTACATATTGGTGTGTTCATATATTAACCCCTTAAGGACCCAGTCATTTTTTTCAAATATGACATGTGTCACTTTCTGTGGTGATGACATTAAAAAGATTTTACTTATCAGGCCATTCTGAGCAGGTTTTCTCGAGACATATTGTACTTCATGACAGTTATAAAATTGAGTGAAAATATTTCATTTATAAAAAATAACAAATTTACCAAAAAAAATTGGAAAATTAGCAAATTAGCAAATTTCAATTTCTCTACTTTTATAATAGATAGTAATACCTCCAAAAATAATTATTACTTTAAATTCACCATATGTCTACTTCATGTTTGGATCATTTTTTTTCAATGACATTTTTGTTTTTGGGGACATTAGAAGGCTTAGAAGTTTAGAAGCAAATCTTAAAAATTTTCAGAAAATTTCCAAAACCCACTTTTTAAGGACCAGTTCAGGTCTGAAGTCACCTTGTGAGTAGAGTTGAGCGAAATCAAACTGTAAAGTTCGGGTTTGAACCGGACTTGAGGAATTTTTGTTCTCGGACCCGAATCCGAACATTTTCATAAAAGTTCGGGTACGAGTTCAGTGTTCGGCCGTTTATTAAAGCTTGTTGAAAGGCGTTTCACTAGTCTGCCCTTAGAAGCCATCACAGCCATGCCTTCTAATGGCATGGCTGTGATTGACTAAGTGCAGCATGTGACCCAGCCTCTATATAAGCTGGAGTCACGTAGCGCCGCATGTCATTCAGCTCTTACTAGTGTAGGGATAAGATGCTGCTTCTGTGAGGGCGAGAATAGGAAAGCATCTGATATCAGAACTTGTTGTTAACTCAGCAATCTACAGCGATTTTTTCTTGAGGGTGCAATGTAACTTTTTTTTTTACCCTGCCTTGAGCCCAGTGACACAGAAAAATACGTTTTATCCGTCTGTTAGTTAGGTGGCCTGCACTGCAAATCTGATAGTGAAATAAAATCAGTAAATTCAACTGGGACATTGTGGGAGAAAACAAACACTTTATTTTTGGCATAAAGTACCCCTGGAGCCTACACTGTCTATCTGACAGTCAAATAAAATCAGTAAATCCAGTCATTCACAAGTGGCTTGGAGGTTGTGTTCCTGCTGCACTGCATATGTGACTGGGAAATATATTCTGTAAATTCAGCGGCGTTTAGATTGTTGGGAGATCTGTACCCCTTTTTTCTTTCAAAGTACCCTTGCACTGCATACCTAACAGGGAAATATATTCAGTAAATTTGGTGGCGTTTAGATTGCTGGGAGATCTGTACCCCTTTTTTCTTTCAGACTACCCCTACACTGCTAACCTAACTGGGAAATATATTCAGTAAATTCGCGGCATTTACATTGCGGGGTGATCTGTACCCCTCTTTTCTTTCAAACTACCCCTGCACTGCATACTTGACTGGGAAAAATATTCTGTAAATTTGGTGTCATTTAGATTGTTGGGTGATCTGTACCCCTTTTTTCTTTCACACTACCACTGCACTGCATACCTGACTGGGAAATATATTCTGTAAATTCGGCGATGTTTATATTGTTGAGTGCTGTAGTTATATACTATAAAATCTCCATGATGTCTCCAAGATAAATCTGCAGCATGAGGGCCCCATGTGGCTTCTACAAACTTTCAAAATAATCCTTCAGCGGGGCGAATAGATGCCGAATGACCGGGACGCTCCACCATTACCTCTTTTTTCCTTCAAACTACCCCTGCACTGCATACCTGACTGGGAAATATATTCAGCAAACTTAGCGGCGTTTAGATTGTTGGGTGATCTATACCCCTTTTTTCTTTCAAAGTACCCCTGCACTGCATACCTAACAGGGAAATATATTCAGTAAATTTGGCGACATTTAGATTGTTGGGTGATCTGTACCCCTTCTTTCTTTCAAAGTACCCTTGCACTGCATACCTAAAAGGGAAATATATTCAGTAAATTTGGTGGCGTTTAGATTGCTGGGTGATCTGTACCCCTTTTTTCTTTCACACTACCCCTATACTGCATACTTGACAGCAAAATATATTCAGTAAATTCGGCGGGATTTAGATTGCGGGGTGATCTGTACCCCTTTTTTCTTTCACACTACCCCTGCACTGCATACCTGACTGGGAAATATATTTTGTAAATTCGGCGGCGTTTAGATTGCGGGGTGATCTGTACCCCTTTTTTTCTTTCAAACTACCCCTGCACTGCATACCTGACTTGGAAACATATTGTGTAAATTTGCGACGTTTATATTGTTGGGTGCTGTAGTTATGTGCCATAAAATCTCCATGATGTCTCCAAGATAAATCTGCTGCGTGGGGGCCCCATGTGGCTTCTACACACTTTCAAAATAATCCTTCAGCGGGGTGAATAGATGCCGAATGACCGGGACGCTCCACCATGACCCCTTTTTTCCTTCAAACTATCCCTGCACTGCTTACCTGACTGGGAAATATATTCTGAAAATTCGGCGGCATTTAGATTGTTGGCTGATCTGTACCCCTTTTTTCTTTAACACTACCCCTGCACTGCATATCTGACCTGGAAATATATTCTGTAACTTTGGCAAGGTTTAGACTGTTAGTTGATCTGTACCCCTTTTTTCTTTCATACTACCCCTGCACTGCATGCCTGACTGGGAAATATATTCTGCACGCTGGTAGACGCGCTGCTGATGGCATTCCCACCTGACACCGGGGCCTTAGTGGAAGCACAAGGCGAAGGCAGAGGAGGAGGAAGAAGTCACCAACGCAGCTGGGGCACTGCCAGAACCTTAGAAGGCAGGGTTAGCATGGCCAAAATGGGGAAATGCTTTGTCAGCATGCCACAAGAACCAGCACCACCAGCTAATATGGAACATCTTAGCAGGAGGCAGCATTTCAGCAACATGGTGGAACAGTGTGTGTGCACACGCCTTCACATACTAACTGATGGGTCTGCCCCATTCAACTTCTGGGTCTCCAAATTGGGCACATGGCCTGAGCTTGCCCTTTACACCTTGGAGGTTCTGGCCTGCCCTGCAGCCAGTGAATTGTCAAAACATGTGTTTAACACGGCAGGGGGCGTTATCACAGACAAACGCAGCCGCCTGTCCACAGCCAATGTGGACAAGCTCACGTTCATTAAAACCAGACATGGATCCCACAGGACTTGTCTTTACCTTGTGCAGAATAGACATCTATACCGGCTTTACCCAGTTATATTCCAGCACACTTTCTCTTTGTTTTCTTTTCTATATTTCCCAATGTTTTGGGGTCTAACCAAATAAAAATAAAAAAATAAACTGTGTTGTTGGCGACTACATCCTCCACCACCGCTGCCACCTACACCACCACGTCCACCGCCTCCTCAACCTCCTTCTCTATATGGACCTCCTCCTCCTCCTAGTTCAAGATTATAATTTTAAATTTTTCCTTATTCACGTTTGTTTGCATGGCAATTGTCCAGCTCTTACCCCCATTTGGCTTATTTTTTCAGCCCTCTAGCCCTTTCTATTACTTTTTTAGAGCCATTTTAGTGCCCCAAAGTTCAGGTCCCCATTGACTTCAATGGGGTTCAGGGTCAAGTTCGGGTTCCGAACTCGAACTTTGCAGCAAAGTTCGGCCGAACCCGGCAAACCCAAACTTCCAGTTGTTCGCTCAACTCTATTTGTGAGGCTTACATAATAGATACCACCCAAAAATGACTCCATTTTAGAAACAACACCCCTCCAGGTATTCAAAACTGATTACAGAAACGTTGTTTACCCTTTATGTGTTCCAAAAGAATTAATGGAAGCTTCAGAATTTAACTTTTTTGGTAGATTTTCCATTTTAATAATTTTTTCTGCTTACAAAGCAGGGGTTAACAGCCAAATAAAGCTCCATATTTATTGCCCTCATTAAGTAGTTTACAGAAACACCCCATTTGTGGTTGTAAACTGCTGTATGGCCACACAGCTGGGCGCGGCATGAAAGGAACACCAGATGGTTTTTGGAGGGCAGATTTTGCTGGACTGGTTTTTTGACACCATGTCCCATTTGAAGCCCCCCTGATGCATCCCTAGAGTAGAAACTGCAAAAAAGTGACCCCATTTAAGTAACTACAGCCCTCGAGGTATTAAAAAGTGATTTTACAAACTTTGTTAATCCTTTATGTGTTCCACAAGAGTTAATGGCAAATGGAGATGAGATTTCAAAATTTAAATTTTTTGTCAAATTTTCCATTTTAATCAATTTTTTCCAGTAACAAATCAAGGGTTAACAGCCAAGCAAAACTCAGTATTTATTTCCCTGAGTCTGTAGTTTACATCAACACCCCATATGTGTTTGTAAACTGATGCATGGCCACACAGGAGGGCGCAGAAGGAAAGGAATGCCATATGGTTTTTGGAAGGCAGATTTTGCTGGACTGTTTTTCTTGACACCATGTCCCATTTTAAGCCCCCCTGATGCACCCCTGGAGTAGAAACTCCCAAAATGTTTTACACAATAATATCATTTTTGAAACAAAAAAAAATCATGTTTAAGTGTCTCCATATTCTGAGAGTCATGTTTTTATTTTTATTTTTTGGGCGATTGTCTTAGGTGGGGTATCATTTTTGCAGGCTGAGATGACAGTTTGATTGGCACTATTTGGGGTGCATATGACTTTTTGATCGCTTGCTATTACACATTTTTTTCACTTTATTTTTTGTCCTACTTTGGCACTTCAACATTTGGGGGTCTTATCCCATTTACAATACTTTCCAATACTTGGAATGCATTGGCTGTAAGTGTAATACTGTGTGTGCTCCGATCCACGCCCGACATCACAGGTGCCGCGGTCAGCGCTGACCGCGGTAGATCGGGGATTAATGCTCTGGCATCAGTGATTTCACCGATGCTGGCGCATGCAGCAGGGGTCCGGCTATCAGTGACTGCCGGATCCCTGCAGCTAATAGTTTTCGTGTAGCTCCTGCACCCGCCCGATTACCAGGAAGTACATGTATGTCACAGGTAGAGATTAGCGAACACCTGGATGTTCGGGTTCGAGAGGTTCGGCCGAACTTCCGGAAAATGTCCGGGTTCGTGATCCGAACTCAACCCGAACTTCATCCCGAACCCGAACCCCATAGAAGTCAATGGGGACCCGAACTTTTGGGCACTAAAAAGCCTGTAAAAGACTCCCGGAAAGGGCTAGAGGGCTGCAAAAGGCAGCAAAATGTAGGCAAATCCCCTGCAAACAAATGTAGATAGGGAAATGAATTAAAATAAAATAAAATAAATAAAAATAACCTGTAAAAGACACCCAGAGGGATAATATACCGCAATAAACGCATTGCGATTACAACTTTGAGCTAACGATCACCATGGGAACGCCTCCTCCAGTAGAATGTACTGTCGGATCTGAGAATTAAGTTGAAATGCAATGCGATTCTTATATATTTGCTTAATCGCATTGCAATTTCAACTTAGCATTGCTAAATAATTCCATCCATATCGTTAACTTACTGAGTCAGTAAGTTAACGATATGGATGGAATTATTTAGCAATGCTAAGTTGAAATCGCAATGCGATTAAGCAAATATATAAGAGTCGCATAATCGCGTTCGAATAGAACTTAAAGCTGTCACTTAGTCAGTTTTAGTATTGGTGTGTTGTAATAGAAGTTACATTCGACGCTGAATATAACTTAGAGCAATACAGTCAACTTTACACTGTTAGTTTTATTATCGCGATAATACAACTATTCAAGAATCGTGTACGTGCGTCTGTACGTGTGTGCGTTACCTCGGATCGGATCGAGAGAGACGAGAGTGGAGATTGGTGACTGTCCCAGCGATTATGGCGAAAAGTAATTTCTCTAAAGAAGAGCTGGATTTCTTAATAACTGTAAGTAATTGAACTTAGTTAGTGTGTAATTCAGTAATGTGATTTAAACTTATTTATTAATGATTTTTATTAGCCAAGAAGCCTGCAGGCCTTCACTGATCTCATAACTGCCTTACACTGTCACATGTCCTACTGCTTGGTGACATAAACTCATCACAGGCTTTAGCAGACTGCACAACTACATGAGTGATTAGTGAAAGACACTGTTAAAGGGGTGGCAATGTTCAAGTCACTTTTAAAGGGATGACGATGTTCAAGTCACTTTTAAAGGGATGGCGATGTTCAAGTCACTTTTAAAGGGATGGCAATGTTCATGTCACTTTAAAAGGGGCTGCAGTGTTCAAGTCACTTTTAAAGGGGTGGCAATGTTCAAGTCACTTTTAAAGGGATGGAGAATTGGCGATGTTCAAGTCAGTTTTAAAGGGATGGCGATGTTCAAGTCACTTTTAAAGGGGCTGCAGTGTTCAAGTCACTTTTAAAGGGGCGGCAATGTTCAAGTCACTTTTAAAGGGATGGAGAATTGGCGATGTTCAAGTCAGTTTTAAAGGGATGGCGATGTTCAAGTCACTTTTAAAGGGGCGGCAATGTTCAAGTCACTTTTAAAGGGATGGCGATGTTCTACTCTTTGACTGGTTTGATATTAAATGTTATTTTTGATGGTTCTTATGACTATGATAACTAATAATTGTATTTTAGAACTGTGGGATTACATGATTTAATTGTTATCTTGCAGGAAATGTTGGAGAAGGGGTACGACCGCAGAAGGTCAAGGGGCGAAAAGCAGGCCATCGGAAGGATGCGATTCTAAAAAAGTGGTCAGATCTGAAGCGCCACCGGATGGATCTGATCACTAAGATCCGAGATAAATCTCTTCCTTGTACAATACTCAGGGCCGGCGCCACCTGTAAGGCGACCTAGGCAATTGCCTAGGGCGCAATTTAGCAGGGGGCGCCGGAACCCTGCGATAAAAAAAAAAAAAAAAAAAAACTTATGTGGTAACGCCGCGGGGCGGCCGGCGCGCCGCCCGCTATCATTTTGCACTGCCTGAGGGGGGCGGACCGCACCGGGTGACACCAGTCCCTGGGGTAACACCCGGTGCGGTCTCCCGCCCCAGGCACCAGAGCAGAGTCGCGGCAGCGGAGCGTGCAGGAGGAGTGCGGGCCGGAGGCGTGTCCCGTCCTCCCTGTGCATCTGATAGGCTGCCGGCCTAGTGCTGGCAGGCAGTCTATCAGAGGCCGGTTCAGGAGGCGCGATGACGTCATCGCGCCGCCTGAGCCGTACAGCGCGGACACAGGCCGGAAGAGGCCTGCATCGCATCGCTGCCATGGAGGTAAGTATGTGTTTTCTTGTTTTTTTTGTGTTTTTTTTTTTGGTTGGCTACTGGCACATAAGGAGGGGCGGCGGCGCATAAGGGGACTGCTAGCACATTAGGGGGCTACTGGCTCATAAGGGGGGTCACTGGCACATTAGGGGGTCACTGGCGCATAAGGGGTCTACTGGCACATTGGGGGCTACTGGCTCATAAGGGGGTCACTGGCGCATAAGGGGCTACTGGCGCATAAGGGGCTACTGGCTCATAAGGGGCTACTGGCACATAAGGGGGCTACTGGCTCATAAGGGGTGCTACTGGCATATAAGGGGCTACTGGCATATAAGGGGCTACTGGCATATAAGGGACTACTGGCACATAAGGGGGCTACTGGCTCATAAGGGTGCTACTGGCATATAAGGGGCTACTGGCATATAAGGGGCTACTGGCATATAAGGGACTACTGGCACATAAGGGGGCTACTGGCTCATAAGGGTGCTACTGGCATATAAGGGGCTACTGGCATATAAGGGGCTACTGGCATATAAGGGACTACTGGCACATAAGGGGGCTACTGGCACATAAGGGGGCTACTGGCAGCGGCGGCGCATAAGGGACTGCTGGCACATTAGGGGGCTACTGGCTCATAAGGGGGTCACTGGCACATTAGGGGGCTACTGGCTCATAAGGGGGCTACTGGCACATTGGGGGCTACTGGCTCATAAGGGGGTCACTGGCGCATAAGGGGGCTACTAGCGGCGGCGCATAAGGGACTACTGGCACATAAGGGGGCTACTGGCTCATAAGGAGCTACTGGCACATAAGGGGGCTACTGGCACATAAGGGGGCTACTGGCATATAAGGGGATACTGGCATATAAGGGGCTACTGGCACATAAGGGGGCTACTACGGCGGCGCATAAGGGACTGCTGGCACATTAGGGGGCTACTGGCTCATAAGGGGGTCACTGGCACATTAGGGGGCTACTGGCTCATAAGGGGGTCACTGGCGCATAAGGGGCTACTGGCACATTGGGGGCTACTGGCGCATAAGGGGGCTACTGGCGGCGGCGCATAAGGGGACTACTGGCACATAAGGGGGCTACTGGCTCATAAGGGGACTACTGGCACATAAGGGGCCACTGGCATATAAGGGGCTACTGGCACATAAGGGGGCTACTGGCACATAAGGGGACTACTGGCACATAAGGGGGCTACTGGCTCATAAGGGACTACTGGCATATAAGGGGGCTACTGGCACATAAGGGGGCTACTGGCACTGTGGCACATAAGGGGGGCTACTGGCACATGAGGGGGCTACTGGCACATGAGGGGGCTACTGGCACATGAGGGGGCTACTGGCACATGAGGGGGCTACTGGCACATGAGGGGGCTACTGGCACATGAGGGGGGCTACTGGCACATAAGGGGCACTACTGGCACATAAGGGGGACTACTGGCACATAAGGAGGGCTATTATTATTGTTATAAGGCCGCCTCTGTACTATTATTATTATAATGGCCCCCTCTGTATTATTCTTATGTTAATAGCCCCCACTGTATTAGTATTTATACAGAGGGGGCCGTTATTTAATAATAATAGCACAGAGAGGGCCTTTATATTAATAATAATACCGAGCTGTGTTGCCATGTTGGAGGGGGAGAATTGGGATATACCCTATATACTGTGTATTATATTATGGGGGCACTAGGAGGAAGGCGGGAGAGGAGCACTATGGGGGCATTTACTAGGGGGACTATATAGGACTTTAGGATAAGACACATCATCTGCTCCGCCGATCCCCACAGTATACCTCTACACCGATCCCCCGGCCAAAGTGTGAAGTGGTGTCCGAGATCCCCAAGGGCCAAGCCAAGTAACTGTAAGTTTTCATGTGAAATATGTTTGTTATACACATATAGCATACACTGCGCACAGCGTCATTGATTGCTATGACGCCGTGCGCTTCGTGCCGCCGCTACAGTACTGTAAGGGCAGATCATCTGATGGGGGGGGGGGCGTCAATTTTTATCTTGCCTAGGGCGTCAAAAATTCTTGCACCGGCCCTGACAATACTTATTTGCATAACTGAGCAGATAGATAACACAATATGTTGGTGAGAGAAATAAGTATTTTTTAACCCTTTACAATAAATCACTTAGTACAGTGGTGTTGAACTGATGGGAAAGGGTGCTAAAAGTGGCAATATGAGACCTCTTTCTGGGCCACATATGTTTTTTGACTTTACACAGTTGACTTTGGCCCCTGAAGCTTGTCCAAACTCCTCGCACGTCTGGACAAGTGTAGAAAACAAGCATCGATCAGGACAATTAGGCCACATGCCCAAATGAAGTCATAGACTCGAATCACTCTTGTTCCCTGGGGAGTGGCCCAACACCCAATAGCAGCAGTGAGTTGAAGCTGAACTTAATCAACGATGCTCAAAGGCAGAGTGCAGGGGGTACCCACAGGGTCCTGGTCCGGCAGGTCAAGGCAGACACTGATGATACTACACTTGATCTAAGCCAAAAGGAGAAGAAAGATAGGTGTAGTTAATTATAATGCCATCCAGACACTACCATAGATTAATTTGTGTACCCTTAACTGTAATTTGGCTTTACTTGTTTATCTTGGCATTTTTAAAAAATTTGGTCATCATCATCATTACAGATGCTCCGCTTCCCAAAGTGAGAGCCAAGCTCTCTAAAAAGAAGAAGGCGGTGGAGGTGGAGGAGAAGACAGACCACTCGGACGAGCAGGAAGAGGCAGGGCCATCAGGCTATTGGGCCCATAGCCCACCTGCTGCAGTGGAAGAGGGTGATGACTTTGAGGAGGCAGAAGAGGAGATGGTCACTACCCCCCGACAAGAAGGTAAATGGATGATGTGGATATTTTTATTTATTCAGTGTCCCAGAAAGCTAATGTTACGGGTGGGAGTACTGATTTCCATAACGTATCTAACTGCCACATCCATTTTTGGAAGTACGATATAACAAGCATGCAATATATTGAATATATTTTAACAAACTATATTATTTTTTTAAATGAAGAAAATATAATAAAACAGGCAACAAATAAAGTACAACACATAACAGTAATATAAAAAATAAACACTAAAAAGTAATTGATCAACATCAAAACCATTAACGTAACTACTAAGTCAATAACCCAAAACTAAAAGGAACTATTATTAATCCTACCTAAACCAATATATAACAGATTTACATAGTAACATAGTAACATAGTATATAAGACCGAAAAAAGACATTTGTCCATCCAGTTCGGCCTGTTTCCTACAAGTTGATCCAGAGGAAGGCAAAAACCCCTGTGAGGCAGAAGCCAATTTTCCTCACATAAGGGGAAAAAAAAATTCCTTCCCGACTCCAATCAGGCAATCAGAATAACTCCCTGGATCAACGACCCCTCTCTAGTA
Source organism: Bufotes viridis (assembly GCA_033119425.1). Classification (NCBI taxonomy): domain Eukaryota; kingdom Metazoa; phylum Chordata; class Amphibia; order Anura; family Bufonidae; genus Bufotes; species Bufotes viridis. The sequence continues at coordinate 538,508,142 of CM065590.1, read as the reverse complement.
GCTATAGCCTGTAATATTATTACACTCCAGAAATAAATCCAGTCCCCTCTTGAATTCCTTTATTGTACTCACCATCACCACCTCCTCAGGCAGAGAGTTCCATAGTCTCACTGCTCTTACAGTGAAGAATCCCTTTCTATGTTTGTGTACAAACCTTCTTTCCTCCAGACGCAGAGGATGTCCCCTTGTCACAGTCACAGTCCTGGGGATAAATAGATGATGGGAGAGATCTCTGTACTGACCCCTGATATATTTATACATAGTTATTAGATCTCCCCTTAGTCGTCTTTTTTCTAAAGTGAATAACCCTAATTTTGATAACCTTTTACGGTACTGTAGATCCCTCAATCCAGTTATTACTTTAGTTGCCCTCCTCTGAACCCTCTCCAGCTCTGCTATGTCTGTCTTGTTCACAGGAGCCCAGAACTGTACACAGTACTCCATGTGTGGTCTAACCAGTGATTTTCAAGAAAAAAATATCATCTCAGCTTTATTTAACAATTAATGATTGTATTTTAATGTACATTTCCAAATTTTATTTCATTTATTTTACAGCTGACAACATCATGTTAAAAAAAAATAAAAACAATGGGAAGGAAGCACCAGCTGCAAATGCAGCAGTTCAGGGAGCAGCAAACAAGGAAGATGAGGCAGCTCAAGATGCAGTTCTCCCACCAAATGCGAGCCATGGAGGAGGCTCATCTTAAGGACATCGATGATCTGCTGGAGGAGCAGAGAAAAATTAAAAAATTACCCTAATTTTTTTGGTTATTTATATATTTATGTTAAAAAATAATTATATTTTGTTAAAGATTATTTTATAAAACTATAATGTTAAATCAAATTTATTGCGTTTTGTTTGATTGGAAACAAAGGGTACAGATAGTGTTGCCCATATTAATAATTATTTTTCAAGGGTTTCAAGTTCAACTGGTTTATGTGCTAGATCTGGTAAGGTTTTTGGTAAGGCTGTAAAACACACCCGGAAAGGGCTAGAGGGCTGCAAAAGGCAGCAAAATGTAGGTAAATCCCCTGCAAACAAATGTAGATAGGGAAATGATGAGTTAACATAAAATAAATAAAAATTAAACAATATTAATTGGAGTGAGGTCCCATAGCACAGAATCAGGCTTCAAGTCACCCACCAATGGAGAAGTTCACTTACTATTATTTCGACCCCAGCACCCAGACAAAGGAGAGAGGTCCCACAGCAGAGAATCAGGCATCATATCAACCACCACAGGAGTAGGCCACCATTTAGTTACTTTGACCCCTTCACCCAGACAGAAGAGAGAGGCCACACAGCACATATTCAGGCATCATATCAACCACCGCAAGAGAAGGACACTTTTAGATACTTTGACCCCTGCACCCAGGAAGAGGAGAGAGGTTCCACAGCAGAGAATCAGGCATAATATCAACCACCATAGGAGAAGCCACCATAAAGTTACTTTGACCCCTTCACCCAAACAGAGGAGAGAGGCCCCACAGCACATATTCAGGCATAATATCAACCACCACAGGAGAAGCCACCATAAAGGTACTTTGACTCTTGCACCCAGGAAGAGGAGAGAGGTTCCACAGCAGAGAATCAGGCATAATATCAACCACCACAGGAGAAGCCACCATAAAGTTACTTTGACCCCTGCACCCAGGAAGAGGAGAGAGGTTCCACAGCACATATTCAGGCATCATATAAACCACCACAGTAGTAGGCCACCATTTAGTTACTTTGACCCCTTCACCCAGACAGAGGAGAGAGGCCACACAGCACATATTCAGGCATCATATCAACCACCGCAAGAGAAGGACAATTTTAGATACTTTGACCCCTGCACCCAGGAAGAGGAGAGAGGTTCCACAGCAGAGAATCAGGCATAATATCAACCACCACAGGAGAAGCCACCATAAAGTTACTTTGACCCCTTCACCCAAACAGAGGAGAGAGGCCCCACAGCACATATTCAGGCATCATATAAACCACCACAGGAGTAGGCCACCATTTAGTTACTTTGACCCCTTCACCCAGACAGAGGAGAGAGGTTCCACAGCAGAGAATCAGGCATAATATCAACCACCACAGGAGAAGCCACCATAAAGTTACTTTGACCCCTGCACCCAGGAAGAGGAGAGAGGTTCCACAGCACATATTCAGGCATCATATAAACCACCACAGGAGTAGGCCACCATTTAGTTACTTTGACCCCTTCACCCAGACAGAGGAGAGAGGCCCCACAGCACATATTCAGGCATCATATCAACCACCACAGGAGAAGGCCTCTTTCAGTGACTTAGGCCTTTGGACCCAGACAGAGGAGAGAGGTCAGAGATTAGCTTCATATCCCCCAGCACAGCAGAAGACCGCTTTATTTGACTTAGGCCTCAGCACCCAGACAGAGGACAGAGGTAGCATGGCAGAGGTTATGGCTTTATGTCACCCGATAGTTTAACAGGCCACTTTCATCTAGTTAGGCCCCGGCGCCCAGACAGAGGAGAGTTTCATTCAACTGTGGGTTACATAAAATTTGTATTAAATAAAGAAGTGGCCCGTAGTACAACAAGACATGTTTTAGGCAGTTATTAAGGACTACTCTGCACAAGGGAGGACAGGTCCTGTGGGATCCATGCCTGGTTCATCTTTATGAACGCCAGCTTGTCCACATTGGCTGTGGACAGGCGGCTGCGCTTGTCAGTAATGACGCCCCCGCCGTGCTGAATACGCGCTTCTGATAAAACGCTGGCCGCCGGGCAGGAAAGCACCTCCAAGGCATAACATGCTAACTCTGGCCACGTGGACAATTTTGAAACCCAGAAGTTGAATGGGGCCGAACCGTCCGTCAGTACGTGGAGGGGTGTGCAGACATACTGTTCAACCATGTTAGTGAAATGCTGCCTCCTGCTAACACGCTCCGTATCAGGTGGTGGGGCAGTTAGCTGTGGCGTGGAGACAAAACTTGTCCACATTTCTGCCATGCTAACCCTGCCCTCAGAGGAGCTGGCCGTGATACTGCTGCGTGGGCGACCTCTAGCTCCTCCTCTGCCTTGGCCTTGGCCTTCCACCTGTTCCCCTGTGACAGTTGGGAATGCTCTCAGGAGCGCTGTCTACCAGCGTGCGCTTGTACTCGCGCATCTTCCTATCACGCTCCAGTGCAGGAAGTAAAGTGGGCACATTGTCTTTGTACCGGGATCCAGCAGGGTGGCCACCCAGTAGTCAGCACACGTTAAAATGTGGGCAACTCTGCTGTCGTTGCGCAGGCACTGCAGCATGTAATCGCTCATGTGTGCCAGGCTCCCCAGAGGTAAGGACAAGCTGTCCTCTGTGGGAGGCGTATCGTCATCGTCCACCGTATCCCCCAGCCACGCACTAGTGATGGGCCTGAGCTGTGTGGGCTGCCACCCTGCTGTGAACCTGCTTCATCCTCGTCCTCCTCCACCTCCTCCTCATCCTCCTCGTCCTCCATTAGAGTGCCTTGGCTGGCGACTTGTGAACCTGCCCTCTGCTGCTTCAAAAACCTCCCTCTGAGCTACTTCTAACAGACTGGCCTGAAAGTCTTAGAAACGAGCCCTCCTCCTCCTCCTCCTCCTCCTCCACCTGGGCCACCTCCTCTTCCATCATTGCCCTAAGCGCTTTCTCTAGGAGACATAGAATTGGTATTGTAACGCTGATAACAGTGTCATCGCCACTGGCCATTTTGGTGGAGTACTCAAAGCAGTGCAGCAGGGCACACAGGTCTCGCATGGAGGCCCAATCATTGGTGGTGAAGTGGTGCCGCTCCGCAGTACGACTGACGCGAGCGTGCTGCAGCTGAAACTCCACTATGGCCTGCTGCTGCTCGCACAGTCTCTCCAGCATGTGCAAGGTGGAGTTCCACCGGGTGGGCACGCCGCATATGAGGCGGTGAGCGGAAGGCCGAAGTTCCGCTGTAGCGCAGACAGGCGAGCAGCGGCAGGATGTGAACGCCGGAAGCGCGCACAGACGGCCCGCACTTTATGCAGCAGCTCTGACATGTTGGGGTAGTGGTGAATGAACCTCTGCACCACCAAATTCAGCACATGCGCCAGGCAAGGGATGTGCGCCAAACCGGCTAGTCCCAGAGCTGCCACGAGATTTCGCCCATTATCGCATACCACCAGGCCTGGCTTGAGGCCCACCGGCAGCAACCACTGGTCCGTCTGTTGTTCAATACCCCGCCACAACTCCTGCGCGGTGTGGGGCCTGTCCCCAAACATAAGAGTTTCAGAATGGCCTGCTGACGTTTACCCCGGGCTGTGCTGAAGTTGGTGGTGAAGGTGTGTGGCTGACAGGAGGAGCTGGTGGAAGCAGTGCAGGAGGAAGCCGAGTAGGAGGAGGAGGCTACAGGAGGCAGAGAATGATGCCCTGCGATCCTAGGTGGCGGAAGGACGTGCGCCAAGGAACTCTCCGCCTGGGGCCCAGCCGCCACTACATTCACCCAGTGTGCAGTTAGTGAGATATAGCGTCCTTGGTCGTGCTTACTGGTCCACGTATCTGTGGTTAGGTGGACCTTGGCACAAATGGCGCTGCGCAGTGCACACTTGATTTTATCAGACACTTGCATGTGCAGGGAAGGCACGGCTGTCTTGGAGAAGTAGTGGCGGCTGGGAACCACATACTGGGGGACAGCCATGGCCATCAGCTGTTTGAAGCTGTCTGTGTCCACTCAGCCGGAATGACAGCATTTCAAAGGCCAGTAGTTTAGAAATGCTGGCATTCAGGCCAAGGGCTCGAGGGTGACTAGGTGGGAATTTGCGCTTCCTCTCAAAGGTTTGAGAGATGGAGAGCTGAACGCTGCTGTGTGAAATAGTGGAGACGCAAGGTGACGGTGGCGGTGGTGGTGGTGGTGTCGGTGGCACATCCTCTGTTTGCTGCTCGGCAGGTGGCAACATTCCTCTCGAGGCGGAAGCCGAGGCAGCAGCGGTAGAGGGAGCAGGGGAGCCTGAGCGGGTTCATTGTTTTTGAGGTGTGCACTCCACTGCAGTTCATGCTTTGCATGTAGATGCCTGATCATGCAGGTGGTGCTCAGGTTAAGAACGCTAATGCCTCGCCTCAGGGTCTGATGGCACAGCGTGCAAACCACTCTGGTCTTGTCCTCAGCACATTGTTTGAAGAAGTGCCATGCCAGGGAACTCCTTGAAGATGCCTTTGGGGTGCTGGGTCCCTGTTGGCACTGGCCAATAGCAGGCGAACTCTCGGGACGGCGGGTGTTCTGCTTTTGCCCCCTGCTCCCTCTTTGGCTTCGCTGTTGTCTCGGTCTCACCACTGCCTCTTCCTCTGAACTATTTAAGTCAGCGGCACGACCTTCAGTCCATGTGGGGTCTAAGACCTCATCGTCCTCTGCATCGTCTTCCACCCAGTCTTCCTCCCTGACCTCCTCCTGTTCAGTCTGCACACTGCAATAAGACGCGGCAGTGGGCACCTGTGTTTCGTCATCATCAGACACTCGGTCACTCTGCTGTGGTGGTATTCCCATGTCCTCATCATCTGGATACATAAGTGGTTGTAGCGTCAGTGCATGGTATGTCTTCCACCGCTAGGGAAGGGCTAGGTGGACGCCCCTGGGAACCCCTGCCAGCAGAGTCTTCAAACAGAAGAAGAGACTGCTGCATAACTTGAGGCTCGGACAGTTTCCCTGATATGCATGGGGGTGATGTGACAGACTGATGGGCTTGGTTTTCCGGTGCCACCTGTGCGCTTCCGCAGAAGACTGGGCGGAAGACAATGTGGTGAACGTGCTGGAAGCACTGTCGGCCACCCAATCGACTAATGCCTGTACCTGCTCAGGCCTTACCATCCTCATAACGGCATTGGGCCCCACCAAATATCGCTGTAAATTCTGCCGGCTACTTGAGGGAGTTGGTTCACTACTTTGTGCGCCTGAGGCCGAACGGCCACGTCCTCTGCCAGCAACAGAGACTCCACGGACCCCACCACGACCGCGTCCTCGTCCCTTAATAGAATGTTTTCTCATTGTTGCGATTCAACTCGCACCACAATAAAATATATTATTTTTTAGCCCCAAAATTCACACACTGGAAGATATACCGTAATTCCTTTTTCCGGTATTAATTACAAGAAAACTGCTGCAAATTGGACACCAGAATTTTTTAAATGCTACTTATGTTAAATGAATTCCCACAGTGGGAGAACTATTTCCTTTTACAGGAGTAACAACGTGCGGCCTACTATTTCGGGTGTCACCAACACCAGATTGATTAAATTGGCCTTTTTGGAACCAAAATGACAACACTGGACACTATAATGCCTTTTTCTGGTATTAATTACAAGAAGACTGCTGCAAATTGGACACCAGAATTTTTTAAATGCTACTTATGTTAAATGAATTCCCACAGTGGGAGAACTATTTCCTTTTACAGGAGTAACAACGTGCGGCCTACTATTTCGGGTGTCACCAACACCAGATTGATTAAATTGGCCTTTTTGGAACCAAAATGACAACACTGGACACTATAATGCCTTTTTCTGGTATTAATTACAAGAGGACTGCTGCAAATTGGACACCAGAATTTTTTAAATGCTACTTATGTTAAATGAATTCCCACAGTGGGAGAACTATTTCCTTTTACAGGAGTAACAACGTGCGGCCTACTATTTCGGGTGTCACCAACACCAGATTGATTAAATTGGCCTTTTTGGAACCAAAATGACAACACTGGACACTATAATGCCTTTTTCTGGTATTAATTACAAGAAGACTGCTGCAAATTGGACACCAGAATTTTTTAAATGCTACTTATGTTAAATGAATTCCCACAGTGGGAGAACTATTTCCTTTTACAGGAGTAACAACGTGCGGCCTACTATTTCGGGTGTCACCAACACCAGATTGATTAAATTGGCCTTTTTGGAACCAAAATGACAACACTGGACACTATAATGCCTTTTTCTGGTATTAATTACAAGAGGACTGCTGCAAATTGGACACCAGAATTTTTTAAATGCTACTTATGTTAAATGAATTCCCACAGTGGGAGAACTATTTCCTTTTACAGGAGTAACAACGTGCGGCGTACTATTTCGGGTGTCACCAACACCAGATTGATTAAATTGGCCTTTTGGAACCAAAATGACAACACTGGACACTATAATGCCTTTTTCTGGTATTAATTACAAGAAGACTGCTGCAAATTGGACACCAGAATTTTTTAAATGCTACTTATGTTAAATGAATTCCCACAGTGGGAGAACTATTTCCTTTTACAGGAGTAACAACGTGCGGCCTACTATTTCGGGTGTCACCAACACCAGATTGATTAAATTGGCCTTTTTGGAACCAAAATGACAACACTGGACACTATAATGCCTTTTTCTGGTATTAATTACAAGAGGACTGCTGCAAATTGGACACCAGAATTTTTTAAATGCTACTTATGTTAAATGAATTCCCACAGTGGGAGAACTATTTCCTTTTACAGGAGTAACAACGTGCGGCCTACTATTTCGGGTGTCACCAACACCAGATTGATTAAATTGGCCTTTTGGAACCAAAATGACAACACTGGACACTATAATGCCTTTTTCTGGTATTAATTACAAGAAGACTGCTGCAAATTGGACACCAGAATTTTTAAATGCTACTTATGTTAAATGAATTCCCACAGTGGGAGAACTATTTCCTTTTACAGGAGTAACAACGTGCGGCGTACTATTTCGGGTGTCACCAACACCAGATTGATTAAATTGGCCTTTTTGGAACCAAAATGACAACACTGGACACTATAATGCCTTTTTCTGGTATTAATTACAAGAGGACTGCTGCAAATTGGACACCAGAATTTTTTAAATGCTACTTATGTTAAATGAATTCCCACAGTGGGAGAAGTATTTCCTTTTACAGGAGTAACAACGTGCGGCGTACTATTTCGGGTGTCACCAACACCAGATTGATTAAATTGGCCTTTTGGAACCAAAATGACAACACTGGACACTATAATGCCTTTTTCTGGTATTAATTACAAGAGGACTGCTGCAAATTGGACACCAGAATTTTTTAAATGCTACTTATGTTAAATGAATTCCCACAGTGGGAGAACTATTTCCTTTTACAGGAGTAACAACGTGCGGCCTACTATTTCGGGTGTCACCAACACCAGATTGATTAAATTGGCCTTTTGGAACCAAAATGACAACACTGGACACTATAATGCCTTTTTCTGGTATTAATTACAAGAGGACTGCTGCAAATTGGACACCAGAATTTTTTAAATGCTACTTATGTTAAATGAATTCCCACAGTGGGAGAACTATTTCCTTTTACAGGAGTAACAACGTGCGGCCTACTATTTCGGGTGTCACCAACACCAGATTGATTAAATTGGCCTTTTGGAACCAAAATGACAACACTGGACACTATAATGCCTTTTTCTGGTATTAATTACAAGAGGACTGCTGCAAATTGGACACCAGAATTTTTTAAATGCTACTTATGTTAAATGAATTCCCACAGTGGGAGAACTATTTCCTTTTACAGGAGTAACAACGTGCGGCGTACTATTTCGGGTGTCACCAACACCAGATTGATTAAATTGGCCTTTTGGAACCAAAATGACAACACTGGACACTATAATGCCTTTTTCTGGTATTAATTACAAGAGGACTGCTGCAAATTGGACACCAGAATTTTTTAAATGCTACTTATGTTAAATGAATTCCCACAGTGGGAGAACTATTTCCTTTTACAGGAGTAACAACGTGCGGCCTACTATTTCGGGTGTCACCAACACCAGATTGATTAAATTGGCCTTTTGGAACCAAAATGACAACACTGGACACTATAATGCCTTTTTCTGGTATTAATTACAAGAGGACTGCTGCAAATTGGACACCAGAATTTTTAAATGCTACTTATGTTAAATGAATTCCCACAGTGGGAGAACTATTTCCTTTTACAGGAGTAACAACGTGCGGCGTACTATTTCGGGTGTCACCAACACCAGATTGATTAAATTGGCCTTTTGGAACCAAAATGACAACACTGGACACTATAATGCCTTTTTCTGGTATTAATTACAAGAGGACTGCTGCAAATTGGACACCAGAATTTTTTAAATGCTACTTATGTTAAATGAATTCCCACAGTGGGAGAACTATTTCCTTTTACAGGAGTAACAACGTGCGGCGTACTATTTCGGTGTCACCAACACCAGATTGATTAAATTGGCCTTTTGGAACCAAAATGACAACACTGGACACTATAATGCCTTTTTCTGGTATTAATTACAAGAGGACTGCTGCAAATTGGACACCAGAATTTTTAAATGCTACTTATGTTAAATGAATTCCCACAGTGGGAGAACTATTTCCTTTTTACAGGAGTAACAACGTGCGGCCTACTATTTCGGGTGTCACCAACACCAGATTGATTAAATTGGCCTTTTTGGAACCAAAATGACAACACTGGACACTATAATGCCTTTTTCTGGTATTAATTACAAGAGGACTGCTGCAAATTGGACACCAGAATTTTTTAAATGCTACTTATGTTAAATGAATTCCCACAGTGGGAGAACTATTTCCTTTTAAAGGAGTAACAACGTGCGGCCTACTATTTCGGGTGTCACCAACACCAGATTGATTAAATTGGCCTTTTTGGAACCAAAATGACAACACTGGACACTATAATGCCTTTTTCTGGTATTAATTACAAGAGGACTGCTGCAAATTGGACACCAGAATTTTTTAAATGCTACTTATGTTAAATGAATTCCCACAGTGGGAGAACTATTTCCTTTTACAGGAGTAACAACGTGCGGCGTACTATTTCGGGTGTCACCAACACCAGATTGATTAAATTGGCCTTTTGGAACCAAAATGACAACACTGGACACTATAATGCCTTTTTCTGGTATTAATTACAAGAGGACTGCTGCAAATTGGACACCAGAATTTTTTAAATGCTACTTATGTTAAATGAATTCCCACAGTGGGAGAACTATTTCCTTTTTAAAGGAGTAACAACGTGCGGCCTACTATTTCGGGTGTCACCAACACCAGATTGATTAAATTGGCCTTTTGGAACCAAAATGACAACACTGGACACTATAATGCCTTTTTCTGGTATTAATTACAAGAGGACTGCTGCAAATTGGACACCAGAATTTTTAAATGCTACTTATGTTAAATGAATTCCCACAGTGGGAGAACTATTTCCTTTTTAAAGGAGTAACAACGTGCGGCCTACTATTTCGGGTGTCACCAACACCAGATTGATTAAATTGGCCTTTTTGGAACCAAAATGACAACACTGGACACTATAATGCCTTTTTCTGGTATTAATTACAAGAAGACTGCTGCAAATTGGACACCAGAATTTTTTAAATGCTACTTATGTTAAATGAATTCCCACAGTGGGAGAAGTATTTCCTTTTTACAGGAGTAACAACTTGTGGTGTACTATTTCGGGTGTCACCAACACCAGATTGATTAAATTGGTCTTTTTGGAACCAAAATGACAACACTGGACACTATAATGCCTTTTTCTGGTATTAATTACAAGAGGACTGCTGCAAATTGGACACCAGAATTTTTTAAATGCTACTTATGTTAAATGAATTCCCACAGTGGGAGAAGTATTTCCTTTTTACAGGAGTAACAACGTGCGGCGTACTATTTCGGGTGTCACCAACACCAGATTGATTAAATTGGTCTTTTTGGAACCAAAATGACAACACTGGACACTATAATGCCTTTTTCTGGTATTAATTACAAGAGGACTGCTGCAAATTGGACACCAGAATTTTTTAAATGCTACTTATGTTAAATGAATTCCCACAGTGGGAGAACTATTTCCTTTTCAAAGGAGTAACAACGTGCGGCCTACTATTTCGGGTGTCACCAACACCAGATTGATTAAATTGGCCTTTTTGGAACCAAAATGACAACACTGGACACTATAATGCCTTTTTCTGGTATTAATTACAAGAGGACTGCTGGTATTTCAGAACACCGGAATTTTTAAAATGCTGGTTTTGGTACATAAATTGCCCACACTGGGAGAATTATTGCCTAAACCTTTTTACAGTATTATTTACTGAAGGAGTGCTTCTTCTGGTCTAACACCAGAATTATGTTTGTTACAGGGAAAGATTTTTTAATTTATATTTCTGGCAAAAAAAAAATTATTTAATTTCTGGCTGACAGTATTGGGCCTGGCTGTAGTGACACTGGCTAGCCTAGCTGGAACAGCACATTCATGGGATTTGCTATCCAAGTGGGTTACTTTCAGTTTCACCACTGATATATTAAATATATTGGCAGTTAGTAGGGGTGACACAAGCACAGCCAAACCCCTGATGTAGTATATCTATGAAAAAATCGACTATTACATGAGATTAATGGACGCTGTGGCAGCTTTTGCTGTAGCACCACAAGTCCCAAAATGGCCGCCGCCTATCAGCCCAGTAACATGTGCCAGAAAATGGTCTGCCCAGCCAGAAAAAAATTGACTTTGACTGAGCAGCTGAATCGCTGTTGTTCTGTGTCACAGGAGTAGATTTTTCAATTCTTTGGAGCTTTTCTTTGGACTCTGTGGCAGCTTGAGCTGTCGCACCACAGGTCCCAAAATGGCCGCCGCCGGTCAGCCCAGTTACATGTGCCGGTAAAAATCGATCTGGCCAGTGTAAAAAAATAAACTTTCAGTGAACAGCTCAGCTGAGTTGTTCTGATGCACAGGTTTAGATCATTCACTTCTTATCAGGTTTTCTTCCTCAATTATCCCTGCCTATCTCGCCCTCACAGCAGCTGCATCTATCCCTGGTCTAATCACAGCGGGAGTGAGCACATCGCGACGTGCGCACAAGCTTATAAAGAGGCTGAGTCACATGCTGCACTTGGCCAATCACAGCCTTGCCAATAGTAGGCATGGCTGTGATGGCATCTTAGGGCAAGTAGTATGATGCATGTTGATTGGCTGCTTTGCAGCCTTTCAAAATGCGCCACAAAAATGACGAACTACAAAACCGAACCCGAATTTTTATGAAAATGTTCGGGTTCGGGTCGTGTCACGAACACCCCAAAATTCTGTACGGAGTCGGACCGAACTATTCTCGAAATGTGCGCTCAACAACAACACTAGTGCTATTCGTATCCCACTCTTAAGTTCTAATCGCATTCGATTTTAACTTATGCTTTTTTGACAGGCATCGCATTCTATTTGATGCCTGGCAAAAAAAAAAATGCATAAGTTAACATCGAATGCGATTAGAACTTAATAGTGGGATACGAATAGCACTGCGTGCTAGAACAGCACGCACACGATTATTCAAATTTTGTATTATCGCGATACAAAACCAAACAGTAAAGTTAAAATCGAATGCAATTAGAACGTGTAGTGTGATGCGATTTATTTGAGTTCTAAGAATCGCATTGCGATTTCTGCTTCAGCCGGATTCCGTGCTAATGGAGCGTCTACATCACCATTGGAAAAATGCTAGAATGTACTGTCGGATTTGAGAAGTTGAAATCGCAATGCGATTAAGCAAATATATAAGAATCGCATTGCGATTTCAACGTAATTCAAACATCCTACAGTACATTCTACTGGAGGAGGCGTTCCCATGGTGATCGGTAGCTCAAAGTTGTAATCGCAATGCGATTTCAGCTTTAAGCCTGTACTATTCTGCTATATAGTACTTTCAAAATGCGCCGAGAGAACATGCCGAACTCCGAACTCGAACCCGAACTTTTTTGAAAATGTCCGGGTTCGGGTCCGTGTCATGGACACCCCAAAATTCGGTACGAACCCGAACTATTCTCGAACTGTTCGCTCAACACTAGTCACAGGTCTTTAAGTCCCGGACAGAAATTATATACATGTTCGTCATGGGTCCTTAGGGGGTTAATTTACATTTTCTGTTTGTTTTTATTTTGTAGCACGGAGGCCAACCTTGAGGAGGAAGCTGAAGAGGGTGCGGCTCACCAGTCAAACACATGTGATGAGTTGCTGCCTGCCTCTGAAGCTCCTCAACACAGTGGTCAAGGGCCCACCACCTCCACCGCCTCTCAGCCCCCAGCAAGTCTCCAGGTATTCAATTCTTTATCGAGAGGCTGTCATGAGGATCAATTTGATCTCTATGCAAGGAGTCTAGCTCCTTACTTGAGGAGTCTGCCTCCAGAACATGTACTGAAAACCCAAGCGGCTCTCGGTATCGTTCTGGAAGAAGCCACTCCACCAAATGACCCTTCAGAAATCTTTATTGGCCTTGAAAATTGGTGCCCCCATGGCCACATGTCTGGCCTCAGCCACATTCCACAGGGTCCACAGGTGCGGTCAGATTTTATCACTAAGTAGGGAACTTCTTGGGCCCCTACCTCGCTCATATGGCCAACCATATGGCCAGCCTGACCCCTCGTCCTCACAACCTGGCCCTTCTCGACAATCTCTACAGCCTTCTGAAACAGCCTACCATGGCCAACAGTTTCAGACTCCACCATTTTCACCATGGCGTTTCTTTAATTTGTAAATTTTCCTTTTTATTTTCAACAATTGTACTGTTTGCTTTCTTTAATAATTTTACACATTACATATTAATTAATATCAACTAAATACATGTAACGATATAAAAATTATTTATAAAGAATTTACACACAAAATGTAAAAATGTAATATTTCTGTAAATATAAAACAACACACAATCCAGCTACATAATTAATTTTACATAAAAAAAAGGATATTTCCTTAACAATAATCTATGCTGTGGGTTTTGATATCTCTTGGCAGTAAAAGGTGACTCAAGAAAATGGTTCCGTTTTTTTTCACACTCGTTAAAAACACATGCAATCCGCATGTCACACGCATGGAAAAAACGCAATCACGCAATCAAAATCGTGAGAGTTTCCCTGAACGCACACGCAACATCCGGACATATTCCGCGACGCTCACGTGAAAGGGGTTTCTATTTGGCTGCACAGCCATGACAAAGAATCACATAATGACTATCTATTACAGAGCAGAATTGCTGTTCTTCAGTACATTATACTGGAGCGATTGTACATGAGATATGTTGTGAGGCTAAGCAGTTACCGTTCATCTGATCAGTGTGAAATGACTTCAGTGCTGATGCAAGAGCGTAGTATATTTATCGTTTATTTTAGTGACTGACACTGTTTCCCATCACTATACAGACTTACTTGCTGTAGCAATGTTTTTGAAGAGGGTGTGGAATCCAAAGTACCTAGAGAAAACCCAAGCATATACTCTGAGAACATACAAACTCCATGCAGATGTTGTCCTTTGTCAGATTCAAACCTCGGACCCAAATACTGCAAGGCCCCAGTGCTACCCACTGCACCATCGTGCTGCCCTGTATAGTGACATCTTGCCCCCCTCAACTTCCCCCTTAGCAGCTGTACAAATGGAGAAAACCCATCCTAGGCACATTCTGCGATAGGTTGCTGGAGGCCATGTTGATAGCATTTCTTTTCATTTGCAAAGAGAAGAATGGTTTATTTCAGTTCCTCTACACTTCTCTAGATTCATTTCACAAAGGGCAATATGTTGGTCTAAACCAAAAATACACCTTTCTCTCCAAATGTTCTGCATAGCTGTAACAATATTTTCTAACAAGGTTTACTGTAAAATATGAAAGAATAGGTCCGACATACAGATCCAAAACGTAGTAAAATCGGAATTTATTCAAGCATCAATAGAATGCCATGGATACAATGAAAAAAAAGCACTGCTAACATGTTTCAACCCTAACTGAGATTATTACTCATAGCCTTAGTCAAGACTATGTGTTATGTTTTTTTTTTTTTTTTCATTTATAACATGGATGCTGGAATCTTCGTTCATAAAGTATTCAACTGCCGAGCCTCAGGCATTCTGAGCATTCTACGAGGAAGAGTTGTATAATAGGTTGTACATATAAGATATAATATAATAATGCTTAATTTCTTATTTTGGTTCTATTATAGCAAACATGCATTTGGAAAAACAAATATTATTTAAATCCAATCCATTCAAACATGTCTAGATTAGGGAAGGGTAATACATTATATTTGACTTTTTTTGCATTTGTCATATTTTTCTGTCACTGGGGAAGTTGCATGCACTGAGGAATAGACTTGGACATCATTAATAGTAGGTAGAAATATGGATTCAAAAGAATATTTGGATTTTCCATTCAACCTGATGGAGTACCAGTTATCTAAGCATGCCAGCCTGATTTCAGACTTTGCTTCACAAATATGGCAGGTGTATAATCAGATATTTCTGGGATTTCAAGTTCTTTGACATGAAGTAGTGGATTATTTTTTTCTGAAGTGCAAGTAACTATTCTAATTTATTTAACCACTGCTATATAACCACTTTCCTTCTGTATTCATAAAAATGCTGTATTCCTAAATGTTAGGAGAAAATACTTTAATGGTGGCATGTGTTAAAAAGAGCTACAATTTTTTATCAAAAAAAGAGCCACCCAGGGTCAGAATGTGGGTCAAGCTACAATGGCTGTCCATGCTTTCCATATTTCAGTATCATACAACACAGATCTGGAATATGGACATTCTCAGATGTGTCCTCCGCTAACTGTCCGCAAATTTTTATTATGGTCTACAGTTTCTCTCAACACACATTTAATATATTACCACAATATGATATGAAAAGCCTCCATGGACTACAACTCACATCACAATCACTGGCCGAATATGATATAGGCATCCTGTGACTGAGTATCATCAAATTAAGCCTTTTTTTAAGGTGATGATCTCACACTATACATCTCAGCATGTGTTGAGTCAAGAAGAATGAAATGATTATGATAAACTACATGAAACATATGGTTGGGATTTTTTTTTTTATATATATATATATGGGTGATGGATAGCTTTTTTTAAGTAAGTCTTATTTGATTTAATATATAATTCAAAAAGTGTAAAACAAAGCAATTTAGATACATAGCATATTTTATGATATGGTTATCAACAACTGCTACGTAATAAACAAATATTTTTCCCTGGTTCCTGGAGTAAGGCCGCAGCAAGATGAGAGATAAAAAAAAAAAAAAAAAAAAAAACAATTAAACCTTAAACCTCTCTACCATAGGGACCATGTTTTAGACCAGACCTCCAACTTATTCTGAGAATAGTATTTAATTTTTTCATAGGCCTTCACTATGTTTACAAGATTCCAAATGTGGATACTAGGGGATTCTCTAGCCATCCACAATCATACTATGATCAATCGAGTCAAAAGAAGCACATTTGTGATACATTTAAACTTGTAAGCATAGCAGAAAGAATTCTCAAGATCATTAAGGATTACCATCTGTATATTAAAGGGCAGCAAAACACCAAACCGGTTTTTGATATTTTTTTATACCTTCTGCAAAAATTCCTGTACATATCTGCAAGAACAAAAAAGGTCCCAGAAATCATGATCCCCATGAGGGCAACCTGAGTTCAGCCTTCTATACATCATGGACATTTTATCAGGGTAGTCATAACCAGTGAACTAGATGAAATTGTACTAAGATATAACTGGCATTAATTGAACAGATACTCATACCTCTATCCTGTCCCAGTCGGCTTGATTTATTCCAGGCACCATTCCACTCCATTGTGGTTGACTAGGAAAACACACTTTATGTGACGTATCATAAATCAGTGCATTATAAATATATGACAATTTAATGGATAGCTTTGATCTTTAAAAAAAAAAAAATTGTGACAGGGGGCCTTTGTGCCCTTTCAGGTACTAAAGCAACCAATGTATTTCATTTTTATCAGTTGCTCTTGTTCTTGATAGAAAAATTCCTCTACCACAAAATAGCATATGGTCCCTGCAGCATATCCTATTACAGAATTTCATAGAGGCCCTTGAATTTTAACTTATAACTCTGATTATTTCTTGGGTCTTGCAAAAAGTTATATGGCTCAATGAAAAAAAGAAAACAGTTGCATATAGTTGGTATTAATTTGACAGGTCTGGTTTAAAAAAATAATGTCAGTATAAGATGATCAAGTATGTGTACAGGAGGAGTATCTCTGTACATGGATATTATATGAAGCGTACATGGCATTTTCTACCAGTTTTCACCTGTGTAGGTTACATCTCTAATTTTCAATTTTACTTGACCTATCAGGTGGAGACTAGCTGGTATGATGTCTCCCATACACAGCAATGAAGAGATTCCTGCTCCACTATCTCTCCCAGGCACACATTTTGAGGCAGCAGCAGTGTAGAGGACATAATATGGTGGCAATAAGCAGTATATCTGTGAATCCAGTACAAAGGTGAGATAGAAAAGTTGCTATAACATTTCATAGTGTCTCTATGTGTGTTTCTCTAACTTTCATTCTGCACCTGCTTCCTCCATCCCTCTCCCCTCTTCAAAGACTTCTGCACATGTAACCGGATTCCACAGTGAGCTTATAATCCATCTTGTCTTTCAAGGTGGATTTTAACAGTAAATTACAAGTGGATGTTAAATACAGAAGAAAGGGGGAGAAAAGAAGTGACTAGGGATGAGCGAACCCATGGAAGTTGGGGTTCGCTGGGTTCGGTCGAACTTCAGGTCAAATTTCAGGTTTTCCTGCATCAGGAGGAGGCTACAGAGTGGCACAATGACCAAGTCTTGAGGTGGCGGCATAATGAGGAAACCACTGAGTGTCACACAGAGAGTGGAGGTGGCAGAAGCATGAGTAGGCAACAAAGTGGCACAATGACAGAGTGTGGAGGTGGCAGCAGCATGAGGAGACCACAGAGCGACACAATGACAGAGTCCGGAAATGGCGGCAGCATGAGGAAGCCACAGAGCAGCACAATGACAGAGTCTGGAGGTGGCAGGAGCATAATATTGATTGGACCCTGTGCAAGAATGTGCTTGGGCCACCTGGATCCCACCGTCCAACACCCTAGCATGCAATCACGCACAAAAAAAATTACTGTAAATACTTACAGTTCTCAAGACTCCAGCAGGCTCAGGATTAGAATTGATCGAACACCTGGAAGTTTGGGTTCTCCGGGTTCGGCCGAACTTCGCCGCAAAGTTTGAGTTTGGGACCCGAACTTGACCCCAAACCCAATTGAAGTCATGGGGGACCCGAACATAGGGGCACTAAAAGGGCTCTAAAAAAGTCCTGGAAAGGGCTAAAGGGCTGGAAATTGAAGCAAAATGGCGGTAAGAGTAGGACAAGTGCCCTGGAAACAAATTTGGATAGGGAAATAATTTAAAATAAAATAAAATACATGAAAAAAAAAACATTCTAAACCTGAGCACAAGTGAGTAACAGTGGCACCTGCCACCACTCAAGCAGAGGATGTGGCAGCAACGCTACTACATCTTTCACCGTCACCAAGCATCTCCACACTATACCATGTAAGTGTTCAGCTGTCCATCTCCCAAACACTGGAGAGAAAGAGAAATAGAAAGAGGAAGTACCCCCTTACCCACCCGTGATCCCTGGCTTTTAATGCCAGGATTTCAAAATTCCTGGTCCTTTGAAATGCTGTGATTCTGTCTGGTGGAGATGGATGGAGACTTTTAAAAAACTTATGGCAGTGGCTGTCCCACAGTACGTGTTTCCCAGCCACCACTACTATTCCAGCCGAGCCATCCCTTCCCTGCACAACCAAGTGGCGGACAAAATCAGGTGTGCACTGCGCAACGCCATCTGTGGCAAGGTCCACATAACCACCAATACGTGGACCAATAAGCACAGGCAGGGAAGTTATACCTCCCTAACAGCACACTGGGTAAATATAGTGGCAGCTGGGCCAGAGGCGGATAGTAGTTTGGCGCATATCCTTCCGCCCCCGAGGATTGCAGGGCATTTCTATTTGCCTCCTGTTGCCTCCTCCTACTCTGCTTCCTTCTCCTCTACCACCTCCTCATTCGCTCAGCGTAACACTTTCACCACCAATATCAGCACAGCTAGGGGGAAACGACAGCAGGCTGTTCTGAAACTCATCTGTTTGGGGGACAAACCCCACACCGTGCAGGAGCTGTGGACGGGCATGGAACAACAGACCGATGAGTGGTTGGTGTCACTGAGCCTCAAGCCCGGCCTGGTGGTGTGCGATAATAAGTGAAATATCATAGCCTTGCCTGGCGTATGTGCTGAATTTGGTGGTGCAGGAATTCCTGTACACCTGACAGTGAAAATCAATTCAGTTAATCCAGCTCTTAGATTCTGGTGGGACAATTTCACTTTTATTGGTGCTCAAGGACCCCTGCAGCCTGAGCTGCAGCTGTGACAGGCAAAACATTTTATAATATTTGTTGGTTAGATTGTTAGGTAACATTTCCATGGTTATCAGGACTCATAATTATAAATCGTAACAAAAACTATACAAGGAACATTTCAAAAAGATAAAATTAACCCGACCAGACTCCCACCTTACCCCCTTCCCTCAAACCACTCATTAATGTCCATTCACAAACTATTTACAAATTTACTTATAAACATATTTAAAAACCTACAAGTTAGATAAACTAAATAAACAAACAAAACGATATACATGCCTTACCCTTAACTTATAAGGCCAGTCATATAAAAATGGCTCGGAGGGTGGTTTCCTGCACCAATATAGGCCAGGTACACCATTGTCCAGCCAGGACACAGTTCTGGAGGAGGAGGAGAAGAAACCGTGTTCACAGTAGGGTGGCACCCAAAGCAGCTCATGGCCATCACTTAAGCGTGGCTGGGGGGGATACGGAGGACACAAATGATACACCTCCCCCAGAGGACAGCTTGCCGTTGCCTCTGGGCAGCCTGGCAAACATGAGCAACTACATGCTGCAGTGCCTGCACAACGACTGCCGAGTTGCCCACATACTAACTTGTGTGGATTCCCGTTACAAGGACAACATGCAGTCCTTAATTCCATCACTGAAGTGTGATCGGAAGAAACCAACGCTGGTAGACGCGCTGCTGATGGCATTCACACCTGACACCAGGGGCTCATTGGAAGCACAAGGCTAAAGCAGAGGAAGAGGAGGAAGAAGAAGTCGCCAACGCAGCTTGGTCACCGCTCGCACCTCAGAAGGCAGGGTTGGCATGGCCAAAATGTGGAAAAGCTCTGTCACCACGCCACAACAACCAGCACCACCAGCTGATATGGAACGTCTTAGCAAGAGATAGCATTTCAGCAAAATGGTGGAATAGTGTCTGTGCACATGCCTACACGTACTGACTGATGGGCCTGCCCAGGGTGGTAGCTACAGGGGAAGCAGGGAAAGCGGCTGCTTCGGGGCCCTGACCCAGAAGGGGCCCATCCAGGAGAAGGAGGACTAAAAAACTTTGTCAGGGCACCTCAACAGTATTATACAATGAAATTATATACAGTGGCAGTATAGACAGTGTTGAAAACGGATAGAACAGCTGCCTGGTCTGAGAGAGTGATCTTTAGTAGCCACAGTAATGGGGGCAGCATGAAAGGAAGGGGTTGTGAAAAAATTACTGGGGGAGGTGGGCTTCATTCAAAAATTTGCTGTTGGGCCCAGTCATTTCTAGCTATGCCACTGGGTCTGCCGCATTCAACTTGGATCCCACAGGACTTGTTTGTACCTTATGCAGAATAGACAGCGCACTTACTCTTTGTTTTCTTTTTTATATTTTCCAATGTTTTGGGGTCTACCCCAATTTATTTAAAAAAAAAGAGAAAAAAAGACATTGTAGTTGGTGACTACCTTTGGCTTCACAGACAAATAAGGCTTTATGCCAGGCAACAATGCAACCGCCAATTGTAACATAGTAACATAGTATATAAGACCAAAAAATAAATAAAAATTTGTCTATCCAGTTCGGCCTGTTTCCTACAAGTTGATCCAGAGGAAGGCAAAAAACCCCTGTGAGGCAGAAGCCAATTTTCCCCACTTAAGGGGAAAAAAATTCCTTCCCGACTCCAATCAGGCAATCAGAATAGCTCACTGGATCAACGACCCCTCTCTAGTAGCTGTAGCCTGTAATATTATTACACTCCAAAAATACATCCATTCCTCTCTTGAATTCCTTTATTGTACTCACCATCACCACCTCCACAGGCAGAGAGTTCCATAGTCTCACTGCTCAAACCGTGAAGAATCCTTTTCTATGTTTGTGTACAAACCTTCTTTCCTCCAGACACAGAGGATGTCCCCTCGTCACAGTCATAGTCCTGGGGATAAATAGATGATGGGACAGATCTCTGTACTGACCCCTGATATCTTAATACATAGTTATTAGATCTCCCCTCAGTCGTTTTTTTTCTAAAGTGAATAACCCTAATTTTGATAACCTTTCAGGGTACTGTAGTTGCCCCATTCCAGTTATTACTTTAATTGCCCTCCTCTGAACTCTCTCCAGCTCCGCTATGTCTGCCATGTTCACAGGAGCCCAGAACTGTACACAGTACTCCATGTGTGGTCTGACTAGTGATTTGTAAAGTGGTAGGACTATGTTCTCATCACGGGCATCTATGCCCCTTTTGATGCATCCCATTATCGTATTGGCCTTGGCAGTAGCTGCCTGACACTGGTTTTTGCAGTTTAATTTGCTGTTCATTAAAATTCCTAGATCCTTTTCCATGTCAGTGTTACCAAGTGTTTTACCATTTAATATGTACGGGTGACTTGCATTATTCCTTCCCATGTTCATAACTTTACATTTGTCAGTTTTAAAACTCATCTGCCATTTCTCTGCCCAAGCCTCCAATCTATCCAGATCCCTCTGTAGCAGAAAACTGTCCTCTTCAGTGTTAATTACTTTACACAGTTTAGTGTCATCTGAAAAAATAAATATTTTACTGTGCAGGCCTTCTACAAGATCAGTAATAAATATATTGAAAAGAATAGGGCCCAATACTGACCCCTGAGGTACCCCACTAGTGGCAATAACCCAATCTGAGAATCTACCGTTAATAACCACCCTCTGTTTTCTGTCACTCAGCCAGTTACTTACCCACATACAGACATTTTCTCCCAGTCCGAGCATCCTCATTTTATATGCTAACCTTTTATGAGGTACAGTGTCAAATGCTTTGGAGAAGTCCAGATATATGACATCCATTGATTCGCCGCTGTCAAGTCTAGAACTTACCTCCTCATAGAAGCTGATTAAATTCGTTTGGCATGACCGATCCCTCATTGTTTGCTTATTTTCATTGAGATACTCCAAAATAGCATCTCTTGAAAACCCTTCAAACAGTTTACCAACAATAGATGTTAAACTTACCAGCCTATAATTTCCAGGCTCTGTTCTTGGACTCTTTTTGAATATTGCCACCACATTTGCTATGCGCCAATCCTCTGGAACATTCCCTGTCAGTATAGAGTCCGTAAATATCAGAAATAAAGGTCTGGCTATGACATCACTTAATTTCTTAGGATACGGGGGTGTATGCCATCCGGTCCTGGCAATTTGTCTATTTTAATCTTTTTAAGTCACTGTTGTACTTCCTCTTGGGTCAGACAGGGCACTTTTAATGGGGAATTTACTTTTACATTCTGCATTTCATCTGACAGTTTATTTTCCTCAGTGAATATAGTGGAGAAAAAAATATTTAGTTTTGCTTTATCCTCGTCGCTCTCTGCAACACCCCCCTCATTGCTATGTAGAGGGCCGACTCCTTCAGATTTATATTTTTTTACTATTTATATAATTGATGAACATTTTAGGCTTAGTTTTACTCTCTTTGGCAATTAATCTCTCGTCTCTAGTTTGGCAATTTTTATTAGTTTTTTACATATTCTATTTTTTTCCTTATAGTTTATCAGTGCTTCCTGGCTCCCCTCCTGTTTTAGTGACTTATATGCTTTGTTTTTGTCATTTATTGCTATCTTTACGGTTCTATTTATCCACATTGGTTTCTTATTGTTCCTTAGCCTTTTATTCCTATAAGGTATGTACCTCTCACAATTAGAGGTTACAATGCTTTTAAAAATCTACCATTTTGTGGTTGTATTTTTATTTTTGTGGACTTTGTCCCAGTTAGTTGGGCCTATGGCCTTGCTTAGTTGGCTAAATTTTGCTTTTTTGAAGTCTGGTATTTTTTTTCCTCCCTTTAGAAACTCTCGTTTGAAGGATAATTGGAAGGTTATTACTTTATGGTCACTATTTCCTTGGTGTCCCCCAACCTGCACATCTGTTGTTCTATCAGGTCTATTGGTTAATACTAAGTCCAGTATGGCCGTCCCTCTAGTGTGGTCCTGAACCAGTTGGGAAAGGTATTTGTCTTTGGCTATTGCCAAGAACCTGTTTCCTTTTTGGGATGTACAGATTTCAGTTTCCCAGTCTATATCTGGGTAGTTGTAGTCCCCCATAATAACGACATAATTATGATTTGCGGCCTCGTCTATCTCGTTTAGTAATATATTTTCTGTGGACTCTGGTATATTAGGTGGTTTATAATACACTCCTATTAGTAATTTATTATTGTTTTTTGCTCCATGTATTTCTACCCACAGTGACTCCACATGTTCATGTGCCATCAGAGATGTATTCTCGAATTACGGGATTTAGACACGACTTCACATAGAGGCAGACGCCTCCACCTCTGCGGTTTTGACGATCCTTACTAAACAGATAGTAACCTGTTATATTAACTGCCCATTGTAATGAAGTAAGTTCACTGGCAGTGCAGGGGTATTTTGAAAAAAAGAAAGGGTACAGATCACCCAACAATCTGAAGGCCACCTAATTTACAGAATATATTTCCCAGTCAGGTATGCAGTGCAGGGTTACTTTGAAAGAAAGAAGGGGTACAGATCACCCAACAATCTGAAGGCCACCTAATTTACTGAGTATATTTCCAAGTCAGGTATGCAGTGAAGGGTTTTTTAGAAATTTTCCTCCCTGTCACCTATGCAGAGCAGCGGTTTGTACATGGCAAAACTGGCAAAATATCACCAACCAATGTAATAAATGATTTTTAGAAATTTACCACCCTGTCACCTATGCAGAGCAGGGGTTTGCATACGGAAAAACTGGCAAAATGTCACCCACCAATGTATCAGATGATTTTTAGAAATTTACCTCCCTGTCACCTATGCAGAGCAGGGGTTTGTATACAGCACAACTGTCAAAATGTCACCCTCCAATGTAACAGATGATTTTTTGAAATTTACCTCCCTATCACCTATGCAGAGCAGGGGTTTGTATACGGCAAAACTGTCAAAATGTCACCCTCCAATGTAACAGATGATTTTTTGAAATTTACCTTCCTGTCACCTATGCAGAGCAGGCGGTTGTATAAAGCAAAACTGGCAATATGTAACCCACCAATTTAACAGATTTATACAAATTTACGTCCCTGTCATCTATACAGAGCATGGGTTTGTATACGGCAAAACTGGTAAAATGTCACCTACCAATGGAACAGACGATTTTGACAAATTTATGTCCCTGTTACCTATCTAGAACAAAAATGTGCTTTTTTATAGCAGCAATGTAACTGCATGTAACGTTTTAATTGTACTGTCAGAGATGCAGCATAGCCCATAAATTTACTTTCTTGCAAAAAAAAGTGTCCTTTTTTTTCTCAGCAAGGTAACTGCAGTCATATTTAGCGGTTTTATTGGACTGTCAGATATGCAGTACCTGTTGCAGACAGATAAAAAATTGCTTCGGGTCACAAAAAAATGTGACAGACTACTGTTATTGAATCATTTTCACTACCATAAATGCTCTGCAGGCCGCAGGGGTACTTGAACGGCCAAAAAAGGGAATTTGTCCTCCACTGTGCTACCAGAACAGAATTAAAGTAATGTCCCTGGCACACATGCAGTTCACATGCAGTTGCAAGGGCAATGCACTTGCAAAAAAGGTCGCCAAACTAGCAGATGGATTAAAACTTATTTTTCAGTGTCACTGGGCTCAGGGCTGAGTAGAAAAATGTAGCATAGCACCCTAAATAATCTCTGTAGTTTGAAGATTGAACACCACCAAGTTCAACAAATTTCTTCCCTAATCTCTACCTCACATCAGCAGAATCCTATCCCTACACTGAGAAGAGCAGAGTGAGTGTGGTGCTACGTGACTCCAGCCTATATAGAGGCTGGGTCACATGCTGCTCTTGGCCAATCGTAGCCATGCCATTAGTAGGCATAGCTGTGATGGCTTTTAAGGACAGACTAGTGAAACGCTTGTTGATTGGCTGCTCTAACACTGAACTCAAACTTTTGCGAAAATGTCTGGGTTCGGGTCCGGGTACCAAAAACCCTAAAGTTCCGTACAAAACTTTCCTCAACCCTACTCAGGATCTGTGCTCTGGACAGCTGGGCTCAGGGCTGGAAGTGAGCACCACTCTGCAGTTCAAGAAGAAGACTGGGGCTCAGCTCACCCTAGCGTTGCAGTGCCTCCATGTGATGTCACTGCCCACGGTGTACGAAAAGGGCAGGGGAAGTCTGGAGGAGGAGCAAGAAAGTACCCGTATTTTTCGCCCTATAAGACGGTGCGTCTTGACGGTGCGGCCATAAGGTTTTAGAGGAGGACAATAAAAAAAAAATATTTTTCATTACATCTCAGGACAGACCAGCAGTCAGACCCCCAATGTTATTTAGACCTCAACTGACAGCCCCAATCAGACCCATAATGTTAATTAGACCCTCATTCAGACCTCATATCAGTCCCCAATGCCATATATCAACCCCCCAATGCCATCTATCAGCCCCCCAGCCTCATATATCAGCCCCCCAATGCCATATATTAGCCCCACAGGCTCATGTCAGCCCCCGGCCTCATATATCAGCCCCCAGCCTCATATCAGCTCCCAACATCATATATCAGCCCCCCAGCCTCATATATCAGCCCCCCCAGCCTCATATATCAGCCCCTAGCCTCATGTCAGCCCCCAGTCCAGGGGCTGACTGGCAACTTTTGGCCCAGAGGGCAAGTAACACCCAGAGGCCCACTGAGCTTCCCTCTACTTCCTGATTCGCTGTCACAAGAGGCTGGGCAGGGAGCTACAGGAGGAGAGCACAGCCTCCTTTGACAGCATTGACAGCTTGTCACAGGAGGCTGAGCACTGCGGAGAGGATAGATGTTGGCCACTCACATCGTCAGTAGCACCCCCTTCTGTGCCAGTAGCCCCCCTAATGTGCCAGTAGTCCCACTTATGTGCCAGTAGCCCCAATTATGTGCCTGTAGCCATACCTATGTGCCAGTAGCACCCCTTATGTGCCAGTAGTCCCCCTTATGTGCCAGTAGTCCCCCCTTATGTGCCAGTAGCCCCCCTTATGTGCCAGGAGCCATCCCCCTTATGTTCCAGTAGCCGACCCCCTTATGTGCCAATTGACCCCCCCTTATGTGCCAGTAGCCCCCCTTATGTGCCAGTAGTCCCCCCTTATGTGCCAGTAGTCCCCCCTTATGTGCCAGTAGTCGTCCCCCTTATGTGCCAGTAGCCCTCCTTATGTGCCAGTAGCATCCCCTTATGTGCCAGTAGCACCGCTTATGTGCCAGTAGCCCCCCTTATGTGCCAGTAGCACCCCCTTATGTGCCAGTAGCACCCCCTTAGGTGCCAGTAGCACCCCCTTATGTGCCAGTAGTCCCCCTTATGTGCCAGTAGCCCCCCTAATGTGCCAGTAGCCCCACTTATGTGCCAGAAGCCCCACTTATGTGCCAGTAGCCATACTTATGTGCCAGTAGCACATAAGGGGGTGCCCTTATGTGCCAATTGACCCCCTTATGTGCCAGTAGCCCCCTTATGTGCCAGTAGTCCCCCTTATGTGCTAGTAGTCCCCCTTATGTGCCAGTAGTCCCCCTTATGTGCCAGTAGCCCCCCTTATGTGCCATTAGCCCCCCCCCTTATGTGCCAGTAGTCCCCTTATGTGCCAGTACACCCCCTTATGTGCCAGTAGACCCCCCTATGTGACAGTAGTCCTCCCTATGTGCCAGTAGTCTCCCCCTCCCCACCTTATCATGTGCCAGTAGAATCTCCCCCTCACCTTGTCATGTGCCAGTAGAATTCCCCCTCAGTTTATCATGTGCCTGTAGAATCCCCCTCACTTTATCATGTGCCAGTAGAATCCCCCTTATGTGCCAGTAGCCCTCCGTATGTGCCAGTAGCACCCCCTTATGTGCCAGTAGCACCCCTTATGTGCCAGTAGCCCCCTTATGTGCCAGTAGCACCCCTTATGTGCCAGTAGCCCCCTAATGTGCCAGTAGCACCCCCTTATGTGCCAGTAGCACCCCCTTATGTGCCAGTAGCCCCCCTAATGTGCCAGTAGCCCCACTTATGTGACAGTAGCCATACCTATGTGCCAGTAGCCCCCCTTATGTGCCAGTAGCCCTGGCACATAGGAGTCTACTGGCACATAAGGTCTACTGGCACATAGAGACTACTGGCACATAGAGAGCTACTGGCACATAAGAGGAGCTACTGGCTAGTAGTCCCCTATGTGCCAGTACACCCTTATGTGCCAGTAGACCCCCTATGTGACAGTAGTCCTCCCTATGTGCCAGTAGTCTCCCCTCCCCACCTTATCATGTGCCAGTAGAATCTCCCCTCACCTTGTCATGTGCCAGTAGAATTCCCCCTCAGTTTATCATGTGCCTGTAGAATCCCCCCTCACTTTATCATGTGCCAGTAGAATCCCCCTTATGTGCCAGTAGCCCTCCGTATGTGCCAGTAGCACCCCTTATGTGCCAGTAGCACCCCTTATGTGCCAGTAGCCCCCTTATGTGCCAGTAGCACCCCTTATGTGCCAGTAGCCCCCTAATGTGCCAGTAGCACCCCTTATGTGCCAGTAGCACCCCTTATGTGCCAGTAGCCCCCTAATGTGCCAGTAGCCCCACTTATGTGACAGTAGCCATACCTATGTGCCAGTAGCCCCCTTATGTGCCAGTAGCCCCCTTATGTGCCAGGAGCCATCCCCTTATGTTCCAGTAGCCGACCCCTAATGTGCCAATTGACTCCCTTATGTGCCAGTAGCCCCCTTATGTGCCAGTAGTCCCCCTTATGTGCCAGTAGTCCCCTTATGTGCCAGTAGTCGTCCCCTTATGTGCCAGTAGCCCTCCTTATGTACCAGTAGCACCCCTTATGTGCCAGTAGCCCCCTTATGTGCCAGTAGCACCCCTTATGTGCCAGTAGTCCCCCTTATGTGCCAGTAGCCCCCCTAATGTGCCAGTAGCCCCACTTATGTGCCAGAAGCCCCACTTATGTGCCAGTAGCCATACTTATGTGCCAGTAGCACATAAGGGGGTGCCCTTATGTGCCAATTGACCTCCTTATGTGCCAGTAGCCCCCTTATGTGCCAGTAGCCCCCTTATGTGCTAGTAGTCCCTCTTATGTGCCAGTAGTCCCCCTTATGTGCCAGTAGCTCCCCTTATGTGCCAGTAGCCCCCCCTTATGTGCCAGTAGTCCCCCTATGTGCCAGTAGACCCCCTTATGTGCCAGTAGACCCCCCTATGTGCCAGTAGTCCTCCCTATGTGCCAGTAGTCTCCCCCTCCCCACCTTATCATGTGCCAGTAGAATCACCCCCCCCTCACCTTGTCATGTGCCAGTAGAATTCCCCCCTCAGTTTATCATGTGCCAGTAGAATCCCCCCTTATGTGCCAGTAGCCCTCCGTATGTGCCAGTAGCACCCCCTTATGTGCCAGTAGCACCCCTTATGTGCCAGTAGCCCCCCTTATGTGCCAGTAGCACCCCCTTATGTGCCAGTAGCACCCACTTATGTGCCATTAGCACCCCCTTATGTGCCAGTAGCCCCCCTAATGTGCCAGTAGTCCCCCCTTATGTGCCAGTAGTTCCCCCTTATGTGCCAGTAGTCCCCCCTTATGTGCCAGTAGTCCCCCCTTATGTGCCAGTAGCCCCCCCTTATGTGACAGTAGCCGTCCCCCTTATGTGCTAGTAGCCCTCCTTATGTGCCAGTAGCACCCCCTTATGTGCCAGTAGCTCCCCTTATGTGCCAGTAGCCCCCTTATGTGCCAGTAGCACCCCTTATGTGCCAGTAGCCCCCCTAATGTGCCAGTAGCCCCACTTATGTTCCAGTAGCCATACTTATGTGCCAGTAGCCCCCTTATGTGCCAGTAGTCCCCCTTATGTGCCAGTATTCCCCCTTTATGTGCCAGTAGTCCCCCTTATGTGCCAGGAGCCGTCCCCCTTATGTTCCAGTAGCCGTCCCCTTATGTGCCAATTGACCCCTTATGTGCCAGTAGCCCCCTTATGTGCCAGTAGTCCCCCTTATGTGCCAGTAGTCCCCCTTATGTGCCAGTAGTCCCCCTTATGTACCAGTAGCCCCCCCTTATGTGCCAGTAGCCCCACCCTTATGTGCCAGTAGTCCCCCTATGTGCCAGTAGACCCCCTTATGTGCCAGTATACCCCCCTATGTGCCAGTAGTCCCCCCTATGTGCCAGTAGTCTCCCCTCCCCACCTTATCATGTGCCAGTAGAATCTCCCCCTCACCTTGTCATGTGCCAGTAGAATTCCCCCTCAGTTTATCATGTGCTTGTAGAATCCCCCTCACTTTATCATGTGCCAGTAGAATCCCCCCTCAGTTTATCATGTGCCAGTAGAATACCCCCTCACCTTATGTGCCAGTAGCCCCCCAAAAAACAAACAAACATACAAAAAACACTTTTACTTATCTCCAGCGATGCGATGCAGGCCTCTTCCGGCCTGTGTCCCTCGCTGTACCGCTCCGGTGGCGCGATTACGTCATCACACCGCCTGCACCAGCCTCTGATAGGCTGCCGGCCTAGTGCTGGCAGCCTATCAGAGGAACAGGGAGGGGACACGCCTCTCCCTGCTCTGCCGCAGCACAGCCATCTGTATCGTCGTCCTGAGGACGGCGATACAGATGACTATGGAGATGAACGCTTCCACAGTGGAAGCGTTCATGTCCCTGTGCCCTGCCGCCGGCAGCCCGCACTTGTCACCAGGGCCGCGGCAGGGCACATGCACACCCCAAAGGCAGGCCCTGGGTGACACTACAGAAGGGGCCTGGGGGGCAATTGCCCCCCTGCCCCCCGGCCCAGTCCGCCCCTGCCCCAGTCAGCCCCTGCCCCAGTCTCATACGGTATATCAGCCCCCTGCCTTATATATCAGCCCCAGCCTCATATATCAGCCCCCCAGCCTCATATCAGCCCCCAGCCTGATATATCAACCTCCCAGCTTCATATATCAGCCCCCAGCCATCAGCGCAAATAAAATAAATAAACCACTTACCTCTCCTGCTCCTTGACATCGCTTCTCCTCATCACCAGCACTCTCTCTCTTCTTCCTGGTCCGCAGCTGTCTGCTGTGAAGGCTGTGCAGAGTGTGAAGTCACTCTTTGCACAGCCCTGCACAGCCGACAGCCAAGGACCAGGAAACGGTGAGTACAGAGCTTTCACCGCTTCCCGGTCCTCCGGTGCAAATCAGCACCCCCATACGACGCAGGGGCATTTTCCCCCCACTTTTTTTTTTTGGGCAGCTGCCTTGGGCCCCCCAGAAACAACTGTGCCAGGGGCAACTGCCACCTTTGCCCCGTGTTAAAGACAGCCCTGTGAGTAGGCCACAGAGTGGCACGATAACAGAGTCTGGAGGTGTTAGCAACATCAGGAGGAGGCCACAGAGTGGCTAGGTGACAGAGTGTGGAGGTGGCAGCAGTATGAAGAAGCCACAGAATGGCACAATGACAGAGTGTCAATCAACCAAAATTCTTCTGGGGGAACCTGCCTGGCATGAATAGGCCTCTAGTAGCTACTAGTTTTGAGCTAGAATATTCGAATCGCGAATATTAATCACGAATATCGGCACTTCAAGATTTCGTGAATATTTAGAATATAGTGCTATATATTTGTATTCATTTTCTTCAATCTGAAGACATGTTTCCTCCATGCTTATTGCTTGTGGGCCAATGAGAAGGCATACTCAAGTGTCATACTCAAGTGAACATTATATAGTGGAATCTCATAGTTAATTACATAACAATGTAATTAACAATCAAAGTGGTAATAAAGTACAAAAACTGTGTACATAATCAATTTTAACATGATCATGTGATACATTGAATATAATATGTGATCAGTATAAAAATCAAGTTCATTGTGTAAAAGATTGACTTTCCAAAGTTGATAATACAATCAATCAATTCAATCATGTGCAGGTATGTGAGTGATTAAATAAAATAAGGACATACGCTAGTCACGGAAACTTCCATGGATCGCAGGCTTGCCGTTCTACCCAATGCGCCTGGTCAAACATCGCAAGAGTATGACGCTGCCCGCACACTAGAGCGCAGGATCCTATTCTCGCCCATCTCAAAGATGGAGTCACTTGTCTCTATATCACACTGCGCATGACCAAATTGAACCGCAATATAGCTAATAACAATCACCAACGTTGTATAACATTATCGTCTATGGACATTTTATATTGTAAAGGGAGAATCATGAGTATTCAGGTTCCGATATACTGAAATGGGTGACAATCGCACAGCATATTTATGACATATGTGTCCTCCCTAAAGGTAAGCAGGGATCAAATCAGCTCCATGCCTATTAACCCCTACCTTGAATAAATCGGTACCTGTCTCATGGATTCCTTAGGACATCATTCTATGTATACATTCCATTGGGTCCGGTTTTGGTGCATGTTACACCATACACCTCATCCGAATCCATAGCAACAGAGGAGGGGGTAGATATCACACGATCCACTCCTACCATGAGATGGTACAAAGAATGATGACTCACATATATACAAAAGCTACTCAGAGAAAACTGGGGGGAATCCTATTGCAGTCCATTTGGATCTCACAGTAGAAAAAGAAAAAATATTTGTACCACGGATCTAGTTATTATATCTATTCATATGGAAGTCTCATGATGCGTCTTGTCCTTAAAATTGCTGTAGAAATCCATTTCAGATATGACTGAAAAAAAAGAAGAAAAAAGAAAAATAAACATAATGTAATTTGCACTACTAAATTCAAACACTCAGGAGGTCAGGAGAGCGAGCCCCTACCAAATAATGGAGGATCATGTCACCTTAAATTCAACATTTAACCCTTTGAGCTTTAATGTTTGCAAGCGGAATATCCAGTAGAGTTCCCTACATTTCAATAGAGTCATTCTATCACCTCCGCATCTGGGCATCTGTACTTGATCAATAATGCGGAATCTCAAATCCCTTTCTTTATGTTTGGCCTCCACAAAAGGTCTGGAGACCGGTAAATCCATTTTTTTCTCTCTGATACTGTATCTGTGGTTGGTTCTCTTTTCTCACAGATAGCCATCTTTTTGAACAGAATACTGTCACCGTTTGTAAAATCGGCAAAATCCTATATTAGTGATTCTGCACATTTTCTGAGTATTGTGGAACAGATCCAACTCCCGAAACATGCTATACATGCTTCATTTAACGTACAGTAGTAAGCCTGTATACGTCAATTGCTCATACTAGTGGATTGGAGGCGGTAAGGATGACCTTATTTTTCTTTTTTCTTCTTTTTTTTCAGTCATATCTGAAATGGATTTCTACAGCCATTTTAAGGACAAGATGCAGCATGAGACTTCCATATGAATAAATATAATAACTAGATCCATGGTACAAAAGATCTAAATGGAACGCAATAGTATTCCCCCCAGTTTATTCTGAGTAGATTTTGTATATATGTGAGTAATCCTTCTTTGTACCATCTCATGGTAGGAGTGGATCGGGTGAAACCTACCCCCTCCTCCATTGCTATAGATTCGGATGAGGTGTATGGTGTAACATGCACCAAAACCGGACCCAATAGGATGTATACATAGAATGATGTCCTAAGGAATCCATGAGACAGGTACCGATTTATTCAAGGT
This sequence comes from Bufotes viridis, assembly GCA_033119425.1. NCBI lineage: Eukaryota > Metazoa > Chordata > Amphibia > Anura > Bufonidae > Bufotes > Bufotes viridis. Next base: position 538,475,404 of record CM065590.1, on the reverse strand, counting down.
AGGGGTTATTAGGCATGGAGCTGATTTGATCCCTGCTTACCTTTAGGGAGGACACATATGTCATAAATATGCTGTGCGATTGTCACCCATTTCAGTATATCGGAACCTGAATACTCATGATTCTCCCTTTACAATATAAAATGCCCATAGACTATAATGTTATACAACGTTGGTGATTGTTATTAGCTATATTGTGGTTCAATTTGGTCATGCGCAGTGTGATATAGAGACATGTGACTCCATCTTTGAGATGGGCGAGAATAGGATCCTGCGCGCTAGTGTGCGGGCAGCGTCATACTCTTGCGATGTTTGACCAGGCGCATTGGGTAGAACGGCAAGCCTGCGATCCATGGAAGTTTCCATGACTAGCGTATGTCCTTATTTTATTTAATAACTCACATACCTGCACATGATTGAATTGATTGATTGCATCATCAACTTTTCGCTTTTGAAAGTCTATCTTTTACACAATGAACTTGATTTTTATACTGATCACATATTATATTAAATGTATCACAGGGTCATGTTAAAATTAATTATGTACACTGTTTTTGTACTTTTTTTATCACTTTGATTATTGATTGATTGTTATGTAATTAACTATGAGCTTACTATGTTCACTTGAGCACTTCACTATGCTTGACAAAGGCTCCATTGAGGCGAGCTGAAACGTTGCAGTTGTTTGGGTGTTAATAAATCCCACATTATCTTCACAAGTCCGGAGTGCTGCCTGCTCTATTTTGATATATATATATATATATATATATATATATATATATATTTATACAAATGAAACCGGGATCTAAGGGCCACATAACCTAAGCATCCCACCTACAAGAAATATGTGTATCGCCCAAATAAATAACCATGAAGCTGATGATCATCAATAAAAATATATGCTTTATTAAATACAATATGATAAAATATACAAATTAAAACCATGTATGACCCAGTGGACACATGAAAGACTGAGGACACCAGGATGGGAGCCAACACATCACTGATCGCTAATACAATAACACAATTGTTATAAGTATGTGCAAGGTAGTGCCATAGATTGAATGAATAATAAGTGAATAAATTGCACGTACCTAAATGGACCTTTTAAATGGAGCACTATCAAGGGTACACATATACAATAATTATAGCAGGCAGGTATGCGCAAAAAAACGCAAGTAAGCGCAAGTGACCATAGTATTTCAATAAAACATGTAGCTCTGATGCTCTTAAAGGTAAAATTAATATGCAAACCAAAATAATAACATGTGACATGAACACCTCCCCCCCAGTGTCCCCACTCATTATTCACTCATTATGTTCACTTATTATTCATTCAATCTATGGCACTACGTTGCACATACTTATAACAATTGTGTTATTGTATTAGCGATCAGTGATGTGTTGGCTCCCATCCTGGTGTCCTCAGTCTTTCATGTGTCCACTGGGTCATACAGGGTTTTAATTTGTATATTTTATCATATAGTATTTAATAAAGCATATATTTTTTATTGATGACCATCAGCTTCATGGTTATTTATTTGGGCGATACACATATTTCTTGTAGGTGGGATACATATATATATATATATATATATATATATACACTTGTGCAGTGTGTTAGGTAGGTTTTGCTATCCATACATACATGCTACAGACATAGTGCTGTGATGTCACAAGTTCACAACAATACTTAGTGCACCAATCAGTAATATGTAGTCAGACCTGCTAAATGTGAAGTTGCCCATATTGAGCAAAAATATGCTCATTAATTGCCGATTTGCACAATCTCAAATATATTGGAGCACTCTTTCTGCATGTAAAGCTATTGTAATGTTCTGCTGTGCCAACCATTTTCTCCAGTCTCAGTAAACTTCTAGCAGCTTGAAAAATGTAGCAAAAGTGACCCACGCCTATATTGCGCGTGCAATATGCAAATATCACACTGCCGATTTTCGGAATAATGAAAATAATCGCAATTTCTCGAAGTCGCAAATATATGACGAATATTCGCCCTAATATTCACAAAATATCGCAAATTCGAATATTGTCCCTACCGCTCATCACTAGTGTTGACTTGAGCGAACAGTTCGAGCATAGTTCGGGTTCGTAGCGAATTTTGGGGTTTCCGGGACACGGACCCGAACCGGACATTTTCAAAAAAGTTTGGGTTCGGGTTTGTTGTTCGGCCATTACTTCCCGCTTTCTGAAGGGCAGCACAGCAGCCAATCAGCTAGCGTTTTACTTCTTGCCCTAGGAGCCCATCGCAGCCATGCCTACTTATGGCATGGCTGTGATTGGCCAAGTGCAGAATTTACAGCGTTATTTGGTGGGGCCCAATGCCGTTCTCAGGATGGTAAGGCCTGAGCAGGTACAGGAGCTAGTCAATTGGGTGGTCAACAGTGGATCCAGCACGTTCACAACATTATCTCCCACCCAAATTATCTGCAGAAAGCGCACAGGTGGCGCCTGAAAACCAAGCCCATCAGGCTGTCACATCACCCCCATGCATATTAAGCAAACTGTCTGAGCCTCAAGTTATACAGCAGTCTCTTATGCTGTTTGAAGACTCTGCTGGCAGGGTTTCCCAAGGGAATCCACCTAGCCCTTCCCCAGTGGTGGAAGACATAGAATGCACTGATGTACAACCACTGATGTTTCTTGATGATGAGGACATGGGAATACCACCTCATCGGAGTCTGCACGTCTCTGATGATGACGAAACACAGGTGCCAACTGCTGTGTCTTTCTGCAGTGTGCAGACTGAACAGGAGGTTAGGGAGGAAGACTGTGTGGAGGACGATGCAGGGTAATATGAGGTCCTAGACCCCACATGGAATGAAGGTCGTGCCACTGACTTTCATAGTTCAGAGGACGAGGCAGTGGTGAGACCGAGCCAACAGCGTAGCAAAAGAGGGAGCAGGGGGCAAAAGCAGAACAGCCACCGCCAAGAGAGTTCGCCTGCTACAGGCCACCGCCACCAGGGACCGAGCACTCCACAGGCAGCTTAAAGGAGTTCTCTGGCATGGCACTTCTTTAAACAATGTGCTGACGACAAGACACGAGTGGTTTGCACGCTGTGCCATCAGAGCCTGAAGCGAGGCATTAATGATTCCTTGCTGTGGGACCTCTCTCCTCTGTCTGGGTGCTGGCCGAAATAACTGAGTGGCCTTCTCCGGTGGTGGTTGATATGACGCATGATTCCTTGCTGTGGGACCTCTCTCCTCTGTCTGGGTGCTGGGCCGAAATAACTGAGAGTGGCCTTCTCCGGTGGTGGTTGATATGACGCATGATTCCTTGCTGTGGGACCTCTCTCCTCTGTCTGGGTGGTGGGCCGAAATAACTGAGAGTGGCCTTCTCCAGTGGTGGTTGACATGACGCATGATTCCTTGCTGTGGGACCTCTCTCCTCTGTCTGGGTGCTGGGCCGAAATAACTGAAAGTGGCCTTCTCCAGTGGTGGGTGATATGATGCATGATTCCTTGTTGTGGGGCCTCTCTCCTCTGTCTGGGTGCTGGGCCGAAATAACTGAAAGTGGCCTTCTCCGGTGGTGGGTGATATGACGCATGATTCCTTGCTGTGGGACCTCTCTCCTCTGTCTGGGTGCTGGGCCGAAATAACTGAGAGTGGCCTTCTCCGGTGGTGGTTGATATGACGCATGATTCCTTGCTGTGGGACCTCTCTCCTCTTTCTGGGTGCTGGGCCGAAATAACTGAAAGTGGCCTTCTCCGGTGGTTGGTGATATGACGTATGATTCCTTGCTGTGGGACCTCTCTCCTCTGACTGGGTGCTGGGCCAAAATAACTGAAAGTGGCCTTCTCCGGTGGTGGGTGATATGACACATGATTCCTTGCTGTGGGACCTGTATCCTCGGTCTGGGTGCTGGGCCGAAATAACTGAAAGTGGCCTTCTCAAGTGGTGGGTGATATGACGCATGATTCCTTGCTGTGGGACCTGTATCATCGGTCTGTGTGCTGGGCCGAAATAACTGAAAGTGGCCTTCTCCAGTGTTGGGTGATATGACGCATGATTCCTTGCAATAGGACCTCTCTCCAATTGATATTGGTTAAATTGTATTTATTTTATTTTAATTAATTTCCCTATCCACATTTGTTTGCAGCGGATTTACCTACATTTTGCTGCCTTTGGCAGCCCTCTAGCCCGTTCCTGGGCTATTTTACAGCCTTTTTAGTGCCTAAAAGTTCGGGTCCCCATTGACTTCAACTTTATCCCGAACCCGAACTTCCAGGTGTTCGCTCATCTCTACTCATCACTAGTAGCTACAGACAATGAGAAGAGAAAGCGTCAAGATAATTTTGAGCCAGGAAAAGTCGTGAAGTTCATCAAGATATGTCACTAAAGTTTTTACCCATATATAACTGCAGCACTGACCGCAGAATAAATTTTGTTTTTTGACCGAAATACTTCAATAAAGTTTCGACTGCATATAACCGCAGCGCTGACCACTGAATTAATTTTGCTTTTCGACCGACATACTTCAATAATTTATCACATATTACTGCAGCACTGAACGCTGAATAAGAATTGTTTTTCCACCAAAATACGTTAATAAAGATTTTACCACATATAACTGCAGCGCTGAACGCTGAATGCAATTTGCTTTTCCACCGCAATACATCAAAAAAGATTTTACCACATACAACTGCAGTGCTGAAAGCTGAATACAATTTATTTTTCTACCAAAATAAGTAACAAGATTTTACCGCATACTGCTACAGCGCTGAATGCTAAATAAAATTTGTTTTTCCACCAAAATACTTCAATAAAGTTTTTACCACATATAACACCAGCGCTGAAAGCTGAATACAATTTGCTTTTCCACTGCAATACATCACAAAAGATTTTACCACATACAACTGCAGTTCTGAACGCTGAATACAATTTCTTTTTTGACCAAAATAAGTCACAAAAGATTTTACCGCATATTACTACAACGCTCAACGCTGAATAAAATAAATTTTTCCACCGAAATACTTCAATAAAGATTTTACCACATATAACTGCAGCGCTGAATGCTGAATGAAATTTGTTTTTCCACCGAAATAATTCACTAAAAATGTTACCACATATAAGTGCAGCGCTTAACGCTGAATACTATTTTTTTTCCCACCTAAATAAGTCCCAAAAGATTTTACTGCATATTACTACAGAGCTGAATACTGAATAAAATTCATTTTTCCACCTATACCACATATAACTGCAGCTCTGAACGCTGCATGAAATTTGTTTTTCCCCAAAATAATTCACAAAAGATATTACCGCATATAAGAGCAGAGCTTATTGCTGAGAACTAGTGATGAGCAGCATAGGCAATATGCGTTTTCACGATATTTCTTGAATTTTTCTCATAATATTCATAATAAATTTGCGAATTCTACAATTTGTGATCTATTCTCCAGTCATTATTTTCACGATTGCGCAAATCGGCACTAATGATGCGCATTTTTTTGCGAAATACGTACAACTTAGCATTTCATGAGGTCTGAGTGGATATTACTAATTGGTGCACTAAGTATTGTTGTAACATCACAGCACTGTGTCTAACAGAGACACTAATCCCTATCACAGCACAGTACTTTTCTTCTTTTTCTGCTAATGTATGTCACTAAAGGTTTTTCAAGATATAAGTGCAGCAGCGAATGTACAGTATATTTCTTTTTGTACTGATATACATTAATACAGTTTTTTTCTGCATATAAGTGCAGCAGCGAATGGTGAATGTATATTTCTTTTACTACTGATATATGTCAATATAGTTTTTTCTACATATAAGTGCAGCAACGAATGGCGAATGTATTTTTATTTTTGTACTGATATACGTCAGTAAAGGTTTTCATACATATAAGTGCACTGGCGAATGTATATTTCTTTTTCTACTGCAATACGCCAGTAAAGGCTTTACCAGATAACTGCAGCGATGAACGCAGAATAATGTTTCCCTGCACTTGTAAATCGCTTTTGTCCATATTGAGGTTTTTCCAATAGCTGTCCCTAGCACCATATCACGTCTGTCCCCTGCACTCAGAAAGCTGAAAAATTTCTGATTCTAAGATGGCTGCTGTTTTCATAGGGCTGTGACATCGCAGGGCTGGCTGGCTGCTGATTGGCTGCATGCATGGCATTATGGGTCATCCCGCTTTCCCAGAGTTTCTTGCCCCATCTCCTCAGACGCATAGCCGCCATTTTAGGAAAAATTGCGATTTGTTACCATGAAGCATGAGGAATTTCACAATCATTGTGAATTAAATTTTTCCTGAAATTCAGATTAAATTCCACTTTGTCTATTTCGTTCATCTCTAGTTATTATACATATTGCCTCTTTTGCTGGCTGGATTCATTTTTTCATCACATTATACACTGCTCGTTTCCATAGTTACAGACCACCCTGCAATCCAGCATTGGTGGCAGTACTTGCACAATATAGGAAAAATAACTAGCTTATGTGTGCTCCCATGGTCCCATCCACCAGAGAAGCTGACACTTTTTCCTATAGTGTGCAGCACGACCACCACTGATGGATTTCAGGGTGGTCTGTGACCATGGAAGCGATCAGTGTATTATGTGATGGAAAAATGATTCTAGACACCAAAGAAAGCAATATGGATAATATATTAGTTAGTGCCTTGTATTAACTTTCTCTACATGATAAATGCCACTTGCTGAAATGAGACAACCGCTTTAAGACTAGTTGTTCACTCTTGTTTTATTTTTATTTAAAATAAAGCACAGTAATTTATCTAAGAAATATCTCAACAAATTATTATCCAGGTCAATTCAGTTAACCACAGATGACACACATTTAATAAAAGCTAATTAGTGTCAAATTTACGGTTTCCAAGTGACATCAAATTGAATGCTATTCTGACAAAACTGTGTGTTAATTTGTTGCCCAGATATTTTATTTCCATGGCTTCAATAGACAAAATTTAATTACAAGCTTGTCATGTCCTTGCCAGATTGCCTTTTTGTAAATCTTAGTTAATCTCTTACAAAGACACTTTGAATTATCAGACAGGTTAGCCTGATACAGTTAATTAAACTGAACTAAGTTTTTAGCGGATCAACAGTTTACAATAGAATGAATTCTCCTAATGTGGAGTGTGGCATTTTTCATATCAGTTCAATGTGGCATTCAATAAAACCTTGTAATTTTTTATTTATTTGTGTCTGTATACTTAAGACTGGACATTGGAGCTGTATGGTATGTTTCTCACCTTGATGCTTTCATCATCACTGCTAAGATTTAATGCTGTAATTTAAATTTTACCCAGTGAGTTACAGAATTTTTATATCAGACCCTAAGCCTCATTCAGCGACAAAGACCTATATTAGCCATTAGTCCATTTACAGATGTGTCTATACTTACCAGGATTGCAGGATTACCAGCTTTGAGGGGAAAAAAAAATATTATTTGGTGGTACTCTGTCAGGTGATGTTTAAGTTGAATTAGAGATGAGTGAATCGATTTTAGGCAAATCTTCAAATTGGACAAAAATTAGTCTGCCAAATGAATCTGCAGCTTTTATTTTTCATTTTGGACAAATAGCATAAAAACTGCACCAAGCACCCTTTTCCAGTGAATATTGGAGGGAAAAACTAAGAGGGAGTAAGAAGATGGAGGATCACATTACATTAATATTATTGACATTAGGAAGAAGTGAAGGGAAAAGCTTGCTCTGATTGGTTCTGAGGTTGACAGACAGCCCGGATCAACCAATCAGGGGGCAGTGGGCAGGCAGCTCCATATGTTGACACAGAATAATTGCCATTCTATTTTCAGCCTATGAACTGGAAGGATGTGGCAATGTCTGACAAAAAGCTATTACAGACACAAGCCAGTAATGTATTATGATAGGGACGTTATAAGTAGAGCATAGGGAGAGAATAAGAGGATATAATTGGGTAGATTCTAGGAAATTTGATCCGGGAAAGCTTTAGGGGAAGCTTTGAAGAAGTGAATGGCTGGTCACCCGGTTGTGTGTTTCATATAGCTGCTGCTTGCAGCCAGTTCTGCTTTACAAAACTACCTGCAAGAAAAAGAAAAATTCTTTATATGAACACAGACTTTTTTTTTATCTTCACATTTCCACAGTGTAATGGCTTGTTGCCAGCACCCCAATAGCATTCTGCTGTTAACACTGAGAAATTACACATTTTTTTTCTTCTAATAATCATTTTGGCACACTATATTCAAGTTAATAAATGCATTTCATTATAGCAAAAGCATTTTATGGCAATAACTTTATAATTATACCTCTGTTATTAAACACATTTCATTATAGCAAAAATATTTTAAGGCAATAACATCTTATATATACATGTGTTACTAAACGCATTACATATTACCACAAAGTAACATTCAGTTATAGCAAAAACATTTTATAACAATAATGCAATTTTTATACCCATGTTATTGAACACATACTTTAAAGACTTTTTACCTCCAACATTGTATTGTTATACCCATGTTAGAGAAAATATGACTGCATCAGACTGTGTAGTTTAACCGCTTGCCGACCGCCGAACGCACGGATGCGTCCAGGCGGCGGCAAGTTTGTTCCTCCTGGACGCATCCGTGCGTCATCTCGCGAGAGCCGAGATCTGCTGTGAACGCACGCGCGCGCGCGCGTTCACAGCAGAGCGCGGCTCTGCAGTTGTACTACAGCCTGCCAGCGATGATCAATCGCTGGCAGGCTGTAAATGTAAAATAAATGAGATCAAAGTGGTATATCAGGCGCTGTGTTGCTAACAGCGTCTGATATACCTAATACCTGGTCCTCTGGTGGTCCCATTTACTGGGATCGACCACCAGAGGACCAGGTAACTAATGTAAAGTTGCACCAAACACTACACTAACCCCACCCCCACCCCCTCACTTTATAGCCACTATTAACCCCTTGTTAACCCCTGATCACCCCATATAGACTCCCTGATCACCCCCTGTCACTGATCACCCCCTGTAAGGCTCTATTCACATGTCCATATGTGTTTTGCGGTTCCGCGGATCCACAGATCCGTGCCACGGATCCGCGGCGCGGATCCGCAAAACACGGACACCGTCAATGTGCTTTCCGCATTTTGCAGATCCGCACATTGCCAGAACTATATAGAAAATGCTTTTTCTTGTCCGCAGTGCGGACAAGAAAAGGGCATGTTCTATATTTTCTGCGAGCGAAATGCAGACCCGTAAGTGCGGATCCGCAATTCCGGATCCGAGCGGGACAAAGTCTGTCCCCATAGAAATGAATGGGTCCGCAAATCCGTTCCGCAAACAGAATTACGGACGTGTGAATGGGGCATAAGGGTCACTTATCACCGCCAGTTAGTTAGCTACTTGTTAGGTAGCTAGAGCCCAGCCCACCACACCGCAGTCACTGATTTTGGCAGAGATTTTTTCATCCACATTGATCGATGCGAATGAAAAAATCTGTGCCGTTCATTTTTTTTTTTTTTTTCAGCCCAGAGGCTGAACGGAAAAAAAAAATCTCATTACCCGTATGCTCAATATACGGAGAATCGCAGAAACTCCTAATGCTGGCCATACGTGTAATGATTGCGGAGACCCTCAAATGCCAGGGCAGTACAAAAACCTCACATGTGACCCCATTTTGGAAAGAAGATACTCCAAGGTATTCCGTGAGGGGTATGGTGAGTTCATGTAAAATTTTATTTTTGTCACAAGTTAGTGGAATATGAGACTTTGTAAAAAAAAAAAAAAAAAAACAATTTCCGCTAACTTGTGCCAAAATTTTTTTTTCTGTGAACTCGCCATACCCCTCACAGAATACCTTAGGGTGTCTTCTTTCCACAATGGGGTCACTTGTGGGGTATTTATACTGCCCTGGCATTTAGGAGTCCTAAAGCGTGAGAATCCAAATGCGTAAAAATGCCCTGTGAAATACTAAAGGTACTCATTGGTTTTAGGGCCCCTTTGCGCATCTTGGCTGCAAAAAGTGGCACACATGTGGTATCGCCGTACTCAGGAGAAGTAGGGAAATGTGTTTTGGGGTGTATTTTTACATATACCCATGCTGGGTGAGAGAAATATCTCTGTAAATGACAACTTTTTAAATTTTTTATACAAAGTTGTCAATTTACAGCGATATTTCTCACACCAAGTAATGGTATATGTAAAGTCACCCCAAAGCACATGCCCTACTTCTCCTAGTACGGCGATACCCATGATGTTACTTTTTGCAGCCTAAGTGCGCAAGGGCCCAAGTTCCAATGAGTACCTTTAGCTTTACAGCATTGCTAGCTCACGATTTAGGCCGCTCAAAATGCCAGAACAGTATAACATACCCACAAGTGACCCCATTGTGGAAGAGACACCCCAAGGTATTCTGTGAGGGCATGGCAAGTTCACAGAAATTTAATTTTTTTGGCACAAGTTAGCGGAAATTGATATATATTTTTTTTTACAAAGTCTCATATTTCACTAACTTGTGACAAAAAATAAATTTATATAAACTCACCATACCCTCACAGAATACCTTGGGGTGTCTTCTTTCTAAAATGGGGTCACATGTGGGGTATTTATACTGTCCTGGCATTTTAGGGGCCCCTAAAGCGTGAGAAGAAGTCTGGAATCCAAATGCGTAAAAATGCCCTGTGAAATCCTAAAGGTACTCATTGGAATTTGGGCCCTTTAGCACCAGGCTGCAAAAAGTGTCACTCATGTGGTATCGCCGTACTCAGGAGAAGTAGGGCAATGTGTTTTGGGGTGTATTTTTATATATACCCATACTTTGTGTGAGAAATATCGCTGTAATCGACAACTTTTTAAATTTTTTAAACAAAGTTGTCAGTTGAGATATTTCTCTCACTCAACTATGGGTATATGTAAAATACACCCCAAAACACATTGCCCTACTTCTCCTGAGTACGGCAATACCACATGAGTGACACTTTTGCAGCCTGGAGTGCGCAAAGGGCCCAAATTCCAACGAGTACCTTTAGCTTTACATGGCTGCTCACAATTTAGCCCGCCCAAAATGCCAGAACAGTAAACACACCCCACAAGTGACCCCATTTCGGAAAGTAGACACCCCAAGGTATTCACTGAGGGGCATAGTGAGTCCGTGGGAGATTTCATTTTTTTGCCAGAAGTTAGCAGAAATGGAAACTTTATTATTTTTATTTTTTTCCTCAGAAAGTGTCATTTTCCGCTAACTTGTGAAAAAAATGAAATGATACATGAACTCACCATGCCCCTCCATGAATACTTTGGGGTGTCTTCTTTCTAAAATGGTGTCATTTGGGGGTATTTATACTATCCTGGCATTCTAGCACCTGAAGAAACATGACAGGCGCTCAGAAAGTCAGAGCTGCTTCAAAATGCAGAAATTCACTTTTTGCACCATAGTTTGTAAACGCTATAACTTTTACCCAAACCAATAAATATACACTTATTGTATTTTTTTTATCAAAGACATGTAGAACAATAAATTTTGTGAAAAATTTATATAGAAATGTAGTTTTAAAAAAAAAAAATTACAACAGAAAGTGAAAAATGTCATTTTTTTGCTAAAATTTCGGTAATTTTTGATTAATAGCAAAAAAAGTAAAAATGTCAGCAGCAATGAAATACCACCAAATGAAAGCTCTATTAGTGAGAAGAAAAGGAGGTAAAATTCATTTGGGTGGTAAGTTGCATGACGGAGCAATAAACGGGTAAAGTAGTGTAGTGCAGAATTGTAAAAAGTGGCCTGGTCATTAAGGGTGTTTAAGCTAGGGGGGCTGAAGTGGTTAAAGATGTTCAACAGCAAAAATTATATTATTATACCCATGTTATTGAAAGCATAGTTGAAAGACGTTTTACAGCAAAAATTGCATTGTTATATCCATGTTAGTGAATGCATTACTGCATCAGACTGTGTAGTTCAAATATGTTTTACTACAAACATTACATTGTTCTACCTATGCTATTGAACAGATGTTCAAAGACATTTCACGTAGACATTGCATTGATAAACCCAGGTTATAAAATGCTTTACTGTATTAGACCATGTAGTTCAGATATTTGATCACAAAAATTGCATTGTTATATCCGTGTTATTGAACACATTATTGCATCGAACTGTGTAGTTCAAAGACATTTAATGCAAAAATAGCATTGTTATACCCATTCTAAAGGTAAAGGTTCTTGTAACTTTACCTTTAGAATGGGTATAACAATGCTATTTTTGCATTAAATGTCTTTGAACTACACAATACTGCCTGTACCATGAGCCACACAAGAAAGGCAATGGGAGATTAGGAAGGTTAACAAGTGGCTCAAGAACTGGTGTAGGAAGGAGGGGTTCGGGTTCCTGGAGAACTGGGCCGACTTCTCTGTCGGCTACAGGCTCTATCGTAGGGACCTTAATGGGGAAGGGGCAGCTGTGTTAGGGAGAAAGATGGCTAGAAGGTTGGAGGAGTGTTTAAACTAGGGACTGGGGGGAGGGTAATTACATTATAGGAGAGGAAGATGCAGATAGAGACCAGGGGCGAGTTAGTGTGACTGGGGGAGGAATGGAAAGGGGGACTAGAACAGTTCAGAATGAAAGGGGTAGGGTAAAAAATATACATAAACCTCTCAAATGTATGTATACTAACGCCAGAAGCCTGACTAACAAGACTGGTGAACTGGAATTAGTGATGTGTGAGGAGGACTATGACATAGTGGGAATAACTGAGACATGGCTGGATGATAGCTATGACTGGGCAGTTAATATAAAGGGTTACAATCTGTTTAGAAAGGATTGTCAAAACCGGAGAGGGGGAGGGGTCTGACTTTATGTAAAGTCCTGTCTAAAGCCCACAATTCGAGAAAATATAAGTGAGGGACATGAACATGTGGAACATGTGGAGTCACTGTGGGTAGAAATACATGGAGGCAAAAACAATAATAAATTACTCAGGGAGTTTATTATAAACCACTTAATATACCAGAGTCCACAGAATATCTATTACTAAAAGATATAGATGAGGTTTAACACTGACAAATGTAAAGTTATGCACATGGGAAGGAATAATGCAAGTCACCCGTACATACTAAATGGTAAAACACTTGGTAACACGGACATGGAAAAGGTTCTAGGAATTTTAATAAACAGCAAACTAAGCTGTAAAAACCAGTGTCAGGCAGCTGCTGCCAAGGCCAATAAGATAATGGGTTGCATCAAAAGGGGCATAGATGCCCATGATGAGAACATAGTCCTACCTCTTTACAAATCACTAGTCAGACCACACATGGAGTACTGTGTACAGTTCTGGGCTCCTGTGAACAAGGCAGACATAGCAGAGCTGGAGAGGTAAATATCTATGCAGGTCACTTTTGTTGTTATTTACACTAAAATCATTTGCAGTCATTTCTGGAGAAAGTGTAAAGGCAGTATTTCCGTAATACTCTAAAAATATAAACGCACTGCGCATTTGCAGTAATTTCTGGTGAAAGAGTTTAGGGTGGTATTTCAGTAATACACGAAAAATATAAATGCACTGCACATTTGTAGCCATTTCTTGTGAAAGAGTATAGGTCGGTATTTCAGTAATACACGAAAAATATAAATGCACTGCAGGTTTGCAGTCATTTCTGGAGAAAGAGTATAGGGCGGTATTTCAGTAATACACGAAAAATATAAATGCACTGCAGGTTTGCAGTCATTTCTGGAGAAAAAGTATAAGGTGGTACTTCAGTAATAAACTAAACATTTAAACGCACTGCACGTTTGCAGTAATTTCTGGTGAAAGAGTATAAGGTGGTATTTCAGTAATAAACGAAAAATATAAATGCACTGCATGTTTGCATTAATTTCTGGTGAAAGAGTTTAGGGAGGTATTTCAGTAATACATGAAAAATATAAATGCACTGCACGTTTGCAATTATTTCTGGTGAAAGAGTTAAGGAGTTAAGGGCGGTATTTCAGTAATACACAAAACATTTAAATGCACTGGACGGTTGCATTTATTTCTGGTGAAAGAGTATAGGGGCGTATTTCAATAAAAAAACAAAAATATATATGCACTGCACTGTTGCAGTTATTTCTGGTGAAAGCATATAGGCTCGTATTTCAAGAAAAATATATACTCTTTAATTGTCTGGTTAAAGCGTATAGTGGCCTTTTTCCATCCAACAAGAACTATATATTCTCGGGTAACTTCTGCAGTTATTTATGGTGAAAGGGAATAGGACATATTACAGTAAAAAGAAAAAAAATATATATATATACGCACTGCACAGTCTCAGTAATTTCTGTTGAAAGCGTATAGGGGATATTTGAGTCAAAAAGACAAATATATACGCAATGCACTGTTGCAGTTATTTCTGTTGAAAGCGTATAGGGCGTATTTCAGTACTTCAAGAAATATATATAAGCACTTCACTCTTTAAATTTTTTCTGGTCAAAGCGTATAGTGGCCAATTTCAGTGCAACAAGAAATACATATTCTAGTGCACTGCTGTAGTGATTTCTGTTGAAAGCGTAGAAGGGATTATTACAGAACTTCAAGAAATTTATATATATATATATATATATATATATATATATAGTAGTTCAAAAATTGCAAGGCAGCACTCCAATCTTCAAAAAATTCCAGTGTTTATTCAGCCCAGTGTGGCAACGTTTCAATTGTTCACTACAATCTTTCTCAAGCCATACCAAATAAAGTGCTCAGTGCAATATATATAGTCAAGTCACATGATCATCAATTAATTAGTGATAAAAACATGATTACAATAAAATGTAAATTTGTAATAATAAAGTGCTAAAAGTGCCAAATGTGCAAATTACATAAACAAATACATGTGAAAAAATATTCATGTTCCATATGATACAATTTTCTTATAGTGTAAACATTAAAAACAGTTAATTGACTTGAAACCCACAGGTGTATAAGATAAATAATAATCATAATAAAGGGAGACAATCTCACAGAAGCGGAATCACCATAGGATCCTGGACGGCGTCTCACGGAGTACAGCGCGCATGCGCGAGATTCACAAATCTCGCGAGCATCCCCATATATCAGATCCAGTGTCCCTAACAAAGATGGCGTTCACGGGCTTCATGTCATCTCTGCGGCTGCGCGGACTAGATCAAGTCCCGCAAGCATTACGTTTCAAGCACACCAATCCGGACCATATCAAATATGGCAACCCCGGCATCTCAGGTGTAGTGCGCATGTCCTGTATATCACAACTCCGTATCCACAAATCAATGTAAACATCCAACACACCCTATGGATATTATAATGGAGGCATAGGATTGTCCAAAGAATCGGACTCACCACAGCATCCACATATCACCATGGGTCATACATACTTCAGGCTCCCCATTTTAGGTGTATAATGCAAATGACGAGTCCATCCGAAAGAACGGACTCGCCATATCATGCCAACAACCTTGGGGCAATTCATACTCAACATCCAACACCACTAGGTGAACCGGTCAGTCAGGGATACATGAAGTGACCTATCACAGTCCTCATGTAAAAACCCTTACCCCCAGTGCCCTATTGTTAGGTGATTTGACTCATATCACTCATTATCACGGAGTGTTCAAAAAAGACAAATAAAATATGATTAAGCGGCAGAGAAAACATGAATCCCATGATATCTAGTAATAATCTTTTTTAAAAAATAATTTTTCACAATTCAGAATCCATCTGGTCCCATGGATAAAAATAATATAATAGATTTTTATCCCATGGATAAAAATAGAAATACATATTCTAGTGCACTGCTGTAGTGATTTCTGTTGAAAGCGTAGAAGGGATTATTACAGAACTTCAAGAAATATATATATATATATATATATATATACCCAGTTCACTCTTTGATTTTTTTCTGGTCAAAGCGTATAGGGTCATATTTTAATACAACAAGAAAACTATATACTCAGTGTGTTTTTGCAGTTAATAGTGGTGAAAGCATTTAGTGGCCTATTTCAGTACAAAAAGAAAAATATATTCATCACTTTTAGGGGTGTTTTAATTTCCGTTTAATTTGTTTTGTTCAGCTACAAGTATGTCAGGCAGAGAAGTGCCAGGCCATGTACAGAGGATTGGCAGAGGCCTGAATGTTTCTGGCGCAAGCAGAGGTCACAGCAGAGTAAGGGGTTGTGGCAGCAGTAGTCGCAGCAAGGGGCCTGAGGTCCCGGTATCATCTACCAGTTGTGTCTTGACCAGCAACCCAGCAGTTCTTGATCCACATGAGCCCTGTGGGAGGTTTTTCTACTCAGCTGACATGACAGGAGGACCAGCAGCAGCCAGAAGAGCTACAGGGCGATGAGGAAGATGAAACAGAGGATCCCGACACATCGTGACAGTATGCTGTAGAGATGGAGGCAGGGAGTCCCTCCGCATCACTTGCACAAATGGCACAATGCATGCTCACTAGAGATGGCCCGAACTATCTGCCGGCGAACAGTTCCCGGTGAACAAAGCTTGTTCGCGTTCGCCGCAAAGGGCGAACACATGCGATGTTCGGTCAGCCCCCTATACATCAACATTGAGCAAACTTTGACCCTGTACCTCACAGTCAGCAGACACATTCCAGCCATTCAGCAGCATACCCTCCCTCCCAGACCCTCCCATCTCCTGAACAGCATCCATTTTAGATTCATTCAGAATTTGCAGTCTTAGTGAGAGGAGGGACAGTGTAGCTGCTGCTGATTTAATTGGGAAATCGATAGCTAGGCTAGTGTATTCAGTGTCTACTCCAGTCCTGAAAGACTCATCTGATTTCTGCTGTAAGGACAGTGTCCTGACAGCACCCCAAAAAGCCCTTTTTAGGGCTGCAACATTAGTCTGCTTTTTTTTTTTTCTCCATATATATATTGCAGTTGCCTGGCCTGCCCGTGTGTGAGGAGCTGCAGGCCCACAAACTAGTGTGCCCACTGCCAGTGCCCAACCCTGTCATCCCATGTGGCACAGGACTTTGCATCAAAAAAAGGCATTTAAATGTTACACTTTAGAGTAATTTCAGTTGCTTGCCTGCTAGTGTGTGTCAGGCCGACTTCCACTGACTGTAGTGTGCCCACTGCCAGTGCCCACCCCTGTCATCCTGTGTGGTACAGGACTTTGCATCAAAAAAAGGCATTTAAATGTTACACTTTAGTGTAATTTCAGTTGCTTGCCTGCTAGTGTGTGTCAGGCCGACTTCCACTGACTGTAGTGTGCCCACTGCTAGTGCCCACCACTGATACCGGGTGGCACAGTAGCTTGCCGATAAATAAGGCATTCCATTTTTACACATTAGTCTAATTTCAGTTGCTTGCCTGCTGCCAGTGTGTGTCAGGCCCACTTCCACAGACTGTAGTGTGCCCACTGCCAGTGCCAACCACTAATACCGGGTGGCACAGTAGCTTGCCGATAAATAAGGCATTTCATTTTTACACATTAGTCTAATTTCAGTTGCTTGTCTGCTAGTGTGTGTCAGGCCGACTTCCACTGCCTGTAGTGTGCCCACTGCCAGTGCCCACCACTGATACCGGGTGGCACAGTAGCTTGCTGATAAATAAGGCATTTAATTTTTACACATTAGTTTAATTTCAGTTGCTTGCCTGCTGGCAGTGTGTGTCAGGCCCACTTCCACAGACTGTAGTGTGCCCACTGCCAGTGCCAACCACTGATACCGGGTGGCACAGTAGCTTGCCGATAAATAAGGCATTTAATTTTTAGACAGTAGTCTAATTTCAGTTGCTTGCCTGCTGCCACTATGTGTCAGGCCCAATTCCACAGACTGTAGTGTGCCCACTGCCAGTGCCAACCACTGATACCGGGTGGCACAGTAACTTGCCAATAAATAAGGCATTTAATTTTTACACATTAGTCTAATTTCAGTTGCTTGCCTGCTGCCAGTGTGTGTCAGGCCCACTTCCACAGACTGTAGTGTGCCCACTGCCAGTGCCCACCACTGATACCGGGTGGCACAGTAGCTTGCCGATAAATAAGGCATTTCATTTTTACACATTAGTCTAATTTCAGTTGCTTGTCTGCTAGTGTGTGTCAGGCCGACTTCCACTGCCTGTAGTGTGCCCACTGCCAGTGCCCACCACTGATACCGGGTGGCACAGTAGCTTGCCGATAAATAAGGCATTAAATTTTTACACATTAGTCTAATTTCAGTTGCTTGCCTGCTGCCAGTGTGTGTCAGGCCCACTTCCACAGACTGTAGTGTGCCCACTGCCAGTGCCAACCACTGATACCGGGTGGCACAGTAGCTTGCCGATAAATAAGGCATTTAATTTTTAGACAGTAGTCTAATTTCAGTTGCTTGCCTGCTGCCACTATGTGTCAGGCCCAATTCCACAGACTGTAGTGTGCCCACTGCCAGTGCCAACCACTGATACCGGGTGGCACAGTAACTTGCCAATAAATAAGGCATTTAATTTTTACACATTAGTCTAATTTCAGTTGCTTGCCTGCTGCCAGTGTGTGTCAGGCCCACTTCCACAGACTGTAGTGTGCCCACTGCCAGTGCCCACCACTGATACCGGGTGGCACAGTAGCTTGCCGATAAATAAGGCATTTAATTTTTACACATTAGTCTAATTTAAGTTGCTTGCCTGCTGGCAGTGTGTGTCAGGCCCACTTCCACAGACTGTAGTGTGCCCACTGCCAATGCCAACCACTGATAACGGGTGGCACAGAAGCTTGCCGATAAAAAAGGCATTTCATTTTTAGACAGTAGTCTAATTTCAGTTGCTTGCCTGCTGCCAGTGTGTGTCAGGCCCACTTCCACAGACTGTAGTGTGCCCAGTGCCAGTGCCCACCATTCATACCGGGTGGCACAGTACCTAGCACGCGTAGTACCACTTATCTAAAAAAAATGACAGGCAGAGGTAGGCCACCCCGCAGGGGCTGTCGTGGTGCTGTGATTACCACTGTCCCTGGAATAATGCCTAGTGTTAAGAGTCCACGTACCCTGAACCCGAAAAATTCTGAGGACTTAGTTGACTGGCTTAGACAGGACACCCAATCTTCAACAGCTTCCGTTAAGAAACTTGACGCACCATCCTCCTCCAGCTCAGCTTCGGTCACCTGCTCTCAAGTTACCAAGATCCCGCCCGCCGCCACCACCACCACTACCACCACAGAGATTGGTCTGTCAATGTCTGTGAAGCGGGCGTAACCCTTACACTACCTGATCGATACAACATCATACCTGATCGTATACACACACTGGATGTTTTAAAGCATGTTATTCCAAACAATTTAGGAATGTTAGATGATTTATGCCCTTTATGGATTGAAACCCGACTCTGCGTCCACTACGTAATTTTCCATGGGAATTTTGCCATGGATCCCCCTACGGCATGCCACAGTCCAGGTGTTAGTCCCCTTGAAACAACTTTTCCATCACTATTGTGGCCAGAAAGAGTCCCTATGGGTTTTAAAATTCGTCTGCCTATTGAAGTCTATGGCGGTTCGCCCCGGTTCGCCCGTTCGCGAACATTTGCAAAAGTTCGCGTTCGCCGTTCGTGAACGGAAAATTTTATGTTCGCGACATCACTAATGCTCACTTACTTGCATAGTGACAGCTGAATTGTCACCATTCAGCAGAGGGATTACTTCTGGCTCTCCACCTTGTTGGACCCTTGCTACCGGTCCAGAAAGGGGGCCATTTTTACACCCACTGAGAGGGAGGACAAACTGAACTACTACAGAGACATCCTATGTAGTCAGTTGGCCGCTGCCTATCTGCACCATCGTCCATCCTCTCAGAGGTCTGACCGGAGGGCTCTCTGCACTCATGTTCCACTGCCATGGCTGCTGGGGAGCGGTGGGGTAGCAGGAGCAGTACCAGCTCCATCAGCAGCAGCAGCCTGTGTCTACAGTCGCTGATGAGTAGCTTTCTTCCCCTGCATAGTGAAGAAACTACACACCAGAAGCAACAGCAGGTAGACCTGGGGCAGGACATGAACCATCAGGTGGTGGCATACTTGGACTGCACCCTGCCACCCCACATTGAAGATCCGCTGGACTACTTAATAGCCAAACTTAATTTGTGGCCGCAACTAGCAGAGTTTGCCCTAGAAAAGCTGTCCTGCCCGGTCAGTATTGTGGCATCAGAGCGGGTGTTTAGTGCAGCGGGGGCCATAGTTACACCAAGAAGAACTGGTCTGTCAACTCAAAATATTGAGAGACTGACTTTTGTCAAGAGGAATCAGGCTTAGATTAGCCAGGATTTCCAACCACTAATTCCTGTTGCGTCAAACTAGATTATTCATGGTGACACACCAACACTTTAATATAAGAGACCGGTTTCTTCAGACTACCTGCCTCAGCTACTACTTTGATGGTGTAACCCGCCTGATGCCACACATCTGATGCCAAGTGCTCCTTCTTTCACCCAAATTTGTCAGCGGGTACTGGTATTGCCACCCACTGCCCCACTCCTTTATCAGTTGACTTTGTGGACTCCTGATGCAGCAGATGCTGCCATCTCCACAATATATCACTAGAGATGGCCCGAACTATTAGCCGGCGAACAGTTCCCGGCGAACATAGCTTGTTCGCGTTCGCCTCTGCCGGGCGAACATATTCGATGTTCGCGTTCGCCCCTATACTTTATCATTGAGCAAACTTTGACCCTGTACCTCACAGTCAGCAGACACATTCCAGCCAATCAGCATACCCTCCCTCCCAGACCCTCCCACCTCCTATCTAAACGCAAGGATAGGATCCATCTTACATTCATTCTGAAGCTGCAGTGTTAGTAATTGTAAATCGCAATGCGATTAATATAACCTGTATTATTCGCATTGCGATTACAACTTAGATCTGAGTTCCAAATGGTTGTATTGCTAGAATATATTAACGAAGATAACAAATATAGCACTATATTCTCAATCTTCATTATATTCTAGCAATAAAACCATTAGTAACTCAGATCTAAGTTGAATTTACAATGCGATTAATATAACCTGCATTAATCGCATTGCGAATTCAACTTAGAGCTGAGTTCCTAATGGTTGTTGTATTGCGTTTTTATAATTTTTCATTTTTAGTTTATTCTTTTGTGTATTTTGCCACATTTGGTTGCATATTTACATTTGGTATAAGCAAATATGGTAGTCTAGATCATGTGTCTATACCAAAACCTAGGATCATTGTTTGACAGCATATTTTCTAAGCCATGTAGCTGAATATAGATTTGGGCAGAGTAATGATCTAGACTACCATATTTGCCTATACCAAATGTAAATATGCAACCAAATGTGGCAAAATACACAAAAAATTAAACTAAAAAATTAAACAATTAAAAAAACGCAAATGCGTTTTTATCAAAAAAGCCCAAATGGCCCCTGGGGGGTTCAGATATCTTGCCTCGGGGGCAGCAGAACATTGGTGGTAGTCATAGTCAACCGTCATATTCAATCAAATAGAGGCATTAAATGGATTCGCAAGCGATTAATAATTGTAAGTATTATTCGCATTGCGATTACAACGTAGAGCTGAGTTCTAATGGTTGTATTGCTAGAATATAACGTATATTCTAGCAATACAACAACCATTAGGAACTCAGCTCTAAGTTGAATCGCAATGCGATTAATGCAGGTTATATTAATCGCATTGCAAATTCAACTTAGATCTGGGTTTCCTAATGGTTGTATTGCTAGAATTATATAACGAAGATTGAGAATATAGAGCTAAATTCCCAATCTTAGTTATATTCTAGCAATACAACCATTAGGAACCCATCTCTAAGTTAAGTTCACAAATATGATGTCCCAACTCCCAAACTATTCACCGGCAGTAGTTCCCGGCGAACATAGCTTGTGCTGCGTTCGTCGCGGCGAGCGAACATATGCGATGTTAGGTCCACCCCCTATCATTGAGTAAACTTTGACCCTGTACCTCACAGTCAGCAGACACATTCCAGCCAATTAGCATACCCTCCCTTCCAGACCCTCCCATCTCCTGGACACAGCATCCATTTTAGATTCATTCAGAAGCTGTAGTCTTAGTAAGAGGAGGGACAGTGTAGCTGCTGCTGAGATTTAATAGGGAAATTGATAGCTAGGCTAGTTTATTCAGTGTCCACTCCAGTCCTGAAAGACTCATCAGATCTCTGCTGTAACGACTGCGTCCTGACAGCACCCCAAAAAGCCCTTTTTAGGGCTAGTACATCAGTCTCCCTCCCAGACCCTCCCACCTCCCATCAAAAAGCAAGGATGGCATCCATCTTAGTAGTTGTAATCGCAATGCGATTAATACAGGTTATATTAATCGCATTGCGAATTCAACTTAGAGCTGGGTTCCTATTCTCAATCTTCGTTATATTCTAGCAATACAACCATTAGGAACTCAGATCTAAGTTGTAATCACAATGCGATTAATATAACCTGTATTAATCGCATTGCGATTACAACTTACCACACTCTGCGTCAACTAGATATTTTTCCATGGGAGTTTTGCCATGGATCCCCCTCCGGCATGCCACAGTCCAGGTGTTAGTCCCCTTGAAACAGCTTTTCCATCACTATTGTGGCCAGAAGGAGTCCCTTTGTTTTTTAAAATTCGCCTGTCTATTGAAGTCTATGGCGGTTCGCACTGTTCGCATGTTCGCGAACATTTGCGGAAGTTCGCGTTCGCTGTTCGCGAACTGAAAATTTTATGTTCGCGACATCACTATATATCACCTTGCAACTCTGTGGTGTCCTCCTGATGCTGCTACTGCCATCTCCCCATTACGTCATCTAGCCACTCTGTGGTCTCCTCATGCTGCTGCCATATCCACAATATGTCACCTTGCCACTTTGTGGCCTCCTGCTGCTACCGCCACCTCCAAACTATGTCATCTTGCCACTCTGTGGTCTCCTCCTGTTGCTGCCATATCCACAGTATGTCACCTTGCCACTCTGTGGTATCCTCTTGATGCTGCTGCCATCTCCACAATATGTCACCTTGCCATGCTGTGGTCTACTCATGCTGCTGCCTTATCTACACTACGTCACCTTGCCACTCTGTGGCCTTCTGATGCTACCGCCATCTCCAAACTATATCACCTTGCCACTGTGTAGTCTCTTCCTGCTGCTGCTGCCATTTCCACACTATTTCACCTTGCCAGTCTGTTGTATCCTCCTGCTGCTGCTGCTGCCATCTCTGCATTATGTCACCTTGCCTCTTTGTGGTCTCCTCATACTGCTGCCATATCCACACTATGTCACCTTGCCACTCTGTGGCCTCCTGATGCTACTGCCAACTCCAAACTATGTCCCCTTGCCACTCTGTGGTCTCTTCCTGCTGCTGCTGCCATCTCCACACTATGTCACATTGACACTCTGTGGTATCCTTCTGATGCTGCTTCTTATACTGCCATCTCTACACTATGTCACCTTGCCACTCCGTGGTCTCCTTATGCTGCTGCCACCTCCAGACTCTATCACTATACCGCTCTGTGGTCTCCTCATGCTGCTGCCACCTCCACACTCCGTCAATGTGCCACTCTGTGACCTACTCATGCCGCTGCCACCTCCACACTCTTTCATTGTACCACTCTTGGACTACTTATGCTGCTGCCAACTTCAGACTCTGTCATTGTGCCCCTCTATGGTCTCTCCATGCTGCCGCCCGCCACCTCCAAACTCGGTCATTGTGCCAAACTCTACCACCTATTCATGCTGCTGCCATTTCCACACTCTGTCATTGTTCCACTCTCTGATCTACTCATGCTGCTGCCAAGTCCACACTCTCTCATTGTGCCACTCTGTGACCTACTCATGCTACTGTCACCTTCAGAGTATGTCTTTGTGCCACTCTGTGGACTAAGCCTGATGCTTCTGCTGCTGACACCTCCACAATCTGTCATTGTGCCACTCTGTGGCCTCCTCCTTATGCTGCTGCTGCTGACACCTCTACACTCTGTCATTGTGCTACTCTGTGGCCTATTCATGCTTCTGCCACCTCCAGACTCTGTCATTGTGCCACTCTGTGGCCTACTCATGCTGCTGCCACCTCCAAACTTTATCATTGGGCTGCTATGTGGTCTCCTCATGCTGCTGCAACCTCCACACTCTCTCATTGTTCCACTGTTTGGCCTACTCATGCTGCTGCTACCTCCAAACTCTGTCATTTTGCCATTATGTGGCCTACTCATGCTACTGCCACCTCCACATTCTGTCATTGTGCCACTATGTGGTCTCCTCATGCTGCTAAGTGCTAACACCTCCAGAATGTAATTGTGCCACTCTCTAGCCTACTCATGCTGCTGCCACCTCCAGACTCTGTCATTGTCACACTTTGTGGCTACTCATGCTGCTGCCACCTCTAGACTTTGTGCCACTCTGTGGACTCCTCCTGATGCTTCTGCTGCTGCCGACACCTATGCACTCTGTCATTGTGCCACTCTGTGGCCTACTCATGCTGCTGCCAACTCTAGACTTTGTCATTGTGCCATTCTATGGCCTGCTCATTCTGCTGCCACCTTCACACTCTGTCATTGTGACACTCTGTGGACTCCTCCTGATGCTGCTTCTGCCGTCACCTCCATATTCTGTCATTGTGCATCTCTGTGACCTCCTCCTTATTCTGCTGCTGCCGACACCTCCACACTCTGTCATTGTGTCACTCTGTGGCCTACTCATGCTGCTGCCAACTCCAGACTTTGTCATTGTGCCATTCTGTGGCCTGCTCATGCTGCTGCCACCTCCACACTCTGTCATTGTTCCACTCTGTGGCCAACTCATGATGTTGCAACCTCCACACTTTGTCATTGTGCCACTATGTGGGATCCTCATACTGCTTCCACCTCACCACTATGTAATAGGACCACTATGTGGACTTCTCATGCTGGTACCACCCTCCCCACTTCATGACTGATCCACTATTGTGGCTCTCGGCCTGGCTGACATCATCATTTATTTGCCACTCCTTCGGATCTGTCATAAGGAAGGGAAAATGAGACACACAACCTATCTGTGTAGCAGCTTTAAGGCCTATATGGTCCCATCAGAAGTCACTTATCATTTTTATCCTAAAGCAGGAGTGGGTACAAAACACAGAAGACATGCAAATATTCCATTCACGTGTAATATTTGTTTTAGATCCACTTAGTTTTTTTTTTTTTTCTTTTCTTTTAGCAATACTGATCAATTATTGAGCAAATGCTGACCGAGTGAAGGTGTAGAAGTGACTGGGCCCCACACCAAATTCTTTATGGGGCCCCCCACCTGTGTAAACCCCGCTCCTTAGGCTAGTCACGATCTAGACCAGACCAGGCTGCCAACGCCATCCTTTTCCTAATATATATATATATATATATATATATATATATATATATAATATACATACATACACACACACTATCTGTCATGTAGTGTCATTCTATCATACTGTTGTGGGGGCCCTGTCAAAGTCTAAAGCCCTTTTCACACAGGCGAGTTTTCCGTGCGGGTGCAATGCGTGACGTAAACGCATTGCACCCGCACTGAATCTGGGCCCATTCACTTTAATGGGTCTGTGTACATGATCAGTGATTTTCAAGCATCACTTGTGAAATGCATGAAAATCGCAGCATGTTCTATATTATTGACAACAGTGTGTCATTCTCTTCATCAACCTCTCGAGACAGTAATTGCCGTTGACTTATTGAGAACTGTGTCTCATCATCATCCACCTCATTAAACAGTAATTGCCATTTCCCACCGTCTTCTTCTTGTGACTGTGGATGCTCAAGAGGTTGGGAATCAGGGCACAACATCTTTCCCTCTTCAAGCGTGCTTGGCGAGAGGGCCAAATGAAGAAATGGCAATGTAAAAAGGTCCTCGGAATATCCGAATGTGGGATCACTTGTTTGCCCAGACTCTCCATGGTGGGAAGAAGGAGGATCAGGGTGAGGATTGTGTTGACCAGACTGTTTGTTACTGAGAGTGAAATTGGTTGAAGACTGGGTGGTGCTTAATCGTCTGAAAGCCGGCCACCTGGTCGCACTGGTCTGACTTCAAGAGTGGTGTCCTGCACCGCTCTGCAAACTGGGTCATGAAGCTAGGTATCGTGGATGATTGTCTTTCTTGGGCTCTGGCAGCAGGCACAGTTTCAACACACCCAGGGTAGGATTTGGAAGTGTATGCGCAAAAAAATTAAAAAAGGCATTTGGGATGTGGAAACATCACACAGTAGATATCCTACAGATAATACCACACCAAAGAAATTATGCAACAACCGGAGTTAATCAATCACTATATCTTTATTATAACAAAACATTAAAACCATATTAAAATACTTTTTCTGGTTGTGATAGAGAATAAAGGACGGATTGCCCTGATGGGATACGTGGATCAGTTATATCAACACTAAACAGTTCATGAGTTACATAATCACAAATATCGCATACAAAAGTTTTACAAAATAAGGTGCATAGTGCAAGCCGACAGCAACTATATTAATCACGATATACAGAAACAGTTATACCATAAAGTTAAGTACATAGTGCTAGCCAACAACGGCTACATCAGTCACGGTATACAGCGCAATTAAATTGTACGATAAAGTTCATAGTGCAAGTCGGTAACAGCTACATCAATCAAGATATATACAAGATAGTTATACCATACCAGCCACGTATCCAACGCCCCAACGCCTCACCCCCTGAGGAAGCATTATGCGAAACGTGCGTTGGGGCGTTGGATAAGGGGCTGGTATGGTATAACTATCTTGTATATTGTGATTGATGTAGCTGTTACCAACTTGCACTATGCACTTTATCGTACGATTTAATTGCGCTGTATACCGTGACTGATGTAGCTGTTGTAGGCTTGCACTATGTACTTTACTTTATGGTATAACTGTTTCTGTATATCGTAATTGATATAGTTGCTGTCGGCTTGCACTATGCACCTTATTTTGTAAAACTTTTGTATGCAATAATTGTGATTATGTAACTCATGAACTGTTTAGTGTTGATATAAGTGTTCCACGTGTCCCATCAGGGCAATCCGTCCTTTATTCTCTATCACCACCAGAAAAAGTATTTTATTATGGTTTTAATGTTTTGTTATAAGAAAGATATAGTGATTGATTAACTCCGGTTGTTGCATAATTTCTTTGGTGTGCTATCTTAGGGCTATAGTCGGAGCTGAATATAAGCTTGAGGCCACTGTTTAAAATAGGTGTTTATCCTACAGATAATGTCAATGCTGTCACCAGCGGCTAATAAAAAAAATTACAGGGAATGTCATAGGTATTTGGGATGAGGAAATGTTATATAGGAAAGGTACCACAAGTAATGTCACTGTTCGCTGCGTCTACGGAAAAATACACTGTATGTCACAGATACATTTTTTAAACGCACACCTTACACTTTAGTTGTGGCCTTTGTAATGTTACTCTCACAAGATGACACCATCTATTGAAAAAGTACACTGTATGTCACTGATACATTTTTTAAATGCACACCTTACAATTCAGATGTGGGCTTAGTAATGTCGCTCTCAGTAGCGGGCACCGTCTATTAAAAGTACACTGTATGTCACTGATAAATGTTTTAAATGCACACCTTACATTTTAGATGTTGGCTTGGTAATATCACTCTCACAAGATGACACCGTCTATTGAAAAAGTAAACTGTATGTCACTGATAAAAAAAATTTAACGCACACCTTACAATTTAGATGGTGGCCCTGGTACTGTCACTGTCTGCAGCGGACACCGTCTATTAAAGAAGTACACTGTATGTCACAGATAAAAAAAATTTGCGCACATGTTATACTGCAGATGTGGTGCAACTAATATCACTGTCCGCAGCGGACACCGTCTATTGAAAAAGTACACTGTATGTCACAGATCAATTTTTTCAGCGCACACGTTACACTGCAGATATGGCCCAGCTAATGTCACTGTCCGCAGCGGACACCGTCTATTGAAAAAGTACACTGTATGTCACAGATCTATTATTTCAGCGCACACGTTACACTGCAGATATGGCCCAGCTAATGTCACTGTCCGCAGCGGATACCGTCTATTGAAAAAGTACACTGTATGTCACAGATAAATTATTTCAGCGCACACGTTACACTGCAGATATGGCCCAGCTAATGTCACTGTCCACAGCGGACACCGTCTACGGAAAAAGTACACTGGATGTCACAGATATTTTTGCGCACACTTTACACAGGAGATGTTGCACGAATAATTTAACTGTCTGCAGCGGCATATTACATGGTATTTAGTGCAGGATGTGCTAACAATGTATATTGCTGCTGTCACACTCAATAGTCTTTAAAAGGATTTTGGGTCTGTGAAAAGTTTTTTGTATAAAAATATTTCAATTACACTCCCTACACTGTCTGTCCCTTCCTATGCACAGCTCTCACTAACACTGAGCAATTTAGCTCAGGTTCCGCTATAAACATATATTGCTGCTATCACACACAAATGTCCTTAAAATAAGTTTTGGGTCTCTAAAACATTTTTGTCTAAAAATAACTTCAATTACACTCCCTACACTGTCTGTCCCTTCCTATGATCAGCTCTCCATGACTAACACTGACCCGAGCACGTGTCATCGGGTGCTTTATAGTACCCGATGACGCTTTCCGGCCAGCCAATTGTGTAATACCAGTAGCCAACATGTCTACTGGCATTACAGTGAGGACAGTACTTACCTGTACTTTTATTGGCTGCATAGCAGCCAAGAAAAGTGCGGGGAGGAGACTCGAGCATGGCGCTTGAGCACATGCGGTACTTTGCCGAGTACCATTATGCGCTGAGCATCGAGATGCTCGAGCCGAACTGGTGTTCGGCAGAGCATGCGTGATCAACACTACCTCTAATGTTTATCATGTTGAGAAGCGTTTTATTTTTCATATGTAGACAAACTCTCTTATATTATATTGAGATAAGCTTTGAATATTTTTTGCTACTGTTTGATTTTTTTATACATTTACTTCCATGTAAAAACACCTAATGTTTTGCAATGACATACTGGACTCACATGAACTGTTAGTTAACATTTGTTCCCAGCTTCAGTAATGCATTATTAAATTGCATTACTTGTGGAAAAGTTTATTTTTTCCCTAAGGAAAATAAGGATTAGGAGAATAGAAATATAGCAACAAATATTTTAAGTAATTTATTTTTCTCATTGTCCTTCAGAAATGTAATGTAATGTACAAGGGCATCACAGTGGCTCAGTGGTAAGCAATATTGCTTTGCGGCGCTGGGGTCCTAGGTTGAAATTAAACCAAGAGGAACATCTCTATGGAAAATGCATGTTCTTCATGAGCCTGTGTTTGCATTGATTTCCTGTAGGTACAGTATTACGGTTTCTTCTCATATTCCAAAATCAAACTAATACATTCATTGACTTCCTATGAAAAGGCCCTCTGCAAAATTTGTTGGTATATTTCAAGTTACAGAAATAAATTTGAAATACTTCATTATATTACATCATCACTTATTCACAGTTTCTTCCATGTCCACTTCAAAATGACCAAAGTTAGGTTGTCTGCTTTCGATAATCCTGTTTGTTTATAAAGGATAGAAAGGATTACCATAAGTAATCAGATAATGATGTAGATGAATCGAGCAGCAATTGTTTAATTTTGCTCCAGTGCCACCAAAGGTGGACTTGAGGCATTACATGTGGCCACTGAAATCAACAGGCTTTCCATTTAATGCCTGGATGTGGTGGATTCTCTGCCGAGGTAGGGTTATCTTTTGATCTGGATAACAAATGAAGTTCCTGAATAAAAGAGTCCCCTCTATTAACTCTCAATGTCCTTATTACAAGGGTTCTCTGTGTTCATAATACATTTATCTGCCCATAGTATCCCAAACATTGCATAATTTCTTCTGAGCAGGTTGTTTCCATGCTAAACTTCCTGTTTTCATTAGCTTCCCAACAATTTTATCTCACCAAACCCATCATGCTTTGCTTGTAATGTTTCCCACGGCTTGCTCCACCTGCCACACCATTCCCTCTGTGGAATTCATGCCCTCTACAGCTTAATTCTCCATGTTAGCTAGGTGGATCAAGCCCTGTGAAACCAGGCTGGGTTTGGTTAGAAGACCCAGCAGGAAACTGAGGAAAACAGGAAGTTCTACATGTCAACATCCTGCCAGGATGCAGTGATGCTAATATTAGGGGAAGGTAAGTGCTGATAAGGAAAACAGGTATATTAGACAAAATTATGAAGTTTGGATCTCTATCCTTATAAGGAAACATTGTTTGTATTTGTATTTCATTGCAGCGTGCATAATGTAAAAAACAATTAGCTAGATATTGTGTAATGGGCGACAGGTACATGTTGGGAATGGCAGACCTTAATTGCATTGATTTTATATAAAGTATCCTCTTTATTTTCTGACTGTGTTCCATAATCCTAAAAAATGTAAATATATATATACAATGTAAATGTAATTAAATGTCATTTTTTGTTAGATTTTCTCTTTCTCACTGTTGGCAAATCCTAATAGAAAATTATATTAGCTGAGCTCTTAACCATACCATATGTTTGAATTGACATCTTCAACAGCAAAGAGAGCAGCCATTGTGGACACTGCATACACAGTTTTGATGTTTTAATTTTAAGGATCAGTGCTCTGACTGGCACTAAATCTGATTAGATCCTGTTCTTGACATTTGTTTGTACTGTGTAGTTAGTGGGTAGAAGGAGCACTTACGAAAAATGGATACAGTCTGGCTTATGTTACACAAAAAGCAAAGATTATTTTACACAGGTGCCTGTCCAAACTTCCTGTACAGGTGTTGTGTGTGCTGCTCCCAGGTGCATTACCTGCTGCAACTTGCACTTACGGTGCTGTATATAAATTATGTACATGAGCAAAATAGAAAACAGGAGAAAATACATAAAATCTTTTATTTAAATTAAGTATTGTGTTGTGACTTATATGATCTATATATGTGTTTTTATGGTAAGGCATCAATACCACTGTCAAACATAACTAGAGATCTAGTAATTAGAGATCAACCAATTTACTAAGAGATATTCTGCATAGATCAGCTGACCAAAACCATTGGAAAACTGGAACTAAACAGCCAATCCCAAATTGTCACTAGGGAATATGGGGATACTTCTTCAACTGAGGACAATTGAATAGTTAAACAAAAAATGAAGACTGGCTTCTCATGCATATCACAAGGAAAGCAGAACTTCTGAGAAAATCCCAAGTGGGTGCCAGCGGCCAAAACTTGATTAAAGGTCCGGGGTAGTAATTGGGTTAAGTGTAATGGGCTTTCATACTCGTAAAAGATACAATCAAAGAAGCAGATGATTCATGTCAATGCATCATTACAGTCCCCTCACAGGATCTTACTCAAGCTCATAAAGGGTCTGAAACATTACACTGGCATCAATGAATAAACCATTTCTTTGATTTGATCCATTGAGAATGCGTCAAGATATACATACTGTATATATATATATATATATATATATATATATACACTCACCTAAAGAATTATTAGGAACACCTGTTCTATTTCTCATTAATGCAATTATCTAGTCAACCAATCACATGGCAGTTGCTTCAATGCATTTAGGGGTGTGGTCCAGGTCAAGACAATCTCCTGAACTCCAAACTGAATATCAGAATGGGAAAGAAAGGTGATTTAAGCAATTTTGAGCGTGGCATGGTTGTTGGTGCCAGACGGGCCGGTCTGAGTATTTCACAATCTGCTCAGTTACTGGGATTTTCACGCACAACCATTTCTAGGGTTTACAAAGATGGTGTGAAAAGGGAAAAACATCCAGTATGCGGCAGTCCTGTGGGCGAAAATGCCTTGTTGATGCTAGAGGTCAGAGGAGAATGGGCCGACTGATTCAAGCTGATAGAAGAGCAACGTTGACTGAAATAACCACTCGTTACAACCGAGGTATGCAGCAAAACATTTGTGAAGCCACAACACGCACAACCTTGAGGCGGATGGCCTACAACAGCAGAAGACCCCACCGGGTACCACTCATCTCCACTACAAATAGGAAAAAGAGGCTACAATTTGCACGAGCTCACCAAAATTGGACTGTTGAAGACTGGAAAAATGTTGCCTGGTCTGATGAGTCTCGATTTCTGTTGGGACATTCAAATGGTAGAGTCCAAATATGGTGTAAACAAAATGAGAACATGTATCCATCATGCCTTGTTACCACTGCGCAGGCTGGTGGTGGTGGTGTAATGGTGTGGGGGATGTTTTCTGGGCACACTTTAGGCCCCTTAGTGCCAATTGGGCATCATTTAAATGCCACGGGCTACCTGAGCATTGTTTCTGACCATGTCCATCCCTTCATGACCACCATGTACCCATCCTCTGATGGCTACTTCCAGCAGGATAATGCAGCATGTCACAAAGCTTGAATAATTTCAAATTCATTTCTTGAACATGGCAATGAGTTCACTGTACTAAAATGGCCCCCACAGTCACCAGATTTCAACCCAATAGAGCACCTTTCGGGATGTGGTGGAACAGGAGCTTCGTGCCCTGGATGTGCATCCCTCAAATCTCCATCAGCTGCAAGATGCAATCCTATCAATATGGGCCAACATTTCTAAAGAATGCTATCAGCACCTTGTTGAATCAATGCCACGTAGAATTAAGGCAGTTCTAAAGGCAGAAGGGGGTCCAACACCGTATTAGTATGGTGTTCCTAATAATTCTTTAGGTGAGTGTATATATATATATATATATATATATATATATATATTGAACAGTGGTCTAGGTTTCTTTCATATACAATGTACTAGGCTACTGGAGGTGGACATCTCATCTAGGGAAACTAGATGAGATATCAGAAATCCAGGAAAGATGGGGTGCCTTAGCAAAGCATTGTTTGCTGAGGACTTTGGTTACTGGTGTCGTCGGGCCTGGATTTTTAGGGAATGATGAGCAGGTTGGTAGTGGGGCTCCTCATTCCCTTCCTGTCCAGAACAGGTTTGTTATATAGCTCTCAGCCAGGTAATGGAGCTCAGCTCATTTCTGGGCTATAAAGGTCTGCACTATGAGCATGTGTGGGTGGGGGAGTGGTTGAACAGACTGTCTCTCATCATTACTGCTGAAGTCTGCTAAGATGTAAAAAAGGACACTGTAAGTTCACTCTGTGTTGTGTTGTGTGGTAGTAGGGCACCCGTATAGAAAGGGTAATCTTGTGTTTAGTTAGTGATCCGCCGAGCTGGAATTTATTTTTGTGTTTTCACCTGAATGTAAAGAAAAGAAAACAGGCAAATCCCTGTATGAACTGTACCGTGGTGTCACTCTTTCTGACTGCTGTGCCTACCACTATTGACCCCCACTATATATATATATATATATATATATATATATATAATCAAAGATTTCAAAAATACTGTTATTAATTTCTCATTATGGGGGACTGACTACAGATTGATGGGGGAAAACTTGTTCTTTTTTAAATTTTAGAACAACAAAACATAACAAAATGTGAGAAAAGGGAAAGGGTCTGTAGACTTTCGGAATACGTTGTATATTCCCTTTGAAAGTGTACAATTTACTATTATTATTGGGGTTGTCTGGTCTTACACTGATGACCGATCCTCAGTATAAGTCATTAATGACAGATCCAGCTCGCCAATTAGCTGTTGGAAGAAAACACAGTGCTTGTGTGAGGAAAGCGCAATAGTGCTCGCCGACACCATTGCAGCAGCGGAGCAGTGTAATTACAGCGGCTCTGACCCATTCAAGTGAACAGGAGAGGAAGCTACAATTGCTCTGACACTGCTCTGCCACTGCAATGTTAAAAGTGAGCAAGTAAACAATGCAAAGAATGCAGCGCTGCCACCAATACTCTGTTGTCTTCAAACGGCTGATAGACAGGGGTGCTGGGAGTTGGATCACTGCCAATCTGATTTTGATGACTTATCTTGAGGATAGGTTATCAATATGGGAAAACCAGACAGCTCCTTTAAAGGCAATATAACCTTTAGAGCACTGATGTGAAATAATTAGCTGAACCTATTTACTTGACATGATATACCAATAATACAATCTATATTTCAGCATACTAAATTCTGGATTTGTGAAGTGAAATATGGGGTATTATTGATGGGTTTTTATAATGATTAACTTCTCTCCTCATTACATTTGATCTTATGTCTTCCTCTGCCGGCCTGCATTTTATTATTAGAGTCTTCAGTGCTGTATTGATCTTTTAAGATGATTTCATTATTGACTGAACAAGAATATGAACTTTGGACTCCCATTTGGAGCTAAACTAAATAACCCTTCAAAATTTAAACTTATAAAGTGGAATTGGTCCAGAAATGTCAAAAAGCTGCTCGGATATAGGATGCAGCTGAATATTTTTGATTACAAAATGTTACTTATTAAAATGTTACATTTATGAATTTAGCATCATTTTACTTTATACATTTTCTCAGGTTACAAGAGAATTGCATAATATTGGTTGCAGAATGTAAAACCTTCTCAAACCATTAAAGAGGTTTTCTGAAATATAAAGAAAATTAAGTAAATGCAGGAAATGCCATAAAATAATAATAATAATAATAATAATAATAATAATAATAATAATAATATATATTGCAGTAATGATTTTCCTGTATACCCACATCCCCACTACAGCCAGTCAGTGGCCTCAGCTTATCAGTTACAGGATTGGTGGCCATGGCCATGTGGGTACTGTATATTATTACATAATTGTAAAGAAAGAACATCACCACTAGTTCACATTGCAGCTTCTAGCCCCACTCCTGGTGACCATGAACAATATGTTCACTATATTAAAATGATTGTGATAGAAATAATCTAAACATGTACATTATTAAATAAAATAAATAAGAAAAACTGATTTTTTTCCCTTTTTTTTACATTTCTCAGGTTTAAAAAAAGTAATAGCAAAAATACTAAAATAAAAATGACATAAAAATAAAGCTCCATGTATCTTTAGAAATGATGGTAAAACTGGTCAAGGCACTAAATTGAAAAAACAAAACCAAAAACATTATATATATATATATTATAATTTGATTATATTATTTGATGTTGTAAGTACTGTAAATCCAAAAAAAATGTTTCTAGTCAGGAAGGAGGGTAAATGGCCCAGTTATAAACTGGTTAAATGTCATTTACTAATACTTTACAGATGCACAACTCATCAGAAGAAGTTCAGAATTGAAGTACTAAATGTACAGTAGCTAACAGTTTGCATCGTTTCATGGGCAATATCAAAGAGGACTGCGGTTCCTTGGCATCAGAAATAATTTGGTTGGCCAACCCTTGAACTATATAGACCATTTGCAAGCCCATGTTAACATGATCAATTATGTCTATTAGGTTATTTGGGAATCAGCTAAAGAGAAATAAACCCTAGTGGCAAGTGGCAGGAAATAATCATATCTTCTACAGGATTGTTTGTCTCAATTATTGTGCCAGAGCTTGGGATCACAGTATGTTCCTCTGCTTTTCTGTGGACCAATCTGAGGGCATCTATACTAATAAAAGCAGTGTGTGAGTGGCGTCCGTGCGTGTGTGCCGAATACTCAAGTGTGCATGTGCGGCGCACTGACCAATCGGCACACACTCCACGGACACTTTAGTGCGACATCCTATTGTAGTGTAGTGGGGCCCGGTGCAGTCACTGTATTGCAGCGGGCCCCGCTCAGAGAAGTAATACTATGAGCAGCTGTAATAATAACAATCTTCTCTTCTTAACTTACTACATGGTGAGGCAGGAGTCCAGCGGGTGGGCAGGCACTGGCAGTGTAACTCACTATGTCATGCGCCTGCGCCGCCTGCATCAATCATGTAGTGGGCGGAGCAGGGGCATCACTTAGTGAGTTACTCTTCCAGTGACAGCCCGCCTGCCCGACCTCCTGCCTTACCATGTAATAAGTTAAGAAGAGAAGATTGTTATTATTATTACAGCTACTCATAGTATTACTTCTCTGAGCGGGGCCCGGTGCAATACTGTGACTGCACTGGGCCCCGCTGCCATTACTATCACACTATACAGCGACACTGTTATGGGGGGATCTGTAGATGATACATAGCATAAGATTCTATGTGTCATTCACAGATACCCCCATAATTGTCAGCCACAGACCACCCCCATACCAGTGTCAGCCACAGATACCCCCATAAATGTCAGCCACAGATCCCCCCCCATCACAGTGACAACCACAGTGCCCCCATAACATTGTCAGCCACAGCGCCCCCATAACAGTGTCAGCCACAGTGCCCCCATAACAGTGTCAGCCACAGTTCCCCCATAACAGTGTCAGCCACAGTGCCCCCATAACAGTGTCAGCCACAGTGCCCCCATAACAGTGTCAGCCACAAACCCCCATAACAGTGTCAGCCACAGATCCCCCATAACAGTGTCAGCTACAGATCCCCCATAACAATGTCAGCCAAATATCCCCCATAACAGTGTCAGCCACAGATCCCCCATAACAGTGTCAGCCACAGATCCCACATAACAGTGCAAGCCACTGATCCCCCATAACAGTGTCAGCCACAGATCCCCCATAACAGTGTGCCATCCACAGATCCCCCATAACAGTGTGCCATCCACAGATCCCCCATAACTGTGCCATCCACAGATCCCCCATAACTGTGTCAGCCACAGATCCCCTCCATAACAGTGTCAGCCACACATCCCCCATAACAGTATCATCCACAGATCCCATATAACAGTGCTATCCACAGATCCCCTATGACAGTGTGTCCTCCACAGATCCCCCATAACAGTGCCATCCACAGATCCCCCCATAACAGTGCCAGCACTAATGTTCTAGCGCCCGTTATTGTAACAAGCATAATGTCTAGTACCAGCTAAAAATCATTGAAGTTATTTACTATACCATATATAGCAAGTTATGAGGAAGATAATTGATTTTCATATGTCCTATGTCTCCCATTCAAGACCTTTCTCTGTTAGCTCTTGTTCTGGCGAACAGCAATGCTTTTCATGGTCAATCATTCATTAAAATGATATACTATTATATTCACCCAGCTTTGGCAGGCACAAAATCAACAGCTGAACGCTGATCTTGAAAAGAGGTTACCTTTTTAATATAAACCATATAAGTCAATGAAAACTCATAATGGAAAGTAAGTTTCTGATTGGAATAACCTTGATTCCTTGACCCTCGAGATCTTAAATGCTTTAAGTTCCATGTTGCAGAAATTGTGGTGTCTTTTCTGCCTGAATGGTCCTATCCTTTGCATATACAGTATGCTGTACAGAAATATAATACTTTTTTTTTTTTGTTAATGTTGCGATGTATCAGCTCCAACCACATCAGAAAGGGTTTCGACTGGAGATAAATAGAGATGTGCAAACTGATTCTAAAATTCTGGTCAAATTTTTCTAATGAATCAGAATTTTGTGTGATTTGATTTGGTAGATTCAAACAGAATAGAGAGAGAGAGAGAGAGAGAGAGAGAAAAAGACCCCCAAGTTAAATTGAATGGGAGTTTTGTCCAAATCAGACCAGAATGGAATTTTGAGAAGTTCACTTATCTATAGAGCTGAACACACAACAATATGAATAAATAAAATCTTTTTTTATATTACTTTTCAAGGGCTGGATATTCTGGATGACCAAGGTTTTAATTACTAACACATACATTTTTTCTCAGCACTGCTATTATTCTTTATCTTTAAAATGCAATGATAAGGTATTGGGATTGAGGGCGTCATGGAGGAAACTGGTAAGGAAAAGCCCTGAGATTTCCTCATCGTGTGAATCTACTCAGTGGTGCATTTCACTGCTGAGGTCTTAGGTTCAGATTCAACCAAGGAGTTTACATAGAGTGTGTATTTCCTCCCACATTCTAAAGGTATACTTATAGGCAATTTAGATTGTGAGCCCCACTAGGAACATTGATGACAATGTCTGTAAAGCTTTGTGGAATATGTTAATGCTTTTTGGAATCTGAGAAATAATTACTAATATGGCCAAAAATGAATTCATGTCATCATTAGCTGCAGGTTGATCTTTGGCACTGTATCTGAATGAAATTGCTGGGTAGAATTTATAATGGCAACATCATTAATGGTTTCTTATTTCATGTACACAATTTAAACGGTCTGAAGCATCGAAAAAATTTTGACTCTTGACATCGGCTGACTTGACAATGTTTCCAAGAAAAGGTTATCAGGATCAAAAGATTATAATCTCTTGCAGTCTTTGGCAAATTATATTTTTATTCCTCCCCAGAATGGGTTGTCTCTCTTCTAACCCCACGAGTTTATGTTTAATTTATTTATGTTCTATGACTCCTTTTTCACAATTGATTAATTTCATGAATTATTGAATCTTGTTAGCCAAATTGCAACTTTGCCTTCTTTTCATTATTCAGTTCACTAATATATTCTTATAGGTTTTCCTCTGAATCCAACTTTCAGTCAAAATAACATCTCCTTTACAATACCAACAGTGTTGCCAGGCCTTGCCTCATTACTTCCTGTCGCCCTGTTAAAGTGCCACTGCCATGGTATGCTCTATCTTGTGCTTCATCCAATTTAAAAGGATGTTGGGGAGGGGCGCCCTGCCAGCAATATCCCAATGATGAAATCCCTGCTTGACAGGTCTATCCTTATAATGCCTCTCTCATTTTTTCTTTACAATTGCAAGGGACACTATGAAACCTGTCCCTTCACGACAGTGGCACTAAACAGTGGCATACTTAGTGGAGGGACTCCACAGCAATAGTAAAAACATTTGCTAACAAAAATAGAAGGGACTGGTGATTGTTTCCCCACCCTCCTGCTTCTTGGTATTGCAGTTTCTATCCAATAGCAAAGTAGATGAATCCAACAAGTTTTTTTTTTTTTTTTACTGAGGCGCTATCTGAATAGGTCATCACTATCTGATTGGTTGGGGTCCGTCACACAGGATCCCAGCAAATCAGCTGTTTAAGAAGGCAGTCGAGCTTCAGTGAGTGCCGTGGCTTCTCTCTGTTCACCAAGCACAGCGCCCTTTATTGTGTAGTGTAGTGTATCGCAGCTCAGCCCCATTCATTTCAAAGGCCATGTGACCGATGAGCGAGATGTTACATGGTTTAGGTGAAGCTGGAGAAGGCCATAGCACTCCTGTGAGTGCCGCTGCATTCTGAAACAGTTGATCAGCGATGGTCCTAGCATCGCGGGTGACACTAGGGAGGCTCGTCCCTGTCCCCACCTGCCATTGGCTGTTTCCCCCGACACCGTTTTTTTCATCCGTGTACAGGGAGAAGCAGCAGCAGTGGTGCAGGGACCAGGAGAGGCGCCGGGAGTGGGGACCGTGGCAATTTATATTACCTGTGAGGGGCCCGGCACATGTGTTTTTTTTTTTGATAACTTGGATAGCCCCTTTAAAAGTCAAAGGTTTTTAACCAACCAATATAGCCATGATACACTTGATTTCAGTCAATGAACTGTCTGCATTGTAACTATTATCATATATGTTTCATTTTTTCAGACTTCAAAAAATACATATTCATTTATATTGGTTTAAAATGTATTATAGCTAGAATTAATGAGCAGCGTGCACACATAAACACTATTACCATATTTTGCAGAATGTGACCCCCATAGATTTGCATGTCTTCCTTTCTAGAACCCGAAGCTAAAAACCTTCATCCTGGCAAAGTGCAAACTGTTTTAAATAGCATAGGTAAGAACATTTCATTGTCATATGTAATTATTCAACATTTCCCATGGAAATGTTTTAGGGACAAGTGAGAACTGATTGTGTTCAGGTGAGCGCTAAACTAGAGTGTTTCCACTGTTATTGAAAGGCTAATGTGTTGCCATGGAAACCAACCTTCTTAAACTGGATTACATAGCTTCAGAATAACATTGCAATGCAAGGTAGAAAAGAAATCACACTAATACTTTAAATTCATAAGAGAATAGCTGTTAATTTACCATGTCCAGCTGGTCTCGTCCTCCAAAGAGAAAGGACCAGAGAGCTTCATTAACCCATAGATGACACTTGCTGTACATATACAGCGCTGGTGGATGTGACTTAAGGACCAGCGCCATACATGTACAGCGGGCTGATCGGGCGGGTGGAGGAGCTGCTGCATAAGCTGACATCTGTGAAAACACTGATGCCGGCCTATTTACCCATTGTATGCCACGGTCAAAGCATGTAGCACGTGGCATGCAGAAGGTTTGCGAAGGGTACGGATTCCCTCCGCTTCCCTATCGGGTCCCCGCACTGCAGTGATGGGGACCCAATGGCAGAGAAGGCAGCCCAATGGCTTCCATAGGCATCGGGACTTGCCTTCCATGGAAGCCTGTGAGATTCAGCCCCTTAGGCTGGGTCTCACAGGCAGGCTGTCAGTGTAAAAGCGGACAGGCAATGCATTACAATAAAGGATGTATTGTAATGCATTGCAGAGGGAATCAGACCAAAGAAGTTGGTCCCCAAAGTGGGACAAAAATAAAAAGTAAAAAAATAAATAAAAAAGGTGTTTTTCATAATAAAAAATTAAGTTTAAAGTAAAAGCAGAAAGCCCCTTTACTAAAATCAAACACATAAAATAAAAACTGTGCTAAAACAACCAAATTTTTGTCACCTTACATCACATAAGGTGCAACACAAAGCGATCAAAAAGTTGTATGCACCCCAAAATAGTACCAATCAAACAGTGACCTTATCCCACAAAAAATTAACTCAACAATCGGGCAAAAAATTAAAAAAAAAGTATAGCTTTTAGAATATGGAGACACTAAAACATGATTTTTTTTTGTTTCAAAAAGGTTTTAATTGTGTTAAAATGGAGAAAATAAAATAAAATAGACATATTTGGTAATGGTGCATTTGTAGCAACCAGGTATATTAGAATATCACATGATCTAAACCCTCAGGAGAACACCATAATATTTTTTTTATAAAAACAGTGTCAAAAAAGCCATTTTCTTCACCTTACATCACAAAAAAGTGTAATAGCAAGTGATCAAAAAGTCATATGCACCCTAAAATAGTACCAATCAAAGAAAGTAAATTTTTTTTTAAATACTTTATTATGTAAAACTGACAAACAAACAACAAAAAGTAGTCATATTTGGCATTGTCGTGTCCGTAACAAATTGCTCTATAAAAAGAGCTATGTTTTTGTTACCTTGCTTCACAAAAAGTGTAATATAGAGCAACCAAAAATCATATGTACTGTAAAATAGTACCAACAAAACTGCCACGTTATCCCATAGTTTCCAAAATGGGGTAACTTTTTTTGGAGTTTCTACTCTAGGGGTGCATCAGAGGGGTCTCCAAATGTGACATGGCAACTAAAAGTTATCCCAGTGAAATCTGCCCTCCAAAAATTACAAATGGGGTGTTTATGTAAACTACAGAATCAAGATAATAAATATTGAGTTTTATTTGACCGTTAACCCTTGCTTTGTTACCCGAAAAAATTGATTAAAATGGAAAATCTGCCAAAAAAGTGAAATTCTAACATTTCATCAACATTTTCCTTTCATTCTCTTGGAAAACCTAAAGGGCTAATAAAGTTTGTAAAATCAGTTTTGAATACCTTGAGGGGTGTAGTTTCTAAAATTTTGCCATTTAAGAATGGTTTCTATTATGTAAGCATCACAGTGACTTCATAACTGAATTGGTCCTTAAAAAAGCTGGGTTCTAAGCCTTCTAACATCCCCCAAAAAATAAAATGGCATTCACAAAATGATCCAAACATAAAGTAGACATATGGGAAATGTAAAGTAATAACTATTATATGAGGTATCACTACATGTTTTAAAAGCAGAGAAATATAAATTTTTGGGTAAATTTGGGTGTCTTTTGAAAAATAAAACTATTGACTAAAATTTACCACTATCATGAAGTATGATGTGTCACGAGAAAACAATCTCAAAATGGCTTGAACAAGTAAAAGTGTTCCAAAGATATTACAACATAAATTGACACATGTCAAATTTCCAAATAACGGCCTGGTCCTTAACCACTTGAAGACCACAGGTTTATACCCCACTAGTGACCAGGCCCTTTTTTACAAATCCGCACTACACTACTTTCACCGTTTATTGCTCCGTCATACAACTACCACCCAAATGAATTTTACCTCCTTTTCTTCTCACTAATAGAGCTTTCATTTGGTGCTATTTCATTCTTGCTGACATTTTTACTTTTTTTGATATTTTACTTTTTTTTACGAAATTTTTGCAAAAAAATGACATTTTTCATTTTCTGTTGGAAAATTTGCCAAATAAAACTACATTTCTCTATACATTTTACACTAAATTTATTGTTCTACATGTCTTTGATAAAAAAAATTCTATAAGTGTATATTTATTGGTTTGCGTAAAAGTTATAGCATTTACAAATAGAGATGGCCCGAACTATTCGCCGGCGAACAGTTCCCGGCGAACATAGCTTGTTCGCGTTCGCCTCTGCCGGGCGAACATATGCGATGTTCGGTCCGCCCCCTATACATCATCATTGAGCAAACTTTGACCCTGTACCCAGTGGCGTAACTAGAGTTCTATGGGCCCCAGGGCAAACTTTGGATTGGGGCCCCCCTAGCAAAACCCCGCCCACTACCAAGACCCCGCCTACTATCGGTGTGAATGTGTTTGAGGTGAAATATAAAATAGAAGAGGTAGGGGTTTAATTTTTTTTTACCATATTCTAACGGCACGGCTCTCCTCTCTGCGGCTTTTTCTCCTCTCTGCGGCGTTCTCTCTCCTCTCTGCGGCGCTCTCTCTCCGCTCTGCTGCTCTCTGTGGTCACTCTATCCCCTCTCTGTGGTCACCCAGTCCCCTCTCTGTGGTCACTCAGTCCCCTCTCTGTGGTCACTCTGTGGTCTCTCTGTGGCTTTCTCTGTTCCCTCTTTGGCTCTCTCTGTGGCTCTCTTTGTCCACCCTCTGTGGCTCTCTCTGTCCCCCCTCTGTGGTGTCTCTCTGTCCCCTCTGTGGTCTCTCTGTGGCTCTCTTTATCCCCTCTCTGTGGCTCTCTCTGTCCCCTCTGCGGCTCTCTCTGTCCCCTCTGTGGTCTCTCTGTGGCTCTCTTTGTCCCCTCTCTGTGGCTCTCTCTGTCCCCTCTGTGGCTCTCTCTTTACCCTCTGTAGCTCTCTGTGATCTCTCTGTCCCCTCTGTCGCTCTCTGTGGCTCTCTCTGTCCCCTCTGTGGCTCTCTCTGCCCCCTCTCTGTGGCCTCTCTGCTGCTCTCCCTGACTGTCTGCCCCCTCTTCCACCCTCCCTCCCCTTGTCTCCCCAGAATCTCAGGCGCTGCAGCTTCAGAATGGGATGTAATTTAAATGTGGTGGCCGCACTGGTCGGGGCCCGGTGGCTGACTGGGAGGGGGAGCGAGGGGGCGGCTGGCGTCGGCGAACATGTCGGGCTCGGGCAGCTCATGGCGGGCGGGTCAGAGGAGGACTCGCTCCGGCCGGCCTGGGCTCGCTCTGCGGCTGCCACACGTGAGTCTCCTGTCCTCTTCCTCTCTCCTGCAGCAGATGGTGCAAGGCGCGCGCCGAACCAGCCGCGCGCCCGCACTTCCTACAGCTCCGCCTCCGCCTCCTTAGTCCTGCGGCTCCTTCCCCCAGCACGCCGCGGCCGCTTTGAATGAAAGATGAGGAGAGGGGGAGGGCCTGCTCACCGCCGCCTGCAGCGGGCCCCCTCCACCGCCGGGCCCGGTCGCGGTCGCACACTCTGCGACCGCGATCGTTACGCCCCTGCCTGTACCTCACAGTCAGCAGACACATTCCAGCCAATCAGCAGCATACCCTCCCTCCCAGACCCTCCCACCTCCTGCACAGCATCCATTTTAGATTCATTCTGAAGCTGCAGTCTTAGTGAGAGGAAGGAGAGTGTAGTTGCTGCTGATTTAATTGGGAAATCGATAGCTAGGCTAGTGAATTCAGTGTCCACTCCAGTCCTGAAAGACTCATCTGATCTCTGCTGTAAGGACAGCGTCCTGACAGCACCCTAAAAAGCCCTTTTTAGGGCTGCAACATTAGTCTGCTTTTTTTCCCTTTATATGCATATTGCAGTTGCATGGCCTGCCTGTGTGTGAGGAGCTGCAGGCCCACAGACTGTAGTGTGCCCACTGCCAGTGCCCACCCCTGTCATCCCGTGTGGTACAGGACTTTGCATCAAAAAAGGCATTTAATTTTTACACTTTAATCTAAGGTTAGTTGCCTGCCAGTGTGTGTCAGGCTGACTTCCACTGACTGTAGTGTGCCCACTGCCAGTGCCCACCACTCATACCGGCTGGCACAGGACTTTGCATAAAAAAGGCACTTAATTTTTACACTTTAATCTAAGGTTAGTTGCCTGCCAGTGTGTGTCAGGCTGACTTCCAGTGACTGTAGTGTGCCCACTGCCAGTGCCTACCACTCATACCGGCTGGCAGAGGACTTTGCATCAAAAAGGCATTTCATTTTTACACTTTAGTGTAATTTCAGCTGCTTGCCTGCTGCTAGTGTGTGTCAGGCCGACTTCCACTGACTGTAGTGTGCCCACTGCCAGTGCCCATCCCTGTCATCCCATGTGGCACAGGACTTTGCATCAAAAAAAGTCATTTAATTTTTACACTTTAATCTAAGTTTAGTTGCCTGCCAGTGTGTGTCAGGCTGACTTCCAGTGACTGTAGTGTGCCCACTGCCAGTGCCCACCCCTGTCATCCCATGTGGCACAGGACTTTGCATCAAAAAAGGCATTTCATTTTTACACTTTAATCTAAGTTTAGTTGCCTGCCAGTGTGTGTCAGGCTGACTTCCAGTGACTGTAGTGTGCCCACTGCCAGTGCCCACCCCTGTCATCCCATGTGGCACAGGACTTTGCATCAAAAAAGGCATTTAAATTTTACACTTTAATCTAAGTTTAGTTGCCTGCCAGTGTGTGTCAGGCTGACTTCCAGTGACTGTAGTGTGCCCACTGCCAGTGCCTACCACTCATACCGGCTGGCAGAGGACTTTGCATCAAAATAGGCATTTAATTTTTACACTTTAGTGTAATTTCAGCTGCTTGCCTGCTGCTAGTGTGTGTCAGGCCGACT
Source organism: Bufotes viridis (assembly GCA_033119425.1). Classification (NCBI taxonomy): domain Eukaryota; kingdom Metazoa; phylum Chordata; class Amphibia; order Anura; family Bufonidae; genus Bufotes; species Bufotes viridis. Next base: position 538,430,457 of record CM065590.1, on the reverse strand, counting down.
TCCACTGACTGTAGTGTGCCCACTGCCAGTGCCCACCCCTGTCATCCCGTGTGGCACAGGACTTTGCATCAAAAAAGGCATTTAATTTTTACACTTTAATCTAAGGTTAGTTGCCTGCCAGTGTGTGTCAGGCTGACTTCCAGTGACTGTAGTGTGCCCACTGCCAGTGCCTACCACTCATACCGGCTGGCAGAGGACTTTGCATCAAAATAGGCATTTAATTTTTACACTTTAGTGTAATTTCAGCTGCTTGCCTGCTGCTAGTGTGTGTCAGGCCGACTTCCACTGACTGTAGTGTGCCCACTGCCAGTGCTCCACCACTGTCATCCCGTGTGGCACAGGACTTTGCATCAAAAAAGGCATTTAATTTTTACACTTTAATCTAAGGTTAGTTGCCTGCCAGTGTGTGTCAGGCTGACTTCCAGTGACTGTAGTGTGCCCACTGCCAGTGCCTACCACTCATACCGGCTGGCACAGGACTTTGCATAAAAAAGGCATTTAATTTTTACACATTAGTCTAATTTCAGTTGCTTGCCTGCTGCCAGTGCGTGTCAGGCCCACTTCCACTGACTGTAGTGTGCCCACTGCCAGTGCCAACCACTGATACCGGGTGGCACAGTAGCTTGCCGATAAATAAGGCATTTCATTTTTACACATTAGTCTAATTTCAGTTGCTTGCCTCCTGCCAGTGTGTGTCAGGCCCACCTCCACAGACTGTAGTGTGCCCACTGCCAGTGCCAACCACTGATACCGGGTGGCACAGTAGCTTGCCGATAAATAAGGCATTTCATTTTTACACATTAGTCTAATTTCAGTTGCTTGCCTCCTGCCAGTGTGTGTCAGGCCCACCTCCACAGACTGTAGTGTGCCCACTGCCAGTGCCAACCACTGATACCGGGTGGCACAGTAGCTTGACGATAAATAAGGCATTTAATTTTTACACATTAGTCTAATTTCAGTTGCTTGCCTGCTGCCAGTGTGTGTCAGGCCCACTTCCACAGACTGTAGTGTGCCCACTGCCAGTGCCCACCACTGATACAGGGTGGCACAGTACCACTTATCGAAAAAAATGACAGGCAGAGGCAGGCCACCTCGCAGGGGCCGTCGTGGTCGTGGTGCTGTGATTTCCACTGTCCCTGGAATAATGCCTAGTGTTCAGAGGCCAAGTACCCTGAACCCGAAAAATTCTGAGGACGTAGTTGACTGGCTTAGACAGGACACCCAATCTTCAACAGCTTCCGCTAAGAACCTTGACGCACCATCTTCCTCCAGCTCAGCTTTGGTCACCTGCTCTCAAGTTACCACGCACCCACCCGCCGCTGATAGGAATAGTACTAGTTAAGACACCACTCATATAGGGTGTCACAGCACATTGCTCTGTGCACGCGCAGTGCCCCAATTTGGGAGTATGAGGACCGACCAAGCTGCTTTTTCCATCTCCCGGTTCCTGAAATCAATTCAGTTTGGTGTATGAGAGTTTGGTCTGTCATTGTGAAGGCAGTCGAAGGTACCCGGCCTAAATATTTTTCACAAAAGGCAATCCCTGATATGGGATGTAACAGGGATTAAACTGATGAGAATAGTACTACAGAAAATACCACTCATATCGGGTGTGACAGTAAATTGCACGGCGCAGACGCAGTCACCGTGGATTAAAACAGAGTGGAGGGAGCCAGCGTTTTTTAACCATCTCCCGTTCGAAAAATCTATTCAATAAATGGCCCCCAGATTGGGAACGTTAGAGGGATTAAACTGATGAGAATAGTACTACAGAAAATACCACTCATATCGGGTGTGACAGTAAATTGCACGGCGCAGACGCAGTGACCGTGGATTAAAACAGAGTGGAGAGAGCCAGCGTTTTTAACCATCTCCCGTTCGAAAAATCTATTCAATAAATGGCCCCCAGATTGGGGATGTTAGAGGATTAAACTGATGAGAATAGTACTACAGAAAATACCACTCATATCGGGTGTGACAGTAAATTGCACGGTGCAGAAGCAGTGACCGTGGATTAAAACAAAGGGGAGGGAGCCAGCGTTTTTTAACCATCTCCCCGTTCGAAAAATCAATTCAATTGACCTTTCGGGGACCCTTGGTGTTGTACGTGGCTGGGTGGAGGAAGAAACCTTCAATGACATCACCGGGACGTGGCTAGCTTGGTATCCAACCTTGTGCAAATGGGGAGTTTGCGGTTGTGCAAATGGACTGTTTGCGGTGCATTAAAAGGGAGTTTGGTCTGTCAATGTCTGAGAATCGGGCGTAACCCTTACACTACCTGATCGATACAACATCATACCTGATCGTATACACACACTGGATGTTTTAAAGCATGTTATTCCAAACAATTTAGGAATGTTACGTGATTTATGCCCTTTATGGATTAAAACCCGACTCTGCGTCCACTACGTAATTTTCCATGGGAGTTTTGCCATGGATCCCCCTCCGGCATGCCACAGTCCAGGTGTTAGTCCCCTTGAAACAACTTTTCCATCACTATTGTGGCCAGAAAGAGTCCCTTTGGTTTTTAAAATTCGCCTGTCTATTGAAGTCTATGGCGGTTCGCCCGGTTCGCCTGTTCGCGAACATTTGCGGAAGTTCACGTTCGCTGTTCGCGAACTGAAAATTTTATGTTCGCGACATCACTATTTACAAACTATGGTGCAAAAAAGTGAATTTCCGCACTTTGACTTTCTGAGCACCTGTCCTGTTTCCTGACGTGCTACAATACCCAGACAGTAGAAACACCCCATAAATGACCCCATTTCAGAAAGTAGACACCCTAAGGTATTGACTGAGGGGCATAGTGAGTTCATGGAAGTTTTTATTTTTTGTCACAAGTTAGCGGAAATTGATATTTTTTTTTTCAAAAATTTCATTTTTCGCTAACTTGTGACAAAAAATAAAAACTTCCATGAACTCACTATGCCCATCAGCGAATACCTTAAGGTGTCTACTTTCCGGAATGGGGTCACTTGTGGGGTATTTATACTGTCCTGGCATATTTGGGGCCCCTAAACTTCAGAAGCAGTTTGGAATCCAAATGCGTAAAAAATGTCCTGTGAAATCCTAAAGGTACTCATTGGATTTAGGGCCCCTTTGCGCATCTTGGCTGCAAAAAAGTGGCACACATGTGGTATCGCCGTACTCAGGAGAAGTAGGGCAATGTGTTTTGGGGTGTATTTTTACATATACCCATGCTGGGTGTAAAAAATATCTCTGTAAATGACAACTTTTTCCATTTTTTTATACAAAGTTGTCCATTTACAGAGATATTTCTCTCACCCAGCATGGGTATATGTAAAAATACACCCCAAAACACATTGCCCTACTTCTCCTGAGTACGGCGATACCACATGTGTGCCACTTTTCTGCAGCCAAGGTGCGCAAAGGGGCCCTAAATCCAATGAGTACCTTTTAGGAGGGCCTTTTTATGCATTTTTCTTCTCTCGCTTTAGGGCCCCTAAAATGCCAGGGCAGTATAAATACCCCACATGTGATCCCATTTTAGAAAAGAAGACACCCCAAGGTATTCCGTGAGGGGAATGGCGAGTTCATATTTTTTTTTTTTTTTTTTTTGGCACAAGTCAGCGGAATTTGATTTTTTTTTGTTTTTTCTCACAAAGTCTCCCTTTCCGCTAACTTGTGACAAAAAGTTCAATCTTTCATAGACTCAATATGCCCCTTAGCAAATATCTTGGGGTGTCTTCTTTCCAAAATGGGGTCATATGTGATGTGTTTGTACTGCCATGGCATTTGAGGGTCTCAGCAATCATTACACGTATGGCCAGCATTAGGAGTTTCTGCTATTCTCCTTATATTGAGCATACAGGTAATGAGATTTTTTTTTTTCGTTCAGCCTCTGGGCTGAAAGAAAAAATGAACAGCACAGATTTCTCCATTCGCATCGATTGATGTGGATGAAAAAATCTCAGCCAAAAAATATGCAAGAAGAAAAAAGGGGCCTGGCGATTGCCAGGACATAGGGGCTCCGCCCAAACATCCATACCCACTTCAGCTCCTATGTCCTGGCAAACGTGATTTCTCCATTCACATCGATCAATCGATCATTGTGGAGGAAGACATCTTTGCCAGATTTTTGATACAAAGTGTTTGCCAAAGCATATGAACTCCAACACCTCTCCTCAGCTCATATGCCTGGGCAAACGTACCTGTACTGCAGAGGAGAAATCTCGTCTTGCAGCACCGCATACACCGACTTCACGTGTCTTATGACAGCAGCGCAATGCTTCTCTCAGAATGCACATCAGTGCTGCAGCTGGCTCTTTGCTTGATCCACCTAGAAGGTAAAAAAAAAAAGAAAGAAAGAAAAAACCAGGCAGCAACGCAATAATTTTATTAACATTAACTTTATAGAACATTAGAAACCGAACGCTAACTTGAACATTTGAAACATAACTTGAACTTTTTTGCTTACCTGTGGATTTTTTTTTTTTGTTTGTTTTTTTTTACCTTAAGGCCTCATGCACACGGCCGTGAAACACGGCCGTGCATGGACTGTTGTATCTCAGCCTGGCATCCATCTGACAGCAGGAGCGCACGGCGTCACTGGTTGCTATGATGCCGTGCGCTCCTGCTGTCAGATGGATGCCAGGCCAGGATACCACGGTCCATGCACGGCGTGTTCTACGGCCGTGTGCATGAGGCCTTAGAGATAAACCTCTCCTTCCCGTGGGACAATGTGCAAAGCACAAATCACCCAGAGATGTGGCAAAGTACATTATGCACTTTGTCCCAGGTGAAAGGAGAGGTTTGCAGCAGCTCTGTGTAAAGGGCCCTAAGGGCCCTTGCACCGAGCGTTGCTCACGTATGGTGATCGCAAAGGAGCGCCTGGCCTGACTTCTCCCGCACAGACGGGGTCGCATAGCATCATATTGATTTATGATGCTATGTAACCCTACAGTTCTGGAATGCATTGGATAGCACTGGCAGCAGCAGTTTGCCAGTGCTATCCAATGCATTCCAGAACTGTAAGGTTACATAGCATCATAAATCAATATGATGCTATGCGACCCCGTCTGTGCGGGAAGAAGTCAGGACGGGCGCTCCTTTGCGATCACCATGCGTGAGCAACGCTCGTGAGCAAGGGCCCTAAGACTCTTGTGGGCCTGGCCTGTGTCTTGCAATCCCTATGCTAATAATGTACCTGGGTGTGATACTTGCGGAAGCACTCCCCTATGCATAGGGCAGGACAGTCAGGACAAAAAACGGTGGTGTCACGCCTTAGTCCACTCCTGCTACAGACACAACATCTTTTTCTTGGGGAACGGTGGCTTGGAGTACCAGGGAAGACCCTGGGGAAGTGCCTCTCATGTAGCCGGCTCACTACATCAGGGACTTGGGGCACAGAACCTCCTGGATACAGGAGTTCCGAAATTATCTCTTCCTGGAATTTAAGGAAGGATCCCATTCTCCCAGCCTTACTGTAGAGAACGTAACTGTTATATACGGCCAATTGAATCAAATATACAGACACCTTTTTATACCAGCGTCTGGTGCGTCGGGAAACTAAATATGGAGCCAACATTTGGTCATTGAAGTCCAGCCCTCCCATGTGGAGATTATAATCGTGGACTGAGAGGGGCTTTTCAATGACTCCTGTCACCCGTTCTATTTGGACAGTCGTGTCTGCGTGAATGGTGGACAGAAGGTAAACGTCCCTCTTGTCCCGCCACTTCACCGCGAGCAGTTCTTGGTCACACAAGGCAGCCCTCTCCCCCCGTGCAAGTCGGGTATTAATGAGCCGTTGGGGAAGCCCGGCGACTAGGCCGCGCGGTGCCACAGCATTGGATTCCGACTAGATATAAGTGCCGAAAGAGGGCCACACTTGTGTAAAAATTGTCCACTTATAAGTGGTACCCCTTGCAGACTAAGGGTGACACCAAGTCCCAGACAATCTTGCCACTGCACCCCAGGTAGTCAGGGCATCCGACCAGCTCCAGTTTTGAGTCTTTTCCCTCATAGACCCAAAAACGATATGTATAGCCTGTGGCCCTTTCACAGAGCTTATACAATTTGACCCCGTACCGGGCGCTTGCTGGGGATGTACTGTTTGATGCCAAGGCGCCCGGTGAATTGTACGAGGGACTCGTCTATGCAGATGTTCTGACTGGGGGTATACGCATCTGCAAATTTGGATGACAAATGGTCTATGAGGGGCCGAATTTTATGGAGCCGGTCATAAGCAGGGTGGCCTCTTGGATGACAGGTTTCATTGTCAGTGAAATGCATAAAGCGCATGATGACCTCAAACCGTGCCCTGGACATTGCAGCAGAGTACATGGGCATGTAATGTATTGGGTCTTTAGACCAATATGACCATAATACATTTTTTTAGTTATGCCCATGCTGAGGTAAGGCCCAAAAATGTTTTAAATTCGGAAACGGTGACTGGTTTCCACCGGAAAGGCTGGGCATAGAAGCTTTCGGATTGGCGGTTATATATTGTGTGGCGTATCGGTTGGTTTCTGCCACAACTAAGTCGTAGAGATCCGCGGTGAAGAACAGCTTAAAAAATTCAAGGGCCGATCCGAAGTTGGCTGTCTCCATGCGAACTCCTGACTGGGCGGTGAAAGGGGGCAATACGGGTGTGGCAGAAGGAGGGGATTGCCAATTAGGGTTTGCCAGCACCTCTGGGAGACTAAGGGGTCTACGGGCCTGAGAACGCGGTGGCTGCGACGGGGGAGTTAGTGCACATGCCACCGTACCAGCAACTGCCCTTCTGGTGCTCGCCACTTCACCAGGGAATACGGCAGTGCTGGTAGAAGGTCCAGGATGTGCTGCGCTGCCAGTGTATGCCGCACCATAAAAAAGGTCAGCGCTAGCACCACTCTGCTGCATATGAGGCTCATCACGCGGGATATGCGAAACACTGACATGGGGTCGGGTACGCCTGACCGTAGCAGGGACCTCAACCTCGTCACCTTCGCTCGCGGTTAGAGTGCCACTGCTGTCTACAGGTTCATATTCTGAACCACTGGATTCAGCGGGTGAAGCGTCCCCATCGCTTTCATCCATCACGGCCAGAATCCTGTAGGCCTCTTCAGCGGAATACCCCTTTTTTGCCATTTTGGAGTAACTAAATTTAGGGGGTATTCCTCTGAGACTACCCAGGAAAAAGAGCACACCTACCTAGTTAAAGGGAGTGCTTGCGAAATAACGCTGCAATCGCTCATAAAGATCCAATAACTCAAAAATGATCTTTTATAGCGGTGCAGCGATTTTACTGTGTTTTTGCAGTGATCAGAAAAAAAAAAAATTCTGTCACTGCGGTGGGCGGACTGAACGCAAGTGTGCACACAAGATCAGGCCTGATCAGGTGAACAATGCGTTTTTTATAGAGCCTAAAGTGACCCTAATGTACTGATATAGATCTGATTGCGATCAGTCTTGATCACTTACAGATACTATATTAGTATTAGTGCTCATAACCGACAGTGATAACGCTAATCAGCGACTAATAAGTGACTGTGCGGTGCGGTGGGCTGGGCGCTAACTACCTAACAAGTATCTAACTACCTGACGGTGATTAGGGACCCTTATAGGGGGGGTGGTCTATGACAGGGGGGTGACAGAGGGTGATCAGGGGGTTTATATGGGTAATCAGTGGCTACTAAGGGGCTACTAAGGGGTTAAAAACTGACAGAGGGGGGGGGGTATGTAATGTATGTGTGGTGATTTGGTGTACTTACTGAGCTGCCTGTGTCCTCTGGTGGTGGATCCAGCAAAAGGGATCACCAGAGGACCAAGCAAGACTTATATCAGACGCTATTTTGTAAATAGCGTCTGATATCCGATTTTCATAGGGCGATTTAAAAAATTACAGCCTGCCAGCCACTGATCGCTGGCAGGCAGGCTGTAGTTTCACTTCTCTTCTGTGCGTCACAGTGAACGCTCGCGCGTGCGTTCATGCGAAATCTCGGGTCTCACGAGATGACACCGATAGGTGGCAGTGAGACCTGAGAGAGCCGCCACGCTGACGCCCATCGGCGTTAGCGTGGCGGCAAGTGGTTAAGGTTAAATATGACAGGGTCCTGAAAGGGTTAAAGATCGCAAGATATACATTCCATCCACGGATCTACTTACCTAAGTAATAAATCACCTTTGAAAAAGATAACATTGTCAGCCAGTATTTCAGGCACAGATGGCAGTGCAACTCTTAGTTGTGCCGCTATCTGTGACTTTTCCCTGCCCACGCCAAGTCTAAAATTGTGGGCGTGGCGTGGGCAGGGAAGGGAACCAGCCAAGAGGACCATCTTTTTACCATTTTCTACACCTGTTTTAGGTGTAGAAAATGGTCTAAATGTAAGACAGATAGGTAGTTGTCTTACACTTCGAACTGATGCTGGATGCGCCGAAATTATGGAGAGGCCTGCGCCTCTTCATCACTTTGGCACATCCACCGTCAGCTATGGGCCTTTATTGAGATCAGCGTCTTAAAACGCCGGTCTTAATAAATGTGCCCAAGGAGTATATTGTTAATAACACTGTATTTAATAAGAGGTAAGTTTTTTACTTAGGCTAGTTGCAGACTAGCATCAGAAATCTGTCTGGCTGTCCCAGCAGAGAACAGCCCGCTGGACTTCTCTGCAACTTTCCTATTGGGTTGGCTTACTTGGTAGAATTGGTGAAGATGTAGAATATAGCGCTATATACGAACATAGCGCTATATTCTACATATTCGACAATTCTACCAAGCAATGCCCAGATATGCTCATGCACACACCAATATTTCAATGACGATTTTGTGCGATAAGAAAACAATGTACGAATATCGTAAAGTCACGAATTCGCAAATATATGACTAATTGTGAATTTAAATATGGCACCTGCCACTCATCACAAACAAAGAGGACCAGGAAAAGAAGGACAGACTTGTTCTGATTGGGAATGCTGGCCAGTTGTATTTTCCTAATGGATCCAGTGATGCTGCCTCAGATGTTTCAATAGACCTCTGGTACCTATAAGGCTCCTTTCACACAGGCTTTGTGGAATGGGGCCGGATAGGATGTGGGTGCTTTGCGGGAAAATGCATGATTTTTCTGTGCGAGTGCAAAGCGTTTTAATGCGTTTTACATGCGCATGGTTAAAATCGGCATGTTTGGTACCCATACCCGAACCCGGACTTCTTCACTGAAGTTCGGGTTTGGGTTGAGTATTCTGTAGATTTTATTATTTTCCATTATAACATGGTTATAAAGGAAAATAATAGCATTCTCACTACAGAATGCTTAGTAAAATGTGGATTGAGTGGTTAAAAATAAAAAACATTAACTCGCCTTATCCACTTGATTGCGTAGTTACGATCTCTTCTTCAATCATTAGCTGTCGGCTAAAGGACCTGTGATGACATAACTGTGCTCATCACATGGTCCATCACCATGGTGATGGACCATGTGATTGGACCATGTAATGTGACATCATAACAGGTCCTTTAGCCGGCAGTTAATGATTGAAGAAGAGATCGGCAACTACGCGATCAAGTGGATAAGGTGAGTTAATTTTTTTTATTTTTAACCGCTCAATCCACATTTTACTAAGCATTCTGTATTGAGAATACTATGTTCCCTTATAACCATGTTATAAGGGAAAATAATAAAGTTCGGATCCCCATCCCGATCGGCCCTTAGCAACCTTGCGGGAAAAACGCACTGCATCCACACTTGATTGTGGATGCTTGCGATTTTCACGCAATTCATTCTATGGGGCCTGCGGTGCGTAAAAAAAACGCACAATATAGAGCATGCTGCGATTTTCACGCAACGCAAAAGTGATGCGGGAAAATCACTGCTCATGTGCACAGCCCCATAGAAATGAATCGGTCCAGATTTAGTGTGGGTGCAATGCGTTCACCTTACACATTGCACCTGCGCGGAAAACTCGCCCGTGTGAAAGGGGCCTAATTGTGTTTGAACAGCCATGGCATTTTAATCATGCAGATCTTGCACACAGCTGTGGTTTTGTGCAACCTTGTAGAGAAAGAGCGCCATACAGGAGTCTCTCGAACAATGCTACAGGCAGCCAAGCTGGGCTTAGCTCTGGAATATTTTGTGAAAAAATAAATAAAAAGTGTATTGGGGTAATGTGATGGTTGACAAGTGGCAGTATTGGCATGATGCAGGTAGCAGCAGAAATACAGAACGGATGTTTGGCAAGTGACACTAGTGATTACATAAATAGCTATTAGAGTGATATGTTGCATTGCTACTATAAAAGGGGGCACAGAGGGCATTACTACTATAAAAGGGGGCACATAGGTCATTTCTACTATAAAGAATGCACAAAGGGCATTACTACTATAAAGGGGGCACCGAGGGCATTACTACTATAAAGGGAACACAGAGGGCTTTACTACTGTAAAGGGGGCACAATAGGCATTATTACTATGAAGAGGGCACAATGGACATTACTACTGTTAAGAGTCACAATAGGCATTGCTACTGTGAATGGGGCACAATGGGAATTTCTACTGTGAAGGGGGCACAGTGGCCATTACTGCTATGAAGGGGGCTCAATGGGCATTACTACTGTGAAAGGGCCCCAGAGTGCATTACTAATGTGAAGGGGGCACAAATAGGGCATGACTACTGTGAGGGGGCATACCTATTATTGGGGCAAAGAGTGGGCATTACTACTGTGAAGGGGGCACAATGGGTATTAGTACTGTGAAGGTGGCACAATGGGCATTACTACTGTGAAGGGGCCACAGCGTGCATTACTACTCTGAAGGGGGCACAGAGAGGGTATTAACACTGAGAAAGGGGCACAGATGTGTTTGTCCAGCTGACCACCTTTTCAGCACTAGTGTTATCTGTGGGTTTACATAGGATTGCAGGTAACACTACTGCATTTTCTGTACTCAGGTAGCCATCACTGTGTTATCTGTGCTGTTACATAGGACTGCAGGTAACATCTACTATAATCTGTACTCAGAGATTCATCACTGTGTTACCTGTGGTGTTACATAGGACTGCCGGTGATATTAATAACATTATCTGTACTTGTACCGCACCAGATCTGGCAGGACAGTCTCGGAGTTCGGTGGCTACTTCGGTGGTTTTTATACTATTTTATAATGGGAGAGGGGCGCCATTTAAATTTTTGCCTCAGGCAGCAAAAGAGATAGAATCGGCCCTGTGGCCACGATGTTGCACCTATTGTAGATGACCACGTTTCTCAGTGGGAGTTGGCAGGATGACAGCCAGTGGGATGTTTACTGTTTGATATACTTGAGCAACTGCTCGTCTGTGTGGCTACTCTCTCCCAAACTGATCAGCTCCAACACAGAGTGGCAAGGCTTCACCTGACACATGTGATAGGAAGGAGGGGTAATGCGAGAAAACCTGTGCCCTGCTGCCGTTGGGGACGGGATTGTTTCCACGGAGGAGGAGGTGAAGGTGGCAGATAAGTGCCTGCTGTGTGAGCCAGACCCATAATATGGTGGAAGGGGTCAAAAGGACCCGACCATGTTGCTGTGATGCTACCTCTCCACTGCCGCAAAAAATATTGACCCAGTGAAAGACATGTACTGTCCCTGCCCGGAACAGCTTCTCCAGGTGTCCACCATGGAGTGCAGCTTGGTTCACAGCGAGAAGCACATTATTTGCCACGTGAAAGTACAAGGCTCTATTACAATGGTACCACTGCAACTGCGCCACCTGCAATTTGGACAGGTGGGGGTTCAGCTTGTAGACAAGCTAATTGCTGGTGGAAAAAAATGTATTTATGGCCAAATGTTTCATTATACATGTCTCACGATGGAGCCAAGGACAAGGAGGCGTCTTAGCAGAAGAAGGTGATGATGGTAAAGATACTGTACTGCTTGGGAATACAGGCTGGCTGCCACAAAGAGGACCAGGAAAAGAAGGATAGACTTGTTCTGATTGGGAATGCTGGCCAGTTCTATTTTTCTAATGGATCCGGTGATGCCGTGTCATGATCTGCAATAGACCTCTGGTACCTATAATTGTGTTCAAATGGCCATGGCTTATTTTAATCTTGCATATCTTGCACACCACTATGGTCTTGTGTGCCTACCTTGTGGACAAAAAGTGCCATATGAGAGTCACTCACACAATGCTACAGGCAGCCAAGCTGGGCTTAGATCTGGTATATTTTGGGCCTAACCTACCCTTAGCATCAGTGGCATCACCAGATTCCGAAGCAGACGTGAGTCTGGCTATTCTTTTGGAGATACGTGGCCTCTGCTCTTTATTTCTGCAATCACCACCCTTCTCCACTGATGTTGCCTCCTCCTCCTCAGCACCTCGATCCGGCTCCCATGTCCTGTCCAGCATACAATCTTTATTGGAGTCCTCACCTTATAAGACTGTTAGATGTCATGGTGGGCTCCTGAGCCCCCTTCCCCTGTCCTACATTTTCTGACTGCCACTGTTGCTGCCCCGCCACCAATGCCATAGCTACATGGCCATACCACCACCATCAACACAGGGATGCATAGAGTAACCAGCCACCTCCCCAAACTCCTCCGTAGGGCAGCCAAAATGGTGAGGGCTCTCACCCAAGTCGTCAACAGGAAGACTCCCTTGACTATTTGCCATAGTGTCTGGTGGGGTTTTCTTGTCACTTCTTAGGAAAAAGTAAGGCACCCCTCTGGACAGAGGCAGTGAAGACTGAGAGAACAAGTCCCCTAAAAAAATGAAACTGGAAAGTGAATATAAATGGACAACTGAGGCTTGACACTCAGGTAGATTGCTGTTATACCTTGTGTCCTATAGTAATCACATATATATGCTGGTTTAATTACATTTAACAATCACCCCAAAACATAAAAATTTCAACCGTATGGAAACTGAATATATGTAAACGGACGATTGAGACTGGACGCTCAATTTTAACTTAACACACTCAGATTGCGGCCACACCATGGATATTGGTGCAGAAATCATGTATGTATGCTTCTTAATTTCATTGACCCCCCCCCTAAAAAAAAAAAAAACATAAGAAAAATTGAATTGCAACCTTCTTGAAACTGCACATACGTAAATAGAGGACTGAGGCATGATGTTCAATTTCTAATACACACAGGTAGATATCAGCTATACTTAGTGTTTTGTAGTAAATATATATATATATATTTAACATCCCCCCAAAAAATTAATTTTAGGTGTATGGAAACTAAATTAATGTAAATGGACGATTGAGCTTTAAGGCTCAATTTCAACTTAACACACACAGGTAGATTGCTGCCACACCATGAGTATTGCTGCAGTAATCATGTATATATGCTGCTTAATTATATTGAATGACCCCCTCCCACAAAAAAAATTAAATTGCGACTGTGTGGAACCTGAAAATACGTAAACAGATGACTTAGGTATGAGGTTCAATTTCAACTTAACACACAAAGGTATATTACTGCCACACCATTGTATTGGTGCAGTTATTACTTACATATGCTGGTTAACCCATTAAGGACACAGACGTACCGGTACGGCATGTTTCCCGAATCCTTAAGGACACATGACGTACCGGTACGTCATGTGAATAAAAGAAGATTGTGGCGCTGCAGGGGTTAATGGGGACAGGATGCCTGCTGAAATCATTCAGCGGGCATCCTGTCACAACACCGAGGGGGGTCATGTGACCCCCCCATATCGGTGATCGCAGCAAACCGCAGGTCAATTCAGACCTGCAGTTTGCTGCGTTTCCGGTCCATTCAGGTCTCCGGTGACCCGATGAACTGGAAAAGGATGGTGATCCTGGTGTGATAACACACAACCAATCACAATCCGAGCATCGGGGGGCGGCAGTGCTGCTGCTCCAAGGTGCTGATTCGTGCAGGGAGAACGGCGGGAGATTCAAACTTTCGGCACTCCTCTCTCCCCTCCTTATCCTGCTCCTGCTGCTGTGAGGACGTCCGGAGAGCTGCTGTGACCCCGCCCATCTGCACCCATCACCCTCCTGCACCCATCCCCCTCAAGGTAGGTCAGTGAGGGAGAGGCGCAATTTAGGCAGAATAGAAGGGAAAGAAGTGTCCGGCAACTGTTTGCGCATCGCTCGCCCCACCGCTGATCAGCGTCGTACCGCTTATCAGCAAGTTAGAACTTTTTTTTTATTTGCACTTGTCAAGTTTTTTTTCTTTTTAGAGTACGCGAACACCCGTGTCCCTACACACACGCACATACAATAAAGTTTTACACACACGCACATACACACATACCCACAGCCCGCAGCCCCACAGACGTTCTCGGTGGAGGAGGCATACGCCAATATGCTCTCCAACTCCGAGAGCCTCAGTGAGGATGAGGATGACCCCATGTTCCTCCTGTCATCCGCATCCTTCTCATCATAATCTGATGATGATGAGCCCCCAAGGTGGCGGAGACTCTACCAGGCGGAGCCAAAGACCCCACATGCTAGGGACCCTGTGGCCCACACCAGTACGAGCAGCCCTGGGGCTCGTACTGGTTTCCCGGCCCACCAAATAAGTGCACTGAAGCCCCCTACCAGTGAACTTAGCCGGTGTCCCCCAATGGACTACGAGCCTGCAATTCCGGATTTTGGTGGCAATCCTGAAATCCAGATTCACACAGTGGGGTTCACTGAAATAGACTTTTTTAGTTTTTTTTCAGTGACCCATTGGTGAATCTGATGGTGGAGCAGACGAACCCGTATGCCCAACAGTTCGTTGCTCAGCACCCGGGCTCCTTTTTGGCTAAACCCAGTAGCTGGACTCCGGTCAGTGCAGCCGAGATGATGACGTTTTGGGGCCTCGTGATGCATATGGGTCTAGTGCAAAAACCGAGCGTCAGGCAATACTGGAGTGGGGACGTCCTCTACCAGACCCCACTGTACAGTATGGCGTTCACGGTTTGAGGCCGTCCCGAAATGCCTGCATTATGCAAATAATGCAGCATGTGCCCCTCCCCCACTGCAGTGATCCTGCCTATAACCGTCTGTATAAGATGCGGCCAGTCATCGATCATTTCGGGGCCAAATTTGCGCAGGCCTATGTACCTGGAAGTGAAGTCGCGGTTGATGAGTCTCTCGTTGCTTTCAAGGGGAGACTCAGTTTCCGATAATACATTACTTCTAAGCGAGCGAGGTATAGTGTGAAAATGTACAAAATTTGTGAGAGTACTTCAGGGTACACTTACAAATTTCGTGTGTACAAGGGGTGAGATTCCCGTATTGAACCCCCAGAATGTCCCCCCACTCTGGGTGTTAGCGGGAAAATTGTGTGGGACCTTATGTACCCACTCCTAGATAAGGGTGACCACTTGTACGTGTATAACTTTTACACTAGTATTCCCTTCTATCAGGCCCCCTACCCCAGATCCACGTTCGCTTGTGGGACCGTGCAGAAAAATCATCGTGGCCTCCCTACCCACCCCCTCCAGGTACCTATCCCCAGGGGTGAGACCCGTGCCCTAACCAGTGGAAACATGTTGCTGGTCAGGTATAAGGACAAGAGGGATGTCCTTATGCTGTCCATAATCCACGGTAACAGCACCACTCCCGTCTCTGTGCGAGGTACCACAGCAACGGTCCTCAAGCCCGATGGTATCGTCGACTACAATCGGTATATGGGTGGAGTTGATCTATCTACCGGGCATGGTACAAAAAGGTTGCGGTCTACATGGTGCAGGTTGCCATGTATGCTTTTGTACTATCCCGAAGCGCTGGCAGCACAGGGACATTCCTCCAATTTTATGAGGCAGTCCTCAAGGACCTGATTTTTTTCAGACCGGGAAAAAGCAGGTTGGAGTACCTCAGGAATTGGAGGGGCCCGAATCGTCCCTGGCCAACATTTTCCAGGTGTGCTCCCCCATACTGGAAAGAAGGGACGAACCCAAAAAAGATGCAGCGTGTGTCACAAGAGGGGGATACAGAAGGACACCACCACTCAATGTGACACGTGCCCCGATCATCCGGGCCTCTGCGTTATCGGTTGCTTCAAGGAGTATCAAAGTTCCATGGAGTACTAAATTTTTAAAATTCCCGACAGTCCCCTAGAAAAAAAATAAAAAAAATAATAGGTTCTCAGACTTTGGAGACACGGAAACATTTTTTTTTTCCAAAAATGATATTAGTTTTAGTGCAGGCATTCTCAAACTGCGGCCTTCCAGATGTTGTAAAACTACAACTCCCAGCATGCCCAGCTACAGCTATCAGCAGGGCATGGTGGGAATTGTAGTTTTACAACATCTGGAGGGCCGCAGTTTGAGGATGCCTGTTTTAGTGTCTCCTAAGTCTGAGAGTCATACATATCGGGCATCGCCACATCCGTAAAAATCTGCTGTATAAAAATACCGCATATACTAGCCCCTCGGATAAACGACTTAAAATAAAAATAAAATAAAAACTATGTCAAAAAAGCCATTCTTATTGTCGCCTAAAATCACAAAAAGTGTAATAGCGAACGATCCAAAAGTCATGTGCATCCCCAAATAGTGGCAATAAAACCGCCATTTCATACCGCAAAAAATGAGCCCCTACATTAAATTGTCGCCCAACAAAAAAAAAAAAAAATATGTAGCTACCAGGCTACGGAGATAGTAAAATTATTTATTTTTTGTTCCTAAAATGATAATATAGTGTGAAATCTAAATAAATCAAAAAAAGTAGACATATTAGGTATTGGCACGTCCGTAATAATCTGCCCTATAAAAAATAACATTTGACCCAACTCCTCGGATGAACGGCGTTAAAAATAAAAACCGTGTTAAAAAAAAAGCTATTTATGTCACCTAACACTACAAAAAATGTAATAGCGAGTGATCCAAAAGTCATATGCACCCCCACATAGTGCCCATAAAACCGCCATCTCATCCTGCAAAAAATAAGCCCCTACATTCGATAATCCCCCAACAAAAAAAAAAAAAACTGTAGCTCCCAGGCGATAGAGATAGTAAAGTTATTTATTTTTGTTCCTAAAATGATGATATAGTGTAAAATCTAAATAAATAAAAAAATTAGGCATATTAGGTATCAGCGCATCCCTAATAATCTGATCTATAAACAAAACATTTGACCCAACCCCTCGGATGAAGAGCGTTAAAAAAATAAAATTAAAACAGTGCCAAAACACCAATTTTTGGGCAAAATATCCGTTTTAACCCATATTTTCCGGTAAAAAAGCAAGGGTTAACAGTCAAACAAAATTAAATATTTATTGCCCTGAATCTGTAGTTTTGTAGTTTGCAGAAACACCCCAAATGTGGTCGCAAAAGGCTATATAGGCACACGTGACATAGAACGAAGGAAACACCATATGGTTTCTGGAAGGCAGATTTAGATTTTTATACCATGTCCTATTAGAAGCCCCCCCTGATGTAGCCTAGACTATTGACTGCAAAAAGGTGACCACATCTAAGAAACTGCACCCCTCAAGGTATTCAAAAATTACTTTACAAACTTTGTTAACCCTTTAGGTGTTCCACAAAACTTAATGGCGAATGTAGAAACAATTTTAGAATTAAAAATTTTTGTTAGCTTGCCTCAAAAAAGTGTTATATAGAGTAACCAAAAATCATATTTACCCTAAAATAGTCCCAAAACAACAACCACCGTATCCCGTAGTTTCCTAGATGGGGTCACTTTATGGAGTTTCTACTCAAGGGGTGCAGCAGGGGGCTTGAAAGGGTACATGGTATAAATAAACCAGTCCAGCAAAATCTGCCTTCCAAAAACCATATGGCATTCCCCTTCTTCTATGTCCTGTTGTTTAGCCAAATAGTAGTTTACGACCACATATGGGGTGCTTTGACAAAATACAGAATCAGGGAAAACCATATTGAGTTTTGTTTGGCTGTTAACACATTTTTTCCAGTAATAAAGTAAGGATTAAAATGGAAAATTTTCCAAAAAATTGAAATTCCAAAATTGTTTCTCCATCTTCCATGAACTCATGTGGAACACCTAAAGGGTTAAGAAAGTTTGTAAACCCAGTTTTGAATACCTTGAGGTGTGTAATTTCTTAGATGGAGTCACTTTTTGGAATTATTATTCTTGGGTGCATCAGGGGGGCTTGAAATTGGACATGGTGTAAAAACAAAACAGTCCTGCAAAATCTGCCATTCAAACCCCATATGTCGTTCCCCTCCTTCTATGTCCTCCCGTTTTGCCAAACAGTAGTTTTGGACCACATATGGGGTGTTTCTGTTAACTAGAGAATCAGGGCAACCCATATTGAGTTTTGTTTGGCAGTTAACCCTTACTTTATTACTGGACAAAATGGATTATAATGGAAAATGTTCCAAAAAATTGAAATTCTGAAATTTTATCTTCATTTTCTATGAACTCTTGTGGAACACATAAAGGGTTAACAAAGTTTGTACAATCAGTTTTGAATACCTTGAGGGGTGTAGTTTCTAAAATGAGGTCATTTTTGGGTGGTTTTTATTATGTAAGCCTCACAAAGTGACTTCAGACCTGGACTGGTCCATAAAAAGTGGGATTTGGCAAATTTCTGAAAAATTTCAAAATTTGCTTCTAAACTTATAAGCTATGTAACATCCCCAAAAAATAAAATGGAATTCCCAAAATGATCGAAACATGAAGCAGACATATGGGGAATGTAAAGTAATAACTATCTTCGGGGGTATTACTATGTATTAGAGAAGTAGAGAAACCGAAACATTGAAATTTGCAAATTTTTCTAAATTTTTGGTAAATTTGGTATTTTTTAATGAAAAAATCAACGTTTTGACTCCATTTTAGCAGTGTCACGAAGTACAATATGTGACGAGAAAATAATCTCAGAACGGCCTGGGTAAGTAAAATCGTTCTAAAGTTATCACCACATAAATTGACACTGGTCAGATTTTGAAAAAATAGCCTGGTCCTTAAGGTGAAATCGGGCCGTGTCCTTAAGGGGTTAAATAAATTGAAAGAATCAAGCCCTCAAATAGCTCTGTAGAATGTAAAATAAAAAAAAGTTTAAAACGAAAAAACTATATGTATTTTGGTATCACTATAACTGTTGTGACCTAGAGAATAAAGTTATAATGTTATTTATACCGAAAAATTAATACTGCTAAATTTTTCTTACCCCCCCCCCCTCCTGAAAGAGTTTGTAAAAGTTAATCAGTAAGTCTTTTGTACCCATAAATGCTGTCAATTATAAACTAACTTGACCCTCATATTGTCAGGATAATAAAAATGTTATAGAAATTGGAATGTGACATATGAAAAACATGCTTGATAAAGACTTGATTAAAGTCGAAACGTCGCACTTTAAGGTGGAATAAAGAATATTTTCTACAGACGAAGGAGTGCCGCGATCCTTTCTTGTTTGGTAACATATGAAAAACAAATCACTTCGTTACTTGGGCCCAAAACAGGCTGGTTACTAAGAGGTTAAAAACAATCTATTTTACATTAATAAAGCTGTCTTGGTGTTAAAAAGCAGAAAAGGGTTGGACATGACTTTTCAGAGCAATTAGGACACTTTCAAATTGCGTTGAGTTTATTTGTACACAAATCCAATGTGACTTGCAGCCAAAACAAATTTTAAGAAATTTGCTTGTCTCAAATGGACACGGGATGAGAACAGATTTTTCTTCAATGGATGTAAGCAATAAAGTGTCCAAAGTATAAATCATATTGGAAAATGGTATACCTTTCCTTCATGCAAAAAAATAACCTCCATTTTCTGAAAACTATATACCCCCTAAAATGTATCAGGTTGGTGAATCAGCTCCGTTCCTAAAAACTCTCCTTGTCCTCCTTTTTATTGGGAATTGATATATCCAGATTGAGATTTAACAACTGAAATAAAATCACAGCTCTGGCTCACTTAACCCACCATACCACTGCCCCAGTGTGAAAGTTAGCAACTTAGATAATTGCTAATATGTCCTATGGGCAATCTGAAATGAGACAATTCTTATGCATCCAACCAGTTTCGTCACGCACAACTGCTAATCTGTGTGATTTACCTTGTTACTCTGTGTCTACACACATTTCATTTTATGACGTTTAGACAAATTAAATTGAGTTCTTTCCTCCCCATTATCATCTGTATTAAATATTTATACTCAGTGATGCAGAAAATGAAAACACACTAGTTAAAAAGTAGAGAAATGCAGATAAATGTCAGTTGGGTAAGACGGATGCTGCCGTTTCTCTCCCCCATACAATACAATTATGGTGATAAGAGCAACTAGCTCCAGCTTCAATTAGCCAGAAATAACACTGAAGGGTTGTGTACTAAGAAGTTCTTGTGATCCCATTGAAATTCAAGGCTTATGATTCTGCTTCTTGACTTATTTTAACCCCTTTCCTGATCAAAGTCATATTGTAATGAAGGGGTCATGGCAATAAAATAAAATGAATCCATGAATACATTAGTAA
Organism: Bufotes viridis; assembly: GCA_033119425.1. Taxonomy (NCBI): domain Eukaryota; kingdom Metazoa; phylum Chordata; class Amphibia; order Anura; family Bufonidae; genus Bufotes; species Bufotes viridis. The sequence continues at coordinate 538,410,117 of CM065590.1, read as the reverse complement.
GTATTAATGCCCCAACCCCATGTGAAATTATTTCAGAGGACAGAATTGAATGAATATTCATTCAATAATAAATACAAGATACATTATCAGAGGATGTTCTATTTTCTTAAAAAAGATTTTGCCAAGTTTAGGTTATCCCCTATTCTGTGGCTGTCAGGTAACTAATGGATTGATACGGTCTATCCCCTAGGATCTCCACTGATCCTCAGAACAGGGGTCCTGGGTCCCAGATTTGATTGTGCCGCAGGTCAAAGATGTGCCTCACTGCTCCATTCACTCTCTGTGGGACCAATGAAATAGCCAAGCACTGTACTCTGCTTTCTCTGCCAGGCCCATAGAGAATGACTGGATCAGGGCACATGCCCTACCTGCCACTCTATCAGATCGGGGGAATGGGACCCTCATTCTCAGGATTGGTGGGGATCCCAGCTCTCGGAGCGCCACTAGTGATGAGCGAATCAAAGTTGACAAAGTGGAATTCGATCCGAATTTCAGGAAAAATTTGTGGTAAGGAATCGCATTTTTTCCTAAAATGGCTGCAGCATGTGTTAGGACATGGAGTAAGAAACTCTGGGAACGTGGGATCACAAACAATGCCATGCATGCAGCCAATCAGCAGCCAGCCAGCCTTTTGATGTCACAGCCCTATAAATTGCCTCGGCCATCTTGGATTCAACCATTTTCCAGTGTACTTAGTGCAGGGAGAGACGTGAGCAAGCGCTAAGGACAGTGGTAGATAAGACTTTAAAACTTTTTTTTTGCTGTATAGAAGTTCAGGGAAAGGATAGGGAGGAATCATTCCACAATACTGAAGCAGAACAGGGTTCAGTAGGGGAGTTTACAGCCTCGGTAATGGGAACAATCCTATTACACCTTGCTGCATTGACTGCGGATTCAAATTTCCATTATATAGCCTTGTAATTCCAGCAAACTGTTCTTGTTATTGGGGTGCAAGTGCTGTTTGATACAGCCATTAACAGGGATTATTACAAGAAAATATTTCTATGTCTTATTTGCCCTTGTGCAGTGCACTTATATGTTCTAAAGCATTTTTTGGCTTCTATTAGTAGGGAAAAAAGGGTTTATTAGCCGTTGTGTGGTGAAGTGAGAAAATTACAGCCCTTTTTAAAGTGTATTAGTGGAACAAAAATATATATTATTTGCCGTTCAGTGGTACAGTTATATGTTTTAAAGCCCTTTTTGGCGTGTATTAGTGGCAAAAAATATATATTTGCCGTTCAGCAGTACAGTTATATGTTTTAAAGCCTTTTGTGGCATGTATAAGTGGAAAAAAAAAGGGCCTATTTGCCGTTCAGCGGTGCAGATATATGTTCTAAAGCCCTTTTTGGCATGTATTAGGGTACCTTCACACTTGCGTTGTGAGGATCCGGCAGGCAGTTCCGTTGCCAGAACTGCCTGACGGATCCGATAATCCATGTGCATATGGAAAGCATTCGTAGATGGATCCGGATTTGGATCCGTCTAACAAATGCATTAAAACACAGGATCCGTCTTTCCGGTATCATATGGAAAAACGGATCCGGTATTAACTTTTTTGCATTTTTAAAGGTCTGCGCATGTGCAGATCGGTAAACCGGATCCGTTATTCCAGAACACTTGGTGCTGGATCCGGTATTAATACAGTTCAATCTTCCGGAATTTTGGAAGGATGCTGTGGTTTTTGTTTTGGCCAAATACCGTAAGAGTAACTGAACTGAAGACATTGCTCTCCATTCAGAATGCATTAGGATAAAACTGATTTAGTTTTCAGGTATTTTTTCAGGTATTGAGCCCTCAGGATGGAACTCAATACCGGAAAACTTTAACGCAAGTGTAAAAGTACCTTTAGTGGAAAAATAAAGAGCTTATTAGCCGTTGTGTGGTGAAGTGAGAAAATTACAGACTTTTTGGGGGTGTTTTAATTTCCATTTTATTTATCTATTTGATCTAAACAGTATGTCAGACAGAGAAGTTCCAGGCCCTGCACAGGGGAGTGGCAGAGGCCTAAATGTTTCTGGGACAGGCACAGGTCACAATAGAGTAAGATGGCATGTCAGCAGGAGTCACAGCGAGAGTGTCGCGTGTCATCTAGTGGTCGTGTCTTGACCAGCGGTACTTGAATGGTTTTCTCGGTCAGCCACTTCATCCCAAGTGACAACAGACACCCCCAGCCAAGAGTTGTGGGTTTATCAGACACAACCATTAGTTGGCATAGCCCGAGAGCAGGTCCTATGGCCTCACCTGTCCTTAACCTGCCTCTGTCCTTTTCTGTTCCCTCAGCAGTAGTATTATATGCTGTGGGCTCAGCTCCATTATATAGCGAGGACGAGCTACTAGAGGACAATCAGCAGCTACTGGTGTTGCGACGAGTGGTCAGGCTCCTGACCAAGAGACCATTAAGGAGGACATTAGCGATGTGCAGACAGTACTCCATAATGGTGATGTAGCTGATCGCACTTGGGAGCCGGGTGAATAAGGGTCTTCATCATCATCGGGAGAAGAGGGTGACAGCATGTCTGTGAGGCAGCGGGGGAGCCAGAAAGTCGCTAGCATGGCTGGGAGTCATCAGGGCGGCAGCAGTGGGAGGTCAGGCGCCAAAAGTTCCCGGGGTAGACCACCTGCTTTGCAGCAGCGTACCCTACCAGGAAGTAGTGGTGAAGGGGTTCATGGAAGCAGCGGCAGTAGCAGTCAGTCAGTGCGGAGTGTTGGAGCTAAAATCACCTACTCAGCGGTGTGGCAGTTTTTTGTTAAGCCGCCAGAGGTGGAGGTGAACATGGCCATTTGTAGAATCTGTGGGCAGAAGATGAAGCGTGGCCAGGGTGAAAATGTTGAAACCACGGCCCTGCGTCAACATATCCAGAGCCACTGTAAAGTGGCCTGGAAGAACCGTGGCTTCGATGTGGTGGACCAGCCTACTGCAGCAACCGCTGCATTACCCAGTGGCACGCACCCGATTTTAGGCAGCCGAAGGGAGCTGTCTGTCCTTCCCATCATCTGCTGGTCCTTATATTCCTGCTCCTCCTGCTTCTCCTCGTCAGTCATTCCATCAGCAATCGATCACCAAAACGATTGCCAAGAGACAACAGTATGCGTGTACTTATCCAACGGCGCAAAAGCTGAATGTGCTCCTGGCCAAGTTGCTGGTGCAGCAGTCCCTCCCTTTCCAACTGGTGGACTCTGCACCTTTCAGAGAACTGATGGCTTGTGCTGAGCAGAAGTGGAGAGTCCCAAGCCGTCATTTCTTTGCCAAAAAATATATATAGGATATCTATACGTATATAGAACAGAAGGTGGGCCAGTTCTTGAGCCTGTCGGTGTCTGCCAAAGTGCACTACACCGCCGACGTGTGGATCTGTAACTATGGTCCACTGGGTGAATGTGGTTCCTGCACAGCCACACCAACAACTTGGCCAGATGATGCCACTTCCGCCTCCACGTTCTCACGCTGTTGGTCCTGCGACAGTGTCCGCCCCTGCCTCCTTATCCTCCACCGTGTCCTCGCTGCATCCAGGAGGGATGAGCCATGCGCACATGTTCAATCTGATTGTAAAGAAGTTCCTGAAGTCTTCATCCCATCTGCAAGACATAATGTACTGAAAATGGCAAGGAAACTGTGCATGCGCTTCAGCCACTCTTACACTGCAAAGCACACCCTTCTTAAGCTGCAAAGGAAGAATGACATTCCCCAATATAGGCTGATATGCAAAAAGGGATGAGCGAACCCCGTGAAGTTCGGCTTCGCCAGGTTCGGCCGAACTTAAGGTACAAATTCGGGTTCAGGACCTTGACCTTGTGGAGGTCGCTTTTAAGGGGACAGGATGCTGTGGAGGTCACTGTGAAAGGGACGGGCGCTGTGGAGGTCTCTGTGAAGAGGTCAGGGAAGTGTGGAGGTCATGGTTAAGGGGACGGTCTGCTATAGAGTTCACTGTTAAGGGGGCGGGGTGTTTCGGAGGTCACATTTTAAGGGAATGGAGCTCTGTAGAGGTCACTGTTAAGGGGGCGGGTTATTGTGTAAATCACTGTTAAGCAGATGGGGTACAATGGAGGTTACTAATAAAGGGGCGGCCACTGTGGAGGTCGCTGTTAAAGGGGAGGGCTCTGTGGATTTTACTGTTAAAGAAGCAGGACGCTGTGGAGGTCAATGTTAAAGGGGCGGTAACTGTGGCGGTTACTGTTAAGGGAGGAGGGGACTGTGGAGGCCACTATTAAAGGGTCAGCGGGTACTGTGAGGTCACTGTTAGCTCTTCAGAAAAGCTGGACCACCCCCTTTACTCTTTTCAGGGGATTTGCATGCTCTACCTGTTTTGTTAGAACTTCCTTTATGATGGATGTGTCTTTCCTTACCATTCCTCTTGGCTGATATATGCTTCAAAAGGTGACTAGTTTTACCAAACAACATCATTTTATAATATTGAGTCACAAGATTTATGTCCTATGTGTCAACTAGTGGCCATCTTGTGCACTGAATGGTTTCATTAGAAATTGGAGTCCCCAATCAGTTTAGAGCTAAAGTAATGGTGGAGACATCTGTAGTTATTGCAGCAAGACACACAGTAATATACTGTATATAAGGACATGTATCCTAAACACGAAAAGGGAGGCACCTTTCAAAAAAAGGACAGCAGGGTGGTGAGAAGCCGCACACTAGGCTTTTCTTGCATACCCAGACTTTTCTACTTGTATCCTGCTTGTTTTTAAAACAATGAATGACGCAAAGTTTCAGATTAAAACCTAGCCCTGTGCAATATGGCAGCCTGTGGGAATTTTGTGCAGGTGACAGGTTCCTTTAAAATTCCAAATGTTTGCCAAATTGTGGGTGATTATTTTTAGATTACATAAAGCTAAACGCTTCCTCGCACAACAGCTTATGCTATAGCATAGGTTATGTCCTTCTTTAGGTATGTCCTTCTTTATCTTTCCCCTTGGCTTGAGAGCCCCTAAAAACAGTGGTGCGAGAAGATCGGATGGAAAGAAATGATGTCACTCTATTGGGTGTTGTTTATGCTGTAAGTGTCTGCACAAAACTAAATTGTAGCAGAAGCAATTATCTTCTTTAACAAGTAAAGGTGAACAAATCTGTGCATAAAATGTGGAGTAACCTTAGGCTATGTTTCTATATTCAAGTTTCCATAATTCAATGGCTTCAAAATAGGGCAAAGATTTAGACTTGATTTATCGAGAATGGCATGTGCTACTCCAGGCCTGAGCTGCTGGTGGAGGCATGCAATTTATGATGAGGCGCAGTCCGTGTGCCAGTCTGAAATCTATTGCAGCTTGAAGCTGCTGTAGATTTATGATTATTTACACCAGGAATACTCAACCTACGGCCCTCCAGCTGCTGTAAAACTACAACTCCCACAATGCCCTGCTGCAGGCTAATAGCTGTAGGCTGTCCATGCATGCTGGGAGTTGTAGTTTTGCAAAAGCTGGAGGGCCACAGGTTGGGCATCTCTGATTTACACCATTGGAGTACAAAAAGATGAATGTTGTGGGGCCAATGGCCTTTTTACACCCCACCCTCGTCATGCCTCTTACTCGGTAACAGGTGAAGGTGGTATAAAAGCATCAGTTGTGATTAAAAATGTCACGATAGCACTTAAAAACCTTATCTCCTGGGATGTTATTTCAATGGGTATGGCAGTGATAGGGGAGTGTCTATGTAACTGGGTGGGAGGAGCTATAAACTAGCTGGGCATTGTCAGTGTCAGTGATAGGGGAGTATCTATGTAACTAACTGGGTGGGAGGAGCTATAAACTAGCTGGGCATTGTTAGGGACAGTGATAGGGAGTGTTTATGTAACTGGGTGGGAGGAGCTATAAACTAGCTGGGTGTTGTCAGGGACAGTAATAGGGGAGTTTCTATGTAACTAGCTGGGTGGGAGGAGCTATAACCTAGCTGGGCGTTGTCAGGGACAGTGATAGGGAAGTGTCTATGTAAGAGAAAGGAGAAATACATCAGGGGTTTGGTTGGATACAGCAACAGGAAGTGCTACATACATGACGAAAACAAACTAGGTCAGGAGGGTCCAAATTGTACATGAGGTAAGCAACTACATGAGTAGATCTGTTAAAAACCATAGTAATCCTGAAGACCCCTTTAAGCTTATGTTGAAAAGATCTGAGAGCAGTTGAACTTGATTGACCTTCGTATTTTTTTCAGTCTATATGTGTATAGGCAGTATAGTTCATAAACCTGTACAATTATATTGTGATTGCATCATTATTACCCTATAATTGCCCACTTTAGACTGATTTATCTGCATATATTCATTGGGACACATTTCAGTTTTAAGCAACCTATGAAACTATGCATCAATGTTTGCCCGAACTGTGTTCTGTAGATAGTGATGCCACCTTGTGGATAGTCCTAGGCTTTGCCGAATGTCATCAAAAGAGAATAATTATGAGCACATTTGCATTTTTCAGACAAATCCAACATTCTGAATTCCTACTTAATCACATATCATACACCGCTTCCATAGCAGCAGGGGATTTTGGATAATGACATGCAAATAGGCAGTGGCAGAAAACTAGACCATTAGAAAAAAGGTCACTAGAGACTGCAGAGCTTGTCTTAAAATGTAGCTGGAATGCAGTGTTGCTCCGCAGCTCATTTCATCTGACGAAGCTGAGATGTCAATGTTTTTTGTCTATTTATTGGCGCTATTTAATAATGTGTGCTTCTGTCTCTCAGAAATGTTTAGTTATTGAGCTGCTTAACAGAATTAACATTACTGACCACCTGTTGGAATCCTGGTAATAGAACGTATACGGCCATCAATCGATACATTAGATGGAGCTTTACATTCTAGAGCTGTGTTAAATATTAAAAGGCCAATTCAATAAAGAAGATGAAGTATAGCATAACATATCCAAATATCATTAATAAGGGAATCCGTCACCACAATCGTGGACTATGCTCTGTAGTAATAAATAAGTTCTACAGCAAATAAGGAGTCCAGATCTGTTTTTTATTTTCCTACTGAGAAAGACCCCCCCCCTCCATCCATTTCCCCCACTGCCAGCATTTAAAGCTGTGCGGAAACACGCTATCAGGACTGCTGCGCACATTAGTCCTCCCCATTATGTTAGCATGGCATAGCCATTCAGCTGGTGTATTTATGAGCAGCTTCAAGTGGGAGGAAAAAATAAAATGTTTAAATTGTGATTTAGACTCCTCATGTGCAGCGCTACTCATGCATTACTGCAAATATTAGCCCAGGATCCTGGTGACAGATTCTTTTTAAGGCCTCTTTCACACGGGCGTTGCGGGTGCACTCCGTCAAACAGTGCGGGTGCGTTGCGGGAATCGCCACGATTTTTCCCTGCGAGTGCAAAGCGCTGTCATGCGTTTTGCACGCGCGGGTGAAAAATCGGCACTTTTGGTACCCAGACCCGAACCTGCACTTCTTCACAGAAGTGCATGTTTGGGTCAGAAATTGTCCCGCTGGTATTATTTCACATTATAACATAGTTATAATGTAAAATAATACCCTTGGCCATCTTCCTAATGTTGAACCCAGTGCAGAATGGGTTAAAAATAATAAACTAATCATAACTTACCTGGTCCATTTGATCGCGAAGCCCGGCATCCTCTCCGTTAGCTTGCTACTAGGAAAAGGACCTGTGATGATGTCACATGGCCTCAATCACATGCTCCATCACTATGGTGATGGAGCATGTGATTGAGCCATGTGACTCATGTGACATCATCACAGGTCCTTTCCTAGTAGCAAGCTAACGGAGAGGATGCCGGGCTTGCGATCAAATGGACCAGGTAAGTTATGATTAGTTTATTATTTTAACCCATTCTGCACCGGGTTCAACATTAGGAAGATGGCCAAGGGTATTATTTTACATTATAACTATGTTATAATGTGAAATAATACTGAACCGTTACACATCCCGATGGTTGCATAGCAACCATGCGGGAAAATCGCAACGCATCCGCACATGATTGCGGATGATTGCGATTTTCCCGCATCCCCATTCACTTCTATGGGGCCTGCGTTCCGTTAAAAACGCAGAAGATAGAGCATGCTGCGATTTTCACGCATCGCAAAAGTGATGCGTGAAAATCAACTGTCATGTGCACAGCCCCATAGAAGTGAATGGGTCCGGATTCAGTGCGGGTGCAATGCGTCCTCCTCACGCATTGCACCCGCACGGAAAACTCGCCCGTGTGAAAGGGGCCTAAAGGGCATCTCTCAGCAGTTTTTCACCTATGGCACTAGTTGACCTGTTAAATGTGCGCTTAGGAACTGAAGATATCTGTGTTGGTCCCATGTTCATATGTGTCTGCTTTGCTAAGAAAAATGATGTTTTATTATAAGCAAATGAGCCTCTAGGAGCAACGGGAGTGTTGCTGTTAAACCTAGAGGCTCTGCTCTCTCAGCAACTGCCACGCCCTCTGCACTATGATTGACAGGACCAGGTGTGATCATGCTTACACTGCCTGGCCCTGTCAATCATATTGAAGAGGATGCAGCAGTTGCAGAGAGAGCTGAGCCTCTAGATGTAATGGTAACGCCCTAGTTGCTCATTGAGGCTCATTTTCATATATTAAAACATCATTTTTCTCAGCAATGCGGGCACATATGAACATGGGACCAACACAGATGCCTTCAGCTGCCAAGAGCACATGCAACAGGTCAGCCAGTGTCATAGGTACAAATCTGCTGACAGATGCCTTTTAACCCCTTAACCACTACACTACTTTTACCGTTTATTGCTCCGTCATGCAACTTACCACCCAAATTAATTTTACCTCCTTTTCTTATCACTAATAGAGCTTTCATTTGGTGCTATTTCATTCTTGCTGACATCTTTTACATTTTTTTTTCAAATTTTGCTTTTTTTGACGAAATTTTTGCAAAAAAATGACATTTTTCACTTTCTGTTGGAAAATTTGTCAAATAAAACTACATTTCTCTATAAAATTTTCTCTAAATTTATTGTTCTACATGTCTTTAATAAAAAAAAATGCAATACGTGTATATTTATTGGTTTGGGTAAAAGTTATAGCGTTTACAAACTATGATGCAAAAAAGTGAATTTCCACACTTTGACTTTCTGAGCACCTGTCCTGTTTCCTGACGTACTACAATGCCCAGACAGTAGAAACACCCCATAAATGACCCCCATTTCGGAAAGTAGACACCCTAAGGTATTCACTGAGGGGCATAGTGAGTTCATGGAAGTTTTTATTTTTTGTATCAAGTTAGCGGAAATGGATTTTTTTTTTCCAAAAATTTCATTTTCCGCTAACTTGTGACAAAAAATAAAAACTTCCATGAACTCACAATGCCCATCTGCGAATACCTTAGGGTGTCTATTTTCCGGAATGGGGTCAATTGTGGGGTATTTTTACTGCCCTGGCATTTTAGGGGCCGATAAAGCGTGAGAATCCAAATGCGTAAAAATGCCCTGTGAAATCCTAAAGGTACTCATTGGATTTAGGGCCCCTTTGCACATCTTGGCTGCAAAAAAGTGGCACACATGTGGTATCACTGTACTCAGGAGAAGTAGGGCAATGTGATTTGGGGTGTATTTTTACATATACCCATGTTGGGTGAGAGAAATATCTCTGTAAATTGACAACTTTGTATAAAAATTTTTAAAAAGTTGTCGTTTACAGCGATATTTCTCACACAAAGTATGGGTATATATAAAAATACACCACAAAACTCATTGTCCTACTTCTGCTGAGTACGGCGATACCACATGTGTGCTACTTTTTTGCTGCCAAGATGCGCAAAGGGGCCCTAAAACCAATGAGTACCTTCAGGATTTCACAGGGCCATTTTAAGCATTTGGATTCCAAACTACTTCTCACGCTTTAGGGGCCCCTAATGCCGGGACAGTAAAAATACCACACAAGTGACCCCATTCTGGAAAGTAGACACCCTAAGGTATTCGCTGATGGGCAAAGTGAGTTTATGGAAGTTTTTATTTTTTGTCACAAGTTAACGGAAATTGAATTTTTTTTTTTTCTTACAAAGTCTCATATTCCACTAAATTGTGACAAAAAATAAAATTTTACACAAACTCATCATACCCCTCACAGAATACCTTAAGGTGTCTACTTTCTAAAATGGGGTCACTTGTGGGGTATTTTTGCTGCCCTGGCATTTTAGGGGCCCCTAAACGTGAGAAGTGGTTTGGAATCCAAATGCGTAAAAATGTCCTGTGAAATCCTAAAGGTACTTATTGGATTTAGGGCCCCTTTGCGCATCTTTGCTGCAAAAAAGTGGCACACATATGGTATCGCCGTACTCAGGAGAAGTAGGGCAATGTGTTTTGGGGTGTTTTTTTACATATACCCATGCTGGGTGTGAAAAATATCTATGTAAATGACAACCTTTTCCATTTTTTTATACAAAGTTGTCAATTTACAGATATATTTTTCACACCCAGCATGGGTATATGTAAAAATACACCCCAAAACACATTGCCCTACTTCTCCCGAGTACGGCAATACCACATGTGTGCCACTGTTTTGCAGCCAAGATGCGCAAAGGGGCCCCAATTCCAATGAATACCTTTTAGGATGGCATTTTTACGCATTTTTCTTCTCACGCTTTAGGGCCCCTAAAATGCCAGGGCAGTAAAAATACCCCAAATGTGACCCCATTTTAGAAATAAGACACCCCAAGGTATTCTGTGAGGGGCATGGCGAGTTGAAAAAGAAAAAGAGGGGCCTGGCGATTGCCAGGACATAGGGGCTCCGCCCAAACATCCATACCCACTTCAGCTCCTATGTCCTGGCAAACGTGATTTTCTCCATTCACATCGATCAATCGATCGTTGTGGAGAAAGACATCTTTGCCAGATTTTTGATACAAAGTGTTTGCCAAAGCATATGCACTCCAACACCTCTCCTCAGCTCATATGCCTGGGCAAACGTACCTGTACTGCAGAGGAGAAATCTCGTCTTGCAGCGCCGCATACACCGACTTCACGTGTCTTCTGACAGCAGCGCAATGCTTCTCTCAGAGTGCACATCAGTGCTGCAGCATTTTCGTCGGTTGGTCCGTTGGTCTACCTGGAAAATAAAGGGTGGTTAGGGGGGGAAAAAAAAAAAAGAAGAAAAAACAGGCAGCAGGCTCATAAACTTGAACGTTACAAACTTTATAAAACCTGAACATAAAACTTTTTTTTATCAAACCTGAACATCAAAACTTTTAACTGTTTAATTTATATTTTTTTTAACCATTTCACTATTTATTTACCTAGCAGAAACCTCTCCTTTCCCATGGGACAATGTGTAAAGTGTAAATCACACAGAGATGGTGTGAAGTACATTATGCACTTTATCCCAAGTGAAAGGAGACGTTTCTACCGTTTCACATTTCTGCTGTAGCACACCAGCACCCCTATGTGTTAGGGTCTCTCAAAACCTAGTATCCTGAGAGACCCTAGAGCCTGAGTGGAAAAACTACCTGTGTTGTGCTGTCCCTATGTCCCTAAGTGTACCTGAGTGTGGTACTTCCGGAAACACTCCCCTAGGCATAGGGCAGGGTGGTCAGGACAGTCAGGACAGAAATAGCGGGTCTCACGCCTTATTCCACTCCTGCTACAGACACGACATCTTTTTCGGGGTGGCGGTTGGTTTGAGGTACCAGCAACGACATTGTGGATATGTCGCTCGTGTAGACGGCTCACTACACTGGTGGTTGGGGCCATGGAACCTCCTGGATACAGAAGGTTCTCGATGATCTCTTCCTGAAATTTGAGGAAGGATCCTGTTCTCCCAGCCTTACTGTAGAGAACAAAACTATTATATATAGCCAATTGAATTAAATATACAGACACCTTCTTATACCAGAGTCTGGTCCTGCGAAAAAGCAAATATGGGGCCAACATCTGGTCATTGAAGTCCACCCCTCCCATGAGCAAATTATAGTCGTGGACCGAGAGGGGCTTTTCAATGACACTGGTTGCCCGTTCAATTTGGACTGTCGTGTCTGCATGAATGGAGGAGAGCATGTAAACGTCATGCTTGTCTCTCCATTTCAAAGCGAGCAGTTCTTCGTTACACAAGGCAGCCCTCTCCCCCCTTGCAAGACGGGTGGTAAGGAGCCGTTGGGGAAAGCCCCGGCGACTAAGTCGTGCGGTGCCACAGCAGCCAATCTGTTTTAGGAACAAATGCCTGAAGAGGGGCACACTTGTGTAAAAATTGTCCACATAAAGATGGTACCTTGCCGAATAAGGGTGACACCAAGTCCCAGACTATCTTTCCACTGCTCCCCAGGTAGTCAGGGCAACCGACCACCTCCAGGGTCTAATCTTTTCCCTCATAGATCTGAAATTTGTGTGTATAGCCTGCGGCCCTTTCACAGAGCTTATAGAATTTGACCCCATACCGGGCGCGCTTGCTTGGGATGTACTGTTTGAAGCCAAGGCGCCCGGTAAAATGTATAAGGGACTCGTCTACGCAGATGTTTTGTGTGGGGGTATACAAATCTGCAAATTTCTGGTTGAAGAGGTCTATGGGGGGCCGAATTTTGTGGAGCCGGTCAAAAGCTGGGTGGCCTCTGGGACGGGAGGTGGTGTTGTCGCTAAAGTGCAGGAAACGCAGGATGGTCTCAAATCGTGTCCTGGACATGGGCATGTGATGAATTGGGTTCGTGGACCAATATGACCGCAATTCATGCTTTTTTGTTAGGCCCATGTTGAGGAAAAGGCCCAGAAAAGTTTTAAATTCGGAAACTTGGACTGGTTTCCACCGGAAAGACTGGTCATAAGAGCTTCCCGGGTTGGCATTTATAAATTGAGTGGTATACCGATTTGTTTCTGCCACGACTAAGTCATAGAGCTCTGCAGTGAAGAACAGCTCAAAAAACCCCAGTGGCGATCCGATCTGAGCTGTCTCCCCCCGAACTCCTGACTGGGCGGTAAAAGGGGGAACTAATGGTGCGGCTGAAGATGGGGGCTGCCAATCAGGGTTTGCCAGCACCTCAGGGACTCTAAGGGCTCTACGGGCCTGTCTGCGCAGTGGCTGCGACGGGGGAATTACTGCACGTGCCACCGTACCAGCTTCAACTGCCCTTCTGGTGCTCGCCACTTCACTATGTTGTACAGCAGTGTTGGTAGAAGGTACAGGATGGGCTGCCCTGCTGGTGTATGCCTCACCACGTAATCCGGCAGCACCAGCCCCACTCTGCTGCCCTTGAAATGGATCCTGCGCTATCTGTGGTCTAGCGACACGGGGCCGGGTACGCCTAGTGCTATCAGGGACCTCAACCTCCTCGTCCGAACTTTGGGTCAGACTGCCACTGCTTTCTACAGGTTCATATTCTGACCCGCTAGATTCGTCAGATGAGGGTTGCCATTCCTCATCCGACTGGGTCAGAATCCTGTAGGCCTCTTCAGGAGAATACCCCTTATTTGACATTTGGACGACTAAATTTAGGGGGTATTCCCTGAGACTACCCAAGAAAAAGAGCTGTCTGTCTTACAAATAGGAGGCTAGCGAAGTACAGGAAGCCGATGCGATTGATAAAAAAGATCAAAACTGATTTTTTTTATCGCCGCAGCGCTTGTGAAGTGATTGTGCAGTGATAAAAAAATAAATAAAATTTTTTGTCACTGCGGCGGGGTGGGCATGGGTGAACGCACATGTGGGTGACCGATCAGGCCTGATCGGGCAAACACTGCGTTATGGGTGGCGGGCGAACTAAGGTGACACTAATACTATTATAGATCTGACCATGATCAGTTCTGATCACTTACAGATACTATAAAAGTACAAATGCTGATTAGCGCTACGCTAATCAGCGAATCGGTGACTGCGGTGCGGAGGGCTGGGCGCTAACGGAAGCTAACTACCTACCAAAGGGGGCCTAAACTAAACTAAACCTAACCATCAATACCAGTGAAAAAAAAGTGACAGTTAACACTGATCACTTTTTTCCCTTTCACTAGTGATTGACAGGTGATTGAAAAGGGTGATAAAGGGGTTAATTGGGGTGATGGGGGGTGATCAGGGCCTGAAGTTTGGTGCTTGGTGTACTTACAGTAGAGGTGTGCTCTCTCCTGGGTCCAACCGACGAAAAGGACCCAGGAGAGGGCACAGAAGCCATTTAACACATAATATTTATATATATTTATAAATATAATGTGTTAGATGGCTTGCGATTCGTTTTTTTTAAAAATCATCAGCCTGCCAGCGATGATCATTGGCTGGCAGGCTGATGACCCCTTCTTAAACTCGTCCTTTAACTTTTCACCGCCGCGCAGTGCGCAGTGTGCATACGCAGCGGCATCAGCGCGAAATCTCGCATTTAGCGAGATGACGCGCCGAAGCGTCCACCCAGAGGAAGAGGACCGCCCACCGGATGCATCTGTGCGTTAGGCGGTCCTCAGGTGGTTAAGGACACGGCCCTATTTCACCTTAAGGGCCAGGCCATTTTTTGCAAATCTGACCAGTGTCACTATATGTGGTGACAACTTTAAAATGCTTTTACTTATCCAGGCCATTCTGAGATAGTTTTTTCGTCACATATTGTACTTCATGACATGACACTGGTAACATTTTGTCAAAAAAGTTCATTTTTGTATATGAAAAAATACTAAATTTACCAAAAATGTATCCACTTCTAAAATACATAGTAATTCCTCCAAAAAAAGTTATTACTAGAGATTAGCGAACACCTGGAAGTTCGGGTTCGGGAAGTTCGGCCAAACTTCCCGAAAATGTTCGGGTTCGGGATCCGAACTCGACTCGAACTTTATCCCGAACCCGAACCCCATTGAAGTTGATGGGGACCAGAACTTTTAGGCACTAAAAAGGCTGTAAAATAGTCCAGGAACGGGCTAGAGGGCTGCCAAAGGCAGCAAAATGTAGGTAAATCCCCTGCAAACAAATGTGGATAGGAAAATTAATTAAAATAAAATAAAATAAATAAAATTTAACCAATATCAATTGAAGAGAGGTCCCACTGCAAGGAATCATGCGTCATATCACCCACCACTGGAGAAGGCCACTTTCAGTTATTTTGGCCCCAGCACCCAGACAGAGGAGAGAGGTCCCACAGCAAGGAATCATGCGTCATATCACACACCACTGGAGAAGGCCACTTTCAGTTATTTCGGACCCAGCACCCAGACAGAGGAGAACGGTCCCACAGCAGGGAATCATGCCTCATTTCACCCACCATTGGAGAAGGCCACTTTCAGTTATTTTGGCCCAGCACCCAGACCGAGGATACAGGTCCCACAGCAAGGAATCATGCATCATATCACCCACCACTGGAGAAGGCCACTTTCAATTATTTTGGCCCCAGCACCCAGACAGAGGAGAGAGGTCCCACAGCAAGGAATCATGCGTCATATCACCCACCACTGGAGAAGGCCACTTTCAATTATTTTGGCCCCAGCACCCAGACAGAGGAGAGAGGTCCCACAGCAAGGAATCATGCGTCATATCACCCACCACTGGAAAAGGCCACTTTCAGTTATTTCGACCCAGCACCCAGATAGAGGAGAGAGGTCCCACAGCAAGGAATCATGCGTCATATCACCCACCTATGGAGAAGGCCACTTTCAGTTATTTCGGACCCAGCACCCAGACAGAGGAGAGAGGTCCCACAGCAAGGAATCATGCGTCATATCACCCACCACTGGAGAAGGCCACTTTCAGTTATTTAGGCCAGGCATCCAGACCGAGGAGAGAGGTCCCACAGCAAGGAATCATGCGTCATATCACCCACCACTGGAGAAGGCCACTTTCAGTTATTTCGGCCCCAGCACCCAGAGGAGAGAGGTCCCACAGCAAGGAATCATGCGTCATATCACCCACCACTGGAGAAGGCCACTTTCAATTATTTTGGCCCCAGCACCCAGACAGAGGAGAGAGGTCCCACAGCAAGGAATCATGCGTCATATCACCCACCACTGGAAAAGGCCACTTTCAGTTATTTCGACCCAGCACCCAGATAGAGGAGAGAGGTCCCACAGCAAGGAATCATGCGTCATATCACCCACCTATCGAGAAGGCCACTTTCAGTTATTTCGGACCCAGCACCCAGACAGAGGAGAGAGGTCCCACAGCAAGGAATCATGCGTCATATCACCCACCACTGGAGAAGGCCACTTTCAGTTATTTAGGCAAGGCATCCAGACCGAGGAGAGAGGTCCCACAGCAAGGAATCATGCGTCATATCACCCACCACCGGAGAAGGCCACTTTCAGTTATTTCGGCCACAGCACCCAGACAGAGGAGAGGTTCATTCAACTTTGGGTTGCACTGCAAGATCATAGTAAAGTTAAAAAAATTAGGATTCAATTAAGAAGTGCCCCGGAGTACAAGAATACATGGTTGAGGGGGAGGCAGTTATAAATGTCTATTCTGCACAAGGAAGGCACAGGTCCTGTGGGATCCATGCCTGGTTCATTTTTATGAACGTCAGCTTGTCCATGTTGGCTTTGGACAGTTGGCTGCGTTTGTCAGTAATGACGCCCCCTGCCGTGCTGAATACACGTTCAGACAAAATGCTGGCCGCTGGGCAGGCCAGCACCTCCAAGGCATAAATTGATAACTCTGGCCACGTGGACAATTTGGAGACCCAGAAGTTGAATGGGGCCGAACCATCAGTCAGTACATGGAGGGGTGTGCAGACGTACTGTTCAACCATGTTAGTGAAATGCTGCCTCCTGCTAACACGTTCCGTATCAGGTGGTGGTGCAGTTAGCTGTGGCGTGGAGACAAAACTTTTCCACATTTCTGCCATGCTAACCCTGCCCTCAGAAGAGCTGCCCGTGACACAGCTGCGTTGGCGACATCATGCTCCTCCTCTGCCTTCGCCTTGCGCTTCCACCTGCTCCCCTGTGACATTTGGGAATGCTCTCAGGAGCGCCTCTACCAGCGTGCGCTTATACTCATGCATCTTCCTATCACGCTCCAGTGCAGGAAGTAAGGTGGGCACATTGTCTTTGTACCGGGGATCCAGCAGGGTGGCAACCCTGTAGTCCGCACACATTAAAATGTGGGCAACTCTGCTGTCGTTGCGCAGGCACTGCAGCATGTAGTCGCTCATGTGTGCCAGGCTCCCCAGAGGTAAGGACAAGCTGTCCTCTGTGGGAGGCGTATCGTCATCGTCCTCCGTATCCCCACAGCCACGCACCAGTGATGGGCCTCAGCTGTGTCGTGTGCCACCCCGCTGTGAACCTGCTTCATCCTCATCCTCCTCCACCTCCTCCTCATCCTCCTCGTCCTCCAGTAGTGGGCCCTGGCTGGCCACATTTTTACCTGGCCTCTGCTGTTGCAAAAAACCTCCCTCTGAGCCACATCTAACAGACTGGCCTGAAAGTGCTAAAAATGACCCCTCATCCTCCTCCTCCACCTGGGCCACCTCCTCTTCCATCATCGCCATAAGCGTTTTCTCAAGGAGACATAGAAGTGGTATTGTAACGCTGATAACGGTGTCATCGCCACTGGCCATGTTGGTGGAGTACTCGAAACAGCGCAACAGGGCACACAGGTCTCGCATGGAGGCCCAATCATTGGTGGTGAAGTGGTGCTGTTCCGCAGTGCGACTGACACGTGCGTGCTGCAGCTGAAACTCCACTATGGCCTGCTGCTGCTCGCACAGTCTCTCCAGCAGGTGCAAGGTGGAGTTCCACCTGGTGGGCACGTCGCATATGAGGCGGTGAGCGGGAAGGCCGAAGTTCCGCTGTAGCGCAGACAGGCGAGCTGCGGCAGGATGTGAAATCCGGAAGCGCGCACAGACAGCCCGCACTTTAGGCAGCAGCTCTGAAATGTCGGGGTAGTTGTGAATTAACTTCTGCACCACCAAATTCAGCACATGCGCCAGGCAAGGGATGTGCGTCAAACCGGCTAGTCCCAGAGCTGCGACGAGATTTCGCCCATTATCGCACACCACCAGGCCGGGCTTGAGGCCCACCGGCAGAAACCACTCATCTGTCTGTTGTTCAATACCCCGCCACAACTCCTGCGCGGTGTGGGGCCTGTCCCCCAAACATATGAGTTTCAGAATGGCCTGCTGACGTTTACCCCAGGCTGTGCTGAAGTTGGTGGTGAAGGTGTGTGGCTGACTGGATGAGCTGGTGGAAGCAGAGGAGGAGGAAGCCGAGTAGGAGGAGGAGGTTACAGGAGGCAAAGAATGATGCCCTGCGATCCTTGGCGGCGGAAGGACGTGAGCCAAGGAACTCTCCGCCTGTGGCCCAGCCTCCACTAAATTTGTGCAGTTAGGGAGATATAGCGTCCCTGGCCGTGCTTACTGGTCCACGTATCTGTGGTTAGGTCGACCTTGCCACAGATGGCGTTGCGCAGTGCACACTTGATTTTATTGGATACTTGGTTGTGCAGGGAAGGCACGGCTGTCTTGGAGAAGTAGTGGCGGCTGGGAACAACATACTGTGGGACAGCCATGGACATCAGCTGTTTGAAGCTGTCTGTGTCCACCAGCCTGAATGACAGCATTTCAAAGGCCAGGATTTTAGAAATGCTGGCATTCAGGCCCAGGGCTCGAGGGTGGCTAGGTGGGAATTTACGCTTTCTCTCCAAGGTTTGTGAGATGGAGAGCTGAACGCTGCCGTGTGACATGGTGGAGATGCTTGGTGACGCAGGTGGTGTTGTCGGTGGCACATCCTCTGTTTGGTGGGCAGCAGGTGCCAACATTCCTCCCGAGGCGGAGGAAGAGGCCAAGGCAGCAGCAGAAGAGGGAGCAGGGGAGCCAGAGTGATTTCCTTGCTTTTAAGGTGTTTACTCCACTGCAGTTCATGCTTTGCATGTAGATGCCTGGTCATGCAGGTTGTGCTAAGGTTCAGAACTTTAATGCCTCGCTTCAGGATCTGATGGCACAGCGTGCAAACCACTCGGGTCTTGTCGTCAGCACATTGTTTAAAGAAGTGCCATGCCAGGGAACTCCTTGAAGCTGCCTTTGGGGTGCTCGGTCCCTGGTGGCTGTGGCCAGTAGCAGACGAACTCTCTTGGCGGCGGCTGTTCTGCTTTTGCCCCCTGCTCTCTCTTTTGCTACGCTGTTGGCTCGGTCTCACCACTGCTTTTTCCTCTGAACTATGAAATTCAGTGGCACGACCTTCACTCCATGTGGGGTCTAGGACCTCATCGTCCCCTGCATCGTCTTCCACACAGTCTTCCTCCCTGACCACCTGTTCGGTCACTGCAGAAAGACGCAGCAGTTGGCACCTGTGTTTCGTCATCATCAGAGACGTGCAGACTCCGATGTGGTGGTATTCCCATGTCCTCATCATCAGGAAACATCAGTGGTTGTGCATCAGTGCATTCTATGTCTTCCACCACTGAGGAAGGGCTAGGTGGATTCCCTTGGGAAACCTTGCCAGCAGAGTCTTCAAACAGCATAAGAGACGGCTGCATAACTTGAGGCTCAGACAGTTTCCCTGATATGCATGGGGGTGATGTGACAGGCTGATGGGCTTGGTTTTCAGGTGCCACCTGTGCGCTTTCTGCAGAAGACTGGGTGGGAGATAATGTTGTGAACATGCTGGATCCACTGTCGGACACCCAATTGACTAGCGCCTGTACCTGTTCAGGCCTTACCATCCTAAGAATGGCATTGGGCCCCTCCAAATATCACTGTAAATTCTGGCAGGTACTGGAACCTAAGGTAGTTGGTTCACTCGGACGTGTGGCTGTGGCAGAATGGCCATGTCCTCTCCCAGCACAAGAGGGTACACTAACACCACCACGACCGCGTCTGCGTCCCTTACTAGATGTTTTCCTCATTGTTACCGTTCACCAAGCACCACAATAAGAATAAAAATATTTGGCCCAATGTATTGATTTCAAATTCAGGCCTTTTATTTACAGACACCTAACACTATCTGCCTATTTATTTATGTAGCGTATTACACTAATCCAGGCACAGCAGTAACCACTGATTTAGGGGAATATCTCTTTTAGGGCTAGTATTTAGGCACTGGATGAAAGGTATCCTTTTATGGACAGATTTACAATTGGCCTGCAACAGCTCGAACACCAGATTCAGGGTATTGCTATTTTGGCAATTGAATTTAACCCCAGAACAAAATTTATGTTTTGGCGGACACTATTATACTTTGCCAGCCACAGCTGAAACCACTGATTTATGGTATTGCTATTTTGGCAATTGAATTTCACCCCAGAACAAAATATATGTTTTTGCGGACTCTATGAAACTTGGCCTGCAACAGCTGGGACACCAGATTCAGGGTATTGCTATTTTGGCAATTGAATTTCACCCCACAACAAAATATATAATTTGCAGGACACTATGAAACTTGGCCAGCCACAGCTGAAACAACTTATTTATGGTATTGCTATTTTGGCAATTGAATTTCACCCCAGAACAAAATATACCCTTTTACGGACAGATTAACACTTGGCCTGCAACAGCTGGGACACCAGATTCAGGGTATTGCTATTTTGCCAATTGAATTTAACCCCAGAACAAAATATATGTTTTGGCGGACACTATGAAACTTGGCCTGCTATAGCTGGGACACCAGATTCAGGGTATTGCTATTTTGGCAATTGAATTTCACTCCACAACAAAATATATGTTTTTGCGGAAACTATGAATCTTGGCCAGCCAAAGCTGAAACCACTGATTTATGGTATTGCTATTTTGGCAATTGAATTTTACCCCAGAACAAAATATATGTTTTTGCTGACACTATGAAACTTGGCCTGCAACAGCTTGGACACCAGATTCAGGGTATTGCTATTTTGGCATTTGAATTTCACCCCACAACAAAATATATAATTTTGCAGGACACTATGAAACTTGTCCAGCCACAACTGAAACAACTGATTTATGGTATTGCTATTTTGGCAATTGAATTTCACCCCAGAACAAAATGTACCCTTTTACGGACAGATTAACACTTGGCCTGCAACAGCTGGTACACCAGATTCAGGGTATTGCTATTTTGGCAATTGAATTTAACCCCAGAACAAAATATATGTTTTGGCAGACACTATGAAACTTGGCCTGCAACAGCTGGGACACCAGATTCAGGGTATTGCTATTTTGGCAATTGAATTTCACCCCAGAACAAAATATATGTTTTAGTGGACACTATGAATCTTGGCCAGCCACAGCTGAAACCACTGATTTAGGCCTCATGCACACGACCGTTGTTTGATTCCGTGTCCGTTGCTCCGTTTTTCGTGATTTTCTGCGGACCCATTGGTTTTCAATGGGTCCATGGAAACCTCGGCAAATGCACCGTTTGTCCTCTGCGTCCGTGGTCCGTGATTCCAGTCCGTCAAAAAAATATAACCTGTCCTATTCTTGTCCGTGAAAACGGTTCACGGACCCATTCAAGTCAATGGGTCCGTGAAAAATGCGGATGGCCATCCGTATGTCATCCGCGTTCCGTGTCCGTTTTTTTTGCGGATCCCTTGGCAGGCACTCGGGAAACATTGTCAGCCTGTCTTTAGGTAAATTCTTTTGGGTCATGTCCGCTAAAAAAAGGAAGACACACGGAAACACAACGGAAGGCAAAAACGGACACGGATCACTGAACAACGGAACCCCTTTTTGCGGACAGCATAAAAAAACGGTCGTGTGCATGAGGCCTTAAGGTATTGCTATTTTGGCAATTGAATTTCACCCCAGAACAAAATATATGTTTTTGCTGACACTATGAAACTTGGCCTGCAATAGCTGGGCCACCAGATTCAGGGTATTACTATTTTGGCAATTGAATTTCTCCCCAGAACAAAATATATGTTTTTGCGGACACTATGAATCTTGGCCAGCCACAGCTGAAACCACTGATTTATGGTATTGCTATTTTGGCAATTGAATTTCACCCCACAACAAAATATATGTTTTTGTGGACACTATGAAACTTGGCCTGCAACAGCTGGGACACCAGATTCAGGGTATTGCTATTTTGGCAATTGAATTTCACCCCACAACAAAATATATGTTTTTGAGGACACTATGAATCTTGGCCAGCCAAAGCTGAAACCACTGATTTATGGTATTGCTATTTTGGCAATTGAATTTCACCCCACAACAAAATATATGTTTTTGTGGACACTATGAAACTTGGCCTGCAACAGCTGGGACACCAGATTCAAGGTATTGCTATTTTTGCAATTGAATTTCACCCCATAACAAAATATATGTTTTTGCGGACACTATGAGTCTTGGGATTCTTGGCCAGCCACAGCTGAAACCACTGATTTATGGTATTGCTATTTTGGCAATTGAATTTCACCCCAGAACAAAATATAGGTTTTTGCGGACACTATGAAACTTGGCCTGCAACAGCTGGGACACCAGATTCAGGGTATTGCTATTTTGGCAATTGAATTTCACCCCACAACAAAATATATGTTTTTGCGGACACTATGAGTCTTGGGATTCTTGGCCAGCCACAGCTGAAACCACTGATTTATGGTATTGCTATTTTGGCAATTGAATTTCACCCCAGAACAAAATATATGTTTTTGTGGACACTATGAAACTTGGCCTGCAACAGCTGGGACACCAGATTCAGGGTATTGCTATTTTGGCAATTGAATTTCACCCCAGAACAAAATATATGTTTTGGCGAACACTATTATACTTTGCCAGCCACAGCTGAAACCACTGATTTATGGTATTGCTATTTGGGCAATTGAATTTCACCACAGAAAATAATCTATCCTTTGCCAGACAGCAGACAGTATTATACTTGGCTAGCCAAAGCTGGAACACCAGATTTAGGGGATTGGTATTTGGGCAATTGTATTTAACCGCTTAATAAAATATAGAAATTGCTATCCTGAGTTTCTAGGGGTGACAATTAGCACAGCCAAGCCCTTGCTGTAGGATATAGCAAAAAAAACTAGTATTGATGGATTGATGGACTTGGTGGCAGCTTCTTCTTGTGCACCACAAGTGACAAAATGGCCGCCGATCACCCCAGAAAATAAGTGACAGAAAAACTCTCTGTGCAGCCTAAAAACCAGTGAGCAAGTTACTAGCAGAAGTTCAATCATTCACAGCTGTAGATCGATCCGTTCATTAGGTGCTGTTGCTGTCTTTTCCCTGCTTAATCTCTCCCTCACAGAAGCTGCGTCCTATCCCTACACTAATCAGAGCAGTGTGATGTGCGGCGCTACGTGACTCCAGCTTAAATAGAGGCTGGGTCACATGCTGCACTTGGCCAATCACAGCCATGCCATTAGTAGGCATGGCTGTGATGGGCTCTTAGGGCAAGAAGTAAAACTCTAGCTGATTGGTTGCTGTGCAGCCCTTCAGAAAGCGGGAAGTAATCGCCGAACAACGAACCCGAACCTGAACTTTTTTGAAAATGTCCGGGTTCGGGTCCGTGTCCCGGAAACCCCAAAATTCGGTACGAACCCGAACTATGCTTGAACTGTTTGCTCAACACTAGTTATTACTTTACTTTCCCCAAATGTCTACTTCATGTTTGGATCATTTTGGGAATGCTATTTTATTTTTTGGGGACGTTACAAGGCTTTGAAGTTTAGAATCAAATCTTGAAAATTTTCAGAAAATTTCAAAAATCAAATTTTTAAGGAACAGTTCAGGTCTGAAGTCACTTTGTGAGGCTTACATAAAAGAAACCACCCAAAAATAACCCCATTCTAGAAACTACACCCCTCAAGGTTTTCAAAACTGATTTTACAAACGTTGTTTACCAGTTAGGTGTTCCACAAGAGTTCATGGCAAATGGACATAAAATTTCAGAATTTCGATTTTTTAAAAAATTTCCATTTTAATCCATTTTTTCCAGGAACAAAGCAAGGGTTAACAGCCAAACATAACCCAATATTTATAGCCATGATTCTATAGTTTGCAGAAACACCCCATATGTGGTTGTAAACTGCTGTATCACCAAATGGCAGGGCACATAAGGAAGGGAATGCCATATGGTTTTTGGAAGGCAAATTTTGATGGACTGGTTTATTTACACCATGGCCCATTTCAAGCCCCCCTGATGCACCCCTAGAGTAGAAACTCCAAAAAAGTGACCCCATTTTGGAAACTACTGGATAAGGTGGCAGTTTTGGTGGTATTATTTTTAGGGTACGTTTGATTTTTTTTTGCTTTATAATACATTTTTGTGAGACAAGGTAATAAAAAATTGAAATTCTGAAATTTCATCTCCATTTGCCATAAACTCTTGAGGAACACCTAAAGGGTTAATAAAGTTTGTAAAATCAATTTTGAATACCTTGGGGGTATAGTTTCTAATATGGGGTCACTTTTATAGATTTTCTACTCTATGGGTGCATCAGAGGAGCTTCAAATGTGACATAGTGTCAAAAAACCAGCCCGTCAAAATCTGCCTTCCAAAAACCATATGGCGTTCCTTTCCTTCTGCGCCCTGCCGTTTGTCCATAAAGCAGTTTACAACCACATATGGGGTGTTTCTGTAAACTACAGAATCAGGGCAATAAAAATAGAGTTTTGTTTGACTGTTAACCCTTGCTTTGTTACTGGAAAAAAAATGATTAAAATGGAAAATTTTGAAATAATTGCTGTTTTGGGACCGTATTTATTTTATTTTTGTGACTGTGTTCATCTGAGGGGTTAGGTCATGTGTTATATTTATAGAGCAGATTATTACGAACGTGGCAATACCTAATATGTCTATTCTTTTATTATTATTTTATTTAGGTTTTACACTATATTATCCTTTTGTTAAACAAACAAAAAACTATTTTAGTATCTCCATAGTCTGAGAGTCAGTTTTTTTTACTTTTTGTCCAATTGTCTTAGTTAGGGGCTCATTTTTTGCGGAATGAGATGACGGTTTTAATGGCACTATTTTGGGGTGCATATGACTTTTTTATCGCTTGCTGTCACACTTTTTGTGATGTTAGGTGACAAAGAACTGCTTTTTACAGTATTTTTTTTTCTTTTTGCGGTGTCCACCTGAGGGGTTAGATCATGTGTTATTTTTATAGTTCCGGTTCTTACGGACGCGGCGATACATAATATGTCTACTTTTTATTTATTTATTTAGGTTTTACACAATCATAAAATTTTTGAAACAAAAAAAAATCATGTTTTAGTGTCTGCATAGCCTAAAAGCCATAATTTTTTTATTTTTGGGGTGATTTTCTTAGGTAAGGTATCATTTTTTGGGGACGAGATGACGGTTTGATCAGTACCACTTGGGTGTAGATACAACTTTTTTGATCACTTTTATTAACTTTTTTGGGAAGTAAGGTGGGCAAAATTTCTATTTTAACATATTTATTTATTTATTTATTTTTTATGAGGTTCACCGTACGGGAAAAGTAATAAATCCATTTTATAGATCAGGTCGTTACGGACGACCTGATCTATGCAGCGATCACCGATACGGGGGGATAAGGACTCGTACATTAGGGTGTACCCATACGTCCTATGTCCTTAATGGGTTAATACCACACAGGTTGCAGAACACCCTCCCCCCTACATAACGGAAACGGGACAGATCCGTTTTGCAGCCCATAGACTTCTATTATGACAGAATGACTAACGGAATGCCTCTAAAGGCATTCCGTTATGCATACTGTCATGGAATTGCGTTATGGTAACAGAATCCATAACGCAATTAACCTTTTACCACCAAACGAAGTGTGAACGTTTTTTATAAGCGGAAATTCGCTCATCTCTAATCACAAAATGCACCATAATTTGCGACTTTTTTAGGCTTCTCACTACTTTTCCGAAGTGCAAAGGAAAATGGGTGGGGCTTTGCAGAAGAGGGTGTGAAGTGAGCAACATATATTACTAATTTCACCTGAAAGTGGCAGACATTACAGCTGAAGTAAACAGGGCAGGGCATAGAAACAGCTGACTTGTTAAATAAATTGGGCACATCTCACCCCAGGGCAGTGAGATCAAGACTGGCGTATGCATAAGCCAGTCTTGAAAAATGTCCATCAATGTGTTTAGAATTGTGACCTGGTTAATTGGAATGAACAATAATGATCTCCCATCATTGAATACAAATTATACCGATAAATAAAAGGACAGGAAGAACATTTGCTAAGTGACTAACTCAGTTGTGTTATTGTAAAGTGCTGCGCTGGCATGATGCCATTATTGGATGTAGCAGGGGTCAGGCTATGTGCTGAGTAATAATTTTAATACCATTTTGTGTTTTGTAATCTTATCCTTAAAAAGGCAGTAGATTTACATCCCATCTATTGTGTGAAGGGCAACGAGTAGATGATACAGGCACAATACAAGCACAGAAAATACAAGATTCATGGACTTCATTTGGGCTTCGTTTTGAATAAAAGTTTACTAATAAGTTTTGTAGATATATCAATTTTGACTCCTGTAAATTACCAAGTGAGGAGCAGATATTAAGAAAACATTGCAATTCATAATAAAAGAAATAGTCCCCAATTTATCACCATTTTTTACTAATTATAAACATATATTGATACATATTCTTTTTTCTAATCTGTTTTTACTTGTAGATGACTTTTATTCAGTTTGCATGATTCTAGGAGCGGCCTACTTACCTAAATTACAACAGTATTCAGAGTTTAGATTTTCAGTCGTCACATAGATCATAGAAGCCTGTAGACAGGAGAGGACTCGTTGAATTCTATGGGGGAGTGTTGTGGTCATGAGCTGTGACCTGTGCAGAGGTGATTATACAGGGAGTGCAGAATTATTAGGCAAGTTGTATTTTTGAGGATTAATTTTATTATTGAACAACAACCATGTTCTCAATGAAGCCAAAAAACTCATTAATATCAAAGCTGAATATTTTTGGAAGTAGTTTTTAGTTTATTTTTAGTTTTAGCTATTTTAGGGGGATATCTGTGTGTGCAGGTGACTATTACTGTGCATAATTATTAGGCAACTTAACAAAAAACAAATATATACCCATTTCAATTATTTATTTTTACCAGTGAAATCAATATAACATCTCAACATTCACAAATATACATTTCTGACATTCAAAAACAAAACAAAAACAAATCAGTGACCAATATAGCCACCTTTCTTTGCAAGGACACTCAAAAGCCTGCCATCCATGGATTCTGTCAGTGTTTTGATCTGTTCACCATCAACATTGCGTGCAGCAGCAACCACAGCCTCCCAGACACTGTTCAGAGAGGTGTACTGTTTTCCCTCCTTGCAAATCTCACATTTGATGATGGACCACAGGTTCTCAATGGGGTTCAGATCAGGTGAACAAGGAGGCCATGTCATTAGATTTTCTTCTTTTATACCCTTTCTTGCCAGCCACGCTGTGGAGTACTTGGGCGCGTGTGATGGAGCATTGTCCTGCATGAAAATCATGTTTTTCTTGAAGGATGCAGACTTCTTCCTGTACCACTGCTTGAAGAAGGTGTCTTCCAGAAACTGGCAGTAGGACTGGGAGTTGAGCTTGACTCCATCCTCAACCCGAAAAGGCCCCACAAGCTCATCTTTGATGATACCAGCCCAAACCAGTACTCCACCTCCACCTTGCTGGCGTCTGAGTCGGACTGGAGCTCTCTGCCCTTTACAAATCCAGCCACGGGCCCATCCATCTGGCCCATCAAGACTCACTCTCATTTCATCAGTCCATAAAACCTTAGAAAAATCAGTCTTGAGATATTTCTTGGCCCAGTCTTGACGTTTCAGCTTGTGTGTCTTGTTCAGTGGTGGTCGTCTTTCAGCCTTTCTTACCTTGGCCATGTCTCTGAGTATTGCACACCTTGTGCTTTTGGGCACTCCAGTGATGTTGCAGCTCTGAAATATGGCCAAACTGGTGGCAAGTGGCATCTTGGCAGCTGCACGCTTGACTTTTCTCAGTTCATGGGCAGTTATTTTGCGCCTTGGTTTTTCCACACGCTTCTTGCGACCCTGTTGACTATTTTGAATGAAACGCTTGATTGTTTGATGATCACGCTTCAGAAGCTTTGCAATTTTAAGAGTGCTGAATCCCTCTGCAAGATATCTCACTATTTTTGACTTTTCTGAGCCTGTCAAGTCCTTCTTTTGACCCATTTTGCCAAAGGAAAGGAAGTTGCCTAATAATTATGCACACCTGATATAGGGTGTTGATGTCATTAGACCACACCCCTTCTCATTACAGAGATGCACATCACCTAATATGCTTAATTGGTAGTAGGCTTTCGAGCCTATAAAGTTTGGAGTAAGACAACATGCATAAAGAGGATGATGTGGTCAAAATACTCATTTGCCTAATAATTCTGCACTCCCTGTACAGAGAAGGGGAAGAGTCTGTGATGAGTGATGAAAAATGATCTCTACAGAACAGAATGTTTAAGCCTATTATTTGACTCAGTGGACAAAAACTGTACGGTTTCATCATTTTTTTTATAGAATAGATAGTGACATGGAAAATGAAAAAAAAAGAAACAATTTGATTTAACCCCTTCCACCATGGGCCAGTTTTCATCCTCCTGCCCAGGCCATTTTTTGCAAATCTGACATGTGTCACTTTATGTGGTAATAACTTTGGAACACTTTTAAGCGTTTGAGTCGATATATTTCACCTTTATTAATAAAAAAATCCCAAATTTATAAAAAAATAAATAAATATTTATCTACTTTTAAATCTACTTTTAAGACAGATAGCAATGCCTCATAAAATAGTTATCAGTCATCATTCCCCATATATCTACTTTATTTTGGCATAATTTAATAAATATAATTTTATTTTTTTAGGACGTCGAAGGCTTAAAATTTTAGAAGCAATTTTTCATATTTTCAAGAAACCATTTTTTAACCCCCTTTTTTTGCGTGTTTGTTTTGCGCTCCCTGCCTTCCCAAAGCAATAACATTTTTAGTTATCAGTTCACATAGTCATATGAGGGATTGTTTTTTGCAGGACAAGTTGTACTTTCCAATGCCACTATTTAATATTGCATATGATGCAGTGGGAAGCAGGAAAAAAATTCCAAATGGGGTGAAATTGCAAAAAAAAAAAAAAAACAATTCCACCACAGTTTTACGGGTTTTTAAATTACAACGTTTGACGTGCGATAAAAATAACCAGTTAGTTTTATTCCACAGGTCAGTATGAATCCTGCTTTACCTAATACGTAGAGTTTTTCTTGCGTTTTGATTCAAAATTCAAAAGTGGGAAAAAAGTTTTACTTTGTTGTCGCTATATTTTGACCCCTATAACTTTCTTGAAATTATGTGTACGGTGCTGTGTGGGGACTTATTTTTTGAGGCGCAATCTGATCTTTCCATTACTATCCTTCTGGGATGTGCATGACTTTTTGATCACCTTTTATTTAATTATTTTTTTTATTTAATTATTAAGTTTTGATGTGAATAAGAGACGGGATGATAGCTGGATAAGGCTTCTTGAGTATGGATATGATATTGGCATTTTTAAAAGGGGAAGGGAAGATACCAGTGGTAAGTGACATGTTGAAGAGGTGAGTTAGGGTAAGGATTACTACTAGTGATGAGGGCAGGGGCAATATTTGAATTTGCAATATTTTGCGAATATATGGGTAGAGTTGAGCGATGTTCGGGTTCGAGAAGTTCAGCCGAACTTCCCGAAAATGTTCGGGTTCGGGATCCGAACTCTACCCGAACTTCACCACGAACCCCATTGAAGTCAATGGGGACCCGAACTTTTGGGCACTAAAAAGCTGTAAAATAGCCCAGGAAAGGGCTAGAGGGCTGCAAAAGGCAGCAAAATGTAGGTAAATCCCCCGCAAACAAATGTGGATAGAGAAATTAATTAATATAATATAAAATAAATAAAAATTAACCAATATCAATTGGAGAGAGGTCCCATAGCAGATAATCAGGCTTCCTGTCACCTACCAATGGAAAAGGTCACTTTCAGTTATTTAGGCCCCAGCACCCAGGCAGAGGAGATAGGTCACATAGCAGAGAATCAGGCTTCATGTCACCCACCACTGGAACAGGCCACTTTCAGATATTTAGGCCCCGGCACCAAGACAGAGGAGAGAGGTTGCATAGCAGAGAATCAGGCTTCATGTCACCCACCAATGGAACAGGCCACTTTCAGATATTTAGGTCCCGGCACCAAGACAGAGGAGAGAGGTCGCATAGCAGAGAATCAGGCTTCATGTCACCCACCAATGGAACACGCCACTTTCAGATATTTAGGCCCCGGCACCAAGACAGAGGAGAGAGGTTGCATAGCAGAGAATCAGGCTTCATGTCACCCACCAATGAAACAGGCCACTTTCAGAAATTTTGGCCACGGCATTAAGACAGAGGAGAGAGGTCGCATAGCAGAGAATCAGGCTTCATGTCACCCACCATAGAAACAGGCCACTTTGCGTTATTTAGGCTCCTGGCACTCGATGGAGGAGAGGTTCATTCAACTTTGGGTTGCCCCGCAATATAATGGTAAAATTAAAAAAGGAGGATTGAATGAAGAAGTACCCTGGAGTCCAAAAATATATGGTTAAGGGGAGGTAGTTATAAATGTCTAATCTGCACAAGGGATGGACAGTTCCTGTGGAATCCATGCCTCGTTCATTTTTATGAACGTCAGCTTGTCCACATTGGCATTGGACAGGCGGGTGCTTTTGTCTGTATTGACGCCCCCTGCCATGCTTAATACACGTTCAGACAAAACGCTGGCCGCCGGGCAAGGCCAGCACCTCCAAGGCATAAAAGGCTAGCTCTGGCCACGTGGACAATTTGGAGACCCAGAAGTTGAATGGGACCGAACCATCAGTCAGAACGTGGAGGGGTGTGCACAGGTACTGTTCAACCATGTTAGTGAAATGCTGCCTCCTGCTAACATGTTCCCTATCAGGTGGTGGTGCAGTTAGCTGTTGCGTGGAGACAAAACTTTTCCACATCTCTGCCATGCTAACCCTGCCCTCAGAGGAGCTGGCCGTAACACAGCTGCGTTGGCGAACTCTGGCTCCTCCTTGGCCTTCGCCTTGGGCTTCCACTTGTTCCCCTGTGACATTTGGGAATGCTCTCAGTAGCGTGTCTACCAACGTGCACTTGTACTCGCGCATCTTCCTATCACACTCCAGTGCAGGAAGTAAGGTGGGCACATTGTCTTTGTACCGGGGATCTAGCAGGGTGGCAACCCAGTAGTCCACACACGTTAAAATGTGGGCAACTCTGCTGTCGTTGCGCAGAAACTGCAGCATGTAGTCGCTCATGTGTGCCAGGCTGCCCAGAGGTAAGGAAAAGCTGTCCTCCGTGGGAGGCGTATCGTCATAGTCCTCCGTTTCCCCACAGCCACGCACCAGTGATGGGCCCTTACTAAATGTTTTCCTCATTGTTACCGTTCACCACAATAAGAAAAAAATGATTTGGCCCAATGTATTTAATTCAAATTCAAGCCTTATTTTACAGGCACCTAACACTATCTGGCTATCTATTTTTGTATCGTATTACACTAATCCAGGCACAGCAGTGACCACAGATTTAGGGGAATATCAATTGTAGGCCTAGTATTTAGGCCCTGGATGAAAGGTATCCTTTTACGGACAAATTTACACTTAGAGATGCACAGTAGCGTGTGAAAAAATATATAGGATTATGCTTTCAGCACTTGTATTTTAACACTTTGTGTAATATACCCTTTAACAGAAAGAAATACACTTAGAGATGCACAACAGTGTGTGCAAATGTAGAGTATTATGCTGTATTTTAACACTTACTGTAATATACCCTTTAACGGAAAGAAATACACTTGGAGATGCACGGTAGCATGTGAAGATATTGAGGATGA
Source organism: Bufotes viridis (assembly GCA_033119425.1). Lineage (NCBI taxonomy): Eukaryota > Metazoa > Chordata > Amphibia > Anura > Bufonidae > Bufotes > Bufotes viridis. The sequence goes on along the minus strand of CM065590.1, from coordinate 538,378,449 downwards.
CCCTATCAGCACTTGTATTTACACCTTGAGTGTAATATACCCTTTTACGGACAGAAATACACTATGAGATGCACAATAGTGCGTGGAAATTAAAATTTCAGCAATTTTAATTTAACACTGTGTAATATACCCTTTTACGGAAAGAAATACACTTGGAGATACACGCTGAGTGTAATATACCCTTTTACAGACAGATTTACACTTGGCCTGCAACAGCTGGAACACCAGATATTGGGTATTGCTATTTTGGCAATTGAATTTCACCCCAGAACAAAATATATCCTTTGACGAAAACTATTAAACTACTTGTCCAGCCACAGCTGGAACACCAGATTTACTGTATTTCTATTTTTGCAACTGAATTTCACCCCAGAAAATGATTTATCCTTTGATGGACACTATGAAACTTGTCCAGTCACAGCTGGAATACCAGATTTACGGTATTGCTATTATGGCGTTTCGAAATGTCAGCCTTATACAAATCACGCATCTGTGAGATGACTTGTTGAATCAGACATTCTCCACTTACAGTTTACGCATCAGACACCCAGGAGCTAATTAAGTAGTCTTTTAATCTGGAGATTCTATTTCAAGATATGCAGGGAATCCAGATGGTAAAAGAAATATGCCACTAATATTCTCCTTGAAACAGATACAGATTCACCTCAGATTCTCCTCAGAATCTCCTCAGAATTAGAGCACACAAAACAGCAAGACTGGCTAGACTGAACCAACTAGTAGCTGAAACAGAGGGGGGAGAAGAGAGGAGCATACCATTACACAATGCAAGATACTGAAACAGAACAGCTATTTTAGTAATTGAATTTCACCCCAGAAAATAATATATCCTTTGACGGACACTATAAAACTTGTCCAGTCACAGCTGGAACACCAGATTTACGGTATTGCTATTTTGGAAATTGAATTTCACCCCAGAAAAAGAAAATATATTCCTTGCCAGACAGTATTACACTTGGCTGCCACAGCTGGAACACCAGATTTAAAGGGATTGCTATTTTTGTAAGTGAATTTCACCTCTCAATAAAATATAGAAAATTCCATCCTGAGGTCTAGGAGTGACAATAAGCACAGCCAAGCCCCTGATGTAGGATATAGCAGCTGCATCCTATCTCTACCCTAATCAGAGCAGTGACATGCGGCGCGAAGTGACTCCAGCTTAAATAGAGGCTGGGTCTCATGCTGCACTTGGCCAATCACAGCCATGCCAATAGTAGGCATGGCTGTGATGGCCTCTTGGGGCAAGTAGTATGACGCTTGTTGATTGGCTGCTTTGCAGGCTTTCAAAATGTGCCATAGAAATCGCCGAACAATGAACCGTGGTCCGTGTCACGAACACCCCAAAATTTGGTACGAACTATACAGTTTGGGTTCGCTCATCCCTATATATGGGTGAATATTCGTCATATATTCGAGAATTTGCGATTATTTTCTTGGTTGCGAAGATCGGCAGTGTAATATTCGCGTATTGTGCGTGCAATACAGGCGTGGGTCACACTTGCTTAATTTTTCAAGCCGATAGAAGTTTAGTTAGACTAGAGAAAATGGTTGACACGGCAGAACATTACAATAGCTTTGCATGCAGATTGAGTGCTCCAATATATTCGCGATTGTGCAAATCGGCAATTAATCCGCATATTTTGCCCAATACGGGCAATTTCACATTTTAGCAGGTCTGACTACATATTACTGATTGGTGCACTACGTATTGTTGTGAATTTGTAATATCACAAATTCACAGTACTATGTCTGTAGCATGTATGTATGGACAGAAGACTATATCACTAATCTACACTGACTACCTCACACTAACATATATATATATATATATATATATATATATATATACACACACTAACTAACTATGTAATGTGACAGCAAAACACAGAGCACAGCAATTACACTGCTGTCTCTCTCATGACTGTAAGGGATAGGCAATTTTCCTAAGACATTGCTGCCTCCTCATTGGCCCACAAGCAAGAATCAGGGAGGAATCATGTGTTCAGATGGAAAGAAATTACGAATATTCTCAAATATGTATATCTAGAACTATATTCTAAATATTCGCGAATTCTTGAAGTGACAATATTTGAGATAAATATTCGCAATTTGAATATTTGCGCCCAACACTAATTAATACTAGGTATACTGTAATGGAAAGGTTAGTGATGTGGATGCGGTTGAATTAAGGGCAACGTCGGTGAGGTGTGATTTGGAGATTAAAAATTTGGAAAAATTTGCTTCTATCTGAATTTATTCACGGTGAATCTCGTAAAAAAAAAAACTGCTGTTTCCGGGCTGCAGAAAGCCTTTATAGGGGTGTATAACACTGTGCCTTGCAGTAACATACATAAGGAGTCTGCTTTGGTAGTGAAATAATACTGTGAGTCAGTATGACATGCAGATGACAGGGGTCGCTCTTAGAACCACTGCATACTTCACTTATTTGGGCAGTCATGTGGCCAAAACTGACCAAATAATTCAAGTATTAACTCAGCGTTACAGGTCGATGTTGGCGTCAAGAAGATGCACACTCCTTTTACAATCTCGTCAGCTGATTCCACATAGATGTCTACAGAACCAGTTCTATTAAACGCTTATACAAGTAAAGCCCCCCGATAAAATGGAGAGGGTGTCAGCAGTAAGTTTGTGTTGACGTCACTGATTAATTTGCCATTCCTCTGATCAATCAGAACAATATCCCACAAAAAACGGATCCTGTATGTGGAGCATCCGCCTTCACTCGGTCAGCATTTGCTCAATAATCCTGTTATGACCAGAGGATCCTCTGTGTCAGCTGATAGAGGACTAGGAGTTTGCCCAATATTGCTGACTGCTGACTCTCAGAGTCAGGACACAGGTGTTTGCACCAGTCACCCAGAATGCAGCTAACTGCAGCAATGTGAACATAGTCCAACAAATGTGGAATAAATGAACAGAAGGTCTTTACTGGCAGACGGTTATACAAAAGTCACTTGAGATAGAGGCAAAACAAAGTTCAGAGTAATGCAGTGTGCAGATTAAAGCTGTCTCACTGTCAGGCAGTGCAGGGTCAGGAATCCAGGCAGACTTACAGGAGACGATAGGCAGAAGCGTAGTCAGACGATGTAGTGGTTGATAATCCAGGTGATCCAACAAACAGATGGCAGGCAGATACGTAGTCAAACTGAGCAGGAGTCAATAGTCCATGCAATCCAGCAAGTAGACAGTAGGCCGAGTCAGGGTCCAGCAAAGCAGAGGTCAGAATCCAGTAAATCCTATAAACAGACACGGAGGGACGCTTCAGCTGGAGTCAAGAGGTACAACAACCACGCTTGGGCACTTCCTCCAGAGTGAAGCTGCCCTAAATACTCAAAGCCCCACCGATGGGTGGGGAGGATAATCAGGACCAGCTGCTTATCCCCTATAAGACAGGGAGAGGTGCACATGCGTGCTCTATAGCGCCTCAGATGACACCTGGTAGTGAGGATGGATGCGGCGATATGCCGGAGGACGCCTGCGTCTCTTATAAGGTAAGCCAGCCCTGGGACCCATGGTGCTGAGCTGTGCAGACAGGGATCTGTCCTCCTGCGGTGGGGACATAGGGCCAATGCTGACAAATCCATTAGTACTGCTGATGTCAAATAAAACATCGTCTAATTTTCCCTTCCTTCTGACAGATCAGAAGGAAGGTCAAATAAATGATGATGTCAGCCAGGCCGAAAGGTGAAATAGTGGCCCAGTCATGAAGTGGGGAGGGTGGGAACAGCATGAGAAGTCCATAGAGTGGCTCATAGAGTCTGGAGGTAGCGGCAGCATCAGGAGGAGGCCACAGAGTGGCACAATGGCAGTGTGGAGGTGGTGGCAGCATCAGGAGGCCACCGAGTGGCACAATGACAGAGTCTGGAGGCAGCAGCAGCATCAGGAGGAGACCACAGAGTGACAAGGTGACATAGTGTGGAGATGTAAGCAGCAGCATCAGGAGACCACAAATGACCCAGTGACAGAGTGCGGTGGTGGGTGGCAGGACATCAGATGTGTGGCATTAGGTGGTTGGCAGCATCAGAGTAGTAGCTGAGGCAGGTAGCCAGAAGAAACCGGTCTCTTTTGTCAAGTTTTGGATGAGGTGGCATGGATGATCTAATCAGATACATCAGGCATTGGTGGGTGGAAATCCTGGCTGATACAGGCCTGATTAATCTTGACAATGGTCAGTCTCTCCACAGGCGAGTCTCCCCCCAGGCGAGTTCTCCTTGGGGTAACTATGGCCCCCGCCGCACTAAACATGCTTTCTGATGCCACACTACTGGGCGGGCAGGAAAGCTTTTCTAGGGCAAACTCTGCCAGTCGCGGCCACAAATCCAGTTTGGCTGCCCAGTAGTCCAGCAGATCTTCAATGACGGCTGGCAGGATGCTGTCCAAGTATGCCACCACCTGTTGGTTCAGGTCCTGGTACCTGCTGCTGGTAAGTAGTTTCTTTACTATGCAGGTGAAGAAATTTGCTTATCAGCAACTGTAGACTGAGGCTGCTGCTAATGGAGCTGGTACTGGCCCTTCCACCCCACCACTCCCCAGCAGCCATAGCAGTGGAACATGAGCGCAGAGGGCCCCCTGGTCAGACCTGCGAGAGGATAAACGATGGTGTAGATAGGCAGCCTCCAACCGACTACATAGGATGTCTCTATAGTAGTTGAGTTTGTCCTCCCTCTCAGCGGGTGTAAAAAAAGAAAGGCCCCCAATTTGGACCGGTAGTGAGGGTCCAACAAGGTCGAGAGCAAGAAGTAATCCCTCTGCCGAATGGTGACAATTCGTCTGTCACTATGCAAGAATCGGGCCATTTGTGCAATTGACTGTGTGTCTAAGTCCTCTCTTTCGTCTTCCTCATCACTCTGTAGCTCCTGTGGCTGCTTCTGCTCCTCCTCTCCTGTCAGCTGAGTAGAAAAACCACCAATTTTACTACACATTGCCTATGCTCCAATGCCCTCCTATCCCTCCTACTCCTCTTCCAGTTCAGCCCCCACAGGGCTCATGTGGTTGTGAGATCTAGGCGCCACGTCCCCCGTCCCCTGACTAGCCAATGTTACCGCCATCTGTTCCAGGACATGAAGAAGTGGAATGACGTTGTTCAACCCGTACTCCTGGCGACTGACAAATGACATGGCGTCCTCAAAGGGCCTGAACAAATGGCAGGTGTCAAGCATGAGCTGCCACTGGCTGACATCGAACAGGGGAGTACTCCTATCCCCTTGGATCATCAAGAAATCGTTGATGGCCTTTCTCTGTTCGTATAGTCAGTCCAACATATGGAGGGTGGAATTCCAACGGGGGGTAACATTGCATATCAGCCTATGTTGGGGGTGCCGTTCTGCCCCTGCAGCTCAAGGAGGGTGTGCTTTGCAGTGTACGAGTGGCTGGTACATGCAAAGTTTCCTGGCCATTTTTAGGATGTCTTGCAGATGGGTGAAAGACTTCAGAATCCGCTTGACAACCACATAGAACAAGTGTGCCATGCAGGGAGCATGGCTTAGCCTCCCTTTACACAGCACTGACACCATGTTCATCCCATTGTCGGTCACCATGGTTCCAATTTTCAGTTGTTGCGTAGAAAGCCAGGATTCAATTTCTTGATGAATCAAACAGAGCAGTTCCTCCCCTTCGCCAAGGCAAACCAGATGCAGATCAGCGTGACACCACTGTGCCCTGCACAGGTGGTATGCTGGAGGTACACTGTGACTTGTCCCTGCAGTGGAGGCTAAGGACATGGTGGAGGATGAGGAGGCAGAGGCGGACATTATCGCAGGACCAACGCCGTGACAATGTGGAGGGGAAGTGGCATGACCTGGCCAAGTTGCTGTTGTGGCTGTGCAGGAACCACATTCACCCAGTGCGCTATAAACGACATGTATGGTCCCTGACCTTAGTTACAGCTCCACACTTCGGCGCTACCTTGCACTTTGGAAGACACCAACAGGCTCAAGGAAAGGCCAAACTTCTGTTCTGCATATTTATGCAGGGTTGGTATTGCCTTTTTGGTAAAGAAATGACTGATTGGGACTCTCCACCTCGGCTCGGCACAAGCTATCAGTTCTCTGAATGGTGCAAAGTCCACCACTTGGAAAAGGGAGGGACTGCAGCACCATCAACTTGGACAAAAGCACATTCAGCTTCTGCACCGTTGGATGATTGCACACATACTGCTGTCTCTTGGCAATCGCTTTGGTGATCGATTGCTGATGGAATGACTGACGAGGAGCAGGAGGAGGAGGAGCAGGAGCAGGAGTATTTGGGCCAGCAGAAGATGGGAATGACAGACAGCTCCCTTTGGCTGAGGTGGTGGAGCCTTGACCAGGTGCATGCCACTGGATTATGCAGTGGTTGCTGCGGCAGGCTGAACCACCACATTGGAGCCACGGTTCTCCCAGGCCACTGTATGGTGATGCTGCATATTTTGACGCAAGGCTGTAGTGCCAACATTGGCACCCTGTCCTGAATTCCACTTTGTCAGCTTTGATTCGCTAATCTCTAGTGGCAGGCTTTTTCTCAGTGATGATGGTAAATTAGGTTATGTAATGAAGAGCACTGGGATTGCAGTGAGTTTTGGTTGAGAGCTTCTTGAATTTTGTCAAGTTTAAGTTGGATATATGAGGCAATTACTTTGGTCGGGATGAGGGGTGTGAGGGGGCCCTGGTCGATGGAGTAGAAAGTTAAAGATATTAAACAATTGTTTGTGGTTGTGGGAACGAGATAATATCACAGTAGTGAAGTAGTCCTGTTTAGGAGAGGCAAGTGCAGACTTGAAGTTGAGAAATACAATACAGATCCCATTACAGTCAGTGCTGTTTGTCTGAGGGCATACATTTTAGTAGTCAGTGTGGTCCATCAAGAATAATTAATTTTATAGTCAGTGCGGTCCATCAATTCAGGATATGTTCATTTTATAGTTAATGCAGTCCATCAGGTGGCATTAATTTTATAGTCAGTAAAGTCCTTCAGGTGGCGTGTCATTTTATAGTCAGTGTGGTCCATCAGTTGGCATTCATTTCTGTTACTTGTTGGAATTGTCTCTTCCATCATTTTAAATGTTCTTCTATAATGGACGGTTTTGAGATCATTGTAATTTATTTTGTGCCATTACATTTTTTACAATTACTAAAAAAAATCTAAAATTATACTTCTAATTAATTTTCTTAAATAAAAAAACACCCATACAATGCACTGGTATAGTATATAGAGAGATGCATCTGTAGATATCACTTCATGCATGGAAATATATTATACATGGGGAAAAATACATGTACAGTATAAACAAAATCTTCCCATTAATAAAAGTGGGCTCTGTAGCCTACTAGTTCGAGCATTTGCCTCCAATACAGAAAGTATTGGGTTTAAGACCCAACAGTGATGGGTTTGTGATTATTATAATTTGTTTTGTGCCATTAATTTATTTTGCCATTACTAATAAAAATATAAAATTATACTTCCGCTTTTATCTTCTCAAAGAAAAAAAAAAACTATACAATCTACTGGTATATCTAGGGATGCCACTATACATACCAATACATTAAGCGTAGGAATACATTATACAGAGGAACATATTTCATGTTTGTAGTCAGAGGAAATACTACCATTAATAACTAGTGTTGAGCGCGAATATTCGAATAGCGAATATTAATCGCGAATATCGCAACTTCGATAATTCGCGAATATTGCGAATATACTGCTATATATTCGTTATATCGAATATTCGTCATTTTTTCGATCTGAACAAATGATTCCTCTCTGCTTAAAATGCTTGTGGGTCAATGAGTCATCGGCCCACAAGCAAGAAGCAGGGAGGAATCATGACTTTAGATGTTGAAAAAAGACGAATATTCTAAAAAACGAATATATAGCACTATAGCGAATATATTCGTTTTGACATTTTTTAGAATATTCGTCTTTTTCCCCTCCAAACAGTACAGTTAAACCCCTTTGGCATACTCCTCCACAAGCTGCCTTCGTCACCATGGGAACGCCTGGTGGTTAGAATATACCATCGGATCTGAGTTAGATCGTGAAAACTCAAACCGATGGTATATTCTAACACAGAGGCGCTCCCATGGTGATGGGGACGCTGAAGTTAGAGTATACAACACGCCAAGATACGAGCTCGCTGCCTGGAGGCTCTGTCCTCGACAGGCATCTGATCTGCACTATTAACCCTCAGATGCCGCACCTGAGGGGTTAATAGTGCGATCACAGCACCCTGTCAGAGGTCGGGTGCCGCTGGCAGCAGTGCCTCTCCACTATTAAACATCATGGCAGTGCGCTCACTCACAGTATTACAAACACACTGGTGCCAGTGCCGATCTCTCATCAATACATGGCTGGCAGTGCTCTTCCCTCGCATTATCGCTGGTCATGCGCACTCATCTCCTCCCAGTAAACATTGCTGGCAGCTGCTCTCTCCTCACACAGGCGGCAGCTCGATCAGAGTCTCAGCAGTGTAATGCTCGATCGGCCAGCATGGTACCAGGACGCTACTGCAGTCCTGGCTGCCATGGTTGCTAGTCAGCATTGTACTTCAGCAGCGCCGGGCGCCTCTTCTCAAACTCACAGTTTGAGGGGAAGGAGCGCCCGGCGGCCCAGCGCAGGTAAGTACAATGCTGACTATCCAACCATGGCAGCCAGGACTGCAGTAGCGCCCTGGTTGCCATGGTAATCGATCGGAGCCCCAGCATTACACTGCTGGGACTCTGATCGGAGCTGCCGCTGCCACCAATGATGGGAGGGGGAGAGGGAGGCGCACTGCCAGCAATGATTTTTTACTGGGGAGGGAGGGGGATTGAGTGCGCACTGACCAGCGATAATTAATACGGGGGAGGGATTGTCGGCGCACACTGGCCACCAATGATGTTTAATAGGGGGATCGCACTGGCCACCAATTATTGTTTGTAATACTGGTGAGGGGGGAATTAGGCGCACTGCCCATTAATGATTTTAATAGTGGGAGGACGACTGCTACTCGGGCGGCACCCGACCTCTGACAGGGTGCTAGATCCGCACTATTAACCCCTCAGGTGCGGCATCTGAGGGGTTAATAGTGCAGATCACAGTGCCCTGTCAGAGGACAGGTGCCTCCAGGCAGCAGGGAGCCGGTATGTATGCGCGTGTTGGTATACTCTAACTTCAAGCGTCCCCATCACCATGGGAACGCCTCTGTGTTAGAATATACCATCGGATTTGAGTTTTCACGATCTAACTCAGATCCGATGGTATATTCTAACCACCAGGCGTTCCCATGGTGACGGGGATGCAGCATCCCCAAGTCAGGGCAATGTGTGGAACTAACCTGGGGAATGCCAGTGATGGAGAGGCCGGCACGCTGCTCCTCTGGGGCACTCTCTGGGTTCTTGAGGGACACAGCCAGGTGGAAGGTGAGGTGCCCTTGGTGTTATAGTTTAACGTGCCTATGGCTAAGTCCCTGATATGTCGTGACGCCAGTGCCAGTAAACGGTGGCACACCGTATTTACAGTAGGAATAACAGAGGTGCAGACTGGTAACTTGAAAACAGAATTCAAACTTTACTGAAGACAGTGATGATACAGTAAGCAGTCTTTCCAACAGTTCCTTTTGCAGACAATCAAAATTGCAGTGGTCTTACATCCAGCAAGGTTAAACAGAGGGTGATAATACAGGACTTGGAATTGCAGGTGAACCTTACTTTCTTCCTGACTCGCCCTGACTGGAATTGATGCTTCAAGGCCCCAATGCCCTACTTCTGGCTTATATCCTTGAATCTCCAGTTTATAGAGTACCTCCTCTTGACGTTTAGTACCTCTTGCTCTAGGGATTGCCTCTGGGTTCTGCACTCCTTCTCCTAGGGTACCATCTTCCTAGGGTGGATTCCTCACAGGCCGTGAGGCCTGGGTTTGGCCTTCACAGGCACATGGCCTGCACTTGTCTAAGGCACACTCTAGACTGCCTTCCCTTCCCTGACTGGGCCTTATATAGACTAGGGCAACCTAGCTCCCTCTAGTGACTAGAGCTGGAATTACATCCCTAGCCGGCCTGCACATAGGACATTTCACAGTAACAGGAGAATCAAATACCATAAATTACATTGCTTTACATTGCATGGTACAAATAGGACCTTTACCAGCCTCCTCCTAAAATGAGAGGAGCGACAGCAGCCAAGTGACTCTTCCGTAGTGACGGGCAGTACAACTCCCGTACACTACATACCCCGCTGCTTTAAGCTGAGTACGCCTCGTACTCTACCAGGGTACCGCCCTACTGGAATTTCCACCTGAAAGAGACAAAAGAAAAACATGCAAGAATACATACATATCAGTACACAATTCTATCTGCATCGACAATTGTCATCAGGTCCAGCTGACTGACGGAGAAGTGCGGTGACAAGGGGCGCGCTCTCTTTCTTCAGGATAAAGAGTGGAACTGGGGCGCTGACCTGGCACAGCGGATGTTAGGGAATACCAGGATAGTCCATGACAATGAATGAGTCCATAAAGCATATCACAGAGACTCGCACACAGGGGGTCCATCTCTGGGCACATAGACTTAGATAAAATATGTTTTAGCAATAATACGGTCAGCAGCACATACATAAAATCACAATACAGGACTCTGACAATACCAGGGCCATGTTATCCTGGCAAGTCCTGCGTATATTTAAAGTGCTGACATAAAAGAACCCTTTTCAACCTGAAATGGGGGTTAAAAGGGGATAAGGTGCAAATAAAAGCACAACTTGGAGTTATTAAAGCACTTGACGCCACAATGTTAGCAGCAGGCAGGATGTCCCGGAACAGAAAGAGGCAGGCTGGGAGCAGTGGTTCCACAGTGGCAACTTATCTTCACAAACAATGCCACCGGCCGTGGGGAACTGGCAGCAAGCTCTACCAGCCTGGCAAACTTAAAGGAACAGTTCCTGCAACATGTATGATGTCCCTGTGAGAATGAGCAAAAAAATGGCCTAGCAGGCCTGCTCACAGGTACGTGTCAAATGAGCCCCGTTCATCGGAGGTAGTGCAGCCCTGTGCTGCAGGTAGTCTGGGCCATGCACCAGGGCCACTTGGAGGGGTGCCCACCAAAGGGAATGGGCTGGAAACATCACCGGTATTGGGCCTACCCACCTCATTGGCCCGCTGGGTTGCGGACACACAGGAGCTGCTGGTCTCGGGACACGGGCCGGCGCTGGGGTAGACACTTCCTCTGGCCGGGACATAACGCTCCCGTCACGGCGGACTCGGCTCCTGGCATAAGTCAATTTATCCGCTGTTACACGGACCTTGGGTGGCTCAGCGTTAGCGGTAGGACCTTGGACTACGGGTTCGGGTGGTACAGGGGTCACAGGTAACTCACCACCGCTGGACTGCTGCGCTGTCTTCTTAGAATCTGCCACTTGCCGCAGGCCATCCAGGTAAGCCTGTAAGGAAGCGATCCGCTCCTCCAGGGCGGAGATCTCACTGCTGGATTCCGGCACACTTGCAGCAGGCTCAGATGAGGTTCTATCCTGGCGGTTCTTCCGCAGGTCATCCATGGCTTCACTGAACTGGGCCATCCGCGCCCAATCAGCGGCTGTCTTCTCTCGTCGCGGCAGCTCTGGAGAGGGGTAAGGACTGGGAGGCTTGTCCAGGATCGCCGGCTGCCAGAAAATGTTCGGGCCGAGAAAGGAACTCTTCTCCTGGTACGTATTCCGGATGGGTCCCGGCGGGTCCTCTGCCTCCACCGGATCTTCGGTTTCTTCCCAGTCTTCCGGTACCGGTCCTGGACGGGTCACCGCAGTAGCATATGGGCCTCGCAGGCCCTCTGCGGGAGTGAACTCCACTTTCTCTCCGACCGCTAGATTATGCAGTCGCCCGGGAGATAGCTGCGCTTGACGGACCGGCGATTCACATAATAGTCCCGGTTGGTGCCGGTTTCTTGGATGAAGCCGAATCCTCTAACCTTGTCAAACTCGAGCACAACTCCGGTGCGGCGTTCGAGCTGGGGCTTGCTGTCCCTGGAATCTTCATAGATCCGCTTGGTGACTTCTTCAAAGTACTTTTTCTGAGTGGTGGTTTTTAAAGTTGCCGCCACTCGGATCTCGGCCATCAGGGCCGACCACGCTGGGTTCCGCGGGAGAAAGCCTTCTGCTGCGGGTGGAAACGGCAGGGTTCGGCTTGTGGCCATGGACAGGTTTGGGCCATGTCGCTGGGAGTATACGCTGGGGCGCAGGGCGCCCTTAGTTGCTCCTGAGGTCGCCTCCATTGCACCAACTACGGCCCGGATCCCTCCGATTCAGGTAGGAAACCTCGTAGCAGGGTGAGCCACTGTTCCAGCAGGCTCCACCCCGTCGATTCTTGCACGCCCCTAGGTATTCCAGTAAAGGGTAGGCGGTGTCCATATTATAATCCTCAAGGGAAGGCGTTACCTCCAGGTCGTCTCCTCCTCCTTCTTGGAGGGTTTTGGCGCCAAATTTCGCGCCACTGAGGACAGTGATGGCGCAAGAAGAAGTCCAATACGCCGGCGGCCATCTTGGACGCCATGATGCATCAATTCAATGACAGCAAGCAGCGGTAGTAAAACAGCATAAAAGTCCACAAAATGCACTTTGAAGTGGCGATTTTCTTCCTCTTGATAGCGCAACACTGCACAGCGCTTTCTGGAGGTTTTTGGGACACTTTTCTGTACGCTTTAGGTCCGCAAAGTTCACTTCAAATAAACAGGCGTTTTGTCACTTGGCAAACTGGTTAAGGCACAAAGTTCACGCTTTTGATCACAGTCCGTAAAACGTGCGTATCCTGTTCGTGACGCCAAAATGTAGCATCCCCAAGTCAGGGCAATGTGTGGAACTAACCTGGGGAATGCCAGTGATGGAGAGGCCGGCACGCTGCTCCTCTGGGGCACTCTCTGGGTTCTTGAGGGACACAGCCAGGTGGAAGGTGAGGTGCCCTTGGTGTTATAGTTTAACGTGCCTATGGCTAAGTCCCTGATATGTCGTGACGCTAGTGCCAGTAAACGGTGGCACACCGTATTTACAGTAGGAATAACAGAGGTGCAGACTGGTAACTTGAAAACAGAATTCAAACTTTACTGAAGACAGTGATGATACAGTAAGCAGTCTTTCCAACAGTTCCTTTTGCAGACAATCAAAATTGCAGTGGTCTTACATCCAGCAAGGTTAAACAGAGGGTGATAATACAGGACTTGGAATTGCAGGTGAACCTTACTTTCTTCCTGACTCGTCCTGACTGGAATTGATGCTTCAAGGCCCCAATGCCCTACTTCTGGCTTATATCCTTGAATCTCCAGTTTATAGAGTACCTCCTCTTGACGTTTAGTACCTCTTGCTCTAGGGATTGCCTCTGGGTTCTGCACTCCTTCTCCTAGGGTACCATCTTCCTAGGGTGGATTCCTCACAGGCCGTGAGGCCTGGGTTTGGCCTTCACAGGCACATGGCCTGCACTTGTCTAAGGCACACTCTAGACTGCCTTCCCTTCCCCTGACTGGGCCTTATATAGACTAGGGCAACCTAGCTCCCTCTAGTGACTAGAGCTGGAATTACATCCCTAGCCGGCCTGCACATAGGACATTTCACAGTAACAGGAGAATCAAATACCATAAATTACATTGCTTTACATTGCATGGTACAAATAGGACCTTTACCAGCCTCCTCCTAAAATGAGAGGAGCGACAGCAGCCAAGTGACCCTTCCGTAGTGACGGGCAGTACAACTCCCGTACACTACAGGGACGCTTGTGGGGAGGAGTATGCCAAAGGGTTAACGAATATGGAATATAGCTATGCACTAGCAGTGCTAAGTTGAAATCGCAATGCGAATACTTTAAGTTAAATTAATCGCATTGTGATTTCAACTTAGCAGTGCTGCTATATTCCATATTCGTTAACTTCGTTCTCATTCTAGCAAGCTGACCCATTATAAACCCAGCTCTAAGTTGAAATCGCAATGCGATTAATATAACTTGAATTAATCGCATTGCGATTTCAACGTAATTCCTCAAATCCGACAGTACATTTTAGTATATGGAGACGTTCCCATGGTGATGGGGACGCTCCATGAGCACGGAAGTTATGGTTGGCTTGGTAGAATTAGCGAATAGCTGAATATGACGAATGTATTCGTCATATTCCTCAAAACGAAGATAACGAGTATTCTACATCTTCGTTTTAGCAACCTATTCGTCAACTTCGCTATTCACTAATTCTAGCAATCAAATAGGAAGGTTGACTTACCAGACAGCTGTGTTAAATTCGCTATGCGATTTTTTTTTTTAATACAATAATTATATTACTTAATAAAATTATTATATTATATTATATTATTATTATTCTATTTATTAAAAAAAAAAAAAAATCGTATAGCTGAATTTAACACAGCTGTCTCTATAGTCAACCTTCCTATTTGCTAGAATTAGCGAAGTTGACGAATAGGTAGCTAAAACGAAGATGTAGAATACTTCGTTATCTTCGTTTTGAGGAATATGACGAATACATTCGTCATATTCGTCATCCTCGCTAATTCTAGATATGAAACCAATAGGAAAGTAGCCTTAAGTTAAAATCGCAATATGCGATTATTTAAATCGCATGTTAATCGCAATAACTAGAAAAATGACGAATATTCGATTTTGACGAATATGAAACGAACATTCATACGAATATTCGCGAATTTCGTCGAAATCGAATATGGCACCTGCCGCTCATCACTATTAATAACAGGAGGCTCTGTAGCATTTGCTTCTAATACAGAAGGTCCTGGGTTTAAGACCTCACAATTTAAAAGAATAGAAAGACTAAAAGTTAAATATACAGGGATGTAGCCAAGCATTTGGGATACCCCCTGATTGTTATGACTCCATATATGGAGTGAGCCACAGAGCAGGGACTCCTAAACTATAAATGGAGTCAGAACAGGTACTCCTAAAGCAGTGCTGGCATTTCAATATGTTCAAGATGTAAGCTCTGCCTCTCGCCTGGACTTCCTGTTGAGTGGGTATTTGAGTGACCTCATGCCTGTGCACCTAGCTGTTCTGAAGATGGAGAGCACTTTGGAGAGGAAAAAGTTCTTTGTCTGCAAGATTTCTCTTAAACTGTATATAGCAGCAGGTTTGGGAGCACCATATAGCTGTGTATGCACTATAGGGGAACTGAATTTGAGTTATGCATGTTTTTTCAGGGTTTAGAGTGCCTTTAAGGGCCGGCAAGGCTCGTATTGCGGCCTGCAAGCAGCGGGTGCAGAATACACAGGCCCTTACTGTTTTTGCACCACATCACGGATTTGGACCCAGTCACTTGAATGGATCTGCAATCTGGAAGATGCGGTGCGGAACGGATGCACAGAACCCCACGGAAGCACTACAAGTGCGGAGCGGATGGATCATGGTCCCATTCAAGCTGAATCGGTCTGAATCCATCTGCAGAAACTGCACGGATGTTGCCTGTGCATTGGGGTCGGCTGTGTACATGAACCCTAATACTGAAGTCAGTTTTTCCTGAGTCTTCTTTGGAGTACTTTGAATCTAATTTATCGCATGCTGCACTTTCTTTGTTAAAGTTGTTGCATCTTTAACCCCTTCAAGACACAGACAGTTTTCAGTTTAAAAATTGCAAATTGTGGTCCCCAATGCACGGAATGGCCGGCACACGTTCATGTGCATGAGCCCTAAGTGTTGGTTTTCTGAATTCGAAATTTACAGGGGTTGGATGAAGCTACAAAAAGCATCTTTCTTTACAATATTGTAAAACCCCTTTTAAATGCTGTGCCAAAATGAATTATAGAAGTCTGTGTTAAAATTACAGTTCATTTTCATAATCATTGTTTTAATAGACATATAAAAACATGTGATTTTGTCAAGTTACTTTCAGTGTAAGGTTGACAGATTGTGTGTTGTGCAGCTGGCCATATAGTATATGGCAGGAACAGATATAGAGCTATAGAAATTCTTACTTTTCAATGAAGAAACGATATTGGGAATCGTCAACCATGAGTTAAACATAATTTTTTATTTGACATCATAATATTAACAGAAACAGGCGGCACATCCAATATTCACATGTTCATTCAAGCAAGTATTTTGATAATTATCATTAATTATGTTTGCGCTCTCAGAAGTCAGTGTGCTAATATAGCTGCTTCAAATCAAGTGTAGAACATTAATGTATCTCCAGAATGTAATGTAGAAGAGATCATCTGCATGACGGAAGACAGAGTGTTCGTCTATGGTATTTTCACTTCATAATATCGCACTAGCACTGCTTTCATCTACTGTACAAGTTTACAAATAAAACTTTTCTATTTCCTCCGTTAATCCTAATATATGAAGGTGTTTTCTAATTTCTTTCTATCTTTTTATTTTTGCTGGTAATAGTATAGACAGGTAAAATACATAGGGCTCGTTTCAATGCATTTGAAACACGTGGCAAATTTGATTTCTGGACTATGTGAGTGCTTGTCTACATGTGCAAGTTTTTGTTTTAGATTAAATAGATCTAAAACTTTTAGGGGCACATTTATTAAGACCAGCGTTGGCCTCTCCCGGCATTGGCTTCTGAGAGGTCTTACATTTAGACCATTTTCTACGCCTAAACCAGGCATAGAAAATGATGAATGAGATGGGCCTGCCAGTCTGTGCCCTTCCCCGTTCACTCCACACCCACTTTTTCAGACAATCTGTGAGCAGGGAATAAGTCGTAGATTCTGCCACACCATGGCATGTGACAGAATCTGCGCCAGATATACTCCCCTCTCTGGGAGGGGTTTTGATTAATAAATATAGAGAACCATCAGTTCTTGAAGATCCTCTGTCAAATTAAAGCTACCTTTGTGCTTATTCGGCCATGAAGTCCTGTGACTTTAGCTTTGTAAATTAACCTAGTCTCCCTACCTGCACCATTGTTCTAGTTCTCTCAGCAGTACCTTACTGACTGAGGGAATGCAGCAGTCAACAACTACCTATTTGAATACATTAGAGTTGTGTCTATGCTTTAACAACTGAAGCAGGTGACCCACTTGGCCAGCTTTGGTACACCCCATCCCTATTCAGATCATACGACTCACTGTGGTTTCCTCTTTCGATAGTGTTAGCTCCAGGTAGACAAAACTGTATCATTTATCTTCAGTTTTTATATGTAGCATTTTATGTTTTTTATGGATGCACTGAACATAATAAAGATGTGTAATTTGCATGCAACTTTTAATGTTGTGTTTCCGTGTAGTAAACCATGTCTATGCGGAGCTTTGGAGATCTGTGCTACAATAATGGAGTTCTGGAGTTCTGACTGTTCTTAGAGTGTCCCTGTACTGTGGAAATAATTTTGATCGGTGAAGGTAGGAGCACTGATGAGACCCCACTGACCACATAGCAAACTCTCTCTGCTCACCGCAGGAGACAAAATCAAGATGGGCCCACACTATATATACTGTAGATATAGACTGGAGCACCCCTTTAAATAAATAAGAACTACATAAGAACATTATTGTCATGGGGCTCATGCACATGACTGTATTATGGCTCCGTGCAAGAACTGTAAGGAACCTCCATTTGCCTTTTATTCTAGCTGGATGAATAAAAAGAAAAAAAAATGTAGCATTTTCCATTGACTGAGGTGGTAAACAGAGTATGTTTTCTCATGAGGGCAGCAAACAGCTCTGCCATGTACACGATACCTAAATGTAATGTTCTATTCATCATAAAGAGCACCTGTCAGTACTACTTAACAAGGCAACCTGGTAGGGTTGATGCTGCTGATTAAAATGTTACTGTCATGTGAAAATCAGTTGAGGTGTTTCTGACAAACAAAATATATAATATTTATGCATGTGAGGGCTAGGGCGGAACACCACCAAAGATTTTCACAAAACAGATATTGTTTTCAACAGCAGGGTCAACCCTATGATGGAGTATAACTGGTTAAATAGGGTTCATCCTTTTTAAAAGCTATTGACTTGCATTGATTTTCTTTATTGTTCATTTGCTTCTTAAATGAAATTAGTCTTCCTTAAAAATTTCCTTCCATTTTGCTTCTGCAGAGTGTGTGTAAGTCTTTTGCATAGCTAGTGGTGCTACTAAATCTGACATAAATCTATCAGTAATCTTTTTCGGATGATTTTAGCTGCTCTTTCATTCTTTTCTTTTAGTGTTCGAGATAGGAGCAGGAAGAGCAGAGTTGGGAAGGTTGTTGCATATGGTAGATCAGAGTGTGGAGAAGGGGAAAAAGTCCAAGGAAGGCAGGATCAGGAGGAGTAGGGTGGGGAAGGATGTAGTACCTGGAAGATCAGAGTGTGGAGAAGGGGAAAAGTCCAAGGAAGGCAGGCGCAGGAGGAGCAGGTTGCAAAATAATTATTTGGGGCCTGAAAATGGATGAAGGAATGACGTCTGCAGGCTGAAACATATGTCATGTATTTTAGTTTTATTTTTAACTCTGGATAACCATTTCTTTTCATAACAAATTGGACCATAGCTTTTATAACAATTTTATACAAGGGTTCTATTTTTGTGGACCATATAAACTGTATTTAATATAGTCAATATTCATTAATTTTGGCTGAGGACTTTATGTTTCGACTGCAAAACCATTTTATACAAATTACACACTACACTCACATTTGCCAATAAAGCTGCTAAAAATTCAGATTATTAGACCACATAAAATTCAGCATGAAAATCTCAAAAAGTAAGACTGCAGTATTTTATTCTACTAATTGCAATCCACTGAAAGACTTAATACATCTGGGTAAATCATGTTCTCATAATAAGATAAATTTACATAACAGTACCAGCCTCCTGTCTACAGGAAATAGGACTTAGCCAACATTGTGATGCTGATTCTATCTTATTCTTTGTGATCCCTTTACCTCTAAATAGCAAAAACGACTATAAGTTTATTAAACCTGCGTTGAGATTGGGTCTGTATAGATCTCAACACATGAAGGGACGGGAATACAAAAATAATATAAATTCAGACAGTTCCTTTTCCATTTGCTTGATAACAAGAAACTTTAATACAAAATATACCCGGCCTGATGTGACTTATTGAAGGATTCTGAAGAGCTCACATAGCATGAAGCATGATTGTTTTGCCTCTGCCCATAACTTCAAAAACTGAATTTCATTAAATTAAAAATGCATAAAGCTACAACCTTGTTTTCTTTCAATTTTAGTGTTCAGAGAACTAGAAAGGATTGATATCTAGGTAATAGCATACTAGAAGCATAGGAATTTATGACCCCAGAAGTGCTGAGACGAAGCAATGGAAAGAAGCGTTTAAGTCTTTCTATTAAAGTAACTCATATTAAAAAGTAATGGAAGTTTTGGCATCAGAGGTCTTTACTTATTTTATCTGAACGGTGCCAAGAAGGCGGGAAATTTCTAAGAACTGAAAAGATGAAGGTAAAAGAATCAACAGTCAAGTCACCCAGGTATAAATCTGAAAAAAAGCACGCTTAAAGGGCATCTGTCAGCAGATTTGTACCTATGAAACTGGCTGAATTGTTACATGTGCACTTGGCATCTGTGTTGGTCCCATATGTGCCTTCATTGCTTAGAAAAAATGAAGTTTTAATATCCTATAGGAGAAACAGGGGCTTTGTCCATTACATTGGCTCAGACTGAACAGGGGTGCAGGTGAATCTCCTGGTGGGCCCCTGAGTCCCTCATCCCTTTTACAAGTGGCACATGCCACAGTAGACTGACTGCGCTAGATATAGATAAGCAGTATAGAGCATCAAAACCAGCCTATGTTGATATGAAAACCTAGGCACATTATTTAACAAAGTACCCATTTTATTATTATATACACATTGGGCGGCTGAGATGACTTTTAGGTATAGAGTCAGGCTAGCCATGTCCTCTTTCCCTAATAGCCTGCCCATTCAAAGTCACTGCATGGACCCACATAATCATATTGTAGTGCCTTGCTGCTGCTGCCACTGTATTGGTGGTTATCATTCACATGTAGCTTTATAGTGGGCCCCCTAAATTAATTGTACTAGTGGGCCCAAGGCACCCCAGTCCGACACTATTGTTACACCTAGAGTCTAAGTTCTCTCTAGAACTGCTGTGCCCTCAGAACTTTCACTGAAAGGACCAGACAGTGTAAGCATGATAATGCCTGGCCCTGACTTCTTGTAAAGTCTTGTGTTGTACCTTAAGCTTCAGTATCTGGCACAGTACAGAAAAGAGTCTTCCTGTCAGTTCTCTTCTGTACTTTATTCTTTCTTGTACTGTGCCTGTGCCAGATAATGATGCTCACGGTGCAGCGCAAGACTTTAGGAGAAGGCGTGATCACATTTACACTGCTTGGCCCTATCAAATAAAGTGGAGAGGGCACGCCAGTTGCATAGACAGCAGAGCCTCTAGGTTAACGTTGCTACTTGACGCTCATATACATATATCAAAACTTCAGTTTTCTCAACATTGCAAGCACATATGAACATGGGACCAACACAGATGCCTTCAGCTGCCAAGTGCACATGCAACAGGTCAGCCAGTTTCCTAGGCACAAATCTGCTGATAGTTGCCCTCTAAGAATATATGAGACTCCAGTGTAAAGCTTTAATTACATGCATCAAATTAATCAGAAAATGATCTAAAATATATAAAGTTACAAGACGTATATAATTCAAACCTAAAACCCACTGAATACTATGAAGCAGCTGGGACTTTGTGTGCTGCCATCTCAAGTCCTGTTAAGTGTTATAAATGGGAGCTAAAAAATGTATTATCCACTAGAGGCAATCTATCTTTTGTAAAATATCTCAGCATGCCTCCAATTTCTTATGGAGGTACAGATTCAGCCCCACAAACTCAAAAGAAGAGATCCAGCACTGACGTCATCAATTGAAAAAGCCAAATTTACCTTTATTCCGTTGCATAAAATACAAGCGACAGCTCTGCCTTGACACTTGGAAGCACACTCCCGATCTACGCGTTTCAGACACACCTGTCCTTAATCATGACCACATCAGCTTCTCACCAGGTAGGGCATTTTTAAATCCACTGCACCAATCACAAACCACCTCAAATGATGGTATTAACCCTCTCCTGGTATTTCAAAAGTGCTCTGCTGGAAGCTGATTATATGTCATTTAGTTACATACATAGTCTAAAATAAATCCCATTAAAAGTGGAAGTATTGGATTACAAACCAAACATTTATGGCATAATACATATTTAGATGAATCAGTACTACCACCTTCAAATTCAATTCGGGTTCCAACATGTCATCCCCTCTACTCAGAGAAAACACATGGTGTAAATCCTTGTAAGTCTCCACTGTTCCACATGTAGATCAGTACTGTAAATGATGAGCAAAAGTTCAAAGGGACAGATACAGATTTTGAATTGAGGTCCAGAAGCTTCAGGATACATCTTCCATGGTTGCTGTTACAGTATATTACATTGTATGCTTCTTGAATGGGCAATAGCCCAATAGTAATCAATATGGGAATATAGGCAGCACAGCATTAACAAAATGGATAAATCATCTAAAATGAGTCAATATCATAAAACAATCCAAAATTAGTAATATAGAGATATACACACACACAAGGCAAAACAATAGCCCAATCAAATGCAATATTTTGTCTTTCTTCGTCAGTTTCACATTACAAACTGTAGTAACAGACCATTTGTCATCTGTTTATGAATTTATATATACAATATAGATTTTTTTCAGCTTATCTCTTGTAATTATCTCTAACCTCTTGGTACATTAAAATCCTGAGAAATGGTTTAGAATAGATTCTTCAAGTGTAATAAGAAAAATATGCAGGGATGATGTAACACCAAACATTTTATCATAAGTGTTTAGCAGGTGTGGACCCAGTATGTCTCTAAACAGATTTGACTTGCGGCTACTTCTAAGGACATTATCTAAATGGCCCTTAACCGCTTTACAGGGATCTTGATTATGCTGCAGGTCACACGTGATGAGCGGCATAGGCAGTAATCATTTTCGTTATATTCCGCAAATTTTTCGCATAATATTGACAAAAAATTTGTGATCTCCAGTCATTATTTTTGCAATTGCGCAAATCTGCACTAATGATGTGCATATTTTTTGCGCAATACATGCAACTTCACATTTTATCAGGTCTGAGTATATATTACTGATTGGTGCACTAAGTATTGTTGTGACATCACAGTACTGTGTCTAACACAGACACTTAGGGTCCATTCACACATCCGTATTTGTTTTGCAGTCCGCAAATTGCGGTTCCGCAAAACAAGGACACCGACAATGTGCGTTCTGCATTTCGTGGACCGCATATCGCCGGCACTATAATAGAAAATGCCTTTTCTTGTCCGCAGTTGTGGACAAGAATAGGACATGTTCTATTTTTTCCGGTAATGGAAGTGCGGATCCGGAAGTACGGATCCGGAAATGCAGATGCGGACAGCACATAGTGTGCTGTCTGCATCCGTTCCGGCGCCATTGAAAATGAATGGGTCCGCACACTATACAGCTACACTATATCACTATCTAACCTACACTGACTATCTCCCACTAACTATCTGTATTATATATATGAGCTTACTATCTAATGTAATTGAATAAGGATCCAGATGACTCAGCAAAGCACAGAGCACAGTAATGACACTGCTCTCTCTCTCTCTCAGAACTGCAAAAAACAGCAGAAAATGGCTGATGGGGAGTTTCCTATACAGTAAGGGGTAGGCACTGCCGTGCTGCAGCTCCATCCCCATTGACTATAATGGGGCGGGGGGCGGAGCTACGGCGCAGCATGGCAGTGTGCGGCCGGAGATCGCCGGACTAAAAGTCCTGCATGTCCGACTTTTCAGTCCGGCGATCTTTGCCGTGCGCAGCCATGCTCACCCGTAGCTCCACTCCCTGCCCCATTTTAGTCAATAGAGACGGAGCGGCAGCACGGCAGTGCACAGGCACTTAAGGCAGGACGGATCCGGCAGGCTGAACAGCCTGCCGCATCCGTCCTGCCGCAAGTGTGAAAGTACCCTTAGACTACCTACTAATCA
Source organism: Bufotes viridis (assembly GCA_033119425.1). Taxonomy (NCBI): domain Eukaryota; kingdom Metazoa; phylum Chordata; class Amphibia; order Anura; family Bufonidae; genus Bufotes; species Bufotes viridis. The sequence goes on along the minus strand of CM065590.1, from coordinate 538,355,451 downwards.
CAATGTTACCTGACTGGTCAGAGGATTTAATAACAAATCTGGGATTTTTATCGCTACCCTGGAGCAATTAGAATTAAATTTCAAATGTTTAAGGAGTTCTTAATCTTTAACAGTTGAATTAAGGAATACATCCAAATATGAAATCTCTGCCACTGGAGGCATTTTGGTCATCAAAGTTTTCATAATCTCTAGTAGTAACATCATTTATCCTCCCTTTCTGCCAGCGGAAAACATTCCCCAATTTTGCCTTGGTAGTGAGGGTCTAAAACCATGGCTATTAAGTAATCATCAGACTGCTTGATGTCAACGATACACCTGTCACTGTGTAAGCAAGCTAGCATAGAGGTGGCAATTCTGACCAGCGTGCCAGAGAAGCCACTTCTTTCTGGCTCTACATCCCACTGAGACAATTGGGTGTCTTAGCCAGTGCCATCTTCATCATCGTCCTCTTGCTTTTCCACCTCCAACTCCTCCTGCTTGTCTTGCAGTGGCAGCTCCTTATCCTCATTTTCCTCATCTTCATCTTTTTCTTCCTCCTCCTCCATAGCATATTCCCTTTGTGTGCCCTCAACAGTTATAGGGCAAATTGCAAGATGTTAGCTGCTCTTCTTCCACTGTAGTCCCCTGCTGCATGGGCATCAGCATCTTTTCTAAGGCAAATATGAGAGGAATGACATTGTTCATGCCCAGTTGTCCCTGCTGACAAACTTTCTGGGCTCTTTGAAGAGCTTCAGCACCCTACAGGCATGTCGGATGAGCTGCCACTGCCTGACCTCGAAGCAACACATGGTCCCTGCTACTAACGTTGTCTGATGCATGACAAAATCATTCATGGCTTTCTGTTGCTTGTAAAGACACTCAAACAATGTGCAATATTGAATTCCAGCGAGTTGGCACCTTGTGGATTCAGTGGTGTAGCTGTAGATCCTTCTGTTGCTGCAAGTCCAGGAGAGTGTTCTTCATCATGTAATAGTGGCTGAAGTTCTTGAACTGTCTCCTGCACTTTGCCAGCACCTTAAGCAAGCAAGTGAACTTATTTAGAAAGTGCTGCACCACTAGGTTGATTACATGCACCATTAAGGGAGCATGTGTTATTTTGCCCAGGTTCTTGGGAGGTTTGCGCATCGCCGCTGAACACCTTTCCCTGTTGGAGTCAACCAGTGGGATGTTTGCTGCTTGATGTACTTGAGCAACTGCCTGCTCACCAGTGTGGCTGCTCTCTCCCAGGCCGATCAGCTCCAAAACAGAGTGGCAACGCTTCACCTGACATGTTATAGGAAGGAGGGGCAGCTTAAGCGACAGACACAATCGTAGGAGGTGTCAAAAGTACCTAGCCTAATTGCCGTTTCTCTGCTGCATGAAAAAAAACAATGACCTAGTGGGCCATAAAAGATATGTACTGTCCCTGCCTGTAACAGCTGCTCCAGGTGTCCACCATGGCCCATTTTGTCTGCCACGTGAGAGTACAAGGCAGGGATGGCTTTTTGGGAGAAATAATGCTGGATACGAACCTGAGTGCATGCCTTAAGCTCCCTAAAGGTGACAGTTTCGACTAAATGGTACAGCAGTAACTGCAATACCCTCAAATTGTCCAGGTAGGAATTAAGCTTGCCCACTGTCAGATTGCTGGGTGCATAGAGTTGTTTCCTGGCCATGCATTCTGTTATCGATGGCTAATGAGGGAGCGGAGGAAGAGGAGTCTAAGTGGAAGAAGCGTAAAGACATGATGATAATGTGCAAGACACCGTAATGCTCGCAGATGCGGCCTGGCTGCCGTAAACTGGACTGGGAGAAGGAGGGAACTCCAGTCACAGTGGCTGGCTGCCACCTCTGTTTGCCCTATGGGATGGGTCGATGCTGCTTCATGTGGTTCAATAGAGCTGTGGTGCCTACGTTTGTGTTTGCCCATGTTTTAATTATGCTCTTGCAAAGCTTGCACAAGGCTATGCTTTTGTCTTCTTAAAGCGTGGGAAAAAACTGCCAGACGATAGATAATCGCACAGGGGTAGAGGCAGCCAAGCTGGGCTTAGCTCTGGCATGTTTTGGGCCTAACCCACCCTCTGCGTCAGCGGCATTACCGGAACCTGAAGCACACATGGCCTTGGCTTTTCTTCCAGAGGTATGTGGCCTCTGTTTTTTATTGCTGCCGCCATCACCCTCCTCCTATGATATTGCCTCCTTCTCAGCACCATTATCCAGCTGCCAGGTCCTATCCAGCAAATAATATCCATTGGAGTAGTTACCCTCTCTTTCGCTTAATCAGACTGTGGGTAGTGATGTCGCGAACATAAAATTTGCGAACTTCCGCAAATGTTCGCAAACGGGCGAACCGCCATAGACTTCAATTGGCAGGCAAATTTTAAAACCCACAGGGACTTTTTCTGGCCACAATAGTGATGGGAAAGTTGTTTCAAGGGGTCTAACACCTGGACTGTGGCATGCCGGAGGGGGATCTATGGCAAAACTCCCATGGAAAATTACGTAGTGGACGCAGAGTCGGGTTTTAATCCATAAAGGGCATAAATCAACTAACATTCCTAAATTGTTTGGAATAACATGCTTTAAAACATCCAGTGTGTGTATATACGATCAGGTATGATGTTGTATCGATCAGGTAGTGTCAAGGGTTACGCCCACTTTACAGACATTGACAGACCATTTAATGCACCGCAAACAACCGCAAACAGTTCATTTGCACAACCGCAAACTCCCCATTTGCACGGTTGGATACCAAGCTAGCCACGTCCCGGTATGTCATTGAAGGTTTCTTCCTCCACCCAGCCACGTACAACACCAAGGGTCCCCAAAAGGTGAATTGAATAGATTTTTCGAACGGGGAGATGGTTATAAAAATGCTGTCTCCCTCTCCTTTGTTTTTATCCACGGTCACTGCGTCTGCGCCGTGCAATTTACTGTCACACCCGATATGAGTGTTTTTTTCTGTAGTACTATTCTCATCAGTTTAATCCCTGTTACGTCCCATATCAGGGATTGCCTTTTGTGAAAAAAAAATTAGGCCGGGTACCTTCGACTGCCTTCACAGTGACAGACCAAACTCTCATACACCAAACTGAATTGATTTCAGGAACCGGGAGATGGAAAAAGCAGCTTGGTCGGTCCTCATACTCCCAAATTGGGGCACTGCGTGTGCACAGAGCAATGTGCTGTGACACCCTATATGAGTGGTGTCTTAACTAGTACTATTCCTATCAGTTTAATCCCTGTTACGTACCCTATCCGGTCGAATTGATTAACCATTGTCGAATTAGCGAACCATTACGACATCATGAAATAATTTAGTTCTGAGCTCTGTACTTGCTTTGTATTGGAATTGATGGGGATTTTTTTAATTGTCTGCATCATTTCTAATGAAGTATTAAGAGACTTTATTATGATTTTTTATTTTATGTATTAAAAACCCATACAACATATAAAAAAAAAAGGTAAATTAATGTTTTTTCTATTAAATATTATCCAGCCGTCCGATCGTTTTTGGTCTGACCATAATGAAGCAACGGCCTTATCATCTGGAGTGTGGCAACATTGCCAACACACTCATAGAGGTGATGATTGCTTCATTGTGATACGCAAGCCCCTTCACCACAACAAGGTAACGATCACGAAGAAGAATTGACACTTGTATGTGCCTTTTCTTTTTGGTTTGTTTTTGCAGCCACAGTGCTGCACCATAGGACAGAAAAATTAGGCATGTACACATGCCTGAAAAATAATGGCATTGTTACAGCCGCTATTGTAGCAGCGGCCGGAAAAATTGATGTTTTCCAGGCAGAAAAGTGACTAAAACATTGAGGCTTGAACCCTAGTTGGTGGTGGAGAATTCACGAAAGTGAACACAACTCTGTTTATAGGCAGAGCATACAACTGGTATAACGGCAGCTCTGGTTGTGAATGAAGCATGACACATGCTGTGAAAAGTGACTTGAAATGGGCCTGGAAAGAACCTGTAGTAACAGTGGACGTGTGAACGCAGCTCTGGGTGTGAGTAGAGCAAACATGATATACCATTAGACGTATGAACACAGTTCTGTTCGTTAGTTTGACCGCGTAAGTGTGAATGCTCCTCTGGGAGTGAACCGAGAATGAAAATAGGTATAACAACAGCTCTAAATGTGAGTGGAGCATGAACACGATGTTACAGCAAACGTGAATGCATCTCCGAAACAAGCCTAGTATGAACCTGTTGTAACAGCAGACATTTGAACACAGCTCTGACTGTGAGCAGAGCAAACAGGGTATACTAGCCGACGCATGAACGCAGCTCTAACCACACACAACAACATGATGCAACAGCCAAGTGTGAACACCGGTCTGGTGCGGCCAGAAAAAAATGGAGTAACAGTAGCAGCTCTGGCCGTGGGCAGAGTATGAAACATGTAATAGCAGGCGTGTAATACAGTCCCGGATGTCGGCTTGGGTACAGAATGGCTGTCAGCCAACGGGTAAATGCAACTCGAATGAGATTGACGTATGAAGCATGATGAAAATAGCAGACATGTGGACACAGCTCCGGTGAGCAGAGAGTGAAACATGTGTAACAGCAAAATGTAAAGGCCATCTTGGAACGAGCAGCGTGAAAGTGATGGACAATAAAAGACGTACAGATGCATCTGAGGGTGTGAGGCGTATAAAGCAAGGAGCAAGCAGGCATAAGACAGAAGTAAATCCGAACGTGGAAATGCCACTCAGAATAAGAGCAGAGCATAAAGTGTATCAGGGTTTTTAGAACATAAAGCAAGGAAAATACCTGAAGTCTAAAGATGGTGGTGGCTGGGGGAGTCACATGGCAAGGAACAGCTACAGCAGTAGGCCTGAACAAACAACAGCTGCGTCCGATCTCCAATCATGACGTCACATGCAGCCTGGGTAACTGTTCCTTTACTGCGTACAAACTGAAGTAACTTTCCATGCGACAAACAAGCAAAGTAAAATTTGCAAGATATATAGGAACTAACTCCTATTATCAAACAAACAAAGTTGAAAAAGAAATAGAAATTTTTTAGCCCCAACAAAACAAACCTGAGGAGGCAGATTCTGGGGCGAAGCCTCCTGTTCGCTAGAAAACTCGGGTTCCGACCGGCCAGGAGGGATGGCCATGGCCCAACTTATTTATGTATTGCAGCGCGTGCATTGCTACTATAGCAACGAGCGAAATAAAGCTCCATTCTGGCTCCATGCTGCAAAGAAAGAGATCCTGCCACCAGAGAAGCTAGTTCACTAATGACGCCCAGGAGTGAGGCAGTGGCTTGTTTAAGAAGAGTCTCCACCCCTCCCACAAATGCAGGCTGACCGGTCAGGCTCAATATATATATATATATATATATATATATATATATATATGTAACGAAAATCTGAGATAGATAGATAGATAGATAGATAGATAGATAGATAAATTTTTCCTCAACTTGCAGTATCAATAGCTGATTGTATTGTATATCAGGGTCTTTGGATCTATTAAGGACATGCAAATTGTACTTTCAGGTGCCAACCAGTCTGAAAGTATATGGGAAGCCTCCATTTAGCACTGGCCTGCTAATTACAAGCCATTTGGGCATCCTAATGAAGACCTGGGAGGGGGATACTTAAAATGCACAGCCACTCCAGACATGTTGGCTGCTAGACCAGTGGGTGGTCTGACCCATGCAGTAGATGAATGAAATAATATCTGAAGCCATAACTCCGACCTCATAACACCCACATCCTCAGAACCCTAATAATTGTGTTCAGCCTGACATTGGCTTCGGGAGAATCCAGACACCCCATACTGGACAGGAGGCATTTCTTGGTATTAAGGATCTGGCCTTCTGGAAATCATAACCCAATCATATTTGGTGTCTGTATTACCGTGGCGGGCGACTGAGATTATGGGATCTCATCTGTACCCGCAGTCCCTATCATACGGTGAGGAATCACCGTGATTCATTTGCCACATCGGTCAGCCTTGTGGGAAGGTGGGGCAAAAGCCTGAATAATATCAGACGGCCCAGAAGGCTGGACCGAAGGCGGGAGGTTCCCTTACAGCCCATCCCTCGGCTGAGGGGTGATAAAAATGGGTGTTTGGGAACAGGTAAGTGTCAGCCATTTTGGGGATCCACATCGTTTGGAGTGACTGCCCATATCTTCAGCTGTCCCCACAGCCGGAATATAACTGCTGCATCTCAGTAAGCCAATATTCTGTATTTTATCCCTTTTATTTTATCTGTTTACTGCATTGTTATTGTATGTATATTTTTGTTTTTATCTTTTATCTGACACTTTCTTTTGTATTGCACTGCACTATTGTGTATTAAATTTAAACATTAATAAGTCCCTTCCTTGTGGTCTTATAGAACTTGCTCTTTCGAAGGGAATAGCGTTATCGGTAGTGTTTCCATATAGATAACTGGTGTTACCGTGGTAATTTTGGGTTAATAGAATATAGTATGAGTATAGGCCCCTATTGCCTTATAGTATAGGTGGTGGCAGTGATTGTGATAGAAAATATTGGGGGTGTTAGAATCTAGGAGAGTAAGTTAGCATAATTCCGTCATCTTGAATAGGTGGGTGGGAATTTATGTGGTAACTTGATGAGCTCCTTAGTATAATTCGCCCCAGTGACGTGACCCGGAGTAGGGATCATCACAGATTGGTGGCCAGCGGTGGGATAGTGTTCTTGATTTTTACACTGTTAAAGACGTTAAGTGTTTGGTTTAATAAATTAACCCTTACACTTAAGGGCTGGAGTATTCTTTGGAAGGATATGACAGTTCACAAGGAAGGACTCAGTGCATACTAATTGTCAGTTAACATAAATACGTGCAGAACAGACCCCCCTTTTTCTCTTGTTTTCTTTCCTGTCTTTTATTTGAGAAAACTGCTGCTAGGATGGCAGATGCATACAGGAACAGGACTAAAGCTGAACTGCTGGTCCTCTGTGCAGAGAGACGGCTGGACACAACAAACCAGACCAAAGCGGAGCTGGTTCAAACATTGATGGCGTTTGATACCCAGTCCCACCGTTCTGTGGAACCAGAGCAGGGACCTTCAGCTTCTGAGGAACAGACAGAAGATCCTATTCCGGAACTGGCTGGGCAGGATAGTACCAGTGCTCATGGTGGTATGGAGTCTTCTCTTCCTCTAATTCTCCAGCAGATTGGTGCCTGTGATCCTAATCTTAGGGCGCAGCTATGGATGCAAGAGCGCCAAGCAGAGCGAGAAGCTGCAGAACGCAGAGCGGATCGAGAGTTTGCAGAACGCCAGGCAGACCGGGAGTACCAGCTAAAGTTGACACAAATGCAGCTGCAAAGTGCTTCATCGTCACCCCAGGGTGAGTCCACGGACACTGTATCCCTTAAACCTCGTCTAGATCGTTTCCCTATCATGGAGAAAGACAGTGATTTGGATGTCTTCCTCAAAAGTTTTGAAAAGGTCTGCAGGCAATTCCAGCTACCTCCTGCAGAATGGGCTAAGTATCTGACTCCAGGACTAAGAGGCAAAGCACTGGAGGTGTTTGCAGCATTGCCCACGACTATGGATCAAGATTATGAGGCTATTAAAAGGCCTTAATCCAACGGTTTAACCTCACCCCAGAGGTTTACCGAAAACAGTTTAGGACTTTACAGCGCACAGGTACTGACAGCTATTCAGACCTGGCTGTTGGACTACGGAACCATTTCAGGCAGTGGACCGAGGGATGGGGTGTTGCCACTCTGGAAGACCTGGAGGATCTGATGCTCCTGGACCAGTTCCTCCACACCTGTTCTATGGAAGTGAGACAGTTTATTCTGGAGCGGGAGCCCCGGACCCTGGATAAAGCTGCCCAGATTGCGGATGTATATGCTGCCAGTCGAGTGCCAGAGGCACGGAAGCCTGCTGTGCCAGGTTGGAAGGGGGAAAACCCCTGTGAACACCTTTACCCCTATTCGCAGATCTCCAGGAGTTACCCCTGCCCAACTCCCCAGGCCTGCTGTGGATAACCGCAGGTGTTTTGTGTGCAACCAAGTTGGGCATATCAGCACTGCTTGCATAGAAAAGAGGAAAAACCCCATTTGCCCAAACCATCTATTTCTTCCCCAGCAGTTTTGTTTGTGGGTGGGAAAAAGAGGGCATCTTGTGACAATTTACAAGCGGTCACTGTGGGCAACACAGTCACCATGGGACTGAGGGACACTGGAGCCGAGATGACCCTCGTGCACCCCGAGCTTGTCAATTCAGAGGACCTCATCCCCGGAAGAACTCTAACCGTTGCTGGAGTTGGAGGTCTAACCCCTGCTTTACCCATGGCCCGGGTTTACCTGGATTGGGGGCGGGAAGAGGGATGATGGAAGTGGGCGTGACAGATAAGATTCCCACTAATGTGTTACTAGGAACTGATCTGGGACGCTTAGTCTCTAGGTATATTCCCTCTGATATTGAGGAGGACGCAGGCGTGTGTGCAGCCCCATGTGAGTTGGCACCAGCCGCCTATGGTGATATTGAGACCGTGCCTACTATGAAATGTGATGACCCTGTGTTTTCCAATGTGTTAGAGTTACATAACGATACTGTGCCTAGTGATAACCTGAACGTAGTAACCAATGCATTGAGTGAAGTTTGCATAACTAACAATAATGTAGAAGGTGATAGGTGTCCATCAAAAGATAATGGCTGGTGTAGCGGTTTAGTGGCAGGAAATGTCATGAGGATGCCTGAAGTTCCTGTCACGTCCACATCCACCCTCTTTCACCGAGAGGGGAGATCGGTGTGTCAATTTCTTCTGTAACCCGCAGTCAGGGTGCCCAGGAGTCCAACTCAGGTCTGGGTTCTGGGCCCTCTACTGTCTGTGCTATAGAAGAAATGGAGCGAGCTGGCAGTCCACAGCCAGGGGCTGGAATAAGTCAGAATATGGTGTTATCTACCAGCACTGGCGCAGACCGTTGCTTGTTTCAGACTGCCCTACACACTGATGACAGTCTGCAGAAGCTGCGGGAGATGGCTGGTCGGACCCCTGAGGAAGGGGATAAAGAAATCATAACCTGGGACCAGGGGAGGTTGTATAGGCAAAGTATTCCCACTGACCCCCAGCAGCATATCTTTAAGGAAAAGCAACTAGTGGTACCTCGGCAGTTCCGGGAGCAACTGCTACGTATTGCCCACGAGATACCACTAGCTGGTCACCTAGGGATAAGCAAAACGAAAAGCCGTTTAAAACATAACTTTTACTGGCCCGGTTTGGGGAATGATGTGGCAGATTACTGCCGTTCCTGTATTGTGTGCCAAAGGATGGGGAAGGCCGGACCTATGCATCGGGCCCCCTCATCCCTTTGCCCATCATTGAGGAGCCTTTCCAGAGGATTGCTGTGGATATTGTGGGGCCCTTGGCCATACCCAGCAGCTCGGGAAAACGCTTCATCCTGACAGTCGTGGATTATGCCACACGTTACCCAGAGGCCGTCGCATTATCATCCGTCAGGGCTGACAAGGTGGCAGATGCACTTCTCACCATCTTTGCCCGTGTAGGATTCCCCAGAGAGATGCTCACGGATCAGGGGACCCAGTTTATGTCCAATCTTATGCAGAGCCTCTGTAAGAAAATACAGGTGCAGCACCTGGTAGCCAGTCCGTATCACCCACAGACAAACGGTCTCTGCGAACGATTTAACGGGACCCTCAAGCAGATGCTTAAAATGCTTGTGGATACCCATGGGCGAGACTGGGAGCGTTATCTACCGCACCTGCTATTTGCCTACAGAGAGGTACCTCAGGCCTCAACGGGTTTCTCACCCTTTGAGCTCCTATATGGGAGGAGGGTACGGGGCCCCTAGATCTCCTGAAGGAATCCTGGGAGGGAGAATTGGTTTCACCCGAAGTCTCTGTAATCGACTATGTCCTAAAATTTAGGGAAAGAATGCAGGAACTGACTGGTATTGTCCATGAGAACATGGTTCAGGCACAGGCGAATCAAAAGAGGTGGTATGATAGGAATGCTAGGGAGAGGGTGTACGAGGTGGGTCAGAAGGTATGGGTACTGGTCCCTATGACCCAGAACAAACTCCAGGCGGCATGGGAAGGCCCGTATCCCATTCATAAACGCTTAAATGATGTGGACTATGTAGTCACGATCGATCATGTTCGCAAGAAGCACAAAGTCTTTCATGTGAATATGATCAAGGCGCATCATGACAGGGATACGTCCGTCCTGCCGGTCTGCAGTTTACCAGAGGAGGGGAAAGCGATAGCCTGCCGGATTTAGTGGCTGCAGCACAGGAGGTAGGTTCCCTTGAGGATGCTGTAGTTAACTCACAGCTGTCTGGGTTTCAGAAATCCCAGCTGTGGGAGGTACTTAACCCCTTTCTCGACACTTTTACCGGGAGACCTGGAAGGACTCCCCTGGCCACTCACCACGTGGACACTGGGGATCATCTGCCGATTAGACAAACGGCCTATCGAGTCTCCATAGAGGTGAGAGCAGACATGAAGAGAGAGGTAGAGGAAATGTTAAGGCTGGGTGTGATCCAGGCATCTCAAAGTGCGTGGGCATCACCTGTAGTGCTTGTCCCCAAAAGGATAAGACCACACGCTTTGCGTGGACTACAGAAAGCTAAATACCATCACCGTTTTTGATGCGTACCCAATGCCCCGCATAGATGAGCTGTTGGACCAGCTAGCCAATGCCCAGTACATAACCATTATGGACTTGAGTAGGGGGTACTGGCAGATTCCCATGTCCCCTAGGGCCCAGGAGAGATCCGCCTTTATCACTCCTTTTGGGCTCTATGAGTTCAAGGTAATGCCCTTTGGCATGAAGAATGCCCCTGCCACATTCCAGCGCTTGGTGAACCAGCTGTTGGACAAGTTTGAAGGGTTTGCTGTTGCTTATCTGGATGACATCGCCGTGTTTAGTCAGACCTGGGAGGATCACTTGACCCACCTGTCACAGGTGCTCAAGCGAATCCAGGATGCAGGACTTACCATCAAGCCTGGAAAGTGCCAGATAGGCCTGTCTGAGGTGCAGTACCTTGGGCACCAGGTAGGTGGAGGGACGCTTAAGCCAGAGCTAGGGAAAGTAGATGCCATCTCCAATTGGCCTACCCCTAAGACCAAAAAGCAGGTTATGTCCTTCTTAGGGACAGCTGGGTACTATAGGAAATTTGTCCCCCACTATAGCACTCTAGCAAAACCTTTGACAGACCTCACAAAGAAGAAGCTACCACAAATAGTTAACTGGACAGCAGACTGCGAGAGGTCTCTGTCAGCGTTGAAATCTGCTCTTGCAAGCTCTCCAGTCTTGCAGAGCCCAGATTTTACCCGCAAGTTTGTGGTTCAGACTGATGCTAGTGCCTATGGCCTAGGCGCAGTGCTCAGCCAGGTAAACCCTGAAGGGGATGAGCACCCCATAATGTATTTGAGCAGGAAGCTCCTACCAAGGGAGGTGGCCTATGCCACTATAGAGAAAGAATGTCTGGCCATTGTATGGGCTTTACAGAAATTGCAGGCATACCTGTATGGGCGGAAGTTTACTGTGGTGACCGATCACAACCCCCTCAGTTGGTTACATCGGGTGGCAGGTGACAACGGAAAGCTACTGAGATGGAGTCTGGCCTTGCAACACTATGACTTTACTATCCAGCACAAAAGGGCAGTGAGCATGGTAACGCAGATGGGTTATCGCGTCAGGGTGAGGCGGCAGAGCATGGCTTGTGATATTGATTGCTATATCAATGATCTCATGCCATGTCATGAAGGGGAGGTGTAACGAAAATCTGAGATAGATAGATAGATAGATAGATAGATAGATAGATAATTTTTCCTCAACTTGCAGTATCAATAGCTGATTGTATTGTATATCAGGGTCTTTGGATCTATTAAGGACATGCAAATTGTACTTTCAGGTGCCAACCAGTCTGAAAGTATATGGGAAGCCTCCATTTAGCACTGGCCTGCTAATTACAAGCCATTTGGGCATCCTAATGAAGACCTGGGAGGGGGATACTTAAAATGCACAGCCACTCCAGACATGTTGGCTGCTAGACCAGTGGGTGGTCTGACCCATGCAGTAGATGAATGAAATAATATCTGAAGCCATAACTCCGACCTCATAACACCCACATCCTCAGAACCCTAATAATTGTGTTCAGCCTGACATTGGCTTCGGGGAGAATCCAGACACCCCATACTGGACAGGAGGCATTTCTTGGTATTAAGGATCTGGCCTTCTGGAAATCATAACCCAATCATATTTGGTGTCTGTATTACCGTGGCGGGCGACTGAGATTATGGGATCTCATCTGTACCCGCAGTCCCTATCATACGGTGAGGAATCACCGTGATTCATTTTGCCACATCGGTCAGCCTTGTGGGAAGGTGGGGCAAAAGCCTGAATAATATCAGACGGCCCAGAAGGCTGGACCGAAAGGCGGGAGGTTCCCTTACAGCCCATCCCTCGGCTGAGGGGTGATAAAAATGGGTGTTTGGGAACAGGTAAGTGTCAGCCATTTTGGGGATCCACATCGTTTGGAGTGACTGCCCATATCTTCAGCTGTCCCCACAGCCGGAATATAACTGCTGCATCTCAGTAAGCCAATATTCTGTATTTTATCCCTTTTATTTTATCTGTTTACTGCATTGTTATTGTATGTATATTTTTGTTTTTATCTTTTATCTGACACTTTCTTTTGTATTGCACTGCACTATTGTGTATTAAATTTAAACATTAATAAGTCCCTTCCTTGTGGTCTTATAGAACTTGCTCTTTCGAAGGGAATAGCGTTATCGGTAGTGTTTCCATATAGATAACTGGTGTTACCGTGGTAATTTTGGGTTAATAGAATATAGTATGAGTATAGGCCCCTATTGCCTTATAGTATAGGTGGTGGCAGTGATTGTGATAGAAAATATTGGGGGTGTTAGAATCTAGGAGAGTAAGTTAGCATAATTCCGTCATCTTGAATAGGTGGGTGGGAATTTATGTGGTAACTTGATGAGCTCCTTAGTATAATTCGCCCCAGTGACGTGACCCGGGAGTAGGGATCATCACAATATATAACAAACAAAGAGATCCAGCAGCACTCAAAGTTAAAAACGGGTGCAATCCTTCACTGACGACCGACCGCGTCGTCACAGTCATATACATCCAAAGAATTGAAGCAGCACTCCAGATATGGTGAAGCAAATGGTGGACCGACTTTATTCCCCTTGCAACGTTTCAACTGCACAATGCAGTCTTTCTCAAGCATACAAATGGTGCATACAAGGGGTATTAAATACCCATACAAATTAACAACATGATTAGACATCATTAGTGAAAAACAGCTAATTTGTGTACATAATTGTAAATATTCAATATAAAATTCATATTGCCGTGCATATAAAAAATCCACAAAACATCTCCATATATCCATATAATCAAAAAAAACATAGTGACATGATCGTAGTCATAAAGTGCATAAGTGCCAATAAAATATTCCACATGTGTATACAGTATATCATGATTAGTGGAAAGGTGAATTAATACAACAAACATCACCTGTGTATACTTCATATTACAAATACTACTCACACAGCGGTGTATAGCCATCGTGGTCATCGTTGGCGTCCCTGAGAACCTACTGCGCATGCTTGAACAGACAAGGTTCGACGTCATCAACAGGTCACGTGAGTCATCACATGACCAACCTTGGCAACGGAGGACGCTCAGCACTAACGAAGTTCCGGAAGTAGCAACGAGGAGGAGGCGAGAGGAGACCCAACCCGGCAGCACATGACATGTCACGTGTGCCGTAGCCAGAGCAACCTGTCACCAACTCAACGCCGCATCCTACCGGACCTGCCGATACCTGCCGCAAAGAAAGGCAGAGGCAATAGGGATCAATATTGGAGCAGAAAAAAGGAGAAATAATAGGACCATCACAAAAGGATAATAAAATGAGTTATCTTTAATGTCGACCACTCCCAGGGGCACCACAATATATAGCAAAAAAGGAAGGTACCCGCAGCCGTACCATGTATAATGGTAATAACTGCTGGGACAATTATGGGGACTGCGCACCAGGGCAAAACTGCCTCAGGAGCCCAGAGCCCAAATATAGCCTCCAATACTAGTGTGGCCGCCCCTTATGGTCTATAACAATAAATATAGTCTGTTGAATATACAATGCTCGGAAGGTCCCATATTCTGCTCCAAAAGATAAATGTATATCGTGTAGACCACTGATGGGGTACACCACTGGATAAAATTCAAGTTGAGTAACTAGAAAAAATAGGAAAAATAGGAAAAATAGTATAAATAGAATTATACAATCCCAATATTCATAAAATTTGATAAAAATACACCATCTGTAACTACGTATCCAGTACTGGATGAGTACTCCAATTCAACAAAAGAGGGGGTGTCACCCTATATAATATTCCATCTGAATTCTACATTCAATCCTTGTGGTTTAAGTGATTGCAGACGATGTATCCATCTAAGTTCACATTGTTTAAGAGCCAAAGCTCGATCACCTCCTCTGGAGGATATGGAGATCTGATCAAGAATAGTAAAACGCAGATCACTTTCACTGTGTCCCAATTGCACAAAATGGCTAGGGACAGGTAAGTCCTTCCTTTTCTGTCTGATGGAAAATCTGTGGTTATTCAGACGTGTTTTCATGTCACAAGTGGTCTCCCCCACATATAGGAGGCCACAAGGACATTGCAACACGTAAACCACATATGAGCTATCACAAGTAAGAAACTTTCTAATGTCATATTCAATACCTGTATTAGGATGTCTGAAATGTTCACCTTTCATCATGTTCACCTTTCATTACAATTGTAAGTACATGATCAAAGGTGAACATTTCAGACATCCTAATACAGGTATTGAAGGGGGACCCTTATCTATGGATAGGAAATAGAACGGCCACCCCTGACAAACCCTAAGCTGGCACCTGTCTGCCCTGATACCCTAGACGGGGTGTAAACCCATGCGGCGAGCAGGATGCCTAAACCCTGAGTCACCCTAAGAAGACTAGACTGGGGAAAGGCAGATGGGAGCACTAGTCACCATCACTCATGTCTAGGAGAACAACAGGGGAAGACAGCAACAAACAAACAATCTCCAGCAGAGATAGACTTATCCAGTCACGAGCAGAGAAGGTGATCCCAATAACGACAGTCCACGCCAGACAAGAGCTCCACAGCAATACTGTCAAATGATCTCCTTCAAAGGTCAGAATAGCACTGGAAGTAAGGACTATATCTGGCAATGACTGCAAGTTAAACTGAAACTAATATAGTAGCTGGGAGTGGCAGACAGCACTCACCTGAGAAGAATGCCTACAAACTCCCAGTCAGGACAAAAAGGTTCACAAGGCAAAACCCGGATGACATACCCTGAACCACGGAGCAAACTCACAAGCTATCGCGAGTAGCAAGTCGCTGCGACCTTCTCCTCCCAGACCTGTCTGGATCAGTCACAGTCGTGACATATACACAGGTGATGTTTGTTGTATTAATTCACCTTTCCACTAATCATGATATACTGTTTACACATGTAGAATATTTTATTGGCACTTATGCACTTTATGACTACGATCATGTCACTATGTTTTTTTGATTATATGGATATATGGAGATGTTTTGTGGATTTTTTATATGCACGGCAATATGAATTTTATATTGAATATTTACAATTATGTACACAAATTTGCTGTTTTTCACTAATGATGTCTAATCATGTTGTTAATTTGTATGGGTATTTAATACTCCTTGTATGCACCATTTGTATGCTTGAGAAAGACAGGACAATCGACGAGGGGCAAGCCAAGAGTTCCATGGCAAATTGTGCCAGCTCTGGCCACAGGTTAAGCCTGCACACCCAGTAGTCCAGGGGTTTCTCGCTTCTCAGAGTGTGCACATCGGCCGTTAACCCGATGTAGTCGGACACCTGTCTGTCTCGGCTTTCCCTAATGCTGGATCCGGAGAGCGGCTATCGATGGGTTGGCTGCAAGAATGATCTCATATCCGAAGTGACCAACACATCTTCACACCGCCCTCTTCGAGCAGGCGCAGTAGGATTGGTGCCTGCACCTGTTTTGCTGTGGGTGGAAATTCCTCTACCAGCGCCTGCAACAGCAGAATGCTGCATCTCTCGCAGCAAGGCCTGGAAATACTGCATTCTGCCAGCCCTCTGTGATGCTGGTAACATGTCCTCCCAGTACTGGTCGTTGCCCTTTATTCTTTTTATACAGGGGTCCCTCTTCAAACACTGGAGCATGAAGGCCCCATTTGCCCTAAATTTAAAGTGGTTGAGTGCCCTGGCTCCTGCTCATTGCCCAGGAGAATGTCGTCCTCTGTCTCCTCCCCCCAGCCACGGACAACACCAGGGATCCCCAAAAAGTTTAAATCCTGCTCTTCTTGCTCCTCCTCCTCCTCCCCCCAGCCACCATCCTCCTCTGACTCCTCTTCAGACTCCTGCTGATTTGTCTCAGATGGGGTAATTCACCTTAGGAATTCATTCAGCATTGCTACTTCCTCATCTTCCAGCTCCTGCTCCTCGATGGCTTGATCAATGACACAACGCAATGCACGCTCCAGAACGAAACCATAAGGTACGATTTCACTGATGGCGCCCTGTCTGCAACTGACCAGTTTGGTGATCTCATCAAATGGCCGTAGAAGTCTACATGCGTAGCGCATGAGCAGCCACTGGCACGGTGAAAAGAAACCATGCTCCCCAGAACCTGTCCTACTGCAGAGTTTGTACAGGTAGTCATTAACGGCACGTTGCTGCTGGAGCAGCCTATCAAGCAAATACAAGGTCAGATGTCTGACCAAATCGGATGTCTGACTGGCAAGTGGTGTCACTGCTGACTATCAGCAAGGCGAGCCATGGCCGTGTAAGATCTTCTAAAATGGTCAGAGATTTTCCTGGCCTGCCGCAAGACATCCTGGACCCCAGGGTACTTGGCAACGAATCGCTAAGTTCAGGACGTGTGCCATGCAGGACATGTCTGTCATTTTGCCCTGTTTCAGAGCACTCAGCAGATTGGCACCGCTGTCGCACACCACTTTACCAACTGTCAAATTGAGCGGGTTTAGCCACTGATCAGCCTGTGACCGTAGAGATAAAAGCAGTGCTGCATCGGTGTGGCTCTTGGTTTCCAGGCACAACAGCCACGGCACAGAATGCCAATGTCTCACCTGGGACATCGAATAGGTTCTGGGTAGCTTGAGGGGCGCAGCGGAAGAGACGGTAGCAATGGAAAAGGAGGAGTCAGCCGAGGAGGAGACGGAGGAGGGAGTAGGAGGAGGAGAAGAAGAGGCAGGCCTGCATGTAATCCGTGGCGGTAACACCATATCCACACTGGAGCCACGGGTTACATGCTTGATGGCCATCAGAATGTTCACCCAGTGGGCAGTAAAAGTTATGTACCTTCCCTGCCCGTGTTTGCTAGACCACATGTCTGTGGTCAGATGTATCTTGGCACCAACACTGTGAGCCAGAGATATATTCACTTGCCGCTGAACATGGCCATTTAGCTCTGGGATGCCCTTCTGGGAGAAATATTTCCTTCCGGGGACCTTCGATTGCGGTGTGCCAATGACCACAAATTTTCTAAAGGCCTCCGAGTCCACCAGTTTATATAGCAGTAGTTGGCGGGCTAGCAGTTCCCACAAGCCAGCGGTCAGCCATTGGGCAAGAGGGTTATCTGGCGTCATCAAATTTTACGCTCTAACATTTGGGCCACGGAAGCCTGCCTTCTGCCAGAGGAACACGACGACGGCATGGTGGAAGGTGGAGTGGAGGACAAATGGGAGGAGAGAGGAGAAGATCCAGGACGTGGAGTGCTGTGAGTGTGGCTTTGTTGGTTCTGACAGCATTGCTTCCACTGGGCTCGGTGCCTTCTTAAGGTGGTTGTCACTAGGTGAGTGTTGGGCTTACCGCAACTTATGCATTGACAGCACAGGCTGCAGACGGCAACACTGTTGCCAGTAGCTGACACGTTAAAAAAAGCTCACACTGCTGAGCCATGTGCCGACGTCCTGGGAGTGCCAGAAGTGACCGTGCATAGTGGATGGCTCGCTCCAGATACATTTGCAGTCTGCTTTTTGTCTCCTATGCCCTGCCAGTTTTGCCTGATTCTCCTCCCTCTCTGCTGCTCTGTCTCTCCCTCTGAACTCCCTCCTCTTCCTCTCTTGTGGGCACCCACGTGACGTCCATCGACACATCATCATTGTCACCTTCACCACCACTGACATTTTAGATCTTGGAGTAGGCAGCGACAGCTGCCCCCTATTTAGTATAATGATCCTCAATGACCCTCCATACAGTATGATGACCACCAGAGCCCCCATTCAATATAATGATCCCCAGTGACCACCATACAGTATAATGACCCCAGTGCCCCCTCCTACAGTATAATTCCCAGTGTGGGGGGCCAAAGGGCCCACATGAACCTGGAGCTGGCCCTGCTTCCAGCCACATAATCACAAGTTATTTTCTGTCAGGTGAATACCTAATTTTTAAGGCCTGTACTCCTGTGGCCTAAAATAAAAATCTTCTAGGCTCCAGCAGGGCACATTTTTGAGAGTTCCCCTTTAAGATGCATAAAAATAGCCCTTGATTATTTTTGGGGGGAGTTTTTGCCAATGATCCCCCTCTGGTATGTCACTGTCCATGTTGTGGGACTATTTGCGCACTTCTGGTAAGTATTTGGTGGCTGCAAATATGACCTGAAGGTTTTTCAGGTTTGCCTGCAATTAAAGTCAATGGGGCCTGCTGCGAACACGCTGTTCATGAACATTTGATTTTGAACGCTTAGTTGCGTTCGCTAACCGTCCCGGCCGATGTTCGGCCATCACTAGCCCTCACAGGCAGGGTGCTCTCTCTTTCTGTATCAGTTTGTAACTCATCTTGTTCATGCTTATTGCAATTGTTTTGTAATATGTATGTACACCTCTTTTCATATGTACAGCGCCATGGGATAAATGGTGCTTTAAAAATAATAATAATAGTAATAATAATAATAATACCCATTGGTTGTGATGTAATTTGCAGCCTGTTAAAGGTTTTGTTTGCATGTTCCGAACATGTGTTGAATTTGAAAAATTGGAGTCTTGACTCTTCAGTGAATTTTTTGTAAAAGTATGGATGGCCACATGTAGGTCAACCTAGTCCTGACCATTGGAGTAAAGGACTGCACAGTTTCTGTATTTTGTGTTTGTTGTATATAAAACATACATTGTGTTAAGACACTCTGAATTGTTACCAGAAAGATAATATTTTCAATAAAAGCCTAGTCTGTTTACCTAGCAAAGTTCACAAGAGATGCCATAGCCTTCCATCTACAGCTAGTTATATTTTAATATACTTACCTTTATAGCATTCATCATGTGTTTTCTTGCACTAAGACTTCCATTAAAATGTAGAGTTCACACTGAAACTCTATATAATGGAGGTGTGTTTGAAATATTTTACTCGGCAGAGCCTATGTTTATGTATATTACTGTTTTACAATAAACATTCCCTCCATCAGAACAGTCCCATTTCAGAAAAGGGAACGGTAAGAGGGTCAATTTTGTGTATGGATCTTGACCCTGACACAGTGCTTCCCTAATTGAGGCAGATACAGAGTTCGAAGGAAAATAACTTTACTTCAATTGAAGCAAAAAGCATTAATAGTTTCAAACGTCGGCACTTATCTTGGTGGTTGCATTACAAATGGGTACAGTTGCAAATCATGGCATACAACTTGGTGCTTACAGAAATTAATGTGAATAGGCGTTAGCAGTTTCACTAGAATGGCACATAACTTTATTGTTACAGTTCTCAGATAGGCACACAACTTTTTTTTTTTTTTTTACAGTCTTGAACAGACTCATTGAGCAACTCTAGGAGCAAGTTTCTTTTCTGAGCTCTTCCAACTTTGGTGTCATGTTCAATGCTCAATCTCTATCCAACTCCTCTCTGCACTTATATTATTGTTAAACATACTCCTTCCAAGCAGTGCTGATTTTGGATGTTGGTGACCAGATGTTTTTAAATACTATTTGAAAAGATGCATATCTTGTAACTATAATAAATGAGCACATCAATTGTTTTTTAGAAGGTGCCACCCTTTATTTCTCTTCTTCTTTTGTCCAATTATCTATTGTTCCTCCAACTTCCGAAACCAGCATTGTCGGAAGATGGTGTTTAACCATAATATTTGTGCAAAGAGGAGGGGGGGAGAGATTGAGCATTGAACATGACGCCACAGTGCAAAAAGGCAAGGAGAGGATTTATGTTATAAATATCCAAGTGGGAGAGCCTGGGAATGGTGAGCTGTATCTGAAAAATATTTGAGCTTTGTTGTTCCATTTGGTCAGAGTACTCTGAGGTGTATATGTTAATCCTGAATTTTTATTGAGAGCCTGTGTTGTGAAGACAGTTTACCTTATTGTAGCCAGAGTTAGGTACTGTAGCTCTGTGAAGATATATATATATATATATATATATATATATATATTTATTGTAAGGAATCAGTTAGCGGGGTGTCATCTCCTGGGTACACAGGCACCGTTCAGCAGGCACACCATAGACATTGCAGTCCAAACAGCAGGGTAGTCATTTAACCGGTCACCTGGCGCAAAGGTACGTACTTGGGCACTGCGGTTATACACCCTTTGTTGTGCCCCCTGAGCCTGGGCCATATGTTCACGTACAATTGGCATCACCGCAGCTATACGATTTTGCATTTGTGCCACATGTTCTATGACACTTCTATAGGGAGTAGCTTCTTCTTCCCAGGTTTCTTTTGCTATATCTAACAGACCCCTAGGGTGGCGTCCATATAGCAACTCAAAGGGGGAGTAGCCCGTGGATGACTGAGGGACTTCACGGATGGCAAACATGAGATAGGGGAGAAGGAAATCCCAGTTTTTCCCATCTTTGTCCACCACTTTCTTAAGCATGGCTTTTAGAGTTTTGTTAAATCTCTCTACCAGTCCATCAGTCTGGGGATGGTAGACAGAGGTACGCAGCTGTTTAACTTAGAACAGTTTACATAACTCCTTCATGATACGGGACATAAAGGGGGTACCCTGATCTGTTAGGATCTCTTTTAGAACACCTGCACCAACTCTTTAGCTATGGCCTTGGATGTTGTACTACGAGTAGCATAGTCCATGATTACGAGAATATGTTGGTGGCCTCGAGCAGAGTTTACAATGGGCCCCACCAGATCCATTGCTATCCTCTCAAATGGAATCTCCATGATTGGTAGAGGTACCAAGGGACTACGATAGTGTGGTGAGGTACAGACCACAAAAAGAAATATATAACAAACAAAATTCTAAGCCTCTCCGGCTCTAACTATACAGCAGGAAACCTAACTGCACAAGTGCCGACCTAACACCGGGCACCAAACAAAATAACAAGGTCCATACCTCTAGGAGTGCTCTCTCAGTCTCTAAGCATGTAACCTGTTCCCAGGTGGAGCAAGCTGTGTCTGTATTCTCAGCCTTATATCAGACTAGCACTCCTGAGGAGTGATTACCTGACAGCCCAAAACCCGGACTGTCCGGATGGAGTGGGGGGCCACCCTTCTCTCCCCACTCCAGCAACACAGGCCCTAAAACCAGGTTTTTATACAAACCCGAATTGCAGAGACGTTTGCATAGATCGCTGAACATTTCCCTGGTTGCTTTTTAAATGACAGAAGTGAGGAATCTTGAACACACATAGACCCCGTCCACCACTTCTCCAGACACTCTGTCACATTATATATATATTTTTTTTATAGGGAACCACTTGCAAAGCTCACAGGATAAATTCTAATAATGAAAGACCTTCCATCTCAGCAGAACCAGAGCATCAGGGCACTGTACTATGAGCAGTCTGCAACCACTTGCAGAACCATCAGGTCACCACCTCAATTAGGTCACATACTTCCCAAACTGAGCTGAAGTAACTAGTCACTGCCCTCTCTATTACTGCTTATTATATAACAAGAGGCATGCCAACCACCTTTTGCACGGAGTCTATGAAGCACTATGGCTTTGTGTCCTCTCACACCATCTAGAGACCCATCTTGTCCATGTTCCCAAGACTATGGGTACATGAACAAGCACAGCGGTGTACATTGTATAGCGGCTACATTTGCAGCCCCTGCACATAGGCCATGTGACTGATGAACAGTACATTACTAGCCTAGGAAAAGGCAGCAGTGCTTAAGAGTGCCATGACCTCTTCAAGCAGCTGATCAGTGGGGTTAACCACTTGGATAGATCTTCAATATTTATTTTACTCCAGTAAAATCCAATCGAGTAAGATGCTCAATAGTGATGAGCGAGCATGCTCGGCCGAGTATTGGTCTGGTTCGAGCATCGCTATGCTCGGCACTTGGCTTTACTCGGCCGAGCACCACGTGTATTTGTCGCATTGCTCGAGTCTCCTCCCCGCACGTTTGGCGCCTTCTAAGCAGCCAGTCAAGGTCCAGGTAAGTAATTCCCCTCAGTGTAAGGCCATAGCCATGTTAGCTGTAAGCCTTACACTGATTGGCTGCCCGAAACACGTGATACAATTTCATATAGGAGCTGAGGTCAGGGAGAGCAGACAGTAGGCAGGAACAGATGGCGTTTTGCTCTAAACTTACTGATTTCACTACAAAAACCTTATTGAAAGACCTAACAGTCCTTTTAAGGACTAGAGTGTGTGTTGACAGCAGTGCAGCACCTTTTTTTTTAAGAAGGGGTTTGCTTCAGCACTATCAGGGACAGGCGTCAACAGGAAGGGACAGATAGTGCAGGGCTTGAAAATCGCTTTTTTAGCTTCTAAAATACAGAAAGATTTCAGATTAGTGACATCTACAATACACCATCATTAAGCAGTGTGTTGGGCAGATATTATAAAAAGGGGCTTATTCACTACAGTGTTACTTGGTACTGAGATATACACTGCACCATCAGAGAAATTATTTGTTGTGGGAAATTAATCTAACTTCTGCCACATCTGTGTGTGCGTTCGATCCGCAACCGTTATATTAATTACTCCAGCAGAGAGTGATTTATATTTTGGCCATAGTTAACTAGTTTTGGGCACATCTGTGTGTGCGTTTAGGCCGCAACCGTATATACAGTATTCCCGCAGAGAATACATTTTATTTGGGACAAATTTTTATCCAATATAGAACTATATTCGAATACAGTGTGTATTGTTAAAATTACACTATCTCTGGGCTAGTGTAGTGCCGAAAATCTTTATTGTTCTGTATCCAGTACATTACAGCAAGCCAATACAGTGTGTATTGTAAAAATTACATTATCTCTGGGCTAGTGTAGTGCCAAAAATCTGTATTTCTCTGTCTCCAGTACATTATTGCAAGCCAATACAGTGTATATTGTAAAAATGTAATTATCTGAGGATTACTGTAGTGCAGAAAATTTGTATTTCTCTGTCTCCAGTAGATTATAGCAAGCCAATACAGTATGTATTATAAAAATTTCATTTTCTGTGGCCTAGTGTAGTGCTGAAAATCTGTATTTTTCTGTATCCAGTACTGTCCTGCATTAGAAAACTGTCTTTAGCAGACAGTAAAACAATCAGCTTCTATGAGGAGGTAAGTTCTAGACTTGACAACGGTGAATCAATAGATGTCGTATATCTGGACTTCTCCGAAGCATTTGACACTGTACCTCATAAAAGGTTAGTATATAAAATGAGGATGCTCGGACTGGGAGAAAATGTCTGTATGTGGATAGGTAACTGGCTGAGTGACAGAAAACAGAGGGTGGTTATTAACGGTAGATACTCAGATTGTGTCACTGTCACTAGTGGGGTACCTCAGGGGTCAGTATTGGGTCCTATTCTCTTCAATATATTTATTAGTCATCTTGTAGAAGGCCTGCACAGTAAAATATCTATTTTGGCAGATGACACTAAACTGTGTAAAGTAATTAACACTAAAGAGGACAGTTTTCTGCTACAGAGGGATCTGGATAGATTGGAGGCTTGGGCAGAGAAATGGCAGATGAGGTTTAACACTGACAAATGTAAAGTTATGCACATGGGAAGGAATAATGCAAGTCACCTGTACATATTAAATGGTAAAACACTCGGTAACACTGACATGGAAAAGGATCTAGGAATTTTAATAAACAGCAAATTAAGCTGCAAAAACCAGTGTCAGGCAGCTACTGCCAAGGCCAATAAGATAATGGGTTGCATCAAAAGGGGCATAGATGCCCGTGATGAGAACATAGTCCTACCACTTTACAAATTGCTAGTCAGACCACACATGGAGTACTGTGTACAGTTCTGGGCTCCTGTGAACAAGGCAGACATAGCAGAGCTAGAGAGAGTTCAGAGGAGGGCAACTAAAGTAAAACTGGAATGGGGCAACTACAGTACCCTGAAAGGTTATCAAAATTAGGGTTATTCACTTTAGAAAAAAGACGACTGAGGGGAGATCTAATAACTATGTATAAATATATCAGGGGTCAGTACAGAGATCTGTCCCATCATCTATTTAGCCCCAGGACTGTGACTGTGACGAGGGGACATCCTTTGCGTCTGGAGGAAAGAAGGTTTGTACACAAACATAGAAAAGGATTCTTCACTGTAAGAGCAGTGAGACTATGGAAGTCTCTGCCTGAGGAGGGGGTGATGGTGAGTACAATAAAGGAATTCAAGACGGGACTGGATGTATTTCTGGAGTGTAATAATATTACAGGCTACAGCTACTAGAGAGAGGTCGTTGATCCAGGGAGTTATTCTGATTGCCTGATTGGAGTCGGGACGGAATTTTTTTCCCCTTAAGTGGGTAAAATTGGCTTCTGCCTCACAGTTTTTTTTTTTGCCTTCCTCTGGATCAACTTGTAGGAAACAGGCCGAACTGGATGGACAAATGTCTTTTTTCGGTCTTATATACTATGTTACTATGTTACATCTACAGACAAAACTATTAATATGAGGAAAGCGAGCACAAAGGGAGGGGGAAGTTGGCGTAATGCTTATGGTTCAATCAGAGGCCGTGGCCCTGGGCAAAATGCTGATTTTGCAAGCAGAAGCAGTGGCCCTGGGTGTGATGCTGATGGTGCAAGCAGAGGGTGTGGCCCTGGGCGTGATCTTGATGGTGCAAGAAGAGGCCGTGGCCCTGGGCGCAATGAACCTGTGCCTACTGCTAGTGCACCTGAAAAAACAAAAAAAATACACCTTACCCAGCTTCATGTCCAACTCAGCTGGGTGGCGCAGGACAACACTGTCAAAGTCGGACCAGTACGAACAGGTGTTCGGTTGGATTGCAGAAGATAATGCTTCCAGTCGGTTAAGCACCACCCTCTCTTCCATAAAGTCCAGTCTCTGTAGCCAAAAGTCTGGTCAACCGAATCCTCACTCTGATCCTCCTTCCTCCCATCATGTCGTGTCTGGCCAAACAAGTGATCCCACATTCGGATATTCACATGACCTCTTTTCCTCGCCAGTACTTGGTTTGGCTCTCTCGCCAAGCACGCCTGAAGAGGTACCTGAGATATTGTGCCCTGATTCCCAACCTCGAGCCTTCATAGTCTCAAGAAGATGATGGTGGTGAATGGCAATCATTCGTTCACGAGGTGGATGATGATGAGACACAGTTGCCAATCACTGAGGTGGTGGTTAGATAAAGTCAAGAGGACGAGTAGAGTGAGGGAGTGGAAGAGGAGGTGGTGGACGATGAGGTCACTGACCCAACATGGGAAGATGAAAAGTCGAGCGAGGACAGCAGTACAGAAGGGGAGCACCGCAACAGTCTGGAAGAGGCAGTGAGGTTGCAAAAGGGAGACATCGGCCCACAGCATAAAGGCTTACAACCGTTACACCGAGCACCCCCATGCGTAAATCTACCTTGCCAAGGGGTAGGTGCTCCGCAGTATGGCGCTTTTTTGAGGAAAGCGCAGACGACAAAAGAGTGGTAGTCTGCAACCTGTGCCATTCCAAAATGAGCCAGGGGGTGAACACTAGCAACCTCACTACCACCAGCATGATCCGCCACATGGCATCCAAGCATCCTAATAAGTGGGCCGAACGCCTGGCTCCACACTCTGCGTCTGCGGGTCCCACCACTGCCTCCACTTCCCCTGTGTTACATACTGCTGGCCAATCCCCTGTCGAAGGCGCAGAGCCGGATGCCCCTTGCCCTGCACCTGGACCTTCTCATGAACCGTCACCAACAACATCCACTTCCCTGTCCCAGCGCAGTGTCCAAATGTCGATAACACAGGCATTTGTACGCAAGAACAAATACCCACCCACAGGCCATAGCATTATGATGCTCAACTTTCAAAATTACTTGCCCTTGAAATGTTGCCATTTAGGCTTGTGGACACTGAGGCCTTCCGCAGCCTGATGTCGGTGGCCGTCCCTCGGTACACAGTCCCCAGCCGCCACTATTTTTCACAGTGTGCCGTGCCTGCCTTACACCAGCATGTGTCCCAGGACATTACCCGTGCCCTGACCAGGGGCTACCCACGCCCAGGATTGTGGGCCCTACATCCATCAGGGTCTTCGCCAGCAGCTATGTTACTGGCTTCAACCCCCACTTTTCCTCCTCCGCCGCCTCCTCCTCCACTTCCACCTCCAACAGCAGTCAGCCATCAGTCTAGATCAGTCGCTAGCTGGAAGCAGTGTAGCCCTGCTGTGGGTAAGCGTCAACAGGAAGTGCTGAAGTTGATCTGTTTAGGGAACAAACAGCACACCGCCGCAGAGCTGTGGCAGGGTATAAGGGACCAGACCGAGCTGTGGCTCTCGCCACTCAACCTACACACAGGCATGGTTGTGTCTGATAATGGTCGTAACTTGGTGGCGGCTTTGGAGCTCGGCAACCTGACGCACATTCCATGCCACTTGTGTGCCCATTTCCGAAAATTGTCCACAGCTTCAGCCGGTCTGTCAACGCTGCAGCAGCTCTTCCGGCTTTCAGCTAACTGACTGTTGTGCAACGTGAGCACGCGGAGGAACTCTACGTTCTAAATGTTGGCCAGGCTTTGTGAGCAGCAGAGGGCAGTTGTGGAATACCAGCTGCAACATGGTCGTCGCCTTTCCAGTCAACTGCCACTATTCACAAACGAGGAGTGGGCATTGATGTCAGACCTATGTAAGGTTTTAAAAAACTTTAATGAATCCAAACAGATGGTTAGTGGCGATAACGTTATTATCCGTGTAACCATCCCACTGCTGTGTCTACTCAAACGATCGCTGCTCAATTAAGGAGGATGCTTTGAATGTGGCAGACGAGGTAATTGGGGAGGAGATGACACAGGGTGATAGCCAGACCTCCCTCAGTTTGTCTTCTCAGCACGAATTGGGGCATGAAGAATAGGAGGAGCTGTAGACACTTGCCTCTGCTACAGAGGCTAGTACCCATGGAACTTTAATTCCCTCTGTTCAGTGTGGATGGGCAGAAGAGGAGGAGGATGAGGATATGGCGAGTCATCCTGAAGTTGACATTGACGTCTTGCCCGTTGGTATTCTGGCACACATGGATGACTTCATGTTCAGCTACCTTTCCGCGACCCTCGGGTTATACGCATTTTAGGCAACACAGATTACTGGGTGTTCACCCTTCTCGACCCCAGCTACAAAGAGAACTTCTCATCTCTCATTCCTATGCTGGAGAGGATGAGTAAAACCATGCACCCCAAAAAATCATGACACCCCACCAGCAACCTTATCCTGAATCGCGGCTTAATGCTACAACGAGGGAAACGTTTTTGAAGATGGTGAAGGAATACATTGCAGACCGTGTCAGTGTCATAAATGATCCCTCAGTGCCTTACAACTACTGGATGTCCAAGCTGGACATTTGCCACGAACTTGCACTCTACGCCTTGAAGGTGCTGGCCTGCCCTGCCGCCAGCGTATTGTCTGAGCGTGTATTTAGGGCTGCTGGTGGCATTATATCAGATAAGCGTATTCGCTTGTCCACTGACAATGCTGACAGGTTGACTCAGATAAAAATGAACAAGGCCTGGATTGCCCCTGACTTCTCCACTCCACCAGAGGAAAGCTGAGCTAATTAAGAACAAAAATCCAATTTAAGCGTATGCCTTATAATATACTCAATCCACAATATTCAGATGCGCCCTTTTCACCCTTTTCAAAAAGGGTATATGTTTCCATATATAATATATGTGCCCTCACTACAATGTTTTGTAGGGTTTGCTCGGCTTCAGGCCCTCACCTCCAATGCGTTATACAGTCTGCTCGCCTGTAGGCCATCACTGCAATGTTTTATAGGGTTTGCTCAGCTTCAGGCCCTTACCTCTAATGTTTTATATGGTCTGTTCACCTGTAAGCCATCAATGCAATGTTTTATGGGGTTCGCTAGGCTTCAGGCCCACACCTCCAATGCTTACCTGTAGGCCATCACTGCAATGTTTTATGGGGTTCGCTCAGCTTCAGGCCCTTACCTCTAATGTTTTATACGGTCTGCTCACCTTTAGGCCATCACTACAATGTTTTATGGGGTTCGCTAGGCTTCAGGCCCACACCTCCAATGCTTACCTGTAGGCCATCACTGCAATGTTTTATGGGGTTCGCTCAGCTTCAGGCCCTTACCTCTAATGTTTTATACCGTCTGTTCACCTGTAGGCCATCACTGCAATGTTTTATTGGGTTTGCTAGGCTTCAGGCCCTCACTTACAATGCTTTATTCGGTCTGCTCACCTGTAGGCTATCACTGCAATGGTTTATGGGGTTCGGTCACCTTCAGTCCCTCACCTCCAATGCTTTGAACGGTCTGCTCACCTGCAGGCCATCCCTGAAATGCTTTATGGGGTTCGCTAGGCTTCAGGCCTTCACCTGCAATGCTTTATACGGTCTGCTCACCTGTAGTCCATTACTGCAATGTTTTATTGGGTTCGCTCACCTTCAGGTCCTCACTTACAATTTTTTATAGGGTCCGTTCATCTTCAGGCCCTCGACTATAAAGTTTTAGAGGGTAACCAGCACGCCCTTGCTCCAAATGTTTTTGAGGGTCACCAGTAGGCCATCAATGATAATTTTTCAAGGGTGTGTATAATGCCCTTTTTTATGTGTAATAAAGGGTGTATTGGAGTGCCGGTTCCTTGTAATTTTTGCCAGCCCTTTCACTTAGAGCATAGGCTTTATGAGTGCAGCAGTGTACCTGAACAATTGTAGCACCATGTGATATATAGGCTGTATCGGAGTGCTTCTTCCTTGTAATTTTTGGCAGCATTTGCACTGTATATACAGATGAATATACAGGAAAGACTGTTTCCTAACAATTTTACCTCTAAATTTTTTTTTTTTGAGGGGGCGGGATTTGGGGTGTGATTTTGTCGCTATTTAAAAGTGGCGGACAACTGGGACAATATGGTTCCCAGCTGCAACATTGGAGTCCAAGATAAACCCAGACATGCTTCCCATGCTGTTCCAGATCCATTTCAGTGATGTTTCTGTCACTTTCTGACCTTTTCCAATGGACCAGTCACCCTACCCTCATCCGAGCAGGGGGTTACTGGTTGTCTCCCATTGACTTCCATTATAATCGAGTGCTCGGCCGAGCGCACACATATCGCTATGTGTTCAGACCGAGTACCCAAACACCCGAACACTTTAGTGCTCGCTCATCACTAATGCTCAATTATACAGGACTAAAAGCTTTACTTTATGGCAGGTGCAGCTTTATTCATCAGAGTGCATTGTTCCTTCGACTTGAAACAGCACTGCTATGCTATGCCAGGATGTAAAGCATGAAGCCCTAGAAAGTATATAGGAAATGTTATGTGGGGGAAAAATGGTACACGTTCCATGAGCCACTATGTATAGAAAGCAAGTTTATCTTTATGCTAGAAAAGGTATATGTCACCAACCTATGTGCCACAAAAGGTGCATAGAATAGGAGATATAGCAAAGAGACCAAGGGCTGTTACCATTATGGGCCTAGGCTCAGATACTACTGATGGCAACTATTAGAATAACACAAGGACACTTTTCTCAGCAGTTATGCTTCACTTAGTGATTCTTCCTGTTCCATTGCATTTCATATATTATCCTGAGATGTGAAAAACAAAAAAAAACCAACATGCAATTCTCGTGCTTACACCCTAGAAAGGGAATTCTTATCATTTGTACCTCAGCGGTTCCTGCTGATTCAGACACTTGTCTTACTGCACGTGTCTCCAGAGAGATCATTTCTATATTGTCCACACCCATCACTTGTCAGTTAACCTGTACCACTGCATATGAGAGGTTAAACCAGGGATTAAATTATTTCTCGCTGGCCAAGGGCTAGAACCGCTCAGAACATGTTGTCAGGATTTATTCTCTCATTTCACATTTATTGGAACATTGCAATTTATCACTTATAACATTGACCTTCTGTATCCCTCGCTTAGATCAAGCTTTTCCAGAGAGCGGTATAGAAGGACAATGGAAAGCAAAGCAGATGTAACTTCTGTGATTTCAGTTATTAACCCCTTAATGACTGGGACATTTTTTTACACATAGTTATTTATCAACAATAGCTGTTTTGTTTTGTTTTTTGTTTGTTTTTTCTCAGCGTCACACACAGCATTTTTTTTTAAAAGTCTACTGCAGTTTTGATGCAGTTTTAGTAGTCAAAATAGATCCAGCAAGAAAAACGTCCATTATATTTACCATTCCTTTTGAATACACTTTCACTTGGGCTCAAAAACTGTAGAGAAGGAACGCCCAGGGAGAGGAGCTGATGTCTCCTCCCTGTTGCGAAGTTAGTAGAAATTACCTTACAGCACGGGAGAAGGTAACAGAGCCACAGCGGGCGACCAGGGATAATAGTAAGTGCAGTGAGATCCATGGACTCTAAATGTCCAGATAGTTATCTTACAATGACCCATGAAAGGTCCTCTTTAATGGGGTATTCTAGTTGATTGGATTGGTTCTGCTTTGAAAGCATTTTGCAGGCTTTACAAATGTATAATATACTGTAATAAGCATTTTTGCACTCTTCTCTAATAATATCTACTTAATTCTTTGTCTCCCTCTGCCTAGTTTACACTCCTGCCTCCCTTAATTACCACCTGACTGCTCTCTCCTGCTGCTGCTCGATCAGGCTCAGTTTCTCTGCTCTGTGTCTAGTCCCAGCTCTGTAAATTTAAATTCTCTTATACCTGGGACTAGCTCTAATTGGAGCTTCTCTGCTCTGAACTTCCTGTCTGCTGATTCCACAAGGCATGTAAGGGAGCAGTGCTCTACATCACCTGAAGGTGGCTTTCTAAATAATCCTGACTTTACGCTAAGTTTTTGTTGTAGCTTTTTCTGTTTCTTTTTTTCAAATTGCCTGAGTAAATCTTGCTCAGTGTCATTTGGTCTTTCTTCATCTGCTTCATATGTTGATTGCTGTTTCAAACTGCTTTCTGTGTCTGCATCTACCTTTTACATAGCTGTCTGTCTGTATTTGTCTGTTTCTGTATTTCTGCTAGTCTGTCAATCTGTCTGAGACGGTCTGCAAATCATAAAGTGTATCTGTATGCTCTTCACTGTGTATCTCTCACAGTTTTCCAGACCTGTCTCTGTATGTATTGTTCTATCTTTCTCACAAACATCACATAACAGAGGATGCACTCTCCACTATGTGTTTCAAGAAGACCTGGAAGAAGCAGACCTGGAAGAAGTAGGGTGCACTTTAGAGGTTGATATGGATCAGGTTAGTTAAGTGTACCACATATCACACCAGAACTACAGGAGTTAAAAAACAGTTATTTTAACCGGAATACCCCTTTAAGGCCTCCTTAACAATGTTGGTGTTTTCCTCACAGCTTGCATTATCATGGAAATCCTGCCATATTGGCTGAGTGTTCTCACTTCTGGTGACAGCTCCGTAACAACACATGGCTTTGGCAATGGATGCTCCAGCCTAAGAATCACAGAGCAGTAGCACTACACAGCCTACCACACAGTACCATGTACCTAGCTTATCCTCTGGCAGAAAGTACATCCCTTGAGGAACCTCAATCACCAGTTCTATGTAAATTTCTCAAATCCCTTCTCTATGTTTTCTCATGTTGTATCAAACTCACCATTTCCCTTCCCGGCAAACATGGTGTTTGGGGATGGGCAAAGCCTTATCTCTCTTACAAGATAAAGGACAGTCACAACAGCATTGCAAACTTGAGGACCTGCACACACATGCTTATGCGACTACAGGTCCTCTTCCGATGTAACACAACATAATAAAGAACATACTAATAGTAATCTTCTTCATCAACACCGTACATAAAATAATGCAGCAGAATCAGTATTTAAAGGACATCTGTCACCAGATTTTAAGTTTAAATATATGCTAATAAGCCTCTAAGAGAAACATGGGTGTTGCTGTTACTTCTAGAGTTTCAACTCTCTCTGCCACTGCTGCACCCCCTGCACTTTGACTTTAGGAGAAGTGAGGGCCAGATGTGATTACTTTTATGCTGCCCTGTCAACCAAAGTGCATATGGCACAGCAGTTGCAGAAAGAGCTGAGACTCTTAGTGTGACATGCACACCCCCATTGCTCCCAGAGGATCATTTGCGTACACTAAAACATTATTACAAGCACAAATGGAGCAGGTCAACCAGTTTCATAGGTACAATTCTTCTGAAAGATGCCCTTTAAAAGTGGAACATGAGCACAGCTATAAACATATACAGGGCACGGTAACCTAGGTACATCATAAAGAGATCATGTTTACCATGTGAAACCCGTGATGCAGGGAAAACACATAAAATAGTCCATAGTATGTACACAGGGGTGGCAACTTCAACACATTGTCCTCGTTAAAGGTTTTTTCTTATCATAAATTGATGGTATATTGATAAAAGTTGCCATCACTTTATGATTGACAGACCCTTGACTTCTGGGATCCCCACTAATGTTAAGAACTACGAGGTGGCAGTGTTAGATTAGTTATACGTTCCCTTTTAGGGTTTCGCTGGACAGCAGCGCTCCCAGAGATCTAATTGTACAGGAAATTTCAGCCAGCCTTATTCATTTGAAAAACAATATTATGAAGGGCTCCTTGTCCAATTCTTCTTGGGATCATGAGGCCTCAGAGGTCAGACCCGAACTGATCATAAAGTGATGCCATATCATTGCAACCTCTTAAAATGAGAATACCTCTTTAATTAATACATGTTTTATGCCTTTTCTTCACTTGTTGACACGATTATTGAATGATTTCTTTAGAAAAAAAAATAAAAATAACTTTAAGCATCATTCTAGGATCACATGAGACTAAAGGCAACAACACATTAATGGGGTTGTCCAGGATTAGCAAAAACATGGCTGCTTTCTTCCTAAAACATCACCACCCCTTTCCACAGAATGTGTGCTGTAGTGCTGCTCAGTGGTGCACCTAGCCTTTCTGCTGTCTGAGCCGAAAACTGAAATAAATGTGGTAGGTGACGGCTCCCTCCTATAGAGAAATGGCAGCGGTGCTCAGTCCAAAAAAGCTTACCCAGGGCTTTTAAACAATGTGATAGGAATATATGGATTAATGGACGGCACTCAAAATCATAAGGGGTATATGGATATTATTTATTAAATTCAATAGGATAAAAATAAAATAAAATAAAATGAAGAGTATAAGTGTGTATACACCAGTGTTTGGTATTTCTGAAATGTAGATGTGCACAATCTTAGTATTGCTATGAGGTAGTATTGGGTG
The DNA here is from genome assembly GCA_033119425.1 of Bufotes viridis. Taxonomy (NCBI): domain Eukaryota; kingdom Metazoa; phylum Chordata; class Amphibia; order Anura; family Bufonidae; genus Bufotes; species Bufotes viridis. Next base: position 538,321,828 of record CM065590.1, on the reverse strand, counting down.
GAAATAGTTCCTTAAAAGGATGAAAATTTTATACAGTAAAAAAGGTAAAGTTCATCAATAAAAGGAATAGTCGCGATATTCGTCAATAAAATTCATAAAAAAAATAGAAAAAACATCCAAAAGATTCATAAAAGATTCATTAAAAAGTTCATAGAAAATTCATCAGATAATTTATCAAGAAATTCATCAAAAAGGGATTGTCTGCAGAAAGTTCATCAAATAGTTCATCAAGGAGTTTGTCAGGATGATTCACCCAGATTTTATATTAAATTCAGTATAGTCCTTGATTGAAAATATTATATTAATGCTATGGCACATACAGTGAGTACCCCAGTTGTTAAAAGTGGAGACTATCTGTAGTTACTGATTTAAGTGACAGTATGATAAACAGTTCATAGTCAGAGCCCCATGTAAGAGATATATATATTCTAACACGTATTTTATATATTTGCAATATTTTATTCACTATCTTAATCACTTTTAGCTTATTGTTTTCATTTTTATCAGATTTTTATCGTGTTCAATCACATATCAGTCCCACACATGAGTTTATAACTCCAAAGGCCGCCCCCCCCCCTTCTTTTCTTTTTACACTGGATTACAATCCAAATTGATCTAAATAAGGGTTAACACTTTTCTAAAAAAGTGCCTGCCACCTACCAATCAATCAACCAATCACCTAAAACTGAATAAATATGGGCAAAGGGACTATGACAGCTTACACCCACTGAGAAAGGAGCTGTGAGCTCTGAAACGCGTATGGGGAAAAAAGCAGTCATAAGTCCCATTCTTCTGACTACCGATAGCAGCAGAGAATTATCAACTTCTCAAATATTAACATTTTGGCCAAGATTTCCTTCCCCCAAGAAGTAAAAATTCATCAGAGAGGCCCTTTGAAACTCCTCCACATTGGAATCCCTCCAGAATCGAGCACGAGGAACGCTATACTCCGACCGGTGACTACATCCGCAACCGGAAGTGACATCATCGACTTCATGCCGGGTGGCACAGTAGCTTGCCGATAAATAAGGCATTTAATTTTTAGACAGTAGTCTAAATTCAGTTGCTTGCCTGCTGCCAGTGTGTGTCAGGCCCACTTCCACTGACTGTAGTGTGCCCACTGCCAGTGCCCACCACTGATACTGGGTGGCACAGTAGCTTGCCGATAAATAAAGCAATTAATTTTTAGACTGTAGTCTAAATTCAGTTGCTTGCCTGCTGCCAGTGTGTGTCAGGCCCACTTCCACAGACTGTAGTGTGCCCACTGCCAGTGCCAACCACTAATACCGGGTGGCACAGTAGCTTGCCGATAAATAAGGCATTTAATTTTTAGACAGTAGTCTAAATTCAGTTGCTTGCCTGCTGCCAGTGTGTGTCAGGCCCACTTCCACAGACAGTAGTGTGCCCACTGCTAGTGCCCACCACTGATACCGGGTGGCACAGTACCTAGCACGCGTAGTACCAATAATCTAAAAAAAAATGACAGGCAGAGGCAGGCCACCTCGCAGGGGCCGTCGTGGTCCTGGAATAATGCCTAGTGTTCAGCGGCCAAGTACCCTGAACCCGAAAAATTCTGAGGACGCAGTTGACTGGCTTAGACAGGACACCCAATCTTCAACAGCTTCCGCTAAGAACCTTGACGCACCATCTTCCTCCAGCTCAGCTTTGGTCACCTGCTCTCAAGTTACCACGCTCTCGCCCGCCGTCACCACCACCACTACCACCACAGCCACCACAGCTGCTTCACTTGATCCGTCAGAGGAGTTATTCACACATCAGTTGGATGCAATTAGTGATGCGCAACCATTATTGCCAGATGATGTAGATTACAGGGATATGTCTCAGTCAGGCAGGATTACACACATGGACGTACAGTGTGATGATGATGATGATGATGATGATGATGTTGTACCTGCTGCTGTTTCCTTTGCTGAGGTGTCAGATACAAGTGAAGCGGTTGATTATGACGATGTGTCCACGGATGCCACAGAAGAGGGGGAAAGTTCAGAAGGGGAGACAGAGAGAATGAGGAGACGAGTTAGAAGCAGGGGGAGGTCATCGCAAGGAGTTAGTGGCACAGTCAGACAGCATGTATCGGCACCCGGGGTCAGCCAACAGCACGCCAGTCAACGCATGCTGTTGCGACCAATAAAATACCGTCATTGCAAAGCTCAGCAGTGTGGCATTTTTTTTGTGTGTCTGCCTCTGATAACAGCAATGCCATTTGCAACCTGTGCCAAAAGAAACTGAGTCGTGGAAAGTCCAACACCCACCTCGGTACAACTGCTTTTCGAAGGCACATGATCTCACATCACAAACGCCTATGGGATCAACACATGAGTACAAGCAGCACACAAACTCAAAGCCACCATGCTCCTCCTGGTCCAGCATCTTCAGCCACGTCAACCACTGCTGTCCTCCCTGCCACCTCTCAACCAACCGCCACTCCGCCACTCACCTTCAGCAGTTCCTGCTCATCTGCCCACAGTCAGGTGTCTGTCAAGGACATGTTTGAGCGTAAGAAGCCAATGTCACAAAATCACCCCCTTGCCCGGCGACTGACAGCTGGCTTGACGGAACACTTAGCTCGCCAGCTTTTACCATACCAGCTGGTGGAGTCTGAGGCCTTCAAAAAATTTGTCACTATTGGGACACCACAGTGGAAGGTACCCGGACGAAATTTTTTTTCAAAAAAGGCAATCCCAAACCTCTACAATGTCATTGAAAAGGAAGTCATGGCATCTCTGGCATACAGTGTTGGGGCAAGGGTCCATTTGACCACTGATACCTGGTCTGCAAAGCACGGTCAGGGCAGGTATATCACGTACACTGCGCATTGGGTCAACCTGCTGACGGCTGACAAGCATGGAATGCGTGGCTCCGCAGCGGAGATGGTGACACCGCCACGACTTGCAAGCAGACCTACTGCCACCTCCTCTACTCCTACTCCATCCTCTTCGATATCCTCCTCGGCTGAGTCCTCTTCTGCTGCGGCGTCTGGCTGCACATCAACTGAATCCCCCCAGCTCCCCAGGGGCTATTCCACATCCCGGATACGACAGTGTCACGCTGTCTTGGGGTTGACTTGCCTGAAAGCAGAGAGCCACACAGGACCAGCACCCCTTGTCCTCCCTGAACGCACAGGTGGATCAGTGGCTGACCCCGCACCAACTGGAGATCGGCAAAGTGGTGTGTGACAATGGAACAAATTTGTTGTCGGCATTGAATTTGGGTAAGTTGTCACATGTGCCGTGCATGGCACATGTGTTGAATCTCATCGTACAACGCTTTGTGTCTAAGTACCCAGGCTTACAGGACGTCCTCAAGCAGGCCAGGAAGGTGTGTGGCCATTTCAGGCCTTCCTACACGGCCATGGCGCACTTTTCCGATATTCAGTGGCGAAACAACATGCCAGAGAGGAGCTTGATTTGCGACAGCCCGACACGTTGGAATTCAACACTCCTAATGTTCGACGGCCTGCTCCAACAAGAAAAAGCCGTCAACGAGTATTTGTATGACCGGGGTGCTAGGACAGCCTCTTCAGAGCTGGGAATATAACAGGGGAAGAGGTGAGTGTAATCCTCCTCCTACCACGGCGGCAAGGACTGGACGATTCACAGATGTGTTGTTGATGGAGGACATGCGGAGCTTTTTCAGTCCTACATATCACCACAGCCCTTCGGGATCAAGCCTTAGAGAACGACTCGACCGACAGGTAGCAGACTACCTCGCCTTAACAGCAGGTATCGACACTCTGAGGAGCAATGAACCCATTCACTACTGGGTGTGCAGGCTTGACCTGTGGCCTGAGCTATCCCAGTTTGCGATAGAACTTCTGGCCTGCCCTGCTTCAAGTGTCCTGTCAGAAAGGACCTTCAGCGCAGCAGGAGGCATTGTCACTGACAAGAGAAGTCGCCTCGCTCAAAAAAGTGTTGATTACCTCACCTTCATAAAGATGAATGAGGCATGGATCCCGAAGGGACTGACAGTGGGGGATACGTTTGACTAACAAAAGGCCTGATTACCTGCTTTGGCCTCAAAATGGTCCCCACGCTGCTGTATTTAATGTCTGCATACCGAATGACTTTCGTGAATTCTCCACCACCAACTAGGGTTCAAGCCGCAATGTTTTAGTCACTTTTCTGCCTGGAAAACATTAATTTTTCCGGCTGCTGCTACAATAGCTGCTACAACAATGCCATTATTTTTCAGGCATGTGTACATGCCTAATTTTTCTGTCCTATGGTGCAGCACTGTGGCTGCAAAAACAAACCAAAAAAAAAAAAAGGCACATACAAGTGTCAATTCCCCTTCATGATTGTTACCTTGTTGTGGTGAAGGGGCTTGTGTATCACAATGAAGCAATCATCACCTCTATGAGTGTGTTGGCAATGTTGCCACACCCCAGATGATAAGGCCGTTGCTTCATTATGGTCAGACCAAAAGCGATCGGACGGCTGGATAATATTTCATAGAAAAAACATTAATTAACTTTTTTTTTTTTATGTTGTATGGGTTTTTAATATATATAAAAAAAAAATTCATAATAAAGTCTCTCAATAGTTTATTAGAAATAATGCAGACAATTAAAAAAATCCCAAATTCCAATACAAAGCAAGTACAGAGCTCAGAACTAAATTATTTCATGATGTCGTAATGGTTCGTTAATTCGACAATGGTTAATCAATTCGACACACGTCCCCGGACAGGGTACGTAACAGGGATTAAACTGATAGGAATAGTACTAGTTAAGACACCACTCATATACGGTGTCACAGCACATTGCTCTGTGCACACGCAGTGCCCCAATTTGGGAAGCTGCTTTTTCCATCTCCCGGTTCCTAAAATCAATTCAGTCTGGTGTATGAGAGTTTGGTCTGTCAATGTGAAGGCAGTCGAAGGAACCCAGCCTAAATATTTTTTTCTCAAAAGGCAATCCCTGATATGGGATGTAACAGGGATTAAACTGATGAGAATAGTACTACAGAAAATACCACTCATATGGGGTGTGACAGTAAATTGCACGGCGCAGACGCAGTGACCGTGGATTAAAACAGAGTGGAGGGAGCCAGCGTTTTTTTAACCATCTCCCCGTTCGAAAAATCTATTCAATTCACCTTTCGGGGACCCTTGGTGTTGTACGTGGCTGGGTGGAGGAAGAAACCTTCAATGACATCACCGGGACATGGCTAGCTTGGCATCCAACCTTGTGCAAATGGGGAGTTTGCGGTTGTGCAAATGAACTGTTTGTGGTTGTTTGCGGTGCATTAAAAGGGGAGTTTGGTCTGTCAATGTCTGTGAAGCGGCGTTACCCTTATCGATACAACCCCGTAACCCTGATCGATACAACATCATACCTGATCGTATACACACACTGCATGTTTTAAACCACGTTGTTCAAAAAAATTCAGGATTGTTAGGTGATTTATGCCTTTTACGGATTAAAACCCAACTCTGCGTCAACTATGTAATTTTCCATGGAAGTTTTGCCATGGATCCCCCTCCGGCATGCCACAGTCCAGGTGTTAGTCCCCTTGAAACAACTTTTCCATCACTATTGTGGCCAGAAAGAGTCCCTGTGGGTTTTAAAATTCGCCTGCCTATTGAAGTCTATGGCGGTTCGCCCGGTTCGCCCGTTCGCGAACATTAGCGGAAGTTCGCGTTCGCGAATGGAAAATTTTATGTTCGCGACATAACTACTAGAGATACTCTCCACTATTAATAACTGGGGTACTCACTATATGTGCCATATCATTAATATAATATTTTCAATCAAGGACTATACTGAATTTAATATAAAATCTAGGTGAATCATCCTGACAAACTCCTTGATGAACTATTTGATGAACTTTCTGCAGACAATCCCTTTTTGATGAATTTCTTGATAAATTATCTGATGAATCTTCTATGAACTTTTTTTATAAATCTTTTATGAATTTTTTGGATGTTTTTTCTACTTTTTTGATGAATTTTATTGACGAATATAGCGACTATTCCTTTTCTTGATGAACTTTACCTTTTTTTAATGTATAAAATTTTCATCCTTTTGAGGAACTATTTCCACCCAATACTACCTCATAGCAATACTAAGATTGTGCACATCTACATTTCACAATTACTGGTGTATACACACTTATAATCTTCATTTTATTTTATTTTATTTTATTTTTAGCTTATTGAAAACTGAATATACCCAGCTAATGCAGAGTGATAATGATGACACCGGCCTCTTATAGGCTACAGGAACTAGGACTAAAGCCTATTAGAGGAAATGGTGGGCCAGGGAGACATCACTGCCATTGCAGCATTCAACTGTATTGCTGTTCTGAGTATAGCAATGCAGTTGAATATGTAGAGATGAGCGCTTCCACAATGAAATCGCTCATTGCCCATGGTTCTTCTATTGTTCTTCCCTTGCCCATACCTGCTGCTGCCAGAGGTGGTGTACTCCTGGTGCTGCTTTTACCAATTGACTCCAATGAAGCCGAGCTTCGATATCAGACACAACCCATGGGCAGGGGTGGTACTGTTTTTGGGAGAAAACTGTTACGTTTTTCTAATCCTGAACAACCCCGTTAATACTGGGCACAATATAGAAAACGTTCCTATCCATTTCACTATGGTGTTTGAAATGCTTCTCGATAAAGCTTATAGCTAAAGATAGATTCTGGTTTCCTTTGATCCCCTCACAGCTGGAGAGCTGAGAAAGAATAGGATACTTATAGCCCGGCCAAACATTCATGCACTCGCCTTTGTCTGCGCCCGTTTAGACTTTTCATATCCACACAGCTCGCTCATGCCAAAACAAGAGGTGCCGTGAATGCTTAGCAGCCTCGGGGTCTGTCTTCATTGAAGGTCACACATCCAGAGTATTTTTAATGGTGACACATAAGTATCGCCCTTTTCTCACCCCTCCTTTCCACCAGACAGCAGCAAAGGCACGTAACCTAGACGGTGTCACATGTAATAGATTTTAAAGTCCCTCTGGTCAGGCGGTGAAATGAAGTCACTTCTACAGAGTAAGAGGTTAGCGGTATAATTTCTTAGACTCTATTGCATAACCTTTCCCCCGTTATTGGCAATTCTACTGCATATCTCTGTGCTCATTTGCATTCACCATAGAAAACAGCTCGTAGCAATCCTGTTAAAAATCAACCGCTGTATCCGTTTACTGGGCTTTAAAGGAGTGCGGAATGAATGCTGCTATATTTAATCTGTAACTGTATGAGCCAGTGTATATATTGTATTAATTTCCCTTACTATTTAACCTAAAAGTGACTATCCATCTTTTATTATAATTTTTCCACCTAAATAGTCTGTAAATTATGTGCCAATAAATACCAATAAATAGTTTAATACATGTTTCAAATGTTTTTTATTTTTCTCATTCAGAGCTTGGAGCAGCATAGATCTACAGGAGTACAAAGATCTCATAAGGTTCCTAGTAAAACTTTGTGTGCCCACCATTGAGATTTCTAAAAATGTGCATTTTTTTTTGTGTTAAAAGCGTTTTCTCATTTCAAAATGTTTGGAATTTTGCTAGTATATTTCACAAATGTCAAATAAGCAGGAATCCCACCCCTTGTACCCTATCCTATCTCTAGAACATGGCCCAGAAATAAAGAGAAAGCAGCCACTCTCCATTCACATCTATGGACGCTCTGGAAATAGCCGAGCCCTGGCTTGCCTATTCCCGTCAGTACTATAGCAGTATATGGAGAATTATGACCACAATTGTGCAGTTTTCTCTCTATTTACTGCTATGAAACTTCCAAAAATAAGCAAATGCACTCGCTTGCCTATTTTCTGGAGCCTCATATAATATAGAGAAGGCCAATGGAGAAGATGCAGCACTGGCGTGGCGTGGTATGCTTTCCTTCACTTCAGGGACCCCATTCTGGAGACAGAACCAGGTCCCAGAGGTGAGTCCCACACCTACTGTATTTCACATCTGGAGCATATCCTAGCGATATGCCGCAAATGTTGAGATAAGAAAACTCATTTAGGTGGAGGAATGCTATGATAAATTTCCCCCATATTACATATTCAGATATTACAAACAGACTGCCTGCAGCAAGCAGCAGGGAGAACTCACTGCATAGGAATTTATATATACCATTGCACTCAATGGAAGCTGTAGAATCTCTATACACCAGGGTCCAACTAGTGGCAGCTGCAGGAAAATGCTGTGAATGTATATGGGGAAAAGGAGAAGTAGTTCAGCACCAGGATTCCTTTTCCCCTTGTCCACATAGTAGTAATGTAGTTTGTCTCCATGGTAGGTACCCTACTGCATGCTGGCTACATGTAACAACCACAAGTGAGGGTTTAGGAGCAAAGGGGTATTCATATCTTCCTTCTTCAAAAACATTCCCTCAATATTTCCTGAAAACTGCGCCAACTGAACCTGATTAGTGACCAAAATGGTACATTCATTTTTCTCCATGCCCCTTTTGCACCCTCTGTTATCTGGTACTGTAACTAGTCTATCTTTGATATGAGGGCAGGACTAGCCAACGCAACATTGCAGTAGGTCTTGGAGAGCAACCCAGCCTTTCCACCTTGTTTGTGTACGTGTCAGCGTTAGTACTTCATATTAAAATGCATACAAAATACTGCATCCCAAGAATACAGTCCTGTCCGCTGCCCTCCATGTAATCATGCAGATATGGGGTGAAAATGCTGATAGATTTGTTATTTTTCAATCATCAAACTCAATACACCTGTTACTGTTCAGCAAGTGTGGACTCCAACCAGTTTGACTTATGGCATTATCCTTGCACTTCCTTGGTATTCACCCTTTAAATCCTATACAGGGATCTGGACTTTGCTGCGGGGAAACAACCGGACCACTACCTCCTGGGATAGTCCCGTTGTGGATTGCTGCTGATCCACCAGGAGCTCAGAGTGCAGAAAATGCACCAAAAATGCAGGTATGTGTGAACAGATTTTAGGTAACTTGCATTCCTGACTGTACAAAACCACAAAGACACAAGGAGAAGCTTGCAAGCAGTGTGGTGATCAGGCAATACAAATGAGCTAGGTAAACAGAACTTCACACTGAAGACTAGAGGTACTAAAACACACAGGTAGAGCGGTTAAATACTGGACCACTCACAGGAACACAGGTGGGGGCTAATGCGGGCAAGAGAATAGCAGAAGCACAAAGGGATAAAGCAAGGTATAGTCTGAACTAGGCCTGCACAATATATTGCAAAAGCAATCACAAACGCAATTAATCGCCATATCGCAATTACAATTTGCTGACTCAAAAATGCTGCAATTATATTACCGTATTTTTCGCTTTATAAGACACACTTTTTCCCCCACAAAAGTGTGGTGGGGGGGGGGGGTGGCAGTGCGTCTTATAAAGTGATGGTTGACTTTCTACGTGACACTGACATTGTATCTCCAGCCGCTATGCTGCACAGTGCGGCCAGCGATACATCAGTTACAGTGCGGGGAGGGAGGAGGGGCTGGTGGAAAGTCGTTATTTTAATGAACACATGTTCTTATATATATTTTATTTATCTGTTCTGTGTAGTGCTATTAAGAAAATGGCAAGTTTTGTATTTTGTACTTTTGCAGTAATGCAAATATGTATTTTATTTTGAGAAACACAGTGCATTTCATTTCTTGAGTTCAGCATAACTACATTTCACATTATCAGTCATCTGTGTGTGCTTTTACCTTGAAAATCCAAGCAGATAGACCTCTAGCACAATTCTCTTAAAATATCGCATATCGTTATTGCGATTTTTTAGGGCCCTAATCGCAATCGCACAAAATTCCCATATCATGCAGCCCTAGTCTGAACACAGTCCAAGGTCAGGGGAGGCTGAGTAAGTGCGTAGTTTTGGTTGCAGTTCCAAGGTCAGGACAGGTGGCAAGGATCAGAATCAACAGACATGCAAGGTACGATACACAAGTAGTCAGACAAGAGAAAACACTTTTGCTGGGCACTTACCCTGGAAACACACCTGAGCGTTTTTCAGCGCATTCATACGCGCTGAAAAACGCTCAACATGTGAAAAGCCATGCATCCCTATGGGCATGGTTCACATTTGGGCGTTTTAAAGCGCGTTTGAACGCGCTGTAAAACGCCCAACGCCCAAACAAGTACATGAGCTTCTTTGGGGCGTTTTAACGCGCCTATGGACAATGTTGCCATAGGGGAGAATCACTGAATCGCGCGTATGACGCGCGTTTCTTAGTTACAAAAACGCGCATCCAAAAACGCGCGTAAAACGCGCGTCATACACGCGATTCAGAAACGCCTAGGTGTGTCCCCAGCCTTAGAGGCTAGACAACCCCAACCGTGGGGGAGAATTCCTAAAATACCATGGGAACTTCAGCCATTGGCTAGGGAAGGAATTGCAGATGCATGCACTGGCCCTTTAAGAGGCCATAGGTGAGTGTGCACGTCCTAAGGGAACAGAGACTTGAGCGATAGAGACAATGCCCATACTATTAAAAAAGAATGAAAATGGCCTATACACCATTTTTTCATTGCTTCCCTTCCCCTCAAAAATCGAATTATCATGCAGCTGTGATCTCTGTAAGTTGCAAGAATGGTCAGCACCTGAGCTGATGGAGGCTGATGTATCTGCATTGATGAAATGAAGAAAGAGATGTTTTGAAGACAAAGAGTGTCCGCTGGGATTTTTTGCTATACTTGCGATCTCTTTAAGGACTTTGCAAAACATCCTTGCTGAGATATGCTGACTGCCCAGACATTTATAGTTTATGAGCAGTTGGGAAGTGGTTAATAGGGAAGAAATCTGAATGGGAATGAAGAATCTGCAGCTTCAGGGACTTTCTGCAGTTTTTCGTTAAAAACTCATCTACAAACTGATGGGAATTTTCAATTCTGACATTTCCTACCAAACTAGTTGACACACTTTTGAAAGCCTTTCATGTTTCTCTTTCTCTGTCTTTCAACCGGCACTCAATTTTTAATTTTTTCAGAGATTTATTTTTTTTTACTTTTTTCCCTCTGTAACTTCCAAACAAGAACCAATCTAACATTTTCAATATCATTTTCGTGTTCAGCACCAAAAAGAATGTAAAATTACTTAAAGGTAGTGATGAGCGAGTACCACATGTGCTTGAGCGAAAAACTCGAGTCTCCTCCCCGCACGTTTGGCGCCTCCTAAGCAGCCAATCAACGTGCAGGTAAGCAATGCCCTTCAGTGTAATGCCGTAGCCATGTTAGCTACTGGCATTACACCGATTGTCTGGCCGGAAAGCTTCGTTGGGTGCTATATAGCACCCGATGACATGTGTTTGGCTCAGTCAGCATCAGAGAGAGCAGAGCGTAGGCAGGAAAAGATAGTGTGTGAAGTGAAATTTAACAGATTTTATTAGAAACAAGATTCGCAAAAACCCAAAAGTCTTTTTAAGGACTACAGTGTGTGTGTGTGTTTCTGAGAGCAGTAATATATTTTTAGTACCTGCGCTCAATTGATCAGTCTCAGGGACAACCGTGTTGAGGAAGAGACACAGTGCAGGGATAAAAATTGCTATTTTAACAGCTACCTAAAGCTTTTCATGCAACCAATAATCCTTTTAAGGGCTGGTGTGTGTGTTTGACAGTAGAAATATATTTTTCTTTAATATCTATTAGTGACATATAATGTACTCCATCCGCAAACTATGTTTTTTGGGGAAATTGTAAATGATTTGTGCCATATCTTTGTGTGCATTTAATCCACATCCGTGACATATACTGTACTCCATCTGCAAACTATGTTTTTGGGGGAAATTTTAATAATTTGTGCCACATCTATTCTCCACAGTGTGTGGCTTTCTGTGTTAAATCTGGCCACATCTGAAAACAGTGACTGATGCCTAAATCTAAATAATCTGGGCCTAATCTAGTTTCCATAGCGTGTGGCTGTCTGCGTCAAATACTGTACCACATGTGAAAACAGTGTTTTTTGAGGAAATGTAAATTAATTGTGCAACATCTACTGTCTTGGCGAATACACTTACAAATCCTGTGCTACTGTATGTGTAACATACTTTTAAACATTGTAAGAGGGTGCAAGGTACCGTGGTCGATGGCAGGTACGTGTCACCGAGGTTCCTGGCCTCGGTGAGGTAAGAGCCGGGTTTTCGTGTGTCAGCAGAAGCTAGTGCTGTTTGACACCTTGTTTTTTAGTTTGGCTGCAAAGCCAATCCGGGCCGGCTCTTACTGGGAGTAGGCAAAGAGTTGGGTGGGTGCCTATTCCCCACGGTCCAGGCCGGACTTTATCCGGGCCTTTAAAAGGCAGCCTCCTCAGCAGCTGAGTGTGATTGTCCTGGAGCTGCTGTTAGGCTGTGGAATCACTTGAGTTTGGGAGTGCTGATCCATGCTGTGCTGTGTGGAGTTCTCTGGGCTGGAAGCAAGACCCCAAGCAAGGAGGAGTGCAGACGGCCTGGAAGCCGGAGGTCGATCGCCTTGCGGCTGGACTGACAGCCAGGTGCGAACCTGCACCTAAAGCCTCCCAGGTGACTGGAACCTGTTTTTGACTATTTCGTTTTGCTGCACGTTTTCTGATGGGTGTGAATTAACACCAAGTGACTGTTTGCTGTGTATTTGCTACAAGTGTGAATTAAACACTGTTTGCTACACTTTCTGGACTCCGTTTTGCCTCTATACTGCACCCGCACTGCTATCTACCAGAGCGACTCCCCACAACATATATAACATTTAATATTAAGAAGGCGGTCAGTAAGGGAAGTGCAAGAGGCCGTGATGCTGATGGTGCATGCAGTGGCTATGGCCCTGGGTGCAATGAAACTGAGTAAAATAATGTAGCTGAGGGTTTCCAGGTGCGCTAAAAATCTAAAACAGTGATGGCGATGGAGAACTTTTTAAAGACTGCAACCCAAAACCCACTTATTTCTCGCAAAGTGCCCACACAGTCATTTTCCCTTAATACTACAGTCCAATATAGTATATCTTCCATGTTCCTTATCAATTAGCTATAGCTGTAGAGTGCCAGTTCATGCCACGTGTTAAGCTTGGACACCCAGTAGTTGTAAGGCACAGAGGGATCACTGAGGACGCTGACATGGTCTGCTATGTACTCCTTCACCATCTTCCCAATTTTTTCCATCCTTGTGACACCAGGCCATGCATTGAGGTGAGGGTGCTAGCGGGGTGTCCTGAAACTGTCCCAGGACTTGGTGAGTGTTGCCCTGCCTCTGTTGGAACTGCTGTGTGTTCCCCTCATTTTCCCTCCTGGGTTGCCCAAGGAACTACTTACTCTGCCGCCAGCGTTGTCAGATAGAAATTTATGGATCAATTTTTCAAGAAGGACCTTCTGGTATTGCATCATTTTGCTCGTCCTCTCCAACACAGGAATGAGAGATGAGAAGTTCTGTTTGTAGTGGGGGTCGAGAAGGGTGAACTGAACAACCAGTAATCGCTGTTGTGCAAAATGCGTGGAATGTGAGGGTCACAGGAAAGGCAGCATAACATAAACTCAACCATGTGTGTCAGAGTCCCAACAGACAAGACTTTGCTATCCTCATCAGGAGGATGACTCTCAATCTCCTTATCCTCTTCCTCCTCTCCTTCCCATCTATGCTGAACAGATGGAATAAACCTGCTAGGGTTACTACTACCCTCTGTAGCAGAGGCAACCGTCTCTTGCTCCTACTCCTCCTCATCATCATAATCCAAATCACACTGAGAAGATGACCTGAGGGTGGTCTGGCTATCACTCTGTGCAATGTCTTCCCCCTAGTTCCACCTCTTCCACATGTAAAGCGTCCGCCTTCATTGTTATCAGTCAGCGTTTCAGTATACACAGAAGTGGGATGGTTAGGCTGATAATAGCAGCATCGCCACTTACCATCTGTGTTTATCCCTAAAAGTTGCGTAACACCTCACAGAGGTCAGACATACAAGACCATGTTGCAGCTGGTATTCCACTACTGCATTCTTCTGCTCACAAAGCCTGGCCAACATGCGTAATGTGGAATTCCAGCGCATGCTCACGTCGCACAACAGACGGTTAGCTGGCAAATACAAGCGCTGTAGCAGTGTTGCAGTTAAAGATGACGTTCTGAAATGGGCACACACTCGGCACACCTTCACCAGTAGCTCAGGCAAATTGGGGTAGGTTTTGATAAATACACATGGGTTGGGCATGGTATGGCCGGATCCCGGACATTAAAGAGGGATCCACATGGCCTTTAGTGTTAACCTCTTAAGGACGCAGGGCGTACATGTACGCCCTAGCGTCCTGGTACTTAAAGACTCAGGGCGTACATGTACGCCCTGAGAAGTTCCGATCACCGCAGCGCTGCGGGTGGTGATCGGAACAGGATGCCTGCTGAAATCATTCAGCAGGCATCCTGTGACAATGCCGAGGGGGGTCCTGTGACCCCCCCGTGTCGGCGATCGCAACAAACTGCAGGTCAATTCAGACCTGCGGTTTGTTGCGCTATCTGTAGTCTCTGATCCCCGCGGTCTGTCCGCGGGGGATCAGAGACTAAAATCTGCCCCAAAGTGTAAATTTCACCCCCCCCCTTGCACCCCGCCATCTTAGTGTCCCCCCGGGCGGTGCAGGGGGGGGGGATTGCAGGCGGTGCTGCGGGTGGGCGGCGCGGGAGGCGGGCGGTGCGGCAGGCGGGATCGCAATTCTCCGCCTCCTTTCAATCCATTTCCCTGGTGTCTAGTGGGTATAGCAGGGGGTCAGCACATTGCTGACCCCCTGCTATAAACTGCTGACATCTGTGCTGCAGATGTCAGCAGTTTAACCCCTTCTATACCGCGGTCCATACGGACCGCGGTATAGAATGTGTTAACATGGAGGGAGCTCCCTCCCTCTCCCATCGGGGGGCTGCCGTACCTTTGCAGCCCCCGACGGGATAGGATGGTAGAGGGAGGGAGCTCACCTCTCTTCCCATCACCCGCTGCTCTGTAATGGCAGCGGGTGATGAGCTACCATGGCAGCAGGGCGCTTTCAGAGCGTCCTGCTTGCCATGGTATAGTAACTCTGGTCAGACTTCTGCTAAAGGCAGAAGTCTGACCAGGCTATGAAAAGTAAAAAAATACAGTGCAGTACACTATATAGTGTACTGTTCTGTATTATATAGACACCAGATCCACTGGATCTACAAGAACCAAGTGGGTCTGGGTCAAAAAAAAATGTAAAAAAAGTGAAAAAAAAGTAAAAATATGAAAAATACATATCCCTGAATAAAAATTAAAAAAAAAAAAAATAAACTACACATATTAGGTATCGCCGCGTCCGTAAAAATCTCCTCTATAAAAATATCACGTGACCTAACCCCTCACGCAAATACCGGAAAAAAAAACATTAAAAAAAATGGTGTAAAAACGCCATTTTTTGTCACCTTGCATCACAAAAAGTGTATTTCCAAGTGATCAAAAAGGCGTATGCAAAAAATGAGTCCTTATATAGGACAATCGCCCAAAAAAATAAAAAAATATGGCTCTCAGACTATGGAGACACTAAAACATAATTTTTTTTTTCTAAAATGCTATTATTGTGTTAAAGTAAAATAAATAAATAAAAAGTATGCATATTATGTATAGCCACGTCCGTAAAAACCTGCTCTATAAAAATATCACATTATCTAACCCCTCAGGTAAACACTGTTAAAAAAATAAAATAAAAACAATGTAAAAAAAAAACATTTTTGTCACCTCACATCTCAAAAACTGTAATAGCAAGCTTTCAAAAAGTTATATGCACCCGAAAATTGTGCCAATCAAACCGTCATCTCATCCCGCAAAAAATGATACCCCACATAGGACAATCACCCCCAAAAAAAAAAAATAGGGCTCTCAGTCTATGGAGACACTAAAACATGATTTGTTTTGTTTTAAAAAAATGATAATATTGTGTAAAACTTAAATAAATAAATAAAAAGTATACATATTTGGTATCAGCGCGTCCGTTGCAACCTGCTCTATAAAAATAACACATGACCAAAACCCTCAGGTGAACACAACAAAAAAAAAAAAAATACGGTGTCAAGAGCCATTTTTGTCACCTTACATCACAAAAAGTGTAATAGCAGGCGACAAAAATGTCATATGCACCCCAAGATAGTTCCAATCAAACCGCCATCTCATCCCGCAAAAAATGAGCCACTACATAAGACAGTCGCCCAAAAAATAAAAAAAATATATGGCTTTCAGAATGTGAAGACACTAAAAAAATCATTTTTTTCAAAAATGCTGTATTATGTAAAACTGAAACAAAACCCCCCAAAAAGTAGCCATATTTGGTATTGCCGCATCCGTAGCAACCTACTCTATAGAAATAGCACACAATCTAACCTGTCAGTTCAATGATGTAAATAACAAAAAAGGGTTAACAGCCAAACAAAACTCAATATATATTGCCCCGATTCTCTAGTTTGCAGAAACACCTCATATGTGGTCGTAAACTGCTGTATGGCCAAACGGCAGGGCGTACAAGGAAGGAAACGCCATATGGTTTTTGGAAGGCAGATTTTGCTGGACTGGTTATTTGACACCATGTCCCATTTGAAGCCCCCCTGATGCACCCCTACAGTAGAAACTCCAAAAAAGTGACCCCATTTTGGAAAGTACGGGATAAGGTGGCAGTTTTGTTTGTATTATTTTAGGGTAAATATGATTTTTGGTTGCTCTATATTACACTTTTTTTGAGGCAAGGTAACAAAAAAAAGAAATTCCGAAATTTCATCTCCATTTGCCAATAACTCTTGTGGAACACCTAAAGGGTTAACAAAGTTTGTAAAATCAGTTTTGAATACCTTGAGGGGTGTAGTTTCTTAGATGGAGTCACTTTTTGGAGATTCTACTCTAGGGGTGCATCTGGGGGCTTCAAATGGGACATGGTGTCAAAAATCCAGTCCAGCAAAATCCGCCTTCCAAAAACCATATGGCGTTCCCTTACTTCTGTGCCCTGCCGTTTGGCCATACAGCAGTTTACGCCCACATATGGGGTGTTTCTGAAAACTACAGAATCGGGGCAATAAAAATTGAGTTTTGTTTGGCTGTTAACCCTTGCTTTGTTACTGGAAAAATGGATTCAAACGGAAAATTTTCCAAAAATCGAAATTCTGAAATTTTATCTCCATTTGCCATTAACTCTTGTGGAAAACCTAAAGGGTTAATGACGTTTGTAAAATCAGTTTTGAATACCTTGAGGGGTGTAGTTTCTAGAATGGGGTCATTTTTGGATGGTTTCTATTATGTAAGCCTCACAAAGTGACTTCAGACCTGAACTGGTCCCTAAAAAGTGGGTTTTTGAAAATTTCTGAAAAATTTCAAGATTTGCTTTTAAACTTCTAAGCCTTGTAACGTCCCCAAAAATAAAATGGCATTCCCAAAATGATCGATACATGAAGTAGACATATGGGGAATGTAAATCAATAACTTTTTTGGGCAGTATTACTATGTATTATAGAAGTAGAGAAATTGAAACTTGGAAAATTGAAAATTTTTCCAAATTTTTGGTAAATTTTGATATTTTTTTATAAATAAAAATGAAATTTTTCGACTTAATTTTACCAGTGTCATGAAGTACAATATGTGACGAAAAAACAGTCTCAGAATGGCCTGGATAAGAAAAAGCGTTTTAAAGTTATCACCACATAAAGTGACAGTGGTCAGATTTGCAAAAAATGGCCAAGTCCTTTAGGTGAAATAGGGCTGAGTCCTTAAGGGGTTAAGCGTGAATATTCAAATAGCAATTTAGATTTTTATAAATATCAGCACTTCGCTATTTCGCGAATATTTAGACTATAGGGCTATATATTCGTAAAAAACAAATATTCGTTTTTTGTTTATTTTTCAATCCGAACCCAAGATACCATTAATGAAGATAGAGAATATAGCGCTATGTTCTCTATCTTCTTTAATTCTAGCAAACCAACCAATAGGAAAGTTATACCTCGTTCAAAGTTCCACTCACAGAACGCGAATATTACATGACGTAATGTTCGAGTACTGCGATTGAAACTTTGAACGGGGTATAACTTTCCTATTGGTTGGCTTGCTAGAATTAAGAAAGATAGAGAATATAGCGCTAGATTCATTATCTTCGTTAAGAACAAAGATAGCAAAATATTCTCTATCTTCGCTAATAACGAAGATAAAGAATATAACGCTATATTCGTATTCGTTATCTTTGTTATTTCTAGCAAGCCAAGTAAACTTGCCTATACACAGCTCTAATTTTGATGCGCAATGCGAGAATATTAAGTAATATTACTTGCATTGCACATCCAACTTAGAGTGGGGTATATGCAGCTTACTTTACTATTGTTTGGCTGGGTAGAATTAACAAATATGATGCAATGCGATGTTGAATGCGCAATGCGAGAATATTACTTTGCTTACTTTTTGCAATAAATAGAATAATGACTCAGTATTCTATTTATTGCAAAAAATAGGTAAAGTAATATTCTCGCATTTCACATCCAACTTAGAGCTGTCTATAGGCAACTTTCCTATTGGCTTGCTAACATTAGCAAATATAGAGAATATGGCTCTATATTCATATTCGTCATATTCGTTAATTCTACCCAGCCAAACAATAGTAAAGTAAGTTGCATATACCCTACTCTAAGTTAGATGCGCAATGCGAGTAATATTACTTAATATTCTCGCATTGCGGATCCAAATAAGAGCTGTGTATAGGCAAGTTTACTTGCTTGCTAGAATTAACAAAGATAACGAATATAGCGCTATATTCTCTATCTTCGTTAATTCTAGCAAGCCATCCAATAGGAAAGTTATACCCCGTTCGAAGTTTCATTCTCAATACGCAAATAATTAAATCGCATATTATTTGCGATACAGTAAATAGAATAATGACGAATATTAGATTTCAACGAATATATGACGAATATTCAATCGAATATTCGCCAAATATCGCAAAATCGAATATGGCTCCTCCCGCTCATCACTAATGGGCATATCGGCATTTGTCCCATGTATAATTTTGCCTTCTTCACTGGGCAGTGGTTGTTTTCTTCCCAGTGATTAAGATTCTATTATTAGGACAGGTTTTTGAGGGACAATTTCCCGACTTTTTGTTGTGGTCACTGGCAAAGTTGTCATTCTGCCCGGTGATGGCCATGATTGGCTGAGGGCTGGGCCAGTGTAAGTTTTTATTGTTATGGTTTGAGTTTATGACTAAGCTGTAAAATATGCTATGGTTATTTGGTTATTTATAGGTTCTTAAACAGGCCATGCCATTAGTTTACCTCCACTCTCGTGTGATATGTTTTTATTTATATTAATGTATAAGTTTAGTATGCACGGTAACTATATGCTGTATGATTGCCATGTGTGAGAGCTTGCCAAACTACAAATCTGCCAACAAGTTATGGCCATTATCAGACACAACCAACCTGGTCCCTTATACCCTGCTACAGCTCTGTGGCGGTGTTCTGTTTGTCACCAGAGCAAATGAGTTTCAGCACGGCCTGTTGCCGCTTCCCCACTGCCGTGCTACACTGCTTCCAGCTACTGACTGATGGTTGACTGCTGCTGCAAGATGAGAATTCAGAGTTTGCAATGGAGGAGGAGGTGGAGGCGTAGGAGGAGAAGAGGGGGTTGCAGCCACTAATGTAGGTGGTAGCAAAAATCCTGATGGAAGTAGGGCCCACAATCTTTGGCATCGGTAGCACCTGTGCCATCACCTGGTACGACTCACTACCGGCCTCCACAAGGTTCACCCAGTGTGCCGTCACGGAAATTTAGCATCCCTGGCCAAAAGCACTTGTCAATGTGTCCGTAGTTAAGTGGACCTTCCCAATAACTGCGTTGGTCAGGACACGGGTGATGTTACGGGATACAATAGCTGGTGTAATGAGGGGATGGCACACCAAGAAAAATAGTGGCGACTGGGGACTGATTAACGAAGGACAGCTGCCGCCATGAGGCTGAGGAAAGCCTCAGTGTCCACAGGCCTAAATGGCAACATTTCCAGGGGCAGAAATTTTGAAAGGTGCACATTTAGTGCTATGGCCTATGGGCGGGTGGCTGGGTATTTGCTCTTATGTTCAAAGGCCTGGGGTAAGGACATCTGTATGCTGTGCTTGGACAAAGAAGTGGGTGTGCTAGCTGATGGTGCTTGCGAAGGCCCAGCAGCAGGACGGGAGTCATCCAGGCCTGCATCTAGGACAGAAAATTGGCCAGCACGTAACACAGGGGTGGAAAAGGAGGCAGTGGTGTGACCCACAGACACTGATTGTGAACCCAGGGGTTCGGCCCACCTATTAGGGTGCTTTTATGTCATGTGTGGATCATGCTGGTGGTGGTGAGGTTGCTAGTGTTCACACCCCTACTCATTTTGCCTCCAGTGTATTGTCTTCCCCCAATATGTTCCCGGGTTTGAGATTTTATTGCTATGGTTTAAGTTAGAGTTTATGGAGCTAATAGGAGGTAAAATATGTTATGGTTATTTGGTTATTTATGAGTTCTTATTTTGATATGGCACAGTTTGCAAATTTAAAATTCTTTTATTGTCCGCACTTTAATCAAAAAAGCGCCAGACTGCGGAACATCTACCCCTTGGCAAGGGAGATTTCTGCAAGGGGGAACAGTTGCGGGCCTGTTTGGTGTGGCCTTCCTTCTCCCTTTTGCCACCCCACAGCCTCTTCCAGCCTGTTGCAGTGCCGTGGATCCCTCCCCCTCTGTCCTGCTGTCCTCGCTTGGCTTGCCACCTTTCCAGGTTGGGTAAGTGATGTCATCGTCCCCCATCTCCTCTTCCACTTCCTCACTCTGGTCATCCTCCTGACTTGTGTTGACCTAACAGGACCCTCACTTATTGACAACTGTGTCTCAGCCGCATCATCCACCTCGTGAAACACTAATTGCCATTTCCCACTGTCATCTTCTTCTGACTGTGGATGCTGAAGAGTTTGGGGATCACTGCACAAGATCTCCTCATGTCCCTCTTCAGGGAGGGTCAGCTCACCTGCAGGCCCTCACCTACATTCTTTTACAGGGCAATTAAAAAATATTCTTAAATTTAATTTTAAAAAATTGTAGCCGGTGCTTACCGCCATTCCCTGCGCTAACTCTGCAATGTAACATTACCACAAGCAAAAATTATTTTTAAAATTCAATAAAATTTTATCGTGGCCAGTGTTTTTGAAAATATCTCTGCAATGTCCTTGCACTCGCAGGCAGGGGTGACTTAACTCGTTAGCAGGGAGGAATCTTGTTGGTTATCGGAATGAACCAGACAAATCGCTCAACCCATTCACAACAGCCATGCACCAACCCCCACAGAATTGAGAAAGAGGTATCAATCTGTCAATCCTTTCAATGTCCGGGCTGGGAGAGGTTTCCCATGTGGAATCAAATTAAGCCGCAGGCTCCACTCCTGGTGTTGCCCTTCTGTCAATTAGTTTAAGTTTCAGCTTTGCAACCATACTCCCCTCGGAACCCAAAGACTTTGGTTTCCATGAAGATATAAATGGAAGGTAAGACCCTAGGTGCATGGCGGCACTCAACGATAATAGACCCGAGTCCTACTACCATCCAGTGGACCAGTTCCCGAACGTCTCTGTGATTCCGCGAAGATGATGATTCGTCCTTAAAGCTTCTTCTGAAAACCCTGATTAGTTTATACAGAAGATAAATAGAAAAATGTAACGAGGGGTCCTTATTAAAGCCTTAAAGAAAGCCCTGTGGTGTAACTCGAAGCCATCCCTGTCCACTAGTAAAACAGATGGAAGAAGGAGAAAAAAGAGGGAAGTTAGTCAGATCACCAAGAGAGTGATATCCCTGAGGATATGACAAAAATGGGCGCCGACAGTAGTGGTTGGGAGGAAAATGGAGTGATTGGTGATAATACTGTGAAGAAATGGGACGGCAGCATCAAATGACACTGACAATGACACTGATAATAGTTAACAATGTTACTGGAGTATATGAGGTGTAGGTGGTCCGACAGAAGTCGGACCCCCAACATCTGAGGGGGAAAAAAATAAAATGGAGGGAGTGGAGGAAACGGAGCGCCAAGTCCCAAAGCAAATATGATGATCAAATTTTAAACAGAGCATTCAGTGTAACGCAATATAATTATATTTAGATGTTTAAAAATACAGCATTGCATGGTTAAAAACACCACAGAAGGGTGATCTGTCCGCCAAAACATATGTTTTGTTCGGGGGTGTAATTCACTTGCCAAAATAGCAATACCCTGAATCTGGTGTCCCAGCTGTTGCAGGCCAAGTTTCATAGTGTCCGCCACAACATATATTTTGTTCTGTGGTGAAATTAATTTGCCAAAATAGCAATACCCTGAATCTGGTGTCCCAGCTGTTGCAGGCCAAGTTTCATAGTGTCCGCCAAAACATATATTTTGTTCTGTGGTGAAATTAATTTGCCAAAAAAGCAATACCCTGAATCTGGTGTCCCAGCTGTTGCAGGCCAGGTTTCATAGTGTCTGCCAAAACATATATTTTGTTCTGGGGTGAAATTAATTTGCCAAAATAGCAATACCCTGAATCTGGTGTCCCAGCTGTTGAAGGCCAAGTTTCATAGTGTCCGCCAAAACATATATTTTGTTCTGAGGTGAAATTAATTTGCCAAAATAGCAATACCCTGAATCTGGTGTCCCAGCTGTTGCAGGCCAAGTTTCATAGTGTCCGCCAAAACATATATTTTGTTCTGGGGTGAAATAAATTTGCCAAAATAGCAATACCCTGAATCTGGTGTCCAAGCTGTTGCAGGCCAGGTTTCATAGTGTCCGCCAAAACATATATTTTGTTCTGGGGTGAAATTAATTTGCCAAAATAGCAAAACCCTGAATCTGGTGTCCCAGCTGTTGCAGGCCAAGTTTCATAGTGTTCGCCAAAACATATATTTTGTTCTGGGGTGAAATTAATTTGCCAAAATAGCAATACCCTGAATCTGGTGTCCCAGCTGTTGCAGGCCAGGTTTCATAGTGTCCGCCAAAACATATATTTTGTTCTGGGGTGAAATTAATTTGCCAAAATAGCAATACCCTGAATCTGGTGTCCCAGTGTTGCAAGCCAAGTGTAAATCTGTCCATAAAAGGATACCTTTCATCCAGGGCCTAAATACTAGCCCTAAAAGAGTTATTCCCCTAAATCAGTGGTTACTGCTGTGCCTGGATTAGTGTAATACGCTACATAAACAAATAGGCAGATAGTGTTAGGTGCCTGTAAAAAAACGCCTGAATTTGAAATCAATACATTGGGCCAAATATTTTTTGCCTTATTGTGGTGCTTGGTGAACGGTAACAATGAGGAAAACATCTAGTAAGGGACGGTGACGGTCGTGGTGGTGTTAGTGTACCCTCTGGTGATGGGAGAGGACGTGGCCATTCTGCCACAGCCACACCTCCTAGTGAACCAACTACCTCAGGTTCCAGTACACGCCAGAATTTACAGCGATATTTGGTGGGGCCCAATGCTGTTCTAAGGATGGTAAGGCCGGAGCAGGTACTAGTCAATTGGGTGGCCGACAGTGGATCCAGCACGTTCACAACATTATCTCCCACCCAGTCTTCTGCAGAAAGCGCACAGGTGGCACCTGAAAACCAAGCCCATCAGTCTGTCACATCACCCCTATGCATATCAGGGAAACTGTCTGAGCCTCAAGTTATGCAGCAGTCTCGTATGCTGTTTGAAGACTCTGCTGGCAGGGTTTCCCAAGAGAATCCACCTAGCCCTTCCCCAGTGGTGGAAGACATAGAATGCACTGATGCACAACCACTGATGTTTCATGATGATGAGGACATGGGAATACCACCTCATCGGAGTCCGCACGTCTCTGATGATGACGAAACACAGGTGCCAACAGCTGCGTCTTTCTGCAGTGTGCAGACCGAACAGGAGGTCAGGGAGGAAGACTGTGTGGAAGACGATGCAGGGGACAATGAGGTCCTAGACCCCACCTGGAATGAAGGTCATGCCACTGACTTTCATAGTTCAGAGGAAGAGGCAGTGGTGAGACCGAGCCAACAGCGTAGCAAAAGAGGGAGCAAGGGGCAAAAGCAGACCAGCCGCCGCCAAGAGAGTTCGTCTGCTACTGGCCACCGCCACCAGGGACCGAGCACCCCAAAGGCAGCTTCAAGGAGTTCCCTGGCATGGCATTTCTTTAAACAATGTGCTGACGACAAGACCCGAGTGGTTTGCACACTGTGCCATCAGATCCTGAAGCGAGGCAATAACGTTCTGAACCTTAGCACAACCTGCATGACCAGGTTTCTACATGTAAAGCATGAACTGCAGTGGAGTAAACAGCTTAAAAGCAAGGAACTCACTCTGGCTCCCCCTGCTCCCTCTTCTGCTGCTGCCTCGGCCTCTTCCTCCGCCTTGGGAGAAATGTTGGCACCTGCCACCCACCAAACAGAGGATGTGCCACTGACACCACCACCTGCGTCACCAAGCATCTCCACCATGTCACACGGCAGCGTTCAGCTCTCCATCTCACAAACCTTGGAGAGAAAGCGTAAATTCCCACCTAGCCACCCTCGAGCCCTGGGCCTGAATGCCAGCATTTCTAAAATACTGGCCTTTGAAATGCTGTCATTCAGGCTGGTGGACACGGACAGCTTCAAACAGCTGATGTCCATGGCTGTCCCACTGTATGTTGTTCCCAGCCGCCACTACTTCTCCAAGACAGCCGTGCCTTCCCTGCACAACCTAGTATCCGATAAAATCAAGTGTGCACTGCGCAACGCCATCTGTGGCAAGGTCCACCGAACCACAGATACGTGGAGCAGTAAGCACGGCCAGGGACTTTATATCTCCCTAACTGCACACTGGGTAAATGTAGTGGCGGCTGGGCCCCAGGCGGAGAGTTCCTTGGCGCACGTCTTTCCGCCGCCAAGGATCGCAAGGCATCATTCTTTGCCTCCTGTAGCCTCCTCCTCCTACTCGGCTTCCTCCTCCTCTGCTTCCACCAGCTCATCCAGTCAGCCACACACCTTCACCACCAACTTTAGCACAGCCCGGGGTAAACGTCAGCAGGCCATTATGAAACTCATATGTTGGGGGACAGGCCCCACACCGCGCAGGAGTTGTGGTGGGGTATTGAACAGCAGTCCGACCAGTGGTTGCTGCCGGTGGGCCTCAAGCCCGGCCTGGTGGTGTGCGATAATGGGCGAAATCTCGTCGCAGCTCTGGGACTAGCCGGTTTGACGCAAATCCCTTGCCTGGCGCATGTGCTGAATTTGGTGGTGCAGAAGTTCATTCACAACTACCCCGACATGTCAGAGCTGCTGCATAAAGTGCGGGCCGTCTGTGCGCGCTTCCGGCGTTCACATCCTGCCGCTGCTCGCCTGTCTGCGCTACAGCGGAACTTCGGCCTTCCCGCTCACCGCCTCATATGCGACGTGCCCACCAGATGGAACTCCACCTTGCACATGCTGGAGAGACTGTGCGAGCAGCAGCAGGCCATAGTGGAGTTTCAGCTGCAGCACGCACGCGTCAGTCGCACTGCGGAACAGCACCACTTCACCATCAATGATTGGGCCTCCATGCGAGACCTGTGTGCCCTGTTGCGCTGTTTCGAGTACTCCACCAACATGGCCAGTGGCGATGACACCGTTACAATACCACTTCTACGTCTCCTTGAGAAAACGCTTAGGGCGATGATGGAAGAGGAGGTGGCCCAGGATTAGGAGGAGGAGGAGGAGGGGTTATTTTTAGCACTTTCAGGCCAGTCTGTTAGAAGTGGCTCAGAGGGAGGTTTTTTGCAACAGCAGAGGCCAGGTAAAAATGTGGCCAGCCAGGGCCCACTACTGGTGGACGAGGAGGATGAGGAGGAGGTGGAGGAGGATGAGGATGAAGCAGGTTCACAGCGGGGTGGCACCCGACACAGCTCAGGCCCATCACTGGTGCATGGCTGGGGGGATACGGAGGATAATGACGATACGCCTCCCACAGAGGACAGCTTGTCCTTACCTCTGGGGAGCCTGGCACACATGAGCGACGACATGCTGCAGTGCCTGCGCAACGACAGCAGAGTTGCCCACATTTTAACGTGTGCGGACTACTGGGTTGCCACCCTGCTGGATCCCCGGTACAAAGACAACGTGCCCACCTTACTTCCTGCACTGGAGCATGATAGGAAGATGCGCGAGTACAAGTGCACGCTGGTAGACGCGCTCCTGAGAGCATTCCCAAATGTCACAGGGGAACAGGTGGAAGCCCAAGGCAAAATAACAGAGTGGCCTTCTCCGGTGGTGGGTGATATGACGCCTTATTTCTTGCAGTGGGACCTCTCTCCTCTGTCTGGGTGCTGGGCCGAAATAACTGAGAGTGGCCTTCTCCGGTGGTAGTTGATATGACGCATGATTCCTTGCAGTGGGACCACTCTCCTCTGTCTGGGTGCTGGGCCGAATTAACTGAGAGTGGCCTTCTCCGGTGGTGGTTGATATGAGGCATGATTCCTTGCTGTGGGACCTCTCTCCTCTGTCTGGGTGCTGGGCCGAAATAACTGAGAGTGGCCTTCTCCGGTGGTGGGTGATATGACGCATGATTCCTTGCTATGGGACCTCTCTCCTCTTTCTGGGTGCTGGGCCGAAATAACTGAGAGTGGCCTTCTCCGGTGGTGGGTGATATGACGCATGATTCTTTGCTGTAGGACATCTCTCCTTTGTCTGGGTGCTGTGCCGAAATAACTGAGAGTGGCCTTCTCCGGTGGTGGGTGATATGACGCCTTATTTCTTGCTGTGGGACCTCTCTCCTCTGTCTGGGTGCTGGGCCGAAATAACTGAGAGTGGCCTTCTCCGGTGGTGGTTGATATGACGCATGATTCCTTGCTGTGGAACCTCTCTCCTCTGTCTGGGTGCTGGGCCGAAATAACTGAGAGTGGCCTTCTCCAGTGGTGGGTGATATGACGCTTGATTCCTTGCTGTGGGACCTCTCTCCTCTGTCTGGGTGCTGGGCCGAAATAACTGAGAGTGGCCTTCTCCGGTGGTGGGTGATATGACGCATGATTCCTTGCTGTGGGACCTCTCTCCTCTGTCTGGGTGCTGGGCCGAAATAACAGAGTGGCCTTCTCCAGTGTTGGGTGATATGACGCATGATTCCTTGCAGTGGGACCTCTCTCCAATTGATATTGGTTAAATTTTATCTATATTATTTTATTTAAATTCATTTCCCTATCCACATTTGTTTGCAGGGGATTTATGACGCATGATTCTTTGCTGTAGGACATCTCTCCTTTGTCTGGGTGCTGTGTCGAAATAACTGAGAGTGGCCTTCTCCGGTGGTGGGTGATATGACGCCTTATTTCTTGCTGTGGGACCTCTCTCCTCTGTCTGGGTGCTGGGCCAAAATAACTGAGATTGGCCTTCTCCGGTGGTGGTTGATATGACGTATGATTCCTTGCAGTGGGACAACTCTCCTCTGTCTGGGTGCTGGGCCGAATTAACTGAGAGTGGCCTTTTCCGGTGGTGGTTGATATGAGGCATGATTCCTTGCTGTGGGACCTCTCTCCTCTGTCTGGGTGCTGTGCCGAAATAACTGAGAGTGGCCTTCTCCGGTGGTGGGTGATATGACGCCTGATTCCTTGCTTTGGGACCTCTCTCCTCTGTCTGGGTGCTGGGCCGAAATAACTGAGAGTGGCCTTCTCCGGTGGTGGTTGATATGACGCATGATTCCTTGCTGTGGGACCTCTCTCCTCTGTCTGGGTGCTGGGCCGAAATAACTGAGAGTGGCCTTCTCCGGTGGTGGGTGATATGACGCCTTATTTCTTGCTTTGGGACCTCTCTCCTCTGTCTGGGTGCTGGGCCTAAATAACTGAGAGTGGCCTTCTCCGGTGGTGGTTAATATGACGCATGATTCCTTGCTGTGGGACCTCTCTCCTCTGTCTGGGTGCTGTGCCGAAATAACTGAGAGTGGCCTTCTCCAGTGGTGGGTGATATGACGCATGATTCCTTGCTGTGGGACCTCTCTCCTCTGTCTGGTTGCTGTGCCGAAATAACTGAGAGTGGCCTTCTCCGGTGGTGGGTGATATGACGCCTTATTTCTTGCTGTGGGACCTCTCTCCTCTGTCTGGGTGCTGGGCCGAAATAACTGAGAGTGGCCTTCTCCGGTGGTGGGTGATATGACGCATGATTCCTTGCTGTGGGACCTCTCTCCTCTGTCTGGGTGCTGGGCCGAAATAACTGAGAGTGGCCTTCTCCGGTGGTGGGTGATATGACGCTGATTCCTGCTGTGGGACCTCTCCTCTGTCTGGGTGCTAGGCCGAAATAACTGAGAGTGGCCTTCTCCGGTGGTGGGTGATATGACGCATGATTCCTTGCTGTGGGACCTCTCTCCTCTGTCTGGGTGCTGGGCCGAAATAACTGAGAGTGGCCTTCTCCAGTGTTGGGTGATATGACGCATGATTCCTTGCAGTGGGACCTCTCTCCAATTGATATTGGTTAAATTTTATCTATATTATTTTATTTAAATTCATTTCCCTATCCACATTTGTTTGCAGGGGATTTACCTACATTTTGCTGCCTTTAGCAGCCCTCTAGCCCGTTCCTGGACTATTTTACAGTGTTTTTAGTGCCTAAAAGTTCAGGTCCCCATTGACTTCAATGGGGTTCGGGTTCGGGATAAAGTTCGGGTCGAGATCAGATCCCGAACCCGAACATTTTCAGGAAGTTCGGCCGAACTTCCCGAACCCGAACTTCCAGGTGTTCGCTCATCTCTAATAATAATGAATAAGTTGATAGTAAAAAATAAATAATAAAACAGTTATAGATGTGACAATAGTGTACACTTACCATGTAAATACACATACACAAGTGTGTCTCACTGTGTACACACTGAACTAACCGTAAACATACATTCCCATTCGAAATCGGAGAGTCAAAATTTCATAAAAACGGTCAATATGCATTCCATTATAAACAATTGGTGACTAAAATAATAGAAACAGCAAGTGACAAGAATGAAAATAAGAATAGAAATAAAAATAAAAATAAAATGACAAAAGATACATGGGGGCCCACAAAAGATGCATGGGGTCCCATGTTATTAAGGAATTAGAATGATATTTTTTTATTTTTATTTTTTTTATTTTTAAGGTATTTTTGAAGGGTTGTTTGTTCTTGTTTATGTGGTTAATAGTTTACATACTCCAAAGATTCGTTCAGACCAAAGAGGCTTAGTGTGTTAAGCTTAAAGATCCAGAACATCTCGGCATTAGATCTGAAAGTATTGGGAGGCCCATTCGAGAGGGGTTACTCTAAGTGAGCAGGGGTCGCCGTTATGGAATTGTGAAAAATGTCGGGAGACACTATGTGTGATGATTTTACGGCAGATATTAGAGCGGTGCTCATTCATGCGGTCTCGCAAGGGTTGGGTGGTACGGCCAACGTAATATAGATCACACGCACACTGGAGTAGGTAAATGACAAAAGTAGTACCGCAATTTATTTCGTGCCGCAAGGAGATGGTTTGGTCCAGGCAGGCAATTGTGTTTTTGTTTTGACGTCATGAGCGATCATAACGCAACATTTGCAATGTGTTTTTCCACATCTGAATGACCCTATCGTTGTCTGGGTCGGATTTTTGTTATCCCATCTAAGGTAATTTACCACTTTATTAGTTTCCAAATTAGGGCAGGATGGGGCCAGGATTTCTTTTAGTGTTCTGGCCCTACGAAACGTGAGGTTAGGCTTTTTTGGGATTGTCTGGCCAATAATAGAGTCTTGAAGTAGTATTGGCCAGTGTTTGTATAGGATGTTCCTAATGGAATTGTGCTCGGTGTTGTAACGGGTGATGAGATTGAGTGGAAAAGTTGTGGGGTTTTTTGTATTAGGCTTGCTATCATAGTTGATGTTTCGCTCGGTCATAAGGACTCTTTTTTTCGAATCGTTAATCAATTTCTTAGGGTAACCCTTTTCCCTT
Source organism: Bufotes viridis (assembly GCA_033119425.1). Classification (NCBI taxonomy): domain Eukaryota; kingdom Metazoa; phylum Chordata; class Amphibia; order Anura; family Bufonidae; genus Bufotes; species Bufotes viridis. The sequence goes on along the minus strand of CM065590.1, from coordinate 538,291,966 downwards.
AAATCTGGTGCTTAATAATTTAATTTGGTTTGTCAGTGTTCCTTTCTTGGAACAATTCCTCTGTAGTCGTCGCATCTGGCTTTAGGGGATGTTATTCTTCCAACGGTATTGGTGGCTGCTTTTGTAGTCTAAAAAACTGTTGGTGTCTACTTGTTTGAAGTGTGTCTGTGTAAAAATGGTGTTTCCCTCTATTTTTAATTGAAAATCTAGAAAAATAGCTTCTGTACAGTTATGTTCCATTGTGAAGGAAAGGTTCCAATGGTTATTGTTCAATTCCTCCAAAAAGGATAGAAGGTCCTTTGTGTTTCCATCTCAAACCAAGATAATATCGTCAATGTAATGTTTGTAAAGACGAATATTTCCGTGTGAAAGTAAGCCCCACTGTTCCTCAAAATAGCCCATGAATAGGTTGGCATATGATGGGGCAAATTTGGTCCCCATCGCAGTGCCTTTAGTCTGTAGAAAAATCTTATCCTGAAATTTGAAAAAGTTGTGTTCCAAAATGAATTGTGTATTTTCTATGGCTGTAAGGCCTTGTGAGTAAGTAATATTGCTATACAAAGCAGCCACATCAAGTGTGACCCAGTGATAGCTTTCCCTCCACTCAAACGACTATAGTTGTTGTAGTAACTGGGCAGTGTCCTTTAGATAGGAAGGCAGTTGGACTACGTATTTTTGTAGTAAGCCGTCTACATATTGAGATAAGTTAGTTGTCAAGGAGTCAATCCCTTAAGTGATGGGTATACCGGGTGGTTTTGATAGGGACTTATGTATTTTGGGGAGAAAATAGAATTTGGCTGTGACTGGATGTGGAATTTTGAGGTATGCCCTTAATTTTTTGTCAAGAATACCTAAGGTGTAACCTTCATCAATGAGGGGATAAAGGTCCTTTTTGAAGGCTATTGTAGGATCTTGATCTAATGGTAAGTAATATGTAGTGTCTGATAGTAGGCGAAGAGATTCTGCCACATAGTAGCTGCTGTCCATTATCACTATCCCACCCCCTTTGTCTGCATTTTTTATGACAATCTTTTTGTTGTAAGTTAGCGTTTTAATAGCGTTTAGTTGATCGGAAGTAAGATTACTAGTAGATTTAGGAGATGTAGACTCTAGGTTCTGTTTGAAATCTGTTAGTACCATGTTGTAGAAAGTCTCAATGTGGGGACCCCTACTCTCTAGAGTGTAGAAGTTGGATTTGGGTTTGATATTAGAGGGTATAAACATTTGTACTCGGTCAGCTCTGGTATTGGACTCGGAATGGTTGTCGTCTGTAATGGGACCGGTAGGGAGGGGGGTCTCCAATGTGGGTCGAGGAGTTCGTTCTTTTATAGCAAAATGTCTGTGAAGGGTAAGTTTTCTTATAAATTGATTTAAATCCACAAAAAGTTTGAAAGGGTCAGGGCTCTTGGTTGGGCAGAAGGACAGTCCCTTTTTTAGGACTTCGATTTCCTTGCTGTCCAGAATGTGGAATGTGTTTTGATAAGTTGAATATCGCCATTTGTTTTACTGAAATTGTATGATCGTGTAATTGCCCTTTGGTTATTGGGGTTTCCTGACTTTGGTTTTTTTGTTGTATGGAGTAACGGTTTCTTCCCCCACTGCATCCTCTATATCTGGGTTTCTTCGTTTCCTTTGGAGGCTGGACACGAGGGTGTAAAAGTGGTTTATTTCAAGTGTTTGAGGTGTTGAAGGCGTGGGAGGTTGTGATGCTTCTATTTGTTTTAAAAAAGGGCTCAGTGATAGAATACTCGTCAGTATTTGTCTTGGGGTGGGGTGGGATTGGGAGTTCTGATCGTTGGAGATACTCTCTCTAAAAAAGAGTCTTCAGTCAGATTTGACGGGAGGGCTAGGAATTGATCTGATTCAGGGGAGCCGACAGAGTGAATCGAGAAATTTGGGTTTTCAAGACCTATAGGTGCAGATGAAGAGGACACGGGGGGTGGGTCTGGAGTGCTGGGTGTTATTTTTGGAGAGGATCCTAATGGGGTGATGTACAGGTAACATTTCCAACTCGTCAGGAGTGTGTTCCTTTGGAAGAGTCTGGTGCAGTATGGGAATAGAAGAGGGATCTATACTTAAGGTGTTCTGGTTGTTACTTAGAATCGGTGAGCTCTTTTGTAGGTAAATGTATGGGTTGACGTTAGCGGGTTTTTTGTGTGTACCTCTAGTGGTGTCACTACTATTATTTTTTACATGTCTGGTTCTTGAAGGTCCCGTTGCTTTTAATGTTGTAGAAAGTAAGGCCTTTGTTGGCTATTTTTGGCACCTCTGAAATATGTCTATAATTAGGGTGCACTAGGGTGCACTACTGTCGGCGCCCATTTTTGTCATATCCTCAGGGATATCACTCCCTTGGTGATCTGACTAACTTCCCTCTTTTTTCTCCTTCTTCCATTTGTTCCCTATGGACCAGCAGGGGTCTTCCCCCCCCCCGACCCATGGAAGTGAGGCTGAAGCAGGGTGGGACTATCTACACTCGGATGTGACGAACCTAATACACAAAGTTACAAGAGAGATTAAGAGCATCCTTCTAACTCAGGACAAGGAGAAAATTAAAACTACTCCAAGGGGAACATGGGCCGACACTGAGGCCATTCACAGTAAGAACAAAGACCCCACGACCACTATCAGAACTGAACCGAACTTACTAAAATTGATCAAAGACTTTATCAGAAATTAGGTCGATGGTTATTTTCTATCCATTCAACTAACCTTAGGGGTGATACCTAGACGTTTAAGGCGATCTTTAAAACCCTCCTTCCCTGATGATCCACTCTTCACAAAGAATTGGTTGAAAACCAGCGACGATTTTTCACTTAAACTTATGAGACTACTGATTACTAAACGTAAACTGATGTGTAAGTAACAAGTATCTGTCCTGAAACATTTACTATCCACTAAACATATAATAAAAGATGGTGGCTACCCCCTAAGGCATAGACGAGGGCTATTAAGACAATACGAACATGACAGTGTGAGGGATAAATGTAAAAATCTATTACGAGACCTCACAGACTACTCCGAAAACAAAATCAGAAGTTGGGAACGGGCCAGATCACATCTAGGGTCCACTCTGCACCCTAATTATAGACATATTTCAGATGTGCCAAAAATAGCCAACAAAGGCCTTACTTTCTACAACAGTAAAAGTAACGGGGCCTTCAAGAACAGACATGTAAAAAATAGAGGTACACACAAAACACACTAGCGGTACACACAAAAAACACGCTAACGTCAACCCACACATTTACCTACAAAAGAGCTCACCGATTCAAAATAACAACCAGAACACCTTAAGGATAGATCCCTCTTCAATTCCCATACTACACCAGACTCTTCCAAAGGAACACACTCCTGACGAGTTGGAAACGTTACCTGTAGAAGTTTACATCACCCTGTTAGGATCCTCTCCAACAATAACAACCAGCACTCCAGACCCACCCCCCGTGTCCTCTTCATCTGCACCTATAGATCTTAAAAACCCAAATTTCGCGATTCACTCTGTCGGCTCCCCTGAATCAGATCAATCCCTAGCCCTCCCGTCAAATCTGACTGAAGACTCCCACCCCACCCCAAGACAAATACTGACGAGTATTTTATCACTGAGCCCTTTTTTAAAACAAATAGAAGCATCACAGCCCCCCACGCCTTCAACACCTCAAACACTGAAAATAACCCACTTTTACACCCCCGTGTCCAGCCTCCAAAGGAAACGAAGAAACCCAGATATAGAGGATGCAGGGGGGGAAGAAACCGTCACTCCATACAACAAAAAAACCAAAGTCAGAAATCCCCAATAACCAAAGGGCAATTACACGATCATACAATTTCAGTAAAACAAATGGGGATATTCAACTTATCAAAACACATTCTGGACAACAAGGAAATCGAAGTCCTAAAAAAGGGACTGTCCTTCTGCCCAACCAAGGGCCCTGACCCTTTCGAACTTTTTGTGCATTTAAATCAATTTATAAGAAAACTTACCCTTCACAGACATTTCGTTATAAAAGAACGAACTCCTCGACCCACATTAGAGACCCCCCTCCCTACCGGTCCCATTGCAGACGACAACCATTCCGAGTCCAATACCAGAGCTGACCAAGTAGAAATGTTCATACCCTCTAATATCAAACCCAAATCCAACTTCTACCCTCTAGAGAGTAGGGGTCCCCACATTGAGACTTTCTACAACATGGTACTAACAGATTTCAAACAGAACCTAGAGTCTACATCTCCTAAATCTACTAGTAATCTTACTTCCGATCAACTAAACGCTATTAAAACGCTAACTAACAACAAAAAGATTGTCATAAAAAATGCAGACAAAGGGGGTGGGATAGTGATAATGGACAGCAGCTACTATGTGGCAGAATCTCTTCGCCTACTATCAGACACTACATATTACTTACCATTAGATTAAGATCCTACAATAGCCTTCAAAAAGGACCTTTATCACCTCATTGATGAAGGTTACACCTTAGGTATTCTTGACAAAAAATTAAGGGCATACCTCAAAATTCCACATCCAGTCACAGCCAAATTCTATTTTCTCCCCAAAATACATGTCCCTATCAAAACCACCCGGTATACCCATCATTTCAGGGATTGACTCCCTGACAACCAACTTATCTGAATATGTAGATGGCTTACTACAAAAATACGTAGTCCAACTGCCTTCCTATCTAAAGGACACCGCCCACTTACTACAACAACTAGAGTCGCTCGAGTGGAGGGAAAGCTATCACTGGGTCACACTTGATGTGGCTGCTTTGTATAGCAATATTACTCACTCACAAGGCCTTACAGCCATACAAAATACACTCCAGTCTGACCCAGAGATGCCCAATAGCCAAAAAAAGTTCATTCTGGACTCTATCAAATTCATTTTGGAACACAACTTTTTCAAATTTCAGGATAAGATTTTTCTACAGACTAAAGGCACTGCGATGGGGACCAAATTTGCCCCATCGTATGCCAACCTATTCATGGGCTATTTTGAGGAACAGTGGGGCTTACTTTCACACGGAAATATTCGTCTTTACAAACATTACATTGACGATATTATCTTGGTTTGGGATGGAAACACAAAGGACCTTCTATCCTTTTTGGAGGAATTGAACAATAACCATTGGAACCTTTCCTTCACAATGGAACATAACCGTACAGAAGCTATTTTTCTAGATTTACAATTAAAAATAGAGGTAACACTATTGTTACACAGACACACTTCAAACAAGTAGACACCAACAGTTTTTTAGACTACAAAAGCAGCCACCATTACCGTTGGAAGAATAAGATCCCCTATAGCTAGATGCGATGACTATAGAGGAATTGTTCCAAGAAAGGAACACTAACAAACCAAATTAAATTATTAAGCACCAGATTTAAGGAAAAGGGTTACCCTAAGAAATTGATTAACGATTCGAAAAAAAGAGTCCTTATGACCGAGCGAAACATCAACTATGATAGCAAGCCTAATACAAAAAACCCCACAACTTTTCCACTCAATCTCATCACCCGTTACAACACCGAGCACAATTCCATTAGGAACATCCTATACAAACATTGGCCAATACTACTTCAAGACTCTATTATTGGCCAGACAATCCCAAAAAAGCCTAACCTCACGTTTCGTAGGGCCAGAACACTAAAAGAAATCCTGGCCCCATCCTGCCCTAATTTGGAAACTAATAAAGTGGTAAATTACCTTAGATGGGATAACAAAAATCCGACCCAGACAACGATAGGGTCATTCAGATGTGGAAAAACACGTTGCAAATGTTGCGTTATGATCGCTCATGACGTCAAAACAAAAACACTGACAGTCGCCGGCCTGGACCAGACTATCTCCTTGCGGCACGAAATGAATTGCGGTACTACTTTTGTCATTTACCTACTCCAGTGTGCGTGTGATCTATATTACGTTGGCCGTACCACCCAACCCTTGCGAGACCGCATGAACGAGCACCGCTCTAATATCTGCCGTAAAATAATCACACATAGTGTCTCCCACCTTTTTTCACAATTCCATAATGGCGACCCTTCCTCACTTAGAGTAACCCCTCTCGAATGGGCCCCCAATCCTTTCAGATCTTATGCCGTAAGGAGATGTTCTGGATCTATAAGCTTAACACACTAAGCCCCTTTGTGTCTAAACGAATCTTTGGAGTATGTGAACTATTAACCACATAAACAAGAACAAATAACCCCCCAAAAAATACCTAAAAGATAAAAAAATAAAAATAAAATATCTATCTAGTTCCTAAATTCCATGGGACCCCATGCATTTTTTGTGAGCCCCCATGTATCTTTTGTCATTTTATTTTTATTTTTATTTCAATTTATATTCTCATTTTCATTCTTGTCACTTGATGTTTCTATTATTTTAATCACCAATTGTTTATAATGGAATGCATACTGACCGTTTTTATGAAATTTTGACTATCCGATTTCCAATGCGAATGCATGTTTACAGTTAGTTCAGTGTGTACTGTGGTAAGGTGCAAGGTGTCATATGTGATGGCAGGTACGTGTCACCGAGGTTGCTGGCCTCGGTGAGGTGAGAGCCGGGTTTTTGTCTGCAGCAGCTAGTGCTGTTTGGCTTTGTTAAATAGCATGGCTGCAAAGCCGATCCGGGCCGGCTCTTACTGGGAGCAGCTAAAGAGTAGGGTGGGTGGCTGCTCCCCACGGTCCAGTCCATGTTTTGGGCTGGATATAAAACGCAGCCAGCAGCTGTGTCTGAGGTGTGTGATTATCCTGGAGCTGCTAACAGGGCTGGGAGTTCTCTGTCCTGGAGGGAAGAGCTCAGTAAGGAGGTGTTGTGTTCCTGGCTACCTGAAGCTGGATTCTCCTGCGGCTGGGCCGACAGCGTGGTGCGAACCTGCACCTACACCTCCCAGGTGACTGAACCTGTGTTGGACTGTTTTTGTTTGGCTACGTTATTTCCGTTGTGTGTGAACTGTCACCAAGAGACTGTTTTTCATTTTGTGTGCAAGTGTGAATAAAACACTGTTTGTTGCACAATCTGGACTCCTGGTTTTGCCTCTAAACTGCACCCGCACCGCTGTCTACCAGAGCGACTCCCCACATTTGGTGTCGGATGCGGGCATGCGCAGTGAGGCTGGCGTGAACGCCGAAGTTTTGTTTTTCTAAAGTGTATGGAATATATTAAGCCAGCAAAGCTGCAAGCAGGAGTTTCTGACAACATGGAGGCTGCTGTGAAGGCTCTCATAGAGGCTAACGTGCAGCAGCGGGAGACCAACCAACTCTTGCTACAACATGTGATGGCGTTACAGGCGGCAGGAGCGTCCCACCACGTCCATGATGCCCGGAAGCGGTCCGTGCGGCGATCCCAAAAATGACCCCCGCAGACGACGTTGAGACGTACCTGGCGGTTTTTGAGAAGGTCGCCGTGAGGGAAAAGTTACCCCGTGACCAGTGGGCTGAGGTGGTCGCTCCGTTCCTGGCTTCCGGACCCCAGCAGGTGTTTTTCGACTTGTCGGACGACCAAGCGGCAGATTATGACACTGTGAAAGGAGAGGTCCTAGCCAGACTGGGCGTGAACGTGCTGGTCCGCGCCCAAAGAGTCCACCAGTGGGACTTTAAAATGACTGAACCCGCTAGGCCGCAGTTCTACGATCTGCTGCACAGGCTGCAAAAGTGGCTGCAGCCCGATCTACTAAGTCCCACTGCCATGCTGGATCGGCTGTTGGCGGACATCTTTTGGAGGGCCCTGCCTTATCCCCTCCAGCACTGGATCGGCCAGGTATCGCCCACCAATGCCCTGGAGATGGTCGACCTGGTGGAGCGCTACGAGGCCACCAGAAACCTGCAGGGGACTCTTGCGGGAAGGGGTCAGTCAAACCCCGGAGGCCTCTGCCCCAGTTCCGACGTCCGGCGACAGAGCGGCCTGCCCGGAATATACCCCTGCGAGTCCGCCTCCCGTGGTATGCTGGAGGTGTCAGGAGCCAGGCCACATCAGGGCCGACTGTCCGCATCGGGATGAGCCGATGGATATGAACTACGGGGGTCGTCACTCCCTGTATGCACGGAAGCTGTGCGCAACTGGCACCCGTGAGGTGCAGGACCATAACCACCTGTGTCAGGTAGAGGTGGGAGACTCTCTGGCGGTGGCTCTGCTGGACTCCGGGAGTTTAGTCTCCCTGGTAAGGGCTGCACTTGTACGTCCTGCGGAGTATACTGGCCGTAAAGTCGGGGTCCTGTGCATCCACGGAGACCTGAAAGACTACCCCACTGCACTAGTGACTTTGTCCACCGCGGCTGGTAGGTGGACCCACGAGGTGGCTGTCGCTACTAAACTCCCACACGAACTGATACTTGGGAGGGACTTCCCGGTTTTCCGGCGCTGTGGCCGGTAATAAAGGTATCTGAGGGACCCGAGACAGGGGTGACCCTAGTGGAGTGGCCTGATACCACTGGAAGGCCAGAACCCTGGGAGCCCGAGTCTGACGGGCCAGCGGTAGGGGTGACCACTGCTCCAGCGGTAGAGGGGGAGACAACCCCACTGAGTGTAATGGTGGGAGACACGGAGGACTTGCCACCGGGACCTGAATTGGCAGACCTCAATGTCTCCGGGAAAATTTTGGGACCGCACAACACCGGGACCAAACCCTAACCAGGGCCTGGGAGAATGTGCTGGAAATTGATGGTAAACCCCAGAAACCAGGGGCTGAATTAATGTTCCCACGATTTATTGTTCTGCAGGATATGTTGTATCGGGTGAACCAAATCCGAGGCGAACCTATTGAACAGTTGGTGGTGCCCACAGCGTATCGCAAGCTTGTCATGGAGCTTGCCCACCAACATGTTCTTGGGGGACACCTGGGGTGGCAGAAAACCCAGGACCGCATACTGCAGCGATTTTATTGGCCCAGTGTGTTCAAGGAGGTAGAGAATTATTGTAAGTCCTGTCCGACCTGTCAGATAACTAGCCCCCAGCCACATTTCCGTAGTCCTCTGGTACCTCTGCCAATTATTGAAGTACCGTTTGAGCGAATCGCGATGGATTTAATTGGGCCTGTACCAAAGTCTGCCAGGGGCCACCAACACATTCTGGTAGTTCTCGACTATGCCACTCGGTATCCGGAGGCGGTGCCTCTGCGACATACCTCAGCTAAGCTCATTGCCAAAGAGTTAATGGAGATGTTTTCCCGTGTGGGCCTGCCAAAAGAGGTTCTGACAGACCAAGGGACCCCTTTTATGTCCAAAGTAATGAGGGAACTGTGTAAATTGTTGCGTATAAAGCAGTTACGGACGTCCGTTTACCATCCGCAAACAGACGGTCTTGTGGAGAGGTTTAACCAAACCCTAAAAAATATGTTAAAGAGGGTGGTGTCTAGAGATGGGAAGGACTGGGATCTGCTTCTGCCCTATCTCATGTTCGCAGTGCGAGAGGTGCCCCAGGCCTCTACTGGGTTCTCGCCCTTCGAACTGCTTTATGGCAGACACCCTCGGGGCCTGTTGGATATCGCCAAGGAAGCGTGGGAACAACAGCCTGTCCCCCACAAAAGTGTCATTGAGTATGTCGCCCAAATGCAGGACCGGATGGAAAGGGTGTTGCCCTTGGTCCGGGAGCATATGGAGGCAGCGCAACAAGCCCAGAGTAGGGTGTACAATCGTCAGGCTCGGGTACGGGACTTCAATCCGGGAGATCGGGTTTTGGTTCTGGTACCCACCCTTGACAGCAAATTCTAGCTAGGTGGCAGGGCCCCTATGAGGTGATCGAGAAGGTAGGGAAGTAAATTACAAAGTACACCAGCCAGGGCGGCGCAAGCCGGAGCAGGTGTACCACGTGAATTTACTTAAGCCGTGGAAAGATAGGGACACAGCCGACGACCACAGCCCCCGGCCAGGGCTTCTAGGTGAAAAGGGTCCAGCCCCACAGTTCGAGGCCTGTGAAGCAGTAACCACGGTAAAAATTGCAGACAGCCTGTCTTCCAAACAAGTTCAGGAAGTCAGGGAGTTCATCAGTCGGAACACGGATGTGTTCTCGGACCTCCCTGGCCGCACGTCTCTCATCCAACATGACATCGTCACTGAGCCTCAGGCCAAGATCCGGTTAAAACCATACCGGGTACCCGAGGCTCGGCGACGGGCCATCGCGGAGGAAGTACAGTTAATGTTGAAGCTCGAGGTCATTGAGGAGTCGAAAAGTGAGTGGGCCAGTCCCATAGTCCTAATACCCAAGCCGGATGGGACGTTGCGGTTCTGCAACGACTTTCGCAAGTTAAATGAAGTATCCAAGTTTGACGCGTATCCCATGCCCCGAGTAGACGAGCTGGTTGAAAGTTTAGGACAAGCCCGTTATTTTTCTGTGCTGGACCTCACTAAAGGGTACTGGCAGGTACCCTTAACGGAGTCGGCTAAGGAAAAACCGCATTTGTTACCCCGCAGGGCCTGTATCACTACAAGGTGTTACCCTTTGGCCTGCATGGCGCCCCGCCACTTTCCAAAGGTTAATGGACATAGTGCTGCGACCACATCGTCGGTACGCCTCGGCCTACTTGGATGATGTAGTCATCCACAGCACCGACTGGGAAAGCCATTTACCCAAGGTGCAGGCGGTAGTGGATGCCCTGAGGAAAGCCGGACTGACCGCTAACCCAAAGAAGTGCTCCATAGGGTTAGAGGAGACAAAATATCTGGGATATGTAATTGGGCGGGAGTCATCAAACCTCAGGTAACTAAGGTAGAGGCCATTCGTAACTGGCCCCGACCGGTCACCACCAGGCAGGTAAAGTCGTTCCTGGGGATTGTAGGTTACTACATGAGGTTTGTGCCCCACTTTGCCACAATAGCAGCGCCATTGACAGACCTGTTGAAGGGGCGAAAGTCTGGGAGGGTTAGCTGGAGTGAGAAGGCGGAGGAGGCTTTCTCCGCGTTGAAGTCGGCCCTGTGTGGGTCCCCGGTTTTGGTGACACCCGACTTCAACAAGGAGTTTGTCGTACAGACCGACGCCTCGGAGGTAGGCCTCGGTGCGGTACTGTCGCAGGAGGTCAACGGGGAAGAACATCCCGTTGTCTTCCTGAGCCGTAAGCTCAGTCCCGCCGAGTCCAGGTATAGTATAGTGGAGAGGGAGTGCCTGGCTATCAAGTGGGCACTCGAATCTCTCCGCTACTACCTGTTAGGGAGGAGGTTCCGTCTGGTGACCGACCATTCCCCCTCAAATGGATGAGTCAGGCCAAGGAGAGGAATGCTCGGGTCACCAGGTGGTTCCTATCTCTTCAAAATTTCAAGTTTTCCGTGGAACACAGGGCAGGCCGCTTGCAGGGCAACGCAGATGCCCTGTCCGCGTCCACTGCCTCACGTGTGTTCACCCCTCAGGGTTGAACAAAGGGGGGTATGTGGTAAGGTGCAAGGTGTCATATGTGATGGCAGGTACGTGTCACCGAGGTTGCTGGCCTCGGTGAGGTGAGAGCCGGGTTTTTGTCTGCAGCAGCTAGTGCTGTTTGGCTTTGTTAAATAGCATGGCTGCAAAGCCGATCCGAGCCGGCTCTTACTGGGAGCAGCTAAAGAGTAGGGTGGGTGGCTGCTCCCCACGGTCCAGTCCATGTTTTGGGCTGGATATAAAACGCAGCCAGCAGCTGTGTCTGAGGTGTGTGATTATCCTGGAGCTGCTAACAGGGCTGGGAGTTCTCTGTCCTGGAGGGAAGAGCTCAGTAAGGAGGTGTTGTGTTCCTGGCTACCTGAAGCTGGATTCTCCTGCGGCTGGGCCGACAGCGTGGTGCGAACCTGCACCTACACCTCCCAGGTGACTGAACCTGTGTTGGACTGTTTTTGTTTGGCTACGTTATTTCCGTTGTGTGTGAACTGTCACCAAGAGACTGTTTTTCATTTTGTGTGCAAGTGTGAATAAAACACTGTTTGTTGCACAATCTGGACTCCTGGTTTTGCCTCTAAACTGCACCCGCACCGCTGTCTACCAGAGCGACTCCCCACAGTACACAGTCAGACACACTTGTGTATGTGTATTTACATGGTAAGTGTACACTATTGTCACATCTATAACTGTTTTATTATTTATTTTTTACTATCTACTTATTCATTATTATCATTACTACTATAACCCAGTTTTCTAAATACTCTTAATTTCTTAATAATAATTCTGGCTCCGATCCGCTTGTTTTTTATACACATATATTCTGTATATCAACATCCTATCTACACTGATTCTATGAGGATATAAGCCGTGCCCAGTCCTTTTTTCTATGTCTATTTGACTCTGATGACATCCCTTGTTTGCGCTCCACTTCCAGATCATGTGTTCCAACGGGCGCAAGCGCACTTTAAGTCCGGCCGAACACTATCATCTAACCACTCCCACTTACACCTCCTTGGGCTCCACTGCTTAATCGTGCGTTCCAACGGGCGCATGCGCACCTCGGGTCTGGCCGCGGGCGTACAACAGGCGGAAGTTTACCACTACCCTTCTCCCACTGATATACTATGCCCGCATACTAGAATTCCCAGCACGATATTATCCGCAATCGCATTATTTCTCTCTTTAATTCTTCTCTCTGCATTTGGAACGCACCTTGCGTTCCACCGAACCGGAAGTGATGTCACCTAACTTCCCTTTCCGGTCCTAGGGCGCCAAAAATGCACGCTGAATAGGTATTTAAAAGCATGTTTTTACTTGTATGTATTTTATATGACTTGCTCCTGAAGTAGGGGACTTCTTTATCCCCGAAACTTGTTGGGCCACATATAATAAATAAAAAGTTGTTGACCAGAAGCGACTTGATTTCTGCCGCCGTCATTCACCAATATTCTACAAGCGATCCTGGCCGGGGGGAGTCTGCCATGGGTGTTATGTGCTTATCCCTCTGGCAGCCCCCCTCATGAAGTAAGTTTACTTTCCTGTGGTAATCCATATTTTATATTATACGTAACACTAGATCACTCCTCTGTGGTGTTTTTACCATGTCATGCTGTGTTTTTAAACATCTTAATATATTTATATTGCGTTACACTGAACGCTCTGTTTAAAATTTGATCATCGTATTTGCTTTGGGACTTGGCGCTCCATTTCCTCCACTCCCTCCATTTTCTTTTTTTTCCCCTCAGATGTTGGGGGTCCGACTTCTGTCGGACCACCTACACCTCAGATACTCCAGTAACACTGTGAACACTAGTAAAGCAGAGCAGCCTAGCCACAGCCTTAAAAGGGCGACCCCATCAGGAACCTGGCCCTGAACATAAGATTCTGGCCCTGACGAAGCCCCTATCCTAGTCCCTACATGCAATTTTTATCTCATGTGAGAGAAGCATCAGGGGAGCATAAGGATATACGAGCCTCAAAGGGGTGGAAAAGGGATGGAGGATATTCAGGATCATACTAAAAGTTATTTGCATAGGATAGGTGTGCCCTGTAGATCCTTACTATCCCTTTAAGTGAGCGTAGGGGGCATTCGATAATCCCTTCCCGCCGGTCAGTAGTGGAGGGGCAATGTAGTATGCCTGGGCCGTTTTGGAATGGATGTCATCGACAGTGATCCAATGTGGATGTCTTATATACATACCGGTCCACATGTAACCTGGCATCCATGTCCTGCGCTTCAGGCCGGGCCACGGTCGCACGCTAACACGCGATGCGCAGGTCCCAGTATGAGAAGGCTTCACGTGAGTGCGGCGGAATATGTGACTTATGTAAACAAAGTCAGCCTCGCTGTTGTGTACTAGCGCAGGCTGACGTAAACAGAGGTAACCTAGCAAGAAGGCTTAGAGGCCAGGTACCCGTTTATTAAGCAGGCTCGAGAGGGGATCCTGCTAAAGGGGGTAAATTGGCATATATACGATCCGAAACAAGAGTGTTGAGGCTATTTTGAGGGTTGGACCCTTGATTTGGGTTACCACCCCATTAGCATACACATTGAATGAATGAATGAATGTCGCCTGAAGCAGGTCAGGAATATACTGAGGTCTCCTGACGGTGATGCCTAGATATGGGACACCCAATTGGACGAACAAACACTTGGATCCTCTACGTTTGGGCCGGTGTCCTATGATTAAGGAGCACCGTACCTCATGTGGGGTCCTTGTGGGTCGGGGATACCCGAGAAGGGTGTTGGGGGTCAATCGAATGCTGATCCTATCCTCAGGGATCCTTTAGTGTGAATGGCAATTCTGACACTCTGGACTTATGTTTAGGACTTCGTTTTTTGGTGCTTTGTTGGTTTGGTGTAAAATGACCAAGGGACCCCTCACCGTTCAGGCTTATGGTCGATTTATTGATAATGAGATCTACTTGATGATTTGCTCGTGGGCTTAATATTGGTCCTATAATTGGCGTTATATATGTGTATGGATCCTGTTGCGAACTATTAGGTTGATTCATGAGAATATACGCGTGCGTTGCTGCGCACCATCAGGTCAGGTGACCTGGTTCGAGGTCCCGATCATGTGATGAGTGGCGAACGCGTAGCAATTAGCCAGGAAGTCATGAGACTGGCGCATGCGCGGTTGTATGCGCAGTTGCGCAGACGCGATCGCCGTTTAGTAGCGAAATACAGGTCAAGTGACATATGGACATGTGACTAGTGCGTAGTCACGTGACGGCGTGTGAAAGAGCTGGAACATGCGCAATAGCACCAGAGGCACGCCGGGGACGTTATGGGCATAGCCATACCGGGAGCGTACCAAGCATGGCGGGGATTTGGCTGGGGATGCCTGGGGCTCGCATGGATGGCCACCTGATGTAAGTACACTATGATGATGATTTATGTTGAGCAAGGGTGTTTTGATTTTATATTGATTGAAGAAACACCCCCCCCCCCGATTGGGGGGCACCAATTATATTGCACTTATGGTTATTTAAGGACACTATTGTTCACTTTTCTATTGCGGGATAAAGACTTGTTTAAGTCGAAACGTTGCTGAAATAACATGCTGCTTGTTTGAATAAAGAACCGGATTTGATAATGGAGGAGTGCTGTGGATCTTTCTAAAATGCCAGCAGCTTGAGGAGGCCACAGAGTGGCACACAGACAGAGTGTGGAGGTGGCAGCAGCATCATCAGAAGGCCACAGAGTTGCACAATGACAGAGTGAGAAGGTTGGTTTCAACTAGTACCCGCTGACGATGGTGGGTGTAAGAAGGAGAGCTTGGCATCACATTTGTGGCATCAGGCTTGTGGCAGCATTAGAATAGTATCTGAGGCAGGTAGCCACTAGAAACAGGTCTCTTTTTTTCAAGGTTTGGGTGAGGCTGCATGGACGATCTAATCTGATGCATCATCAGGCATTGGTGGGTGGAAATCCTGTCTGATCCACGCCGGATTCATTTTGACAAACGTCAGTCTCTCCACATTTTGGGTGGACAGGCGACTAGGCGAGTTCTTCTTGGTGGAACTATAGCCCCCGCCGTACTAAACACCCGGTCTGATGCCACACTACTGGCTGCACAAGACAGCTTTTCCAGGGCAAACACTGCTAGTTGCGGCCACAAATCCAGTTTGGCTGCCCAGTAGTACAGCGGATCTTCAATGTGGGGTGGCAGGGTACTGTCCAAGTATGCCACCACCTGCTGGTTCAGGTCCAACTCCAGGTCTAGCTGCTGCTGCAGGTGAGTAGTTTCTTCACTATGCAGGTGAAGAAAGCTGCTAATCAGCAACTCTAGAGTCAGGCTGCTGCTGATAGAGCTGGTACTGCTCCTGCCACCCTAAACCCCCCAGCAGTAATGCAGTGGAACATGAGCTCAGAGGGACCCCCTCGGTCGGACCTGCGAGAGGATGGATGATGGTGCAGATAGGCACTGGCTAACTGACTGCATAGGATGTCTCTATAGTAGTTCAGTTTGTCCTCCCTCTCATAGAATATAAAAAAGCCCCCGTTTTGGACCGGTAGCAAGGGTCCAACAAGATGGAGAGCCAGAAGTCATCCCTCTGCCGAATGGTGACAATTCAGCTGTCACTATGCAAGCAAGTGAGCATGCATCAGGCCATTTGTGCAAGTGACTCGGAGGTACTCCCCCCCTCCATATCCTCTGAATGCTGCCACGGTGTGTCTGGGTCCTCTGCCATATCTTCCTCATCGCCCAGTAGCTCCTCTGGCTGCTCCTCTTCTCCTGTGACCTGTGTAGAAAAACCACCCATTTCGCTACACATTGCTTGTGCTCCAATGTCCTCCTCTTCCTCCAGTTCAGCCCCCACAGGGTTCATGTGGTCGTGAAATCTAGGCGCCACGTCTTCGGAACCCTGACCAGTCAGATTTACCAGCAACTGTTCCAGGACATGAAGCAGTGGAATGACATTGTTCATCCTGGTGACTGACAATTAACGTGGCATCCTCAAAGGGCCTGAGCAAACGGCAGGTCACGCATGTGCTGCCACTGGCTGACATCAAAGTTACACAGGGGGGATCATCAAGAAATTGTTTATGGCTTTTTCTCTGTTCATATAGTCGGTCCAACATATAGAGGGTGGAATTCCAACAGGTGAAAATGGTGCATATCTGGCGATGTTGGGGAATACCATTCTGCCGCTGCATCTCATGGAGGGTGTGCTTTGCGGTGTTTGAGTGGCTGAAGTGCATGCAACTTTTCCTGGCCATTTTTAGGATGTTTTGCAGATGGGTGGAAACTTCAGGAACCGCTTGACAACCAGATTGAACATCTGTGCCATGCAGGACAGATGGCTCAGCCCTCCTTGCCGCAGCATCGACACAATGTTCTTCTCGTTGTCGGTCACCATGGTTCTGATTTTGAGTTGTCACGGAGAAAACCAGGATTCGATTTCTTGACGAAGGACACGGAGCAGTTCCTCCCCTTTATGACTTTGTTCGCCCACGGAAATGAAGTGCAAAACAGCGTGACATGGCCATGCCCTGCACATATGGTATGCTGAAGGGCCACTATGAAATGTCTCTGCAGCAGAGGCTGAGGACACGGTGGAGGATGAGGAGGCAGAGGCGGACATTGTTGCCTGGCAAAATGGAGGCAAATTCGGCGTCACCTGACCAAGTTGCTGGTGTGGCTTTGCAGGAACAAGCATTAACCCAGTGGGCCATAAAGGACACGTATTGTCCCTGACCATAGCTATAGCTCCACACGACGGTGCTGCCGTGCACTTTGGCAGACACTGACCGGCTCAAGGACTGGCCCACCTTCTGTGTGCAGGGCTGGTACTGCCCTTTTGGCCACTAGGCCACGGCACCCAGACAGAGGATAGAGGTCGCATGGCAGAAGTTTAGGCTTCATGTCACCCACCATTGTAACAGGCCACTTTCAGTTATTTAGGCCTCGGCTCAGATTGAGGAGAGGTTCATTCAACTTTGGGTTGCACCGCAAGATCATGGTAAGGATAAAAAAATGAGGATTCATTAAAGAAGTGCCCCGGATTACATGAATACATGCTTGAGGGGGAGGCAGTTATAAATGTCTGTTCTGCACAAGAGAGGGACAGGTCCTGTGGGATCCATGCCTAGTTCATTTTTATGAACGTCAGCTTTTCCACGTTGGCTGTGGACAGGAGGCTGCGTTTGTCAGTAATGACGCCCCCTGCCGTGCTGAATACACGTTCAGACAAAATGCTAGCCGCCGGGCAGGCCAGCACCTCAAAGGCATAAAATGCTAACTCTGGCCACGTGGACGATTTGGAGACCCAGAAGTTGAATGGGACCGAACCATCAGTCAGTACATGGAGGGGTGTGCAGACGTACTGTTCAACCATGTTAGTGAAATGCTGCCTCCTGCTAACACGTTCCGTATCAGGTGGTGGTGCAGTTAGCTGTCGCGTGGAAACAAAACTTTTCCACATTTCTGCCATGCTAACCCTGCCCTCAGAGGAGCTGGCTTTGGGGACCTCTTGCTCCTCCTCTGCCTTCGCCTTGGGCTTCCACCTGTTCCCCTGTGACATTTGGGAATGGTCTCAGGAGCGCGTCTACCAGCGTGCGCTTGTACTCGCGCATCTTGCTATCACGCTCCAGTGCAGGAAGTAAGGTGGGCACATTGTCTTTGTACCGGGGATCCAGCAGGGTGGCAACCAAGTAGTCCGAACACGTTAAAATGTGGGCAACTCTGCTGTCGTTGTACAGGCACAGCAGCATGTAGTCGCTCATGTGTGCCAGGCTCCCCAGAGGTAAGGACAAGCTGTCCTCTGTGGGAGGCGTATTGTCATCATCCTCCGTATCCTCCCAGCCACGCACCAGTGATGGGCCTGAGCTGTGTTGGGTGCCACCCTGCTGTGAACCTGCTTCATCCTCATTCTCCTCCACCTCCTCCTTATCCTCCTCGTCCTCCAGTAGTGGGCCCTGGCTGGCCACATTTGTACCTGGCCTCTGCTGTTGCAAAAAACCTCCCTCTGAGCCACTTCTAACAGACTGGCCTGAAAGTGCTAAAAATAACCCCTCCTCCTCCTCCTCCTAATCCTGGGCCACCTCCTCTTCCATCATCGCCCTTAGCCTTTTCTCAAGGAGACATACAATTAATGAATTGGTGCACGCAATGTTCAATGCCTCCAAAAAAGCGGAGCAGCAGCTCTGACATGGGGCAGTTGTGAATGAACTTCTGCACCACCAAATTCAGCACATGCGCCAGGCAAGGGATGTGCATCAAACCGGCTAGTCCCAGAGCTGCGATGAGATTTTGCCCATTATCACATACCACCAGGCCGGGCTTGAGGCCCACCAGCAGAAACTACTCGTTGGTCTGTTGTTAAACACCCTGCCACAACTCCTGCGCGGTGTGGGACCTGTCCCCCAAACATATGAGTTTCAGAATGGCCTGCTGACGTTTACCCCGGGCTGTGCTGAAGTTGGTCGTGATGGTGTGTGGCTGACTGGATGAGCTGGTGGAAGCAGAGGAGGAGGAGGCTACAGGAGGCAAAGAATGATGCCCTGCGATCCTTAGCGGCGGAAAGACATGCGCCAAGGAACTCTTCGCCTGGGGCCCAGCCGCCACTACATTTACCCAGTGTGCAGTTAGGGAGATATAGCGTCCCTGGCCATGCTTACTGGTCCACATATCTGTGGTTTGGTGGACCTTGCCACAGATGGCGTTGCACAGTGCACACTTGATTTTATCAGATACTTGGTTGTGCAGGGAAGGCACGGCTGTCTTGGAGAAGTAGTGGCGGTTGGAAACAACATACTGTGGGGCAGCCATGGACATCAGCTGTTTTGAAGCTGTCTGTGTCCGCCTGACAGCATTTCAAAGGTAATTAGTTTAGAAATGCTGGCATTCAGACCCAGGGCTCGAGGGTGGCTAGGTGGGAATTTACGCTTTCTCTCCAAGGTTTTTGAGATAGAGAGCTAAACGCTGCCGTGTGATATGGTGGAGATGCTTGGTGACGCAGGTGGTGGTGTCGGTGGCACATCCTCTGTTTGGTGGGCAGCAGGTGGCAACATTCCTCCCGAAGCGGAGGAAGAGGCCGAGGCAGCAGCAGAAAAGGGAGCAGGGCGAGCCTGTGTGAGTTCCTTGTTTTTAAGGTGTTTACTTCACTGCAGTTCATGCTTTGTATGTAGATGCCTGGTCATGCAGGTTGTGCTAAGGTTCAGAACGCAAATGCCTCGCTTCAGGCTCTGATGGCACAGCATGCAAACCACTCGGGTCTTGTCGTCAGCACATTGTTTGAAGAAGTGCCATGCCAGGGAACTCCTTGAAGCTGACTTTGGGGTGCTGGGTCCCTGGTGGCGCTGGCCAGTGGCAGGCAAACTCTCTTGGCGGCGGCTGTTCTGCTTTTGCCCACTGCTCCCTCTTTTGCTTCGCTGTTGGCTCTGTCTCACCACTGCCTCTTCCTCGGAACTATGAAAGTCAGCGGCATGACTTCCATTCCATGTGGGGTCTATGACCTCATCGTCCTCTGCATCATCTTCCACCCAGCCTTCCTCCCTGACCACCTTCTTCAGTCTGCACACTGCAGTAAGACGCGGCAGTTGGCACCTGTGTTTGGTCATCATCAGAGACTTGCTGACTCTGATGAGGTGGTATTCCCATGTCCTCATCATCAGGAAACATGATTGGTTGTGCGTCAGTGCATGCTATGTCTTCCACCGCTGGGGAAGGGCTAGGTGGATGCCCTTGGGAAACCCTGCCAGCGGCCAGCAGACAAACAGCATAGAAGACTGCTGCATAACTTCCACGTCCCTTACTAGATGTTTTCCTCATTGTTGCGGTTCACCAAGCACCACAATAAGAAAAATTTTATTTGGCCCAATGTGAACATGTCAAATTCAGGCCTTTTTTAAAATATAAACAATATCTGCCTAGTTATTTATGTACCATATTACACTCATCCATGCACAGCAGTAACCACTGATTTGGGGGAATATCAATTGTAGGCCTAGTATTTAGGCCCTGGATGAAAGGTATCCTTTTACGGACAGATTTCAAATGGGTCTGCAACAACTGGAACACTAGATTTATGGAATTGCTATTTTAGCAATTAAATTTCACCATAGAAAAAAATATACCCTTTTACGGACTGATTTCAAATAGGCCTGCAACTGCTGGACCACTAGATTTACGGAATTGCTATTTTAGCAATTAAATTTCACCATAGAAAGAAATATACCCTTTTACGGACTGATTTCAAATAGGCCTGCAACTGCTGGAACACTAGATTTATGGAATTGCTATTTTAGCAATTAAATTTCACCACAGACAGAAATATACCCTTTTACGGACAGATTTCAAATAGGCCTGCAACTGCTGGAACACTAGATTTATGGAATTGCTATTTTAGCAATTAAATTTCACCACAGAAAGAAATATACCCTTTTACGGACAGATGTAAACTAGGCCTGCAACAACTGGAACACCATATTTACTGTATTTTTATTTTTGGAACTGTATTTCACCACAGGACAAAATCTATCCTTTGACGGACAGTAGGGAAATTATCCAGTCACCGCTGGAACACCAGATTCAGGGGATTGCTAATTGGCAATTAAATTTCAACCCCAGAAAAAAATATATATTTTGGCTGACAGTATTACACTTGGCTAGCCACAGCTGGAACACCAGATTCAGGGGATTGCTTTTTGGCAATTAAATTTCAACCCCAGAAAAAAATATATATTTTGGCTGACAGTTTTACACTTGGCTAGCCACAGCTGGTACACCAGATTCAGGGGATTGCTTTTTGGCAATTAAATTTCACACCAGAAAAAAAAATATATATATATTTTGGCTGACAGTTTTACACTTGTCTGGCTAGCCTAGCTGGAACACCAGATTCAGGGGATTGCTATTTAAGTGAATTTCAGTTTAACCACTCAATAATATATAGAAAAATCTTTCCTGAGTTACTAGGGGTGACAAAATAAGCACAGCCAAGCCCCTGATGTAGAATATAGCAAAAAAAAAAAAACACTACTATTGAGGGATTAATGGACTTTGTGGCAGCTAGTTCTGGCGCACCACAAGACACAAAATGGCCGCCGCCGATCATCCCAGAAAAAAGTGACAGAAAAACGGTCTGCCCAGCCTAAAAACAGTGAGCAATTCACTAGCCGTAGTTGAATGATTCACAACTGTAGATCTTTCACTTCATTAAGTGCTTTTGCTGAGTTAATCCCTGCCTATTTTGCCCTAACGCAGCAGCTGCATCCTATACTTACACTAATCGGAGCAGAGGGACGTGTGGCGCTCCGTGACTCCAGCTTAAATAGAGCCTGGGTCACATGCTGCACTTGGCCAATCACAGCCATGCCAATAGTAGGCATGGCTGTGACGGCCTCTTAGGGCAAGTAGTATGACGCATGTTGATTGGCTGCTTTGCAGGCTTTCACAATGCGCCATAGAAATCTCCGAACAAGGAACCCGAAGCCGAACTTTTACGAAAATGTTCGGATTCGGGTCCGTGTCACGAACACCCCAAAATTTGGTACGAACCCGAACTATGCTCGAACTGTTTGCTCAACACTATTGCTGACGGAATGACTGATGAGGAGTAGTAGGAGCAGGAGCATCAGGACCAGCAGATGATGGGAAGGACATACAGCTGTCCATCAGGACCAGCAGATGATGGAAAGGACAGACAGCTCCCTTCGGTTGAGGTGGTGGAGCCTTGATTGCCTGAAACCGGGTGTGTGCCACTGGGTGATGCATCGGCTGTGGTGGGAGGCTGGGCCACCATATCTGAGCCATGGTTGTCCCATGCCACTTTATGGTGATGCTGCTTATGTTGACGCAGGGCCGTGGTGCTAACCTTCTGCCCACAGATTCTACATAAGGCCATGTTCACCTCCTCTGGTGGCTTAACAAAAAACTGCCACACCGCTGAGTAAGTTATTTTACCAACACTACCCTTCCACTGCTGCCACCCTGCTGACTCCTGGCCATGCTAGCGACTTGCTGGCTCAGCCGCTGGCTTACGGGCAAGCTGCCACCCTCTGCTCCTGATGATGATAATGAAGCCCCTTCGTCACCTGGCACCCAAGTGCGATCATCCACATCATCATCATCGAGTACTTTCTGCACATCACTGATGTCCTCCTCAACCTTCTCTGGGTCAGGAGCCTGACGGCTCACAACACCAGCTTCTACGCCACTCTCCTCATCACTACTGGCCCGCCTAGCAGAGGAAGCGGCGGATGTTTCCTCCACATCTTGGCTGGGCAGTAGCTGTTGACTGTCCGCTAGTAGCTCGTCCTCGCTGACAAGTGGAGCCAAGCCAAGGTAATATAATACTTCTCATGCTGAGGGACCTGAAAATGACAGATGGAGGTTCAGGACAGGTGTGGGCTCAGGGCATGCTCCCGGGCCACGCCAACTAAGCATCATGTCAGAGGAACCCACCAACTTTTGGCTGAGTGTGTCTGATGTCACTTGGGACAAATTGGATGACCGAGTCAACCATTCAAGAACGGTCAATGGTTTACGGTCAAGACACAACTGCTAGATGACACTAGGAGCTCAGGCCTCTCGCTGCGACCACTTCTGCCACGCCCCCTTACTCTGCTGCAACCTCTGCCTTGGCCAGAAACATTTAGGCCTCTAACACTCTCCTGTGCAGGGCCTCACACTTTTCTGTCTGACATACTGTTAGATTAAGTATTCAAATGTTAGATCAAATATTTTTTATTTTGGCACTAATGCACTGCAAACTGGGCTTTAGAATATATCACTGCACCGCAGAACGGCAATTAGGCCCTAATTTTTTCAACTTTTACACAAAAGGCTTTTCAACAGATAAGTGCAATGATGAACGGCGAATATAATTTTATTTTGCAACTAAGATACGTCAAAGTGGTCTTTAGAATATATCACTGCACCGCTGAGAGGCAAAGATATTTTTCATTTTTCCACTAATACAGGCCACAAAAGGAACAGATAATTGCACCGCTGAGCAGAAAATATATTTTTGCTTTTTCCACTAATACGCACAAAATAGGGCTTTAAAACAGATAACTGCACAGCTGAGCGGCAAATATATTTTTCTTTTTTCACTAATACATGCAAAAATGGGCTTTAAAACAGATAACTGCACCGCTGAGCGGCAAATATATTTTTTGTTTTTCCAATCGTACACAAAAAAAGGGCTTTAAAACAGATAACTGCTCTGCTAAGCAGCAAATACAGTTGTGTTCATAATAATAGCAGTCAGGCATCCCTAACCTGATCAATCACTGTTTTTGGTAGAAATTATATTTCTACATGGCAAATAATTTACTAGCAGGTGTAGTAGAGTAATAGAAATCCAACAGACCCAACAGTCATGACATGCATGCTGCTGAATCTGTGTAATTGAATCACTAATTGAAAGGGGCATGTTCAAAATAGTAGCAGTGTGGAGTTCAGTTAGTGAGGTCATTCATTGTTTGAAATACAGGTGGCAATTAGTGCCCTTATTTAAGGAAGGAAGGCAGCAAATGTTGTACATGCTGGTTACAGTGCATTTCTCTCTGAGATTCTGAGGAAAATGGGTCGTTCCAGACATTGTTCAGAAGAACAGTGTACCTTGATTTAAAAGTTGGAGAGGGGGAAACATATAAAGAAGTGCAGAAAATGATAGGCTGCTCAGTTAAAATGATTGCATAAGCTTTAAAATGGCAACCAAAACCTAAAATATGTGGAAAAAAGCGAAAAACTACCATTTGAATGGATAGAAGAATAACCAAAATGGCATGGACTCAGCCAACAATCAACTCCAGGAAGATCAAAGAAGGTCTAAAGTTACCTGTAAGTACTGTAACTATTGGAAGACGCCTATGTGAAGCCAAGCTATCTGCAAGACGCCCCAGCAAAGTCCCACTGTTGAAAAAAAATGACATGTGCTGAAGAGGTTACAATTTTCCAAAAAGCACATTGACTGGCCTAAAGAGAAATGGCACAACATTTTGTGGACTGATGAAAGTAAGATTGTTCTTTTTGGGTCTAGTGGCTGGAGGCAGTTTGTCAGATGACCTTCAAACACTGTATTTAAGCCACAGTACACAGTGAAGACAGTGAAGCATGGTGGCACAAGCATCATGATATGGGGATGTTTCTCATACTACGGTGTTGGGCCTATTTATCTCTTACCAGGGATCATGGGATCAGAATACTTGAAGAGGTCATGCTGCCTTATGCTGAAGAGGAAATGCCCTTGAAATGGGTGTTCCAACAAGACAATGACCCCAAACACACCAGTAAATGTGCAACATCTTGGTTCCAGACCAACAAGATTGACTTTATAGATTGGCCAGCCCAATCCCTGGATCTTAATCCAATAGAAAACTTGTGGGGTGACATCAAAAATGCAGTTTCTAAGGCAAAACCAAGAAATAGAGAAGAACTGTGGAATGTAGTCCAATCATCCTGGGCTGGGATATTTGTTCACAGGTTCCATACGTTGGTTGACTCACAAAGATGTACAGCAGTTCTCAGAAACATTGGTTATACAGTACAACTAAATATTAGTTAAGTGATTTAACCGCTTACCGACCGCCTAACGCAGAATTGCGTCCTGCAGGTGGTCGGTCTATTCCTCTTTGACGCGCGGGCGCGTCATTTCGCGAGAGGCGAGATTTCCTGTGAACGCGCGCGCGTTCACAGGATCACGTCGGGGACAAGGTAAACTACAGCCTGCCAGCGCTGATTGTG
Source organism: Bufotes viridis (assembly GCA_033119425.1). Lineage (NCBI taxonomy): Eukaryota > Metazoa > Chordata > Amphibia > Anura > Bufonidae > Bufotes > Bufotes viridis. Next base: position 538,266,925 of record CM065590.1, on the reverse strand, counting down.
CGCTGGCAGGCTGTAGAAGTTAAAAAAATGGCATATCAGACGCTGTTTTGTTAACAGCGTCTGATATGCTTGCTGATCGTTCCTTTGGTGGTCCCTTTTGCTTGGGACCACCAAAGGAAACTTTTATAAGTGCACCAAATCACCACACAGACCCCCACCCATCCCCCCACCCCGTCACTGATTAACCCCTGATTAACCCCGATCACCCCATGTCACCCCCTGACACTAATTACCCCCTGTAAGGCTCATTCAGACGTCCGTATGTGTTTTGCGGATCCGCAAAACACGGAAACCAGCAATGTGCTTTCCGCATTTTGCGGATCCGCACATTGCCAGAACTATATAGAAAATGCCTTTTCTTGTCTGCAATTGCGGAGCTGCGGCCGGATGTTTGGGGGCCGAAACCCGGAAGTTTGCGGCCGCAGCTCCGCAAATGCTGATGCGGCGAGCGCATAGTGTGCTCTCCGCATCACCGCCAGCCCCATTCACACTGAATGGGTCCGCATCTATTCCGCAGAATTGCGGAATAGATGGCGGACGTGTGAATGGGGCCTTACTACTTTTTTTTTAGAGATTTATTCATCCACCTTGATTGATGCGAATGAGGAAATCTGTGCAGTTTTTTTTTTTTTGGCACATTTTTGGGCAGAGATTTTTTCATCCACATTGATCGATGCGAATGAAGAAATCTGTGCCGTTCATTTTTTTTCTTTTCAGCCCAGGGGCTGAACGGGAAAAAAAAATCTCATTACCCGTATGCTCAATATAAGGAGAATCGCAGAAACTCCTAATGCTGGCCATACGTGTAATGATTGCGGAGACCCTAAAATGCCAGAGCAGTACAAACACCTCACACGTGACCCCATTTTAGAAAGAAGACACCCCAAGGTATTCCGTGAGGGGTATGGTGAGTTCATGTAAAATATTATTTTTTGTCACAAGTTAGTGGAATATGAGACTGTAAAAAAAAAAAATATATATATATCAATTTCCGCTAACTTGTGCCAAAAAATAAAAATTCTGTGAACTCGCCATGCCCCTCACGGAATACCTTGGGGTGTCTTCTTTCCACAATGGGGTCACTTGTGGGGTATTTATACTGCCCTGGCATTTTAGGGGTCCTAAAGCGTGAGAATCCAAATGCGTAAAAATGGCCTGTGAAATCCTAAAGGTACTGATTGGTTTTAGGGCCCCTTTGCGCATCTTGGATGCAAAAAAGTGTCACTCATGTGGTATAGCCGAACTCAGGAGAAGTAGGGCAATGTGTTTTGTGGTGTATTTTGACATACACCCATACTGTGTGTGAGAAATATCACTGTAAACGACAACTTTTTAAAAAATTTTATTCAAAGTTGTCAATTTACAGAGATATTTCTCACACAAAGTATGGGTATATGTAAAAATACACCCCAAAACACATTTCCTACTTCTCCTGAGTACGGCGATACCACATGAGTGACACTTTTGCATCCTGAGTGCGCAAAGGGGCCCAAATTCCAACGAGTACCTTTAGGTTTTACATGGCTGCTCACAATTTAGCCCCACCCAAAATGCCAGAACAGTACAAACACCCCACAAATGACCCCATTTTGGAAAGAAGACACCCAAGGTATTCGCTGAGGGGCATAGTGAGTCCATGAAAAATTTAACTTTTTGTCAAAAGTTAGCAGAAAGGGAGACTTTATGAGAAAAAACAATAAAAAATCAATTTCCGCTAACTTGTGCCAAAAAAAAAATCTTCTATGAACTAGCCATGCCCCTCACAGAATACCTTGGGGTGTCTTCTTTCCAAAATGGGGTCACATGTGGGGTATTTATACTGCCCTGGCAATTTAGGGGCCCTAAAGCGTGAGAAGAAAATTGCGTAAAAATGCCCTCCTAAAAGGTACTAATTGGTTTTAGGGCCCCTTTGCGCATCTTGGCTGCAAAAAAGTGTCACGCATGTGGTATCGCCGTACTCAGGAGAAGTGGGGCAATGTGTTTTGGGGTGTATTTTTACATATACCCATGTTGGGTGAAAGAAATATCTCTGTAAATTGACAACTTTGAATATAAAAATGTAAAAAGTTGTCGTTTACAGCGATATTTCTCACACGCAGCATGGGTATATGTAAAATACACCCCAAAGCACATTGCCCTACTTCTCCTGAGTACGGAGATACCACATGAGTGACACTTTTTGCAGCCAAGATGCGCAAAGGGGCCCTAAAACCAATGAGTACCTTTAGGATTTCACAGGCCATTTTTACGCATTTGGATTCTCACGCTTTAGGGGCCCCTAAAATGCCAGGACAGTATAAATACCCCACATGTGATCACATTTTGGAAAGAAGACACCCCAAGGTATTCCGTGAGGGGCATGGCGAGTTCACAGAATTTTTATTTTTTGGCACAAGTTAGCGGAAATTGATATATTTTTTTTTAATTTTGTTTTTTACAAAGTCTCATATTCCACTAACTTGTGACAAAAAATAAAATTTTACATGAACTCACCATACCCCTCATTTTTGATTAATAGCAAAAAAAAGTAAAAATGTCAGCAGCAATAAAATACCACCAAATGAAAGCTCTATTAGTGAGAAGAAAAGGAGGTAAAATTCATTTGGGTGGTAAGTTGTATGACGGAGCAATAAATGGTGAAAGTAGTGTAGTGCGGAATTGTAAAAAGTGGCCTGGTCATTAGGGGTGTTTAAGCTAGGGGGCTGAAGTGGTTAAAGGGCTTCTGTCACCCCCAAAATGCATTTTTCATTAGCTGACATTAGCTATTCGTTTAGGTCAGCTGATCTCAAACATACTTTTCTTATTGTCCTGTGTGGTTTAGTTATTTTAAAAAAACGTACTTCTATGATATGCAAATCGCTTCACTACCAGCAAGTTTGGCGGTAACTTGCTGGTAGCCGCTGCATCCTCCACTTGTCAACACGCCCCCTTTTCCTGTTGATAGACAGGGCCAGCGAGCGCTCTTCTCCTCCGGCTGGCCCTGTCTGCAGTTTAAATCCCACTCCTGCGCCAAGCAGCCAAGCGAGCGTCCTTCTCTCAGAGCGGCTGCGCCGAATGAAGGCCGGTACGGCGCAGGCACAGGATTTTTAACTGCGGATGAGCCAGCCGGAGGAGGAGAGCGCTTGCTGGCCCTGTCTATCAAAAGGAGAAGGGGGCGTGTCGGCAAGTGATGGATGCAGCTGCTATCAGCAAAAAAATGGTGAGCGTGGTTAATAAGACAGAACATTTAGGGCTCATGCACATGACTGTATGTATTTTGCGGTCCGCAAAAAACTGGTACGTGAAAAATACTGATGACATCCATGTGCATTCCGTATTTTGCGGAACGGAACAGCTGGCCCCTAATAGAAGAGCCCTATCCTTGTCCGTAATATGGACAATAATAGGACATGTTTTTTTGCAGAACGGAAATACGAACATACGGAAATGGAATGCACACGGATTAACTTCTGTATTTTTTTGTGGACCCATTGAAGTGAATGGTTCCGCATACGGTCCGCAAAAAAAAAGGAATGGACATGGAAAGAAAATATGTTCGTGTGCATAAGCCCTTAGGCTCTGATTTATCATACCTTCACTCCAGAATTCTGTCATTAAAAGCAATTGTGCAAAAATGTCCTACTTTTTGCATTTTTACACCACTCACTCCAGTTTTGAAATATCGGTGGAAAAGTGGGTGTAGTTAGCCATGGTAATGTGTTTTACTCCAGATTTATCACTCCAAATAAGGGTGAAACAGACGGATCCGTTTTGATTTAATTTATTGTTCTGTTAATTTTACACTGTTTATGAACGCAGCTTCTGAAGGGTACAATGATGGTGAGTGGTGCAATTGCAGATCCCTGTTATTGCACCCTCTACATACAAATAAATGTTCTTCATGACAAAGTAATTCGTCACAAACCACATTTTTTTGTAAACTTTGGCAAAGGAGCTGAATCAAATTTTCCAACATTTCACTCATCTCTACAAAATATACATTTTTTTTTTTAAAGTTTCAGTTTTTTAAACACTGGTCAGTGAGCCCCTATCTCTGTAACTGCTGTCCACAGCTCAAAGCAATAGAACAAAAAACATGTTTTTCCCACAGAAAATAAAAATATGCATATAAATAAATAAAAGAGTAAAATAAAATATTGGCTGTTAATGTTAATATAAACTTTTAAATAGAAAAAATAGATAAATAAATGAATAGATAATTTCCTTGTATCCACCATAGTTTACATGAATACACCCTAAATACAAGCCATACAAAAAGTTCCCGACTCTGTATGCAGGACCTAAATTGTATGTCGATCAAAAGAGACAATAACAGTTTGCAGGATTCAGAGCACAGATGGAGAATTCAAAGGATGTACTCAAAACATATGTGACTTGGAAGAGGCAGATGAATCTGGGTATACCATGACCATTTTTCTTTCTAAAATTGGAACGCAACTGAAGATATGGTCAAGTAATTGCTGACTGTGGGTAAACTATCCTGCAGTCAATGAGCATCTACATGTTTTTGTAGAAAGTAAAATATGATTTTGTTCAGGTACGGAAGAAATTAAAGCTGTAGCTCCAGGGATTCAATGCATGCAGTTGGACTTTGGGCTTCCTCAAGTACCAGGGCATGTATGCAATTGCAACTTCTGTTTTCTCTACAATTCTGGCACTATAATTTTGAAAGAAATTAGTCAAAGAAATGTTGTGCTAGGTACAACCTTTGGAAGTAAGCTGAAAAGAACAAAAATTTCAACTAAAAAATTTCACCTATTTTTTTAATCAATTATTTTTATAGATTTTTCATCTTAATCAAAAGTGTACAACAATATATTAGGCCATATTTAAACATCTCAAACTTACAATGCTACAAAATATGACAGCAACAACAAAATTCAACCAAGCATTATAGATAAAAACAAATTTACTTCTGCCCAACATCCGGAGTAAACAGCCACCAACACGAACAACCGCTGGCAAACTAACACACAATCACACCAACAGCCATACTTTATGCGTATTGCATCACCTTTTATAATGAGCACAATATATATGTCACTACTATTCTTTATCTTTAATACTGAATACATGACATACATAGGCAATGTTTATTTTAACCATAACTAGAGATGAGCAAACTTTTCAAAAATTTGATTCGGCAGCTTTTCGAACTTCATTCATTTTGAATAACTTTGTCACAAATCGTTTTTCGTTGAATGGAGCGGGCGCAATGACGGGGAATGGTGATTGCATCATCCACCATCATTTAACCCCTCAGAGCTGATCATGGAATCTGAGATGCACATTTATTTATTTAATCGGGGTTTAAAAAAAAAAAATACTCACCACATGCGGCGAGTATCAGACTTTGCTCTAGCCACTCTGGTTAGCAGAATATAAGGCAATGCAAACATTCACTCTTTAGCACCTGTACAGGGATCTATACTTTGCTGCGGCAAATCCCTAGCTTGCACTGAGCAAACAGAGTGGAGCATTACCAAACTGATCCAAGGGTCAATACTAGGTGACAAAGAGAACTGTACACAATCCAGGAGAAAACTACAAGTGACAGAATGGCAAGCAAAAGGGAAGTCATTCCAAGGATTAATCCACAAAAAAAGTGTAGGAAAGCCCAGGCAGGAAACAGAAATCAGATCGCAATCCAAACTAAATCACCAGGTTGTAGCACATAATGACTGAAATATATAGAGATATAAGGGGGGTTTAAGTAGAGCTTCGAGCACGCTGATCAGTCACCAGAATTGTCTCCTTATTAGTCCACTGGTCAAACCTCCTAAGTTTTGCTGGAGCACGGACACCAAGGTCCACCTGAGGTAAGCTACTCAAACTGCTAAACTGGTTCCTATTTGTGTTGCTTAAAGGAAGTGTAAAATAATAGTAGGGTGAAGAATAATAGCTGATCATCATGAAATAAATTGAAATCATTCCAAATCAAGAGCCAAGTCATATGACACAGAAAAAATAGAAAGGCAATAGGTGATCTGTTAAGTTTCACACACTTTTTGAAAAGTATGAAAGTGTCATATTTGGACTTCATGTTTGTCCTACTAATATGTAACTATTAGAAATGTAGGCCAAGAAAGTACATAACTGACCCTCAAAAGTATAATGAAGTAGTGTTTTCCAAAAAGGTACATTTGTTTTAAAAAGGTTGTCTGCTATAGGGCCACTGACCTATAGCATCTCTCTATTCTGGCTAATAGTAGGAAGCCCAAGAAATAAAATCGATAAAACCATAAGCTATATCCTGATTAAAACTCCCTCACAATGACTGACCATTTGTATTTAAGTAATAAGATGGTTCAACATTGTACCAAAAAGTTGAAGTAGAAATACTTTAGTAGATATATGCAGCTCATGCCGCACTGAAGCGAAAGGTGACAGAGATTTATGGCTTTGGATGTGTGAAACATGGATTGAGTGATAGAAGAAATTATGATCTTCTTGTTAAACGCCTGAAGTGTATGACTGAAATATGGCTGCACATTTGCAAATGAAAAATGGACTTAGCGCATGTGTCGAGAAGCTTAAATGAAACCTAAACTTCCCAAGGAAGCAATTAAACAAAACTGCTATCATTTTATCTTGTCATCAGAATATTTTGCATTCTGTTTATAAGATAACAGAAAATAATAAGAAAACTTGTTCTAATTCACTTTGTATAACAATGTTTATTATGACAGTACATTACATTACAACAATCAAGGATTCTTAAGAAATCTCAAGTTTTACAGTGAGGTAGTCCTGACCATACTGACTTGATCACCTACCAGCAGTTGTATGTCTCAAGCCTACTCAACACAACCCACAGATGATTCCCAGGTAATTTATATCCTTTGTCTTACCACCAGATGAGGTTGGTATTTAAATGTCTCCCCTTTGGAATCACTGCCACCATTTTTGGGTTTAGCTGGTTTCTTCTCGACACCTCTAACAGCCTCTTGTATATTGGTCCCTTTATGTCTCCGATGATCTTCTAAACTTTTATTTCCTGGGGTTTGAAATTCCCATTTTCATGTGCTCTCCCCCTATGGTTATGCTTGCTCTTTATAAGTAAATATAGTCATAGGACCTATGACTATATTTACTTATGAAGAGCAAGGATAACCATATGGGGAGAGCACATGAAAATGGGAGTTTCAGGTGCGTCACCATTCAACAAAATGCTTTTAAAATGCTTACTAGATGGTACATGACCCCTGTCAAACTGCACAGGATATATGGAACGACCTCCGATATATGTTGGAGATGTTTGACCCAGAAAGGGGACTTCATGCATATCTGGTGGACATGCGACATGATCTCCCCTTACTGGAAAGAAATTTTTACACAGATTAGATCTTTGCTGTCAATGCCGGAGAATACAGTCCGCACCCTCCCAGAAATAGCCCTTTTATCTCTCATTCCGGATGGGATTTCGACCAAAGTAAAATCCCTTATCAGAATACTGCTGGCAGCGGCCAGGCTCCTTATAGCCTCTAATTGGAAAACGGAGCCCCCTCCCTCTATCTCACAGTGGCATAATACAGTAAACGCTATAGCGAGATTAGAGGAGTTATCACATTGGGAAGCCCGCTCTCATCCGAAATTCGTTGAAATATGGTCACCCTGGAAAAAAAGACTTCCTACCTAATTGTGCTAATAAACCAAAGTGTTGCCAAGCCGCTGCACATGCCTTCTATGTACACACTTTTGATGCACATGCCTCTATGCACACCTTCTGCACATATCTTTGACATATGCCCTCATCTTATGCTACCTCCTGGGTTAACACGCTACCTTTTGATCTAATTTCTTCAGCAATAAAGCTATTGAATGGTCCGGTAGCTACCAATTACTTGTCTAGATACTTATCTAGTTACTATTTGGTTGGGACAGCTTCCCCCATAGATCTTCTGGCGTTAACAGACTCTCTCATACTTTTAGCCCGCTCCTTGTGTACCTACCTTCCCCCCCCCACCCCATCCGATCCCCTTCCTCTACTCCCATACTGTTTACCTTCCCCTTATGTTCTTTATTTTATAACATTTGTTACGTGGTTTCCTTTGATTCATTACTTCGATGGGCATAGCTTCCTACTCTTTGATTTTGAAGTTGTCAAGCTGCGATGAATACCATGTATATGATCTATGATATGTGAACGAAGTAATGATTGTATTCACTGTCATTATTAATGTCATACACTCCTGTTGTGTTCATTGTTCTTGAAACTCAATAAAAAGAAATATAAAATAAAAAAAAAAAGAAAATGGGAGTTTTAAACCAAATCTGTAGCCTGTTCTATCATCTACCCCAAAGAGACAAATGGTTGAACCAACCATTTGTCTCTTTGGGGTAGATGATAGAACAGGCTACAGATTTGACAAATTGTGTTAAAGGGGTTGTGCATGTTTGCCAAACCCCCAGACCTGCAAAGGGAGGCATACAGTACTTACCTGCTCCTGTGCTCTCCGGCCTCCGCTGCTCCGCTGCAGTCCCTGGATGTAAACTTCTAGTTTGATACGACTGCAGCCAATCACTGCTCCCCTTGCGTCATGCCAAATGGACATGTGATGCAAAGGGAGCAGGTCACCGGTGTGGCCAGCAATTGGCGGCAGCGTTGTCAAACCGGATATTCACATTTAGAGACTCATTCAGTTAGCTGTAAGAGGGCTTGTTTTTGCAGAACAAGTCGTAATGTCTAATGACACCGATTAAGATTGCATATAATGTAGTGCAGGACATCAACTGCCCCAATATTAGCGGTCCATCAGCTGGTAGGACGGCCCTCCAGTCTATCATATACTGGAGTGCGTCCTCTATTGGTAGCCCTTATCTTTGGGGCACCCCCTATTTTCTTTGACCCTGACTATTCACCAGTAGGCCACTTTGTTATCATCCTGGTTACCTTGACCTGAATGTTAATTCAAAGGTGGTATTTAGGCACCCCCTGGTATGCTGTATATTATCTGTATGTTTATATGCTGCCTGTGCCTGTCATATCTTTTTATGTTTCTCCCTGTGTACATTAGTCCCCTGATGATTCTACCTGATGAAACATGCATGTAGGGTCTAGCTGCACTAGGGTGCTACAGGGTCCTTAACCGTTGAGGGAAAGGTTCCAGACGGGGTCGTTCTTTTCAGGGCGGTCACCCTGTGGTTAGGACTATAGGGGACAGAGTAGCCCTTCTACCATAGGGACGTCTAGGGTCTTGTTTCAATATCCTGTACCCCTGTCTCTTTTCTCTGTTCCCCTCCATCTACCCCGTCCGGCTCTGCCTATACACCCCTTGCAATATCCTGCTGACATCTATAAGGTAGGACCAACGGTTGTTATACGTATTTCTATGGTGCCGCCGTGCACCCTTTTGATCTTCAAGAGGCATTGTTGTTATTGTCCTTTATTATTGGCAGCTACCGTTGCCATTAGTTTTTGTATTTCATCAATGGGATTGTGCATATTTTTTATAAGCTTTTGAGTAAAAGTTATGTTTTAATTATCTTACCACGTTCTTTTGACTATGCTTTAAACCCCTCGTGGTCAATTAAGCCTCCAGAAGCACATTCTGGCTATTGCGTTTTTTCACTATATGATGTAGTGAGAACCAAAAAAAAAATTCAAATGTGGTGAAATTGCAAAAAAAAAAAAAACACAATTCCATTACAGTTTTGTGGGTTTTGTTTCTATGGCGTTTCCTATGCAGTAAAACCTTAATTCTCCAGGTCAGCATCATTATGATGATACCATATGTATATAGTTTTTCTTGTGTTTTAATAAAAAAAGAACTTTGGAACAAATACATTTTTTCTTTTCATAATCATATTTTGACCCCATAACTTTTTATGATTATTTCTACACAGAGCTGTTTAAAGAGGACCTTTTATCTGGAAAAAAATTCTGAACTAAGTATCATGATATGTAGAGTGGCGCCCAGGGATCTCCCTGCACTTACTATTATCCCTGGGTGCCGCTCCGTTATCCTGCTATGTCCTCCGGTATGTTTGGTGACTTGGTTACACTGGGCGGAGACTGCCTGACTTGGTTATACTGGGCGGAGACTGCCCTTGGTCTCCTGGGCGTCTCCTTCTATCAAGCTGTAGCGCTGGCCAATCGCAGAGCAGAGCTCATAGCCTGGGAGGTTTTTTTCTCCTAGGCTGTGATCTCTGCGCTGCGATTGGACAGAGCTACAGTCTGGGAGAAGGAGACGCCCAGGAGAACAAGGGCAGTCTCCTCCCAGTATAACCAAGTCACAGAACATACCGGGGGACATAGCGGGAGAACGGAGTGGCGCCCGGGGATAATAGTAAATGCTGTGAGATCCCTGGGCGCCGCTCTACATGTCATGATACTTAGTTCAGATTTTTTTTCCATATGAAAGGTCCTCTTTAAGGGCTCTTTTTTCCTGTAACAATCTAGTTTTATTGATACCATTGTGGGATGTGTGAGACTTTTTGACCACTTTTTATTAAATTTTTTGGGAAGTGAAATGCCCAAAAAAATTGCTATTTTGATGTTTTTTTAAATCCGATGCAGTGTATAGGATACATATTTTTATATTTTAATAGTACAAGAATTTTCACACGTTTATGCATTTTTATTTTTCTGAGGAAAGGCGGAGAGATTTTAATTTTTAAAATCTATCTAATATTTTTAAAATATTTGTTAAAACTTTTTTTTTTACTTTTTACTTTCTTTTAGGCCCCCAAGAGCCTAACATACAATCCTTAGAATGGCATTCCAATATATCTATCCATTAATATATAAAATATTCAGTATATTCCACTGTAGTGCTGCTACATACATTGGAATATTCCTGTGAAATGCATCGGAGCCTCAGCAGGCCCATCTTTTCACAGGCAATGAGTATTACCAAACTCGGGTTCGGTTCCAAGGTAACACTTGGAACCGAAACCGACTTCGGTAAAAAGGTTTTTAACAGTAGAAATTGATTTCTGAAGTTAATACCCGAAGTTTTATAAGACTTTGTGAAGTAATAACTTCGGCTCATCCGAGCCAATACAGTTTAATACTATACGGAGCTCTCACTCCATACAATGTTCTAATAAAGTTTTATGCAAATTGACTTTGGATGTTTCATCCGAAGTAGATTCGCTCATCTCTAGTTATGTCAAATGCAAATATTGCATGTAGTTTCCCTGCATGACATCATAATGTCCCAAATTGTCCAACCTGAGTCCACTTCTTTTTGAACTTTTGATGACATACTGTATTACCTTGATTCTACAGTAGAGATGGCCCGAACTATCTGCCGGCGAACAGTTCCCGGCGAACATAGCTTGTTCGCGTTCGCCTCAACGGGCGAACACATGCGATGTTCGGTCCGCCCCCTATACATCATCATTGAGCAAACTTTGACCCTGTACCTCACAGTCAGCAGACACATTCCAGCCAATCAGCAGCATACCCTCCCTCCCAGACCCTCCCATCTCCTGAACAGCATCCATTTTAGATTCATTCGGAATTAGCAGTCTTAGTGAGAGGAGGGAGAGTGTAGTTGCTGCTGATTTAATAGGGAAATCGATAGCTAGGCTAGTGAATTCAGTGTCCACTCCAGTCCTGAAAGACTCATCTGATCTCTGCTGTAAGGACAGCGTCCTGACAGCACCCCAAAAAAGCCCTTTTTAGGGCTGCAACATTAGTCTGCTTTTTTTTCCCTTTATATACATATTGCAGTTGCCTGGCCTGCCTGTGTGTGAGGAGCTGCAGGCCCACAGACTGTAGTGTGCCCACTGCCAGTGCCCACCTCTGTCATCCCATGTGGCACAGGACTTTGCATCAAAAAAAGGCATTTAATTTTTACACTTTAATCTATGGTTAGTTGCCTGACAGTGTGTGTCAGGCTGACTTCCACTAACTGTAGTGTGCCCTCTGCCAGTGCCCACCACTCATACCGGCTGGCACAGGACTTTGCATAAAAAAGGCATTTAATTTTTACACTTTAGTGTAATTTCAGCTGTTTGCTTGCTGCTAGTGTGTGTCAGGCCGACTTCAACTGACTGTAGTGTGCCCACTGCCAGTGCCCACCCCTGTCATCCCGTGTGGCACAGGAGCTTTGCATCAAAAAAGGCATTTAATTTTTACACTTTAGTCTAAGTTCAGTTGCTTGCCTGCTGCCAGTGTGTGTCAGGCTGACTTCCACTGACTGTAGTGTGCCCACTGCCAGTGCCAACCACTGCATACCGGGTGGCACAGTGACTTGCCGATCAAATAGAGGCATTTAATTTTTACACTTTAGTGTAATTTCAGTTGCTTGCCTGCTGCTAGTGTGTGTCAGGCCCACTTCCACTGACTGTAGTGTGCACACTGCCAGTGCCAACCACTGATACCGGGTGACACAGTAGCTTGCCGATAAATAAGGCATTACATTTTGAGACAGTAGTCTAAATTCAGTTGCTTGCCTGCTGCCAGTGTGTGTCAGGCCCACTTCCACTGACTGTAGTGTGCCCACTGCCAGTGCCAACCACTGATACCGGGTGGCACAGTAGCTTGCCGATAAATAAGGCATTTAATTTTATACAGTAGTCTAATTTCAGTTGCTTGCCTGCTGCCAGTGTGTGTCAGGCCCACTTCCACTGACTGTAGTGTGCCCACTGCCAGTGCCAACCACTGATACTGGGTGGCACAGTAGCTTGCCGATAAATAAGGCATTTCATTTTTAGACAGTAGTCTAGATTCAGTTGCTTGCCTGCTGCCAGTGTGTGTCAGGCCCACTTCCACTGACTGTAGTGTGCCCACTGCCAGTGCCCACCACTGATACCGGGTGGCACAGTACCTAGCACGCATAGTACCACTTATCTAAAGAAAAATGACAGGCAGAGGCAGGCCACCCCGCAGGGGCCGTCATGGTCGTGGTGCTGTGATTTCCACTGTCCCTGGAATAATGCCCAGTGTTCAGAGGCCACGTACCCTGAACCAGAAAAATTCTGAGGACATAGTTGACTGGCTTAGACAGGACACCCCATCTTCAACAGCTTCCGCTAAGAACCTTGACGCACCATCCTCCTCCAGCTCAGCTTCGGTCACCTGCTCTCAAGTTACCACGCACCCGCCCCCCGCCACCACCACCACTACCACCACAGCCACCACAGCCGCTTCACTTGATCCTTCAGAGGAGTTATTTACACATCAGTTGGATGCAATTAGTGATGCGCAACCTATTGCCAGATGATGTAGATTACAGGGATATGTCTCAGTCAGGCAGGATTACACACATGGACGTACAGTGTGATGATGATGATGATGATGATGTTGTACCCGCTGCTGCTTCCTTTGCTGAGGTGTCAGATACAAGTGAAGCGGTTGATGATGACGATGTGTCCACGGCTGCCACGTGGGTGCCTGCTCGAAGAGAAGAAGAGGGGGAAGGTTCAGAAGGGGAGACAGAGAGAATGAGGAGACGAGTTGGAAGCAGGGGGAGGTCGTCGCAAGGAGTTAGTGGCACAGTCAGACAGCATGTATCGGCACCCGGGGTCAGCCAGACAGCACGCCAGTCAACGCATGCTGTTGCGACCACTAGAATGCCGTCATTGCAAAGCTCAGCAGTGTGGCATTTTTTTTTTGTGTGTCTGCCTCTGATAAAAGCAATGCCATTTGCAACCTGTGCCAAAAGAAACTGAGTCGTGGGAAGTCCAACACCCACCTCCGTACAACTGCTTTGCGAAGGCACATGATCTCACATCACAAACGCCTATGGGATCAACACATGAGTACAAGCAGCACACAAACTCAAAGCCACCATGCTCCTCCTGGTCCAGCATCTTCAGCCACGTCAACCACTGCTGTCCTCCCTGCCCCCTCTCAACCACCCGCCACTCCATCTCTCACCTTCAGCAGTTCCTGCTCATCTGCCCACAGTCAGGTGTCTGTCAAGGACATGTTTGAGCGTAAAAAGCCAATGTCACAGAATCACCCCCTTGCCCGGCGACTGACAGCTGGCTTGATGGAACTCTTAGCCCGCCAGCTTTTACCATACCAGCTGGTAGAGTCTGAGGCCTTCAAAAAATTTGTCACTATTGGGACACCACAGTGGAAGGTACCCGGACGAATTTTTTTTTCAAAAAAGGCAATCCCAAACCTCTACCATGTCATTAAAAAGGAAGTCATGGCATCTCTGGCATACAGTGTTGGGGTAAGGGTCCATCTGACCACTGATACCTGGTCTGCAAAGCACGGTCAGGGCAGGTATATCACGTATACTGCGCATTGGGTCAACCTGCTGACGGCTGACAAGCATGGAATGCGTGGCTCCGCAGCGGAGTTGGTGACACCACCACAACTTGCAGGCAGACCTACTGCTACCTCCTCTACTCCTACTCCATCCTCTTCGATATCCTCCTCGGCTGAGTCCTCTTCTGCTGCGGCGTCTGGCTGCACATCAACTAATTTCCCTCAGCTCCCCAGGGGTTATTCCACATCCCGGATACGACAGTGTCACGCTGTCTTGGGGTTGACTTGCCTGAAAGCAGAGAGCCACACAGGACCAGCACTCCTGTCCGCTCTGAACGCACAGGTGGATCAGTGGCTTACCCCGCACCAACTGGAGATCGGCAAAGTGGTGTGTGACAATGGAACAAATTTGTTGTCGGCATTAAATTTGGGCAAGTTGTCACATGTACCATGCATGGCACATGTGTTGAATCTCATCGTACAACGTTTTGTGTCTAAGTACCCAGGCTTACAGGACGTCCTCAAGCAGGCCAGGAGGGTGTGTGGCCATTTCAGGCGTTCCTACACGGCCATGGCGCACTTTTCCGATATTCAGCAGCGAAACAACATGCCAGTGAGGCGCTTGATATGCGACAGCCCGACACGTTGGAATTCAACACTCCTAATGTTCGACCGCCTGCTCCAACAAGAAAAAGCCGTCAACGAGTATTTGTATGACCGGGGTGCTAGGACAGCCTCTGCGGAGCTGGGAATCTTTTTGCCACGTTACTGGACACTCATGCGCAATGCCTGTAGGTTCATGCGTCCTTTTGAGGAGGTGACAAACCTAGTCAGTCGCACCGAAGGCACCATCAGCGACCTCATCCCATTTGTTTTCTTCCTGGAGCGTGCCCTGTGAAGAGTTCTGGATCAGGCTGTAGATGAGCGTGAAGAGGAAGAGGAAGAGTTGTGGTCACCATCACCACCAGAAACAGCCTTGTCATCATCGCTTGCCGGACCTGCAGCAACGCTGGAAGAGGAGTATGAGGAAGAGGAGTCAGAGGAGGAATGTGGCGGCTTTGAGGAGGAGGAAGACCAACCACAGCAGGCACCCCAGGGTGCTCGTTGTTGTCACCTATCTGGGTCCCATGGTGTGGTACGTGGCTGGGGGGAAGAACAGACCATCAATGACATCAGTGAGGACGAGGAACAGGAAATGAGTACCTCTGTATCCAACCTTGTTCAAATGGGGTCATTCATGCTGTCATGTCTGTTGAGGGACCCACATATTAAAAGGATGAAGGAGAATAATCTGTACTGGGTGGCCACGCTACTAGACCCCCGGTATAAGCAGAAAGTGGCAGAAATGTTACCAAATTACCGAAAGTCGGAAAGGATGCAGCAGTTCAAAACCAAACTAAAAAATATGCTTTACACAGCTTATAAGGGGGATGTCACAGCACAACGGGAATCTAACAGGGGAAGAGGTGAGTGTAATCCTCCTCCTACCACGGCGGCAAGGACTGGACGATTTACAGATGTGTTGTTGATGGAGGACATGCGGAGCTTTTTCAGTCCTACTCATCGCCACAGCCCTTCGGGATCCAGCCTTAGAGAACGACTCGACCGACAGGTAGCAGACTACCTCGCCTTAACAGCAGATATCGACACTCTGAGGAGCAATGAACCCCTTCACTACTGGGTGTGCAGGCTTGACCTGTGGCCTGAGCTATCCCAGTTTGCGATAGAACTTCTGGCCTGCCCTGCTTCAAGTGTCCTGTCAGAAAGGACCTTCAGTGCAGCAGGAGGCATTGTCACTGACAAGAGAAGTCGCCTCGGTCAAAAAAGTGTTGATTACCTCACCTTCATAAAGATGAATGAGGCATGGATCCCGAAGGGACTGACAGTGGGGATACGTTTGACTAACAAAGGCCAGATTACATGCCTTGGCCTCAAAATGGTCCCCACGCTGCTGTATTTAATGTCTGCATACCGGATGACTTTCGTGAATTCTCCACCACCGACTAGGGTTCAAGCCGCAATGTTTTAGTCACTTTTCTGCCTGGAAAACATCAATTTTTCTGGCCGCTGCTACAATAGCGGCTGCAACAATGCCATTATTTTTCAGGCATGTGTACATGCCTAATTTTTCTGTCCTATGGTGCAGCACTGTGGCTGCAAAAACAAACCAAAAAGAAAAGGCACATACAAGTGTCAATTCCCCTTCGTGATCGTTACCTTGTTGTGGTGAAGGGGCTTGCGTATCACAATGAAGCAATCATCACCTCTATGAGTGTGTTGGCAATGTTGCCACACCCCAGATGATAAGGCCGTTGCTTCATTATGGTCAGACCAAAAACGATCTGACGGCTGGATAATATTTAATAGAAAAAACATTAATTTACCTTTTTTTTTTATATGTTGTATGGGTTTTTAATACATAAAATAAAAAATCATAATAAAGTCTCTTAATAGTTTATTAGAAATGATGCAGACAATTAAAAAAATCCCCATCAATTCCAATACAAAGCAATTAAAGAGCTCAGAACTAAATTATTTCATGTCGTAATGGTTCGCTAATTTGACAATGGTTAATCAATTTGACCGGATAGGGTACGTAACAGGGATTAAACTGATAGGAATGTACTTAAGTACTACACCACTCATATAGGGTGTCACAGCACATTGCTCTGTGCACGCGCAGTGCCCCAATTTGGGAGTAAGAGGACCGACCAAGCTGCTTTTTCCATCTCCCGGTTACTCAAATCAATTCAGTTTGGTGTATGAGAAATTGGTCTGTCACTGTGAAGGCAGTCGAAGGTACCCGACCTAAAATTTTTTCACAAAAGGCAATCCCTGATATGGGACGTAACAGGGATTAAACTGATGAGAATAGTACTACAGAAAATACCACTCATATCGGGTGCGACAGTAAATTGCACGGCGCAGACACAGTGACCGTGGATAAAAACAAAGGGGAGAGAGCCAGAGTTTTTTTTAACCATCTCCCCGTTCGAAAAATCAATTCAATTCACCTTTTGGGGACCCTTGGTGTTGTACGTGGCTGGGTGGAGGAAGAAACCTTCAATGACATCACCGGGACGTGGCTAGCTTGGTATCCAACCTTGTGCAAATGGGGAGTTTGCGGTTGTGCAAATGAACTGTTTGCGGTGCATTAAAAGGGGAGTTTGGTCTGTCAATGTCTGTAAAGTGGGCGTAACCCTTAGACTACCTGATCTATACAACATCATACCTGATCGTATACACACACTGGATGTTTTAAAGCATGTTATTCCAAACAATTTAGGAATGTTAGTTGATTTATGCCCTTTATGGATTAAAACCCGACTCTGCGTCCACTACGTAATTTTCCATGGGAGTTTTGTCATAGATCCCCCTCCGCCATGCCACAGTCCAGGTGTTAGACCCCTTGAAACAACTTTCCCATCACTATTGTGGCCAGAAAGAGTCCCTGTGGGTTTTAAAATTCGCCTGCCAATTGAAGTCTATGGCGGTTCGCGAACATTTGCGGAAGTTCGCGTTCGCTGTTCACGAACGGAAAATTTTATGTTCGCGACATCACTATTCTACAGCTACAGATGCAGCCGAGCTAAACATTATGGTTAGAGAAGTGGAATTCAATCCGAATTTTAGGAATAATTTGATTCACACCGAATCCGAATTTCCTCACATTTCATGATAACGAATCACATTATTTCCTAAAATTGCTGCTGCACGTGTGAGGACATGGAGCAAGGAACTCTGAGAATGAAGGATCACCTACAAAGCCATGCATGCAGCAAATCAGCAGCCAGCCAGCCCTGTCATGTCACAGCCCTATAAATAGCCTCAGCCATGTTGAATTCAGCAATTTACCAGTGTAGTTCTTGCAGGGAGAGACAAGGCACTTGGGCCATGATAGAAAAGACTTTAAAACTTTTATTTTGCTGTATAGAAGTTCAGGGAAAGGATAGGGAGGAATCATTCCACAGTATTGAAGCAGAACAGGGTTCAGTAGGGGAGTTTACAGCCTGGGCAATAGGAACAATCCTATTACACCTTGCTGCAGTGACTGGGGATCCAAATTGACATTAAACAGCTTTGTAATTATATGTTCTAAAGCATTTTTGGCTTGTATTAGTGGGAAAAACAAAAAGTGCGAAAGTATTAGTGGCAAAAACAAATATATTATTTGACTTTCAGCCATGCAATAATATGTTCTAAAGCCCTTTTTGGCGTGTATTAGTGGTGCAAAAAAAAGTATTTGTCATTGTGTGGTTAAGGGAGAAATTTACAGCCATTTTTGGCGTGTATTAGTGGCAAAAAAATAAATATTTGCAGTTCAGTGGTGCAGTTATATGTTCTGAAGCCATTTGTGGAGTGTATTAGTGGCGCAAAAAAAAAGTATTTGTCGTTGTGTAGTGAAGTGAAAAAATGACAGCCCTTTTTGGCGTGTATTAGTGGCAAAAAAATAAATATTTGCAGTTCAGTGGTGCAGTTATATGTTCTGAAGCCCTTTGTGGAGTGTATTAGTGGCGTAAAAAAAAAGTATTTGCCGTTGTGTGGTGAAGTGAGAAAATTACAGCCCTTTTTTTTGGAGTGTATTAGTGGCAAAAAATATATATATTTACCGTTCAGCGGTGCAGTTATATGTTCTAAAGCCCTGTTTGGCATGCGTTAGTGGCACAAAAAAAGTATTTGCCATTGTGTAGTGAAATTTTGGCCCCGTAACTGTCCAAATAAGTGAATTGTGCAGTGATTCTAAGAGTGACGCCTGTAATCCACATGTCATAGTGACTCAAAGTATTGTTTTACTACCAAAGCAGACTCCCCATGCGTGTTACTGCACGGCACGGTGTTCTAAACCACTATAAAGGCTCTCTGCAGTAAATAGCTGTTTTGTAAGGCGATTTGCCACTAATAACTTCAGCTTGGACCAAATTTTGGGGAATTTTTTGGCCAAATAGAATTTTTGAGAAATTCGCTCATCTCTAATGATGGTTCATGTGTTATGTAAAGAATAGCAAGAAAAAGATAACTAACGTTTTAATGGATTTCAATGGCTTTTGTCACAACATAACCAAGATAACACTGTGCTTTGTGATATCAGAGCCAAGTTTTAGCTCAGCTACAACTGGAACTTGAGTTCACTAAATTGTGAAAACTCAACTCTATGAAAAACTAAGTAAATAAGCTAAAAACATCACTTTTATTTAGTACTGTATATTTAAAAAATGGTCATGGTATAGACAGATTAGAAGTAAAGTGCATAAACATCAGCTGAAGAAGCCTCAAAAAGTCCCTCCTGTGGACACCGACATATTAAAAAAGTGTACCATCCATAGATTTTTCTAGTATCGTGGAGTCATAGTCATCCTTTTGTTACTTGTTGGCTTATTTTCTCCAATAGATCTTGTGGCTATAGAGAGAAAGGCATCAGAGCTGTGTGTAAATACACTGTCTGTACAAGAAACCTGACCTGCCCTGTACAGGGAGAGAACGCTGACCCTGCAGAGAGGAAAATGCTGCCTCTTAGTGTAGCTGTTACACCCTAAAAAATTTAGCAACACAAATTCCAGAAATGAATAAAATGCATGTGTGCCACCCCAATGATGGAGCTCTAGGGTTAGATTTGAACCTTGAAATTTGGCTCTAGTAGTGAGGTCTAATCAATGCATTGTCGTGCGATGGACTAGAAGTAGAAATAATAACAATGCATTGTCCAGTTGTTTATGGTAAATCATTTGCGAATGCACTCGAAGTACTAGGAAACTATAGAAACCCAGAAGAATAATAAAAATAGAAGATCAATCAAGGAAAGCTCATTGATGGTTTTCATTTGTGTTCTGCCAATACTTCAGACCTTGTTCAGATCTGCCTTTCATCTACCAATATAGACACTTATAATTACAGTGTGACCTTCCGTACCAGGGCCCCTGTGTAAGAACAGCATACAGGCTCCTTGCTTTCCAGTAGCTCATTATAAAGCACCCTAAGTATTACAATCTGCTAGGAATTGTAAACCTGAAAATGCGTTATTTCAGTCCTTACAGTCAATCTAATAGACAGTGGATACAATGGGATAGAAGTGGTCCCGTTACCTACTAGCCTTATCCCATCCCCTGCTGTTTTGCCATATGGTATTTGCCCCTGAGCTTATCCAATCAGCTACACTGAACAGACCTTGCTTCTTAAAATGTATTCATGTAAATCTTTATACAGTATCTTTATTTTCTTCTCACTTGATTCTGCTGTATTTAAGTGCTGTAGAATGCAAATTGGGTTTCTATCGCCTTCTGTTGTGGAAATATTATGGCTCTTATTACAGTCCATATGTCATCAGTATTACTATTGATCTCAGTCATGTCTCCGCTAATCAGTGGCGCTTTTGCGGCATTTAAGATTTGCCTAATACAGAAAGATAAGAAGCAAACCTTTAAACGGAATGTAAAGAATAGAGTTGTCTTGGTGGATATACTCCAATATTTCATATTCTCTTTCCAAGAAATAATGCATGAGTCAAGAAGATATAGGGAAACATATGATCAGTTGTACAGACAAATATCTAAGTCTACTAGGCAGTCCAAGAAATTGCACAGCAGCAGAAATATAACTTTTACAGAAAATCAAATGACCATGAGCAGTTCTGCAAATACTTGTCAGGAGCAATAGAAATGCCTGTGCCCTGCCCATAGAGTGAATGACAGATTTTGTTGTATGAGTTTGTATGCAGGAAGAGCTGTCAATCCCTATTTGTGGGGGTAAGGAAAGCAGGGTTCACAGACGTTCTCTATGAGTCTTGGTATTGTTTGAACAGGGCAATAATGAGTGGCTGCAGTGGTCTCATGACCAAGAATGGATCCCCGTCACTTCAGGTCCAGTGGGGACAGCCAGGAGCTGCAATTCTGGGACAGAGGGGGCTTTAAAGGGAACGTGTCATGTTCCACATGGTGTTTGAGCTGCAGGGAGCATGTTATAGAGCAGGAGAAGCTGTGCAGATTGATGTATAGTTTTATGTAATTTATATATTTATATTTCTGCCCATTTTGGGCTTTGAAGACAAGGAGGTGGTCATATTAGTGATTGACAGCTATTTCTGTATGCTTGATGATAGATGGAAGGCTTCCAATCACTGATAGGACCACCTTCTTGACCTCAAAGCCCAGAATGAGCATAGACTTAAATGTATAAATTACAAGTTATACAGAATCTTTTCCGATAAAATTATAAATCAGCCTGCTCAATAATAAGTTGCCTGTACCTTATGTTGTATTTTCATGGTGACAGGTTCCTTTTAAAAGTTTTTTCAGGTTTACTCTTTATAATACTCTACTATTGGCTATTTTAGAGATGAGCGGACCTTACAAGATTCGGTTTGCCAAATTATTATTTTTTTAAATAAGAGAGAGTACCCTACAAGGCCAGTTAACAAAGCAAAGCAATTTTCTCGAGACATACTGGTACTTTTGTCCCAGAAAGAGGACTGGCTTGCATGTTTATTGAGAGAAGTGTAAGCTTGGTGGGATATTCTAGTTCTCTTTGCTCACATTTAGTTGAATATTACCTTGGGGGTCTCTCTCTGGCTTATCTGAAATTGATTCTAAAATGGTAAACTGGAATTGCTAATTCTTAAAGGAGTTATCTGTTTTTGTTATACTGATGACCTATCCTCAGGTGAATAGAAAGGAGCTATCTCATTAAAATGAATACGGACAACAAAGCTGCAATATCACTTTCTCGCTGCTGCACAGCAAGTAGATAAACAGTGAGGAGAACATAGCACACATGGAGGGCTGCATTATCTTCATACAGCTGATCATCTGGGGTGCCTTCCAGCTTTTTAAATATAATTATGTAACCAATCTAAGAAAATATCTAATCCAGCCTCCTGTATGCAACTAGCTCTTTCAGGTCAAAAACCTTTTATCAGAGCAATGCAAATAGAAACAGCTTTTCTAGTTGCAAGTCCTTGGAGAGAACTCTTTGTGGGTACTATTTCTATTATGGAGACCAGTTAATAGATGTGATGACTATTGTAGGCTAGACACCTCTTGATTTCTGGGAAAGTAATATGCAAATTACCATGTCTAATATATGCTCGCATCAGATAGCTTAGGAAAGCTAATGTAAATATTTTTCCCAGAAACCCAGAGGGGCATCGGCTGCTCTACAAGATTTTGCAAACCTACTCTGCATACTAGGCACTCTCCATAATGAGAAAGACAACACATATATTGTTGAGAAACACAGATTGGTGTACTGTGCTGTCTCTTTCTCATCTCTCCGCAATTTGCTCAAAAGAGTCAATCAACAATTTAATCTCTAGGCCATTTATTTTAGAATTATGCCAGACAACCCTTTAAATCAAATCACAGAGTTCAGCATTTCCACCTTTATCCGGTGCTTCCTTCAAATTAGTTTGCCTGAAAGACAAAATTTGCAATTTTGTAAATAAAAACATTGTAAAATGATATTTATTATGCAAACTAATTTGTACAGACTAAACATAATAATAAAGTAATAATAATAAACATTGGTAAATGGTAGTTAAAGCGGTTACTGACTCCTGGGGATGTTCTCAAAAGAACCCCCAGTGTGGCCAGACCCAACATTTTCACCACTGATTCCCTCCATTGAGTTTTGGCTTCATCACTGCTCAGCTACTTTTGAAAGTCCCAGGTCTCCCTGCAGCAAAATTGCTTTGATGAGGGTCATGTGACCACTGCAGCCAGTGACTGCAGCGGTGATGTGTCACCCATGCATCATGGAATCCAGTGACCTAAAACATGGGTGACACATCACTTCTGCAGCCAGTGATTGGTTGCAGTGATCAGATGACCCACGTCAAAATAGCTGGTAATCCGGGACCTCCAGACTTGGTGGGGCAGTGAAGGAGCCAGAATCCAGGGGCAGGAAACATGTATGCATGATTATCACTAGAGATGAGTTAATTTTGTATTTTGAAATTCGTTCACAGCATACCCGAGTCGACCCATGGTGATAAATAGAGATGAGCGAATTTCATGTTATGAAATTCGTTCACGCTTCGTTTGGTGGTAAAAGCAGAATTGCATTATGGATTCCGTTACCACGGACTAGAACGCAATTTTATGACAGAATGCATAACTGAATGCCTTTAGAGGCATTTCGTTATTCATTCAGTCATAATAGAAGTCTATGGGCTGCAAAACGGTCTGTCCCGTTTCCATAATGCAGAGGAGTCCTCTACTGCATAACGGAAATGGAACTGATCCGTTATGCAGGCCAAAGACTTCTATTATGACAGAATGAATAACGGAATGCCTCTAAAGGCATTCAGTTATGCATTCTGTCATACAACTGTATTATGATCCGTGGTAATGGAATCCATAACGCAATTCTGATTTTACCACCAAACGAAGCGTGAACGAATTTCATAACATGAAATTCGCTCATCTCTATTTATCGCCATGGGTCGGGTATGCTGTGAGGTCTGTAGAAAACATCACCAACCCCTTTAATGTTTAAATAATTCAAACTGGCATGTTTTCAGGATTTTTCTTTTAAATTCCATTCCCTGAGTACTTACATGTGCCCATTTCATTGTACAGTATAATAACTCACTCACCAGTTTCATAATCATACCTGTAAGTAAATCTCTCATATTTAATTTCATTTATATTGGAATATTTGCATCTTAATTCTATTATCTTCATTCCACAGCGTAATCTTTAAATCATTGTCTACAATTATGGTGTGTACCTTGATTAATATAAGACCTGATAAATGGATGACATGAATGTCATTCTGCTGCTTATGTCTACAAGCTAATGCAATGCATTTTAAGCAGCAGATAGAATGTTAATTTTAGATGAGCATGCTGTGCTAATGTGAAATAATTAATCATCTGTTTTGGAGTATATCCTGTAGTAAACTGTCACCAGCAGACATGAAATGTGTTGCCTCCACTCCATAACAGTTAGTTATGAGTGGCATAGGCAATATTCGAATTTGCGAGATTTTTCAAATTTTTGGCTGAATATTCGCCATTAAAATAGCAAATTTGATAATTTGTGATCTCCAGTCAATATTTACTTGATTGTGAAAATCGGCAATGTAATATATTTGCGATAAAAATTTGTGATTAGAATATTCGTGATCAACATTAATGGGTAGGCAACTTTCCTATTGGTTGCTAGGGATGTTGCTAAGTGGCGATATTCACAATAAATTCGCGATTAGAATATTTGTGACCAACACTAAGGGGTAGGCAACTTCCCTATTGGTTGCTAAGGATGTTGTGAAGTGCCGATATTTGCGATAAATTCACGATTAAAATATTCACGATTAACACTATTGGCGAATACAAATATATAGCACAATATTCTAAATAGTCAAAAATTCTCAAAGTGGCAAAATTCGCGATTCTAATATTCGCGCTCAACACGAATAGCAGTGAATCTTCAGAGCTGTTACAAAAATAAATTGATCCTAAGGTTTAAGGTGTCTCCACTCTATTGACACATATGGGACATTTTTTCAATGATTGCATTTTACAAATTTTAGGCTAAACATCTTTTTTTTTCAGCTAGTCTATTGATTTTCTTCAACAGTTTTTGTGATACATAGGGTTACAAATCAGTCTATTTGCAGACTATCACTTCTGCGTTCTGTCAGCTGCCCATGTAAAGCCTTATCTCTGACCTCATAAACATTCAATGTAGCTAGGATTTGGGGGGTACCATCGCTCATTGCAGAAAGTACTTTAATTGGCATGAGGAGACTTATAGGTAGAGTTGAGCGAACTTGTATTTTAAGTTCGGCGTCCAAAGTTCGGGTTATCGAAGCATCCCGTTATGGATTCCACCACCACGGACCATAACGGCATTTGGAATCCATAAGGGGATTATTCAATGAACCCGAACCTTGAACAACACTAAGGACCTGGGGTGACGTCACCGTCATGTGATCAGTGCAGGGGGCGGGGCTCAGCACTGGATTGGATAAGAGGTGATCCAGTACTGAGCCACGCCCCCTGCACTGATCATATGACGGTGACATCACCCCAGGTCCTTAGTGTTATCCAAGGTTCGGGTTCATTGAAGAATCCCCTTATGGATTCCAAATGCCATTATGGTCCTTGGTAGCGGAATCCATAATGGGATTCTTCGATAACCCCAACCCGAATTTTGGACACCGAACTTAAAATACAAGTTCGCTCAGCTCTACTTATAGGCCATACATGCTCCTCTGGAAATCTGGGAAGAAAGAGATGCAAATGAGCTCTAATTAGAGTTGAGCGGACACCTGGAAGTTCGAGTTTGCTGGGTTCGGCCGAACTTCGTTGCAAAGTTAGAGTTCGGGATCCGAACTTGACCCCGAACCCGAACCCCATTGAAGTCAATAGGAACCAAACTTTGGGGCACTAAAATGACTCAAAAAAGTAATGGAAATGGCTATAGGGCTGTAAAAGGAAGCAAAAAGGGGGTAAGAGCTGGACAATTGCCCTGCAAACAAATGTTGATAGGAAAATTACTTAAAATAACATAAAATACATAAAAATTTAAAATAATAAATCTTTAACTAGGAGGAGGAGGAGGTCCATATGGAGTAGAAGCTTGAGGAGGCGGTGGATGTGGTGGTGTAGGTAGTCGCCAATAACACTCTATTTTTTTTTTTTATTTGGGTAGACCCGAAAACATTGGGAAATATATAAAAGAACACAAAGAGAAAGTGAGCTGGATTGTAACAAAGACTGGGTGAGGCCGGTATACGTGTCTATTCTGCAAAAGGTACAGACCAGTCCTGTGGGATCCATGCCTGGTTCATTTTAATGAACATGAGCTTGTCCACATTGTCTGTGGACAGACGGCAGTGCTTGTCAGTGATAATGCCCCCTGCCGTGCTAAATACATGTTCAGACAATACACTGGCTGCAGGGCAGGCCAGCACCTCAAAAGCGTAAAGGGCAAGCTCAGGCCATATGCCCAATTTGGAGACCAAGAAGTTGAATGAGGCAGACCTATCAGTCAGTATGTGAAGACATGTGCACAAATACTGTTCCACCTTGTTGCTGTAATGCTGCCTCCTGCTAAGACGTTCCATATCAGCTGGTGGTGCTGGTTCTTGTGCCGTGCCGACAAAGCTTTTCCACATTTTGACCATGCTAACCCTGCCTTCTGAGGTTCTGGCGGTGCCCCATCTGCGTTGGAGACTTCCTCCTCCTCCTCCTCTGCCTTTGCCTTGTGCTTCCACTGAGGCCCCGGTGTCAGGTGGGAAGGCCATCAGCAGAGCATCTAAGAGCGTGCACTAGTAGTCGCGCATCTTCAGATCACACTCCAGTGAGGGAATTAAGGACGGCAAGTTGTCATTGTAATGGGGATCCAGCAGGGTGGCCACCCAGAAATCAGCACTGGTTAGAATGTAGGCAACTTTGCGGTCATTGGGCAGGCACTGCAGCATCTAGTCACTCATGTGTGCCAGGCTGCCCAGAGGCAACGAAAAGTGGGGGGTTTTTCCTCTCTCTCCAGTGTTTGGGAGATGGACAGCTGAACTCTTCCATGGGACATTGTGGCGATGCTTGGTGACACAGGTGGTGGTGTTGCTGCCACATCCTTTGTTTGCTGGGTGGCTGGTGCCACTGTCACTCCAGAGGGGGAGGAAGAGGCCGAGACTGAATCAGAAGAGGTAGCAGGAGGAGCCTGAGACCTTTCTTGTTTTTTTAAGGTGTTTACTCCACTGCAGCTCATGCTTTGCATTTAGATGCCTGGTCATGTATGTTGTGCTCAGGTTTAGAATGTTTATGCCTCACTTCAGGCTCTGATTGCACAGCGTGCAAACCACTTGTGTCTTGTCATCAGCACATTGTCTTAAGAACCGCCACGCCAGGAATGTCCTTGGAGATGGCTTTGGTGTGCTCGGTCCCTGTGTGCTGTGGGAAGAAGCAGGCATGCTGTCTAGGGGACGGCCGCTCTGCTTTTGCACCCTGCTCTCTCTTTTGCTGTGCTGGTGGCTCTGTGCGACCATCACTTCTTCCTCCGAACTGCACACGTCACTCGCATGAGCTTGATTCCATGTTGGGTCTAGGACCTCATCATCCTCCACATCATCTTCCACCCACTCTTCACCCCTGCCCTCCTTGTCAGTCTGCACACTGCAGAAAGGCGCAGCAGTTGGCACTTGTGTTTGCCATCATCAGAGAAGTGCTGCGGTTGTCCTACCATGTTCACATCCTGAAACATAAGTGGTTGGGCATCGGTGCACTCAATCTCTTCCACTTCTGGGACACGACTATGTGGATGGCCCACAGAAAACCCTGTCAGTAGAGTCATCAAAAAGTATAAGAGACTGCTGCATGACTTGGGGCTCAGACTGCTTGGCTGATTTGCAAGGGAATGAGGTGAAAGACAGATGCCCATGGGCTGCAAGGGCCAACTCTGTGCTTTCCGCAGGGGACCAGGTGGGAGACAATTTGAAGGAACTGGAGGCACTGTCAGCCACCCAATCTACTATTGCCTGTATTTGTGGTCGGGGCTACATGACACGTAACCGTCTACCTGCCTAACAAACTAGGCTAAGCGGCTTGAGTTGTGCCATAACCGCTGCGTAGGAGGAATGCCTGAAGGGGGGCATGCCCTGCAAGGTGTTTATGAAAAATAAGGGTGGGTTGGGAGGGTACGCAGCAGCCGTCGACACGCCCAAGGGAGGCACCTGCCTGGTATAAATGTGCTACTTACGCCCCTCCCACAAATACTGGCCAATAAACTGGCCTTCTAACTTGTGGTCGGGGCTACATGACACGTAACCGTCTACCTGCCTAACAAACTAGGCTAAGCGGCTTGAGTTGTGCCATAACCGCTGCGTAGGAGGAATGCCTGAAGGGGGCCAAAAAGCCAACAACTAAATGATACACAATAGTACGTAACAACACTAACATGACCAATCTCTGGAATGCAAGAACATCTCTCAACTAGGCTGAGGTATGAACCTATTGAACATGCAGAGCGCCTAAATTCCGGATAACATGGAGCCAGAACTATTGTTCCCAGAGGCAGCACATGCTGGTTTAGACCCTAAAATGGGACACCGGGATAGGACATGCCGCATAACTGAGAAGTGGTGAGGGTTGCCGTGAGGACCGCGACAGAGTACTCTTAGGTCTTGGTCTGTTACTGCTGCCAGTAATTACTAAAAGACACAAAGCCGGGCACTCTGAAAGGAATGCCGGAAAGAGAATGATTATATTGGGGCCAAAATGGCAATGAAACCAGTGCCAGCAACAACACCAACATGACCAACCTCTGGAATGCAAGAACATCTCAACTAGATTGAGGTATGAACCTAATAAACATGCAGAGCGCCACTGACCTAGCTTCCGGATAAATGGGCCAGAACTATCGTACCTAGAGGCAGCATATGCCGCACCTCACCTGAAGGAAAGGCTGATAGATGTAGGTTTCAACCCTAATTTGGACATAGGCATGCGGTCATGCCGCACGACAAAGGTGTAAGTAGAGATGAGCGCAAAGACCTACATTCAACCTTGCAACGTCAGACAAACAACCTGCATCACATTTGTCGCGCTTTCGCGATATAGCAATATTCGTTATTTCGCATGCAATATCATGACTAGCGACTAATTCGAGTAATATTTGCGTGCGCATAAATTGTTTGTTATTAATAATGTTTAAACAGCTTTACACGTATAGAAAGCTTGAAATGGCGGGAGTCATTTGAGTGAATGAAAGGGGCGAAAAGGCATGTGGAAATCCGTACAATACACTCAGCGTACTGGAGTCTGACACGACCTGTCAACGCTAGGAAGGTAAGGGAATACAAACCGCGAATAGATTAATGCGATTATTCAAGTGACGAACATTATTAAAACTCTATCGTTTAATCTCTACTGTGAAAGCAGCAACTAAGGTTGGGGAAATTATGTCTGAATATAATTTTTTTTTTCCTTCCAGATACAGTTTCTTTATCACTCACTATCCATCTCAAGAGCGAATATACGCAATTGCGAATATGGGGTCAAGTATTTAACATATTCGCAAACCTCAAAATCACAATATTCAAGATCAAACTCGCCTTGCGAATACTCGCACCCAACACCAGTGGCGAGTGGGCCATGGGAACCCCAACAGAGTACTCGCAAGGCCTTGGTTTGTTACTGCTGCCAGTAATTGCTGATAGACACGAACCGGGCACCGTGAATAGAAAGTCGGAAAGAAAATGATTATATTGGGGCCAAGAAATGGCAACAAAACCAGTGCCAGCAAAAGCACCAGAAGAAAAAATAAAATAAAATGGTTGAAACCGCCGTGCCCTGAGCGACGTGTACAGTTTGACGTTGCGATACTGCAACCTGATGAAAACGTGACTTACCCAACACTGAACCTATAGCAGTCTTTGAAGAAACATCAAGTAGCGAGTTTGTAAGCTGATAAGGTTTCACACATACTTTACTTTCCATTTAATTTTAGTTCCCCCCCCCCCCCCGCTACCTTAGCAACAGATGTAATTGAGCACACCAACTAAGAATGGAGAGCTGTGACGCGACCTGAAGAAGCAAATGACATGCAAAGATGCTCCTGGCTGTGGTAGTGCCGACACAGACGTGGATGCCTGTAGGCATCAGAACCAACGAAATAGTTGACACCGCCGAGGCCCGAGTGACGGGTCAGGTCTGATGTTGTGACACCGCAAACTGATGAGAAATGACTTACCCAACATTCTGGACCTATAACAAACTAAAAATAAAACGTCAAGTAGCAAAGCCTGCTTTTTTTTTTTTCCCCTACTACCTTAGCAACAGATGTAATTGAGCACACCAACTGAGAATGGCGAGCTGTGACATGACCTGAAAAGCAAAATTACATGCAATGAATGAAGCTGGCTGTGGTAGTATGCCGACACTGACATGAGGCATCGGAACCAACAAAATGGTTGAAACCGCCGAGGCCTGAGTGACGGGTCAGGTCTGACGTTGCGAGACCGCAAACTGATGAAATGTGACTTACCCAACATTCAGAACCTACAACAACCTAAAATAAACGTCAAGTAGCAAAGCCCGTAACATAATGAGAAATCTGCCCATAATGTGACTTTTTTTTTCCCTTCCTACTACCCAAGCATAAGAAGTAATTGACCACATCAACTGAGAATGGCGAGCTGTGACGTGACCTCAAAAGCAACGAATGACATGTAAAGACAAACCTGACTGTGGTAGTATGCTGACACCAACACAAGGCATGCAGTAATATAAACCACCTGTACCACACCACTCCGCTATAGGCGAGTACATGCAAACGTCGCCACCATCAGCACATGCGCCCAGTAGAGATGTGGACGTATAAGCCGTAAAACAAACTAAACTCAGTTCTCGGCAAAAGCCACACTTCTATCTATTTTTAGCTCAAATAAAGCAACAAAACGAGGCAAAAACAACAAAATAAAAAAGGTCCTTATGGGTCTCTGCAATTACCTTTGTAGCAAGTAGCTCCCCCAGTGTCCAGCTAACACTCTGAACTGAAGATGGATCCCCAGCACCAAGCACAGGTGCTTATTAAGTGCACAAACTCAGGTTCACAACCTTAAAGTGGCACACTCACATTTTACATTTCCAAAACAAATGAAACAAGACAAATGAAATATACCTCAACACAGAGGAGCTTACAGTCTACTTAATGTACACATCGCAAAATAGCATTTATACTAAAGAAACAATAACACTCTGAAAACAGCAACTCTGCTCCACCTGGATTAATCAGCTGCCTCACCCTCTATAATGCGAGTAAGGGGATAATGCTGAATGTCAGTGTGAACAAGGCCTTAGTCTGTCTGCAGAAATAGCGGATAGTGAGAGAGGTTTGCTGGGAAGATACCTCAGCACAGAGGAGCTTACCGTCTACTTAAACACGCATCATAAATAGCATTTATACTAAAGAAACAATAACACTTTGTAAACAGCAACTCTGCTCCACCTGGAGTAATCAGCTGCCTGAACCTATCCCTCTATAATGCAAGTAAGGGGATAACGCTGGATGTCAGTGTGAACAATGTTTTAGTCTGTCTGCAGAAATAATAGCGGATAGCGAGAGAGGTTTGCTGGCGAGCAGCGAAGTGAAAAGCAGACAAGAAAGACATGCAGATATACACGGACAGACTAAGTAAGGTGACCTGTGCAAGACATGGAAGCCTGCGAGAAAGCGAGATGGAGTCACGCTGACCCCTGCTGCCTAGAGGTGCCGCCACGTGGACGCCAAGCGTGGGCTGTCAGGCGCGAGAAAACGAGACGGAGTCACGCTGACCCCTGCTACCTAACCGCACTGCCACGTGGGTACCAAACGTTGGGGTGCCAGGCAGGATCGCTCCAGTGCAGTGCTGCTCCTACTCACCAAAGAAGCCGACACACTGCCGGCCGGACTAATCGTGCTGCCGCGTGGGAGCCAAACGTGGGCTGCCAGGCAGAATCGCTCCGGTGCAATGCCGCTCCTCCTCACCAAAGGAGCCGACGCATCGCCGGCCGGAATGTAACGGGACCATGCTGCACGAGCTGGTTGCAAACCCTCACCCGACCGGAACGACCTCAACTGGGATCCTGGACACTGACTGGGTATGGAAGCTGCAGATTCAGCCCATGTGCTGCAACAGGTGGCTCTGACTGCACACAACTACGCAGCAGCCGTCGACACGCCCAAGGGAGGCACCTGCCTGGTATAAATGTGCTACTTACGCCCCTCCCACAAATACAGGCCAATAAACTGGCCTTCTAACGTGTTGTGGCCTCACTATTCGTAGAGCAGCATTCAGGCCTACAAAATAACTCTGAACATTCTGTCGCCTAAGCGCACCTAAGGAAGGTGTTTCATTTGTGCGTGTAGCTGGCACAGATCGACCATGTCCTCTCCCTGCAACAGGAGCTCCACCAACACCAGCAGCACCACGACCAGGGCCACATCTCTTATTAGACGCACTCCTCATTCTTTGCATTTGCCCACCAAACTAACAGACGGATTTGCAAAATGTATTTCCCAGTCAGGTATGCAGTGCAGGTGTAGTATGAAAGTAAAAAGGGGTACAGATCACCCAACAATCTAAACGCCGACAAATTTACAGAATATATTTCCCTGTCAGGTATGCAGTGCAGCAGGAACACACCATCCAAGACACTTGTTAATGACTGACCTGATAACAGTGGAAATGTCCACCCACAATATAATTTACTGATTTGCTTTCACTATCAGAAATGCAGTGCAGGCCGCAAAGGTACATTATGGCAAAAAAATGTTTTTTTTTTTTTTAACCCACAATGCCCCAGTTGTAATTACTGATTATATTTCACTCTCAGAAATGGAGTGCAGGCTGCATAGGTATTTTAAGGTAAAAAAAAAGTGTTTTTTTTTCCCCACCCACAATGTGCCTGTTGTATTTACTGATTATATTTCACTCTTAGAAATGGAGTGCAGGCCGCAAGGGTACTTTATGGCAAAAAAAGTGTTTTTTTTAACCCACAATGTCCCAGTTGTATTTACTGATTATATTTCACTCTCAGAAATGGAGTGCAGGCCGCAAAGGTTCTTTAAAGGCAAAAAAAGTGATTTTTTTTTCAACCAGAATGTCCCAGTTGTATTTACTGATTATATTTCACTATTGGAAATGCAGTGTGGGCCGCAAACTTACTTTTTAGCAAAAAAAAATGTATTTGTCCCCCCCAGAATCTAACAGATGGATGTACTGAATTGTAACACTGTCACATATGCAGCACAGGGGAACTTTACAGAAAAAAATGTAAATATGTCACCCCCTGGGTCCATGAACTCGCAGACGGATTACCTATATTATTTTTCTTTACCCTGGCACATATGCAGTGCAGGTGCACTTAAAAATGGGTATATATCGCCCACTGAACTACAAGAACAGGATTATATTATTGTCCCTGGCACATATGCAGATGAAAGGGCACTGCACTTGCACAAAATGGCCGTCAACGCCCACCTAACTAACAGACGAAATAAAACTTATTTTTTTGTGTCACTGGGCTCAGGCTAGGGTACAAAAATGTTGCATTGCACCCACAAAAAAAAATTGCTGTAGATCGCAGACTTAACACCAAGCTCTGATATCAAATTCTTTCCTAATCTCTCCCTCACAGCAGCAGCATCCTATCCCTACACTAGTAAGAGCTGACATGACATGCCACGCTACATGACTCCAGCTTATATTAGTAGGCATGGCTGTGATGGCTTCTAAGGGCACACATCTTAAATGCTTGTTGATTGGCTGCTCTGCATCCTTTCAACAAGCTTTATTAAACGTCCGAACACCGAACCCAAACTTTTACATTACAGTTCGGGTTGGCTCAACACTAGCTCTAATGCTACCAGGTGTAAGACAGATATAAGCCTTCTCAAGCTGATAACATTGATCTCTGCAAGGAGAGATAGTTCCCTCCAAATCCTGACCTAGTCTTCTCACCCAGCTAAGGGTGGGTTCACACTAGCATTAGGGATTCCGTTATGGCTTTCTGTTATAACATGTACTAAACAGAAACACAAAAGGGGGGGTCAGTCAGCACGTCCCTGTATGCAGGTGCGCGTAACTCTCTGCCTTAGAGGCTGGTTTTAATCAGAGTGAGTACAAAACTGAACTTGCTTTCATAGTGCCTGCTAGTAACCATCCGGTTCCAGGAGGAGTACACAGTGGGCTCAGCATGCATGTTAGTACCTGCGTCCCTGGATCTAATGGAGGCTGTTATAGCACCAGAAAGGGTTAATAAGTACGGTTGATCCCAGCATGCGTTAGGACCACTCACGAGGCGGCCTTGGTGTGGCGAGTGGCTTATCTTTTGATCAAAATGTACACTAACGACCTCTTATAGCTTCTATCATAGAAGCAGGGCAGAGTTCTGGCTGCAGAGTGCTGTTATTTTTTCAGCAATCCAAACGGATCCTTCTGGTTCCCGTTATGCAAGACGGAAAACAAAGTCCTGTTGACAGGACATTGTTTTATGTCTTGCATAGGATTGAGCGAGCCCGAACTGTAAAGCTTGGGTTCGTACCGAACATTACAGGTTTTCGCACCCGGATCCGAACTCGAACATTTCCGTAAAAGTTTGGGTTCGTTGTTCGGTGATTTCTTCCCGCTTTTTAAAAGGCTGCAGGTAAGCCAATCAACAAGCGTTTCACTACTTTGCCCTAAGAAACCATCACAGCCATGCCTACT
This sequence comes from Bufotes viridis, assembly GCA_033119425.1. Classification (NCBI taxonomy): domain Eukaryota; kingdom Metazoa; phylum Chordata; class Amphibia; order Anura; family Bufonidae; genus Bufotes; species Bufotes viridis. The sequence goes on along the minus strand of CM065590.1, from coordinate 538,232,568 downwards.
ATTGGCATGGCTGTGATTGGCTAAGTGCAGCATGTGACCCAGCCTCTATTTAAGCTGGAGTCACGTAGCGCCGCACGTCACTCTGCTGCTCTTAGTGTAGGGACAGGTTGCTGCTGGTGCTCTCAGGGAAAGATTAGGGAAGAAATCTGTTGAACTTGGAGGTGTTAACTATTCAAACTACAGCAATTATTGAGGGTGCTATGCTACATAGTTGTACCCAGCCCTGAGCCCAGTGATACTGCAAAATAATTCTTAATCCATCTGTTACTGAGGTGGGGGTTGGCGGCCATTTTAGCAACTGCAGTGTCCTTGGAACTTCATGTGACCTGCATGTGTGCCAGCCTGCCAGGGACATCAGTCTAATTATTTTTTGGTAGCTCAGTGGAGGAAAAATTCCTTTATTCTGGCAGGTCAAGTCTCCCTACATTACTTTTTTTATAATTTCGGGGTGCATTTCTGTAGTTGGGGGAATAAACCCGTACTGTCGTACCACAGGGCACGATTGCATACACCGCTGAAAAACCTATTTTAAAATTTTGCGCTGACATAGTGCATTTCTGTAGTTGCTGCAATAAACCCCTGCTATCGTACCAAAGAGCACGTTTGCATACAACGCTGAACAAACAGTTTTAAAATTTTGCAGTTAAAAACTAAATTTCTGGGGGCGTGCAGCCGAGGAGTATGGCACCTTCATCTCAGAGCTCCCGCTCCAGAGTAGCTTTCCAGCTTAGCAGAACCCACTATTTGGCTGATTTTCCGCGATGATGACAAGGGGAAAATGGAGCATGAAGCAGCAGGGTAAGCTGAAGTTTTTCTTCGGCCAGGATCGTGGCAAAGATGGCGCCGGTGAGAAGGATCTGCCTATAGCACCTGACTCCAGTCCGACATCCTCAGCAGACTCCGGCTCTCACCGCAGCTAAGGAGGTGGAGGTTTGCAACAACGGAGCCCTAGAAGCTCCCCTCAGCACGCTTCGCCGGGTGAGGATACGGGGAACCCAGGGGGGGACAAAGTAGTTTGCAGCGGCCTGTCCCAGGTTAGCCCTACAGCGCAATGGTCCCCTACTGCAAGCCCGGCAAAGCAGAGGCCTAGGACACGAGGCCCCTCTGCAGATAATTATAATGCCTCTGGAGGCACCATAACCGAGGTGCTCTGTAAATTCCCTACTGATGACAAACCATCATCCAGCATCCTTTTAAAAGACATGCTACTGGCCTTTAACCATTCCGTAACCACCCATCTGTCGCAACTGATTGTGCCTATACAGGCATCGGTTACTGAATTAGGCGACAGAGTTTAACACGTAGAACAAAAAATGGGCGAATTTGCGGAGTCGCACAACTTGATAGATTCTCATGACGCCCTGTCGGGGGGAATTTCTTACCTCCAGGCAAAGGTGGCATACCTAGAGGACCGCTCCCACAGAAACAATCTGAAACTGCGAGGTGTGCCGGAGACGGTCCTAACTGCATGCCTTCAGTCCTACATTAAGGAAATAAGGTTTCCCCTTCGCTGGTGCTTTCTGAGAAGCTCATATCCCTTAGATCTCAACTTAGGGAAAGTTTCTTGCATACCTACGAACTCTCTTTAAAAAGGACTAAAGCTATATATTACTCACAAGCCAACAAGGCAGGGAGGTTGTTGGCCAGAGGGGTGAAGTCGCAGGGGCTTTGAAGTCGCAGATAGCGTTCCTCTGGGACCCTTCTAAATCCTATAAGTTATATGACCCTTAAGCTATAGCCAATAGATTTATGTCTTATTATTCCTAACTGTACAACTTAAAACCGGGTTTTAATCCTGCCTCACCCTGAGACATAGATGACTTACTGCATTCCTTAATGTTACCCTCTTTGGATGACTGCCAGAGAGACTCCTTATGTGGTCCCATTTTTCCGGACTAAGTCACTAGGGTTATAGCTGGTTTACCACACCACAACATGGTCTTCCAAACTCATATTATAAAATCTTCTCGGGCTTTCTGCTCCCACATCTTCATGCAGCCCTGTCTTGTGCCATGACGACAGGAAAACTGCCCAGGGAAATGTTAGAGGCTGTCATTGTGACTCTTCCCAAAGCCGGTAAAAGAAACTTCAGTCCCACAGAACTTCTGCCCCATTTCCTTACTTAACACAGATCTGAAGATCTATGCAAAGATCTTATCGACCCGTCTGGCTGATATTATTCCCACTTTGGTGGCCCCAGATCAGGTGGGGTTTGAGCAGGGGCGCCAGATCACTGATAAATCTAGGAGTGATGAATCTGATTGATTATGTCAACCGGGCCCGACTGCAAGCAATATTGGTCACCCTGGATGCCAAGAAGGCATTCGACCGGGTCAATTGGTCGTTTGTCTTCTCGATGCTCCATAGAATGGGGTTTCCGGATTTGATGATACAAGCCATACGGGTAATATATTCTAACCCCTCGGCCGGAGTACTAGCAAATGGGGTGTTGTCAGATCCGTTCACTTTGCCTAATGGCACAAGACAGGGGTGCCCCCTGTCACCCTTAATATTTATTTTGTCCCTGGAACCGCTGGCTCTAGCCATAAGACAGACGGCAGATGTGGAAGGAATGCAAATCGGGGACAGACAGCATTGCCTGTCTTTGTATGCGGATGCCATAATTTTGTCTTTAACTAATTTTCTGGCATCCTTGAAGGCAGTGATGGATATTATCCATTCCTATGGGGCCCTATCCTATAACAAGGTTAAGAAGAGCAAGTCTCAAGCTCTTCCTTAGGGAATTCCAGTGGCAGCCCTTTCTCATATAAAAGTTTCACTTTGTTTTGTTTTTTCTTTTCAAATTTCTTTTTATTATTTTATAATAAAGAAACAGTTTCGATACAGTATGATAATACACAGGTGCACATTATAGCACAGATTAACATCACAAAAAAGGAGAACAACAAGAGGTCATCTATTGAGCAGCAAGAGAATAACAGAACGTTACGATGGGCCGTGAGCTTGAGAGCCCAGGCAACAGATCTCCTCATAATACACAGTAAAGAATAAAATATGTAAACGATAAAGGGGGAGACAGACACGAAAGGAGGGGAAGGTGGAAGAGGGAGGAGGGGGAGCCAGAACCTACGCCTTGCATGTAGTAAAATTACTTGTTGAAATGGCGAAATGTCGCCCAGGGGGCCCAAATCTGTTCAAAAGTGCAATGTGTTTTTGTTTCCCAGTTGGCAAGTTCCTCCAAGCGGTATAACGAATCAACTTTGTCTACCCACTGGGTGAACGTGGGTGGATGTGCTGCTTTCCACAGAGTGGGTATCAGGATGCGTGCAGCGGCTAGAAGATGTCTCAGTAATTTTATTGTATTTTTGGATAGGTTAACCGGAAAGAGAAGAAATAGGCAAATCTCGGGGTTGTGGGCAAGTGTGCTTTAGTTATGATGTTTATCTGAGTTATGATATTCGCCCAATATGGTGAAATGCGCGGACACGTCCACCACATATGATAATAAGTACCTGGATGCAGGCCGCATCTCCAGCAAGTGGGGTCATATCCTGGGTTAAATTTGTGTAAAGTACCGGCGTCAGATGCCACCTAGTTAAAATCTTGTAGCCGCTTTCTTGCATTCTCACGCAACCTGACGTGCGTTTCGGCATTTCGAGGAGAGATCGGATTTCAGTGTCCGAAAATTTTCTGGAGAGATCCTCTTCCCATGCCTTTATAAAAGAATGCGTCACCGGCATCGTAGGGGTTGTTAATATTTTGCAATAATTTGAAATAACCTTTTCGGGGTTTAATTTGGGCTAAGGAAGATTCAAAGGGAGTCAAGTCCCGGTGGAGATCCATGTTTTTGATCTGCGCTTTGAGGGAACACGCTATTTTATTGTAAAGCAACGGAGGTAGAGAAGAGCATTTTAACAGATTAGACAGGATGACGTGAGAGGGTATGGTGCCATCTCTAATAATGGCGTCCACAAAGGTGCTATTAGACAGTAGGTCTTTGGGAATCGAGGCATTGGTAACAGGATCAGAAGTGTGGAGCAGGTCTCTGATTTGCCACAGAGGAGAGGGGAATGGAGCGCATCTGGTACGCAGGGTAGCGTCGTTCCAAATTGTACAAGTTTCATATATGAGCGTGTTAGAAATTTTAAGTTTTGTAAGAGTAGTAGGAGAGGAGAAGATCAGATGTCTCAGCGGATATAGGAGGATATCCTCCTCAATGGGTACCCATAGCTTATGGGCGGGTTTACGAACCCAATCAAGGATTCTATTTAAGTGGACCGCCTGAATAAAGAGGCGGGGTGTCGGCATGTCAATACCTCCGCATTTCCGGGGTAGTTGAAGAATCGAGTATTTAATTCTCGGCTTCCTCCCATTCCAAATATATTTAGAGAAAATCCTATTTAATTGTGTAAAAAGCTCCCGGGGATGTGGATTGGAAGGGCCTGGAGTAGATAGGTCACTTTGGGCCAAATGAGACACTTCGCAATGTTTTTCCGTCCAAACCACGAGATATAGGGTGTGGGCCAGCTGTCTAGGATATTGGAAATATCTGTCAGGAGAGGGACAAAATTGTTTTTATATAGGGCTCGTTCATTGGAAGAGATTTTTATTCCGAGGAATTTAATGTGGGGTTGCGTCCAGTCAAAGGGTGAGTCTGCCGCAAGACGTGTTGCTACCGAGGCAGGGAGGGATATATTGAGGGCTTGCGATTTGCTCATGTTTACTTTAAAGTTTGAAATGACACCGAAAGTGTCAAAAATGTTAGCAATGACCGGTAAGGCATTAGTCGGGTTAGAGATTAGTAGCAGAAGATCGTCAGCGTATGCTGCCACCTTGTGTTCCCTACCTCCACAAGATATCCTTGATATGCCAGGGTCTTGTCTCAGCTTCTGCAAAAGTGTTTCCATCGTTAACAAAAACAATAGCGGGGATAGTGGGCATCCCTGCCTGGTGCCATTGGAGATAGGGAACACCGGTGACAACACCCCATTGATCAGGATCCTAGCTGTAGGGCATTCATACATGGTGAATATAGCTCGTATGAAGGGGGTTGGGATTCCAAAAGCGTGTAGAGCTGCACTTAGAAAACCCCAATCCACCCTATCAAATGCCTTCTCGGCGTCAGTGCTTAGGAGCAGAAGGGGGATTTTCGAGTGTTGAGCGTGGGAAATCAGTTGTAATACTCTGTAGATGTTATCTTTTCCTTCTCTGCCCAACACAAAGCCGACCTGGTCTGGGTCAATTAAAGATGGGAGGAGATCCTGGAGCCTACGAGCAATGATTTTAGCGAAAGTTTTAAGGTCAAAGTTAAGAAGTGAAATAGGGCGGTAGTTGCCACATAAGCTGGGGTCCTTCAGAGTCTGTCCGTGAAAGGGGATTCCTGCCAGAGCAGAATTGTAGAGTCTAGTCAAGTAAGGTGAGAGGGTATCGAGGCAAGAAAGGTAATAAAATGCGGTAAGGCCGTCTGGGCCTGGACTTTTATTTTTGGGAGAGGACGTGATAGCCTCCTTAATCTCGGTTGGGGTTATGGGAGAGCATAATTTATGGGCTTGCGCGTCGGTTATTTGTGGAAGGGATAGAGAGGCCAGGAATTCCGACAATAAATCGGATTTCGGTCTATCTAAGGAAGGGTGCGAATTACCGAGGTTATATAATTCCTTATAGAACGTACTGAACTCTCGTGCTATATCCGCAGTTTTGTGATAAGTAATACCGTTCGGGCCCTTAAGATTGGTTATATAGGATTTAGCTTTCCTTTGTTTTATTTGAGCTAGCATGAACCTAGTGGGTTTGTCCCCATGTGCATAATGTTTGAACTGAGCCGAAAGGTAAGCTTTAGCCGAAGACAAATTTAGTAGGTTTTTCATCTCATTACATAAAGAGGTTAGCTCTTCTAAATGGGAAGCTAGAAGAGATCTCTTGTGCAGCCTCTCTAGGCGAGACATTTTAGATTGTAGGTCAGACATCTTTTGTGACCTAGTTTTGCGTACATAAGCAGAGAGAGAGATAAACTCCCCTCTGACATATGTCTTATGTGCTTCCCAAAAAGAGAGTTTCACTTTGATTGTCAGGACTCTATGGTCCAATACCTGGGATGTAAAGTTAGAGCTATGCCTTGTATAAGGTCAATTTAGATAGCATGGCCAAAACAGAACTCTCTTGGTTGGGACGCATCGCAGCTTTTCAACAACACGTACTCCCAAAGCTATTATATGTATTCTGGACCATCCCTATCCCGGTCCCGATCTTCTTTTTTAACTTAGCCAATAGGATGTTAAACTTCTTTGTGTGGAACAAGACTAGGCCGAGAATTGCTAAAAGTATTATGTGTAGACATAAAAGGTGCGGAGGACTCGGTATGCCCAATCTTTATGACTATTATCTGGTGTCCAGAGTCAATCAACTGAGGGAGTGGTGGATAGGGGAGTCGGGGAAATACTGGGTACACATTGAACAATATCAAGTAACAGGGCGCAATCTACGTGCTCTACTTATCGCCGCTCTACATGATAGTTACATGGGCCTCCAGCCCCCTTATTATGTTTCAACTTCGCTAGCTTTGTGGAAAACATTCCATGATAGAGGAAAGGCCTCCCTGATTTCAATGGCCCATTTAACCCCGATTGAGGCCCTCCAATGTATGGTTCCTGATCTGAACTTGAAGCCTTGGCTGGACAGTGGGATTACCACTGTCAACGATCTGCTAACTGGCTCAGTTTTGAAGTCCTTTGAGACTAGCCAACGGGTTCACAATATCCCTCATAGGGAAGTTTTCTCCTATCTTAAAATGAGGCACCTGCTCTCAAATAACCCTTCGTTTACTCTCAAAGGTCACATCCACTTGCTGAGATGCTGGTCCATGTCCGGACTTAAATCAAACATTTACTCCTGCACAATGGTCCACAGCTAAAAAGCTCGCAATCCCCACCCTTAAATGCACATCTCATTTAGAATCTTATAATAAAACAACACTCAGATGGTATTATACCCCAGTTAGGCTTCAGACACTCTTTCTGGACACAACAGTGGAGTGCTGGCGAGGGTTCGGATCCATGGGGACGCTGTTTCATATTCTGTGGGAATGCCTTAGGATCGTTGCTCTTTGGTCAAAGGTGTTTAGAGTGGTATCTGACGTTGCTGGATATCAGATAGCTCCAGACCCAGCTCTTGCCTTACGGTTAATAGAACTCATCAAAATTCCACTCAAGTCTAGGACAATAATTTTGCACTTATTTCTCGCCACTAAGTTGGCAATTACAAGAAATTAGAAGAGCACCTTTATCCCAGCTCGGTGGATACTACAAAGTCTTATGAGCACATGTTAGCACATAAAAATTTCCAAGTTAACCGGCACGAACAGTTGTGGGGAGTCTGGGGTAGTCTGAATCCAGCAGCGTCCGGGGGGCATTGATCTGGGTAGGCGGCGGTGCTCGGGGTGGGGGGTGGGGGTTTGAAGTTTGGATCTGCATAACCAAAAACAGACCTACGTGGAATACTCATTATTACTAAATGAGACAAGAGGACACTGCTCGAACTTTTGTTCTTTGATTTGATAATTTTGTTTCTTTGTTGAATTACTTTGTACCGTCTTACTTTATCTTTTTGTATACTCTGTATATTGGAAAAACTTGGAGTTTCATGCTTAATTATTTGCTTTGCTTATTGTATACTGTATCCATTTTGGCGTGAGCATGTACTCTAAAAACGTAAAGACGTAAGTCAAAAACTGCATTTCTGTAATTGGGTTAATAAACCCATACTGTTGTGCCACAGAGCACGTGTACATACAATGCTGAAAAATCTGTATTATATATTTTGGGGTGACATACTGCATTTCTGTAGTTGAATTAATAAACCCGTACTGTTGTGCCACAGCACGTTTGCATACAACGCTGAAAATACCTGTTTTAAAATTTTGAGGTGAAAAACTCAATTTCTGTAGTTGGGTTAATAAACCCGTACTGTTGTGCCACAGAGCACGTTTGCATACAATGCTGAAAAACCTGTTTTATAATTTTTGGGGTGACATACCGCATTTCTGTAGTTGGTTTAATAAACACGTACTGTTGTGCCACAGCACGTTTGCATACAACGCTGAAAAAACCTGTTTTAAAATTTTGAGGTGAAAAACTGCATTTCTGTAGTTGGATTAATAAACCCGCACTGTTGTACCACAGAGCACGTTTGCATTCACCGCTGAAAAACTTTTTTGAAAATTTTGTAGTGTCATATTAAGTTTCTGTAGTTGCTGTAATAAACCAATACTGTCGTACCCCAGAGCACATTTGCATACAATGCTGAAAAAACAGTTTTGAAATATTGTGGTGAAAAACTGAATTTCTGTAGTTGGGTTAATAAACCCGTACTGTTGTGTCTCAGAGCACATTTGCATACAACGCTGAAAAACTGTTTTGAAATTTTATAGTGAAAAACTTTACTTCTGTAGTTGCGTTAATAAAACCCGTACAGTTGTGCCACAGAGCACGTTTGCATACAACGCTGAAAAACCTGTTTTGGGGTGACATACTGCATTTCTGTAGTTTGTTGCAATAAACACTGGTTTTGTGCTACATAGCAGATCTGAGGCCTACCCTGCATTTCAGTCATTTAAAGAAACCTGTGGAACTTCGCATTTACATAATTGGTTGCAAAAACACCGGTTTTGTGGTAGATAGCACATTTGTGGTGTACACTGCATTTCTGACAGTCAAATTAAACCGTTAACCTCTGCTGTTATATTGTTGGTTTGAAAAATCTAATTTTTGTTGATAGTGAAGTAATTGTATTGAATTGCTCCGTTACACTGTTGTGTGACCTAAAGAAATGTATTCTGTTTATTAGTGTTGAGCGCGAATATTCGAAAAGCGAATTTTTTTAGCGAATATCGGCACTTCGCTAATTCGCGAATATTTCGAATATAGCGCTATAAATTCGCTATTTCGAATATTCGTTTTTTGTTTTTAGTTATATTTTTTCTTTCCCACTTCCCAAAAGTAGTTCTTACCTGTCATGAGGATTCCTGGCTTCCTGGCTGCTCCAGTCAGTGCCCGTTGCCGCTTCTGCCGACTTCCGTGCTCATGGAGCGTCCCCTTCCATGGGAAAATCTCTATATACTAAAATGTACTGTCGGATTTGAGGAATTACGTTGAAATCGCAATGCGATTAATTCAAGTTATATTAATCGCATTGCGATTACAACTTAGCACTGCTATCTTACATAGGCTAGAATTAACGAATATGGAATATATAGCTATGCACTAGCAGTGCTAAGTTGAAATCGCAATGCGAATACTTTAAGTTAAATTAATCGCATTGCGATTTCAACTTAACACTACTGCTATATTCCATATTCGTTAACTTCGTTAATTCTAGCAAGCTGACCCATTATAAACCCAGCTCTAAGTTGAAATCGCAATGCGATTAATATAACTTGAATTAATCGCATTGCGATTTCAACGTAATTCCTCAAATCCGACAGTACATTTTAGTATATGGAGACGTTCCCATGGTGATGGGGACGCTCCATGAGCACAGAAGTTATGGTTGGCTTGGTAGAATTAGCGAGGATGACGAATATGGCGAATGTATTCGTCATATTCCTCAAAGCGAAGATAGCAGTATTCTACATCTTCGTTTTAGCAACCTATTCGTCAACCTCGCTAATTCTAGCAATCAAATAGGAAGGTTGACTTACCAGACAGCTGTGTTAAATTCAGCTATGCGATTTTTTTTTTTTAATAAATAGAATACTTATAATAATATTATCATATCAAGTAATATAATTATTGTATTAAAAAAAAAATCGCATAGCAATTAACTACAGCTATCTCTATAGTCAACCTTCCTATTTGATTGCTAGAATTAGCGAGGTTGACGAATGAGGTTGCTAAAGCGAAGATGTAGAATACTTGTTATCTTCGTTTTAGAATATGACGAATACATTCGTCATATTCGTCATCCTCGCTAATTCTAGATATGAAACCAATAGGAAAGTAGCCTTAAGTACAAATCGCAATATGCGATTATTTAAATCGCATTTTAATCGCGATAACTAGAAAAAATGACGAATATTCGATTTCGACGAATACGAAACGAATATTCATTCGAATATTCGCGAATTTCGTCGAAATCGAATATGGCACCTGCCGCTCATCACTACTGTTTATGACACGGGCACTGTTAGTGTACATAATTGTTGACTTTTGGCAGTTAAATTGACACCTGAGATAAACCATCTGTTAGTTTGGTGGTGAACGCAAATAATGTGGAGATCATCAATTAAGGGACGTGAACATGGTCGTGGTGGTGTTGGTTGAGCTCCTGTGGTGCAGAAATTCCTTAAAAACACCCAGACATGTCAGAGCTGCTGCAGAAAGTGCAGACTATGCGCACTTTCGGCATTCTTACCCTGCTGCTGCTCGCCTGTCTGCACTGCAGCGTAACTTCGGCCTTCTCGCTCACTGCCTCATATGCGATGTGCCCACCAGGTGGAACTCCACCTTGCATATGTTGGAGAGACAATAGTGGAGTTTCAGTTGCAGAACGCACAGGTCAGTCGCTCTGCGGAACAGCACCACTTCACCACCAATGAGTGGGCCTCCATGCGAGACATGTGTGCTTTGTTGTGGTGTTTCGAGTACTCAACCAACATGGCCAGTGCTGATGACGCCGTTCTTAGCGTTACAATACCACTTCTATGTCTCCTTAAAAAAACACTTAGGGCAATGATGGAAGAGGATGTGACACAGGAGGAAGAGGAGGAGGAAGAGGGGCATTTCACAGGGTTTCTGGCCAGTCATTCAGTGGCTCATAGGTTGGGTTCCTGCACCAGCAGAGGCCAGGTGCACATGTGGCCAACCAGGGTATCCAGTTCTGAAGGATGAGGAGGAGGAGGTAGAGGAGGAGGAATTGGGTTCACAGCAGGGTGGCACCCAACGCAGCTCATAGCCATGGAGCATGGCTGGGGGGATACAGAGGACACAGACGATATACCACCTACAGAGGACAGCTTATCCTTACCTCTGGGCAGCCTTGCACGCATGAGCGACTAAATGTTGCAGTGCCTGCGCAACGACACCAGAGTTGCCACCATTTAAACTTGTGCTGACTACTGGGTGGCCATCCTGCTGGAACCCCCTTTAGAAAGACCACATGACGTCCTTAATTCCCTCACTGGAGCGTGATAGGAAGATGCGCGACTAGAAGCACACGCTGGTAGACGCGCTCCTGAGGGCATTCCCAACTGACACTGGGGGACGCACAAGGAGAAGCACAAGGAGAAGGAGGAAGAGGTCGCCAACGCAGCTGGGTCACGGCCAGCACCTCACAATGCAGGGTTACCTGCCACATGGCCTGAGCTTGCTCTTTATGCCTTGGAGGTGCAGGCCTGCCCTGCAGCCAGTGTATTGTTGATCCCACAAGACTTGTCTGTACCTTGTGCAGAATAGACATTTATACCCGCCTCAACCATACATTCTTGTACTCAAGTGCAGTTATTCTTTGAATTATTTTTATTTTTATTTGTCCCATTATTTTAGGGGCTACCCCAATAAAAAAATAAAACATTGTTAGCTGGCTACCTCCTCCTCCTCCCCCTCCATCGCTGCTTCCACCTACAACACCACATTCACTGCCTCCTCAATCTCCGACTCCACATCCACCTCCTCCGAGTTGCAGGTTAATAATTTGTAATTTTTATTTATTTTATTTTAGGTTATTTCCCTATCCACATTTGTTTGCAGAGCAATTATTATGCTCTTAAGTATATTTTGCTGCCTTTTGCAGCCCTCTAGCCCTTTCCATTACATTTTTAGGGCCATTTTAGTTCCCAAAAGTTCGGGTCCCCATTGACTTCAATGGGGTTCGGGTTCGGGGTCAAGTTCGGGTTAAGTACGGATCCCAAACCCAAACATTTTTGTGAAGCTCGGTCGAACAAATTTGCAGTTTTTTTATTAGCTGCAAAAACTTCTTAAAAACAACATGATTTTTTTTTTTGGACAGTTGGCCACCTGTTCTTTTTGCTGCATTTTTTTCCTGGCAATTTTTCTGGCATTTTCTACAAACAATGTGTTTCCCCTCTAGTATTTTATTCACCACTTTTTTCCACTATGGAGAAGAAAATTTGAAAATGGCTAAAAATACCAAGAGCGCCAGCATGCTGCAAATGTCCGTACAGAGTCAACCGCATCTGCTTTTTTAGGGGAGGTTCTCCCCATGACTAGGGATGAGCGAATCCGAACTGTATAGTTTGGGCGAATTTTGGGGTGTTCGTGACACGGACCCGAACATTGACGTAAAAGTTCGGGTTCGGGTTAGTTGTTCGGCGATTTCTATGGCGCATTTTGAAAGCCTGCAAAGCAGCCAATCAGCAAGCGTCATACTACTTCCCCCAAGAGGCCATCACAGCCATGCCTTCAAATGGCATGGCTGTGATTGGCCAAGTGCAGCATGTGACCCAGCCTCTATTTAAGCTGGAGTCACGTCGCGCCGCATGTCACTCTGCTCTGATTAGTGTAGGGATAGGATGCAGCTGCTTTTAGGGCGAGATTAGGCAGGGATTAACTCAGCAAAAACACTTAATTAAGTGATCGATCTACAGCTGTGAATCATTCAACTTCTGCTAGTTAATTGCTCACTGTTTTCAGGCTGCCCAGAGTGTTTTTCTGTCACTTTTTTCTGGGGTGATCGGCGGCCATTCTGTGTCTTGTGGTGCGCCAGCACAAGCTGCCACCAAGTCCATTAATCCATCAATAGTAGTGGTTTCTGCTGTGGCAGGACAAGTTTTATAGTCTCCGTCAAAGGATAGCTTTTATTCTGGGGTGAAATTCAATTGCCAAAATAGCAATACTGTAAATCTGGTGTTCCAGCTGTGACTGGACAAGTTTCATAGTGTCCGTCAAAGGATATATTATTTTCTGGGGTGAAATTCAGTTGCAAAAATAGAAATTCAGTAAATCTGGTGTTCTATCTGTGGCTGGACAAGTAGTTTAATAGTATCCGTCAAAGGATATATTTTGTTCTGGGGTGAAATTCAATTGCCAAAATAGCAATACCGTAAATCTGGTGTTCCAGCTGGGACTGGACATGTTTCATAGTGTCCATCAAAGGATATATTATTTTCTGGGGTGAAATTCAGTTGCAGAAATAGAAATACAGTAAATCTGGTGTTCTAGCTGTGGCTGGACAAGTAGTTTAATAGTATCCGTCAAAGGATATATTTTGTTCTGGGGGGAAATTCAATTGCCAAAATAGCAATACCCAAAATCTGATGTTCCAATCTGTCCGTAAAATGTAATCTTACACTCAGCGTGCATCTCCAAGTGTATTTCTTTCCGTAAAAAGGTATATTACACAAAGTGTTAAATTACATTTGCTGAAAGCATAATCCTTTAAATTTGCACGCAATATTGTGCATCTTATAGTGTATTTCTGTCCATAAAAAGATATATTACACTCAAGGTGGGCACCAGTGTTTCGTCATTATCAGAGACTCGGTCACTCTGCTGTGGTGGTATTCCCATGTCCTCATCATCTGGATACATAAGTGGTTGTGTGTCAGTGCATGGAATGTCTTCCACCGCTGGGGAAGGGCTAGGTGGACGCCCCTGGGAAACCGTGCAAGCAGAGTCTTCAAACAGAATAAGAGACTGCTGCATAACTTGAGGCTCAGACAGTTTCCCTGATATGCATGGGGGTGATGTGACAGACTGATGGGCTTGGTTTTCAGGTGCCACCTGTGCGCTTTCCGCAGAAGACTGGGCGGAAGACAATGTGGTGAACGTGCTGGAAGCACTGTCGGCCACCCAATCGACTAATGCCTGTACCTGCTCAGGCCTTACCATCCTCATAACGGCATTGGGCCCCACCAAATATCGCTGTAAATTCTGCCGGCTACTTGAGGGAGTTGGTTCACTACTTTGTGCGCCTGAGGCCGAACGGCCACGTCCTCTGCCAGCAACAGAGGCTCCACGGACACCACCACGACCGCGTCCTCGTCCCTTAATAGAATGTTTCCTCATTGTTGCGATTCAACTCGCACCACAATAAAATATATTATTTTTTAGCCCCAAAATTCCCACACTGGAAGATATAATTCCTTTTTCCGTTATTAATTACAAGAAAACTGCTGCAAATTGGACACCAGAATTTTTAAAATGCTAGTTTTGGTACATAGATTCCCACACGGGGAGATATAATTCCTTTTTACAGGAGTAAAAACGTGCGGCCTACTGTTTCTGGTGTAACTAACACCAGATTGATTAAATTGGCCTTTTTTTCACCAAAATTACAACACTGGACAATGTAATGCTTTTTTCAGGTATTAATTACAAGAAGACTGCTGCTAATTGGACACCATCATTTTTAAAATGCTAGTTTGCGTACATAAATTCCCACACTGGAGATATAATTCATTTTTCCGGTATTAATTACAAGAAAACTGCTGCAAATTGGACACCAGAATTTATAATATGCTAGTTTTGCTACATAGATTCCCACACGGGGAGATATAATTCCTTTTTACAGGAGTAAAAACGTGCGGTCTACTGTTTCTGGTCTAACTAACACCAGATTGATTAAATTGGCCTTTTTTTCACCAAAATTACAACACTGGACAATGTAATGCCTTTTTCAGGTATTAATTACAAGAAGACTGCTGCTAATTGGACACCATCATTTTTAAAATGCTAGTTTGTGTACATAAATTCCCACACTGGAAGATATAATTCCTTTTTCCGGTATTAATTACAAGAAAACTGCTGCAAATTGGACACCAGAATTTTTAATATGCTAGTTTTGGTACATAGATTCCCACACGGGGAGATATAATTCCTTTTACAGGAGTAAAACGTGCAGTCTACTGTTTCTGGTCTAACTAACACCAGATTGATTAAATTGGCCTTTTTTCACCAAAATTACAACACTGGACAATGTAATGCCTTTTTCAGGTATTAATTACAAGAAGACTGCTGCTAATTGGACACCAGAATTTTTAAAATGCTAGTTTGTGTACATAAATTCCCACACTGGAAGATATAATTCCTTTTTCCGGTATTAATTACAAGAAAACTGCTGCAAATTGGACACCAGAATTTTTAAAATGCTAGTTTTGGTACATAGATTCCCACATGGGGAGATATAATTCCTTTTTACAGGAGTAAAAACGTGCGACCTACTGTTTCTGGTCTAACTAACACCAGATTGATTAAATTGGCCTTTTTTTCACCAAAATTACAACACTGGGCAATGTAATGCCTTTTTCCGGTATTAATTCCTTTTTACAGGAGTAAAAACGTGAGGCCTACTGTTTCTGGTGTAACTAACACCAGATTGATTAAATTGGCCTTTTTTTCACCAAAATTACAACACTGAACGATATAATGCCTTTTTGCGGTATTAATTACAAGAGGACTGCTGGTATTTCAGAACACCGGAATTTTTAAAATGCTAGTTTTGCTAGATAAATTTCCCACACTGGGAGAAATATTGCCTAAGCCTTTTTACAGTATTAATTACAACGGGATTGCTTCTTCTGGTCTAACACCAGAATAATTTTATTATTACGGTGAAAGCTTTTTTTAATTTATATTTCTGGCACATAAAAAAATAAATATTTCTGGCTGACAGTATTGGACTTGGCTGTAGTGGCACTGGCTAGCCTAGCTGGAACAGCACATTCATGGGATTTGCTATCCAAGTGGGTTACTTTCAGTTTCACCACTGATATATTAAATATCTTTGCAGTTAGTATGGGTGACACAAGCACAGCCCAACCCCTGATGTAGTATATCTATGAAAAAATTGACTATTACATGAGATTAATGGACGTTGTGGCAGCTTTTGCTGTAGCACCACAAGTCCCAAAATGCCCGCCGCCTATCAGCCCAGTAACATGTGCCAGAAAACGGTCTGCCCAGCCAGAAAAAAAATTGACTTTGAGCAGCTGAATCACTGTTGTTCTGATTCACAGGTGTAGATTTTTCACTTCTTTGGAGCTTTGGTTTAGACTCTGTGGCAGCTTGTGCTGGCGCACCAGAAGTCCCAAAATGGCCACCGCCGGTCAGCCCAGTTACATGTGCCAGTAAAAATCGCTCTGGCCAGTCTAAACAAAATAGTGACTTTCAGTGAACAGCTCAGCTGAGTTGTTCTGATGCACAGGTGTAGAAATGTAGATCATTCACTTCTTTATCCCTGCTCTATCTCGCCCTGACAGAAGCTGCGTCCTCTCCCTACACTAATCAGAGCAGTGTGACGTGCGGCGCTACGGTGACTCCAGCTTAAATTGAGGCTGGGTCACATGCTGTACTTGGCCAATCACAGCCATGCCATTAGTAGGCATGGCTGTGATGGGCTCTTAGGGCAAGAAGTAAAATGCTAGCTGATTGGCTGCTGTGCAGCCCTTCAGAAAGCGGTAAGAAATCGACGAACACCGGACTCGAACCCGAACTTTTTTGAAAATATCCGGGTTCGGGTCCGTGTCCCGGACACCCCAAAATTCGGTACGAACCCAAACGATGCTCGAACTGTTCGCTCAACACTATTGACGAGTACAAGGCTGGAGATTTTCATGTCAGGCTGATTGGGTTAAAATGGCAGACTTGACATGTTAAAAGGAGGCTGATGCTTGAAATCATTGTTCTTCCATTGTTAACCATGGTGACCTGCAAAGAAGCGCGTGCAGCCTTCATTGCGTTGCATAAAAATGGCTTCACGGGCAAAGATATTGTGGCTACTAAGATTGCACCTCAATCAACAATTTATAGGATCATCAAGAACTTCAAGGTAAGAGGTTCAATTCTTGTTAAGAAGGCTTCAGGGCGTCCAAGAAAGTCCAGCAAGCGCCAGGATCGTCTCCTAAAGAGGATTCAGCTGTGGGATCAGAGTGCCACCAGTGTAGAGATTGCACAGGAATGGCAGCAGGCAGGTGTGAGCGCATCTGCACGCACAGTGAGGCGAAGACTTTTGGAAGATGGCCTGGTGTCAAGAAGGGCAGCAAATAAGCCACTTCAGGGACAGACTGATCTTCTGCAGAAAGTATGGTGAATGGACTGCTGAGGACTGGGGCCAAGTCATATTCTATGATGAAGCCTTTTTCCGATTGTTTGGGGCATCTGAAAAAAGGATTGTCCGGAGAAGAAAAGGTGAGCGCTACCATCAGTTCTGTGTCATGCCAACAGTAAAGCATCCTGAGACCATTCATGTGTGGGGTTGCTTCGAATCCAAGGGAGTGGGCTCACTCACAATTTTGCCCAAAAACACAGCCATGAATAAAGAATGATACCAAAACACCCTCCAACAGCAACTTCTTCCAACAATGCAACAACAGTTTGGTGAATTGACATTTTGGGTCCATGGCCTGAAAACTTCTCAGATCTTAATCCCATTGAGAACTTGTGGTCAATCCTCAAGAGGCGGGTGGACAAACAAAAACCCACTAATTCTGACAAACTCCAAGAAGTGATTATGAAAGAATGGGTTGCTTGCTATCAGTCAGGAATTGGCCCAGAAGTTGATAGAGAGCATGCCCAGTCGAATTGCAGAGGTCCTGAAAAAGAAGGGCCAACACTGCAAATACTGACTCTTTGCATAAATGTCATGTAATTGTCGATAAAAGAATTTTAAACGTATGAAGTGCGTGTTATTATATTTCACTACATCACAGAAACAACCGAAACAAAGATCTAAAAGCAGTTTTGCAGCAAACTTTGTGAAAACTAATATTTGTGTCATTCTCAAAACTTTTGGCCACGACTGTACTTTCTCATGAGTTTGCAGAAGTGAAGATTGAGTGATCGATTCACCTAACAATCGCCAGGCAATTGTTAATATGGAGGGAGTTCACATGTTGCGTTTTTTGCATCTCATATACTATAGAGTTTTTTTGGACTCTGATGTTTGGGCATAGTATTGACTGCTTAGCATGCGATCAGATGATGACTAAAGGAAGTGGCTTTTTTAGCTTTTAATGTGATCCGGTTTTCTGCTTTGTTTACGGGGCATCACCCGGGTTACTCATTACATATATGCGCGGCTAGGTATCATAGTGTTTCCAAAAGGAAGGACCACAGCTCTCGACCAGATATTAGGCTGTATATAGAGGGTGCCCATCAAGATTGATATCCCTGTCTCCACTCCAGGAATTACGTAAATCTTCTTATATAAATTGACAGCACACCAAAAGATTCTTTGCAATTGTGTGAATTTATTTAGCCGGATCGCCTTTTTAAGTAGCAGTAGCAACGACTGAATCCGGCTAAATAAATTCACACACTTGCAAGGAATCTTTTGGTGTGCTGTCAATTTATATAAGAAGATATCATAGTGTTTCCGGCGTTGTCTGTCTCTGGGCAACCAGCGATCACGTGTTTGGATTTGATCACGTGATTGCCTCTGTCTTATGTGTATTTTTCTGTTACAGATATCCAAATAATTTTGGCTACCTACTATGACTACAAAGGGATCGGGGAGCAGAATACAATTTGTACATAAACATCAATTTTAAAAAAAAAGGATGCAGAAGGTTTCTAAGCTCACCCTAGTGGGAACCGTAAACAGTCAGACATTTAACATTTAACCAATTGTCTATGTAAGGGATTTGAAGCTCTATAACAGAAAAAAACTGAGCTCCAAAAGCTGCAAATATGTGTTAAAAATAAATCAGTATAAAATGATAGTCCTAGAAACCACAAAACTAGGAATATTTACTATAAATATAAGAAGAAAAATGAACATCTTGCTTTCAGAGGATAAAAACATGTTATATTCACTTATTTTGAATTGGAGACTTTAATGTGCAATTTATATTGTTTAATTATTGGATACACATCTGCAGTCTAATGCAATATCATATGCTGTATTCCCAAAGTTGGATCAAAATATACACATTTTATTAAAAAGGTTTCTCTAAAGGGGTATGCTGTCTGAAGGGATCTCACATTTGAGACAACCATCTGTTGGGAATGCTGGGTTCCATGATCCCCACTTCATAATCCAAAGTGGTGACAATGGTTGTATTTAAGACAAGATATGAAAGGCAGTATTTGAGTAAAAGGGAACCTGTCAAGTTCAACATGGGTCGTGATCTGTGGGCAGCATGTTATAGATAGTGTTGATCCTGAATATTCTAATCGCGAATATTGGCAGTTACAGAATTCTCGAATATCTAGAATATAGTGCTATATCTTCGTAATCACGAATATTCTAAAAAAAAATTCATTAGTACCCATGATCCTTCACTGCTTCTTGCTTGTGGGCCAATGAGAAGGCTGCAATATCTTTGAATTTAGGAGTAGTGTTGATCGCAAATTTTCATGTTGCAAATTCTTATCGCAAATTTTCCGATTACCGATTTTTGCAATCAAGAAAATAATGACTGAAGATCACGAATTCTCCAATTCATGAATATATGACAAATATTCACCCAAATATTTGCAAAATATCACAAATTTGAATATTGCCCCTGCCACTCATCACTGGTTATAGAGCAGGATGAGGTGAGCAAATTAATATATAGCATCATAATAACTTGTATTAATTGCTCATTGTGAGTTTAAGAGTCCAGTGGGTGGTCTTACTGTTATTGACAGTTATCACTGTAGATATAAAAAATATATTTGTTCCATGTTAACAAGTCAACAGAAGATATAAAAATAAGGAATATCATTTTTATATCAGCTTTCTCTGTAAGCACACTGATACAAGGAGGACTGTCCACTGCTTATAGTGGGCAAGAATTTAAATGAATAAACTGCAGTTTATGTTTTTCTGACTTTCAGAGTAATATGTATGCATTGTCTGGCGGAGACTCTCTCATTATGGAGAGCACTTAGTATGGCTGAGAAGTATAGTAGACCAGACAACTCTGCCCTTGGTTTCTGGGGGAAATATATGCAAATTACCATATCTTACTACCAGTGTTGGACTGGGGTACCTAGGGCCCACCAGTAAAATTTATTTTGGGGCCCACAGTATGGATACATTCAAATATAATAAATAATTTAACACATTTTTTATATGAACATCGGCTGGTTGAGGTGCTGTACATTGAATATATGTATGTAGTGCAGTAAATCTAATGTGTTATGTGCCACTTGTGCAGGGGGTGGGAGACTAGGGGCCCATGCATTTAATATCATAACTATTGAGTGACCACACATAGACCCATATAGGATAGGATAGACATCTCATAACACATCTAAAAATCATATTTGTTGTTTTTTTTAAACCAATATTTATATATATATATATATATATATATATATATATATATATATATATATATATATATATATAGTGTCATTTCTAAAATGACTAATAAAGTTATTTTACATATAATAATAATAATAATAATAATAATAATAATAATAATAATAATAATAATAATACTATTATACTAGTTTCATATATCTCTAGAGCATGAGTGACAAGGACAAGCGAAGACACGTGTCCTGCATGTTTTCCACCTTATTAAAGGTGCATCTCTGACAGAATGTTTAACCACCCCTGCATAGGCGTGCGCAGCCCATTGCATTAGAGTGTGCACCCTAAAGCACAAACACACACGCCGGCACCCTAAAGCACAAACACACGCCGTGTGTATGTATGTATACATTTATTTATATATTATATACACACACACACACATATATACACAAATACACTAAGGGGTATAAGGGTACATTATTATACAGGGGTAATATAACGAAGGGGTATCAGGGTAATTTATACAGGAATAATATATCTGAGGAGGGCCATCAGGGACATTATACAGGGGTAATATAATTATAATATATAATGGCCTCTCTGTGTTATTATTATTCTTAATATTATAATGGCCCCCGCTGTATTGGGCTCTATTCTCACGTCCGCAGAGAGTGTCTGCATACGTTCCACAATTGTGTGGAACGGGTGCGGACCCATTCATTCTCTGTAGGGATGGAATGGATGCAGAAAGCACACAGTGTGCTCTTTGCATCCGCATTTCCGGAGCAGCCTGCCGAACTTCTGGTCCGTGGCTCCGGAAAAAAAATAGAAAATGTCCTATTCTTGTCTGCAGCTGCAAGCAAGAATAGGCTGTTCTATGGGGGTGCCGGCCGGGTGTATTGCGGATCTACAATACACTACGGATGTATGAATGGACCCTAATAGTAATAATTATGGCACCCTTCAGCCCCTCCAGCATACAGTCCCATTAAAATACATCACTCCCCGCCTTCAGCCCCTCCAACATGTAAAATACAAAACTCCCCCTGCCTTCAGCCATTCCAGCATACAGTCCCATGTAAAATACAAAACTCATCCTGCCTTCAGCCCTTCCAGCATACAGTCCCATGTAAAATAATATCACCTCTCCTGCCTACAGCCCCTCCAGCATACAGTCCCATATAAAATGCACCACTTCACACCCCTCTCTTCAGACCCCTCTAACATGCAGTCTCCAGTATAAGAATTATTCTTCCTCCTTTCAGCCCCTGCAAAAAGCCCCCCAAGTAAACATAGCAGTCACTCTTCTCCTCCACATACTAACCTGCAGCTTCTGCTCCTCTCTCCAACAACTTGCTCTGTTGAATCTCCTGCACATTTTGAGGCCCTGCCCCCTGTATGACGGGACTCCGCCTCTTCCTACAACATCATTCCTCCCTGGAGCAACTCCATTCTAAGACTCTACTGTCTCATAGGCTTCAGACCACTAGCCTGAAGCCCATGAGAAGGATCGGATCAGGAGTTGGCAGATGGCACTGCAGCATGGACGTGATGATTAGGGTCTGCCCAGGCACACCACGTGAACACGCCTATGCACCCCTGTAATAAAGAATGCTTGAACTACAATATATGTGTCCTTCCTTATTACGGTGGGTTATAATTTACTTAAAAGGGTCAACATTTCTGTTATACTGCTCTGGAGTGGAAATTTCCATGACAATGCAATTACAGTTAAATCTAAATGCTTCACAATGGCAGAAATTGATATTTGAAAAGGTTCTCCAGAAATAGAAAAGAAACAAAAAACGGTGTTACTGTACTCTCACCTATGAGCGGTCGGGTATTGCAACACCTCCTTTTGTCTAATAATATGGCTTGTTGTGGGTGTTTATTATTATATTCTTATTAGTATTACTCGTATAATAAACATAAACATGCCCGATGACTCATTTGCCACTCTAGGGTCATTTTTAAATTACACGCTTTTCAGAAATAATGCAGTGTTTCATTGTAAAATATAGTCGGTTGCAATCATGAAGCCTGTCGATATTTTGTTCTGCCAATAGTTCAGGCAGCATGAAACCCAGGAAGGTAGTGTAAGTATTTCACTACCTAAATCTTAGGGAAAGGTCCTCTTTAATTTATTAATAATGGAAAAGCCAACATTTTGCATGGACATAATTCATATCAGAGCAAAATCTAAGCCATGAGGAGGAAAAAATTCCCTGTAGAGCTTAGAGATATGATTGTTTGGAGGAACAGATCTGGAGAAGAGTACAAAAAATTCTGCTGTACTGAAACTTCCCAAGTGCAGAGTGGCTTTCATAATTCTTGCATAAATGGAAGAAGTTTGTAACATCCAGGCCTTTTCCTAGAACTGACCATCAAGGGACATCAGGGGAGAAAGGTCTTGGTAAAAGAGGACTCTCCTGCATAACGGAAACGGGATGGATCCGTATTGAAGCCCATAGACTCTTATTAGGATGGAATGAATAACGGAATGCCTCTAAAGGCATTCCGTTATGCATTCCGTCATAGAATTACGTTAGGATCCGTGGTAACAGAATCCATAGCTCAATTCTGCTTTTATCACCAAATGAAGTGTGAACGAATTTCTAAATATGAAATTCGCTCATCTCTAATTATAAAGCATTGAAATTTGTATCTGATTATTATTATATTTGCATACAAATTGCATGGTACAGTATTCCCTAACAGACAATTAGAGATGAGCAATGTTTTGAAAAATTAGATTTGGACGCTTCGCTGATCCCCCCCCCTCCCCCCGAAAAAAAAAAAAAAAAAAATTCTGCTATTTAACAACTGTATGACAGGCAGGTGACAGGCATCAATGTAAGAATCAGTTAACACTTCACTTATTTGGTCAACTACAGGTCAAAAACTGACCAAATAACTGTGAAGTGTGAACTCAGCCTTACAGGTCAATAATAGCAGCAGGTATAAAGGAATTAACCGTGCAGTGTCCCAAGATTATACTATAGAGTGAAAGAGAGCTCTCCTTTTACACTGTCTACTGATTTCACATAGATTTCTACAGAACCAGTTCTGTTACATGCTGATGTAAGTAGTGGGCCCATGAAAGAGTGGAGAGGGTGACAGCAGTAAGTTTGTGTTGATGTCACTGTTTATTTTTCTCTTCTTCTGATCCGTCACTAGAACAACTAAAAAAAAATGGATACTAGTGGAATTACTGATGCAAAAAACAATGTGAACACCCCAAAATCTGTAGTATCAGACAGCAGTTTCATCCCAATTACAGAATCACAGATTAATGGAATTTCTTATGTACAAAAACAATGTGAACACCCCTAGGTGTAATAGAGAGCCTTCTCTGTTAGCCAAGTTTTACACTGTTCTATTGACCCCTGCACTCTCCTTATAGTGTGAATAAAGTCTCCCTCTTATCTCTCTACACTATCTCAGTGCTGTCCTTGAACTGAAAACTAATATTTTTCAAATAAAGTCTTTCCTAATCATTTTCCATAGCACTTATCACATCTGTCCCTATGCTCAATTCATTGGAAAATGGCAGAGACCGAGCAGGATGAGGCTTTTTATAGGGCTGTGACATCACAGGGGCTGGCTATCTGCTGATTGGCTGTCTGCATGACATTATGGGTGATTTAAGGTTATTGGTGACTGTATAACTTCTATACATGGAGCTCCCCCTAGGGGCAGCTACAAACAGCCAGTTTAATCTTATCCTATAAAAGGGAAGCAGCTTGGTGACCAGCATCTGCATCTGCACTGCAATGGTAGCCGTAACCATGGAAATGAGCAGGGGCGGCTCCAGGCTCATATGGGCCCTTGGGCAATAAATCTCAGTGCCCCCCCCCCCCACACAGTATAATGACCTCACAGTGACCTTCCATTCAGAATACTGAATGGAGCGGCACTGGGGGTCATTATACTGTGTAATGGGCCATCACTAGCTAGAACTGCAAATTTTTGCATAACCCCCCAGTGGGTTCACATCACATTTTTCTATTCGTTTGATGTATACAAATGGGCAGCACACCACATTTTTGTATCCCCGCAGAGTCCAGTAGAAAAATGCATAAGTTGACAGATATGTTTTTTTACTATGGGACTGTATGGTGAACGACCGCCACTGTATAGAATCAGTCTCAGGCATCTGTTAATATATACGTTTTTGGTATACATTAAACAGATGGCAAAAATGTGATGTGAACTCAACCTTAGTGCCAGAATAAGCAATAGTAAAAAGGGGAGCAAAGAGGGGAGGCTGCCATGTACTGACAGAGCACAGCCTGGTCCTGGTGGTCGGCAATCTACAACTTTTCCCCGCTCATGCTATATCTAAAAAAGGTGGTGTTGGCAGGGAAAGGGATACAGTTATGGCTATACAGTGACTGGGTACTTCCATACAGTGACCAGATAAAACTGCCACACAGTGACTGGATAAAAGCGCCATACACTGACTGGATTATTCCATACAGGGACTAGATAGCATCGCTATACAGTGACTGGATAAAAGGGTATAAAAGGGCACAGTACAGGGAATGACAAGGGACACTGTACAGGGTATAGTATGAGGGCACAATGCAGGGTATACGGGGGCACAATATGCGGTGGGGGCAGAGTCACTTAACCCTGTGACTAGGGATGAGCGAACCCGAACTGGATAGTTCGGGTTCGTACCGAAATTTGGGGTGTTCGGGACACGGACCAGAACATTTTCAAAAAAGTTTGGGTTCGGGGCCATAGTTCGGTGATTTCTTCCTGCTTTCTGAAGGCCTGCACAGCAGCTAATCAGCTAGCGCTTTACTTCTTTCCCTAAGAAGCCATCACAGCCATGCCTACTAATGGCATGGCTGTCATAGGCCAAGTGCAGCATGTGACCCAGCCTCTATTTAAGCTGGAGTCACGTAGAGGCCGCACGTCACTCTGCTTTGATTAGTGTAGGGATAGGACGCAGCTGCTGTGAGGGCGAGATTAGGCAGTGAAAACTCAGAAAAAACACCTAATGAAGTGATCGATCTACAGCTGTGAAACATTCAACTTCTGCTAGTTAATTGCTCATTGGTTTTTAGGCTGCACTGAGTGTTTTTCTGTCACTTTTTTCTGGGGTGATCGGTGGCCATTTTGTCTTGTGGTGCACCAGCACAAGCTGCCACCAAGTCCATCAATACTAGTTTTTTTTTTTTTTGCTATATCCTACATCAGGGGCTTGGGTGTGCTTATTGTAACCCCTAGAAACTCAGGATAGAAATTTCTATATTTTATTGAGGGGTTAAATTCAATTGCCAAAATAGCAATCCCCTAAATCTGGTCTCCCAGCAGTGGCTGGCCAAGTTTAATAGTGTCAGGCAAAGGATATATTTTTTCTGGGGTGAAATTCAATTGCCATAATAGCAATACCGTAAATCTGGTGTCCCAGCAGTGGCTAGCCAAGTTTAATAGTGTCCGGCAAAGGATATATTTTTTTCTTGGGTGAAATTCAATTGCCAAAATAGCAATACCGTAAATCTGGTGTCCCAACAGTGGCTGGCCAAGTTTAATAGTGTCCGGCAAAGGATTTATTATTTTCTGGGGTGAAATTCAGTTGCCAAAATAGAAATACTGTAAATCTGGTGTTCCAGCTTTGACTGGACAAGTTTAATAGTGTACGGCAAAGGATATATTTTTTTCTGGGGTGAAATTCAGTTGCAAAAATAGAAATAACGTAAATATGGTGTTCCAGCTATGACTGGACAAGTTTCATAGTGTCTGTCATAGAATATATTATTTTCTGCCGTGAAATTCAGTTTCAAAAATACAAATACTGTAAATCTGGTGTCCCAGCAGTGGCTGGCCAAGTTTAATAGTGTCCGGCAAAGGATTTAATTATCTTCTGGGGTGCAATTCTGTTGCCAAAATAAAAATACCGTAAATCTGGTGTTCCAGCTGTGAGTGGACAAGTTTCATAGTGTCCGTCATAGGATATATTATTTTCTGCGTTGAAATTCAGTTTCAAAAATATAAATATTGTTGTAAATCTGGTGTTCCAGCTGTGACTGGACAAGTTCAATAGTGTCCGTCATAGGATATATTATTTTCTGCGGTGAAATTCAGTTTCAAAAATTGAAATAACGTAAATATGGTGTTCCAGCTTTTGCAGGCCTAGTTTAAATCTGTCCGTAAAAGGGTATATTTTTTCTGGGGTGAAATTTAATTGCCAAAATAGCAATACCTTGAATCTGGTGTTCCAGCTGTGACTGGACAATTTTCCTAGTGTCCGTCAAAGGACAGATTTTGTTCTGTGGTGAAATACAGTTGCAAAAATAGAAATACAGTAAATCTGGTGTTCCAGCTGTGACTGGACAAGTTTCATAGTGTCCGTCAAAGCATATATTTTTTTTGTGGGGTGAAAATCAGTTGCAAAAATAGAAATACAGTAAATCTGGGGTTTCAGCTGTGGCTGGACAAGTTTCATAGTGTCTGTCAAAGAATAGCTTTTGTTCTGGGGTGAAATTCAATTGCTAAAATATCAATATCGTAAATCATTGGTTTCAGCTGTGGCTGGACAAGTTTAATTCTGTCCTGCAAAGGATAGATTTTAAATTGTTTGGTGAAATATTACCATTTTTTCCAGGTACAATCCCCTGTACTGAATAACTTACAGGGAACTTACAGTTGGCAGTTACATTCTTGCATGAAATGAAGCCTTTTTGGGCTGTGAAGCCAATGGTAGTCTCCAATAACTGTTTTTTTATTTTTTTATTTTACAACAATGGTTGGGTGAGGCCGGTATACATGTCTATTCTGCATAAGGTTCAAACAAGTCCTGTGGGATCCATGTCTGGCTGTTTTTAATAAACAAAAGCTTAGTTGCCAACATTGTCTGCGGACAGGCGGCTGCACTTGTCTGTGATAATGCCCCCAGCCATGCTAAACATACGTTCAGACAATGCAGTGTCTGCAGGGTAGGCCAGCACCTCCAAGGCGTAAAGGGCAACCTCAGGACATGTGCCCAATTTGAAGACCCAGAAGTTGAATGGGCCAGACCCAGTGTCGTAGCTAGAAATGATAGGGCACCACATCAAATTGATGAATGGGGGCCCCCCTCCCCCGGTACTTTTTGTGCAACCCCTTCCTTTCATGCCGCCATGCCTGTGGCTAGTGCTACTAAAGATCGCTCTCTCAGACCAGGCCCAGCAGCTGTTCCATTCGCTTTCTACACTGTCTATACTGCCACTGTATATAATTTCATTGTATAATACTGTTGAGGGGGCCCTGACAAAGTCTTTCAGTCCTCCTCCTCCTCCTGGATGGGCCCTTTCTAGGTCACGGCCCCAAATCAGTTGCTTCCCTTGCTTCCCCTGTAGCTATTCCCCTATGCAGACCAATCAGTCAGTATGTGTACTGTTCCAACATGTTGCTGAAATTCTGCCTCCTGCTAAGATGTTCCAGATCTGCTGGTGGTGCAGGTTGTTTTGGTGTGATGACAAAGCGTTTCCACATTTTGCCAATGCTAACCCAGCCTTCTGAGTTGCTGATGGTGACCCAGCTGCCCGTGAGCTGGCTTGGGTGCCACCTTGCTGAGAACACGGTTCCTAATACTCCTCCTCATCCTACTTATCCTCCTCATCCTCCAGAACTGAGCCCTGACTGAACAATTGTGTTCCAGGCCAGGGCCTATGTTGGTGCAGGAACCCACCCTCCGAGCCACTTGTAATTGGCTGGCCTTAAGGTAAGGATAAGGCTTGTATATAGTTTTGTTTGTTTGTATTGTTAGTTTAGCTGCATTATAGTTATTTTAATTTGTTTTTAAGTAAATTTGTGAATAGTTTGTTATTGGTTTGAGTGAAGGGGGGGGGGGGTGTTCGATTAACTGAATTGATTTTCACTGTCTGGTGTTTAGGAATTTCTGCACCCCAAATTCAGCACATGTGGCCGGCAGGGATGTTCTTCAAACCGGCTAGGCCCAGACCAGCTATTATATTTTGCCCCTTTAGCGTACAACACTAGGCCAGGCTAAAAGCTCAATGGCACCAAACAATCATCCGTCTGTTGTTCCATGCCTGTCCACAGCTCCTGTGCATTGTGGGGTTTTTCCCACAAACACACAAGTTTTAAAACAGACTGCTGTCATTTCCACTGGTGTGCTGCTGTGGGTGGTGAAGGTGTTATACTAAGTGGATGAGTGGGTGGTAGAGGAGGAGGAGGAGGAGGAGGAAGCAAAGTAGGAGGAGGAGGAGGAGGTGGTAACAGGATACAAAGAGAAATGTCCAAGGGGCGGAAGGACATTCGCAAAAATGCTATCCGCCTCTGGGTCAGCCGCTACATTTACCCACTGTGTTTTTGGCTATGTGGACGTTGCCATAGATAGCGTTGCGCTGTGCACACCTGATTTTGTCCGCCACTTGGTTGTGCAGGGAAGGGATGGCTCGCCTGAAAATGTAGCCGCGGCTGGGATACACGTACTGTGGGACAGCCATAAGGTTTTTAAAACTGTCCACCAGACAGAATGACAGCATTTCAAAGGACCAGGAAGTTTGAAATAAGGCATTCAGAGCCATGTGTAGGGGGGTACTTCCTCTTTCTATTTCTTTTTCTCTCCAGTGTTTGGGAGATGGACAGCTGATAGCTGAACACTTTCATGGGATTTGGTTGAGATGCTTGGTGACAATGACAGATGTGGTGGCGTTGCTGCCACATCCTCTGTTTGCTGGGTGACAGGTGCCACTGTCACTCACTTGGGCTCAAGTTTAGAAAGTTTATTTATTATTTTTCTCTATTTTATATTATTTTCAGTCATTTCCCTATCCACATTTGTTTGCAGGGGATTTACCTACATTTTGCTGCCTTTTGCAGCCCTCTAGCCCTTTCATGGGCTATTTTACAGCCTTTTTAGTGCCCAAAAGTTTGGGTCCCCAGTGACCTCAATGGGGTTCAGGTTCGGGGTGAAGTTCGGGTCGAGTTCAGATCCCGAACCCGAACATTTTCGGGAAGTTCGGCCAAACTTCTCAAACCCGAACATCCAGGTGTTCACTCAACTCTGCCTGTGACATTAGAAGGTCCTTATGATGCATGCAGTTTAGACACCACCATAATGAGAGGCAGAGGAGTGAGACTGGGGCCCGGAGCCCTGGATGGACAGGAGGGGTGGACACAGCAAGTAGGTGGAAGGGGCTCTGAAGGGGATTCATACAAGAAGTAGATAGCAGGAGGTCTGTGCAGTGCAATAGGAGATAGTAGGGTGGAACAGGAGCTCTGGACACATGAGGGAGGAAAGGGGACCGCAGTGGTTCCATAAGGATTAGACAGGACAGGATATGTGGGGCAGAGACAGGTGTCATGGAGGCAAACTGCTTAATGAGGCAGTGAAACAACTAAATAGCATGAAGCTTCTGGTCTACAGCATCCAGCAGTAGCTTAAAGAGCACCCCTTCTCCTGTAACACAGAGTAGAGACAGTCACAGTGCAGACTCACTCACAGACTGTCTTCACACTTCTGCTCTGCTGGGGTCTCGCTCCTCCTCAGGCAACAGGTCCTGTGTAGAGGGGGCATGTCTGAAGCTGGTAAGGTAGGGTGTGGCTCCGCTGGAGTGAAGAGGGGCCGTGTCTGAAGCTCCACAGCAAGGAAACTTGTAAGGAGGACAGTGGTAGCCGGACTCTACATGATGCTGAAATTGGCTTTCATGTGACTAAGCTCCCTGTGCTCCAGCAATGAGCGCTTCCATCTGTATTGATGGAAGCACTCATAGCAGCGCAGTGGGCCCCCCAGGAGCAGTGGGCCCAGGCATTTTCCCTGGTATGCCCGGTGCTGACGCCGGCCCTGGAAACGAACAGTGTATAATATGAAGGAAAAATGAAGCAAGCCTGCACAGGAGGCAATATAGACAATCAAATAATAGATTAGACGGACCGCGCTGCTGGAAATCCCAGAAGATCAGGAAAGTCACTCCAGGAATCAGATCGTCATCTTATGGACACAGGCAACCCGGCTGGCTTCAACAATCACCTCCTTTGTATGCATCCACCTGATCAAGGCAAACACCAGACGAAGGACATAGTGATGCACCGCCAAGGTTCAGACAAGTTAAAGTGCTTTATTATACTCACAAGGAGCCGTCTTGTTATATCAGCATATCATAAAGTCAATAAAATTGAAGATCAGATCTGCCCGACCCGGGTTTCACTTTATGCTTTTCTTCAGGGGCACATCCAAGGCACTCCAAGTAAAGTGAATCCATTAAACACACATGTGCACACCCCTTATATACCCCACCCCCATCTTAAGGAGTGTTCACATGATCAAGCCTTAAGGGGGTACAAAGGTAAAACAACTTATTGTAAAAAACACATCTTTGTCAAATCCCATATAAACACACATCATATTTCTCAAATGGAGCATGATCATACAGTTTAAAAACTGCACCGAACCACAAGGACAAAGATGAAATTACCAAACTGACAGTTTATGTCAATCATTTTTCACATGTATCGTTCTAACCAGCGTCGGACTGGGGTACCTAGGGCCCACCAGTAAAATTTATTTTGGGGGCCCACTGTATGGATACATTCAAATGTAATAAATAATTTAACACGTTGTTTATATGAACATAGGCTGGTTGAGTTGCTGTACATTGAATATATGTATGTAGTGCAGTAAGTCTACTGTGTTATGTGCCACTTGTGCAGGGGATGGGAGACTAGGGGCCCACCTTGCTCAGGGGCCACCGGGGGATTCCCCTGTACCCCTGTGGGCCAGTCCGAGCCTGGTTCTAACCAATAAGAGGTTACTATCTCATTCATTCATAAAAACTGTTATGTTCGCCAAAACTCTCCTAGTTAGTCCCGATCATGTCATCAGAAATGCATATATTCCCAACTAATAGCAGGTTACTAACCAAATCATTCACAAAAAAATTAGAACTGTTCTGAGGAGGATAATCACAGATACGACTAGCTGGTCTTCCAAAATTACATCTTAAAAGGGAGGGACTTTAGTTCCCTTTTTCTGATCTATGTGGTACCTCTAGATTGTAGTCACAGGACTACCAACATATTTGTGCGTAAATATTTATTCACCCTAACAATCGCAGAGGCAGTCACCGCCGTTCCCACTCTCGGGCAATATAAGTCATACAAGGTAAGTGCGGTTTACACAAGGCAAGGCTTCACGTCACATTCGACATTTAAACCCAAAGGTTGGAGTGCTTTGAGGTCAAACATCCATTGCACCTCTTTCCGATTAATGTGCGCAATCGGGTCTCCTCCTCGCCATGGATCCCTTACCAACTCCACTCCTAAAAAATGGAGTCCCTTCGGATTTTTTTGTGGTATTTTTTATAGTGCGCCGACACACTGTGGGTCTCCAGACCTCTCTTAATGTTTCTGATATGTTCCTGTAATCTAGTCTTTAATCTTCTAGTGGTCCGACCTACGTACAAAGTTTTTTGTGAATGATTGGGTTAGTAACCTGTTATTGGTTGGGAATATATGCGTTTCTGATGAAGTGATCGGGACTAACTAGGATAGTTTTGGTGAACATAACAGTTTTTATGAATGAATGAGATAGTAACCTCTTATTGGTTAGAACGATACATGTGACAAATGATTGACATAAACTGTCAGTTTGGTAATTTCACCTTTGTCCTTGTGGTTTGGAGCATTTTTTTAACTGTATGATCATGCTCCATTTGAGAAATATGATGTGTGTTTATATGAGATTTGATATACAAGATGTGTTTTTATAATAAGTTGTTTTACCTTTGTACCCCCATAAGACTTGATCATGTGAACACTCCTTAAGATGGGGGTGGGGTATATAAGGGGTGTGCACATGTGTGTTTAATAGATTCACTTTACTTGGAGTGCCTTGGATGTGTCCCTGAAGAAGCGCATAAAGCGAAACCCGGGTCGGTCAGATCTGATCTTCAATTTTATTGACTTTATGATATGCTGATATAACAATATGGCTCCTTATAAAGCACTTTAACTTGTCTGAACCTTGGCGGTGCTTCACTATGTACTGCGTCTGGTGTTTGCCTTGATCAGGTGGATGCATACAAAGGAGGTGATTGTTGAAGCCAGCCGGGTTGCCTGTGTCCATAAGATGACGATCTGATTCCTGGAGTGACTTTCTTGATCTTCTGGGATTTCTAGCAGCGCGGTCCGTCTAATCTATTATTTGTTTGTGTGTGAATACTGCCCACTGCACCCATTGGGACTCTGCGATGTAACTACCACATTGAAGTACAGGTTAAGGTTTGGAAATTTTTTCTGCAATATAGACAATCACAATACATTAGTAAGTGCCTTGTATTAACTTTCTCTACCTGATAAATACCATTTACAAAAGTGAAAAAACACCTTTAACCTTAACACCCTGGTGCCAAATGGTCTGAATGTAGACATTAAGGTGACTCCTATGGTACCAAAATAAACTTATTGTAAAAACACATCTTGTTTGTCAAATCTCATATAAACACACATCATATTTCTCAAATGGAGCATGATCATACAGTTTAAAAACTGCACCGAACCACAAGGACAAAGATGAAATTACCAAACTGACAGTTTATCTCAATCATTTGTCACATGTATCGTTCTAACCAATAAGAGGTTACTATCTCATTCATTCATAAAAACTGTTATGTTCACCAAAACTATCCTAGTTAGTCCCGATCACTTCATCAGAAACGCATATATTCCCAACTAATAGCAGGTTACTAACCAAATCATTCACAAAAAACTTAGAACTGTTCTGAGGAGGATAATCACAGATACGACTAGCTGGTCTTCCAAAATTACATCTTAAAAGGGAGGGACTTTAGTCCCATTTTCCTTTTCTGATCTATTTGGTACCTCTAGATTGTAGTCACAGGACTACTGACATATTTGTGCGCCGTTCCCACTCGTGGACAATATAAGTCATACAAGGTAAGTGCGGTTTACACAAGGCAATACTTCATGTCACATTCGACATTTAAACCCAAAGGTTGGAGTGTTTTGAGGTCAAACATCCATTGCACCTTTTTCCGATTAATGCGCGCAATCAGGTCTCCTCGTCGCCATGGATCCCCTACCAATTCCACTACTACAAAATGGAGTCCCTTTAGACTTTATAATCTGAGAATGTATGGAAGTCGAGCATGTGTATTTATTTTTTGTACCACCATTAGAGAATGTATTATGATATTGATAGACATATGGCTCCCTTGAGAAGGTATGATTATTCTTAAAATCTGTGATGTGTTGACCTTGTATATATTCTTGGTGTATTTTAGGTTGATTTGTATCTGTTGATTTAGGAAGTTTCTGTGTTGACTCCCTAGAATCTGACTGATCAGTCCCAGATGATTTTATAACTACTCAGATTCGGATAGCCCCTGAGTCCTAAAACTGAACCCTGTCATATGTGGGGATGGGTGTAGGGATTGGATAGGGAGGAAAATAATCTTCTTTATAGGGAATATGACTAGAATTCAACAGCATTTTAGCTGTGCCGACTCTAGGAGTCTCACATCATATGGATTATACAAGACCATATAATAACACAATTTTTTTTAGATAGTATCTCTTTATTTTATAGAATTTTAATATGTCTATGCTATTTTACATAGCACCATAGTAACATAGTTTATAAGGCCAAAAAAAGGACATTTGTCCATCCAGTTTGGCCTGTTATCATGCAAGTTGATCAAGAGGAGGAACGCAAAAAAAAAAAAAAAACTGAGGCAGAAGCCAATTCTCCCCACTTAAGGGGAAAATAACTCCTTCCCGACTCCAATCAGGCAATGAGAATAACTCCCTGGATCAACGACCCCTCTCTAGTAGCTATAACCTGTAATATTATTACACTCCAGAAATACATCCAGTCCCCTCTTGAATTCCTTTATTGTACTCACCATCACCACCTCCTCAGTCAGAGAATTCCATAGTCTCACTGCTCTTACTGTGAAGAATCCTTTTCTATGTTTGTGTACAAACCTTCTTTCCTCCAGACGCAGAGGATGTCCCCTCGTCACAGTCACAGTCCTGGGGATAAACAGATGATGGGAGAGATCTATGTATTGACCCTGATATATTTATATATAGTTATTAGATTTCCCCTTAGTTATCTTTTTTCTAAACTGAATAACCCTAATTTTGATAATCTTTCAGGGTACCGTAGTCCACTCATTCCAGTTATTACTTTAGTTCACAGGAGCCCAGAACTGTACACAGTACTCCATGTGTGGCCTGACTAGCGATTTGTAAAGTGGTAGGACTATGTTCTCATCACGGGCGTCTATGCCACTTTTGATGCAACCCATTATCTTATTGGCCTTGGCAGCAGCTGCCTGAGACTGGTTTCTAAAGCTTAGTTTGCTGTTCACTAAAATTCCTAGGTCCCTTTCCATGTCAGTGTTACCCATGTTTTACCATTTATTATGTACATGTGATTTGCATTATTCCTTCCCATGTGCATAACCTTACATTTGTCAGTGTTAAACCTCATCTGCCATTTCTCATCTGCCCAAGCCTCCAATCTATCCAGATCCCTCTGTAGCAGTATATTGTCCTCTTCCGTGTTAATTACTTTACACAGTTTAGTGTCATCTACAAGTTTAAATATTTTACTGTGCAAGCCTTCTACAAGATCATTAATAAATATATTGAAGAGAATAGGGCCCAATACTGACCCCTGAGGTATTCCACTAGTGACAGTGACCCAATCTGAGTGTGTATGATTAATAACTAGTGATGAGCGGCAGGTGCAATATTCAAATTTGCGATATTTTGCGAATATGTTGGCAAATATTCGTCATAAATTCGAGAATTCGAGAATTTGCGATAATTTTCTTGATTGCAAAAATCGGCAATGTAATATGAGTGTATTGCCCCCGCAATACAGGCGTGGGTGACTATTGCTACATTTTTCAGGCTGCTAGAAGTTTCCTGAGACTGGAGAAGATGGTTGGCACGGCAAAACATTACAATTGCTTTACATGCAGATAGAGTGCTCCAATATATTTGCGATTTCGCAAATCGACAATTAATGATGGACATATTTTTGCGCAATACGTGCAACTTCACATTTTAGCAGGTCTGACTACATATTAGTGATTGGTGCACTAAGTATTGTTGTGAACTTGTGACTAGAGATTTGCGAACCCGAACTGTATAATTCGGGTTCGTACCGAATTTTGGGGTGTTCAGGACACGGACCCGAACCCGAACATTTCCGTAAAAGTTCGGGTTCGGTGTCCGGCGCTTTCTTGGCGCTTTTTGGAAGGCTGCAGAGCAGCCAATCACCAAGCGTCATACTACTTGCCCCAAGAGGCCATCACAGCCATGCCTACTAATGGCATGGTTATGATTGGCCAGAGCAGCATGTGACCCAGGCGCTATATAAGCTTGAGTCACATAGCGCTGTATGTCACTCTGCTGTTACAAGCGTAGGGAGAGGATGCTGCTGGACTTGGGATTTCAGTGAGAGAATAGGAGAGAATCTAACTCAGCGATCTACCTAGAAATATTTGTGTGGGTGCAGGGCACTATCCTTTTACCCTGCCCTGATCTCATTGACCAAAAATACAAAGTTTTAGTGGGTGGCGGAGGCGGCAGACATTTTATGTATGGTCAGTGCACCAGCACTGCATCGGTGCTTTTGGGACATTGCAAATCACCATTTTTTTGTGGGCAATCGACAGCATCTGTATTAGTCAGTGTGCAATTTAAGCTAGAAATACACCCATCATTTTCTGGGGTTTGAAAAACACACTTTTTTGACGAAAAACACTATTTTCAGGCCTTGCAGCATCAGCACATGTGAAATTACAGGCTTATATACTGCAGTCAAATTCAGTTGTTAAACAGTCGTTTGGGCACAAAAAATTTAGTTGGCAGCCTTTGATGCAGATGTCATTGTGAGATACTCCCTTAATACATTTGGGTTACATTCAGAAATTTTAAATACTGCCATTTGGTGCACCAATATTGAATTCAGGCCTACAGAGGTTCAGGCCCTGTGAGATCCCACCTATAAATAGAGGGGTTTGAATTAGGCATTTGAAAGACAGCCTTTTTGTGCAAAGATATATTTACTTCAGGCCTACACTGATTCAGGGCGTGTGTGATCCCCCTATACATAAAGGGATTTGAATTAGGCATTTGAAATACAGCCCTTTGAAATACAGCCATTTTGTGCAAAGATAAATTTACTTCATGCCTACACTGATTCAGGGCATGTGTGATCCCCCTTATACATACAGGGGTTTTAATTCAGCATATTAAATACAGCCATTTAGTATATAAGATATATTTACTTCAGGTCTACAATGGTTCAGACCGTGTGAGATACTCCCTCTACATACAGTGGTTTAAATCAAGCATTTGAAATACAGCCATTTGAAATACAGCCTTTTTGTTCAAAGATATATTTACTTCAGGCCTACACTGATTCAGGACGTGTATGATCCCTCCTATACATGCAGGGGTTTGATTCAGCCATATAAAATACAGCCATTTCAAATACAGCCATTTAGTGCAAAGATATATTTACTTCAGGCCTACAGTGGTTCAGACCATGTGAGATACTCCCTCTACATACAGGGGTTTGAATCAAGCATTTGAAATACATCCATTTTGTGCAAAGATATATTTACTTTAGGCTTACACTGATTCAGGGCGTGTATGATCCCCCTTCTTTAATTGAGACCTAGTCTGGTTCAGGTCGTGTGAGATACACCCTTTACATACTGTCGCTCTTTTCTACTATTAATTAAACACCCATTTAGGGCAAGATCCTGAATTAAAAAATATGAGGAGAGCGTCAAATAAGGGACGTGGCCCATGATGTGGCCCAGGTCGTGGTGCTGCTGGTGGAGCTCCTGTTGCAGGGAGAGGATGTGGTTGATTTGTGGCAGCTGCACACACAAGTGAAACCCCTTCCTCAGGTGCGAGTCGGCGAAAAAACCTGAAGCGGTATTTGGTCGGGCCTAATGCTGCTTTATGAATGGTGAGGCCTGAACAAGTACAGGCGATAGTAGATTGGGTTGCTGACAGTGGATCCAGTTCCTTCACATTGTCTGCCTAACAGTCTCCTGCTGAAAGACCACAGTTGGCACCTGCAGCCAATGTCCATCAGTCTTTCACCTCACCCCCTTGCAAATCAGCCAAGCAGTCTGAGCCCCAAGTCATGCAGCAGTCTCTTCTGATTTTTGATGACTCTGTTAGCAGGGTTTCCCAGGGTCATCCACCTAGCCCTGCCCCAGAAGTGGAAGAGAATGAGTGCACCAATGCCCAACCACTTATTTTTCAAGATGAGTACATGGGAGGACCATCGCAGCACGTCTCGGATAATGACGAAACACAGGTGCCAACTGCTGGGGCATTCAAAAGTGTGCAGACCGACAAGGAAGTCAGTGGTGAAGACTGGGTGGAAGATGATGTGGAGGACGATGAGGTCACATGGATCACATGGAGGTCACAGCGATCCCTAGCCCTGAATGCCAACATTTCAAAATTACTTGCCTTTGAAAGGCTGTCATTCTGTCTAGTGGGGAAGGATAGTTTTAAAGGTCTTATGGCGGTGGCTGTCCCACAGTACGTCGTGCCCAGCCGCCACTACTTTTCAAGGCGAGCCATCTGTGCACTGCGCAATGCCATCTGTGACAAGGTGCACCTGACTACAGATACGTGGACCAGTAAGCAGGGTCAGGGCCATTATATGTCCATAACAGCACACTGGGTAAATGCAGTGTCCTTCCACCACCAAGGATTGCAGGGCGCTTCAGTTTGCCTCCTGTTGCTTCCTCCTCCTAGTCTGCTTCCTCATCCTCTACCAGCTCCTCATCCGGTCAACGTAACACCTTCACCACCAACTTCAGAACAGCCAGGTGTAAATGACAGCAGGAAGTTTTAAAAAGTATCTGTTTGGGGGACAAACCCCACACCGCGCAGGAGCTGTGGACAGGCCTTGAACAACAGACCGATGAGTGGTTTGTGCCAGTCAGCCTCAAGCCCGGCCTGGTGGTGTGTGATAATGGGCGAAATCTCATAGCAGCTCTGGGACTAGCCGGTTTGACGCACATCCCTTTCCTGGCGCATGTGCTGAATTTGGTGGTGCAGATATTCCTTAAAAATTACCCCGACATGTCAGATATGCTGCATAAAGTGCGGGCCGTCTGTGCTTTTGGCGTTCTCATCCTGCTGCTGCTCGCCTGTCAGCGCTGCAGCCTAACTTCCGCCTCATATGCGAAGTACCCACAAGGTGAAACTCCACCTTGCACATGCTGGCCAGACTGTGCGAGCAGCAGCAGGCAATAGTGTAGTTTCAGCTGCGGGTGAGTCGCTCGGCGGAACAGCACCACTTCACCACCAATGATTGGGCCTCCATGCGAGTACTCTACCAACATGGCCAGTGCCGATAATGCCGTTCTCAGCGTTACTATCCCACTTCTATGCCTCCTTGAAAAAATGCTCCTGGCGATAATGGAAGAGGATGTGGCACAGGAGGAGGAGGAGGAAGAGGGATCATTTCGTAGGGTTTCCGGTCAGTCATTCCCAAGTGGCTCCGAGGGTGGGTTCCTGCACACACAAACCCAAGGTACACAATTGTCCAGCCAGGGCACAGTTCTGGAGGATGACGAGGTGGAGGATGAGGAGAAGGAGATGGAGAAGGAGGAACCATGTTCACAGCAGGGTGGCACCCAGACCAGCTCATGGCCATCACTGGTGCGTGGATGGGGGGAAACAGAGGACACAGACGATACACCTCCCACAGAGGACAGCTTTTCGTTGTCTCTGGGCAGCCTTGCACACATGAGCGATTACATGCTGCAGTGTCTCCACAACGACCGCAGAGTTGCCCACATTCTAACTAGTGCTGATTACTGGGTGGCCACGCTGCTGAATCCCCGTTACAAGGACAACGTACAACGTAAAATTTAATCTTTATTAATCACTCATATTAAAAATACATTAACTACTTGGGAACATGCAACTTCTGGGTCTCCAAATTGTGCACATGGCCTGAGCTTGCCCTTTACCCCTTGGAGGTGCTGGCCTGCCCTGCAGCCAGTGAATTGTCTGAACGTGTGTTTAGCATGACTGGAGGCGGTTATCACAGGTTAAATTTTCCAATGTTTTGTACCATAATTTCAAAAATAAAATTTAAAGCCAAAAAACAGTGGAGACTACCTCCTTATCTTCCACCGCCGCTTCCACCTAGGCCGCCACATCCACCGCCTCCTCAACCTCCTATTCCATATGGACCTCGTCCTACTAGATCAAGATTATTATTTCTTATTTTTACATATTTTATGTTATTTAAAGTCATTTCCCTATCCACATTTGTTTGCAGAGCACTTACCATGCTCGTAACATTTTGCTGGCATTTGCAGCCCTCTAGCCCTTTCCATGACATTTTTACAGCCATTTAGTGCTCAAAAGTTCGGGTCCCCATTGACTTCAATGGGGTTTGGGGTCAAGTTCGGGTCCCAAACTCAAACTTTTTTCCGAAGCTCGGCCGAACCAGTCGAACCCGAACATCCAGGTGTCCGCTCAACTCTATTTGTGACATCACAGTACTATGTCTGTAGCATGTATGTATGGACAACAGAACCTACAGCTATGATGTGCCTGTGCGATCATAAAGCTCCTGAGGGCAACAGCCTCAAAAGTGTCACTGGGCAATCGCCGAGCCGAGTGACATAATATGATTGCTGTTGTGTCAGGAGCTTCATGATCGCACAGGCACAGGCAGTCGGCAGTACTGCACCTGCGCAAGATTTACGGTGGCTGAAAGGAAGATGGAAGGGGCGTATCTGGAATGTATTAGATGACGTAGTGGAGGGGGCAGCGCCGTTCACCTCGGCTGTGGGAGGATATTTATTGATGAGGAGGCATGCTTGTGCTGGAAATTAAGGCGGACTGGGCACTGCAGGGGGCGTTACTGGGCTCAAGAGAAGAAGAATAACGCCGCTCTGGGCACTTTGGAGGTTCATTTGCATAACACAAAAAGCACTTTTTTTAAAATCAAAATTACACCATGAAACGAAAAAAGACCACAGCAGGAAAGAAGTTTGTTTATTGTACATGGCAATGGTGGCAGCTTAATATGCTGAAACCTGGTGACAGATTCCCTTTAAATGCTTTCTTTATGTCATTTTTTGCTTTCTTTGCAGTTCTATTTATCCACATTGGTATTTTCTTGTTCCTTTTATTCCCATACGGTATGTACCTCTCACAATTAGATTTTAGGATTTTTTTTTAAATATCCCATTTTGTGGCTGTATTTTTATTTTTGAGGACCTTGTCCCAGTTAGTTAGGCCTATGGCCTCTCTTAGTTGGCTAAATTTAGCATTTTCGAAATTTGGTATTTTTGTTCCTTCCTGAAGAAACACTCTGTTGAATGACAATTGGAAGGTTATAACTTTATGGTCACTATTTCTCAGGTGTCCCCCGACCTGCACATCAGTTGTTCTGTCAGGTCTATTGGTTAATACTAAGTCCAGTATGGCTGTCCCTCTAGTTTGGTTCTGGACCAGTTGGGAAAGGTAATTGTATTTGGTTATTGCCAAATTACCTGTTTCCTTTATGAGATATGCAGGTTTCAGTTTTCCAGTCTATATCTGGGTAGTTGAAGTCCCCCATAATAACGACCTCATTATGATCTGCCGCTTTGTCTATCTCGTTTAGTAGTAGATTTTCTGTGGACTCTGGTATATTAGGTGGCTTATAATAAACTCCTATTAGTAATTTATTATAGTTTTTTCCTACATGTATTTCTACCCACAGTGACTCCACATGTTCATGTCCATCACTTATATCTTACCGGAGTGCGGGCTTTAGACAGGACTTTACATGAAAGCAGACCCCTCCCTGTCTCCGGTTTTGGTGATCCTTTCTAAACAGACTGTAACCCTGTACATTAACTGCCCAGTCATATCTTTCATCCAGCCATGTCTCAGTTATTCCCACTATGTCATAGTCCTCCTCACACATCACTGATTCCAGTTTACCAGTTTTATTAGTCAGGCTATTAGCATTATTATACATACAATTAATAGGTTTATGTACATTTTTTAACCTAAATCTTTCCTTCTCAACTGTTCTAATCCCTCCCTTCATTCCTCCCCCAGTTCCATTACCTCGCCCCCAGTCCATATCTGCACTATATTCCTACCCTATAACATAATTACCCCCCCCCAGTCCCTAGTTTAAACACTCCTCCAAACTTCTAGCCATCTTCTCCCCCAACACAGCTGCCCCTTCCCCATTGAGGTGCAGCCCATCCCTACGATAGAGCCTTCGGTCAACAGAGAAGTTGGCCCAGTTCTCCAGGAACCCAAACCCCTCCTTCCTACACCAGTTCTTGAGCCACTTGTTAACTTCCCTAATCTCCTGCTACTTTTCTTGTGTGGCTCGTGGTACAAGTAGTATTTCGGAAAACACTGCCTTTGAGGTCCTTACCCTAGGCTTGTGACCTAAATCCCTAAAATCATTTTTAAGGGTGCTCCACCAACCTGTAACTTTGTCATTGGTTCCGATATGGACCATGACTGCTGGATCTTCTCCAGCCCCTCCCTATAATCTGTCAACCCAATCCGCGATGTGTTGAACTCGAGCTTCAGGAAGACAACACTCTGTTCATCGATCCCGGTCTTTGTGACAGAGCGCCCTATCTGTACCACT
Source organism: Bufotes viridis (assembly GCA_033119425.1). Classification (NCBI taxonomy): domain Eukaryota; kingdom Metazoa; phylum Chordata; class Amphibia; order Anura; family Bufonidae; genus Bufotes; species Bufotes viridis. The sequence continues at coordinate 538,190,753 of CM065590.1, read as the reverse complement.
AATAATTGAGTCTCCCACTACCAGCACCTGTCTGGTCTTACCTGCTCTCATGGTCGTCTGCTTACTAAAGATTACATTCCCCTGGCAGAGGAAGTGTCTGACTGCAACAGTGCTCTCCCTGAACTGACATCACCCTCATCTGCCTACCTTGCAAACTTGTTGGGGTGTGTCAGATCAGGGCTAGCCTGGCACTCTTCACTCTACCCCGCTTTTTAACTGTTATCCAGCTACCTACCTCACTTTCCTTAGCCTCCTCGCTACCACCCTCCCCAACATCTACCTCATAGATGCTTAATCAGTGAGCAGAAAACTCTTTTCCAAATTGTCAACGCTTCTCAGTGTTTGGGAACCTAAATACTCTATTCCAATAGGTTGCAGCTTTCCCCTGCTGTCTACTGTGTGTAAACTACTCCAGCCAGAAGCTGGACTAAATTTCCTTTGTAATGTGCGCCAGTTTTCCTGCCTGTGGACCACCTACCTCTCCTATCCCCCCCCCCCCATACTTTTTTGGTAAAAATGTTGAGATTGTTCAAGAAAGCTAAAAAGTTGCAAATTTTTTTTGCAAACTGGCACTTAAGACAAAAGCTTTTCTATGCCACAAAACTAGTTTATAGATATAAAATATATGAAAATATGAAAGCTCATTGGAACTGAAATGTTACATGGGTAAATAAAGGTGTATATTTTAGGGTAACCTCACTTTCTATTTGTCTAATGTGGTGCACTATGGACCTGGTATAGTAAGGCTTTCTCCTTTACATAGTTATTCAGAGCTGCTGACCACTTTAATACATTGAGAAATATGATGATATGATAAGGGAAACACCACACCGAGCATATCCCCCAAGAGGTAATAAAAAGAACTTTGGGGGACACTGACACTTTTTTGGTTAAATTTTCACTTTTCCCTTATTTATTTATTTTCTTTGTATTTTATTAATATTGTTTTTTATTTATAATTTATTTATTGCTTATTTTTTGCCACATAATATGTCACCCAAGAGGTCATAAATAGACTGTTAGGTGATAATGAACACTCTATTATTTTGCACTTTTCTTTTTTTTTTCTTTTTCTTTTATTAAATAATTTTATATATATATATATATATATATATATATATATATATATATATATATTTGCAACACAAAATGTCTCCCAAGGGATCATAAAAAGCATGTTGGAGGACAGAGAACACTATTAATTTTGTTACAAGAATTTTTTTATTTTTTTATTTTATTTGTGTTTTATTTTTTCATTTTTCTATAAAAAAAATTGCCACATCATATTTTATGTCTTTTTTCTTTCATTTGTGTTTTCTTTTTTCTTTTTTCTGTTTTTATTTAAACTTTTGGCAATAGAAGATTTTTATGCACTATTTCCACATTTCCACTGTAACTTGGGCATCCAAAGGATCCCCAGTTACAGGGGAAATCAGCCTACAGTGAGGGCTGAGCAGGGTCTTCGATGCCCATGCCATGCCACGTCCACTTTTTTTAGACCTGCCATGAGCGGGAAAAAGTCAAAGATTGTGCCGCAGAGGACCTCTGCGCAACAATCTGCGCTAGAAATACATCTTACATAGGCATATTTCTGTTGAATAAATAACCTCCAAAATTTCTGTAAACCCCACAATCTGATGCCAAAACCTGACAATTAGGCTTCATGCATATCACCATATATATTTTGTGTATTTTGTATATTTCTGATCCACAAAATATAGATACCGTCTGTGTGCCATCTGTATTTATTTACTGACCCATTGACTTCAAAGGGTCCGCATTTTGCAGGGAGAGAAGGACATGTTCTTTAATTTGCAGAACAGACATGCGGATGTGGACAGCACACAGATGATATCGGTGTTCTGTCCTCATCGGTTTGTCTGCTCCACAAATTATAGAACATATCCTAGTCTGGTCTGCAAAATGCAGACCACAGACACATTGACTTCAAAAAGTAAAAAAAAAAAAAAGAAGATGGTACACGAATAGTATCCATATGTCTCCTCTACACATATTTAGTAAATCTCCTACTGCATTTTAAAAAAGCATCTACAAAACTAAACATTTGTATTAACTTTAGCCACTTCAAAGTAGAAAAATATAAAACATAAAATAATCCTAAAGCGCCCATAATTTCAGGCCTCAGGGGCGTAACTACCATAGCGGCAGACCATGCGACTGCTATGGGGCCCTTGGTCAGGACTCTACCCTCTAAAGGAACAACTTTTAGCAAATGAGGCAGTGGAAAAATGGCCTAAGGGTCATTTAAAGGGTTTAGGCAGAAACCCTTCTGTCTTGTGTGGGGGGCCTGGTATGATCCTTGCTATGGGGCCATTACTTCACTATGTGTGCCACTGTGTGGCCTCAAAATATTATAATAGAACAGGAAAAATAAAAACATGAGTTATTATGTAAAAAAACAAACAAACAAGAGCGTGACATTCATATTCACTTTCAAGCAGTTTAACAATAATGTAGAGAACAGCACTTAGTAGTATTACTTGAAGAATGATGTTCCCTCTGTATTTGCATTTAACAGTTTCTAAAGATTTATTTACAAACCCAGTCCTGAAATCCTATATTTGACATAATCTAGCACACTCCAATATGGAAACTCTTCATAAATAGAATTATAATACTCATTTTCTGAAAGATTATATTCGTATTCACTAAGTGCCATCAATACAGAAAATGTATTTTGTAAAACATGAACAATTTGAATATCACAACAAAGAAGACATTTCCATTTGAAAAGTGACTTTCATAAAGTGAACCTATCACATTTTTGTTTTGTTTCTGTATGGACAGATTATTGTATTATGATGGATGGGCACTTTCACATGGTGGTCAGTATTTGGTCAGTACTTTGCATCAGTATTATAATGGAAAGATTTGTGTCTCTTTTATGTTTTGTACCCACTCCTGGTTTTGGCTTCCAAAGGGTACATGCACAAGAACCGCGGATCTGCAAAACACGGAAGCTTCTCCGCGTTCCATTCCGCAATTCATGGAATGGAACGCGGCCCATTGTAGAAATGCCTATTCTTGTCCGTAAAACGGACAAGAATAGGACATGCTTTATTTTTTTAGCGGGGCCACGGAACGGAGCAACAGATGCGGACAGCACACGGAAGTAAATGGGTCCCCCCCACCTATTCTTAAAGGAACACTCCATTCAAAAATAAAAAAATCATAACTTAGTATGTACTCTATTTGTTTTACATACTTTTACATTGTTCAAGCTTTCTGCTCCATTTTATTTTCTGTTTATTTCCAGTTACTACATATTTTCCTCACTGCGACATATAGTAAGTATAGCAGTAATGCAGTTTATGTTTATCCATATTTTGCAATGTGCTGCTACTTGTAGTCCCTGTTAGCTTTTGCATTGCAGCCATGGTAACGTGCACCTGCACTGTCTTTATATTTAGTTTGGTGGTGCTGGTCTCTCTTTTGCACCATCTTTCTCTATTTCTGTCTGTTTGTATGTCTATTGTAAGAGGGCGCAAGGTTCCGTCGTCGACGGAAGGTACGTGTCACCGAGGTTCTTGGCCTCGGTGAGATAAGAGCCGGATTTTTTTGTGTGTCAGCAGCAGCTAGTGCTGTTTGACACATTGATATTTAGTATGGCTACAAAGCCGATCCGGGCCGGCTCTTATTGGGAATAGTCAAGTGCTGGGTGGGAGACTATTGCCCACGGTCCAGGCCAGACTTTTTCCGGGCCTTTAAAAGGCAGCCACCTCAGCAGGTGGGTGGTGATTATCCTGGAAGTTAGCTGATGTTGCTGTGGAGCTCTCAGGGCTGAGAGCAAGAGTCTGCAAACAGGCGTGCAGTCTACCTAGAAGCCTCTGGTGGAAACTTTGCGTGGCCGAGCTAACTGCCAGGTGTGAACTAACACCGACCACTCAGGTGACCTTGCTGTGGGACTGATGTTTTTGCCTTGTATTTTGCCTCGTGTGAACAAGCACTAAGACTGTTTCTGTTTTGCCTTGTGTGAACAAGCACCAAGACTGTTTTTGTGTTGCCGAGTGTGAATAAAACACTTCTGCTTTACCCAGAGAACTGTGTACCTTGCCTCTATACTGCGTCCGCAAGCCTGTCTACCAGAGCAATTCCCCACACTATCTATCCATCCAATTGTTCTGGGCACATTCCTAAGACTTTTTTTTTAGATTGTTGCGTTCTGTGACAGGACACAAAATAACTGCAAGTACAGCATGTGAAAGTGAACAAGCCGGACTCTGCACCAAAAACTATGTAAGTTAATGGTGCCAGATAGTTTTATTTTTTTATTTATTTTTTATGCACAATTTCTTCATTTTCGATATACCGTATCATCCAACTCATTAATGGGGGTATCTCGGATAAGAAAATTACCAAACTGCATCACGTGAGTGCCATGACTGTTGATAGAATACAAAATGAAGTCTGCCCAACTATTCCAAAGCCAAGAGGTGGACATCCAGGAAAAAATATTGAAGTCAACAAGTCGGCTCATCACAAGGTCTATCAGTTCTGGTAAGACAAATACTGTAGTGGAGTTGGCTCGTATGCTTCGTAATAGTGAGATCACAGATGTCCATGGAATTACTGTGCGACGCAGATTACAGAAGTCCAGAATGGTGGCCTGATAAAAGGTGAACAAGCCTCCACTTCAATATTGTCATAAGAAGTGTCGGTTCGAGCTTGCAAAAAAGTACAAACAGTGGACAGTAGAAGACTGGAAATTATTGGGTGATTTGGAGTGATGAGACAAAAGTCAATAGTCTGGACTCTGATGGGTGCATATGGGTCTGGAAGAAACAAGGGAAAAGGAGACTAATGGACTTCCACGTTCGGTGGAGGAAGCCTGATGATATGGGCTGTTTCACAGACAAAGGCGTGGATACTTTACCAGGATCAATGGTGGTCTCAATGATGAGCTATATATGAGTATTCTACAAGACGAGTTACTTTGTAAACTTCAGTACTGTGGGTATGAAAAGGATGACGTAGTGTTCCAGCAGGACAATGACCCGAAGCATACATCGAGATCGGCCAAGAAATGGTTCAATGACAATGAAGAAAAGGTGCTGAATTGGCCCCCACAGTCCCCGGACCTAAACCCAATCAAACACTTGTGGGTAGAATTTAAAAAAAAGCTGCATTTGTACCCAAGTGAATCAACCAGTATACACCAAGATTGGGAACGTATAGAAGAGACCTGGGAACAGATTTTGGTACACACATGCTTAATTTCGATCGAAAGCGTGCCCAGAAGGATTCAGGCAGTGTTGAAAGCCAAAGGTGAATTTACTAAATAATTTAAAAAATGCAGAATTTTTGGAGCAAAACAGAAGTTATATGACAAGAATCTGCATAACTAATCATATGATAAATAGTTGCAAGTCCAATTTATGTATGAGATAGCCAAGATTAACGTCTATAAAATGATGGTAGTCTCAAGTTCGAAGCTGTAGTGGATGGTGAGCTATGAAAACTGAAAGTTGTATTATTCGAACTAAAGCATTTTGCTATGGTTTTGAGATCCTTTGCTGGATCTCAAAACTGAACAGTATAAATGCTTATGAGAAAGTAACCTTTTTTCAATTTTTATTTCCTGTTACTACATATTTTCCTCATTGCAACATCAAGTGGCAGCAATCTGCATGACTCCATGACTCCAAGGCCAGTATCTGAGTCAGCTGTATAGCAATAACCTCTTAAAACATAGATGTCAGTGGGCGGATACACAGAACTAAGCTCCTCCCACGGGGGTGAAAATGTGAAACTAGAATTAGAAAAGATGCATGATGGAGCTTGTGAGACATAGTGCTGAGGGGGGTTTAGATATTAATTTATGTTCTGTTATGTTTGTTTTGACTCTGAGGTGGCTCAGGATAGCACTGCTCTGTAGTTATGTTAGCACAGGCTTCAGCTAAGGCTAGGGTTGCCACCCGGCTGATGACTCACTAGCAAAGCCGGTATTTTAGTGACCTTGCTGGAGACAGTATTCTTTTCTCCCATCAATATTATTTGCCGATATTATCCTATATGGGCTGTCACTTATGAGTGCTTCCATTGTTGAGTGCTCATTAGTACAGCCTTTAATCCACCCCACCCCCGTGTTAAGAAAAAAAAAGAACTCACCTACATTTGATGGCGCCACTGTTAACACACACTGCTAACTGGATGCTCAGGACAGGACCTGCGCTCCAGCATGTTGACATCTCACAGGTCTTGTCCTGAGCTTCCAGTGAGCAGCAGAGAAGAGGGCACTAATGGGGGCATTAGTAATTCTTAGGGGCACAAATGGGGGCCTTACTATTACAGGGGGCACTAATGGGGGCATTAGTAATTCTGGGGGACACTAATGGGGGCACTATTAATTCCAGGGGGCACTAATGGCTGCAAGGTCTAACATGGGGTGTTACTGTAAGTCACTATGTGATAATGTGTCTCCCAGTAATATTAAAGCCTCTATTAGTGCCATCCAGAATTAATAGGACACCCATTAGTGCCCCCCAATATTAATAATGCCCCCATTAGCACCCACAAAATTAATAGTGCTTCCATTGGGTTAATAAATAATAATAATAATAAATGGGATCAATAGGGAGAGTTATATTGTGAGAACCATTGGCGCTTTGACCAATGTAAATGAAAATGTCTACTATGGTAAATTAGTTTCGATATAGATTTTCCTATGTAGACCTCTAAGATTTTACATGAAACTTGAAAACCTTCTATAGAAGTGTTAGAAGACAGACTACAGGTATCTTGTAAATTACCAACAAGCAACACCTTGCTTCAGGTGTTGCTTGTTGGTAATTTACCTTCCCTTTAAGTAGCCGCTTCTCACTCCTGGATTTGTGGTTTATATATTTTCTTCCTGCCTTCTAACTAGCTGGTCGGTTGTACTCTGTGGTTCTTCTGGAGTTGCCAGTTTTCTACTATAAGCTAAGTCTTTTCTTTTCTTATTGTATTGTGTTTGTATCTGGGCCTGAGACAGAGACTTCTATTCGCCAGCTGGGGAGGAATGAGTTGTCTCTGGTCCTTACCTTATTTCAGGGCCATATAGGGAAATAAGGGCCTAGGTATCCAGCCAATGAATATTCCTACCTTCAAGGTCTATTCATGTTGATAGGTAGTTAGGGCCCGGATTAGTGTTGTTTAAGAGGTGACCTATTCCTTCCCTAGTTTCCAGGTCCAGTTACTGTTCCCCTTCCCTCCTGTGTTCAGTGTGGAGCTTTTGCCCCACACTGACCGTTACACTAATGCTGGCTATACATATATGATACTGTGCAGTAGTTCATATAAAGGGAGGAGCTGAAGGTTTTTGGAACTGTGCAAAAAAAATTCCCACAGACAAGAATAGGTTGATTGGTTACAAGATTCATCAACACCAGATGGCTACTAAGATGCACTAAACATTACAGCAGGTAACCATTTTAACATCAGCAGGATGCTGTTGTATCTTTTGTTTCCATGCTTTGGCAGGAAGAAGAATTAAGGTTCAACTCACATACAGATTAGGGGAGTAAGGGAGATTGTATGAGGTGTAGGCTTGAATTTTATATATCCTAACGTCAGAAAATGGAAGTGCCTTTTGCTCAGGGACATTGATAGGGTCTTAAAAGATCAAGTGCACAAGTCCCAGGGTAGATGTACAACACTCCAGTCCTTTCCACACCAAAGAATATTTTATATTCTAGGCCTCGCTACACTGGGTCACACTGTCCCTGGATAGATATAACTTTTTAAATTAAATTCAGCACTACATAACGTACAGAAGAATACTTGTGTAGGGCAGAAATATTAGTGCGATACATATACTCCTGAAAATCCTAGTACTACACAGATAGTGACGCCTACAGTAATTATTATCACACATGCTGCTAATGTTAGTGACTGGCTGCAGTGGTCACATGTATGTGCAAAATGTCGTCATGGTTGGAAAAATGAACAAAGACTAATAGGGGGCAGCACTATATTACATAGGTAAGTAATCCTTGGTTTGCTTTTTTAATTAATTTTATGTTTTATTGTCTCAAAGAACGTCTATAACCATAAACTCTTGTTACATTTCAGTTTTATAATAGATTTGTATTTGCTTTTACTGCAAGGCATTCAATCTACAATGGAGTAAGTCATACAATATGCAAGGCTTGACCCCTGAGTAAAGGAACATTTTATGTATAATGCTCTAGAAGGCGGTGATTCAACTGAGGTCACTTGCTATCCTTGGCCTCTATGGCAGTTGAATCTGGTCCAATGCAATTATCAAGAAAAACAAAGAAATCAAAATTAATAGCCTCTGCTTCTGTCTCAGGGGAAGGGGTTATGCTATGTGCTAGGTTCTTCTGCTATAAAAAAACATTTCCTAAGCTTCTTGAGCTCAAGGTCAGAGAATGTGTCAGATTTCGGATCATTATTGTTTTACTGAAATTTTAATGAAAGTTGACTTGTTGAAAGTTGACTTGTTCTGACTATATGTATCCCTAATGTCTGTTTATATTGATTGAAGTGTATGAAAAGAATGTGCAGTTGTTTGCAATTTAAACTTAGTTTATTTTCTTTCCTAATCTAAAAAATCTGTACCCTATGCATATTATGCATTATACTATGCATTTATTATTTCACACATAAAGGGAGAGATTTACCAAAACTGCTGTAAAGGAAAACTGGTTTAGTTGCCAATAGCAGCCGCTCAGACTTCACATTCGTTCATTTTTCAGAGCTCCTTTGGAAAGCTGATAATTGGGCATCTTTCATCCTGATGAAAGTTTCCCATTAGATGATAAACAAGAGTTTCAACTGAATGACAGCTTGATTATACCAACCAATTATTAGGGATGAGCATTCCTAAAAATTGTTTTCAATAATTTGACCAATGATCCCACTGTATAATATTCAGGAAGAGATGATGGAGGCAGCATGTCCGGTTGAAAAATCCCTTTATTTGGAAACTGCTCACATGAAATACGTGAATATAAAAAGTTGCTACATTTCAGCTATCACATAGCCTTTGTCAAGCACGTACTTGACAAAGGCTATGTGATAGCCGAAATGTAGCAACTTTTTATATTCACGTATTTCATGTGAGCAGTTCTCAAATAAAGGGATTTTTCAACGGGACATGCTGCCTCCATCATCTCTTCCTGAATCGTCTGCATAGGAGCCTGTATGGATCTGGGGCTCCAGGTTGGCTGTTGCATTCCGGTGGACCATATGATCTGGCGAGTGCTGTTCCATATCGATTGATTGTACCCACTGTATAATAGGGGTTTTAGCCCAGAACTGTAATCAGTACCAGATTATTATCTCAGTGTTACTCCAGTGTCCCTCTGCAGACACTACCATCCAAAGGCTCAATTGGTTTTTGATCTGACTCCGACAGTCTATGGCTGCCTGTGTCCTCCTACATTTCCCTTTAACCCTGGGAATACACTTCGCGTGTTCCCAGGGCGCGCATATGACGCGCACTTCTGCCGCGAAGTGGCTGTTTTATGGAAGCACGCGTCATATGCGCGCTCCCATAATAGAATATGGGTTGGATCGCGCGTGCTGCCGCGCGATAGTCACGGCAGCCGACAGCGATCGCGTAGGGCGTTTTACAGCGTGGTCGTCCGCACTGTAAAACACCGACATGTGAACCATGCACATAGGGATGCATGGCTTTTCACATGTTGAGCGTTTTTCAGCGCGTATGAATACGCTGAAAAACGCTCAGGTGTGTTTCCAGGGTAAGTCTGTGCAGCCTAACTGTTTCTTCCATTCCTTTGCTCTTTGCAGAGGGAGAGCGGTGACTGCTCACTGGGGAGAAGGTCTGACTGTCCGCTAAGAACATCTGGTTCAGGCCTCATGCACACGACTGAATGTGTTTTGCGGTCCACAAACTGCGGATCCGCAAAACACGGAAGCTGCTCCGCAGTTTGAGGAACGGAACGCAGCCTATTGTAGAAATGCCTATTCTTGTCCACAAAACGGACAAGAATAGGACATGCTCTATTTTTTTAGCGGGGCCACGGAACAGAACGCAGAAAAGCTTCCGTGTTTTGCGTATCCGTGTGCTGTCCGCATCTTTTGCGGCCCTATTGAAGATACCTCCATTTAAAGTTTTGAAGCAGATTAATCTTGTGTGTTACAGTGTCTGCCTTCTTCCCTCCTTAGATATCACAATTCCTTCCATATCTCTCTCCTCAAACCACTCATGCACAATCAACTTTCAGAAGTTCTGTTTCTGCTCCTCCTCCATTTGGCTCCAAAGGTAAGTACAAGATCAATTGGATTATGGATGTTAAAAAGGGTTGGAGGGGAAACTCTATTTGGTGGACTGGAAGAGATCCTCTGAACATTAAGGAATTTGCTCTTTTTAAAAGGTTTTGCTAACTGCCTGGGCAAAAGAAACGAGGGTGGGAAGGTGGAGGTACTGTAATGCTGGGGTCTGTGCCTGCCGGCACTTATCTGCTCCTTGTGGGAATGCCCGCTAGGCGGTTCACCTGGTTCTTGATCCAGCCACTCTGGTCCATGTCTGCCTGTGTCCTCCTTGATCTTCCTGGTAAGCACAGCTGCCAGAGCAGTGATACAGAGGTCTCTTTCTCCAGACCTGTCTGTCTCCTTCTCCCCTCATTTTAGGGTGCCAGCATACTCTCACCAACTCTTTAAGTTTTTAAGATCAACTGCACACTAAACACTAAATGCACACTAAATTCATAAATGGACGATTGGTAACAAAGAGACCAACAGAACAAATGTCCATCTATTCCACTTGGTAAGGCCTCATGCACACAACTGTAGTTTTTTTTTTCCTTCCTGTTTCTGATAGCACACTGTCCCATATGAGTCAGAAGGGCTATTCACAAATTTTTACTATTAAAAATAATGCCACTTTTGGTCCCTGAAAAGTCGCAAACTGCACGTTTGCAATTTTTTCAAGGGTATTTGGCCAAAAATTCTACCCAAGTGCTGTTACTTAGCTGGCCTTGCCCCTTTCGCAAAAAGGAGACGCGAAGAGGGCACGGAGAGGACGGAGCCATCAACCCCTCCACATTTATCATCTATGCCAGTAGAAGAACATTGAAATCTATGCCAATCAAGGGATATCAGTTCAGTTGCACGGATCGCGGGATGCTATGGCTAATTTATGACTAAGTGTACGTCTTGTCATAAATCAAGTGCAGCATCCGGCAGTGTGCCTAGTCATCATAGCCCAACATACGTCACTGGGCTTTAATAAATCTGCTACTGAGGAAGGGGAATACTGATCCCTGAAACGCGTTAAGCCTGATATTTACCTAATAAAGTGATTGATCTGAAGCCCTGAAGTGTTGCTGCCATACATCACTACGAATCTACATGCGATCCTGGTCTATGTCACAGGAGTCATGTGCTTATCCTGATGACTACCCCCTAGTGAAGCGAGTGCACATATATGTTTTGCTTTTTAAGCTATTTTGTTTAAGAGTTTTTTTGGTACTTTTGCCAGTGCCAGCTATTTTTATTCAAGTAATTTTATTTTTGAATTTGTATGGTATTCTTGCCAGTGCGAGCGGCCGTTGTTCAATTTATCACCTATACACTAATTGGTGACCCATACTTCTGGTTCAGATAATCTTTATTGCCTTTTAGTGATTCTTGTGGGACTGACATGCCTATATAATAGGCTACTACTGGGTTTTTTAGTCTCACCAACTAAGTCTGGAGAGTGGCGCTCACCTATTTCTCCTTTCACAGTGCTCTGATACAGCCTGCTACTGGGATTGTGCCCAGTACATTTCTGGTCTTTCCACGTTTCTATAACCTGTGGTCTTTAATAAATCTGCCCAACATTTTTTTTTCATGAATCCAAGCCCCATCCAATAATCTTACCGCAGGTCCTACTCTTTTTAGGGCCCCTTGCAGACGAGTGTGTACAAACAACACCTCTTAGCAACCATCCGTGAAAATCACATCAAAATTGCTTGCGGATGCGATTTTCACGCAGCCCCATTCACTTCTATGGTGCCAGTGTTGCGTGAAAATTGCAGAATATTGAACATGCTGCGATTTTTACTCAATACAAAAGTGATGTGTGAAAACCACCGCTCATGTACACAGACCCATTTAAATGAATGGGTCCGGATTCCATGCGGGCGCAATGCGTTCGCATCACGCATTGCACCCACGTGGAATTCTCACTCGTGTGAAAGGGGCCTAAGGATGAAAATGGCCCTTTCTGTTGATAGGAGTGAGAAAAAATAGAATGCACATGGAGCTTTTGGAGCTGATGATGAAGGCTCTGTTCACACTACATTTTTCAATCCTGTGGAAAGGTATATACTCATAAAAACAGCCCGTACACCCGCAAAAAAAACGGTCATGTGCATGAGGCCTAATTATATCACTTTCTCAATACTGAGGAAACCCTGAAAACCCGACAGGCAAGTGAGCCCTGAGGCCTCATGCACACGACCGTTTTTTTTGCGGATGTACGGGCCGTTTTTATGAGTTCCGTATACGGTGAGTATACGGACCCATTCATTTCAATGGGTCCGCAAAAAAAATGGAAGTGTTTCCGTATGCATTCTGTTTCCGTATTTCCGTTTTTCCGTTCCGTGCAAAGATAGAACATGTCCTATTATTGCCCGCAAATCACGGTCTGTGGCTCCATTCAAGTCAATGGGTCCGCACAAAAAACAGAACGCATACGGAAATGCATCCGTATGTCTTCCGTATCCGTTCCGTTTTTGCGGAACCATCTATTGAAAATTTTAAGCCCAGCCCAATTTTTTCTATGTAACTACTGTATACTGTATATGCCATACGGAAAAACGGAACGGAAAAACGGAACGGAAACACAATGGAAACACAACGGATAACAAAAATGGAACAACGGATCCGTAGAAAACGGACCGCAAAACCATACGGTCGTGTGTAATAAGCCTGAGGAGGGGAGCTGAGGAACACTGCTCTAGAGAACGCATCCAGTTCTGCATTACACAACCCAATGATTTTAATTAGCATTGTGTAATGCTCATTTTCCCTTGTGGTGGTGCAGCAGGGGAAATTGAACACTTATTTCAAGGTATTTTCATAGCTTGCAGCTGATTGCTGGTGTTTCCAGTAGGGGGACACTTTGGGATCAACTTGTCAAGAGACCTTTACTATATATATGCAAATTAGTTAGAGCACCGCTAAACTCTGATACTCAGTACACCATTTCCTTCCCATTTTATTGACGTCAAAGACATCTCATCCTACTCCTGTCTTCTTGCGCCTGCACTGTGACTCACAAACTTGACATGTGCACTCTAGTTCTATTGCTACTTGCGGCAGAGATTCAGAGTGCAAGAGACTCTGCCACCATCATCCCATCCGCAAACGTTCCTCCTCTGTCTATGAAGCCGCCAGCTCCTCAATTTCCAGGTGCAACGATGTTGTCTGTCACAAAAGAGAGGTATCGTATGAATCAGCATGATCAACCCTACTAAGCAGTATGCCTGGCTTAATAGGGTTGATCATACTGGTAGTGTTTTTTGTAATATAAAATAAATGTAACTTTATGTACGGTAAGAGACAAGGTGCCAATATCTGTATTTAAAGAGTTTGGCCCATCTCACACATTGCTGGTATATCGCTAGGATATGCCACCAAAGTCAGATAGGTGCCTGTCCCACCTCTGGGACCCACACCTATTTCTTGAATGGGTCCCCTAAAGTAAATGGAGAGGGCAAGTATGACCACCCTCCATTCACTGCGGTGGAGGTTCTGGAAAAAAGACAGCTCTTTTCAGAACTGCCATGGGAATGAATGGAGTGCGTGCCATGTAACCCCTTTAATTGTAAGCCCAGTAACAAAAATTACATTGAGTACCATGAATAATTAGCTTCCGTATGTCAATGTATACTTTTATACACAGTGGTAAACACAGGCAATTAACTTGATGCCAACAAATCTATTGTGCAGCAGAGATGGCTAAAAAATGCTCAAATCTACAGTTGTCATTAAATGAAAAATATGTATTCATGCGGTACTTGAATAGCAATTAAGCCGCCTATACATTTTGTCTAAAAGCCATTTAATGTGTGGATTTTATGTCAAGGGCATTATTGTGCTGGTAGCTATTTTTGGCAGATAAAACATGCCTCAAACATAAATATTCAATTATCTCCCATTTAGCACAAATAATTTTGCAGCAAGCACTTTCACTGCATAAACAAACTGCTGATATGAAGAACAACTGAAAAAACTGCTGTAAAAAGATAATGCTTTTTGCAGTATCAAATTATTAATGTGGATATATTAAAGCAAGAAGAAATAGACATCCCACTATAGAGCTCACAATCAAACACCTTACAGGAGGTGATCTTTATCCCTTGGTGCTTTTCTTCTAAGGATTCTGCTTTGCATTGTATTTAAAATAAGAAATATAAAAAAAGCAAACAAGACTTATATATATCAAAAATAAAAAGACCCTGCTAAAAATCTCCATAAACAGATGGTCTATTTAACCCCTTCAGGACCCTACAATTTTTCACCTTAAAGGGTTTCTGTCATCACGTTTTGACATTATAAGCTGTCTGACATTAGCTATGTGCTAATGTCAGAGCAGCTTGATAATGTCTTTTTTACAAAAATCCGATTTATATTCGGGCTAAAAAACGTACTTTTATAATATGTAAATTAGCCTCTAGGAGCGGGGGGGCGTTGCCCTGCTCCTAGAAGCTCCGTGCGGCAACCTGCTGGCACGCCCCTTCTTACTTTGAGTGATAGTGCCGGGCAGCGATCCTCCGGCACTGTCTCCTTGTGAAATCCAGGGCCTGCACGGCCGCTCTGTATTCGGCGCAGGCGCGGTGAGCAGAGGACAGCAGGCACCAGCGTCTTCTGCTCACCGCGCCTGCGCCGAATACAGAGCGGCCGTGCAGGCGCGGATTTCATAAGGAGACAGTGCCGGAGGTTCGCTGCCCGACACTGTCACTCAAAGTAAGAAGGCGTGCCAGCAGGTTGCACACGCATGACTCTAGGAGCAGGTGAATGCCCCTCCTGCTCCTAGAGGCTAATTTACATATTATAAAAGTACGTTTTTTAGCCCGAATATAAATCGGATTTTTGTAAAAAAGACATTATCAAGCTGCTCTGACATTAGCACATAGCTAATGTCAGACAGCTTATAATGTCAAAACGTGATGACAGAAACCCTTTAAGGAAACCTTAACCTTTTTAGCAAATCTGACATGTATCACTTTATGTCGTAATAACTTTGGAACGCTTTTACTTATCCAGGCTATTTTGAGATTCTTTTCTCGTCACATATTGTACTTCATGACAGTGGTAAATTTGAGTCAAAATATTTAATTTTTAAGAAATACCAAATTTGCAAAAAAGTTGGAAAAATTAGCAAATTTGCTAATTTCTATTTCTCTGCTTTTAAAATAAATCGTAATACCTCCAAAAATAGTTATTACTTTACATTCCCCATATGTCTTCTACTTCATGTTTGGATCATTTTGAAAATTACATTTTATTTTTTTGGGACGTTAGAAGGCTTAGAAGTTTAGAAGCAAATCTTAAAATTTTTAAGAAAATTTCCCAAACCCAATTTTTAAGGACCAGTTCAGTTATGAAGTCACTTTGTGGGGCTTACATATTAGAAACCACCCATAAATCACCCCATTTTACAAACTTTGTTAACCCTTTAGGTGTCCCACGAGATTTTTTTTAGTAGATTTTACATTTTAATCATTTTTTTCTGCAACACATCAAGGGTTAACAGCCAAACAAAACTCAAAATCTATTACCCTGATTCTGGAGTTTACAGAAACACCCCATATGTGCTGAAAAACTAATGTATGGGCACACAGCAGGCTTCAGAGTGGAAGGAGCTCCATATGGCTTTTGGAGAGCGGATTTAGCTGGAATGGTAATTGGGAGCTTTGTCGCATGTGAAGACACCCTGAGGTGGCCCTACAGTGTAAACCGCCCAAAAGTGACCCCATTTTGGAAAGGACACCCCTCAAGGAATCTTTAAAGGTGTAGGGAGCACTTTGACCTCAAAGGTGTTTCCTAGAATTAAGAAACACTTGGCAGTGAAAATGAAAAATTGCAATTTTTTTTCTAGAAAAAGTTGCTTTACATCCACATTTTTCACTTTTCCAAAGGGTAACAGGACAAAATGCACCCCACATTTTGTTCCCCATTTCCCCCCAAATACGGCAACACCCTATATGTGCTAAAAAAATGATGTATGGGTGCACAGCAGGGATCTAGAGTCAAACAGCAAAATATGGATTTTGCTGACCTGAATTTACAGACATGGATTTTAGGTGCCATGTCGCATTTAAAAAAATTCCCCAGAAATTAAAAACTACAAGAAGTGACCCCATTTTGGAAAGTCCACCTGAACATTTTAAGGGGTGTAAAGGGCACTTTTCACCTAACAAGTGTTTCACAGAAATGAATATGTAGTGTTGCTGAAAAGTGGATCTGTAAGCTATGCGGATTAAATCAGAGATATAAGGTTGTGAAACTACAGGGTACGTCATGGATGGAATTAAATTAATACTCCATGGATGAGTGGTAGATTTTAAAACACTCCTGCATGGACAGGCCAGGTTTTTCAGGGTAGGTTTCACAGTGGTAAATGGTGTATTTCCTTATACCACTTTTGGAACACACCCTGCATCTTTTTGGGGTCCTTCCCTTCCTTGCTGTCTGGGAGACTTGACCTGGAAAATATTGCCCTGGTACAATACGGGCACCATGACTTCCTGAAGTACTGGCTTTGAAAAATTAGGGTCTTGATACCACCTCTTGGAACTGAAGGAAAGTTCCTGTGTGGCCTGAAGATTGAAATAGAATGTAAGCATTGCACATTGCCATCTGTACCATGTGTACGGCCAGCTTTTTGTACGACACTTTCGTTTTTCGTGTGGCACTGTAGGGCTTCAGAAGTTGATCTGAAAGATCTACCCTCCCATGTGCCTGTTGTAGTCCAGGATACAAACTGGTATGGGGGTAATGGTTGTGGTACCTTGTACAGGAGCAGGGGAGCTGGTGTTAGTGTGAATGGTGGTCCATACAAGGACTTCCCTCTTGTCCTTGTGCATAACCACCAGCATGTTCTCATGGAGGAGAGCCCTGCTTTCACCCATTATTGGTGGTTGCCCTACCAGGGATATAGGGAGGCCTCTCTGATATTTGAGCACTGTTCTGCAAGCCACAGTACCGCTGACAGTTAGGGACATGAATAGGGGTATATACTGGTATAATAGTTAGCCACATAGAGGTGGTAACCCTTATTGATCAGTGGGTGAAGAAAGTCTCACACGATATTCCCACTAACTCCTAGGATGGGAGGGCATTCTGGGGGTTCTATCCGGGAATCTTTCCCTTCGTAAATGTGGACCTTGTGGGTTATCCCGGAGCTACTCTCACAAAGCTTGTAAATCTTTATGCCATACCTTGCCATTTGCTAGGCAGGTACTGGCAGAATCTAATCCTCCCTTTGAAAAGTAATAGGGACTCATCTACACTGACATTTTTATCAGGGTTGTACACCACAGCAAACTTGGTGTTAAAGTGGTCAATGACAGGCCTAACCTTGAACAGACGGTCAAATGTTGTGTCGTTTTTGGGGTGGGCACTGTGCATTGGGGTCCAACCTAGGGGTCTAGTGTATGGCAATGAAGGATTCTGATCAATAAATTGCTGGGTGTATAAATTTGTTTGGGCCACCATTAAATTTACAAAACCTTCAGAGAAGAAGATTTTGAAAAAATCTAGTTCAGTGAAGCCCGCACAGTCTATCTGTATTCCGGAGCTGCCCTCAAAATCCTGAATTTGGGACTGATATCAGTCAGGGGGTGTGGTCCATATGGGCTTACTCTGGGGGGCTGCCTCTGCATCCTCTTCTCCCTCACTGGCAGACTTAGTATCGGAGGCAAGCATGGCGTATGCCTCTTCAGCTGAGTATACTCGTTGGTACGGACGGGCCATTTCTATTTTATTGGGTTGACGTGTGAAATGTGTAAACCTTTATTTAGTGTGAGGGGTGTGTATGTTGTATTTTCACACGTGAATGTGCTTGTAATAAATTTGAAATATAGAGAAAAGAAGTAGAGAAAAAAAGTTTTAAAAAAATTTGCAGGATGCACGCACACTCAAAGATGTTGCGTGCATACAAAAATCTACATTAACACTACCTAACTAAAATTAAATTCTATATATATTGTGATGATGTGAACAGTAAAGTGTGTGGTAGTCGAATGGTGGGGGTGTGTATCTCACCTGGTGCTTCAGTTTCACTGAAATCCAGAAAAGTGCTGCTTCAGTAAGACGTAGCTTACTGGAAATTGTTTGGCTAAGGTTGGATGGGCTTGATTTCTTTGGACTGGGAGTCAGGTTGGTAGTGGGAGTCTCTCAGTCCACAACCCTAATACATTACAGGTTCCCTGGAACCAGGTGAAGCCAGCTGGGTAATCAGGGAGGGATAAATCAATCCTCTCTGTGTGTGTCAGGAAAAAGTGTGTGAAGGAAAGCCAGGGAGGCTCTGAGCAAGGTCTCAGCTGTGGTACAGCGATCCCTTACAATTGTTGGAGGGTGGGGGCAAGTTGTCCATGAGAGAAGGGAAACAACAGTCTGTTGCTATGGATAACGACAAGAGAGCAGGTGCTGCGGAATCCTGCTGTGGTGGAGTTAAAGGGGCGGAAGTTTTATTTTTTGTCTAGTGGAGCAGGTGCTGCTCATAAGAGTGTGGACTATTTTGCTGTGGAGCAAGTAAAACTGCAGTGAATTTAAAAGACCAGAAGCATAGTAAAAGAAATTGACCTGAGAAAATGGCTGCAAGATTGTGGAGCCCATGGGAAAAGTCCTGCGAGCTGGTGGTCGAGGAGATCCCACTGGGGGTTGATCTAGACTCCCGCCAACAGGTGTCTCGGGTCATGCCCGAAGTACTGGACTTTCTAGAGAGGGGGCCAGAGACAGATGCCACCGTGTCTCTGATCTTTGTAACAGAATATGGCTCTGTGCAATGGAAGCTCTTAAAATGTGAGACCATAGAAGTGGAATTTGTCCTTAGCAAGGACTTTCTATTGTTTGGGCAGTTGTGGAGCAGAGTTCTGGATGAACAGCAGAAGTATGCCGTTACCAAGTGCAACCGTCGGGAAGACAAAGAGGTGGTGAGCCGTGAGGTTCTCAGGAGTACATATCTTCCCTGCGACTATGCACAGAATCCTTAAGGGGCGGCTGGAGTGACAGTCCGGAAAAAGACAAGGCGTCTCCGGTTGCAACTACTGCATTGAGGAGAAGGGTGATGACCGTGCTGGAGATATTCCTTGACTACCCTTATCTTCCGTGAGTGTTGAGTCAGTGATGACATTGGGTTAGACTGTTCCAGTTGATAATTTTGTGGCAGTCCCAGTGACTTAAAACCTGCGGTAGTTGCTACCTGCCGGTGAGTAATAAAGTGCTACGGCGAGAAAATGTCTAAAAAATGAGTGACTATAGGAAAAATGCTGTGTCTGAACAGGCGGGTAAGCCTGTTGCAGTTGCTCTCTCGCAGGAATCTGCAGGGGAGAAGGTCAATGTGTTGTCTAAAGTGCCTGAGACCAAGGCTAGATTTGGGATGGAGAAAATCAGAGAGGTAGAATGATGAATGTTCAGGACAATTATGTGAACACTGTGGACTATCCGGTAGTCCTCACGGAGGATGAGACCATTGTGTGAACAGAGACGGATGGACTTGGTGTTGCAAATAGGCTCATGCATGACTTAATGTGGGGCAATGGAGACACTACTGTAGAAAGTAATGAAGCTTCTACAGAACCTGTACCTGTCCCTTTAAATGAAGGTGTAAGGGAAATGCAGATAGAAAGAAATGGTTTAAGTTAAATGACCATTGGAAACAATGGTGCACACAAGGTGCCAAGTGAAGGTGCAGAGTTTGTTGAAATGTATAATTATAATGTGGATCTATGTACAAGAGGTGATGAGGATGCCAACCCTCTTCCTTTGCAGGCTGTGATTGGGGAAGAAGCTCCCCCTCTTTGTAAAAATGTATACAGTAAAAACATGCTGATTGATGTGAGAGCTCACAGCTGAGGGAACCCATTGTGAAAAAGGTGCAAGGGAATGGGGTAGTCCTAGAGAGTCTACCACACATACTAGAGGTGGATATGCAGTCTGCACAGGTTTCTATGCTTAATAAAATGTCCACAGGTGGGGATTAGCTCATTCGGTGCCCCTAGAGGACAGGATTGAGAATGACACGAGTGGTATATAGGATGCATGTGCTGTGAACGATAGCAACTCGAGAGAGAGAGGCTGTCATGTCGAGGTCTTGCCAAACTAAAGTGGTTACTAGTAGTGATCAGATGACAGTTATATCTGACAAGACGAGAGTTCAGTCGGGTAACGTCAGTCTAGTGTCTGAAGCTCCTATCCAGACAGTCGAAGATGACAGGACAGTATAGCTGCAAACAGGAGGCTGATCTCTCTCTTTCTCCACACAGTCCCTAGATATGATAGAGAAGGAACTGTTGTCACAGAGTCACCGTAGAAGGCTGAAGAAGGGTCAAAAGAGATGAGTGAACTGAAAGGTCTACCGCCTGGTGTCCGGGGGAAGGGAAAAGACTTCAGAAAGACACACAAGTCTATAATAGACATCAACAATGGGCTTGAAGAGTACCTGGGTGGAAATTCCACAGAGTGTCTAAGGAAGAATGGTGGTACTCCTACAACTGCTGTTACACCAGAACAGAGTGAAGAGCAGCTAGAACAGAAGGCCCAAGAGTGGGGCGCTGCTTACAAGCTGGTGTGAAAAACTAAGAAGAAGACCAAGGCCCTCTCCTTGGCTAGAACCCTTGAAAAAGTGCTTGAGGAATGTGCCGAATTTAAGAGGCAGAACAGTCAACTCAGAGCAGAGATGGAGGATCTCATGAGCTCAAAGGAGGACGTCGAGAAGAACGTCTGTGAGTTGGAGAAGTCTCAGCGTGCTCTCGTGCGGCAGGTGAAAGAAAAGTAGAAACCTGAAGAGTAGGATTCTCTAAAAGAGGCCTAGACGGCAGAGTCTGTTAAGAATGGGTCTGGAGATGGTGGCGTAACGGTACCGACCGAGGCAGAGAAGTTGGATGATCTTTCTGCTGAATTCATTGATGGGGCTGATGTGGATGCAGAATCCCCGAGACTCGTGGTGGTGTGTAGCCAAAACTTGGTCATGCCAGACATTCCTTCAGGCAGCAGTCTGCTGGGGAAGACATACGAGGAGACCGACGCCCACCATGCAGATGCTGTCTACTGCTCTCAGGTGGCTATCCTAGAGCCTGCACGAGTGGAGAACAGTTTCCGGAGTGAGCCTCTGGAGGGATTGCTAGAAGATGAAGAGTCTGATACGGACTCCAGTGTCCCCAGTACTTCCACACCTTGATGAGAAAGAGGAGGAGTTAAGAAGTAAAGTATATGATGCCGTGACCGAGAAGGATGAGAAGGCTAATCAAGTGAATGAAGATTACAAAAGAGACTCAAAGGCTGAAGAAGCTAAGGCCGATGAGTTGGAGTGGGAGAAATCCTGGGATGTTCCAGAGACCAAAGATAAGGATAAAAAAGAGTCTGCTGAAGTGGGAAGTGCCACTGAAGAAGCAGAAGACTCTGAAATTGGAGCCAAACCTGATTTAGCCCCTGTGGGGAGTAAAGGAAAAAGTAGGATGCCATCTGTTGATAAAATAAAAAGACAAAAAGAGGTGAGTCGTAGGAAGCGTGCTCAGTTGAAGCAGTTGTGTAAGAGAGAGAAAAAAATTAGAAGAGAGTGTCTGCCTGTCAAATGGACACAGGAACCTCTTAGACAGTCTGAGTGAAAAACCGAGCTCTGATAGCATGGGTCTGGCAAAATAAAGGGAAGCCTGTGACGCTGACCACATCTTCCAGGGGGAACGTTGAGCTGGAAGGTGACAAGATAATGCAGATGCCATGTCATGAGCATCCGGTTGGTATATGTTGTTTACCCCCACAGGTTTGAACAGAGGGGGGGAAATATGTGATGATGTGAACAGTAAAGTGCGCCGTAGTCATATGGTGGGAGGGTGTATCTCATCTTGTGGTTCAGTTTCACTGGTTGAGATAGCTGAAATCCAGAAAAGTGCTGCTTCAGTAAGGCATAGCTTGCTGGAGATTGTTTAGTTAAAGTTGTATGGGCTGGATTTCTTTGGACTGGAAGTCAGGTTGGTAGTGAGAGTCTCTCAGTCCACACCCTAATACATTACAGGTTCCCTGGCCCCAGGTGAAGCCAGCTGGGTTAATCAGGGAGGGATAAATCAATCCTTTATTTAGTGTGAGGGGTGTGTATGTTGTATTTTCACACGTGAATGTGCTTGTAATAAATTTGAAATATAGAGAAAAGAAGTAGAGAAAAAAAGTTTTAAAAAAAATTTGCAGGATGCACGCACACTCAAAGATGTTGCGTGCATACAAAAATCTACATTAACACTACCTAACTAAAATTAAATTCTATATATATTGTGATGATGTGAACAGTAAAGTGTGTGGTAGTCGAATGGTGGGGGTGTGTATCTCACCTGGTGCTTCAGTTTCACTGAAATCCAGAAAAGTGCTGCTTCAGTAAGACGTAGCTTACTGGAAATTGTTTAGTTAAAGTTGTATAGGCTGGATTTCTTTGGACTGGGAGTCAGGTTGGTAGTGAGAGTCTCTCAGTCCACACCCCTAATCCATTACTGGTTCCCTGGCCCCAGGCGAGGCCAGCTGGGTTAATCAGGGAGGGATAAATCAACCCTCTTTGTGTGTGTCAGGAAAAAGTGTGTGAAGAAGAGCCAGCAAGGTCGCAGCTGTGGAGGGCTGAGGGGCCACAGGGCTAGGTGCTAGCCACAACGTTTGGTTGGACGATGTTACAGCCAGGAGGCTGCTGAGTGAGTAGCTGACAAATCTGCATCTGGTTCCAGGTGTGAACAGCACTATAGAGGTGAGATAGGGAATACCTCAGTTTAGTGAGAGCCCAGCCAGGCAGGTGTTTATTTTGTATTGTGTTATATTTTTAGTGTGATGTTCACAAAAAAATGCACAGTTAGGACATTAAAACAGTAGTCAGTAGTATATTATGAGAATGACCCTCAAAAGTACAGCGATCCCTTACAATACGTATAAGAGAGAAAAAAAAATATCTGCACATAACCTGAGCAGACCGGTCAGAAAAATAGATGTTTCTGCTCAGCAGGTGCATTATGCACGCACAAAGATGTTACATGCGTGTAAAAATCTACACTAACACTACCTAACTAAAATTGATTTCTATATACATGTATATGGAAATTTATATAAACCTATCCAAATAAAAAAAATTAATAAAATCTGCACAGTAAACTGAGCAGACCGATCAGAAAAATGGATGTTGCAGAACGCACGCGGCCTTACCCTCCCGGTAAAAGCAGCCATGGTGCCCCGATTCCTGCCCCAGCACCCGGCGGACCTTGGTCCTTAAGTCACATCCAGCTGCGCCGTACATGTACGGCGCGGCTCCTTAAGGGGTTTAGGACTGCACCCTGCCTAAGCTTCATCCAAGGCATTGAACTTAGTCAACAAGAATGCTTCTCTGTATTGATGAGGGTCAAACACCACAATACGATGGGTCTATACATGGTCATATTTGGCTTGGTTATTTTACCTTGTCATGTTCCAAGGTTGGTTAAAAAGTCAGATTTCTGGGGAGCCACTTCCAGAAGGTGGCGCTAGTGAGATGGTTTTCTTTTCCTGGGAGATATCTTTTTCCATGTTAATTTGTCCAACATTCTGCCGGAGATTCATCAAGACAGGCTCATAGCTGCTGTAGATTTCAGTCTTCATTTACGCCAGGACACTGGCATAAAAGATTTTTAAATGTGCCATGATCCCCTTCTCTAAATGTGGTGAGGACAGCATAGAAATGCTACTTGCGATTAAATTTAGTCACCATGATATTTAAAAAGTCACAAACATGAAAGGATTAAGAATTTTCTTTTCTCTAGAAAAATGGCATATAGAGATCATAATTCTCCCCCTCTGTGATTATTTCATTATATACTGTATATATACAGTGGTCAAAGCTTTATTTTCAATAAGGTGCTGTAATTCCTTACTTCCATTTATTTAAAAAAGAAATCTACTATACAAACAGGGAATGCTAAAAAAAAAAAACTAAAAAAAAAAAAAACCTAACCAATGCTCCCCTGTTAAATTCAACAAGGATCCAGTGGCACAACTTCTGTGGTCCTCGATAGTCTTTGTTTACTTTATACCAATTACTGCCATCTAGTTGTAAATAGCAGCATCACCACTGATGCCAGTGATTGATTACGATTGGCTGAATGTACAGCATGTCATACCTACAGCAAAGGAAGGAGGGAGGGGGGCACTGAAGCAGTAATGTTGGAACAGCTTTTCAATGATAACATTCCTGCTGCCTGAAGTCACCACTAGGTGGAGTTACACATGGCTACATATGAAAAGGATTCAATGAGAATAGAAAGTTGACTGTAGAAAGAATTGACTAGATTCCAGAGTAATAGCAGCATGCAGTGATGAATATAGAGAGGTGTTTGAATGAAGTCAAAAAGGGATAGTGATAAGCGAAAGGATAATCTTAGGATTGTGCTACCTTGGTGTACCACCAGTGAACTAGTAAAGAGGCTTCTACTGACCCTGATAGCTCAAGCACCTTAAACTTACATAGATGCATTGTTACGATAAATAGTTAGTATGATTAAAAAATTATAAATAAGTCCATCAAGTTGATCCAAGGTATTTATGAAGATGTGAATTTTAGGAAAGGTGAGTGAGAACTTGACTTCATTAATCATATTTAATTCTAAGAATTAATCTAAGCCTTTTTTTAAACCGTCAAATGTTGCTAAAATTCTCATCTCCTAAGGTGGACTTTTTTCTTCTCCAGGTGGAGGCAGTGCCCCCTTGTCTTTGAGGGATTTTACATGGAATGGCTTTTTGCCATATTGTTTAAATGAGACATTTATATATGTGGGTTAATCAGGTCCCCCTTAAACACATCTGCTCAAGACTAAATAAATAATATTTACTGTATTTACATGCAATAATCCCCTCCACAACATGAAAAAAAAATTATCGCTGCTGCTATTGCTCGTCCCCATACAAAATCATTGTTCCTGGGCAGCAGAGTACTGTTTAGGTGGCACAATCTCCTACCTGGGATCAATGATTAATTTAATTTATTTCTCCACACAATTGGAATTTTATTCCGAAAGGTCTAAAAATGTCAGGGCTATGGAAGGGTTCCAAACAAAAGACCCAGAGACAGTCTAATAGATAGGAAGGTGAACCTAGTTCATCTGCTGCAACATTTATAATTAATCTGTTAAGTTATACATATCAGACTCATTGTCAACAGGCTGTGTAATATATAGGCGTGTTTTTCAATTTTATCTTCTGAGCCATTCATACTTCATCTGTTACTACTAATTCAGTTACTGTACATAGTGGCCAGCAGACAGGAACAAAAGGAACAAGTAATGGCAAAAATGCTGTAGCCAACCAACTAGCAGTACAAGAATTAATGGTGGTAGTAGCAGCAGGCCTAAGCTGCCATGAACAACCTCTGTGCCCTCACCTATCCTGCAACTGCCTCTTTCTTTTGATGATCCTTCTGCTCAGGAAGCAATGGATGCTGCCGGTTCAGCTCCATTTTCAGTGAGGAAGAGCTTAGTGAGGGACAGTCAGCAGCTGCAGGCCAGCACATACTTGGAGGAGTTATGCATATGGGAAGGAATAATGCAAGTCACCACTACATACTAAATGATAAAACACTCGGTAACACTGACATGGAAAAGGATCTAGGAATTTTAATAAACAGCAAACCAAGCTGCATAAACCAGTGTCAGGCATCTGCCGTCAAGGCCAAAAAGATAATGTGCTGCATCAAAAGGGGCATAGACGCCTGTGATGAAAACATAGTCCTACCACTTTACAAATCGCTTGTCAGATCACACATGGAGTAATGTGTACAGTTCTGGCTCCTGTGAACAAGGCAGACATAGCAGAGCTGGAGAGGGTTCAGAGAAGAGCAACTAAAGTAATAACTGGATTGAGGCAACTACAGTACTCTGAAAGATTATCAAAATTAGGGTTATTCACTTTAGAAAAAAGATGACTGAGGGGAGATCTAATAACTATGTATAAATATATTAGGGGTCAGTACAGAGATCTCTCCCATCATCTATTTATCCCCAGGACTGTGACTGTGATGAGAGGACATCATCAGCGTCTGGAGGAAAGAAGGTTTGTATACAAACATATAAGAGGATTCTTTACGGTAAGAGCAGTGACACTATGGAACTCTCTGCCTGAGGAGGTGGTAATGGTAAGTACAATAAAGGAATTCAAGAGAGGCCTGGATGTATTTCTGGAGAATAATAATATTACAGGTTATAGCTACTAGAGATGGGTCGTTGATCCAGGGAGTTATTCTGATTGCCTGATTGGAGTCGGGAAGGAATTTTTGTATTCCCCTTAAGTGGGGTAAATTGGCTTCTACATCACAGTTTTTTTTTGCCTTCCTCTGGATCAGCTAGAATGATGACAGACCGAACTGGATGGACAGATGTCTTTTTTCGGCCTTATGTACTATGTTACTATGAGAGGCCCAATTATGACAGTCAGGTGGGAGCACATGTTGCGAGTGGTCAGGGAGATGGCCATGAGACGGTGAGGGTGACATAAGTGACAAACGGACATTACTGGGAAGTGACGGTGGCAGCAGGCCCGTGAAACAGCAGCAGGATAGCAGCATGCCAATGAGCCAGTAAGGTGGAATGGGAGATCTGGAGCAAAATGTGCCCAAGGTAGAGTAGTCTGCTACCTGTCAGGAAAACAACTAGCGGTGCACAGGTTCATAAACGCAGTGGCCGTCAGTCAGCATGGAGTGTTGGGGGTAAAATGTAATTTTTGGCAGAGTGAGAATTTTTTATCAAGTTTCTAGACGACGTTAGCGTGACAATATGCAGGATATGTGGACAGAAGGGGAAGCGCGGTCAGGGTGCTAATGTTGGTACCACAGCTCTTCGTCAATACATGAAGTGTCACCATAAAGGGGCCTGGGAAAACCGTGGCACTAATGTAGCATTACAGCCTGATGCCGAAAGCGCAGCATCTCCCATACACCTTCCCCAGCAGTCAGGGCTACACATCCTTAGCAGAAAAAAACTGTTGTTCCTTCCCTTCTTCTATTGCTTCTGGTGCTCATCCTCCTGAAGTATGTGGGCACTCCTCCAGAGGTGCGGAAGGTGAACGTGCACCTGGCCAAATTGCTGGTACTACAGTCCCTCCCTTTCCTTGTGGTGGACTCTGCACATTTCAGAGAACTGATGACTTGTGCCTACCCAAGGTGGAGCGTACCAAGATATCATTACTTCTCCAAAAAAGCTATACCAGGCCTGCACACATATGTTGAGCAGAAGGTGGGCCAGTCCTTAAGCCTCTCAGTGTCTAGTACAGTTCATGACAGCACTGACTTGTGGAGCTGTAATTATGGCTAAGGACAACAATACAACAATATATAATTTCTGCATTGTAATTGTGGGATTTCTGTGCCACTGTCCTCCTCTGCTTCCTCATCCTCCACTTTGTTCTCAGCTTTCACTGTAGGCACAGTTCAGAGTGATGCACCCGCATACCGCCTATGCAAAGCATAGCGTTATCATGTGGTTCTGCACCTGGCCAGCCCGGGCAAATGGAGTCAC
The DNA here is from genome assembly GCA_033119425.1 of Bufotes viridis. Taxonomy (NCBI): domain Eukaryota; kingdom Metazoa; phylum Chordata; class Amphibia; order Anura; family Bufonidae; genus Bufotes; species Bufotes viridis. The sequence continues at coordinate 538,163,046 of CM065590.1, read as the reverse complement.
ACTGGGGAGTAACTACTCCGTGTCATCAAGCAAAAAATAGAATCCGGGCTGGCTCCTCGCAAACTGGAGAAAGGAACTATGGTCACCAATAACAGAAAGAGCATTCTGTCTACATTGCATTAGAGAAAGCTGATCCATGCGCACTGCATGGCATATGTCTTCAATCGGTTGTCACCTGGTTCCTGATGTTTTCCACCCAACTACAAGATGTCTTGAAAATGTCAACGAAACTGTGCATGCACTTCAACCACTATTACCGTGCAAAACATGCCCTTGAGCTGCAAAGGCAGAATGGCGCCTCCCTAGATCTCATCATATGCAATCTGTGACTAATTTCTTGGTGATGCAGACAAACAGAACTACTCCCCAGTGTAACTTTGCCGTTAAACAGTGGCAGTTCATGCGTAACATGTGCCGTTTGCTCAGGTCCTTTAAGGAGGACATTTTATTTGTGAATTAATGATTTTGTCATGCACCAAATATCCTCAGCAGCAGGGTGTTACAAACTTACCTGTCCAGGATACAGTGGCGAGTTCTCCAGCTTCAGCATGACTATGCTGGGAGAAACATGCTGCTAAGACACGCCCCCTGGTGACCCAACAGCATCATTAGCAAAAGATACAATGCTTTTTCTCGCCATAGCAGGTGTGCGCTGGAGGAGACTAGCAGTGGGCTGATTGCTCAGCTGATCTATTCCTGTGTGCTAGTGTTGTGACTAATAGAGTGCTGACTCATGACTTTTCAGGTTCTGATCCTGGGACTCGGTGGTCTAGTTAAACCCCTTCCTGATAAGGAGCTACCACTGCAAGAGGAGTTGGAGGTGGAGGAGCAAGAAGATGATGATGAAGATGCTGGCCAAAATGGCAACCTGTATGCTTGCTTGCTTACGCAGTGACAGGCATATCGTTGACATCAAGTAGTCTGATGACTATTGCATAGCCATACTTTTAAACAATCACTAACAAGGGAAAATGGGGGAATGTTTTCCCCTTGTAGAAAGGGAGGAAAAATGATGTTATTACCAGGAAACACTGTGTACACAGCTTGCTGCAGCTTATGGCACGCATATGCCTGCCGCCAATATGTTTAAAAGAGAGCCCCCTGTCTGTCCCCCACAGAGTCGACCCCCCCCCTCACGCCACCACAAGCAGAAGAAGCCACAGCAGCAGCTATTTCAGTCTTCTCAACATAATGAAACAATTTTTCTATGTGCCACACCAGGCTGAGGCCAGTCAGCAAGCCGACAGCTTCATCCTCAACATCTAGGTTTAGGTTTACCTATATTCTGGCCAGTCTCTGATGCATTCCCTGTTCCCTGACCCCATGGATTTCTAGGCATGCAGACTGGGACAGCACTCTCTCTTTCTTCTTTCTTGCCCAGCCTCCTGTGTCATCTCAGGGAAAGGGTTTTGAGTGCCGCAGGGTGCGTGATGACACCCAAACGAACCAAATTGCCCATGGCCAGTGTCCAAAACATCACTTTTGTCCAAATGAACCAAGCATGTATTCAGGAAAATGTTCACACTCCTCCGGCTTACTGCAATGAATTTATCTAGTTTTGCTAGTGGTGCTCCATCTTGTCCCTGTTGCCACTGCTGCTACTTTCCTACCATCATGTTCTGTACAACTGCTGCTGCCGCCGCAGTTGTGGCACTGCTGCGACCAGCCCACCATCACTTTCTGTATGGTTGCTGCTGCTGCCACGATCTTACCACTGCTGCATCCTGTCTACCATCACAATCTTTATGGCTTCTGCCACCGCCGCCCTCATGCCATTGCTGTGACCTGTATGGCTGCTGCTGCCGCCCCAATTGTGCCACTGTTGTTATCTACCCACTATCACTTTCTGTACGGCTGCTGCTGCCGCTACCATCTTACCACTACTGCATTATGTCTACCATCACAATCTGTATGGCTGCTGCTGCTGCCTCCATCATGCCACTGCTGCATCCTGATTGGCTGCTGCTGCCGCCCCAATTGTGCCACTGCTACAACCTACCTACCATCACGTTTTGTACAGCTGCTGCTGCTGCCATCATGCCACTGCCGCAGCCTGCTGACCATCATCTTCCATAAGGCTGCTGCTGCCTCCATCATGTTGCTGCCTTTGTGCTAACATGAACCATGTAGCTGCTGCAGCCGCAGCATTTTATCCCATAACACCACGTGTATTTAAACATCATCTGTCTCTGATAAGGGACAATTTTTGGAATGTGAAAAAGCAGAGGACATGTTACGGTATAGGGTGTTTTTAACACACTGTATGTTAACACAGTCAAACGTGCATTTATCCACAGCTATGTATGTCAGCGTCACTCAGACATCATTCACCATCGCTGTCATTGCGTTCAAGAGCTTTGGGGGAGGGGTGAATTCATTAAAAAATCACGCTCCGAAAAGACCTATCAAGTTTTCCTAAATATTCAGATTCCTAGTAGGCTAGAGGGTGTTATACAGTATACCAACTTTCAGGGCAATTGTAGCAACTTCAGTTTGGGCCAAATCGATTCGGGTCCGAACCAAACCCAAAATGAATCTTGAGTGCTCCTCTAATCTCTAAGGACTCTTTCACACAAGTTTTTTTTGCAAGTGTACGGGCCGTTTTTTGTGTTCCGTATACGGAACCATTGATTTGAATGGGTCCGCAAAAAAAAAGGAAGGTACTCCATATGCATTCCATTTCTGTTCCGTTAAAAGATAGAACTTATCCTATTCTTGTCCGCATCACAGACAAGGTTAGTACTGTTCTATTAGGGTCCAGATGTTCTATAAAAAAGGAATGCACACGGATGCCGTCCGTTTTTGCGGATCTGTTTTTTGCAGACCACAAAACCATACGGTTGTGTGAAAGAGGCCTAATCCAGAGGATCGTCATCATTTCAAAAATCTCCGAAAACCCTTTTTTCTACAATATATTTATCTTGTGTGTGTGCATGTAGTTAATTTTATGTTGGGGGATGATTGTAGGGCGTTTCTACTTGACAGTTTGTGAGTTGCAGCAGCCAAAGCCGAAAAGTTAAACTATTCCAAAAAGTGCATATCAACCTCCATTATTTCAAGTACAAAGCTAAATTACTGGCACTGATACATGTACAGAAAAGTAGATGAGGCACAAATTACGGTCAATTGACTGATTCAATGAGACCGGCGGCTATATTCATTGTGTTTGTCAGACCACAGACAGGTCACTTTCTCATTGTGTAATAAATTAACCTTCCAGGATAACTGATATTTCTGCACAAACAGTACTACTTAGCTTGTATGGTTTGCAGAGAATTAAGATATATAAATAAAAATAGACTTGGCCTGCTGGAATTAGGACGCATGCACATGTGAAGATGTATGGCAGTACATGGGGTCCGCTATTGATCCATACTACAGGCATAGTCCTGTCTGCCTTATGGTGTTCTGTGGAGCAGGCACATAACTACAATCATATGTAGTACCCCAAACCTAAGGTACTCCAATTAGTTTATTGTTATGCATTGTATTTCACTGTTTGTTTCCTGGATATCACTACCAGTAAGGAAGGTATGGAAAAGGTTGGCAGGAACAGGTTTAATCATCCGGCTTCTCACCTCTTGGGAATAGTGAGCAGGTCCTGCTTCCTGCTTCCTGCCAAGGAGGAAGTTCCTGTGTGGCAACGCAGGCCCCATAGAAATGAATGGGGATGCATGAATAATCTGTTTTTAACACATGTAGCGTAGCAACAGTAGAAGGTAATTTCCACAGGAAGTGAGCATTTTCAGTGTGTGGTTCACATACTACCTGTGTGGAGCTGCTTTTTTGGAGAGATTTCAGTCCTTGTTGTGCTGAGCTACAGACAAGATGCCAAGGCAAGCCAGCAAGACTATGGATGTAGAAAAGCTCATTGCGATAGTGCAGGACAGGACCTGCCTTTGGGACAGCAGGTCTGGCGACTACCATGATAGATACAAGAAGGACTGTCGCCTGGGAGAAAGTAGCACTTCCTGCAAATATCCCTTTCAGGGCTCCCACTACCCTCCTCCTTCTCCTACATTAGCCACTCCAACCCAACAATATGGGCACCAATATAGTGGTGAAACATCACCAAGGTCACACCCCAGTTCAGGCTGCTCCACCCCAGCACATTGGACCTTCAATCTGATGTTCCCCTGCCTACACCATCACATTATTACAACTTGTAATGTTGTTTGTGATATATTGTTGTATATTTGATTGACATTGTCAGATCTGACTATATTGGTTGTACTGTTATGTTTTGACTAAAAACAAATTGCTACAGCAAAAATGGTCTTGTTTTTGATGCAAGTAATATACACTATACTTTTCTATACATAAAGTAGTAATGATGAATTATTATATTTGTCATAATGAGGGATTAGTTTATATTTCTCACACATTTTTAGGTATATTTCATGCATGTGAAATATGTAAGCTCGCAACCCACATCAAGGGTCCTCATAGTTTTGCGAGTCCATAATTAAAAAAATAAAAATATATACCAACTAAAAAATTATTCATCACAATACATACAATGTCCAGTAAGCTTGCAGGTCATATATTAAAATTATCTTGCTCAACGTGAAGAGTGCTGAAAAGGAAAAGAATCAGCAGCAGACATGAAATTGTCCCAAAATTGGTTGCGCACTCTCAGTCCTGCTGAAACAGATCTTCCAAGATGAGAATGGTCTCCATGGTCTGTTGCAGACAAGACATCTGCATCATCTTGAGGAATGGCCTCATACAAGTAAATGTAGTTATGGATCACTATACATGCTTTTATAACTCTAATTATATTTTCAAGGGCCACCTGGATGGCCAAAAGTAAAATTCGCCATTTGCTGACTAAGATCCTGAAGGAAAACTCAACAAACCTTCTGGCCCTGCTTAAGCTATAGTTAAATGTCCAACTTTTCTGATCTAATCCTCTCCTGGGAAAAGTAAGCATCAGGTTGGCGATAGGGCAAACCTCTCATCGCCAACTAAAACATATGGGACAGCTGGGCCTGAGGAGCCAGGAAGAGGAGCTGGCTGGCAAGGTTCAGTTGGTTGGACTGAAGCCACCGACTCCTTCGGGAAGCCTGGAAGATGCGAGCATCTGCCGAACTTCCATAGACCCCGATATCTACAATTATAAACCTGTAGTTTGTGTCAGCCAAGGCCAACAAAACTACAGAGAAAAACTGCTTATAATTGTAGAATCGGGACCCTGAGTTTGGTGGCTTCTTCACCCGTATATGCTTCACGTCAAGGGCACCAATACAATTGCGGAATTGTGCCATCTCAAGGAGGCCCTGGGCAATCTGAAGCCACTGCTGCCTTGTTGGCTATGGCGGCACTTCAGCTCGCAAGCGCAACCAAATTGTGGCACAGGTTGCCCTCTCTATCCTTGCTATTGTGGATGTCCCCATATGAAATTCAAAGTGTAAAGCGGAAAAAAAGTTTCCTGTTGCCAAAAATCTGTTGGTACCGAATTTTGGGGTATTCGGGACACGGACCCGAACATTTTCAAAAAAGTTTGGGTTCGGGTTTGTTGTTTGGCGATTTCTTCCCGCTTTCTGAAGGGCTGCACAGCAGCCAATCAGCTAGCGTTTTACTTCTTGCACTAAAAAGCCATCACAGCCATGCCTACTAATGACATGGCTGTGATTGGCCAAGTGCAGCATGTGACCCAGCCTCTATTTAAGCTGGAGTCACGTAGCGCCGCACGTCACTCTGCTCTGATTAGTGTAGGGATAGGACGCAGCTACTATGAGGGCGAGATTAGACAGGGAAAACTCAGCAAAAACACCTGATGAAGTGAGCGATCTACAGATGTAAATCATTCAACTTCTGCTAGTTAATTGCTCACTGGTTTTTAGGCTGCACAGAGCATTTTTCTGTCACTTTTTCTGGGGTGATCGGCGGCCATTTTGTGTCTTGTGGTGCACCAGCACAAGCTGCCACCAAGTCCATCAATCCATCAATACTAGTTTTTTTTTTTTTTGCTATATCCTACATCAGGGGCTTGGCTGTGCTTATTGTCACTCCTAGAAACACAGGATAGAAATTTCTATATTTTATTGAGGGGTTAAATTCAATTACCAAAATAGTAATCCCCTAAATCTGGTGTTCCAGCTGTGGCTAGCCAAGTATAATACTGTCTGGTAAAGGATAGATTATTTATGTGGTGAAATTCAATTGCCTAAATAGCAATCCCCTAAATCTGGTGTCCCAGCAGTGGCTGGCCAAGTTTAATAGTGTCCGGCAAAGGATAGATTTTGTTCTGGGGTGAAATTCAATTGCCAAAATAGCAATACCGTAAATCAGTGGTTTCAGCTGTGGCTGGCTCAGCTCTATAGTGTTTGGCCAAGGATATATTTTTTTCTGGGGTGAAATTCAATTGCCAAAATAGCAATAGCATAAATCAGTGGTCTCAGCTGTGGCTGGCCATGTTTAATAGTGTCCGGCAAAAGATAGATAATTTTCTGGGGTGAAATTCAATTGCCAAAATAGCAATCCCCTAAATCTGGTGTCCCAGGAGTGGCTAGCCAAGTTTAATAGTGTCTGGCAAAGGATATATTTTGATCTGGGGTGAAATTCAATAGCCAAAATAGCAATCCCCTAAGGCCCCTTTCACACAGGCGTTGCGGGTGCACTCCGTCAAACAGTGCGGGTGCGTTGCGGGAATCGCCGCGATTTTTCCCTGCGAGTGCAAAGCGCTGTCATGCGTTTTGCACGCGCGGGAGAAAAATCGGCACTTTTGGTACCCAGACCCGAACCTGCACTTCTTCACAGAAGTGCATGTTTGGGTCAGAAATTGTCCCGCTGGTATTATTTCACATTATAACATAGTTATAATGTAAAATAATACCCTTGGCCATCTTCCTAATGTTTAAACTGGTGCAGAATGGGTTAAAAATAATAAACTAATAATTACTTACCTGTTCCATTTGATCGCAAAGCCCGGCCTCCTCTCCGTTAGCTTGATAGTGGTTAAGGACCTGTGATGATGTCACAGCATCACATGGCCCAATCACCTGCTCCATCACTATGGTGATGGAGCATGTGATGGTCCATGTGACCATGTGACATCATCCAAGGTCCTAACCACTATCCACAGCCTGAGGATAGTGGTTAGGACCTTGGATGATGTCACATGGTCACATGGACCAATCACATGCTCCATCACCATATTGATGGAGCAGGTGATTGGGCCATGTGATGTGACGTCATCACAGGTCCTTACATCTTAGATGCTGCAGGAAAGAGAGGAGAGATCGCGACTACGCGATCAAGTGGCTAAGGTAAGTTAACTTTTATTATTTTTAACCCCTTCCTCATCATTTAACAATGCATTCTTTATTAAGAATGCTATTATTTCCCTTATAACCATGTTATAAGGGAAATAATAAGATTGAGTCCGTTACTAAGCAACAATGCGGGAAAATCGCAACACATCCGCACTTGGTTGCGGATGCTTGCGATTTTCCCGCAGCCCCATTCACTTCTATGGGGCCTGCGTTGCGTGAAAAACACAGAATATAGAACATGCTGCGATTTTCACGCAACGCAGAAGTGATGCGTGAAAATCACCGCTCATGTGCACAGCCCCATAGAAATGAATGGGTTAGGATTCAGTGCGGGTGCAATGCGTCCTCCTCACGCATTGCACCCGCGCGGAAAACTCGCCCGTGTGAAAGGGGCCTAAATCTGGTGTCCCAGCAGTGGCTGGCCAAGTTTAATAGTGTCCAGCAAAGGAGAGATTTTGTTCTGGGGTGAAATTCAATTGCCAAAATAGCAATACTGTCAATCAGTGGTTTCAGCTGTGGCTGGCCAAGTTCTATAGTGTCCGGCAAAGGATATATTTTTTCTGGGGTGAAGTTCAATTGCAAAAATAACAATACCATAAATCAGTGGTTTCAGCTGTGGCTGACCAAGTTCTATAGTGTCCGGCAAAGGATATATTTTGTTCTGGGGTGAAATTCAATTGTCAAAATAGCAATGCTGTAAATCTGGTGTTCCAGCATTGGCTGGCCAAGTTTAATAGTGTCTGTCAAAGGATATATTATTCTCTGGAGTGAAATTCAATTGCCAAAATAGCAATATACAAAATCTGGTGTTCCAGCTGTTGCAGGCCAAGTGTAAATCTGTCCGTAAAAGGGTATATTACAGTAAGTGTTAAAATACAGCATAATCCTCTACATTTGCACACACTGTTTTGCATCTCTAAGTGTATTTCTTTCCGTTAAAGGGTATATTACACAAAGTGTTAAAATACAAGTGCTGAAAGCATAATCCTATATATTTTTTCACATGCTACTGTACATCTCAAAGTGTAAATCTGTCCGTAAAAGGATACCTTTCATCCAGGGCCTAAATACTAGGCCTACGATTGATATTCCCCTAAATCTGTGGTTACTGCTGTGCCTGGATTAGTGTAATACGGTACATCAATTGATAGCCAGAGTGTTAGGTGCCTGTAAAAAAAGGCCTGAATTTGAATTCAATACATTGGGCCAAATAATTTTTTTCTTATTGGGGTGAATGGTAACAATGAGAAAAACATCTAGTAAGGAACGCGGACATGGTCGTGGTGTTGTTAGTGGACCCTCTGGTGCTGGGAGAGGACGTGGCCGTTCTGCCACAGCCACACGTCCTAGTGAAGCAACTACCTCAGGTTCCAGTACCAGCCAAAATTTACAGCGATATTTGGTGGGGCTCAATGCCATTCTAAGGATGGTAAGGCATGAGCAATTACAGACGCTAGTCAATTGGGTGGCCGACAGTGGATCCAGCACGTTCATAACATTATTTCCCACCTAGTCTTCTGCAGAAAGCGCACAGGTGGTGCCTGAAAACCAAGCCCATCAGTCTGTCACATCACCCCCATGCATATCAGGGAAACTGTCTGAGCCTCAAGTTATGCAGCAGTCTGTTATGCTGTTTGAAGACTCTGCTGGCAGGGTTTCACAAGGGAATCCACCTAGCCCTTCCCCAGTGGTGTAAGACATAGAATGCACTGATGCACAACCACTTATGTTTCCTGATGATGAGGACATGGGAATACCACCTTATTGGAGTCTGCATGTCTCTGATGATGACCAAACACAGGTGCCAACTGCTGCGTCTTTTGCAGTGTGCATACCGAACAGGAGGTCAGGGAGGAAGACTGTGTGGAAGACGATGCAGGGGACGATGAGGTCCTAGACCCCACATGGAATGAAGTTCGTGCCACTGACTTTCATAATTCAGAGGAAGAGGCAGTGGTGAGACCGAGCCAACAGCGTAGCAAAAGAGGGAGCAGGGGGCAAAAGCAGAACAGCTGCCGCCAAAAAGTTTGACTGCTACTGGCCACCACCACCAGGGACCGAGCACCCCAAAGGCAGCTTCAAGGGGTTCCCTGGCATGGCACTACTTTAAACAATGTGCTGACGACAAGACCCAAGTGGTTTGCACGCTATGCCATCAGAGCCTGAAGCGAGGCATTAACGATATGAACCTTAGCACAACCTGCATGACCAGGCATCTACATGCAAAGCATGAACTGCAGTGGAGTAAACATTTTAAAAACAAGAACTCACTCAGGCTCCCCTGCTCCCTCTTCTACTGCTGCCTCTGCCTCTTCTTCCACCTTGCAAAGAATGTTGGATGAGGATGTGCCACCGACAACACCACCTGCGTCACCAAGCATCTCCACCATATCACACGGCAGCGTTCAGCTCTCCATCTCACAAACCTTGGAGAGAAAGAGTAATTTCCCTCCTAGCCACCCTCGAGCCCTGGGCCTGAATGCCAGCATTTCTAAACTACTGGCCTTTGAAATGCTGTCATTCAGGCTGGTGGACACAGACAGCTTCAAACAGCTGATGGCGATGGCTGTCCCACAGTATGTTGTTCCCAGCCGCCACTACTTCTCCAAGAGAGCTGTGCCTTCCCTGCACAACCAAGTATCCGATAAAATCAAGTGTGCACTGCGCAACACCATCTGTGGCAAGGTCCACCTAACCACAGATATGTGGACCAGTAAGCACGGCCAGGGACGATATATCTCCCTAACTGAACATTGGGTAAATGTAGTGGCGGCTGGGCCCCAGGCGGAGAGTTCTTTGGCGCACGTCCTTCCGCCGCCAAGGATCGCAGGGCATCATTCTTTGCCTCCTGTAGCCTCCTCCTCTTACTCGGTTTCCTACTCCTCTTCTTCCACCTTCTCATCCAGTCATCCACACACCTTCACCACCATCTTCAGAACAGCCTGGAGTAAACGTCAGCAGGCCGTTCTGAAACTCATATGTTTGGGGGATGGGCCCACACCGCGCAGGAGTTGTGGCGGGGTATTGAACAACAGACCAACGAGTGGTTGCTGCCGGTGGTCCTCAAGCCCGGCCTGTTGGTGCAGAAGTTCATTCACAACTACCCCGACATGTCAGAGCTGCTGCATAAAGTGCGGGCCGTCTGTGCGCGCTTCCGGCGTTCATATCCTGCCGCTTCTCGCCTGTCTGCGCTACAGCGTAACTTCGGCCTTCCCGCTCACCGCCTCATATGCGACGTGACCACCAGGTGGAACTCCACCTTGCACATGCTGGAGAGACTGTGCGAGCAGCAGCAGGCCATAGTGCAGTTTCAGCTGCAGCACGCACGGGTCAGTTGCACTGCGGAACAGCACCACTTCACCACCAATGACTGGGCCTCCATGCGAGACCTGTGTGCCCTGTTGCGCTGTTTCGAGTACTCCACCAACATGGCCAGTGGCGATGATGCCGTTATCAGCGCTACAATACCACTTCTATGTCTCCTTGAGAAAACGCTTAGGACGATGATGGAAGAGGAGGGTGCCTATGAGGAGGAGGAGGAAGAGGGGTTATTTTTAGCAATTTTTAGGCCAGTCTGATAGAAGTGGCTGAGAGGGAGGTTTTTTGCAAAAGCAGAGGCCAGGTACAAATTTGGCCAGCCAGGGCCCACTACTGGAGGACGAGGAGGACGTGGATGAGGAGGTGGAGGAGGATGAGGATGAAGCATGTTCACAGCGGGGTGGCACCCAACGCAGCTTGGGCCCATCACTGGTGCGTGGCTGGGGGGAAACGGAGGACAATTATTATACTCCTCCCACAGAGGACAGCCTGGCACACATGAGCGACTACATGCTGCAGTGCCTGCGCAACGACAGCAGAGTTGCCCACATTTTAACGTGTGCAGACTACTGGGTTGCCACCCTGCTGAATCCCCTGTACAAAGACAATGTGCCCACCTTACTTCCTGCACTGGAGCGTGATAGGAAGATGCGCGAGTACAAGCGCACGTTGGTAGACGCGCTACTGAGAGCATTCCCAAAGTCAAGGGGAACAGGTGGAAGCCCAAGGCGAAGGAAGAGGAGGAGCAAGAGGTCGCCAACGCAGCTGTGTCACGGCCAGCTCCTCTGAGGGCAGGGTTAGCATGGCAGAGATGTGGAAAAGTTTTGTCACCACGCCACAGCTAGCTGCACCACCACCTGATACGGAATGTGTTAGCAGGAGGCAGCATTTCACTAACATGGTGGAACACTACGTGTGCACATCCCTCCGCGTACTGACTGATGGTTCGGCCCCATTCAACTTCTGGGTCTCCAAATTGTCCACGTGGCCAGAGCTAGCCTTTTATGCCTTGGAGGTGCTGGCCTGCCCGGCGGCCAGTGTTTTGTCTGAACATGTATTCAGCACTGCAGGTGGCGTCATTACTGACAAACGCAGCCGCCTGTCCACAGCCAACGTGGACAAGCTGACGTTTATAAAAATGAACCAGGCATGGATCCCACAGGACCTGTCCATCCCTTGTACAGAATAGACATTTATAACTGCCTCCCCTTAACCATATATTCTTTTACTCCAGGGCTCTTCTTTATTGAATCCTCTTTTTTTAATTTTGCCATTATTTTGTGTGGGAACCCAAAGTTGAATGAACCTCTCCTCCATCTGGGTGCCAGGGGCTTGAGTCTGTGAATGAGGCCTGTGGCACTGCAGGCAGACATGAATCCTTTTTGGCTGTGATGAGAACATCAACTCACATAGCATTCCCACCTGATGCCACCCCAACCTCCTATTCCACCTCCTCCACCTCCAAGTTGCCAATTGATATTGGTTAATTTTTATTTATTTTATTTTAAGTAATTTCCCTATCCACATTTGTTTGCAGGGGATTTACCTACACTTTGCTGCCTTTTGTAGCCCTCTAGCCCTTTCCTGGTCTATTTTACAGCCTTTTTAGTGCCCAAAAGTTCGGGTCCCCATTGATTTCAATGCGGTTCGGGTTCGGGGTGAAGTTCGGGTTGAGTTCGGATCCCGAACCTGAACATTTTCGGGAAGTTCGGCCGAACTTCTTGAACCCGAACATCCAGGTGTTCGTTGAACTCTATTTGTATATTAGGCACATTTACATCTATATATCTGAAATAAACTACTTTTCTTTAAATGCACACACCTTTACATTCCTAAGAGTGATAATGAGCCGCTCCTCAGCTGAAACACAACACCACATGTTGGTGTTTATGAAGGTCAAGCCAGGCCTCAACTCCCCCAAAAGCCGATCAAAGGTAGGCATGGACATGCGGCAATAATTGAACAATTTTGTAGGGTGCTTACGACAGACCTTTGCAAGCAATCTGCGTAATTATGTGGTGAACCCTCATCCTCTTCCTCCTCTAGCATTTCTCTCTGCTCTCCAAAGCAGTGGTACACCAACCAGTTCAAAAGCACATGGTCAGCGTTTGATATCGGGAAAGATGACATCCTGCTAAAAGGAATCACTTCAAACAAACACTCCACAAACTTTTGATCCACACAAAATGGAGCTTCCCCACAAATAAGAGCATGCTGGTGGGTTTTATATGTGTTTCCAATAAACATGTTACTATAGAGGATGGTTGTTGTTTTTTTCACGCACGTTAAATATACATGCCATCCAGATGTTAAGCACGCGGAAAAATGCAACACTGAACGCAATCGCAGTCAAAACTGACTTATTTTAGTAAAAAACTCTCACCATTTTAACTGAATGCATCTGTAACGCATCCGGCCCAAATCTGTGATGCCCGTTTGAAAGAAGTCTTAAACTCCGAGACAGCATTAAAGTGGTTGTGCAAAAAAAAATATATATATATGCATATATATATATAGATATATACAGGGAGTGCAGAATTATTAGGCAAATGAGTATTTTGACCACATCATCCTCTTTATGCATGTTGTCTTACTCCAAGCTGTATAGGCTCGAAAGCCTACTACCAATTAAGCATATTAGGTGATGTGCATCTCTGTAATGAGAAGGGGTGTGGTCTAATGACATCAACACCCTATATCAGGTGTGCATAATTATTAGGCAACTTCCTTTCCTTTGGCAAAATGGGTCAAAAGAAGTACTTGACAGGCTCAGAAAAGTCAAAAATAGTGAGATATCTTGCAGAGGGATGCAGCACTCTTAAAACTGCAAAGCTTCTGAAGCGTGATTATCGAACAATCAAGCGTTTCATTCAAAATAGTCAACAGGGTCGCAAGAAGCGTGTGGAAAAACCAAGGCGCAAAATAACTGCCCATGAACTGAGAAAAGTCAAGCGTGCAGCTGCCAAGATGCCACTTGCCACCAGTTTGGCCATATTTCAGAGCTGCAACATCACTGGAGTGCCCAAAAGCACAAGGTGTGCAATACTCAGAGACATGGCCAAGGTAAGAAAGGCTGAAAGACTACCACCACTGAACAAGACACACAAGCTGAAACATCAACACTGGGCCAAGAAATATCTCAAGACTGATTTTTCTAAGGTTTTATGGACTGATGAAATGAGAGTGAGTCTTGATGGGCCAGATGGATGGGCCCGTGGCTGGATTGGTAAAGGGCAGAGAGCTCCAGTCCGACTCAGACGCCAGCAAGTTGGAGGTGGAGTACTGGTTTGGGCTGGTATCATCAAAGATGAGCTTGTGGGGCCTTTTCGGGTTGAGGATGGAGTCAAGCTTAACTCCCAGTCCTACTGCCAGTTTATGGAAGACACCTTCTTCAAGCAGTGGTACAGGAAGAAGTCTGCATCCTTCAAGAAAAACATGATTTTCATGCAGGACAATGCTCCATCACACGCGTCCAAGTACTCCACAGCGTGGCTGGCAAGAAAGGGTATAAAAGAGGAAAATCTAATGAGATGGCCTCCTTGTTCACCTGATCTGAACCCCATTGAGAACCTGTGGTCCATCATCAAATGTGAGATTTACAAGGAGGGAAAACAGTACACCTCTCTGAACAGTGTCTGGGAGGCTGTGGTTGCTGCTGCACGCAATGTTGATGGTGAACAGATCAAAACACTGACAGAATCCATGGATGGCAGGCTTTTGAGTGTCCTTGCAAAAAAAGGTGGCTATATTGGTCACTGATTTGTTTTTGTTTTGTTTTTGAATGTCAGAAATGTATATTTGTGAATGTTGAGATGTTATATTGGTTTCACTGGTAAAAATAAATAATTGAAATGGGTATATATTTGTTTTTTGTTAAGTTGCCTAATAATTATGCACAGTAATAGTCACCTGCACACACAGATATCCCCCTAAAATAGCTAAAACTAAAAACAAACTAAAAACTACTTACAAAAATATTCAGCTTTGATATTAATGAGTTTTTGGGTTCATTGAGAACATAGTTGTTGTTCAATAATAAAATTAATCCTCAAAAATACAACTTGCCTAATAATTCTGCACTCCCTGTATATATATACATATATATATATATATATATATATATATATATTAAGATACTTCTCCATTCTGCTGGACCTGCAAAGGGAAGATTAATTCCCTGCGTCCCAGTGCCATCTCCTTCTGCGTGCCTGTGATGCTCTGCTGAGCTCTATCAATGTCAACATCCAGGTTGACATTGCCACAGAAAGTCACAGTTGGTGGTGGTGTTCGACTCCCCTTTCCGTCATGTTACCATTTGTCAAGAATCAAGGCGAGCCTAACCATGCCGAGGCCTGTGATTGGCTGTGGCGTTGTCAAACCTGATGTTGGCATTGAGCCTAGTGGAGCATCACAGGCCTGCAGGAGGAGGAGCTGGGAGCCGATGTCGGGAAACAGGTAAGTCATTGTCTTGTTCATTTTGCAGTGGGGCACAATGGGGGGGGGGGGGGCAAAAACCATCATTCTTGCACAACTCCTTTAAAGGGGTTGGCCACCTTCTGGTTACTGATGACCAATGTGTTTGTAAGATGATTATATTTTATTTACTAATATAGCCTTTGATGAAATTCTGCACCCTTTTCTACTTTTCTTAAGGTATACCTCCTTGTTTTCAAAGTCATTTATTCTGTCCACAGAGAGCTCCGGATCATAAGAGGGCTGCTGATGAAGAGTCATGTGACCAGACACATCACCTCCATGTGATGACTCCTCCATTCAAACACATTACTCTTGCCAACTGCACTTGTTCTGCTGGAAGTTTAATGTATGTGCAGTGTGTTTGAATAGAAGAGGCATCACATGGAGGTGATTTGCCTGGTCACATGACCCTCCATCAGCAGCCATTTTATGGACAGGACCTTTTTGTGGACAGCACAAAATACTTTGTAAACAACTTAACCAGAAAATGGTCAACTCCTTTAAAGGGGTTATCCAACCCCTAAAATGCCTCCCCATACTTCCGGACCCCTCACACAGGTTCTACTTACCCGGCTTACCCGCACGGCCGCCACTGCAGAAGCAATGTGGGTGCCAGGGAGCCAGGTAAGTACAACCTGTGTGAGGGGCCCAGGCAGATAGGGAGGCATTTTAGGGGTTGGATAACCCCTTTGAGTAATGTCAATAGGACAGGAGTTTATATAACTATGAGTAAGCAAATGGTAGCCACCGGTAACAAACAGACTGTCTGAAAACACACTGCAATGTCAGACTTTCATTTATTTATCTTTTTACTTTAATAAAAAAAAAAAAAAATATTCCTTTTTGTCCTTATGTCTATGGCAAAGTAGCAGCTAGCAGAAAGAGAAATGGGCGACGGCTTGAGCACAAAGAGCATGCCTTCCCTTCATACAGCTGATCGTCGGGGGTATCCAACCCTCACCGATCTGATATTGATAACCTATCCTGAGGATAGCTCATACATATTAGCCCAGAGAACCCCTTTATGGAAGCTGTCAATGCCTTAGCTTGTCACACGGTCTTCCAACTACATTGTGGCAGTATTTCTGTTAAAGACCGACACAGGACAACTGTAAGGCATTTAAAAAAAAAAAAAATATATATATATATATATATATATATATATATATACACACACACACACTAATACTATTGCAAATAAAAAAATCAAATCAACAAAACAAACTTTTCCCGTAATTCATTCACCTTCCTCACACCCCATCCATTTTCTTTGTGTATGTGCTTCTTTTAACCCAGGTAAATGCTCTAAAGGTCCTTTTGACATAGTGAAGACTTTTTTTTCACTCAGTGCTAAAATAATAAGCCGTTAATGCAATTTCTTGCTGCTCAAACTGTCTGCCACTCTCAGAGTTAGTGACAACAAAAGCGCTTGTTTTTCCCTTAAAAGCAGTACTTTGTTACATTATTGTAAAAAGGAATGTACTAAGAATGCAATTAGGACCGCTCTTGATGTAGCCTACAAAGACATTCTGGTTTGAGAACCATTAACCTGTTTAATTTTTATAATCACAGTTGACAAGGTAGGTACCTTATGAACAACTGAAGCAGTTAAGTGCCAGGTTGGGCTAAGCGACCTCTAAACAACCATTTGTTAAACAGTACATCAAATTTATTCGTAAACTGACCAGCTGTGCCCATGATTTGTAGCTTTCAAAATTTCTAGTACAATTTATTCCCCTTTTCACATTTTATACAAACAATTTTCATTTAACATAGAAAACTAGGATTCAAACTAGTAATGAGCAGCATAGGCAATATTCGTTTTCGCAAAAATTTCGCAACTTTTTTACCTAATATTTGCCATAAATTTGATCTCCAGTCATTATTTTCTTGATTGCGAAAATCAGCAATGTAATATGTGCATCTCGCGCGCGCAATACAGGCGTTGCTCACTTTCGCTACATTTTTCAAGCTGCTAGACACTAATCCCTATCACAGCACAATAATTCCTTTCGCACTACCTAATACCCTGCACTGGAACCTATCAGCTACACTATATTACTATCTAACCTACACTGACTATCTGTATTATATATATGAGCTAACTATGTAATGAAATTGAATAAGGATGATGACTCAGCAAAGCACAGAGCAAAGCAATGACACTGATCTCTCTCAGAACTGCAAAAAACAGCAGAAAATGGATGCTGGGGAGTTTTTCTATGTAGTAAGGAGTAGGCAACTCTCCTATTGGTTGCTAGGGATGTTGCTAAGCTCAGACATAGATATTGCAGCCTTCTCATTGGCCCACAAGCAAGAAGTAGGGAGGGTACTGATGAAGACAAATCTAGAATATTTGCTATTAAGAAGATATAGCACTATATTCTAGATCTTCGCGAATTCTCGAAGTGCTGATATTCACGCAAAAAATTTGCGATTAGAATATTTGCGATTAACTGAAAAAACAGAGGAGGGCATTTATCAAGTCCTCTATGACACAATACTGCCTGCGTTCGACATTTATTGCATATTTGGTTCAATACATACATACATTTGGTCAAATGATGCCACATTTGTTGAGCCTCACTACTATAACACGTTGAGTACCGAGCCACTTTTCACCTTAAATCCCAGACCGATTTCTGCAAATCTGACATGTGTCACTTTATGTGGTAATAACTTTGAAACACATTTACTTATCCAAGCTGTTCTGACATTGTTTTCTCGTGAATCATTGTACTTCATGACAGTGGTAAGTTTGAGTCCATATATTTCACCTTTATATATAAAATAATGCAAAATTTACCCAAAATTTGGAAAAATTAACAATTTTCTAAATTTGAATTTCTCTACTTTCAAGACAGATAGTAATACCTCATAAAATGGTTTTGGTTATCAGTCAACATTCCCCATATGTCTGCTTTATGTTGGCATAATTTTGTAAATGTGATTTTATTTTTTTAGGACATTAGAAGGCTTAGAAGTTTAGAAGCTATTTTTCTAATTTTCAACACAATTTCGAAAACCTTTTTTTAAGCAATAAGCACTAATTCAGTTATAAAGTCATTTTGAGGGGCTTACTTCATGGAAACCACCCATAAATGACCTCATTTTAGAAAATACACCCCTCAAATTATTCAAAACTGATGTTACAAACTTTGTAAACCCTTGAGGTGTTCCACAAGAATTTGGGCTCGTTCAGACAACCGTATGGTTTTGCGGTCCGTTTTTAACTGATCCATTTTTCCGTTTTTGGTTTCAGTAGTGTTTCCATTTCCATTCCGTTCTGTTTCCGTACGGAAGCAGATAATAATGTTTTAACAGTAAGTACATTGAAAAATTGGGCTGGGTAGAAAATTTTTAATAGATGCTTCCGCAAAAATTGAACGGACACGGAAGACATACGGATGCATTCTGTATGCATTCCGTTTTTCTTACAGCCCCATTGACTTTAATGAAGCCATGGAACGTGATTTGCGGGCAATAATAGGACATGACATGACTCAAAATGTAGCGGAACGGAAAAACAGAAATACGGAAACTGAATGCATATGGAGTACATTCGTTTTTTTTTTGCAGACCCATTGAAATGAATGGTTCCGTATACGGATGGTATACTGAACGCAAAAAACGACCCGTATATGGAACGCAAAAAAACGTTCGTGAGAACGAGCCCTTAAATGGAAATTGAGGTAAAATTTATAAATTTAGGCCTCTTTCACACTTGCGTTCTGAGGATACGGCGGGCACTTCTGTCAGAACGCAAGTCACCTGAAAGCATTAGAAGACTGATCAGGATCCTGATCAGTCTTCAAAATACTTTCAGGTTACTATGGCAGCCAGAACGCTATTAAAGTCTTGGTTGCCATAGTAGTAGTGGGGAGCGGGGGAGCGGTATACTTACCGTCCGTGCGGCTCCCGGAGCGCTCCTGAATGACGTCAGAGGGCCCCATGCCCATGGATCACGTGATCCATGCGTCTGGGGCGCACTGACGTCACTCTGGAGCGCCCCGGGAGCCGCACGGATGGTAAGTATACTGCTCCCCTGCTCCCCACTACATTTTACCATGGCAACCAGGACTTTAGCGTCCTGGCTGCCATGGTAACCATTGAGAAAAAGCTAAACGTCGGATCCGGCGATGCGCCGAAACGACGTTTAGCTTAAGGCTGGATTCGGATTAATGCACTTCAATGGGCATTAATTCCGGATCCGGCGTTACGGCATGTCTTCCAGATTTTTTGACGGAGACAAATCCGCAGCATGCTGCGCTTTTGTCAACGTCCAAAAAACGTTCACATACTGAACGGAAGACATTCTGATGCATCCTGAACGGATTGCTCTCCATTCAGGATGCATTAGGATAATCCTGATCAGTATCTTTCCGTCCTAGAGCCCCGAGGACGGAACTCTAGGACGGAAAGCAAAAACGCAAGGGTGAAAGAGGCCTTAATTTTTTTTTTTTTCAGATTTTCCATTTTCTTCCATTTTTGCTGTAACATAGCAAGGGTTAAAAGAGAATTAAACCTTATTATTTATTATCAGACTGTGTTCACACACTATAGGTAGGTTAGAGGTAGGTCCCACTCCACACTGAGATACCTTGAAAGGATGTGCAGGGCTCCTGATATGTTTTTGACTGGAATATATTGGCTAAAGTCTCATTTTTAACATCAGCAGTGAGGGTTTTGCCAGTATTGTCAGTTTCATATTATTGTGGTGTACCTTTGGCTGTGATTTATGTATTCTTGTATTTTTATCCACACATTATTCCATCATGTGTAGAATGTTTTTGTGGTGCATGTGGTCCCCACCGACATCCTCCATTGTATGCATGTTTGCTGGGGATTTCTATTAGCAATGGATCACATGCAGAGGAATTTCTCCCTGGTTATAAATATGCTACAGTATTTGGGGTTTTGAGCGTTTCCTCCCATTTAGGCCTGATGCACATGACCAATGTTTGATTCCGTGTCCGTTGAGCCGTTTTTCGTGCTTTTCTGCAGACCAATTGGTTTTCAATGGGTCCGTGGAAAACGCGTCAAATGCACCGTTTGTCCTCCGCGTCCGTGGTCCGTGATTACTGTCCGTCAAAAAAATAAAACCTGTCCTATTCTTGTCTGCGAAAAACGGTTCGCGGACCCATTCAAGTCAATGGGACCGTGAAAAAATGCGAAAGGCACATCCGCCTGTCATCCGCGTCCGTGACCTGCATATATATTCCTTTATCCTGGGTGGAGATATTAAAATTTAAAAAAATGTTCCTTCCTTTTTTTCTGGCGGACCACAGAAACAAAACGGAAACAAAAACGGACACGGATCACGGAACAACGGAACCCCATTTTGCGGACTGCTAAAAACAACTGTCATGTGCATGAGGCCTTAGGCCACTTTATTCTGTGATTTGTCTTTATATGCTTGGAATGTGCCAATGCCTATCGTTGGTAACATTCTGGTGCACTTGGTAGCCTGTGTCACATGGACTGTTATAGGTGGGGCTCGCAGCCTCCTCATCCCTCCCATTGTATTAGTGATCTTACTATCGAGGCATGTGGAAGCTTGGCTGTGGCTGTGAGTCGGACCTCAGCACCTGTGTTTAAACACTATAGGTAGGTTAGTGGTAGGACCCACGCCACATTGAGATACCTTGACGGGCTGCGCAGGGCTCCGATATGTGCCTGACTGGAATATATTGGCTAAAGTCTCATTTTTAACACCAGTGTGAGGGGTTAGCCAGCACTGACAGTTTCATATTATTGTGGTGCACCTTTTGCTGTGATTTATGTACTCATTATTTATTACCCTGATTCTTCAGTTTACAACCCCCCCCCCCCCAAAAAAAATAATAATAATAATAATATGCTCAAAACCGGTCGTATGAGCGCATGGCAGGGTTCAAAAGGAAAGTAGCGCCATAGGGCTTTTGGAGGACAGATTTTGCAGGATTGGCTTTTTGGAGCCATGTCGCATATGAATACAACCTGAGGTACCTCTACAGTGGAAACCCCCAAAAAGTGACATCATTCCAGAAACTAGACCCATCAAGGAGTTTTTCAAGGTGTGTAGTGAGCAGTTTGTCCCATCATGCGTTTCACAGAATTAGGAAACACTTGGCTGTGAAAATGAAAAATTACAATTTTTTCAAGAAAAAGTTGCTTTACACCCACATTTTTCACTTTCACAAGGGTCAACAGGACAAAGTGCACCCCACATTTTGTTCCCCATTTCCCCTCGAATACGGCAACACCCTATATGTGCTTGTAGCCTGCTGTATGGCCGCACATTAGGGCTCTAGAGGCAAAGTGCAAAATATGGTTTTTGCAGGCTTGAATAAACAGACATAAATTTTAGGTGCCATGTCGCATATTAAAAAATTCCTGAGGTCCCCAGAAATTAAAAACCCCAATAAGTGAGTAAGTGACCCCATTTTGGATAGAGAATCCCTGTACGAACATTTTAAGGGGTGGAAAGGGTACTTTTTACCTAACAGGTGTTTCACAGAAATGAATATGTAGTGGTTGGTGAAAAATGGATATGTAAGCTATGCTGACTAACTCTGAGATATAAGGTGGTAAAACTACACGGTACATCAAGGATGAAATTAAATTAATACTCCATGGATGAGTGGTAGATTCTGAAACAATCTTTGATGCACAGGCCTGGTTTTTCAGGGCAGGTGTTGCAATGGTAAATGGTGTCTTTCCTTATTCCCCTTTTGGAACACACCTTGCCTTTTTTTAAGGTCATTCCCTTCTGTTGGGGGTGAGTACCTGCACAGTTTGAAAATGGCAGCACTGATTGGATAGAGTCAGTCTGTGCAGGTAAACACCCTAACTGGTAACCTCCCCTCTGTACCCTTACTTAAAGCTAATAGCAATTCATTTATAACTTCTAGTGCAAATAATAAAGGAATGGTACAACATACAGACATAAGAATAGATGCTCCAGAATTGTTAGTACATGGGGAATGCATGGAACTATTAAAACAGGAATTTCAGGAGTGGTGAAAGGTCCTCTTTAACCATCACAATGTTCTCTTTGAGGAAAGCACAGCTGTCTCCTTTTCTTAGTGGTTGCCCTACCAGAGATATAGGGAGGCCTCTCTGATTTTTAAGTACTGTGCCGCACGCCACAGTGCCTCTAGAACTTATTGGCCAGAACAGTGATAGACTCGTGTAGTAATTATCCACGTATAGATGGTTACTCTTATCCAGCAGTGGGTGCAGTAAGTCCTACACTATCTTCCCACTAACTGCTAGGACTGGGGGGGGGGGGGCAGAGGGCATTCTGGGGGTTCAATCCGGGTGTCCCTTCCTTCATAAACCCAGAACTTGTAAGTGTACCCAGAGCTACTCTCACAGATTTTATACAGTTTTATGCCATACCTTGCCTACTTGCTGTGCAGATACTGGTGGAATTTTACCCTCCCTTTGAAAAGTAATAGGGATTGAACTATGTAGACATTTTGTTATGGGGGGTACACTTCTGAAAACTTTGAGTTCAAGTGGTCAAGGAAGGGCCAAATTTTGAACAGACGGTCAAATGAGGGGTCATTCTGGGATGGGCACTGTGCATTATTGTTTTAAAGGCATTCTGTCACCTCTGATAACACAAATTTAGCTTTTAAACCAGCCATGCTCCACAGATTACCTTGAATCAGCTTTGCTTTTCTGTAATGAAATCCGTCCAGTAGTTTTGCATAAAAACGACTTTTATAAATATGCCAATTAATCGTGAAGGTGTCCAGAGGGGCGTTATCTTCTACTTTGGGTGCCCAGTAACGCCCCCCTGCAGTGCCCAAAACCGGCTCCTTACTCAATAAAAAACGCCTTCCTCCAGAATCCCTAACCGCCCACAGCGCCTTATCCCTCTCCTCCCCCTCCCTGACGGCCGAGCGAAGTCTCGTGCAGATGCAGTACCCACTGAGAGCTGCGCCAGTGCGATGAGTAGGAGACTGAGGGCAGGAGCTTCATCGTCGTCACTGGGCATGCGCCGAGCCCAGTGACGTCCGATGCTCGCTCTTCCCTCTTCGCTGAGCTTCAAGATATCTATTGGCGTAGTCTAGCATCACCAGTATGTACTGATGTCCGCAAGCTGATTACACAATAGGGCCTACCAGATCCATAGCTATTCGCTCAAATGGCACTTCCACAATGGGTAAGGGTACCAGTGGGCTTCTAAAGTTAGGGGACGGAGCTGTATATTGGCACTCGGGACAAGATGCACAGTAATCCCGTACCTCTGCTACTAGCCCTGGCCAAAAGAAACGCATTAAAATTTGTTCTTTTGTTTTTTCCATCCCAAGATGTCCCCCCAACAAAAGACCATGTGCTAGATCCAAGACAATCTTCCTAAATGGCTTGGGAACTATCAGTTGTTCTACAATGTCTTCACCTTGCTTGTCCATCTGATATAGTAAGTTATTTTGCATCGCGATATGTTAAGTAAGCTTGACATTTGGATAAACCAGTACTCCATTTATTATTTTTACATTTTCCCGACTGCGCTTTGGCAAAATTGTCACGTGAAACCTTTATATCTGCTAAGACATTTTCAACCCTCTCCTCTGGCTCCCCACTTACATCAGTAGTTTAGGTGTCCCCTGACATTACATCAAAAGAGAAAACGGCCCTATCAGGAGATAACAGAACCTCATTAAGAGGCTCAGGTTCTGTGACTCTTGTTGCCCTTTCTGTAGAGATCGTAACCACTGTTGGCTCTTTAACCCTTTTTTCCCACAATTCCCAGAAAAAATGAAAATCCCTCCCCAGTATTATGGCATACATGAGAGTGGGTATTATCGCTACCTGACAAATAACCTGTTTGAGCACAGTTTCTATGGTCCTATGTACGTCTATTTAACATGTGCTAGTAGAATTAAAACTTCACTTTAATTTGTATAATTATTTAGATTCTTTGTTCAGATTTGTGACATATGGAACACACTGTGACATTTTAAAATGATCAGGGGCATCAGGCTTGTTTTTGCTCCATACTCAAAGCCCCTTTGTGGGTCTGCTTACACAGCAGTATCCTAAATATCAATGTGTTAATGTCTAAGGGACGCCCTTGAGGAAGCCAAAAGGTGAAACGATCGTCGGTCGGCTACATTGGTCTGTATGCTTATTTCTTGACATCTTGGATTGGGAGTGGGTAGCCTATTGATAGGGTTTACATGCTTACTGGCACTTATGCACTTCAGCTTTTCTTAGTGAAACCCCATTTGTTATTGCAGTTCATTTCTGGTATACCCTTCAACCCCCCTTTCCATATCTTTATACAGTGATCAGACCTCTGTATGTTTCTTAGGGGGGTACGTTTCCTCCATCCTGTTCATGCCTACCAACATTGTGTATTTGTATGTCGAACATGCTTATGTCAGATTTATATTGATTAATAAAGATATTGTTGTTTCTTATGTGACTGTGTAACATTTACTTATAGGTGTGTTAACCTGTGATACTTGCAGTTTGCAGGCTCTGGAACTTCAGGGTCCCCCAGTGAGATGTGACCTCTCTCACTCCCAGGAAGTTCGGAACAAGTGTGTTGTCAGCCCAGTTATCTACCAACTCCCCAAGTGCAACTCATCAGGACCCAGGTTTAGGTTTTTAACCCTTTCCTAAATAACTTTCTTCAGCATATGCTAGGAACCTGGGACACACATATATAACCTCAATTACTTCACCCTGTGAGACACCACAAGAACGTATTCTTTTTCCTATTTATACACCCAAAAAAAAAAAATATAACAATCACAATTCACCACAGAATGGCTAATAGGACGTACATATATTTCCTTTTAATATACCACGTAAATGGCTGTAGTATAAAGTAATTTCACCGCAGAACGGCAACTCATATCAAGAGATGTCTAAGGGGGGACATGATTAACCTATACAAATATATAAATGGGCCATACAAAAAGTACGGTGAAAAACTGTTCCATGTCAAATGCCCTGAAAAGACAAGGGGGCACTGCCTCTGACTGGAGAAGAAAAAGTTCAGTCTCCAGAAGAGTCAAAACTTATTTACTATAAGAACTGTGAATCTGTGAAATAGACTTCCTCAGGACGTGGTCACAGTTTTAAAAAGGGTTTAGATGAATTCATAAAAGTAAATGACATTAATGCTTATGAAAATGTGTAGAAATAAGAGTTTCACTTCCTTGTACAATTCGCTACAATTCACTTTTTTATCAGGCAGATTTCTTTACTTTATTAAATTCTAAGATACTTCTACACTATACTACTTTCTGCTTCCTATTAATTTGAATGGGAAAATCAGCACTGATTCTGCCCCCAATATAGCTGCTTCTTTTACACATGTGCGGCTTCTCATTCAATGGGAAGCTGTTTTGAGGAGTTTTTGGATCAGATTTTGAGCAGATTTTGGAGCAGAAATGCTGCAAAATTAGCACCAAAAAACACTGTGTGATCTGACTCTTATAGCCCCCAATGGAAGAAAAAATCATAATCCAGCTAAAGATGAAATATTTAAAGAATGATGCAACCTGATGCACTTTTTCATCCGTATGAGTTCAATAGAACTGTTGATCTTTAGACTCTGTTCCTATTCGCACTATGGATTTATTATGCCATGGTAAGTTGGTTGAATTTGTTTTGAAATGCATCCTGATATGTGCTTATAAATCCCACTGACCTTTCATGGAGGTCATCAGAGCTCTATTGTCTTCTGATGTGGTTGGTGGGAAGGAACGCACTGCAGACTATACTATTATTGCCATTAGATAGCAATAGAGACCTAGTGGAATAACTTGTAAACATACCTGATGTATTAGAAACCCATTTGGTTAAATAAGAAGGGAGATGATAAATGAAGAATTAATAAAGCAGAGAAAAAAGGATAAAAAAAAGTTATCAAGAAAATAAAGTTAAAATAAGCCCAAAGGGGGTCATTTATTTAACTGAAATATGCCTAAATTTGGTGCATTTTAAGTGCAGATTTCGGCGTAAAGGTTCTTTGCGCCACAATCTGCGACTTCTCCCCACTCACAGGGTCTGAAAAAAGAGGGCGTGGTGTGGGCAGGGATAGGGACAGGCCAGTAGGCCCATCTCATTCATCATTTTCTTTGCCTGCTTTAGTCATAGACAATGGTCTAAGTGTAAGATAGCAAGAAAGTTGCCCCTATACATAACTTCAGCGGAACCACCACCAGTGAAGGTCTTTTTTAAGACTGGCATCTAAAACGCTGGTCTTAATAATTGACCCCCAATGTGATTTTAAAAAAATGAAAAAAAATAAAAATGAAACCCAAAATTACCATAAATTATAGAAAATGGTAATAAATTTAAAGCCAAAAGTGTTGACCCTTTTACATATAATCAGATAAATTCTATAGAGCATAAGAGAAAAGCCAAATGTATCTTTTTCTACATCTGCCTTAAAGCTTTGCACACTGAAATTGTATCTTACATCTTTGTCCCCTACTTCCTATTATATAGTTAAATTAACTTATTTTAACCACATTTGTGAGTGACATAAATTCTGGCAATGTGTAAAGATTGTTGTATAGTGATGTCCAGGGTTGAATGAATTGAAGTCCATAAAGTGGAGGTCGATCCGAATTTCAGGGAATATTCGATTCACCGCAAAGCCGAATTTCCTCGTGCTTCGTGGTAGCAAATTGATCTTCCCTGAATGGCGGTAAAAATGTAAGCAGCCAAATAGAATTTTGCAATACTTCGCTCCTCACTAGTGATGTCATATGGCTGCATTGTCGGTCACAGTGACTTTACGCTAGTATTTAACATCCCACAGCAATCATTGGTAAGCAGAAGAATAAAATAAGAATTGTTTTATGTGGGAAAACACACCACTTGGGACAGAAATAGGCAATAGGGATGTGCTACAAGTCTGGATACAGCAGAAGCCTCAAATACATCTAGTAAAGGAAGACATTTCATAATCTGGACTGAAACCTCAACAAGACAAAATCCATAGAAAAAATAGTTTTCCAAAACATCATCAGTTTTGTTTTCCATTATTTTTTACTACAAGAGCAGTGAGACAAAAGAAGGAAAGGAAATAGAAGGAAACCACATGAAATGTGTATGGTTGATCTGTAGAAAGATTTTAAAATGGGCTTGGACTCTGGATGTTTTTCTTTTTTAAGACTTAGAGGGGTTGTCTTCAGCACATGGCTGCTCTGCAGTGGTAGCCATAACCCTTGGATATGAGCAGTGTATAATATGATGGAAAAATTAATCAAGCCACCAAGTCCACACTTACCTGCAGAGTTTTAGGGTGGACATTAGAGGAGTCACTTGCTTACCTCCGCAGTCCCAGAATCCATGTTCAGCAGTGATCTGAGGCTGGTGTTCCCCCATTCACCACAGCAGTTCTGGACTCTGTCCTTGCAGTGGCATCATCCATCATGGAATCTGCTCCACATTTTACTTCCAGCCTTGTGCACAGCATATTTTTATCTTGTTCTCTGTAGCACTTCCTTAAGGGCCAGCACGTGTCACTTACTGTGATTTATGGGCTAGCACATGTGATTCTGCTGAACAATCCTAACCCTCCTGCACCTATTTAAGTGGTTCAGCCCCCTTCCCAGGTGCCTGAGCATCAGGGTCCTTGTGTCCTGCAAAGGTTGTTGTTATATCTGCTTGTTTTGCTGTTTTTGTGGACTTTGTTACCTGTTTGATCCTTTCTTGCCTTGCCTCAACTCTCCTGTTGCCGATCCGGATTTCCTGACCTGTACCTGTGCCGCCTTCTCTGACCCATTGCTTGTTCGATTTTGCCTCTGCCTCCTCCTTTGGCCTGCACTGTTGCTCCTGGTTACCACTCAGCCTGCTGACTACGTCTGTACCTCTTGTACCTTGCACTAGTACCTTCTGATCTGTCTGGACCAGCTGTGTCGTGTGCCAATACTCTTCAAGAGATATGGACCTGGTGTTCCCCTCAGAAAGTCTATCCCAACCCTCAGGGGTACTGCAAAGAATGAGGAGTTCACTTAGACAACAACCTTAGAGGAGGTTGCACACGTGGCACAGTGGGTTCCCTCCCGCTGGTTTGTGACACTTATGAGGAGTAGAATTAACTTACCAAGATGCAGAAGATACATATAGTAAGTTTGAATCCTATACTTTACCACTTTTATCCAGGCTACTATCAAATGAGTTTTATATACAGTAGTTACATGATACAAACTCTAGTATTCTGGAAATGCTGACAATCCTGAAGTGATATCATAGAAGGATTTCATAGATCTTATTTATAGCACATTCAGGTTGATCTTTCCTGCTCATATTTACCATCTAAAAGTGTCTTCCACAAGATAAAGATGTGAAATAACAAACACCTCCTCATAAAACTAATAGTAAACTGTCCTACATTTAACACACAGGTGCTAAAGGAAATGTACCTGCATGTGCAGTAAGTCACTAGAAGGGTTCATCTTTAGGGCAGCTATAATCTGTCAGTCAGCGATTTAATGGCTGTTGCAATGAGAACACATCAGTTACCTGCACTATTACACCTGCCACAAAATAGCATTCACAGTGGGCTAAGAGCAAGGATTTGTCAAGTTCTAGGTATGATTAGGACTTTACGCTTGTTTTTTGTTTTACTTCAGCTATGTACTATTAGCTATCGTGCAGCTAGAGAAACCCAACATTTGAGTTAAAGGGAACCTGTCATAAACTTTTTGCTGCCCATACTAACAGCAGCATAAAGTAGAGACAGGTGAGTTGATTTCAGCGGTATGTCATTTAAAAATTAAAAGTATGTGGTTACCGAGAACCAACATCACAATCATTGCAGACTAGGCCAGGAGTCATGGCCACCTGAGAAGAGTTTTGGTTTTCATAAATTCCTGCTCTCCCTGCCCACCTGCTTATGACTGACAGTCTTCTACCTAGTTTTATCCCTTTCTCTCCAGAAGAGAACTGCTAATCATCAGCAGATGGTTTAGAGTGCAGGACATTATGAATAACCATGCTCAAGTAGATTTGACTCTTTTTAAGGCCTGCGCCGCAATGATTATGATGCTGGTTCTCAGCAACCAGCATTTCTGTCACTATTTTAAGCTGCCCTCAGTTGATGGCGGGTTCACTTTAAGTACTCAGTGAGTGAGATTTATCAAGATACCTCCTTTAGACTCATATCTGGCAACTCATATCTAAGACTGGCATAGTCCAGAGCTATAACTTATGTGGGAAGCTCAAAAAGTGGCATAAACATTTTGAATTTGATTAATGGATTTTGAGAATCATGGTAAACTGGCGCTTTCAATGATTGTTGAAGTTTGGATGTCACTTTGTTTTATTATATCCAAGAATTTAGTTAAAAGATAATAGTGGATAAATCATAACATACTGTATTGTATGATAACATGGGTTTAAGGAAAAAGTGTACACTTTCTTCAATAGTTTCTCACTTGCACATAACTCCAATATGTTAGGCATGGAGGAAATAATCTATGGATGGATTTCCAAATTAGCCAAAGGTACAAATAGTGCAGACCTTCAGCACTGCACTCCAAATTGAAGTTTTAACAACAGCTGTACTGCTGGATGTTGTGTACCACTAGTATAGACTACATCCTAAGGAACCTTCAACTACAATAACTTAGTACACATTTTCCCATAAAATCAAAGATCTTTATTCAAACCCTTTAAAAATACAAACATTCCCATATATTGGGGGAAACAATTATTCATACACGCCAGACAATTCCCGCTGTAGACATCAATATATAATACATTTTTCTTTGACCAATTAAAGCTGAAACCATAACAAAAGACATTTAATGGGTGTGCATTGAGCCTAATAAAGCACACAATATTCATCAAACTCAGAGTAAATGTGAAGAGGATGAGTGACAATGATCTTGCCCTAAGGATATGAATGAGGGAGAAGCCTTTGTCATGCTCTTCCAACCAACATCAGATATTTCTAGCTGTGTGACATGTCACATTGTCTTGCTGGAAGATCCCAATGACCCCAGGAAAGACAATCACAATGTTTGGGTATACATGATTTGCAAGGATGGATTTATTCCCAAATCAGTTGAGAGTGCCTGCTACATGAACGAGTGGGCCCAGAGAATGCCACAGAAACATTTCCAAGACCATAAGGCTCCCACCACCAGCTTGTGTTCTTCCAGCAATGGTTGCAGGGTGTTTGCTCTCTGATGTTTCTCGCCCGGCACTCCAATATTCTTCTATTCCATGAAGCAGAAAACATGATTCATCATAGAAGACAAATCTTTGCTAATCAATTACAGTCCAATTCCCATACTGCCTCAAAAATGTAAGCTTTTTCTGCAGATCCAACTTCATTAGCAGAGGCTCAGTGACCATCAGTCTGCTTCAGAGCTCCATATGTAGTAGATTTCACTGAACTGCTGTTTTAGTCCCCTTGTTCATTTTGGAAATATTCTGCTCCTCTGTAGTGTGTTGTTCCACCCTCATGCACCTACATAGCCGATGTTCAACTCTCACATCAATGGCACGTGGTGCAGTTTCAATCTCACTTATTTGCAATAGTACCATTTTCCCACTAAAGATGCACTTTGACCACAGCAGCATATGAACCAATAATCATTCCTTTTTGAAACTGACAAATCACCACTATTACCAATGACAGCAAGTGGGAATATGTGTGCAGACAGCCTATCGTGCACTTTATATATCCACCAAAGTCAGCTCTCCACAATTAAATTCCTTCATGAGCTACATGTTGCCAACGTTGAAAGAAGAAAGGGGTCATAATAAACTGTTAGAGATGTTGCGCAAAACTCCCATGGAAAATTAATTAGTTGACGCAGAGTCAGGTTTTAATCCATAAAGGGCATAAATAACCTAACATTCCTAAATTGTTTGGAATAACGTGCTTTAAAACATCCAGTGTGTGTATACGATCAGGTATGATGTTGTATCGATCAGGTAGTGTAAGGGTTATGCCCGCTTCAAAGTAACAGACCAAACTCTGACAGACCAAACTCCCTGTTTAACGCACCGCAAACAACTGCAAACAGTCCATTTGCACAACCGCAAACTCGCCCATTTGCACAAGGTTGGATACCAAGCTAGCCATGTCCCGTTCCTTGATCTCACTGACATCATTGAAGGTCTCTTCCTCTACCCAGCCACGTACAACACCAAGGGTCCCCAAAAGGTGACAAAAAGCCCCCTTGGATGCCTGCTGTGGTTGGTCTTCCACCTCCTCAAAGCCACCTTCCTCCTCTGACTCCTCTTCTTCAGACTCCTCTCTCTGCGTTGCTGCAGGTCCAGCAATCAACGACGACAAGGTTGCTTCTGGTGGTGATGGTGACCACAACTCATCCTCTTCATGCTCATCTACGGCCTGATTCAGCACTCTTTGCAGGGCACGCTCCAGAAAAAACGCATATGGGATGAGGTCGATGATGTTGCCTTGGATTTGACTGACCAGGTTTGTCACCTCCGCAAAAGGACGCATGAGCCTACAGCCATTGTGCATGAGCCTTCAGTAACGCGGCCAAAAAATACCCAGCTCCGCAGAAGCTGTCCTGTCTTTTTTAAATTAAAAAAAATCTGTTTTTACGAGTTTAATCTGTGTTTTGTCCACTATCAGGGGCCGGGGTATGGAAAAGATTTTAGGAACCGGGAGATGGAAAAAGATGGTTGGTCTGTCCACTTCCTTCCAATTTGGGGCACTGCGCGTGCGTCGTGCAATGTACTGTACCACAAATAAAAATAGTGTGAACTACTATTTTTACCATTTTAATCTTTGTTAACCGCTACAGGACCGCCTAACGCAGGGATGCGTCCTGCGGGCGGCCCTGTAGCTCTGTTCCGACGCATCGGCGCGTCATCTCGCGAGAGGCGAGATTTCCTGTGATTTCCGCGTTCACAGGGAAGCGCGGCACAGCAGTTCGGCTACAGCCTGCCAGCGATGATCCATCGCTGGCAGGCTGTAGATGCGAATAAAATCACATCAAACTGCTATATCAGACGCTGTTTTATGAACAGCGTCTGATATAGCTGCTACCTGGTCCTCTGGTGGTCCCATTTACTGGGATCGACCACCAGAGGACCAGGTAACTACAGCTAAAGTTGCACCAAACACTACACTAACCCCCCACCCCCTCACCTATTAACCCTTTGATCACCCCATCTAGACCCCTGATCACCCCCTGTCATTGATCACACCCTTGTAAGGCTCCATTCAGACGTCCATATGTGTTTTGCGGATCCGTGGATTCACGGATCCGTGGATTCACGGATCGGCGGATCCGATCCGCGGATCCGATCCGCAGATCATCAAAACACGGACACCGGCAATGTGCTTTCCGCATTTTGCAGATCCGCACATTGCCAGAACTATATAGAAAATGCTTTTTCTTGTGCGCAGTGCGGACAAGAAAAGGACATGTTCTATATTTTTGCAGAAACGGAAGTGCAGACCCGGAAGCGCGGATCCGTAATTCCGGATCCGAGCGGGACAAAGTCTGTCCCCATAGAAATGAATGGGTCCGCAATTCCGTTCCGCAAACAGAATTGCGGACGTGTGAATGGGGCATAAGGGTCCCCTATCACCACCAGTTAGTTAGCGCCGAGCCCACCGCACCGCAGTCACTGATTTTGGCAGAGATTTTTTCATCCACATTGACCGATGCGAATGAAAAAATCTGTGCCGTTCATTTTTTTTTCAGCGCAGAGGCTGAACGGAAAAAAATCTCATTACCCGTATGCTCAATATACGGAGAATCGCAGAAACTCCTAATGCTGGCCATACGTGTAATGACTGCGGAGACCCTCAAATGCCAGGGCAGTACAAAAACCCCACATGTGACCCCATTTTAGAAAGAAGACACCCCAAGGTATTCCGTGAGGGGTATGGTGAGTTCATGCAAAATTTTATTTTTGTCACAAGTTAGTGGAATATGAGACTGTAAAAAAAACAAAAAAAAAAACAATTTCCGCTAACTTGTGCCAAATTTTTTTTCTGTGAACTTGCCATACCCCTCACAGAATACCTTGGGGTGTCTCCTTTCCACAATGGGGTCACATGTGGGTATTATACTGCCCTGGCAATTTAGGGGTCCTAAAGCGTGAGAATCCAAATGCGTAAAAATGGCCTGTGAAATCCTGAAGGTACTCATTGGTTTTAGGGCCCCTTTGCGCATCTTGGCTGCAAAAAGTGTCACACATGTGGTATCGCCGTACTCAGGAGAAGTAGGGCAATGTGGTTTGGGGTGTATTTTACATATACCCATGCTGGGTGTGAGAAATATCGCTGTAAACGACAACTTTTTAAATTTTTTATTCAAAGTTGTCAATTTACAGATATATTTCTCTCACCCAGCATGGGTATATGTAAAATACACCCCAAACACATGCCCTACTCTCCTGAGTCGGCGATACCACATGAGTGACACTTTTGCAGCCAAGATGCGCAAAGGCCCAAATTCAACGAGTACCTTTTAGGAGGGCATTTTACGCATTTTCTTCTCACGCTTTAGGGCCCCTAAAATGCCAGGGCAGTATAAATACCCCACATGTGACCCTATTTTGGAAAGAAGACACCCCAAGGTATTCGCTGAGGGCATAATGAGTCCATGAAAAATTAAACTTTTTGTCAAAAGTTAGCGGAAAGGGAGACTTTGTGAGAAAAAACAATAAAAATCAATTTCCACTAACTTGTGCCAAAAAAATCTTCTATGAACTCGCCATGCCCCTCATGGAATACCTTAGGGTGTCTTCTTTCCAAAATGGGGTCACATGTGGGGTATTTATACTGCCCTGGCATTTTAGGGGCCCTAAAGCGTGAGAAGAAAAATGCGTAAAAATGCCCTCCTAAAAGGTACTCATTGGAATTAGGGCCCCTTTGCGCATCTTGGCTGCAAAAAGTGTCACACATGTGGTATCGCCGTACTCAGGAGAAGTAGGGCAATGTGTTTTGGGGTGTATTTTTACATATACCCATACTGGGTGAGAGAAATATCTCTGTAAATTGACAACTTTGAATAAAAAATTTAAAAAGTTGTCGTTTACAGCGATATTTCTCACACGCAGCATGGGTATATGTAAAATACACCCAAACACATGCCTACTCTCCTGAGTACGGCGATACCACATGAGTGACACTTTTGCAGCCTGAATGCAAAGGGGCCCTAAAACCAATGAGTACCTTTAGGATTTCACAGAGGCATTTTACGCATTTGATTCAGACTCTTCTCACGCTTTAGGGGCCCTAAAATGCCAGGACAGTATAAATACCCACATGTGACCCCATTTTGGAAAGAAGACACCCCTAGGTATTCTGTGAGGGGCATGGTGAGTCCACATAATTTTTATTTTTGGCACAAGTCAGCGGAAATTTTTTTTTTTTTTTTTTACAAAGTCTCATATTCCACTAACTTGTGACAAAAATAAAATTTTACATGAACTCACCATACCCCTCACAGAATACCTTGGGGTGTCTTCTTTCCAAAATGGGGTCACATGTAGGTATTTATACTGTCCTGGCATTTTAGGAGCCCTAAAGCGTGAGAAGAGTCTGGAATCCAAATGCGTAAAAATGCCCTGTGAAATCCTAAAGGTACTCATTGGTTTTAGGGCCTTTGCGCACCAAGCTGCAAAAAAGTGGCACACATGTGGTATTGCCGTACTCAGGAGAAGTAGGGCAATGTGTTTTGGGGTGTATTTTTATATATACCCATACTTTGTGTGAAAAATATCTCTGTAAACGACAACTTTCAAAAAATTTTATACAAAGTTGACAATTTACAGAGATATTTCTCTCACTCAACATGGGTGTATGTAAAAATACACCCCAAAACACATTGCCCTACTTCTCCTGAGTACGGCGATACCACATGAGTGACACTTTTTGCAGCCTGAGTGCAAAGGGCCCAAATTCCAACGAGTACCTTTAGATTTTACATGGCGGCTCACAATTAGCCCGCCCAAAATGCCAGAACAGTAAACACACCCCACAAATGACCCCATTTCGGAAAGTAGACACCCCAAGGTATTCACTGAGGGGCATAGTGAGTCCGTCTGAGATTTTTTTTTTGCCAGAAGTTATCAGAAATTGAAACTTTTTTTTTTTTTTTTCTCAGAACGTGTCATTTTCCGCTAACTTGTGAAAAAAAATGAAATGATACATGAACTCACCATGCCCCTCCGTGAATACTTTGGGGTGTCTTCTTTCTAAAATGGTGTGATTTGGGGGTATTTATACTATCCTGACATTCTAGCACCTGAAGAAACATGACAGGCACTCAGAAAGTCAGAGCTGCTTCAAAATGCCGAAATTCACTTTTTGCACCATAGTTTGTAAACGCTATAACTTTTACCCAAACCAATAAATATACACTTATTGGATTTTTTTATCAAAGACATGTAAAACAATAAATTTAGAGAAAAATTTATATAGAAATGTAGTTTTTTGAAAAATTTTACAACAGAAAGTGAAAAATGTCATTTTTGCAAAAATTTCGGTCATTTTGATTAATAGCAAAAAAGTAAAAATGTCAGCAGCAATGAAATACCACCAAATGAAAGCTCTATTAGTGAGAAGAAAAGGAGGTAAAATTCATTTGGGTGGTAAGTTGCATGACGGAGCAATAAACGGTGAAAGTAGTGTAGTGCGGAATTGTAAAAAGTGGCCTGATCATTAAGGGTGTTTAAGCTAGGGGGGCTGATGTGGTTAAGTCCCCTATCAGGGGATGTGTATTGAATTGAATCATTGCATGGGGAGATAGAGAATAAAGCTTGCTCTCTCCGCTTCCTTCTAATTTTGGGCACTTGCAATGGAATTTGTCACCAATGCAACTAGTGTTAACTAAGTACTATTCCTATCAGTTTACTCTCTGTTTTGTCCCTTATCCGGGGTACGGCTGTTGTAGTGAATAGATTTTTGGAACCGGGAGATGGAAAAAGACCCATGCTCTGTCCGCTTCGTTTGAATTTTAGGTCACTGCGCGTGCGCCATGCAAAGTACTGTGACACGCTATATGAGTGGTGGGCAGTGGGCACAGTACAGTCAGTGGGTCTGACACACACTGGCAGGCAACTGCAATTATATTAAAGGGTAAAAATTAAATGACTTTTTTATCTGCAAGTTACTGTGCCACCCTATATGAGTGGTGGGCAGTGGGCACAGTACAGTCTGGGGCTTGACACACACTGGCAGGAAAATGCAATTATTTTAAAGGGTAAAAATTAAATGACTTTTTTATCTGCAAGGTACTGTGCCACCCTATATGAGTGGTGTGCACACAGTACAGTCTGTGGGCCTGCGGCCTCTTACACATGGGCAGGCAACTGCAATATATATATATATATATATATATATAAGCAGACTGATGTACCAGACCTAAAAAAGTGCTTTTTGGGGTGCTGTCAGGATGCTATCCTTACAGCAGATGAGTCTTTGAGGACTGGAGTAGACACAGAACACTGGCCTAGCTAACGCTTTCCTTATATTAATTCAGCACCGGCAGCACTCTCCCTGCTCTAACTAACACTACAGCTTCAGAATGAATCTAAGATGGATGCTGTCCTTGCTTTTTAATAGGAGGTGGGAGGGTCTGGGACGTAGGGTATGCTGATTGGCTGGAATGTGTCTGCTGACTGTGAGGTACAGGGTCAAAGTTTGCTCAATGATGATGTATAGGGGGCGGACCGAACATCGCATATGTTCGCCCGCCACGGCGAACGTGAACAAGTGATGTTCGCCGGCGAATAGTTTGTGACATCTCTAGTGACTGTGTATACTGTAATTGAGAGTAGTGGAAAATCATTGAGAAGATAAAATCCCAACCTGAACTATTGCTCCAGCATTTCAGCATTCGTGGCATTACAAGGTAATCCATTTATGCATGATAGGTCGGCACTCCACCTCTTAAAACCTCTACCTATTGGGAAAATTGTGTCTTTAGAGTCCTGCTCCACCAGGCAAGGTGTAAACATCTAGTGTATGGGAGTTATAGAAATAATTTAGTATAACTCATTTATTTTAATGGAATGTTCACTTTCTCTCCATGCAATATGCAGCTTGGTACAACCTCTTCCTTCAGGAATGGGTGTCAGGGAACCTCAGCTCTCACAACTAGAAGAAGAAGTGGGACTCCCCCACCTATGAGATATTGATGATTACAGATGAGCGAATCAAAAAATCTGATTCGCAACTAATGCGAATTTCCTCGCGCTTCATCTTAACGAATCACATTTGTCCTTAAATGGCTGCTGCACGTGTGAGGACATAGAGAAAGGAAGTATGGGAAGGTGGGATCACCCAGACTGACATGCATGACGTAGCCAATCAGCAGCCAGCAAGCCCTGTGATTTCATAGCCCTATAAATACGCCGGCAATCTTAGATTCAGACATTTTCCAGCATTCTGAGTGCAGGGACAGACGTAAGAAGGAGCTAGCGACAGCAATTGGTAAAATCTCATTGTGAAAAAAAAAAAAAAAAACTGAAAAAATGACTTATAAGTGCAGGGAAAGGACACAGAGGAATCAATTCACAGCATCTTAGTTCAGTGGGAGACAACAGAAGGCAATAGGGACAGTGCTAGAAAAGTGATTTACAAGTGCATGTCATTCCAGCAATTTTTTCTTGGTGTGCAAGTGCTGTATTGAAAATCCTTTAGTGGCT
The DNA here is from genome assembly GCA_033119425.1 of Bufotes viridis. Taxonomy (NCBI): domain Eukaryota; kingdom Metazoa; phylum Chordata; class Amphibia; order Anura; family Bufonidae; genus Bufotes; species Bufotes viridis. Next base: position 538,125,358 of record CM065590.1, on the reverse strand, counting down.
TAGATCTGTGGAAAAAGAAAAATATATACGCAGTTCACTTCTGCAGTTATATGTGGTGAAAGCATTTAGTGGCGTATTTTAGTACAAAAAGTAAAATATATACGCAGTTCACTTCTGCAGATATATGTGTGGAAAGCGTTTGGTGGCTTATTTCATTACAAAAATAAAAATATATTCCCAGTTCACTTCTGCAGCTATATGTGGTAAAAGCGTACAGTGGCGTGTTTCATTACAAAAAGAAAAACATACCTCATCTACCTCACAGGGTTTTTTTTGCCTTCCTCTGGATCAACTAGCAGAATGACAGGCCGAACAAGATGGACAGATATCTTTTTTCGGCCTTATCTACTATGTTACTATGTTACCTCTGCAGTTATATGTGGTGAAAGCATTTAGTGACATATTTCAGTAAAAAAAGAAAAAAATATATTCAGTTCACTGTTGCAGTTATTTGCGGTGAAAGCATTTAGTGACATATTTCAGTACCACAAGAAAAATATATACACAGTTCACTGTTGCAGTTATTTTCGGTAAAAGCGTTTAGTGACGTATTTCTGTACTACAAGAAAAATATATACACAGTTCACTGTTGCAGTTATTTGCAGTAAAAGTATTTAATGGCATATTTCAGTACAAAAAGAAAAACATATTCTCTGTTCACTTCTGCAGCTATATGTGGTGAAAGCGTCCAGTGTCCTATTTCAGTACAAAAAGGAAAAAAATATACGTACTTCACTGTTGCATTTATTTGTGGTGAAAGAGTTTAGTGGCCTATTTCAGTACAAAACAAAAAATATATACGCATTTCACTTCTGCAGTTAACATTATTTCAGTAGAACCGCAGTAATACGAGGCAAACCTTTAGTTGCGTATTTCAGTAGAAAATGAAAAATGTATTCTTATAAAAATTTATCCATATTAAGGAGGGGTCCCCGGATTCACGGAAGCAGCGATGGTAGCAGTCACTAAGTGCGTAGTGTTGTCGGTAAAATCACCTACTCTGGTTGTGGCAGTTTTTGTACAACCTCTGGAGGAGACACTCCGATACACCCTTTATTACACATAAAGTATGGCATCATACACAACCTTGAAAAATTACAATTGATGGCCTGCTAGTGACCCTCAAAAACATTAGGAGCAAGGGCCTGCTGGTGACCCTCTAAAACATTAGGGGTGAGGACCTGCTGCTGATTTGACCATCTAAAACATTAGGGGTGAGGGTCTGCTGCTGAGCTGACCCTCTTAAACATTAGGGGTGAGGGTCGGCTGCTGAACTGACCCTCTAAAACATTAGGAGCCTAATAAGCATGTTGATATGATGGAGGAGGAGGAGGACAAGAAAAGGAAGATTGAGCCATATACTAGTGATGAGCGAGCATGCTCGGCCGAGTACTGGTTCGGCTCGAGCATCGCTATGTTCGACACATGGCGGTACTCGGAGGAGTAAAGCATGTGCTCGAGCAAAATGCTCGAGTCTTCGCCCCGCTTGTTTCACGGGTTTTAAGCAGCCAATAAAGGTGTAGGTAAGAACTGCCACCAGCTAACATGGCTACTGGCATTACAGTGATTGGCTGGCCGGAATGCATCATCGGAGGTTATATAGCACCCGATGACGCATGTTCAGCTCAAACATAGTCAGGAAGAGCATCGGGAAGGAAGGGAAAGACAGAGCAGGGAGCGAATTTCAGCGATTTTAGTTAAAGAAAGCTTTTCAAAGATCCAAAAGTCCTTCTAAGGACTACTGTGTGTGTGTTTTAGATCAACAATATATTTAACAGCAGTGTCAGGGACATCCGTGCTAAGGAAGGGACAGATAGTGCAGGGAGAGAAATTTGCTGTACTTAATACCAAAAGCTTTTCAAATACCCCACAATGCTTTTTAATGACTACTGGGTGGGTTTCACAGCAGCAAGATATTTTTATTTTGTACCTATTAGTGACATATTGTGTACAAAATCCGTCTTTAATAATCTGGCTCACATCTAGTGACCATAGTATGTTGCTTTGTGTAAAAAAAACCTGTCCTACATCAGTAAACAGCATCTACTGTCCACAGCATGTGCCTCTCTGTTTAAAAAACTGTACCACAGGTGAAACCAGTGTATTTTAGAGAAATGTACATTATTTGTGCAACATCTACTGTCTACGGCGTGTGCCTCTCTGTGTCAAAAACTGTACCACAGGTGAATTCAGTGTATTTTTGGGAAATATACATTATTTGTGCAACATTTATTGTCCACAGCATGTGCCTCTCTATGTCAAATACTGTACCACAGGTGAAACCAGTGTATTTTGGGGAAATGTGCATTATTTGTGCAACATCTACTGTCCACAACATGTGCCTCTCTGTGTTAAATACTGTACCACAGGTGAAACCAGTGTATTTTGGGGAAATGTACATTATTTGTTTAACATCTACTGTCCACAGTGTGTGCCTCTCTGTGTCAAATACTGTATAACTAATGAAAACAGTGTATTTTGGGGAAATATACATTATTTTTGCCACATTTAGTGTCCACAGCGTGTACCTCTCTGTGTGAAATAATGTACCACAGGTGAAACCAGTGTATTTTGGCGAAATGTACATTTTTTGTGCAACATTTAGTGTCTACAGCATGTGCCTCTCTGTGTCAAATACTGTACCACAGGTGAAACCAGTGTATTTTGGGGAAATGTACATTATTTGTGCAACATCTACTGTCCACAACATGTTCCTCTCTGTGTCAAATACTGTACCACAGGTGAAACCAGTGTATTTTGGGGAAATGTACATTGTTTGTGCAACATCTACGGTCAACAGTGTGTGCCTCTATGTGTCAAATACTGTTTAACTGTTAAAAGCAGTGTATTTTGGTGAAATGTACAATATTTGTGAAACACCTAGTGTCCACAGTGTGTGCCTCTCTGTGTCAAATACTGTATAACTGTTGAAAACAGTGTATTTTAGGGAAATATACATTATTTGTGTAACATCTAGTGTGTTTGCATTTCATTCATATCACTGACATACACTGTACTTTATTCGAAGATCAGGGCTACATCTCCTGTGTAGAGTGTGCGCATCCCAAATACCTGTTTTAATTTATTCGCGCATACACATACAAATCCTACGCTACTGTACGTGGGAAATACTCTTAAGCATATATAACATTTAATATTAAGAATGCGGTCAGTAAGGGACGTGCAAGTGGCCGTGATGCTGATGGTGCACACAGAGGCCCTGGTCTTGGGCGCAGTGAAACTGATTAAAAGAAGGTAGCTGAGGGCCTGCAGGTGCGCTAACCCTCTAAAACAGTGATGTCGATGGCGAACCTTTTCGAGACTGAGTGCTGAAACTGCAACCCCAAACCCACTTATTTATCGCAATATAGTATATCTTCCATGTTCATGCCACATGTCCTGTTTTGACACCCAGTAGTTTTAAGGCACTGAGGGATCACCGAGGATTCAGACACAGTCTGCTATGTACTCCTTCACCATCTTCCACATTTTTTTTTCATCCTTGTGACACTAGGCCACGCATCAAGGGGAGGGTGCTGGCGGGGTGTCATGAAACTATCCCAGGCATTGGAGAGTGTTTTCCTGCCTCTGTTGGAACTGCTGTGTGTTCCCGTCATCTTACCTTTTGGGTTGCCCAAGGAACTATGTACTCTGCTGACAGCGTTGTCAGATGGAAATTTATTGAGCAATTTTAAAAGAAAGACCTTCTGGTATTGCACCATTTTGCTAGTTGTCTCCACCACAGGAATTAGAGATGAAAAGTTCTCTTTGTAACGGGGGTCGAGAAGGGTGAACTGAACAACCAGTAATCGCTGTTGTTCAAAATGCGTAGAATTCGAGGGTCACAGGAAAGGCAGCATACCATAAAGGTAGCCATGTGTGTGAGAGTCCCAACAGATAAGACTTTGCTGTCAACATCAGGAGGATGACTCTCAATCTCCTTATCTTCTTCCTCCTCTCCTGCCCATCTATGCTGAACAGATAGAATAAACCTGCTATGGTTGCTACCCTATGTAGCGGAGGCAACTGTCTCTTGCTCCTCCTCCTCATCATCAGCATCCAATTCACACTGACAAGAAAAACTGAGGTAATGTTTTCCCCCTAGTTCCATCTCTTCCACATGTAAAGCATCCACTTTCATTGTAAGCAGCCAGTGTTTCAGTAGACACAGAAGTGGGATAGTCAGGCTAATAATAACGACATCGCCACTCACCATTTGTGTTTATCCTTTAAAGTTGCGTAAAACCTCACAGAGATCAAACATACTAGACCATGTTGGACACTACACTAGGCCCAGATTACTGGAAGGTTTATTATACACAGTGTTTTCTGAGGCAGGACAGTATTGGGTATAGAACACCACAGATTATGGACACTATATTAGGCCCAGATTATTGGAATTTGGAATACTGACAGTGTTTTCTGAGGCACGACAGTATTGGCTGTAGAACACCACAGATTTTGGACACTATATTATGCCCAGATTATTGAAAGTTGTAATATAGACAGTGTTTTATGATGCATATTGGTTACAGAGACCACCACAGATTAGGGACACTAGATGTGACCCAAATTATTAAAGAGTCACCCTGCGGATGATGTGAAGTATATTTCCCTAATAGTTATAAAATAAAAATATCTTGCTGCTGTGAAACACACACAGTAGCCCTTTAAAAGATTTTGAGTTCTTAGAAAAGCTTTTGGTATTAAATACAGCAAATTTCTCTCCCTTCCTTAGCACGGATGTCCCTGACACTGCTGTTAAATATATTGTTGATCTAAACCACACACAGTAGTCCTTAAAATGACTTTTGGATCTTTGAAAAGCTTTCTCCTAATGAAATTCACTCCCTGCTCTGTCTTTCCATTCCTACCCGATGCTCTCCCTGTCTACCTCTGAGCCAAACATGCCTCATCGGATGCTATATAGCACCTGATGATGCGTTCTGGGCCGTACTTACCTGCACCTTTTTTGGCTGCATGAAACCCGTGAAACATGCGGGGCGGAGACTCGAGCATTTTGCTTGAGCACATGCTGTACTCGGCCGAGTACCGCCATGTGCCAAGCATAGCGATGCTCGAGCCGAACAGATATTCGACCAAGCATGCTCACTCATCACTAGTCCCTCCCTTTCCAAGTGGTGGACTTTGCACCTTTCAGAGAACTGATGGCTTGTGGCGAGCCGAGGGGGAGAGTCCCAAGCCTTTAGTGATGTATTTCGGTCAAAAAACAAATTTTAATCAGCATTCAGCGCTGCTATTATATGTGGTAAAATCTTTATTGACATATTTCGGTCGAAAAACAAATTTTATTCAGTATTCAGTGCTGCGGTTATATGTGGTAAAACCTTTTGGGATGTATTTCAGTTGAAAAACAAATATTATTCAGCGTTCAGCACTGCTGTTATAAGTGGTAAAATTTTTATTGACGTATTTCAGTCGAAAAACTAATTTTATTTTGCGTTCAGTTCTGTAGTTATATGCAGTTAAATCTCCATGATGTCTCCATGATAAATCTGCAGCGTGGGGGCCCAGTGTGGCTTCTACAAACTTTCAAAATATACCTTTCAGCGGGGCGAATGGATGCCGGATGACCGGGACGCTCCATGACCTTCCCAGGAGCTGCTGTTGGCAGCAACGGTTCATTGCTGAGACGTCCTTATAGTGCAGAATCCAAAAAACCTCTCCTTCTCCGTGCACCACAACATGTCCTCCTTCCCATCCATGATGACTGGGATCTCGTGAGGTTATCCCTGATGAAGAGATCAGGAGCTGGAAGTTATGGTTTCAATCTTGATGAACTTTGTGACTCTTCCGGGCTCAAAGCTATCTTGAAGCTTTGTCTTCTCACTGTCTGTAGCTACTAGAGCCCTGTTCATGCCAGGCAGTTTCCTCCTGAAGTATCTGGCTCAATGAGCAGCCAATAGCGCACTTGCATCAATCTTGACAGGATTCGTCTCCAGGTGGAGAGAAATTGTTTTTCGGAATGCTTTCTCCATCGCAACTACGTCGTCGAATAAACAGAAGGCTGGCGGATTCTCTCCTGTCTTAGGCAACACTTATTTTTATTATCACATTTATTAAATATTTATTATTAAATTAAACCAAAACTTGAGTAAAATTATAAGAAAGTAAACTTGAATTCGGCAATATATTTTCCAAATCTCCGAGGGAAATTCACAGACAATCAATTTGCCAAGCCTTTTGTGCTGGAGAACATGTATTATTAAATCGTCTTCTAAGCAGCACTTTAAAAAGTTGAGATGTTTTAACCTTCTGTTCTGTCCCATATTCACTATAAATGAATAGACAAAGCTGCCACTCTGTGGCCTCCTTATGCTGCTGCTACCTCCGCAATCTCTCGTCATCGTGCCACTATTTGGCCTCCTCATGCTGCTGCCACCTCTGCAATCTCTTGTCGTCTCATCACCTCATCCTGTGGCCTCCTCATGCTGCTGCCACCTCCACACTATGTCACCTTGCCACTCTGCGGCCTCATGATGCTGCCACCACCTCCACCCTATGTCACCTTGCCACTCTGTGGCCTCCTGATACTGCCGCTACTTCCACACTATGTCACCTTGCCAATCTGTGGTCTCCTGATGCTGCCACCACCTCCACACTTGGTCATTGTGCTACTCTGTGGACTCCTCCTGATGCTGCTGCCGCTACCTCTCACTCTGTCGTTGTGCCACTCTGTTGCCTACTCCTGATGCTGCTGCCACCTCCAGATTCTGTCATTGTGTCACTCTGTGATCTCCTCATGCTGCCGCAACCCTCAGACTTGGTCATTGTTCCACTCGGTGGCCTTCTTCTGATGCTGCCACCTTTAGACTCTGTTATTGTGCCACTCAGTGGCCTACTCATACTGCTGCCAACTCTATATTCTGTCATTGTGCCACTCGGTGGCCTTCTCCTGATGTTGCTGCAGCTGCCACCTCCAGAATCTGTCATTGTGCCACTTGGTGACCTTCTCCTGATGTTGCAGCTGCCACCTGGAGACTCTGTCACCAACTCCACACTTGGTCATTGTGCCACTCTGTGGCCTTCTCCTGATGCTGCTGCCACCTCCAGATTCTGTCATTGTACCACTTGTGACCTCCTCATACTGCTGCCAACTCCAGACTCTGTCATTTTGCCACTCAGTGGCCTCCTCCTACTGCTGCAACCTCCAGACTTGGCCATTGTTCCATTCGGTGGCCCTCTCCTGATGCCGCCCCCTCCAGACCCTGTCATTGTGCCACTCGGTGGCTTCCTCATACTGTTGCCAACTCCAGATTCTGCCATTGTGCCACTTGGTGGCCTTCTCCCGATGTTGCTGCAGCTGCTACCTCCAGATTCTGTCATTGCGCCACTCGGTGGCCTCCTCATACTGCTGCCAACTCTAGACTTTGTCATTTTGCCATCTCGGTGGCCTCCTTATATTGCTACAACCTCCAGACTCTGTCATTGTGCCACTCGGCCGCCTTCTCCTGATGCCACCACTTCCAGACTTGGTCATTGTGCCCCTCGGTTGCCTCCTCATACTGCTTCCACCTCCAGACCCTATCATTGGGACACTCTGTGGTTTCCTTATGCTGCTTCCACCCTCCCCAATTCATTACTGGTCCATTATTTTGGCTTTCGGCCTGGCTTACATCATCATTTATTTGACCCTTATTCTAAACTGTCAGATGGAAGAAAAATGAGACGCACAATGGATCCTGTCAGTGTAGCAGCTGTAAGGCCTTTATGGTCCCATCAGAATTGGCTTATGATTTGGTAGCCAAAAGCAAAAGTGGGTACAAAACAAAGAAGACAAGCAAATATTCCATTCACGTGTGTTTTAGATCCACTCCTGTTTTTTTTTTGCATTAGCAATACTAATGGATTATTGAGCAAATGGTGACCGAGTGAAGGCAGATGCTCCACAGACAGAATAAGTTTTTGTGGGTTATTGTTCTGACGGATCAGAGGAAGGTCAAATTGATCAGTGACGTCAACACAAACTTACTGCTGACACCCTTTCCACTCTCTCATGGGGGCTCTACTTGTGTACACGTTTAATAAAACAGGTTCTGTAGACATCTATGTGGAATCAGCTGGCGAAGGTGGAAAAGGAGTGTGCTTCTTTTTGGCGCTAACATCGCCCTGTAAGACTGAATTCATACTTGAGTTATTTGATCTACTTTGGCCCCATGACTGCCCAAATAAGTGAATTGTGCAGTGATTCCAAGAGCGACACCTGTCATCTGCATGTCATGCGGACTCACAGTATCATTTCACTACCAAAGCCGACTCCTTATGCGTGTTACTGCAAGGCACAGTGTTTTACACCACTATAAAGGCCCTCAGCAGCCAGAAAATAGCTGTTTTTAACTTGATTCAGTGCGAATTTATTCAGATCGAACCAAATTTTTCCAGAAGAATTCGGCGAACCGAGGAATCGAAATTTTGAAAAATTCGCTCGTCTCTATTGATGATCTATCCAGAGATATGCAGATGTACAGTAGATATGCCATACATGTCTAAAATTCCTTAAGTTGTAGAAGGCTGAGTTTGTTTTCTATATTTTTTTTCCCCAAACCATATTGGTGAGCTTTTATAACTTCCTTTCTGACCTGTATGTTCTGTCGCACAGACTGTTGTATTTTCAGTTCACTGGCAACACTTCCTTTGCCAATGACACCCTATATTCACCTCTCATTTAGACAGTTTTTAGAGATTAAGCTTTTCAAGTAAAGGAAGAGGTCAACCCTAACAATGTGAGTTAAGTAAAACTACCTCTATGCTTCTAGTCATCTACAGACAGAAGCAGTCATCATGCAACTGCTGGGTTCAGAAACCTTAAATCAGACATACTTTCTGCAGGTGCATGGAGATTTTTTTGTACAGACTTCATAATATGCAATATATATATATATATATATATATATATATATATAGAACTGTAAAAAGCCACGGCACATCCAATTAATGAAAAAGAATCGTGATCTTTATTCACCCATCTAGCGACGTTTCGGTCCACTTGCTGGGACCCTTGTCAAGGGGTTGACAAGGGTCCCAGCAAGTGGACCGAAACGTCGCTAGATGGGTGAATAAAGATCACGATTCTTTTTCATTAATTGGATGTGCCGTGGCTTTTTACGAAGTTCTGTGTGCTAACACCGTAGTCTGGGTGTGGGCCGCTGGCACTCCGCTATCGAGTTTGGTGTGCAGCCTGAATCTTCAGCTGTATATATATATATATATATATATATATATATATATATTTTACCATGCCTGTCTATCTTTCTCTCCAGATTGACAAAGATAGTTCAGTTTAAGACCCACAAGAGAATAAATATTCACTCAGTATAACAGTAGATAGAGCAGGCTGCAAGGAGAGATAATTCATTTTAAAGGCTGACACAGTTTAGGGTGAACTTGGAAAACAATGCTTCATTTTAAAAAGCATCTTGAGCATTGAAGATATAACATAGTAACATAGTTTGTAAGGCTGAGAAACGACATCTGTCCATATAGTTCAGCCTTTTATCTTGCAAGTATGAAAGAGTTGCCAATTTTAGGAACGCTTAATTAATCTGTCTCAAAAAGCCCTATTTTCAAGCTGATATACTGTAGATATACTTAGTGATGAGCAAAGTATTAGAAAATAAATTGGCATTTCATTGTAAGTAGTGGGTGCGCCGCTCCACGTCATTATATTCCTCAGATGCCGCATTCATAGCTGATCACAGCATTTGGCATCAATATTACAGTGTAAAAAATTAATAAAATGGTACTTACCTCATCCATTTGATCGTGAAGAGCTGGCCACTGCCATCTTGATTGTAGATCCAGTGCCAACTCTTGTGCAGTCTGTGCTAATGTCATCACTTCAGCCAGCATGGTGACGCCATACATTTGGCGTGGGTTCTTCACATTCAAACTGATGAGGTTTGATTTTTAAAAAGAAATTTTACCGCCATTTAGGGAAAATCGAGGAAATTAGACTTTGCAGCAATTCAAATTTTCCCTGAAATTTGGATCGAATTCCACTTTGTCGAGTTTGATTCGCTCAACACTAGTTATACTGTATATACAGTATGTGTTATCTTCAAATACATGATGACTTATAAATGTACAGTGTATAAGGGTAACAGAAACAAAGAAACAACAAAGAAAATATCCAGATAAGTTGGGTATTACTACTGGGTATCTATACAAAATCTTCCATAAGACAAATATTTTCCCCATATTCACACTATCTCCAAACAAATTGCCTGATAACTGTAGGCAAGAAGTGCCCATCACAACCTCTAAAAGGAACCTTTCACCTTGAAAATGCAATGCAATCTGCCTGCAGCATGTGATAGAGCAGGAGGAGCTGAGCAGACTGACATATTGGTTTATGGGAAACAATTCAACATAACCTGTAATTTATTTATTCAAATTTCTGCTCATTATGAAGTCAGGGACGCGGTTCTATCAGTGATTTGTGAATAGAAAGTGCTCCAATTGCCCTGAAAAGTCATGTATGCCACAACTGTATCTAACCAGTTTTAGGCTCTTTAATCCAAGCATTGGAAATGTCAGAGTGACAATGAAATATGTCTATCAGTAAATGGACAGTAGCTGCTGGTAATAAACAACCTGTTTTATAACATTCTGCATTATTATTTTGTGCAATACTTATGCATTGAATGTATTAACCTTGCCATTCTTTTCTCAGGCAGCCTGAATAGCTGGACTTGGACTTGCTGGAATGTTCTCTTTTTCTTTGTTGAAATACCAGACACGCCTCCTTCTCTTGTCCAGGTACACCTCTTGTCAGAGTTCTGCTGATACATACCCATGCTCTTCATGATTTGTGGCATATTAATATCTTGTACAGCTAATAATTCACCTTTTTCATCACTCTCAAATATTACCAGACCAGATCACAAATGCGTCCACTGTCCACCGTTACTTTACCTTACACTTATTTGGTAACATAGTTCATAAGGCTGAAAAAGACATCCATCCAGTTCAGCCTATTAACCTGCAAGAGTTGATCGAGAGGGGCAAAAAAAAAACATGAGGTGGAAGCCAATTTTCCTCAGTTTAGGGGAACAAAGTACTTCCCCACTCTAATCAAGCAATCAGAATAACACCCTGGATCAACAACCCATCTCTAGTAACTAGTCTATAATCTGTAATATTATTACACTCCAGAAATATATCCAGGCCCCTCCTGAACTTTTTTATTGTACTCACCATCACCATCTCCTCAGGCAGAGAGTTCCATGGTCTCACTGCTCTTAATGTAAAGAATCCTCTTCTCTTTTTGTGTACAAACCGTCTTACCTCCAGACGCAGAGGATGTCCGCTCTTCACAGTCACAGTCCTGGGAATAAATTGATGATGGGAGAGATCTCTGTACTGAACACTGATATAATTATACATGTTTTTTTAGATTTCCCCTCAGTCGTCTTCTTTCTAAACTGAATAACTTTAATTTTAATAGTCTTTCAGGGTACTGTAGTCCATCCATTACAGTTATTACTTTAGTTTCCCTCCTTTGAAGCTTCTCCAGTTCTGCTATGTCTGCCTTGTTTACAGGAGCCCAGAACGGTACACAGTACTTCATCTGTGGTCTGACTAGTGATTTGTAAAGTGGTAGGACTATGGGGTTCATTTATTAAGAATCAGAATCAGAATTTTACACACCAGTCTTAATAAAGCCCCAGCATTGGTGGTAGATCTCCGAAGTTATGAAGAGGCATCACAAATTAGAATATTGCCCCTGCCACTCATCAATACTGCTGGAGAAGGACAGGAAAGTTTGTGACACAAACCTCTTAAATAGCACAGTATGACATGCTTTGGAGAAGTCAAGATATATGACATCCATTGACTCGAACTATTGACTCGAACTTTCTTCCTCATAGAAACTGATTAAATTAGTTTGACAGGACAGATTTCTCATGAAGCCATGCTGTTATTTTGTTATTCAGTTACTTTCATTATGATATTCCAGATTAGAATCTCTCAGAAAACCCTCAAACATTTTACCCACAACAGATGTTAAACTTACCTGCCTAAAGTTTCTCAGCTCTGTTTTTGACCCCTTTTTGAATATTGGCACCACTTTTGCTAATTGCCAATTCTGTGGAACAATTATTGTAATTATAAAGTCCTTAAATATCAGAAATAAAGATCTGTCTATTACACTGCTGAATTCTTAGGATACGGGGTATATGCCTGGTCATTTGTCTACTTTAATCTTTTAGACACTGCTGCCCTTTTCTTGGGTCAGACAGGCCACTATTAATGGGGAATTTACTTTTAGATTCTGCATTTCATCTGACAGTTAATTTATCTCGGTGAATATAGTGGAGAAAAAAATCTTCACTTTCTCCACATCGCTCTCTTCAACTATTCACTCTAATAGGCCAGCACTCTCTGGTTTAAAATGTTTACCATTTATATAATTGAAGAACATTTTAGGGTTGGTTTTACTCTCTTTGGCAATGAATCTCTGTCCCCAGCTTGGCTGCTTCCGCACTACCTTCCTGCTTCACTAATTCCAATATTTTCTTTTTGTCATTTATTGCTCCTTTGCATTAAATTGCACATTGCATTTTTATTGTTCTTCACCCTTTTAGTTCCATACAGTAATTATTTCTCACAATTATAATTTCGGATGCCTTTAAAAATATCCTATTGTGTGGCTGCATTCTTATTCTTGATTACATTGTCCCAGTTAGTGAGGCTAATAAACTCTCTTAGCTGATCAAATTGTGCTTTTTGGAGGTTTCGTGTTTTTGTGCCTCCCTGAAAAACACTCTTTTGAATGATTATTGGAATTTTATTATTTTATGGTCACTATTTCCCAGGTGTCACACAACCTGCACATCTATTGCTCTGTCCAGTCTATTGGTTAATACTAAGTATCAGCGGGGCCGTCCCTCTAGTTGGATACTGAACCAGCTGGGAAAGGTAATTGTTTTTAGTTATTGCCAAGAGCCTGTTTCCTTTATTAGGTCTACAGTTTTCAGTTTCCCAGTCTATATCTGGGTAATAGACATGAACGAAGTTTGGAAAAATTTGATTCGGACAATTCGCTGAAGTTCTTCAAAAATTTGATAATTTCTGAATTAATTTGTCATAAATCGCAGTAAATCTGGTATACCTAAGCTACTCTGCCTAATCATATGCATCCTACCTGGTGGCCCAATTTCCGTGTGAAAGCTTGGAACTTAAAATGCAGGGACAGTGCAAGGAAAGTGCAGGTAAAGGATATTGCAGTGTGCATTACATTCTAGTGTACCCACATTCATAGTTAATCCATTCTGTAGGAACTGTACATCAGTATTACAGGCAGTTGTAATTTATCACTGTTTAGATCACTGTGCAGGGCGCAAAGATTCATAGCTTATCCCTTCTGTTAGCTGTGAAATTCCTGTGCATCAGTATTACAGGTCTAATTTATTTCTGTGAACTTAACCGTTTAGTGCCCCAAGATTCATGAAGTCGCCCCATACAGAGTAGGAATGGCGGCAGCAGCAGCAGCAACGGCAGTAGTAGAGTGTGGAGGGGGCAGCAGCAGTGGCAGTAAGACTGTGTTAATATCCCTGTTTATGTTTTTTCCATAATGATCTGTCACAAGAACATAATAAAAAATAAGACATTCTGTATTTTGAGTATCCATAAAGCCTCTTTTAGACAGTCAGTATTTTGTCAGTGTTTTGCATCAGTATTTGATCAGTAAGTGTAAGCTAAAAACAGGAGTGGGTCCAAAGCAGAGATAAAATGTATTGGGATTATTCGTGTTTTGGATACATGTCTGCTTTTTGCTCACAAATTCTTATCAAATACTGATGCAAAACACTTACCAAACATTGACTAAAAGAACATTTTAGCTCCGATGAATATAGGTCGAATTGGTCGAGTGATTTGTGTTCATTCCAATAACCAATAACTAGATAGCAGCAGCTGGACACAAAATATTGGGAACTGAAATGCCATATCTGTGGAAAACTTGTAATTTTCGCTTTGCAAGGTCTACTGCACATTAATTTCTGCAAAATAATGCTTACTCCATCCCTAAATACATGCCTTTAGAGGTGTAGTTTCCAAAATAGGATAACTTTTAGGCGGTTCCATTTATTATTTACTCCCAGAACCTTTACAGTTGTCAGAACAACAGTTGTCAGCACAACGTAAATCACTACATTTGGCTTCAAATGTGCATGGTGCTCTTTTACTCCTAAGCCCTGTGGTATGTCCAGGCAAAAGATTGGGGCCACATGTCAGGTGTTGTATTGTAAGGAAGCACAGCATAATAAAAGGGCTGACCTTTCGATGGACACAACATACTGGGCACTAAATTGGCATTTCTGTGTAAACATTGCAATTTTCTTTGCGCCATCTGTTGAGTATTAGTGCTTATGCACATGAGCATGGATGCCCTGTGCCCGTGCCGTGGTCCACAATGAATGTGCACTGTCCGTGTGAACACCGTTTGTGGATGTGCACAGCATAAAAGTAGGACATGTTCTATTTTTTTCGCGCTTGAAGGCACAGACCAAATTCTCACTGAAGTGCTTTGTAGTGCTTTAGTCGGCTTCCATTCTGTGCCTCCATTCCACACTGACCCGTAACTTGAGGATTGCAGACCCAGTAAAGTCAGTAGGTTGCAATATGGGCAAGGAGCACACTGCCACGGACGTTCCTGCGACAGGTGGCAGGAGATCGGTCATGTGACATGTTTTCTGTTTGGATCAAATTACGTCTGTGTTTTTTCTGGTGGTTGCCACACTTTCTCTCCCCAGGTGTGGCTATTATGGTCATTTACCTTCTCTATTTATTGTTGTTTCTCCCACTATGCTATGTAGTTTATAGCTCCAGTTTGAGTTGTGAATAGCTGGTGTGTGGATCTCGGCTGAGTTCCTGGTGCTGCCATAGCCACTTGAAGTTAAGCGTTTTCTTTCCCTTTTGTATTTTGTTTGCCATATTCAGGAGTAAATGGGTAACAAATTGTGGGGTCCGTTTTCTCCTATTACCTCTTGTAAAAAAGAACAATCTGGGACTAAAGTAGCATTTTATTTCCAAATGTTCTAAATTCTATGAAATGTCTGTGGCAGTACACCTGTCAATAAGTTTCTTTATGGGTGTAGTTTATGAATAAGGTCATTTTTTTTTGTGGGGGGTTCCTCTATAGGGATACATCAGAGTCTATTCAAATGTGATACCGCACCCAAAAAAACATTCCAGCAAAATCTGCCCTTCAAAAACCATATGAAGCACCTTATGAAGCACCTTAGCTCTCAGTCCTGCAGTGTGCCGATACAGCAGTTTACAACAACATATGGAATGTTTCTGTAAACTGCAGGATCAGCGTAATTTTTGATTACAAAAATTCTAAGGCTTCTAATGACTTAAAAAATGGCATTTACAAAATGATAACAACGTAAAATATTATAAAATGGCAAGAAAAAACAGACTGGATCGCACATCCACAATGCTCAACCCTTGATATACGCTCTTCAGCTAAATACTATGATACTAACCCCCCATATCGCATGCAGATAGTGGAGACATTAGTTTACATTTTGATCAAAAGGTAGTAAGCCCACTCACCAACGTCACGGTTGTCTCCTAGAGCGGGTATCTACTCTGTCCATAATCTGACGAAGGCGCCATGCTGCATGGCGACACGTGGCACCATCCCAGCAGGCCGCAGCTACGCAGGCCAGCCAGAAAAGCACCACGACAACAGAGGCCACCATGCAGCATAGCACCGTCTGAACAGGAGCCTAATGCAACCTGCTCAGTACTAACAGAAACCAGGACTAACACTAGTAGGTCACTCACACTCTTATGCAGTCTCCTGCTAATTGATTAAAACCGCCTGTGGTATGTGGGAGGAGTGCTGATGCCAGGAATAAACAAGAAGGAAGATAAATATGTATCAAATGGCAAGAAAAAACAGACTGGATCGCACATCCACAATGCTCAACCCTTGATATACGCTCTTCAGCTAAACACTATGATACTAACCCCCCATATCGCATGCAGATAGTGGAGACATTAGTTTACATTTTGATCAAAAGGTAGTAAGCCAGCCAGAAAAGCACCACGACAACAGAGGCCACCATGCAGCATAGCACCGTCTGAACAGGAGCCTAATGCAACCTGCTCAGTACTAACAGAAACCAGGACTAACACTAGTAGGTCACTCACACTCTTATGCAGTTTCCTTTTATTCCTGGCATCAGCACTCCTCCCACATACCACAGGCGGTTTTAATTAATTAGCAGGAGACTGCATAAGAGTGTGAGTGACCTACTAGTGTTAGTCCTGTTTCTGTTAGTACTGAGCA
This sequence comes from Bufotes viridis, assembly GCA_033119425.1. Classification (NCBI taxonomy): domain Eukaryota; kingdom Metazoa; phylum Chordata; class Amphibia; order Anura; family Bufonidae; genus Bufotes; species Bufotes viridis. The sequence goes on along the minus strand of CM065590.1, from coordinate 538,109,031 downwards.
GGTTGCATTAGGCTCCTGTTCAGACGGTGCTATGCTGCATGGTGGCCTCTGTTGTCGTGGTGCTTTTCTGGCTGGCCTGCGTAGCTGCGGCCTGCTAGGATGGTGCCACGTGTCGCTATGCAGCATGGCGCCTTCGTCAGATTATGGACAGAGTAGATACCCGCTCTAGGAGACAACCGTGACGTTGGTGAGTGGGCTTACTACCTTTTGATCAAAATGTAAACTAATGTCTCCATTATCTGCATGCGATATGGGGGGTTAGTATCATAGTATTTAGCTGAAGAGCGTATATCAAGGGTTAAGCATTGTGGATGTGCGATCCAGTCTGTTTTTTCTTGCCATTTGTAAAATATTATAATGATCCAAATGCAGAATTTTATTTGGAATGGCCAACATTTATTTTTTTTTAACCCTGGGTACAGTATTTGAAAGGTACAACTAAATTGTAATGCAGAACATTAATTAAGTGGTTATTTTGTTTTCTACTGTTTGCTTTTGTCAATTAACTATTTTAAAAAATCAAGCCGAACTAATGATTTCTGAAACACTGGCAATTTGGGACAGCATTCTAGTTATCACCTGGAATGGGTCAATTATGGAAATTATAACTTCAGCTTTTCTTCATTATCTGTCTTTTCTATTTTGTCTTATTTTTCCAGATGTAGCTATGGATTCCCAGCCAGTCTAAAATCAATTACAGATCTGGGTCAGTTGAAGCATAAACTTCAAGCAGAAATGTACAAATAGGTTAACATACTGCACAAGGGCCTGTAATATAGTGATAAAAATGTATTTAACAGGGAAGTCTATTATTAACTAGCCAGTCTTCCATTAAGCAGGAAAGATACTAAAGCATTAACACACGTAACACACAGAAGACACAGACACAAAATACACAAATAAAACACACAAAACAGTACATTGTTTTTATATTGGTTACTGACAGTTTCCCACTTAAAGAGAAAATGTTATCAGAAAATGACCTGTTGTTTAAATCAGGTTTTTATGTTACATTTATCTTTAAAAAAAGAATTGCTGATGCTATCCACCAATCATAGGTCACAAAGCATGCCTATAAAACTAACCAATGGAAGTCAATGAGGTCCCCTCATGTTAATTGCATCTATGGCACAGTGACTGCTGTAAAGCATATGTCTAAATGTCTCAATCATGATGGATATGTTTCACTATCTGGTTTTGATGTGCATAAAAAAAATGGTGACACTTTCGATTTCAGGACCAGGACAATTTTTGTTTTTAATAGTTTTTCTCTCCATCTTCCAGAGACCATAGCTTTTTTTTAATGTTGTTCCCATATCAGATTTGGGCTTATTTTTGCAAGAAAAGTTGTATTTTTTAATGTCACAGTTTTTGTTTATTGAAACAATTAAACAAAACAACAAAAAACTAAACAAAACACAATTCTTCCATGGTTTATTGTGGTTTGTTTTATTGGCATTCACTGTACATTAAAAATAATATTCCAATTTGTCGGGATGCTTAAACTAAAACATAACTTTTATTTTATTCTGTTAAAACACATGAGGCGATCAATGGGATAGGTACAACTGACATAGACACACACAGTGTGGAAAGGATATTCTGGCAAGTGTGAACACTGGTCAAGATCAAACAGAAACACCAGTCCCACAACTCCAGTCCACACTGTGGTAGAGTTCAAAACAATACTGCGGCATGTGTTCCCCTTTATTAAACACTCCAAGCAGCCAAAAGTATCTACATACAGGAGTGTAATGAGGTGTATGAGGGCAAATCCAGGGGGACAGCTCCAATAATCAGAGCTAATCCTTACCACATGCCGCAGGCAAAAACAACACCTTTTTGTTTGCCAAAAAAATATATATATTGTGGGAACAACAAGTCCCAGCAGTGGCCCATTACTCAGTCCCTAAAAACACAGCTCTGGCTCAATAGCGTTCTCAGGAGCCATTCTGAACTGGTAGTTGCTGTGCGCAGTGACTGACCTCTCCACACTGTGTGTGTCTATGTCAGTTGTACCTATCCCATTGATGGCCTTTTGCGTTTTAACTGAATAAAATAAAAGTTATGTTTAAGTTTAAGCATCCCGAAAAATTGGAATATTAATGCTCTATATTGGGTTGCTTACCGCCAATTGTTACAAGTGAGCCCCTACTTTAAAAATAACATGAACGTTTTTTTTTTCTGTGGGTCAGGACCATCGTAACGATACCATATGATTACTACATAATTTATTACTTTTAAAAAAAGAAAACCTTTTAATCCAGGCTGTCTGTCAGCCTAGAAGCCAATTAGTGCTTCAGTAGGCAGCAAGGTGCCCTAGCAGAACAAGCAGAACGCCATTCTGTGCTGGACTGTGAATGAGGGTGTTGGGTCTTATGGTGTCTGCCAGGACAACAATCAATCTTATTACCAGGGACAGTGAAGAAAAAAGCTAGGATTCCAAAGAAGAATGGTGTGTGTTGTGTACAACAGTGTAAAGCAGTGCAGCTGACAGGCAAGAAAAGAAGAGACAGGGCCTGGGGATGTGCCTGCTATCAGAAGTGCAGGTGCACCTCAAAAGAAGCTACCTGCAAGCAAATCCTTTCATTTAGTTTCCCCATTTTAATATAAATCTTTTTTTTTTTTTTTTTTGTTCGGTTCAATATAATTAAGGATGAGCGGACCCATGTATATTCGGGTTTGGCCGAACTTTAGTCTAAAGTTGGTTTGGGTACCCGAACTTGATCCAAAATTTCCCCAAACCCCATAGAAGTCACTAGGGACCCAAACTTTGGTGCTATAAAATAGCAGTAGTAAGGGCTAGAGGGCAGCAAAAGGAAGCAAAATGGGGGTAAGAGTAGGACAATTACCCTGCAAACAAATGTGGAAAGGGAAATGACTTAGAATAGAATAGAAAAAATGAAAATCTTTTACCTGGAGGCAGAGGTTCAAGTTGAATAGGATGTTGAGTAGGCAGTGGACATGATGATGTAGGTGGAAGAGACGGAGGAGGAGGTATCCAACACTGTTTTTTTTAATTTTTTTTGGGATGCCCCAAAACATTGGGAAATGGCAAACAGAATGAACAAACGATGCTGGAGTATAACAATGGCTGGGTGCACCCGGTATACTTCTGCCCAAGGTACGGACAAGTCCTGTGGGATCCATGCCTGGTTCATTTCAATAAACGTGAGCATCACATTAGCTATGGGCAGGAGAATGATCACACCCCCTGCCATGCTAAACACACGTTTGGACAATTCACTTGCCGCAGTGCAGTCCAGCACCTCCAAGGCGAAAAGGGCAAGCTCAGGCAATGTGCCAAATTTGGAGACCCAGAACTTAAATGGGGCAGACCCATCAGTCAGTACGTGCAGAAGTGTGTACACATACTCTTCCACCGTGCTGCTGAAATGCTGCCTCCTGCTGAAACAGCCCATATTAGATGGTGGTGCTAGATTTGGTGTGCTGACAAAGGTTTTCCACATTTTGGCAATGTAACCCTCCCTTCTGAGGTGGTATGGTGCCCCAGCTACATTGGCGACTTCCGCATCTTCCAAGCATGCTCCAGTGACAGAATTAAGGACAGCATATTGTCCTTGTAGCTTGGATCCAGTAATCAGCACTCTTAACAATTTGGTAAACTCAATTGTCATTGCATAGGCACTGCAGCATGTACTCGCTCATGTGTGCCAGGCTTCCCAGAGGCAATGACAAGCTGTCCTCAGTGGGCGGTGTATTGTCTGTGTCCTCTGTATACCCAGAGCCATGCTCCCTTGATGCCCATGAGCTAATTTGGGTGCCACCCTGCTGTGAACACGGTTAATTTTCCGAAACTGTGCCCTGGCTGGACAGTTGTGTACCTGGCAGCTGTTTGTGCAGGAACCCACCCTCCGAGCCACGTGTGGACGACTGGCCTGATAACCATGCAAATGATCCCTGTTTCTCCTCCTCTTCCTCCTTTGCCACGACCTCATCCATCATCACCTAAACTGCCTTTTCAAGGAGGCATAGAAGTGGGATAGTAACGCTGATGTTATCAGTGTTGGCCATGTTGGCATGGAGGCCCACTCATTGGTGGTGAAGTAGTGCTTTTCCGCAGCACAACTCACCCGTGCATGCCGCAGCTGATAGTCCACTATCGCCTGCTGCTGCTCGCATAGTCTCTCCAGCATGTGCAAGGTGGAGTTCCACCTTGTGGGTACATCCCATATGAGACGGTAGGCAGGAAGGCAAAAGTTACGCTGCAGAGCAAACAGGTGAGCAGAAGCAGGGTGAGAACACACTTTTACATCAGCTCTGACATATCGGGGTAATTTTTCAAGATCCTCTGAACCACCAAATTCAGCACATGTGCCAGGCAAGGAATGTGTGTCAAACTGGCTAGACCCAGAGCTGCTTTGAGATTTTGACCATTAGCGCACACCACTAGTCCTGGCTGGGTGCTCTGCAGCACCAACCATTCATCGGTTTTGTTCTTTGATGCCCATCCACAGCTCCTTTGCTGTGTGAGGTTTTTCTCCCAAACAGATTTTTAGAACAGCCTGCTGTCGTTTCCCCCTGGCTGTGCTGATGTTTGTGATGCAGGTGTTATGCTGATGGAATAAGGAGGTGGTAGAGGAGGAAGCGCAGTAGGAGGAGGAGGCAATGAGAAACGTCCATCAATCCCCAGTGGCAGCAGAACATGTACCAAAACGCTTTTCTTTTCATCCCAGTCGCCACTACATTTAACCAGTGGGCAGTTAGGGAGATATAACGTCCCTGCCTATTCTTACTGGTCCATGTATAGTTGATTATGTGGACCTTGTCACTGATGGCGTTGCGCAGAGCACACCTGATTTTGTACGCCACTTGTTTGTCCAGTGAAGAAAGAAGAAAATCTGCTTTAAGCACTCCAAAACCCGGTCAAGACAATCTTGAGTTTCAAACTTCATTTTATTCCAATTTAAAATGTTTTCAATAAAAACAACACTTTTTTCGAAAGATTGAGACCCCCTTCATCAGGTTGAACAATTGGATGCAAGCATGGGGTACATAAGGAGGAATATATAGTGCAAAAAAAAATGCCAAAAAAAAACACATCAAGGGGTGGCATTAACATTCTAGAAACACCCACAGTTGTTTTTTTTTAAATTTACATGAACAATCAGTAAAACGATACAAATTAAAATACATTCACTTATTTTTTGTTAAAAAAAAAAATTGTGTGTACTAAATGTTCTAATCATATTATTTAAATATATAAAGTACTTGTTTTCATGTTTTTTTATTATTAAAATATAATTTTTTGGGCATTTCATATAAATTTCAAAGGACCTGTGGTCCGGGTGAAGAACCTGGGTCACGTGACCGCATCATAGGGTCAAATGTCACATGTTAGGACACATGGCCGCTATATGCAAAATAGTGGAAGTTGTTTTCCCAGGAAAGGAAAAGGGGGAAACCTTCCAGTGGATGAGATGGGCTTAGGGAGGGCCCGTGATGCAGGTAGGAGAGGATCCTGCCATGTTAGACCTGTGTTGCAGGGGCACATGATTGCTGTCAATGAGTTAATATGACCGCAGTGCCGGCTCCTTCTGTGGATGCAGAGGTAGGTGGAGAATACAGCGCAGGGGCATATGATCGTTTCTCATTCGATCCTGCAGCCCTCGCTGGGCTCCATCAAGGGGGAGGGGGAAAGGGGTGGGGCGGCAAGTATGCGAGATCAGGCAATATTGCCATGGAGACTCTGGACACTTGGATTTGTGGAGTGAAGTCGGTGTTCATCTTGTGTTATACAAACAAAAGGGTGGGGGGGGGAGGTTACATAGATTGAATTGTGGGGAAGGGGGGGAGGGATGCCAGGAGAATGGATTGTGGTTGAACTACCATATAATGAAACAGGTGAGATTAGAGGAGGTTGCTAGGGGAATAAATAGGAGTTACATTTGCATATCAAGAAAATATACGTAATTATACAGATTGCATATAATGAAATGTGGTGAGGGATTAAAAGATGCATATATAGTGTTAGCGTATTTACTGTATTAAGTAGGCTGCAAAATTATCTGCCCATACGGGTCTAAACTTTTTAGTTTGAATATCCAGTACATCTCTCTTTTCCTGATGTATTGGATATTACTTCTTTGGTGGATCTGGATTTGCTCAATGGGAGGGGTTTTTTGTTATTTTGAGCTACCTCCGTGCAAGAATTTTTGCCGCCCTAGGCAAAAGAAAAGTTTGCCGCCCCCCCCCCCTCATGTGACATCACAATGCCCCACCCATATGAGCTGCCAAATTAAAGGGGTTCTGCAGTTTATTTAAACTGATCAACAGGGGTCCGATACCCGGGACCCCCGCCAATTAGCTGTTTGAGAAGGCAGCGGCGCTGGCAGTAGCGCCTCCGCCTTCTAGCAGTGATGTCACAATTAGAATCATTGGCCTGGGTGGGGCTAAGCTTCGTTCAAGTGAACAGAGCTTAACCCCGCCAAGGCCAGTTATACTAGTCGTGACGTCACTGCGCCTGCAGTAAACAGCGAGAAGGCCGAGGCGCTACTGCCAGTGTCGGACCCTGCCGATCAGTTTAAATAAACTGCAGAACCCCTTTAACTAACGCCAGTTTTCTCTCCCCCCCCCCCCGTCATTCTCTCCCCCCCATGTAATTCTCTCTCCTTTTCTTTTCATTCTCCCCCCCCATGTCATTCTCTTTTCCCCCATGTAATTCTCTCCCCCCCCATGTAATTCTCTCTCCTTTTCTTGTCATTCTCCCCCCCATGTCATTCTCTCCCCCCACCATGTAATTCTTTTCCCCCTCTTGTCATTCTCTCTCCTTTTCTTGTCATTCTCTTTCCCCCTTTTAAATCTTCCCCCCCTCCCTTTGTCATCCTCTTTCTCAATCCCCTCTTGTCATCCTCTTTCTCAATCCCCCCCCTCTTGTCATCCTCTTTATCAATCTCCCCCTCTTGTCATCCTCTTTCTCAATCCCCCTCTTGTCATCCTCTTTCTCAATCTTCCCCCTTGTCATCCTCTCTTCTCAATCTCCCCCACCCCCTCTTGTCATCCTCTTTCTCAATCCTCCCCCCCTCTTGTCATCCTCTTTCTCAATCCCCCACCTCTAGTGTAGCGTGGCCGAGCGCTGTATGCTTCACGGGTACAGGTGCTTTTGTTTCCTGTACCCGTGCGGACTGATAGGAAGCACACACTGTGTGCGCACTTCATGTCAGTCCGGCCGGGTACAGGAGACAGATGCTCCCTGTACCGCGGACCATACAGGGCTCGGCCACGCTACAATGAGGGACTGACAGGAGGGAGCGCTGAGCGCTTCCCTCCTGTCAGCCCCTCTCTTCATGCTGCACCCGGGCAGTGCGCCCTCATGGAGGCGCCAGCCCGGGCAGTGCTGCAGCCGCCTGAGGCTCTACATAGAACGCTTGGGCGGCTGCAGCATGAAGGGGGCCGGCACTCCTAGCAGCGCCCCTTCCCAAGAGGCGCTCTACGCGGCTGCCTAGTCAGCCTATAGGATGCGCCGGCCCTGCCTCCATGGTACTTTGTGGTATGTCTGGACACACTGTGTTACAGATATTGTTTTCTTATATTGGACCTGTGCTTGTTGACTCTATTTCATAGGGTCTGTATGGTTCGTCCAGGTGATAAAGTTATTTGTTTCTGTTTGGATTCCAGGGATTCCTATGGTGTTAGGCTGGGCGCTTTATAGTGTGCTGCGGTAACAATACTCATGGGGTTTCCTTTCTCTTTAAATCTAGTAGATAAGATTGTGCTCTGTTGTTTGAAGTCATCATCCAGTGTACAATTTGTCTGATTCGTTTGAATTTGCTGTAGGGGATATTCCGTTTCCATTTCTTATAGTGTGTGCTGGCATAATTCAGATAGCTATTGCTATCTACTTTTTTGAAGAATGTTTTTGTAATTATGTTCTCGTTCCTAGATGAAATCTCATGGTCCAGGAATTAAATTTGTAAGGTGTCTTGGGTACCCATGAGCAATATTCCCCAGTTGTTCAGATTTAAATGGGAAATTAAGTTTTCTGCACTCGTTTCATCCCTTTTCCAGATGATGATCAAGTCATCTATATAACGCCTGTAGTAGATTATGTTGTCATTCAAAAAGTGTGATTTGTATAGTTTAGCTCCTCAAAGGTCCCCATGAAGAGATTTGCGAAGCTCGGCGCAAATCTCGTCCCCATAGCGGTCCCTCATATTTGTTTGTAGATGTTGTTTTGGAATTTAAACACGTTATGGGTGAGGATGAACTGTATTCCTCTGAGGATTAAGTTATTTTTCTCCACAGGGATAGTTGAATCTTCGCTTAGGAATTTAGTTTGAAAGGTAGCGGTAGCTGGGAACTACTTACTGTGGGACAGCCACCGCCATAAGCTTTTTAAAACTGTCTGATGGAATGGCAGCATTTCAAAGGCCAGGAATTTTGAAATGCTGCCATTCAGGGCCAGGGCTTGGGTTACGGGGTACTTCATCTTTCTCTCTGGTGTTTGGAGCATGGACAGCTAAACACTTCCATGGGATAGTGTGGAGATGCTCGTGATACTGCTGGTGGTGATTAGTGATGAGCGGCAGGTACCATATTCGGCCGAATTTTGCAATATTCTAGTTATTGCGATTAATATGCGATTTAAATAATTGCGTATTGCGATTTTAACTTAAGGCTATTTCCCTATTGGTTTGATATCTAGAATTAGTGAAGATGACGAATATGACGAATGTCATATTCCTCAAAACAAAGATAACGAAGTATTCTCCATCTTCGTTTTAGCTACCTATTCGTCAACTTCACTAATTCTAGCAATCAAATAGGAAAGTTCACTATAGAGACAGCTGTGTTTAATTCGCTATTAATTATATATAATATAATATAATATAATATATATAATATAATCGCATAGCGAATTAAACACAGCTGTCTCTATAGTCAACCTTCCTATTTGATTGCTAGAATTAGCGAAGTTGACGAATAGGTAGCTAAAACAAAGATGGAGAATACTTTATCTTCATTTTGAGGAATATGACGAATACATTCGTCATATTCGCTAATTCTACCAAGCCAACCATAGTAAACCAGGTCTAAGTTGAAATCGTAATGCGATTAATTCAAGTTATATTAATCGCATTGTGATTTCAACTTAGAGCTGGGTTTATATTGGGTCAGCTTGCTAGAATTAACGAAGTTAATGAATATAGAATATAGCAGAAGTGCTAAGTTGTAATCGCAATGCGATTAATATAACTTGAAGTAATCGCATTGCGATTTCTACTTAGCACTTCTGCTATATTCCAGATTCGTTAAAGCTAGCCTAAGTAAGATAGCAGTGCTAAGTTGTAATCGCAATGTGATTAATATAACTTGAATTAATCGCATTGCGATTTCAACAGACATGGTTTACTATGGTTGCTAAAACAAAGATGGCGAATTAATCGCAATGCGATTAATTCAAGTTATATTAATCGCATTGCTATTTAACGTAATTCTCAAATCTGACAGTACATTTTAGTATAGAGACGTTCCCATTGTGATGGGGACGCTCCATGATCACGGAAGTCGGCAGAAGCGGCAACGGGCACTGACTGGAGCAGCCAGGAAGCCAGGAATCCTCAGGACAGGTAGGAACTACTTTTGGGAAGTGGGAAAGAAAAAAATATAACAAAAAAAAAAAAAAAAAAAAAAAGAATATTCGAAATATCGAATTTATAGAGCTATATTCGAAATATTCTCAAATTAGCAAAGTGCCGATATTCGCTAGAAAAAAATGCTATTCGAATATTCGCGCTCAACACTAGAGGTGATGGTGTTGCTGTCACATCCTTTCTTTGAGGGGAGCCAAGTTGCACTTTTGCTCAAGAGGAGGAGGGATATGCCGAGACCAAAGCAAAAGAGGGAGAGGGAGGAGCCTCATATTTTTCATGGTTTTTTAGTTGTCTACTCCACTGTAGCTTGTGCTTTGCGTTTAGATGCCTGGTCATACAGGTGGTGCACAGGTTTAGAACATGTATGCCTCGCTTCAGGCTCTGACGGTACAGCGTGCAAACCACCCATGCCTTGTCATCAGTACATTGCCTGAAGAACTGCCATGTCAGGTAACTCCAATGAGCTGGATTTGGTGTGCTTGGCGTGGGGGGCATTAGCCGGCATACTGGCTAGGGGCCGGCCGCTGTGGTTTTGCACCCTGCTTCCTCTTTTGCTGTGCGACTGACGCTCTGTGACCACCACCTCTTCCTCTGAACTGCACACATCACTCGGATAACCTTGATTCCATGAAAGGTCTAGGACCTCATCATCCTCCACATCATCTTCCAGCCACTCCTCACCCCTGCATTTCTTGCCAGTCTGCACACTGCAGCAAGTCGCAGCAGTAGACATCTGTGTTTCGTCATCATCATCATCATTTTTGTCACGCTTGCAGAGCCTTATTTTAGAATGCACGAAGAGCCTTATTGCAGAATGCGCACACACTGTTTTTGCAGACTGCAACCAGAGCCGTATTGCTTAACACTGTCCCTCACTCGAGCTGTGTCCTGTCCCTACACTAGTTAGAGCAGAATTGTCAATTTCCATGAATTCTATTTCCACACCGTTAGAATTGAAATGTTTTTTTTTAGGACTTGTTCAGTTTAATTAAACCAGCATATAGGTGATCAACACTAATAACGCAAGCCAGCACACAAAAGTATCTGAGGGACACAAACACATTTTCAATCTTTTTTTTTTCTTTACTGGGAATTGATAATATTGAAACTTGCAGCATACAGTATATACGTGATTACTACACCAATACACAGGGGAATGACAACATTATCTGAGAGGCCCAAAATGTCTGGCCTATGGAAGATTTCCAAGCGAAAGAACCAGATCCAGAATGTGGATAGTAGCAGCACCATCTATCCGGCCAGAAGTAATGGTAGCACACTGAAACTTAAAAGGGCTATCCCATAAATAATGTAAAAAATTCTGACATCATATAATACATGACAATCTTTTTCTAACAAAGCTGGAACCAGCCCTGCACCTCACATGGATCCAGAGATCTCCCCACTCATTGCTCTGCTAGATTTATATCAAGCTGACAGCTGAAGGGGAATTTCTTTTCTGCTGCAGCTAAGGGGCGTGTCGCAGCTCTCCCTATCACAGCTCAGGAGACAGTGAGCATGTGCGGCCATCTCAGTGAGCAGGACAAAGAATTAAGAAAAAAAACATTCAAGTACAAAAGCATTCAGATCCATGTGTTGCTTTTAAAACTGTAGAATATTTTTCATAGGACAACTCCTTTAAAAGGGGGTTTCCACTTATAATGATTTTTAATCATTTTTAATCAAGTGCCTACAGCCTGCCTGCTGAAACAGAAGGTTCATACTTACCTACTCCATGCCGCTATATATTTCATTTTTACAAAGATGTGATTTTCATATGACTTTGCTTACGCCCCGAGTCTCAGTGATGTATAAGATATATATGACAAATATATATGGCAAATATTTATGAATTGCACACTTTGATCACTTTTATCCATTAGTACATTATAGTTATCACAACTGTCACTCCTGTACCTAGGAGGTTGGTCTAAAAACGACTTCAGTTTTAGGATCCCAGGGGCTCTGCATCAAGTAAGGTGGATGGCAAAGGCAATATATGCACTTATCCAGATGCAGACGTAAAAAAAAGTGCTGTCACAGTTGCTAAGAGACAACTTTGGTATCTGTCAGAAACAAACGTAAGATTGTCTTTTTTGGATGAACTTCCAAAAAAAGTGATCAGTGTGTGCAACCCCTAAATATTACTCAATCTTCTTGAAATTTGGCATATATATCTTTTACATCACTGAGACTCAGGGTGCAAGCAAAGTCTGCAAAAATGTTAACATTTAATTTTTCGCCTGCCCTCCCCGGATGCTAAGCAAATGTGGCTAATAATGTGTATGTATGTAATGTATAACTACCAATACACCGTCTACTGGATCTACTCTTCTACCCAACTCACATCCAGTACCTGACCATTAGCACATGTACATATATTGACTCATGCATAAACAGCATATATATAATCTACTAGTAATACCAACACAGACTACGAATTATATATATATATATATATATATATATATATATATATATATACACATATGTACACATATAAAGTCTACTGGGATATTACACTTGTATACATACACACATAAGCAGACATATAACTTAGCTTGCTCCTGAAGTGCTGTTGGTACAAGGGACTGGAAGGAAGAGAGAGAGGGACTCCGAAGTTTTATGTCACCTATATGTTCCTGTGTCCCAGCCCCCACCATGGACTACACCCTGTCACCACCCAAATATCTTCAAAATCTGTTGACCAAGAGAATGTTGTCCAACTGCTTTTACAATGTGCCCTTCCTGTCTTTGATATGCTAACAAGGGACACAATGACCAAATGGCTACTGGCCATACTGATATCACTCAATCGGTGAATACCACTAGATATCAATATACACTATATCCAATTATTTGGCATATTTGTGTGGTCATCAGGCTGAGGTTCTGGCTGAGAGACATATTTTAATGTAACATATCCCCCTGTTGTCAGTATACCGACTATGTTGGAAGCCTGGTCTATGTGTGGGAGTGTTTACAATGAGAATAAAATGATTAAAAGTAACAAACAATACATTATAAGCTCATTTTTGTTGCATTTTTGGCCAATCTGTTGATTCTTCTTTTGGTTCATGAATGGTTCACAAGGAGGGCATCATCTGGTGCCTTCATGATGGGTCTTGACAGATGTCTGGTCAACTTTTTAGATCAAGGGCATTCATTGTCTCTCTGGGCATTTCTCCAGCTGAAATCATATTAAAACTAGTGTTGAGCGAGCATGCTCGGCCTAACACTAGTTCGGCTCGAGCATCTAGATGCTCGGCACATGGCGGTATTCGGCTGAATACCACAAGTGCTCAAGCGCAAATGCTCCCTACGCAGCCAATATACGTGCAGGTAAGTACTGCCCTCACTGTAATGCCGTAGCCATGTTGGTTGCTGGCATTACAGTGATTGGCTGGCCGGAACGCGTCATCGGGTGTTATATAGCACCCCTATGATGCGTGTTTGTCTCAGTCTTAGTCAAGGAGACCTGTGCTGAGGAAGGAGCAGATAGTGTAGGGAGTGATATAGAAATATTTTTATTAGAAAAAAAATTCAGAGACCCAAAAGTCCTTTTAAGGACTATTGTGTGTGGCAGCAGCAATATATATATTTTAGCACAACCAGCTCTAAATTGCTAAAACTTTACAGACCCAAAAGTCCTTTTAAGGACTATTGTGTGTGGCAGCAGCAATATCTATTTTTATAGCAAACTGTGCTAAATAGCTAGAACTTTAAAGACCCAAAAGTCCTAAAGACTATTGTGTGTGGCAGTATTATCTATTTTTAGCGCATCCTGCGCTAAATAGCGTGCAATAGACACATAGCAATAGCCTGCAGACAGCAACATTAGCTGCGCAACATCTCCAGTTTAAAGTGTGCGTATCCAAAAAATAACTGTGACATCAAGTGTCCTTTTTACGTAGACGGTGTCAGCTGAGGACAGTGCCATTAGATGCACCACATCTCCAGTGCAAAGTGTGCGCATCCCAAAAATATCTGTGACATCCAGTGCACTTTTTCAATAGACGGTGTCCGCTTCTGACAGTGACATTACCAGTGCAACATCTGAAGTGTAATGTGTGTGCTTAAAAAATGTATCTGTGACATACAGTGTACTTTTTCCGTAGACGCTGAGGACAGTGACATTACCGGTGGTACCTCTCCTGTATAACGTTTCCTCATTCCAAAAACCTGTGACATTCCCTGTCATTTTTTATTAACTACTGGTGGCACCATTGACATTACCTGTGGGATATCTCCTGTGTGACGTTTGCACTAGTGATGAGCGGCAGGTGCCATATTCGATTTCGACGAAATTCGCGAATATTCGAATGAATATTCGTTTCATATTCGTCGAAATCGAATATTCGTCATTTTTTCTAGTTATCGCGATTAACATGCGATTTAAATAATCGCATATTGCGATTTGTACTTAAGGCTACTTTCCTATTGGTTTCATATCTAGAATTAGCGAGGATGACGAATATGACGAATGTATTCGTCTATTCCTCAAAACGAAGATAACGAAGTATTCTACATCTTCGTTTTAGCTACCTATTCGTCAACTTCGCTAATTCTAGCAATCAAATAGGAAGGTTGACTATAGAGACAGCTGTGTTAAATTCGCTATGCGATTTTTTTTTTTTTTAATAAATAGAATACTTATAATAATTTTATCAAGTAATATAATTATTGTATTAAAAAAAAAAATCGCATAGCTAATTTAACACAGCTGTCTGGTAAGTCAACCTTCCTATTTGATTGCTAGAATTAGCGAATAGCGAAGTTGACGATGACGAGACGAATAGGTAGCTAAAACGAAGATGTAGAATACTTTGTTATCTTCGTTTTGAGGAATATGACGAATACATTCGTTATATTCGCTATTCGCTAATTCTACCAAGCCAACCATAACTTCTGTGCTCATGGAGCGTCCCCATCACCATGGGAACGTCTCCATATACTAAAATGTACTGTCGGATTTGAGGAATTACGTTGAAATCGCAATGCGATTAATTCAAGTTATATTAATCGCATTGCGATTTCAACTTAGAGCTGGGTTTATAATGGGTCAGCTTGCTAGAATTAACGAAGTTAACGAATATGGAATATAGCAGCAGTGCTAAGTTGAAATCGCAATGCGATTAATTTAACTTAAAGTTTTCGCATTGCGATTTCAACTTAGCACTGCTAGTGCATAGCTATACTCCATATTCGTTAATTCTAGCCTATGTAAGATAGCAGTGCTAAGTTGTAATCGCAATGCGATTAATATAACTTGAATTAATCGCATTGCGATTTCAACGTAATTCTTCAAATCCGACAGTACATTTTAGTATATGGAGATTCTCCCATGGATGGGGACGCTCCACATGAGCACGGAAGTCGGCAGAAGCGGCAACGGGCACTGACTAGAGCAGCCAGGAAGCCAGGAATCCTCAGGACAGGTAAGAACTACTTTTGGGAAGTAGGAAAGAAAAAAATATAACTAAAAAAAACAAAAAAAAAAAATACGAATATTCGAAATAGCGAATTTATAGCGCTATATTCGAAATATTCGCGAATTAGCGAAGTGCCGATATTCGCTAAAAAAATTCGCTTTTCGAATATTCGCGCTCAACACTAGTTTGCACATCCCAAATAACTTTTTTAATTTTTTTTGCCCATACTCTTCCAAATCCTACGCTACTGCACGTGTGACATACTTTTAAGAATATATAACATTTAATATGAAGAAGGCGAGCAGTAAAGGATGGTGAAGTGGCCATGATGCTGATGGTGCACGCAGAAGCCATGGCCCTGGGCGCAGTGAAACTGTGCCTGCTGCCAGAGCACAAGAAAAACAATCATCCACAATACCTAGCTTGATGTCCCAGTTTGAAGGGCGGCGCAGGACACCACTCTTGAAGTCAGACCAGTGTGACCAGGTGGTCGGTTGGATTGCAGCAGATAATGCTTCCAGTTGGTTAAGCACCACCCTGTCTTCCACCAAGTCCAGTCGCAGTAGCCAAGAGTCTGGTCAACACAATCCTCACTCTGATCCTCCTTCCTCCCACCATGGAGAGCCTGGGCAAACAATTGATACCACACTCGGATGTTCCGAGGACCTCTTTTCATCACCATTTTTTCATTTGGCCCTTTAACCAAGCATGCTTGAAGCGGGACAGATCTTGTGCCCTAATTTTCAAACTCTTGAGCATCCACAGTCACAAGAAGATGACGGTGGGGAATGGAAATTACTGTTTAATTAGGTGGATGATGATGAGACACAGTTGCCAATAAGTCAACGACAATTATTGTCTTAAGAGGTTGATTAAGAGTATGAGACACAATTGACAATCACTGAGGTTGTGGTTAAGTCAACAAGTCAGGAGGATGAGCAGAGTGAGGAAGTGGAAGAGGAGGTGGTGGATGATGAAGTCACTGACCCAACCTGGGAAGGTGGAAAGCCGAGCAAGGACAGCAGTACAAAGGGGGAGGGATCTGCAGCACCGCAACAGGCTGGAAGAGGCAGTGGGGTGGCAAAAGGGAGAAGGCCGACCACACCAAACAGGCCCGCAACTGTTCCACGGAGCACCCCCTTGCGGAAATCTCCCTTGCCAAGGGGTATATGTTCCGCAGTATGACGCTTTTTAAGGAAAGTGAGGATGACAAAAGAATATTAGTTTGCAAGCCGTGCTGTACCAAAATGAGCAGGGGCATGAACAATAGCAACCTCACCACCACCAGCATGATCCGCCACATCCAAGCACCATAATTAGTGGAACGAATGCCTGGGTCCACAATCTGTGTCTGCGGGTCACACCACTGCCTCCTCTTCCCTAATGTTACATGCTGGCCAATCCCGTGTCGAAGGCGCAGCCTGGATGCCTCCCGCCCTGCACCTGGACCTTCGCAAGCACCATCAGTGACCACATCCACTTCTGTGTCCCAGTGCAGCATCCAAATGTCCTTACTCTTTGAACGCAAGCGCAAATACCCAACCACCCACCCACAGGCCATAGCACTAAATGCCCAGCTTTCCAAATTACTGACCCTGGAAATGTTGCCATTTAGGTTTGTGGACACTGAGGCCACCGCAGTCTGATGTTGGCGGCTGTCCTGCATTACGCAGTCCCCAACCGCCACTATTTTTCAAGGTGTGTCGTGCCTGCCTTACAACAATGTGTGTCCCGTAACATCACACGTGCCCTGACCAACGCAGTTACTGGGAAGGGCCACTTAACCACGGACACATGGACAAGTGCATTTGGCCAGGGATGCTACATTTCCCTGAGGCACACTGGGTGAACGTTGTGTAGGACGGGAGACAGTCGTACCCTGGGATGGCACAGGTGCTACTGACGCCAAGGATTGCAGGCCCTACGTCGATCAGGGTTTCCACCAGCACCTACGTTAGTGGCTCCAACCCCCACTTCTCCTTCTCCTCCTCTACTTCCACCTCTGAATTATCTGCGTGCATCACCAGTCAGCCATCAGTTGGTAGCTGGAAGCAGTGTAGCACTACAGTGGGGAAGCGGCAACAGGTCATGCTGAAGCTAATATGCTTAGGGGGAAAAACAGAACACTGCCGCAGAGCTGTGGCAGGGGATAAGAGACAATGTATACTCCAATGCCTAAAAAAAGGCTTTAACCTATCTTGACCCAGGTCCAAAACGAATATTATTTAAAATGTCACTGTTAATTGTAAATAAACGTAAAATGGCCATGAGCCTACAGTCGCTTAAAATTAAAGTTGTCACTGTGAGAGCTATGGTATATTTTTGGTAAGATTTTTTAGGAACCAGAGATATGCACTCTCTTATCCTACTTTATTGAAAAATATCCACCTCAGTTGAAAGTCAGTATTACGGCATCTTTATACTCAGAGGCCAGAATCTCTAGCCAGAAATTGAAACACTGCCTTTCGTGATATTAAGGCGTCCACAAAGCTGTGTTGATGCAACACTAATACTGGAAGAGGGTGTGCAAAAGAACCAAAGGGTTGTGGTTGAATGATACTTTGTGTTGGTTATTGAGGGCTGCTTCAGTGTGTCCTAAATAATCACCTGACACACTGCCTCTGTGTCCTATGTTATTAACAGACACAAACACTTCACAACACACTGGTCTGACACTATGTCAATAGCTGTCAGAGTTCAATCATACAATACACACCACAGCACTTCCTATGTGAACTTGACAGACTATTTGGGCTAACTGGCCATCTGGTATGGGCCAACTAGCAACCTCTTATGTCACTGTGAAAATGCTTGGTGTCCAGACAAGGACTACCTAACTACTAAGCTACAACAGAGTGATCAACTGTTATTAAAATCTACAACTACCCCCAACATGTTTAGCCAGTGACCTGGCTTTGCTGCCCAAATACCCCTGAAGAAGCCAGGTCACTGGTAAACCATGTTGGGGGGCAGTTGTAGATTTTAATAACAGTTGATTGCTCTGTTGTAGCTTAGTAGTTAGGTAGTCCTTGTCTGGACACCAAGCATTTTCACAGTGACATAGGAGGTTGCCAGTTGGCCCATACCAGGTTGCCAGTTAGCCTTTTTTTATGCATTGGAGTATACATTATGAAATATACCTTACCTTGGTTACGTCGTTTTTGTTAAGTAAACAGGGGATAAGATACCAGACTCAGCTGTTGCTCTCGCCACTCAACCCACAACCAGGCATGGTTTTGTCTGATAATGGCTGTAACTTGGTGGCGGTTAGTCAGGCTCCTCCTCTTCCATCATATCAACATGCTCATTAGTACCCATGGAAGTTTAATTCCATCTGTGTTCAGCGTGGGTGGGCAGAAGAGGAGGAAGAGGATGAGGAGATTGAGAGTCATTCTCCTGATGACGACAGCGAAGACTTGCTTGTTGGTACTCTGGCACACATGGCTGACTGCAAGTTAGGCTTCCTTTCCCGCGACCCACGTGTTATACGCATTTTAGACAACACGGATTACTGGTTGTTCACCCTTCTCGACCCCCGCTACAAAGAGAACCTCTCATCTCTCATTCCTCTGGTGGAGAGGATGAGCAAAACGGTGCAATACCAGAAGGTACTTGTTGAAAAATTGCCCCAAAAATTTCCATCTGACAAAGCTGGCGGCAGAGTCTGTAGCTCCTTGCGCAATCAAGGAGGGGAGACAAGGGAAACACATAGCACTTCCAACAGAGGCAGGCCAACACTCTCCAAAGCCTGGGACAGTTTCACGACACCCCGCCAGCACCCTCACCCTAATGGGCAGCCTACTGTCACAAGGAGGGAAAAGTTTTGGAAGATGGTGAAGGAGTACATAGCAGCCAATGTCAGCGTCCTCAATGATCTCTCAGTGCCTTAACTACTGGGTGTCCAAGCTGGACACGTGGCATGAACTGGCTCTCTACGCCTTGGAGGTCCTGGCCTGCCGTGCCACAAGCGTTTTGTCTGAGCGCGTACTTAGTGCTGCTGGTGGCATTACAACAGATAAGCGTATCTGCCTGTCAACTGAAAATTCGGACAGTTTGATGTTTACAAAAATAAACAAGGCTTGGATTATCCCTGACTTCTCGACGAGGAAAGCTGATGAACATAAAGACACTTTAAATGTGTTGTTTATAATGTACTGAATACACTGAAATTTCCATGCACCCCTTCCACTTCAAAAAAGGGTATATGGTTGAATCTTCCTTTTTTCATCCTCCTCCTTCTCTTCCATCATATCAACAAGGAAGAGGAGAAGCCTGACTAACAAAACTGGGGAACTGGAATTAGTGATGTGTGAGGAGGGCTATGACATAGTGGGAATAACTGAGACAAGGCTGGATGATAGCTATGACTGGGCAGTTAATGTACAAGGTTACAGTCTGTTTTGAAAGGATTGTTAAAACCGGAGAGGGGGAGGTCTGCCTTTATGTAAAGTCCTGTCTAAAGCCCACAGTCCGAGAGTATATAAGTGAGGGACATGAACATGTGGAGTCACTGTGGGTAGAGATACATGGAGCCAAAAACAATAATAAATTACTAATAGTAGTTTACTATAAACCCCCTAATATACCAGAGTCCATAGAAAATCTACTACTAAATGAGATAGACGAGGCCGCAAATCATAATGAGGTGGTTATTATAGGGGACTTCAACTATCCAGATATAGACTGGGAAACTGAAAGCTGTACATTCCATAAAGGAAACAGGTTCTTGGCAATAACAAAAGACAATTACCTTTTCCAACTGGATCAGGACCTGACTAGAGGGACGGCCATAATGGACTTAGTATTAACCGATAGACCTGACAGAACAACAGACGTGCAGGTTGGCGGGCACCTGGGAAATAGTGACCATAAAGTAGTAACCTTCCAGTTATCATTTAAAAGAGCATTTCTACAGGGAGGAACAAAAATACTGAACTTCAAAAAAGCTAAATTTAGCCAACTAAGGCCTCTTTCACACTTGCATTGTCGCCGAAAATGCCTGCCGGATCCGTCACAACGAAAGACAACTGAAAGCATTTGAAGACTGATCAGTCTTCAAAATGCTTTCAGTGTTACTATGGCAGCCAGGACGCTACTAAAGTCCTGGTTGCTATAGTAAGTAGTGGGGAGCCAGGGAAGCAGATACTTACAGTCCGTGCAGCTCCCAGGGTGCTCCACAATGACGTCAGAGTGCCCCACGTGCATGGATCACGTGATCCATGCGATCATGTGATCCATGCTCATGGGGTACTCTAACGTCATTGTGGAGCGCCCCGGGGCTCGGGAGCTGCACAGACGGTAAGTATACTTCTCCCCTGCCTCCCCACTACACTTTACCATGGCAGTACTAAACTGAAGACATCCTGATGCATCCTGAACGGATTTCTCTCTTTTCAGGATGCATTGGGATAATCCTGATCAGTATCTTTCCATCCTAGAGCCCCGAGGACGAAACTCTAGGACGGAAAGATAAAACGTCAGGGTGAAAGAGGCCTAAGCGAGGCCATAGCCTAACTAACTGGCGCAAAATCCTCAAAAATAAAAATACAGCAATAAAATGGGATATCTTTAAAAGCATCATAAAATCTCATTGTGAGAGGTACATAACGTATGGGAATAAAAGGTTAAGGAACAAAAAGAAACCAATGTGGATAAATAGAACTGTAAAGAAAGCAATAAATGACAAAAAGAAAGCATACTGTATAAATCACTGAAACAGGAGGGTAGCGAGGAAGCACTGAAAAACTATAAGGAAAAAAATAGAACATGTAAAAAACAAATAAAAGCGGCCAAACTAGAGACATTAATTGTCAAAGAGAGCAAAACTAACCCTAAAATGTTCTTCAATTATATAAATGGTAAAAAGTATAAATCTGAAGGTGTTGGCCCTTTAAAGAGTAATGAAGGGAGAGTTGCAGAGAGCGATGAGAAGAAAGCAAAGCTGTTAAATATTTTTTCTCTCCAATGTATTCACTGAGGAAAATAAACTGTCAGATGAAATGCTGAATGTAAAAATAAATTCCCTATTAAAAGTGTCCTGTCTGACCCACAAGAAGAAGTACAACAGCGACCTAAAAAGATTAAAATAAACAAATCAAATCACCAGGACCGGATGGCATGCATCCTCGTATCCTAAGGGAATTAAGTAATGTCATAGCTAGACCCTTATTTCTGATATTTGCGGACTCTATACTGACAGGAATGTTCGACAGGATTGCCGCATAGCAAATGTGGTGCCAATGTTCAAAAAGGGTCCAAAGACAGAGCCCGGAAACTATAGGCCGGTAAGTTTAACATCTGTTGTGGGTAAACTGTTTGAAGGTTTTCTGAGAGATGCTATCTTCGAGGAGCTCAAAGGAAATAAACAAATAACGCCATATCAGCATGGCTTTATGAGGGTTCGGTCATGCTAAATGAATTTAATCAGTTTCTATGAGGAGGTAAGTTCTAGACTTGACAGCGGCAAATCACTGGATGTCGTATATGTGGACTTCTCCAAAGCATTTGACACTGTACCACATAAAAGGTTAGTATAAAAAATGAGAATGCTCGGACTGGGAGAAAATGTCTGTAAGTGGGTAAGTAACTGGCTGAGAGATAGAAAACAGAGGGTGGTTATTAAAGATACACACACAGATTGGGTCACTGTCACTAGTAGTGTTGATCACGAATTTTCGAATTGCGAATTTTAATCGCGAATATCAGCACTTCGAGAATTCGCGAATATTGAGAATTCGCTTTATGCGAATTTTTTATATGAAAATTTTCGCATGCAAGAAAATAATGTCATTATTTTCTTGTTTGCGAAAATTCGCATAAAAATTCGCATAAATTAGCATAACAATTCGCATAAATTAGCATTAAAATTCACATAAGCTGGTATTTAAAAGGTATCTTTTAAATGCCAGTTTATGCGAATTTTTGTGCTAATTTATGCGAATTTTTATGCTAATTTATGCGAATTTTTTATGCGAATTTTCGCAAACAAGAAAATATTGTTTGGAGATTACGAATTTGCGAATTTTCGAATATATGGCGAATATTCGCCCAAATATTCGCGAAATATCACGAATTCGAATATTGCCCCTGCCGCTCATTACTAGTCACTAGTGGGGTACCTCAGGAGTCAGTATTAAGCCCTATTATTTTCAATATATTTATTAATGATCGTGTAGAAGACTTGCATAGTAAAATATCTATTTTTGCAGATGACACTAAACTGTGTAAAGTAATTAACACTGAAGAGGACAGTTTTCTGCTACAGAGGGATCTGGATAGATTGGAGGCTTGTGCAGATAAGTGGCAGATGAGGTTTAACACTGACAAATGTAAAGTTATGCACATGGGATGGAATAATGCAAGTCACCTGTAAATACTAAATGGTAAAACACTCGGTAACACTGACATGGAAGAGGATCTAGGAATTTTAATAAACAGCAAACTAAACTGCAAAAAGCAGTGTCAGCCAGCTGCCGCTAAGGCCAAAAAGATAATGGGTTGCATCAAAAGGGGCATAGATGCCCGTGATGAGAACATAGTCCTACCACTTTACATATCGCTAGTCAGACCACACATGGAGTACTGTGTACAGTTCTGGGCTTCTGTGAACAAGGAAGACATAGCAGAGCTGGAGAGGGTTCAGGGGAGGCCAACTAAAGTAATAACTGGAATGGGGTAACTACAGTACCCTGAAAGATTATCAAAATTAGGGTTATTCACTTTAGAAAAAAGGTGACTGAGTGGATATCTAATTACTATGTATAAATATATCAGGGGTCAGTAAAGAGGTCTATCCCATCATCTACAGTATCTATCCCCAGGACTGCGACTGTGACGAGGGGACATTATCTGCGTCTGGAGGAAAGAAGGTTGGCACACAAACATAGAAGAGGATTCTTTATGGTAAGATCAGTGACACTATGGAACTCTCTGCCTGAGAAGGTGGTGATGGTGAGTACAATAAAGGAATTCAAGAGGGGCCTGGATGTTTTTCTGGAGTATAATAATATTACAGGTTATAGCTACTAGAGATGGGTTGTTGATCCAGGGAGTTATTCTGATTGCCTGATTGCAGTCGGGAAGGAATTTTTTATTCCCCTTAACTGGGGAAAATTGGCTTCTACCTTACAGGGTTCTTTTTGCCTTTCTCTGGATCAACTAGTAGGATGACAGGCTGAACTAGATGGACAGATGTCTTTTTTCAGCCTTATGTACTATGTTACTATCTTATTCGTCACGTATAATGCCCTTGCAAATATGCCCTCGCATATATGCCCTCGCTTACAGGGTCAGCTCACCTACAGACCTTCACCTACAACCTTTTAGAGGGTCAGCTCACCAGCAGGCCCTCACCTACAATGTTTTGCAGGGTCAGCTCACCAGCAGACCCTCGGCCTTTTATGTTTTGCAGGGTCAGCTCACCTGTAGGCCCTCACATACAATGTTTTACAGGGTCAGCTCACCTGAAGGCCCTCACATATAATGTTTTACAGAGTCAGCTTACCTGCAGGCCCTCACCTACAATCTTTTACAGGGTCACCTCACCAGCAGGCCCTCACCTACAATCTTTTACAGGGTCAGCACACCAGCAGGCACTCAACTACAATCTTTTACAGGGTCAGCTCAGCAGCAAGCCCTCACATATAATGTTTTACAGGGTCAGCTCACCTGCAGTCCTTCACCTACAACCTATTAGAGGGTCAGCTCACTTGCAGGCCCTCGCATATAATGTTTTACGGGGTCAGATCACCTGCAGGCCAACGCATATAATTATTACTGGGTCAGCTCACCTGCAGGTCCCTAACCTACAATCTTTTACAGGGTCAGCTCACCTACAGGCCCTCGCATATAATGTTTTACAGGGTCAGCTCACCTGTAGGTCCTCACCTACAAACTTTTAGAGGGTTAGCTCACCAGCAGGCCCTCACCTACAATCTTTTAGAGGGTCAGCTCACTAGCAGGCATTCACCTACAAGTCCAGTCTCAGTACCTAAGAGTCTGGTCAACACAATCCTCACCCTGTTCACTGGGTGAACGTTGTGGCACAAGACTTGCCCTCCAATAGATCCTCGTTAAAGGATTTAAAGTGTACTCATTCCAATTACAGGGCCTTGAAAGAGTCCTGTATTGTTGTTTTTCGTCAATACCTCCCGAGTCGGGAGTGGGTAATTAGCGCGCCTGCTGCCTTCCTTGGATGTGGTAGCAGTTTCTTAAGCTCCCTATCCGGAATCGAACCCTGATTCCCTGTTACCCGTGGTCACCATGAAAGGAGCAGAAAGTACCATCAAAAGTTAATAGGGCAGACATCCGAATGGATCGTCGCAGTCACAGGGACGTGCGGCCCGAGGTTATCTAGAGTCATCAAAGTGGCAGCAGGCTCTTACCCATAATGTTTTCAATGGTAAGCTAAGCAGCGGGCTCTCGCCCATAATTTTTTCAATGGTCAGCTCAGCAGCAGGCCCTTAACCATAATTTTTCCATGGTTAGCTCAGCAGCAGGCCCTCACCCATCATTTTTTCCATGGTCAGATCAGCATCAGACCCTCACCCCTAATGTTTTAGATGGTCAGATCAGCAGCAAGCCCTCAAACATAATTTTTTTGATGGTCAGCTCAGCAGCAGGTTCTCAACCATAATATTTTTGATGGTCCGCTAAGCAGCAGGCACTCTCCCATCATTTTCTAAATGGTCAGCTCAGCAGCATGCCCTCAACCATAATATTTTAGAGGGTCAGCTCACCAGCAGACACTCAACCATAATTTTTTTGATGGTCAGCTCACTAGCAGACGCTCACCCCTAATGTTTAGATGGCCAGATCAGCAGGCCATTGCTTCAAATGTTTTAGAGGGTCACCAGCAGGCCATCAATCATAATTTTTCAAGGGTGTGTATGATGCCCTCCTTTATGTGTAATTAAGGGTGTATTGGAGTGCCGGTTCCTGGTAATTTTTGGCAGCCCTTTCACTTAGTGCATAGGCTTTATGAGTGTAGGAGTCCCACTACATGAACAATTGTACCACAATGTGAATGAGGCCCTTCTTTATGTGATATACAGGTTGTATCAGAGTGCCTCTTACTTGTAATTTTTGGCAGCATTTGCACTTTATATACAAGTAAATATCCAGGAAAGAATGTTTTCTAACAATTTTTCCTCTAAAATTGATTTTATCTTTGGTTTTGTGTGTATTATTGTCAGTCTGTAATAGTGGCATACTACTTGGACAACATCGTTCCCAGCAGCAACTTGGGAGTCCAAGATGCATCCAGACATCTTCCCTATGCTTTTCCCGAACCATTTTGGTGGTGTTCCCATCAATTTCTGACCTTTTCCTATGAACCAGGCACCCTCCCCTCTTCAGAGAAGGGGGTGCCTGGTTTAATGCTCGGGTTCTTCTATTGACTTCCATTATACTCGGGTGCTCTGAAGAGCACCCGACCATCCCGATTTGTTCGGCCCCAGCCCCCGAGCACTTTGATGCTCGATCAATACTAATCAAAATGCAACAGTCTGCTCCTCGGGGGAGCACCTCAACAGCTGCAGTTCTGAAAATCTATCAGGAGAACCTCACAGGTTATGTGTCCTAGGAACTGCACTTAAAAAGGTTCTCTGTAATTAATTGCTCTAACACTAGGACTAGTGAGTTACCTGTTTGAATCTCCCAGGTCTAAAAACCTAAATTCACAGTATAACTGCAATTTCAACAGTATATCCTAATGGAGATTAATTAAAACAGTTGGGCCTGGCTTGCTATTGATGAAGGGAATTTTTCTTATAGGAAATTAGAGATTTATGTTTATCTCCGTATTCCGTCCCTTTTATTCTGTTCCTAAGCTGTTGTCTTTGTTTCCTATATAACCCGCTTATTCTGTGTATTATATACACCCCTCCAGTCCTTCATATACCCCAGGAGTAACATACAAACCTCGCAGATACTTATATATAAAAATAGTTTCTGATAACATAGAGATGACAAACCAATGGACATTATTAGAGATAAGCGAATTGAAGCTGATGAAGTGGAATTTGATCCAAATTTGAGGAAAAATTTCATTCGCACAGAATGCGAATTTTATCAAGCTTCGTGGTAACGAATCACATTTTTTCCTAAAATGGCTACTACACATGTAAGGACATGGATGGGGCAAGGAACTCTGGAAAGCGGGATCACCCATACTGACATGCATGGAGCCAATCAGCAGCCAGCAAGCGCTGTTATGTCACAGCTTTATAAATACGGTGGCTATCTTAGATTCTGCCATTCACCAGCGTGCTTAGTGCAGGGAGAGACGTGTCTGCAGGTGCAAGGGACAGTGATAGGAAAGACTTGATTGTGGTGAAAAAAAAAACGATTTACAAGTGCAGGGAAAGATTATTCAAGGTGTAGGGAAAGGATAAGGAGGAATCATTCTACAAGCATTTGTGCTGAACAGGGTTCAGTCGGGGAGGTGACAGCCGGGTAATAGGAACAATCCGATTACACCTTGCTGCACTGACTGGGAATCAAAGCAAAAATGAAAAATATAGAAAGTCAAGAAAAACACCATAAGAATGCACATCCCACAATGACAATTAATATAAAGATAAAGTTTATTAAACAACTCAAACAAAAGAAACATTAAAAAATTGTATACAATATAAGCAATGTGTCGGTAACACAATAAAACTGACACAAACAGAGTCCACTAGCGTACGCAGTATAAGGACATAAAATGTAAACCAGCTATATGTATAGTAAACACATGGTAGACATATAGAAAATCACAAATATAGTATGGCCTCAAATAAATGCAAAACAGACCAAAATAAGTTCAGAATATAAGAGCCAAAACCAGTCCGCGGTATGACAAATTGTCTATAAATGGAGTTCAGCACTGCTGCTACTTTCCCTAGGAGTGGCCGTCCTGTAAAGATGACTCCAAGAGCACAGCGCAGACTGATAAGTGAGGTGAAGAAGAAACTAGAATGTCAGCTAAAGACTTACAAAAGTCTCTGGCATATGCTAACGTCCCTGTTAGCAAATTTACGATACAAAATATTCTGTGGACAGATGAAGCCAAAGTTGAGTTTTTTGAAAGAAACACATAACACTATGTGTGGAGAAAAAGAGGCAGAGCACACCAACATCAAAACCTCATCCCAACTTTGAAGTATCGTGATGGGGGCATCATGCTTTGGGTCCGCTTTGCTGCGTCAGGGCCTGGACAGATTGCTATCATCGAAGGAAAAATGAATTCCCAAGTTTATCAAGATATTTTGCAGGAGAACTTAAGGCCATCTGTCCACCAGCTGAAGCTCAACGGAAGATGGGAGTTGCAACAGGACAATGACCCAAAGCATAGAAGTAAATCAAAAACAGAATGGCTTAAACTGAAGAAAATACGCCTTCTGGAGTGGCCCAGTCAGAGTCCTGACCTCAACCCAAATGAGATGCTGTGACATTACCTCAGCGTTTCTCAAATAGTGGGGCGCCCCGTATGGGGGGCGCGAGGCTCCGTAAAGGGGGGCTCCAGGTGACAGGAGATGAACGCTTCCCCTGTCGAAGCGTTCATCTCCATAGTGATCTGTATCGCCGTCCTCTGGACAGCGATACAGATCGCTGTGCGGCAGGGGAGGGAGAGGCGTCTCCCTCCCCTGCTCCTCTGATAGGCTGCGGGCCTTGTGCCAGGAGCCTATCAGAGCGGTTCAGGCGGTTCATGACATCATCGCGCCGCCTGAGCAGAGTGCAGAGCAGGACACAGGCCGGAAGAGGCCTGCATCCAGCGCTTCCAGGGAGGTAAGTATTGGGTGGGTGGGGGGACCCTGGACCCTATTGGGGGGGGGAGAGAGCCTGCACATGATTTGGGGGGAGGGGGGAAGCCTGGACCCTGCACATGATTTGGGGGAGGGGTTAATGTAGCCTGCACATGATTGGGGAGGGGTTAATGGAGCCTGCATATGATTGGGGGGTTAATGGAGCCTGCACATGATTTGGGGGTTAATGGAGCCTGCACATGATTTGGGGGGGAGGGGGGGTTAATGGAGCCTGCACATGATTTGGGGGGGGGGGGGTTAATGGCCCTCACCTGTGGGGAGATTGGTGTACTTATAACAATTTTATAGACAAATGATACTATTTACAGTCGCGCGGGGGGCACAAAATGTTTTCTTCTTCCTAGGGGGGGCATGACAGAAAATAATTGAGAAGCACTGCATTACCTCAAGAAAGCGATTCACACCAGACATTCCAAGAATATTGCTGAACTGAAACAGTTCTATAAAGAGGAATGGTCAAGAATTACTCCTGACCGTTGTGCACGTCTGATCTGCAACTACAGGAAACGTTTGGTTGAAGTTATTGCTGCCAAAGGAGCTTTAACCAGTTATTAAATCCAAGGGTTCACATACTTTTTCCACCTGCACTGTGAATGTTTACATGGTGTGTTCAATAAAAACATGATAATATTTAATTATTTGTGTCTTATTGGTTTAAGCAGACTGTGATTGTCTATTGTTGTGACTTAGATGAAGATCAGATCATATATTATGACCTATTTGGGCAGAAATCCATATAATTCCAAAGGGTTCACATACTTTTTCTTGCAACTGTATATATATACTTTTTATAAATATATTATACTGTTGTTTTGACGTATGTATTATTATTTATAATCAAGTTCTATTAATGATCATAATTGTATTTATGAATTATCATGCATAAATTATCATATAGTTGTCTTGGCACATTCATTGTCAATTATAAATTATTATATATATATATATATTTTTTTTTTTTTCTAGATCTATATTATATTGTTGTTCAGGCATGTATATTGCTATTCATAATTAAGTTCTGTTTATGATTATACATATATATATATATATATATATATATATATTTTGTTATTATTTATTTATAAATGCATATACAATGTTTGATCATGTGTGATTATAACCACTGATTGATAATCACAATATTAATTTATTTTTCTTTTTTTTCTTTTCTTTTTTTTTTTATGCACTTGCACCGGTTTTTGCACAGTCACTTCCCTGTTCCCCATCACCTCCTTCACGGTTTGAGTTTTGCACTTATGCATGTGTTTTTTCAAAAAATTTCATTCAGCACTATATACCATGTCTTTATTACTTATCATGTGTTATATTATCACACATTGTTTTTATTATGTTTGTGATCTGCCTATATTATGTTATATATTATGTTTATGGTCAGGGCTAAAGAGGCGAGCTGGGTACGCCGAGACCCTAGCCCTGAACCTAGTGGCTGGATTGTGCCGGGAGCCACAAGCGCGGAGTACACCAAAGAAAGGGGGCATACCCAGTGGAGAGCTAAAAGAAAGGGGCGGGTGAAAGGGCGCACGAAGAACGGGCGTCTGGCTGTGGGGAATGACGGGGCATATAAAGCCAGACGCCCCTCCCACAAATACAGGCTGTAAACAGCCTTAGCTATTTATGGTCAGGGCTAAAGAGGCGAGCTGGGTACGCCGAGACCCTAGCCCTGAACCTAGTGGCTGGATTGTGCCGGGAGCCACGAGCGCGGAGTACACCAAAGAAAGGGGGGCAAAGAACATCAGTTAGGGAGGACTCTATTTACAAATCACAAAGCCAAGTTACAGAAAGCTCCAGAAATCCGCCTGTGGATTCGGTATATATCTGGTGAAGCACGAAGATCGCCAACGGCCCATAGAACGTATCACATGCGCCGGTACCTGATGCCGTGAAGCTGCTGAGGCTGCCTCTATGTGAAATGAATGACCTGAAATACGTTTCGGATCATGACCCAGACCTTGGACGAGGGCACGTATGTAGAAGATGAAGATGGTAGTAGTTAGGGCTCTGCCGGCGTATGGCAGAAGTGGACTGTCCTGGTGTGGCAGCCTGAATATAAGAGGACAATTGATGTAGGACCCTAACTGGACACCAAACATTTGACGTAGGATAGAACTTGATCTCTGTAGGTGGACCGGCTGGCTGGTTTTAGTGGAGGGTAGTGAAAGTGAGTAATGACCCCGGCCCCAGGACAGCTGTTGTTTAAGAGGATAGCGCTGATGACGCGGTGATTTCCCCAGGTCTGAGGAAGCCATAAAACTGAGGTACAAAGTGGCTTTAATATGAGGCTAGTGGAGGGGCCAAAAGGACAACCGTCCAAAGCTGAGGAAAGCTCCCTGACTAACTCACTTGAAACTGGCTGTCTAAGACTCCTGGACCCCCCGTCTTCTTTCTGAATACCCCGAAGAGTCGCTTTGATAGCTCGGACAGAAAAATGGACCCGCGCTGCGGATCTTTATTTTTTTTTTTTACTTTTTCTTTTTTTTTATGGGCTGAACATACTACATCCCTGTAAATGCTGAAGGCTAGAACAAATTCAGAGACGGAAGTTTCCTGTTTCCTGTTTAGGCGAATTCCCCGTCTGCTGAAACGACCTACCCCAAGAGCCCTTAAGCGGAAAAAACTTACCTGGAGCTTACGGAGTTACGCTAAAGGACAAGTGGGCCGCGCAATGCCTGTACCATCTAAGAAAGCTGAACAAAATCGGAGAGTAAGTGACCGGAGCCGGAAAGCAATATCTGATAGTGAGGAGTGCGAGAATCCGCGGAGATGAAGAAACCCCAGCGTGGGACTAATTGTGCTAAAACGACCTGTACGAAGAAAAGAAAGAACAGAAGCTACGGAACGAAGGTAGTAGAAAACACAACTTGGAGGAACCGGGAAACCTGAACTGACCCGGGATCCAGGAGACACGGAAGACCTGGTAGGACCAGGAGACACAGACAGTCTGGGCGGACCAGAGGACACAGACAACCTGGGAGATCCTGTAGACACTAAGAGCCTGGGCGATCCAGGAAACACGGATAACCTGGGCGATCCAGGAGACACGGAGAACCTGGCAATCCAGGGAGACACAGACAACCTGGGCGATCCAGGAGACACGGAGAACCTGGGTGATCCAGGAAGACACAGACAACCCGGGCGATCCAGGGAGACACAGACAACCTGAGCGATCCAGGGAGACACAGACAACCTGGGCGATCCAGGGAGACACGGACAACCTGGGCGATCCAGGAGACATGGAGGAACAAGAACATGCGGAAGCCCGGACCGGAGGAAATCTGGACCCAGAAGGCCTGGGGAACCAGGGGTCACAGACAGGAAGGTGGAAGAGACACACAAGACCTGGGTGGGCCGGAAGAACAACCTGGTGGGTACGGAGTGTGGCAGCCTGGCGGATGCAGGCGATCTGACGGAAACACGGAAGTGGAGGCCCCCGTGGTTACTGCCAGAGAAGTGAAAAGGGACAGGTGGGAGACAGGAAGGGCAGCGGTGAACCCTAGTTAAGCCAGAAAGTAACGACAGGTGCCACGGATGAACGGAGCGGAGTGATCAGGATTGAAAGACAGATAAAAATAGCCAGTAAGACAATTATGTGAATGAAACAGGAGATTTCTTGGGACGCCTGAAGACCAATAAAACATAGACATGAATGGTCAGTACCCCTTAGCTGAACTGATACATAGTGCCCTGCCAAAGACTCATAAATGAATCACTAGCTATCAGATCCAGAAAAGCCAGCAGGTGGCAGCAGACTGAGACGTGACCTAAAGGGGAGGCTGGGAGATGCCTGAGGACGTGAGTAACGCAAGAGTGTGAGTTTTTTATTTTTTTTATTTTTTAAACAATCTATCTATGGACTGCCAGTATGCAAATAGGGATGCGCTGCCCCCATCATGACAAGGATGAGCAGAGTGAAGCAGTCTCCACTTAATGCCCCATTGCCGACTGCCATGCCCAGAACCGCCCTTTTTATTTTTTATGCCCCTTTTTTTTTTTTTTTTTAATTAATAAATATTATTTGAGCTGCTGCACTAGCCGGCGCGCCGCTTCTGGAACCCGCAGATGACCGTGGTGCGGGGAAGCGGCAGCGCAGCAGCCGGAGCGCACTATTACCTGGGGCCTGGAGGACGCGATGCCGGAACAGGAGGCGCGCACGTGGAGGGAAGACCGCGGCGGGCGGCAAGTGAGCGCGGGTAAGCGCACGCAGGACGGCGTCTGGTGGTGCACGAAGGAGGGGCGGCAGCGAAACTGGCGGAGAACGAACGGGAGAGCCGCTGAGGTAAAGCGCGCATGCGCCGTAGTAGCCGGAAGCAGGAGGAACGCGATGAGCCGGCGAGACAGGTAGAGCGCGCGAAGAACGGGCGTCTGGCTGTGGGGAATGACGGGGCATATAAAGCCAGACGCCCCTCCCACAAATACAGGCTGTAAACAGCCTTAGCTATTTGTGATCTGCTTCTATCCCTGTAACTAAGGTTATTCTTTTCTCTCCTGTGTTACCTTGCTTACCTTTACTCAACTAATCCTTGCTATCTGGTTATGTTATTTGATTGTTTACATCATTTCTGAGTGTTACCATCCCAACCATTACCAACTTTGCTGCGCTCCATTGTTGGAACGCATTGTGCGTTCCATGGCGGCTATCTTTCTCTGGTCACATGACCTGGGCATCTCCTACACCCCGTGGGGCGTTACCCTACCAAAAACTATCAATTTCACTACGCCCCGCTGTTGGAGCGCATTGTGCGTTCCACTGCGGCCATCTCTTTCTGGTCACATGACCTGGGCATTCTCTGCCTCTCATCTCCGCGCGCATGAGCGCTTTGACATCCGGGATGCTGGTGTGTTCTCCCATACAATACCCATCACACAGGTGAATTATATTTTTAAACATATATTCCAATTGCTTTATTTTTTTGTATATATATGACATACTCTCACTGGGCTCATTACCCTTGAGGAAGCCAGACTGTGCCGGCGATATGCGTTGGGTGTCTCTTTTCTCATCTTATTCAGGTCCACTGCACCAGCTGTTTCTACAGGTTTTGCCTCTTATATTCTGACCTTATTTTGGTCTGTTTTGCATTTATTTGAGGCCATACTATATTTGTGATTTTCTATATGTCTCCCGTATATTTACTGTACGGATAGCTGGTTTACATTTTATGTCCATATACTGCGGATGCTAGTGGACTCTGTTTGTTTTTTTTTTTTTTTGTATTACCGACACATTGCTTATATTGTATCCAACTTTTTAATGTGTTTTTTTTTCTGGGTTGTTTAATAAACTTTATCTTTTTATTAATGGTCATTGTGGGATATGCATTCTTATGGTGGTTTTCGTGACTTTCAATATAGTCATTTTTGCGTGCATTATATTTTGCATTATTTTGCACTCCCTAGATTGTTTATTGTTCAAGTATATTGGTGTGCCCCCTTCATTCATTGTTTGACTGGGGATTCAAATTGCCATTATACAGCTCTGTAGTTCCAGTAAACTTGTCTTATTAGGGTGCAAGTGTTACTCTATAAAGGCATTAACAGAGTTTATTACAAGGAAATATTTATATGTCTTATTTACCCTTGTGCGGTGCAGTTATATGTTCTAAAGCATTTTTTGGCTTGTATTAATGGGAAAAAAGGGCTTATTAGACGTTGCATGGTGAAAGGCAAAAATTACAGCACTTTTTGTCATGTATTAGTTGCAAAAGTAAAATATATTTGCCGCTCAGCGGTACAGTTATCTATTTTAAGGACCTTTTTTCTGTGTATTAGTGGAAAAAGAAAAACAAAAGTTGCCGCTCAGCTGTGCAGTAATCTGTTTTAACCCCTTAAGGACACGGCCATATTTCACCTTAAGGACCAGGCAATTTTTTGCAAATCTGACCAGTGTCACTTTATGTGTGAATAACTTTGAAACGCTTTTAATTATGCAGGCCATTTTGAGATTGTTTTTTTCGTCACATATTGTACTTCATAACACTAGTAAAATGGAGTCAAAAAAATTCATTTTTATTTATAGGAAAATACTAAATTTACCAAAAATTTTGAAAAATTAGCAAATTTCCAATTTTCAATTTCTCTACTTCTATAATACATAATAATACCGCCAAAAAAACGTTATTAATTTACATACCCCATATGTCTAATTCATGTTTGGATAATTTTGTGAATACCATTTTATTTTTTGGGGATGTTACAAATCTTAGAATTTTAAAAGCGAATCTTGAAAATTTTCTGAAATTTTCAAAAATCCACTTTTTAGGGACCAGTTCAGGTCTGAAGTCACTTTGTAGGGCTTACATAATAGAAACCACACCTCAAAGTATTAAAAACAACAGATTTTACAACTGTCATTAACCCTTTAGGTGTTCCACAAGAGTTAAAATTTCAGAATTTAATTTTTTTTGCAGATTTTCCATTTTAATCCATTTTTTCCAGTAACAAAGCGAGGGTTAACAGCCAAACAAACACAGAACCAGAGATAGGTGCACACTGCCGTGACACTAAACCCTCACACTGATGTTAAAAATTGAGAGTTAGTTCGACATATCCTACTAGGAGGACGTGTCTTAAGCCTCGGGCACCAGCGTCAAGGTCTCTCAAGTAGCCCGTGGGCCCTAACACTCACCTACCTGCGCCATATGGGCGATATCAGGGGCCAGTGGGCAATTACAGGAGCATTAGGACGACTCACAAACAGCTCCTCTGTTACCTCCAGCATGTGGCCATGCTTGCAATGGGAGGTGGGAGGTGTCTATGAGCCCTACCCAAGACTAACTGATATAGCCAAAGGACAAGCAGGTGCACCCAAATGTGACCTGAAGATGAAAGACAGGCACATTTAAATTGGAGTTTATACACCTCCATACATTATATATATAAACCATCAAAAGTGTGGTGATAAGGAAGCAGGATGTGCTCATACCCATATGCAGTTGTGCATTTCTGTAGGGAGCACATCCTGCACTTATAATCCGTTGCTAATGGCAATCACCAGCAAAAAATGCATACAATGGATGATGCCAGCAACGGACTACAAGTACCACAATGGACATCCTACATAAGATGAAATTTATGTGGATGTGGCAAGAATTCAAAACAAACACAGAACCAGAGATAGGTGCACACTGCCGTGACACTAAACCCTCACACTGATGTTAAAAATTGAGAGTTAGTTCGACATATCCTACTAGGAGGACGTGTCTTAAGCCTCGGGCACCAGCGTCAAGGTCTCTCAAGTAGCCCGTGGGCCCTAACACTCACCTACCTCGCCATATGGGCGATATCAGGGGCCAGTGGGCAATTACAGGAGCATTAGGACGACTCACAAACATCTCCTCTGTTACCTCCAGCATGTGGCCATGCTTGCAATGGGAGGTGGGAGGTGTCTATGAGCCCTACCCAAGACTGACTGATATAGCCAAAGGCCAAGCAGGTGCACCCAAATGTGACCTGAAGATGAAAGACAGGCACATTTAAATTGGAGTTTTATACACCTCCATACATATATATATAAACCATCAAAAAGTGTGGTGATAAGGAAGCAGGATGTGCTCATACCCATATGCAGTTGTGCATTTCTGTAGGGGAGCACATCCTGCACTTGTAGTCCGTTGCTAATGGCAATCACCAGCAAAAAATGCATACAATGGATGATGCCAGCAACGGACTACAAGTACCACAATGGACATCCTACATAAGATGAAATTTATGTGGATGTGGCAAGAATTCAAAACAAACACAGAACCCAATTTAAATGTGCCTGTCTTTCATCTTCAGGTCACATTTGGGTGCACCTGCTTGGCCTTTGGCTATATCAGTTAGTCTTGGGTAGGGCTCATAGACACCTCCCACCTCCCATTGCAAGCATGGCCACATGCTTGAGGTAACAGAGGAGCTGTTTGTGAGTCGTCCTAATGCTCCTGTAATTGCCCACTGGCCCCTGATATCGCCCATATGGCGCAGGTAGGTGAGTGTTAGGGCCCACGGGCTACTTGAGAGACCTTGACGCTGGTGCCCGAGGCTTAAGACACGTCCTCCTAGTAGGATATGTCGAACTAACTCTCAATTTTTAACATCAGTGTGAGGGTTTAGTGTCACGGCAGTGTGCACCTATCTCTGGTTCTGTGTTTGTTTTGAATTTCTGCCACATCCACATAAATTTCATCTTATGTAGGATGTCCATTGTGGTACTTGTAGTCCGTTGCTGGCATCATCCATTGTATGCATTTTTTGCTGGTGATTGCCATTAGCAACGGACTACAAGTGCAGGATGTGCTCCTCACAGAAATGCACAACTGCATATGGGTATGAGCACATCCTGCTTCCTTATCACCACACTTTTTGATGGTTTATATATATATGTATGGAGGTGTATAAAACTCCAATTTAAATGTGCCTGTCTTTCATCTTCAGGTCACATTTGGGTGCACCTGCTTGGCCTTTGGCTATATCAGTCAGTCTTGGGTAGGGCTCATAGACACCTCCCACCTCCCATTGCAAGCATGGCCACATGCTGGAGGTAACAGAGGAGCTGTTTGTGAGTCGTCCTAATGCTCCTGTAATTGCCCACTGGCCCCTGATATCGCCCATATGGCGCAGGTAGGTGAGTGTTAGGGCCCACGGGCTACTTGAGAGACCTTGACGCTGGTGCCCGAGGCTTAAGACACGTCCTCCTAGTAGGATATGTCGAACTAACTCTCAATTTTTAACATCAGTGTGAGGGTTTAGTGTCACGGCAGTGTGCACCTATCTCTGGTTCTGTGTTTGTTTTGAATTCTGCCACATCCACATAAATTTCATCTTATGTAGGATGTCCATTGTGGTACTTGTAGTCCGTTGCTGGCATCATCCATTGTATGCATTTTTTGCTGGTGATTGCCATTAGCAACGGACTATAGTGCAGGATGTGCTCCCTACAGAAATGCACAACTGCATATGGGTATGAGCACATCCTGCTTCCTTATCACCACACTTTTTGATGGTTTATATATATATGTATGGAGGTGTATAAAACTCCAATTTAAATGTGCCTGTCTTTCATCTTCAGGTCACATTTGGGTGCACCTGCTTGGCCTTTGGCTATATCAGTCAGTCTTGGGTAGGGCTCATAGACACCTCCCACCTCCCATTGCAAGCATGGCCACATGCTGGAGGTAACAGAGGAGCTGTTTGTGAGTCGTCCTAATGCTCCTGTAATTGCCCACTGGCCCCTGATATCGCCCATATGGCGCAGGTAGGTGAGTGTTAGGGCCCACGGGCTACTTGAGAGACCTTGACGCTGGTGCCCGAGGCTTAAGACACGTCCTCCTAGTAGGATATGTCGAACTAACTCTCAATTTTTAACATCAGTGTGAGGGTTTAGTGTCACGGCAGTGTGCACCTATCTCTGGTTCTGTGTTTGTTTTGAATTTTTGCCACATCCACATAAATTTCATCTTATGTAGGATGTCCATTGTGGTACTTGTAGTCCGTTGCTGGCATCATCCATTGTATGCATTTTTTGCTGGTGATTGCCATTAGCAACGGACTACAAGTGCAGGATGTGCTCCCCTACAGAAATGCACAACTGCATATGGGTATGAGCACATCCTGCTTCCTTATCACCACACTTTTTGATGGTTTATATATATATGTATGGAGGTGTATAAAACTCCAATTTAAATGTGCCTGTCTTTCATCTTCAGGTCACATTTGGGTGCACCTGCTTGGCCTTTGGCTATATCAGTTAGTCTTGGGTAGGGCTCATTAGACACCTCCCACCTCCCATTGCAAGCATGGCCACATGCTGGAGGTAACAGAGGAGCTGTTTGTGAGTCGTCCTAATGCTCCTGTAATTGCCCACTGGCCCCTGATATCGCCCATATGGCGCAGGTAGGTGAGTGTTAGGGCCCACGGGCTACTTGAGAGACCTTGACGCTGGTGCCCGAGGCTTAAGACACGTCCTCCTAGTAGGATATGTCGAACTAACTCTCAATTTTTAACATCAGTGTGAGGGTTTAGTGTCACGGCAGTGTGCACCTATCTCTGGTTCTGTGTTTGTTTTGAATTCTTGCCACATCCACATAAATTTCATCTTATGTAGGATGTCCATTGTGGTACTTGTAGTCCGTTGCTGGCATCATCCATTGTATGCATTTTTTGCTGGTGATTGCCATTAGCAACGGACTACAAGTGCAGGATGTGCTCCCCTACAGAAATGCACAACTGCATATGGGTATGAGCACATCCTGCTTCCTTATCACCACACTTTTTGATGGTTTAACAGCCAAACAAAACTCAATATTTATTGCCCTGATTCTTTAGTTTGCAGAAACACCCCATACGTGACTGTAAACTACTATATGGCCAAACGGCAGGGCGCAGAAGGAAGGGAACGCCATATGGTTTTTAGACACCATGTCCCATTTAAAGCCCCACTGATGCACCCCTACAGTACAAACTCCAAAAAGGTGACCCCATTTTGGAAACTAGGTAATAAGGTGTCAGTTTTGTTGGTACAATTTTAGGGTAAATATGATTTTTGGTTGCTCTATATTACACTTTTTGTGAGGCAAGGTAACAAAAAATTGAAATTCAGAAATTTTATCTCCATTTGCCAATAACTCTTGTGGAACTAAAGGGTTAACACAATTTTTAAAATCAGTCTTGAATACCTTGAGGGGTGTAGTTTCTTAGATGGAGTCACTTTTTTGGAGTTTCTACTCTAGGGGTGCATCAGGGAGGCTTAAAATGGGACATGGTGTCAAAAAACTAGTCCAGCAAAATATGCCTTCCAAAAACCATATGGCGTTCCCTTCCTTTTGCGCCCTGCCGTTTGCCATACAGCAGTTTTTGACCACATATGGGGTGTTTCTGCAAACTACAGAATCATGGCAATAAATATTGAGTTTTGTTTGGCTTTTAACCCTTGCTTTATTACTGGAAATTTTCAAAAATAGCTGTTTTCGGACCGTTTTCATTTTTTGTTATTTAGATAGTTGATCTGACAGGTTGGATCGCATGCCAGAGCAGGTTGTTACGGACGCGACAATACCAAATATGACTACTTTTTGGGGGGTTTTGTTTCAGTTTTACATAATAAAGCATTTTTGAACAAAATGATTTTTTAGTGTCCCCACATTCTGAAAGCCATAGTTTTTTTTTTTTTGGGGCGACTGTCTTATGTAGGGGCTTATTTTTTGCGGGATAAGATGGCAGTTTGATTAGCATTATCTTGGGTTGCATATGACATTTTGGTAGCTTGCTATTATACTTTTTGTAATGTAATGTGAAAAAAATGGCTTTTGACACCGTATTTATATTATTTTTTTGCTGTGTTCACCTGAGTGGTTAGGTCATGTGTTAGTTTTATAGAGCAGGTTGTTACTGACGCGGCAATAACTAATATGTATACTTTTTTTTTATTTATTTAAGTTTTTCACAATAATATCATTTTTTAAACATAAAAAAATTCATCAACAACGCTAAGTTACATTAATCCTCATAAAATGTTATTTATTAAATACTTTAAAAATCATTACAAAATATTATACCGCAATACCATAAAAATAAAGGTGAAACAACAAAGAGCGCCTAATCCTGCTAGTCCTCAACCACTGTATGTAGCCTGTGTATCGCCACACATCTATTGCACAAAAACTCTTCAATTACCTACCATCCCCTCTAAATGAGACCACCAGTCCCTATGGGCGGGAATACTCCATATATTAAAGTGCAACACACACATCAAACCACTTGCTAATCAAACATCAAACATGCCAAACCTCAGTGCCTACCTAAAAAAATGTCCGGTTGGATTCAAGCAGAAGAGCGCACCCCTCAACGCGCGTTTCGCATTCAGCTTCATCAGGAGGAGAGATCTAAGCTCACTAGTGGGGTATATTTTAAATACAACGCTAGCCAATGGATGATAAGATACTTCTCACATGACCTAGGGCATGTTTATGACACATCCTACTCCCATGACTCAGGGCGCAATAGCGGCGCATCACCCTCCGGCACCAACCACGGACTTTGCTTCCGCCCCGCCTCCACCTCAGCCTCAGTGAGGGCAGCTCAGTCACATCCGGAGCAGACGTCACCCAGACCTCAGTGTAAGGAGGCGCGTGGGTAGCGCACATCACGTTCCCGAGTCGGGACGTGTGCGCATCCCTGCCGTCTATGGCTATGGCGCTTGCCGTAGGGGTTAGATCATGTGATATTATTATAGAGCAGTAATGATTTTAAAAGTATTTAATAAAGAACATTTTATGAGGATTGATGTACCTTAGTGTTGTTGATTTATGTCGAGTAGGTACCTCCTGATTTATGAGTTGATCTCATTAGTGTGTATAATAAAAAAATTCATGTTTTAATGTCTCCATAGTCAGGGAGCCATATTTTTTTCTGGGGCGATTGTCCTATGTGGGGTATAATTTTTTGCGGGATGAGATGACGGTTTGATTGGCATTTTGGGAGGCATATAACTTTTTGATCGCTTGCTATTACACTTTTCGTGATATGAGCTTCCAAAAAAAGTTTTTTTTACACAGTTTTTATCAAAAAATTTTTATGGTGTTTACCTGAGGGGTTAGATTATGTGATATTATTATAGAGCAGGTTTTTACTTTTTTGTGTACTTTTTTAAATTTATTTTACTTTAACACAATAACATTTTAGAAAAAAAAATATCATGTTTTAGTGTCTCCATAGTCAGAGAGCCATATTTTTTTATTTTTTAGGCGATTGCGCTATGTAGGGGCTCATTTTTTCGGGATGAGACGGCGGTTTGTGTGGTACTATTTTGGGAGACATATGCCTTTTTGATTGCTTGGTATTACACTTTTTGTGATGTGAGGAGATAAAAAATGCCTTTTTCACACAATTTTTTAATTTTTTTATGGTGTTCATCTGAGGGGTTAGGTCATGTGATATTTTTATAAAGCAGGTTTTTACGGATGCGGCGATTCCTAATATGTGTAGTATATTTTATTTTTTAATTTTTATTCAGTGATAAATTTTCACTTTTTTTTTTTTTCTTACCCAGACCCACTTGGTTCTTGAAGATCCAGTGGGTCTGATGTCAGTATAATACAGTACAGTACACTATATAGTGTACTGTACTGTATTTTTTACTTTAGACTTAGTGTGGTCAGACTTCTGCCTTTAGCAGACGTCAGATCAGACTTACATTACCATTGCAAGCAGGACGCCTCTGAAAGCGTCCTGCTGCCATGGTAACCATGACCCGCTGCCAGATCAGAACAGCGGGTGATGGGGAGGGAGAGGAGCCCCCTCCCTCTGTAATCCCATCCTGTTGGGGGCTGCAATGCAATGGAGCTCCCTCCCTGTTAACCCCTTCCATACAGCGGTCTGTACAGACTGCAGCATGGAAGGGGTTAAACTGCTGACATCTGCACCAGCACAGATGTCTCTGTTCCGATCACCCCGCACTGCACGGTGGTGATCGGAAGTACACAGGATGTACATGTATGTCCTGTGTCCTTAAGGACCCGGACATCAGGGCGTACCTGTACACCCTGGGTCCTTAAGAGGTTAAAGCCCTTTTTTGCGTGTATTAGTGGAATCAGCCCTTTTTTCAGTTTATTAGTGGAAAAAGAAAAAAAAAATTGCCGCTCAGCGGTGCAGTTATCTGTTTTAAAGCCCATTTTTCCATGTATTAGTTGAAAAAGGAAAAACATATTTGCCGCTCTGCGGTGCAGTTATCTGTTCTAAAGCCCTTTTTTCCATGTATTAGTGTAAAAATAAAAAATATATTTGCTGCTCAACAGTGATATATATTTGGAAGCCCTGTATGCTGTGTATTAGTGGTGAAACAAAAATATATTCGCCATCCAGCATTGCACTTATGTAAAAGTAGAAAAAAATTAGGGCCTAATTGACATTCAGCGGAGCAGTGATATATTATGAAGCCCAGTTTGCCGTGTATTAGTGGGAAAATAAAAATACTGTATATTCGCCATTCAGCGTTGCATATATCTGTTGAAAAGCCTGTTGTGTAAAAGTAGAAAAAAATGTGGGCCTAATTGACATTCTGCGGTGCAGTGATATATTCTGAAGCCCTGTTTGCAGTGTATTAATGGCAAAATTGAAATATACTCACTGTCCAGCATTGTACTTGTCTGTTGAAAACCCTGTTGTGTAAAAGTAGAAAAAAAATTGGCCCATTTTGCCGTGTATTAGTGGTGAAATAAAATATATATTCGATGTCCAGCGTCCATTTATCTGTTGAAAAGTCTTTTGTGTAAAAGTGTGAAAAAAATTGGGCCTAATTGCTCATCTACAATGCAGTGATATATTTTGAAGCCCAGTTTGACATGTATTAGTGGCGAAATAAAAATATATTTGCCGTCCAGAGTTGCATATATCTATTGAAAAGCCTGTTGTGTAAAAATAGAAAAAATTTTGGGTCTAATTGACCTTCTGCGGAGCAGTAATATATTCTGAAGCCCTGTTTGCCGTGTATTAGTGGTGAAATAAAAATATATTCGCCGTGCAGCATTGCATATATCTGGTGAAAAGCCTTTTGTGTAGTGTTGATCGAGCAACAAAGTGCTCGGGTGCTGGGGCCGAACACATTGGGATGCTCAGGTGCCCTACAGAGCACCCGAGTATAATGGAAGTCTATGGGAGAACCCAGGCATTAAACTCTTGGACTCCCAGGTCGCTGTTGGGAACGATGTTGTCCGAGTAGTACGCAACTTTTACAGACTGACAATAATACGGACAAAACCAAAGATAAAATCAGTTTTAGAGGAAACATTGTTAGGAAACATTCTTTCCTGTATATTTACTTGTATATAATATAAAGTGCAAGTGCTGCCAAAAATTACGAGCAAGAGGCACTATGATACAACCTGTATATCACATAAAGGAGGGCCTCATTTACATTGTGTTACAATTGTTCATGTAGTGGGACTCTTGCACTCAAAAAGCCTATGCACTAAGTGAAAGGGCTGCCAAAAATTACAAGGAACCAGCACTCCAATACACCCTTTGTTACACATAAAAGAGTGCACCATACACACTCTTGAAAATTATAATTGATCAGCAAGGGCCTGCTGATCTGACCATCTAAAACATTAGGGGCGAGGGCCTGCTGCTGAGCTGACCCTCTAAAACATTAGGGATGAGGGCCTGCTGGTGAGGTGACCCTCTAAAAGGTTGTAGGTGAGGGTCTGCAGGTGAGCTGACCCTGTAAAACATTATATGCGAGGGCCTGCAGGTGAGTTTACCCTGTAAAACATTATATGCAAGGGCCTGCAGGTGAGCTGACCCTGTAAAAGATTGTAGGTGAGGGCATGCTGGTAAGCTGGCCCTCTAACAGGTTGTAGGTGAGGGCCTGCAGGTGAGCTGACCCTGTAAAACATTACAGGTGAAACCCGAAAAATTTGAATATCGTGCAAAAGTCCATTTATTTCAGTAATGCAAATTAATAGGAATCGCATTAATGCAGCTTAAAATTAGAATTTTATGAAAAGGTTTAATATTCTAGGTTCAAAGTGTCACACTCTAGTCAGCTAATTAATCTATACCCCCTGAACAAAGGCTACCTCAAAATTGTGACTTTGAGGTTTCAGCCGTAAGCCATAATCATCCAAATTATAACAAATAAAGGCTTGAAATTTCTCACTTTGCATGTAATAAGTCTATCTAATATATTAGTTTTACCTTTTAAGTTGCATTACTGAAATAAATGAACTTTGCAAGATATTCTAATTTTTCGAGTTTCATCTGTATATGCGAGGGTCTTGGCTATTACGACTGGACGTGGTGGAAGACAAGGTGGTGCTTAATCGACTGGAAGCATTATCTTCTGCAATCCAACCGACCACCTGCTCGGACTGGTCTAACTTCAAGAGTGGTGTCCTGCGCCACCCTGAAAACTGGGACATGACGCTAGGTATCGGGGATGATTGTTTTTCTTGTGCTCTGGCAGCAAGCACAGTTTCAACGCTCCCAGGGCCACGGCCTCTGTGTGCACCACTTCCCCGTCCCTTACTGCTCACCTTCTTCACAGGAGATATCCCGCTGATAATGTCAATGCTGTCACCAGCGGCTAATTAAAAATTACAGGGAATGTCACAGGTATTTGGGTTGAGCAAACGTTATACAGGAGAGGTAATGTCACTGTCTACAGTGTCTACAGAAAAAGTACACTGTATGTCACAGATATTTTTTGGATGCGCACACTTTCCACTGGAGATGTTGCGCAGCTAATGTCACTGCCCGCAGCGGACACCGTCTGTTTAAAAAGTACACTGGATGCACAGATATTTTTTGGATGTGCACACTTTACACTGGAGATGTGGCACAGCTAATGTCACTGTCCGCAGTAGACACCGTCTACGAAAAAATTACACTGGATGTCAAAGATATTTTTTGGATGCGCACACTTTATACTGGAGATGTTGCACAACTAATGAAACTGTCCGCAGTGGACACCATCTATGGAAAAAATACACTGGATGTCACAGATATTTTTTTGTATGCGCACACTTTACACTGGAGATTATCCGCACTAATGTCACTGTCCGCAGCGGACACCGTGTATGGAAAAAGTACACTGGATGTCACAGATATCATTTGGATGCCTACACTTTACACAGGAGATGGTGCGCAGCTAGTGTCACTACCCGCAGTGGACACGGTCTGCGGAAAAAGTACACTGGATGTCACAGATATTTGACGCTGTCTGCAGCGGCCTAACTATTGCACACTATTTAGCGCAGGATGTGCTAAAAATAGATATTGCTGCTGCCATACACAATAGTCCTTAAAAGGACTGTTGGGTTTGTAAAGTTTTTCTAATAAAAATATTCCTATGTCACTCCCTACACTGTCTGTCCCTTCCTCAGCACAGCTCTCCCTGACTAAGACTGAGCCGAACACGCATCAAGTGACATCAGACACCCTCAGCCAAGAGTCAGTGGGTTTGTCAGACACAACCCTTAGTTGGCATGAGGAAAGTGGCGTGGGAGCTGGTGTTACGAGCGATCAGGGCCCTGACCCAGAGACCGTTGAGGAGGACATCAGTGACATGCAGACAGTACTCAATGATGATGATGTGGCTGATTGCACTTGAGAGACGGTTGACGAAGGGGCTGTATTTTTTTATTTTTTTTCC
Organism: Bufotes viridis; assembly: GCA_033119425.1. NCBI lineage: Eukaryota > Metazoa > Chordata > Amphibia > Anura > Bufonidae > Bufotes > Bufotes viridis. The sequence goes on along the minus strand of CM065590.1, from coordinate 538,064,033 downwards.
TTTATATAATAATGTAATATTATAAAATCCGTTGTATCAATGCTAAATCTGCAGAGTGGGGTCCCCTTGTGGCTTCCACACACTATAAAATTCTTCAGCGGGCAAATAGAGGCCAGATGATCGGGACGCTCCATTATCTTTCCAGGAGCAACTGTCGGGAGCAGCGGTTCATTTATGAGACGTCCGTATAGTGCGGGAGAATACGAAGACCCTCTCCATCTCCGTGCACCACAGGGTGTCCTCCTTACCATCCATGATGACTGGGAACTCGTGATGTTTTTCCTGACATAGAGACCAGGGGCTGGTAGCTATAATTTGAATCTTGATGGCCTTCGCAACTCTTCTGGGCTTCAAGCAATCTTGAAGCTTTGTCTTCTCATTGCCTGTAGCTACTAGAGGACTGTTCATGCCAGGCAGGTTCCCCCAGAAGTATCTGGCTCGATGAGCAGCCGATTCCACACTTGCATCAATCTTTACAGGATTTCTGTCCCCGTGGAAAGAAAGGAAAGAAATATTTTTTTGGAATGGTTTCTCCATCGCAACTATGTCATCAAATAACCAGAAGACTGGCCAATTCTCTCCTTTCTTAGGCAACACTTTATTGTATAATTGCAGAAAGTCAAAAATCAGTTGTTCACTGCCCCACTAAAGGACTTTCCGGTGTGGGTTAACCACAGATAAGTCATTACGAGGACTACCGCCAATTATGAGATGGAATTGTCCCCATTCCTCAATCTGTTTCCTGGTTATATTCTGTATGTCGCCCACATATACAATCTGCCCTGAATGGCATACTCATCGTGTCATGATGGCGTCCTCACACAACTCTGATGTCATATATTTTTCAATGCTGATTCTAAGCTTTTTCCATGATGACAGGGAACTCGTGATGTTTTCCCTGACGTAGAGACCAGGGGCTGGTAGTTATGTTTTGAATCTTGACGAACTTCGTAATTCTTCCGGGCTCCAAGCATTCAAAGCTTTGTCTTCTCATTGTCTGTAGCTACTAGAGGCCTGTTCATGCCAGGCAGGGCCCCCAGAAATATCTGGCTTGATGAGCTGCCAATACCGCACTTGCATCAATCTTGACAGGATTTGTCTTCAGGTGGAGAGAAATATTTTTTTGGAATGGTTTCTCCATCGCAACCACGTCGTTGAATAAACATAAGACTGGACGATTCTCTCCTGTCTTAGGCAACACTTATTTTTTTTTTTTTTATTAAATTTATTAAATATTACATTGAAAGAAAACTTGATTAAAACTATAAGGAAGGAAACTTGAATTCACCAATATATTATCCAAATCTTCGAGGGAAATTCCCGGACAATCAATTTGCCAAGCCTTTTGTGCCAGTGAACATGTATTATTAAATCGTGTTTTAAGCAACACTTTATAAAGTTGAGAAATTTTAACCTTCTGTTCTGTCCCATATTCCCTATAAATGAATAGATGAAGAGGCCACTCTGTGGACTCCTGATGCTGCTGCCACCACCCCAATCTCTCGTCGTCGTGCCACTCTGTGACCTCCTCATGCTGCTGCCACCTCCAGAATCTTTCATCTTCATGACACTTTGTGGCCTCCTGATGCTGCTGCCACCTCCAAAATCTCTTGTCATCGTGCCACTCTGTGGCCTCCTCATGCTGCTGCCACCTCCACACTTTGTCTCTGTCGTGCCACTCTGTGGCCTCCTCATGCTGCTGCCACCTCCACAATCTGTCATTGGGCCACTCAGTGGTCTCCTCATGCTGCGCCACCTCCAGACTCTGTCATTGGGCTACTCTGTGGTCTCCTCATGCTGCTTCCACCTCACCCCTATGTCATAGGGCCACTCTGTGGAATTCTCATGCTGTTCCCACCCTCCCCACTTCATAACTGGACCACTATTTTGCCTTTTTTGGCTTGGCTGACATCATCTTTTATTTGAGCCTTTTTCTGATCTGTCAGAAGGAAGGAAAAATGAGACCCACAACGGATCCTCTCTATGTAGCAGCGGTAGGGCCTGTATGGTATCATCAGAATTGGCTAGTGATTTGGTAGCCAAAAGCAGGAGTGGGTACAAAACACATAAGATATGCAAATATTCGGTTTACGTGTCATCTCTGTTTTGGATCCACGTCTGTTTTTTTTCGCATTAGCAATACTGATGCTTTACTGACCAAATGCCTGAGTGAAGGCAAATGCTCAACAGACAGGATCTGTTTTTCGGTGGGTTATTGTTCTGACAGATCAGAGGAAGGGCAAAATAATCAGTGACGTCAACACAAACTTATTGCTGACACCCTCTCTACTGTTAATTCAAAAGAAATGGATGGCACTGTGCATTTATCGAGGTCCGGGTGCACGGTCAGCAGGTCGGGGCCCCATCAAATGCAATGAATGGACCAACACTCCTCAATCTTTATATAGAAAATGTCTTTATTCTTCACGACGAGCGTTTCTGCACAAGCATGTGCCTTTGTCAAACAATGAGTGATAGTTGCTCAATCCCACAGGAAAATGATACATTTAAATAACCCGCCCCCTGATCACATGACTGTGGCGTCATGTTACTAAGTAACACAAATGCAAACTACAAAATAAACAAATCAAGGCAGAGTTATACAATTTAACATATAAATTTCTATAGAGTCCGATAGAGCCCGAGTATTACAGTTAGTGATCCACTTTGAGAACCTAATCTGCAATATATTTGAGTATATACATTTAGACACTATACATTCAATAAGCTGATTTCAAATAAAGCTATTCAATGAATATTCCTTGTTCAAACCCTTCGGGGCAAGTGTTTCAAGCCAATGAATCCAATATGCTTCACGTTGGTGCAGCATCTGAATCCTGTTTCCTCCACGTCGAGGTAGAGTCACTTCTTCTATAATTTGAAAACGCAATTGTGAGATGCAATGTTTTTTTTCAATAAAATGATGAGGAATGGGTAACAAAGTGTTTTCTTTTCTAATTGTAGATTTGTGTTTTCCTACTCGATCTTTTATGCGCATTGTGGTCTCCCCAACATAATACAACCCACATGGACATTTTAATAAGTAGATGCCAAAGCTACTGTCACATGTAAAGTTACCCCGAACTGGAATTTGTTGTCCTGTGTTGGGGCCCTTAATAACGCTTGAGCAATGAACGCAGTTCAGACAGGGAAACGTTCCCTTCCTGAATGCAGAGAGAGTGAGTTGTCGTAATGATGTCCTATCACAACCTATATCAGCCCGGATGATCCTATCCAGGCTCGGACTGGCCCACAGGGGTACAGGGGAATCCCCCGGTGGGCCCCTGAGCAAGGTGGGCCACTAGTCTCTCACCCCCTGCACAAGTGGCACATAACACATCAGATTTACTGCACTACATACATATATTCAATGTACAGCACCTCAACCTGCCGATATTCATATAAAAAATGTGTTAAATTATTTATTATATTTGAATGTATCTGTACGGTGGGCCCCATAATAAATTTTACTGGTGGGCCCTAGGTACCCTAGTCCAACACTGATCCTATCCCTGATGTTCTTATTCCGTTTATAACTGATCATAGGTGATTCTTTCAATTCCTAGATTGTAAGGTAGGCCCGTTGTAGGATATTCCAGTGTTTGTTCACTACTGCTTTTACTCGATCTATCCAAGGATGGTACTTCCCTACCAGAGGTATTCTCTGTCCCTTGTCTGTCTTTCTCTGTTCTGTGGGGTTTTCTACCTTGTTCCTCTGTTCTTGTAGCAGCTGGGAGGGATAGCCTCTATCTGCAAACTTTTGTGTCATCTCCTGCATCCTGGTATAAGTGTATCTGGATCCACCACAATTTTAGCTACCCTTTTAAATTGGGAGTAGGGTAGTGATTTTTTTACAGCTGGAGGGTGATTGCTATGGTATGATAGCAGGCTGTTCCTATCTGTTTCCTTGACATATAAGTCAGTTGTGATCCTGTCATTTGCTCCTCTAATCACCCATGTGTCTAGGAAGGATACACGTTGTGAATCATGGAGCAGGGTGAATTTTAGTTCTGGTCTAATGTTATTGATGTAGTCCATAAAGGACAGAAGGGTCTCAATGCCGCACTGCCATACGCAAAAATTATCGTCGATAAAACGTTTCCAAAAATTGCAATGTTTTTGATATAATGCATTTGGGTAGATGAATTCTCTTTCAAAGTGTGTCATTTAGCAATTTGCGTACGGCGGTGCGGCATTGGACCCCATCGCGGTCCCGCACCGCTGCTGGAAAAAAGTGTCCTGAAATAGGAAGTAGTTGCGTCGCAAAAGAATAATGAGTAAAGACAGAAAAAAATCCTTTTCAGCATGTGTGTGTGTGCTCTCATCTAGTAGTGCTTGAATAGCTATTAAACCTTTTTCATGAGTTATGCTGGTATATAAACTACACACATGTAGAGTGACCAGAATACAATCTTCCGACAACTCAATCTCCCTTATTGTCTCTAAAAAATGTTGTGTGTCTCTAAAATATGATGGGGCCTTTTTTGTAAGTGGCGTCAACACCTTATCCAGAAATACTGCAGGGGGAGATAGTATTGAATCAGTGGCTGCAACAATTGGGCATCCAGGTGGCTGCTCCAAGGATTTGTACACCTTGGGAAGTGTGTAAAATACGGGTGTTACAGGATGTTGATTGATTAAAAATTCAGCTAGTTTTTTATCAATGGTATTTCGTTTTAAATTCTCATCAATCAAGTTCTGCAACTCCCGTTTAATCGCCAAGACCGGGTCCCCCTGCAGTATTTCATATACAGTTGTGTTCAAAATTATTCAACCCCCAATGCTGTAAAGGGTTTTAGGGAATTTAGTGTACATTTGTAATTGTGTTCAGAATGAAATCTTACAAGGACTTTTTAAAGAACCAAATGCAACTAAAATGACATTAATTGTTTTTGTAATACAGTATTAAATGTTTTTTTTGTGATTTCTTCATTGACACAATTATTCAACCCCTTAAAGACTACCACTCTTAAGAACAGAGGTTCATTCAAGTGTTTTCGATCAGGTATTGAAAACACCTCTGGATGTCAAGGAGCAGCAATCAAGCATAATAAGCACCAATTCGGCAGATTTAAAATGACTGTGATACTCAGCTCCTTCTAGACATTTACTGGTGTGTTTACAGACATGGTGAAGTCAAGAGAACGGTCCAGGAAGACAAGAGAAGAGGTGATTTCTCTTCACAGGAAGGGCAATGGCAATAAGAACATTGCAAAGATGGTAAACATACCAAGTGACACCATAGGAAGCATCATTCGCAAATTCAAGGCAAAGGGCACTGTTGAAACGCTACCTGGTCGTGGCAGAAAGAAGATGCTGACTTCGACTACTGTGTGCTACCTGAAGCGCAAAGTGGAGAAAAGTCCCCGTGTGACTGCTGAGGAACTGAAAAAAGATTTGTCAGATGCGGGTACTGAAGTTTCAGCTCAGACAATAAGGTGCACACTGCGTAGTGAATGCCTCCATGCCAGAACTCCCAGGCGCACCCCATTGCTGTCTCCAAAGAATAAGAAGAGTCGACTGCAGTATGCCAAAAGTCATGTGGACAAACCACAAAAGTTTTGGGATTGTGTTCTGTCGACTGATAAAACAAAATTAGAACTGTTTGGGCCCATGGATCAACGCTATGTTTGGAGGAGGCCTATGAAGAAAAGAACACCTTGCCTACTGTGAAGCATGGCGGGGGGTCAATCATGCTTTGGGGCTGTTTTGCTTCTACAGGTACAGTGAAGCTTCAGCGTGTGCAAGGTACCATGAATTCTCTTCAGTACCAGGAGATATTGGATGAAAATGTGATGCAGTCCGTCACAAACCTGAGGCTTGGGAGACGTTGGACCTTTCAACAGGACAATGATGCCAAGCATACCTCCAAGTCCACTAGAGCATGGTTGCAGATTAAAGGCTGGAACATTTTGAAGTGGCCATCGCAGTCACCAGACTTAAATCCGATTGAGAACCTCTGGTGGGACTTAAAGAAAGCAGTTGCAGCGCGAAGCTTAAGAATGTGACTGAACTGGAGGCTTTTGCCCATGAAGAATGGGCGAAGATACCCGTAGATCGCTGCAAGACACTTGTGTCAAGCTATGCTTCACGTTTAAAAGCTGTTATAACTGGAAAAGGATGTTGTACTAAGTACTAAGATTGAATGTCACTTGGGGGTTGAATAAAACTGATAATGATGTGAGCACAGAAAAGACATTTGTGGTTATTTCATTATAAATGTTATGTTATATTTGTCTGACTTACAAGTGCCTCTTTGATTTAATTGTAAACAAGATGACTGAAATGATCAAAATCAATGTCAAACTGGCCAAAACACTCAATTTCAGTGGGGGTTGAATAATTTTGAACACAACTGTATGTTGTCGTCAGACAATTGTCCCAATATTTCCTTTATGTAATACTCCTTGTCCAATATGACAAGGGCTCCCCCTTTGTCCGCAGGCTTGAAAACCAGTCATCATCTGTCAGGTAATTGACTACCTGTCTGTCTTCTGCGGACAAATTGTAATGTATATAATAATCTCCCTTCTTAAATTTTGAGACTAGCATGGAGAGGTCACGCTGTACCAGTTGTATGTAGGTTTCACTAGGATGATATATTTTTGGAGGCATATATTGGCTCTTTAACCTTAAACCAAATTGTAGCAAAGTTAGCATTGATTGTACATTATCGGCGTCATCCCGCGAGACCTCAGATTTCATGTGTACGTGCGCGCATGCGCGCGTTCACTGCAGCGCGACAGGTTAGAACTTATTCTACAGCCTGCCAGCGCTGATCGTTCGCTGGCAGGCTGTAGATGTAAAAGAATCGCATCCAAATCGAATATCAGACGCTGTTTTGTAAACAGCGTCTGATATGCCTGCTGCCTGCTCCTCTGGTGGTCCCTTTTGCTTAATGGGTCCGCATCTATTCCGCAGAATTGCGGAATAGATAGGGAAATTTTTGCGGACGTGTGAATAGGGCCTTACTTCGCAAGCACTCCTATGTCCTTTCACCTCTTTTTTTTTTTTTTTTTTTCGCACATTTTTTGGCAGAGATTTTTTCATCCACATTGATGCGAATGAAGAAATTAGTGCTGTTCATTTTTTTCAGCCCAGAGGCTGAACGGAAAAATAAAAATCTCATTGCTCAATATAAGGAGAATAGCAGAAACTCCTAATGCTGGCCATACATGTAATGATTGCGGAGACCCTCAAATGTCAGGGCAGTGCAAACACCCCACAAATGACCACATTTTGGAAAGAAGACACCCCAAGGTATTCGCTGAGGGGCATATTGAGTCCATGAAAGATTGAACTTTTTGTCACAAGTTAGCGGAAAGGGAGACTGTGTGAGAAAAAAACAAAAATAATCAATTTCCGCTAACTTGTGCCAAAACAAAAAATATTCTTTGAACTCGACATGCCCCTTAGGGAATACCTTGGGTGTCTTCTTTCCAAAATGGGGTCACATGTGGGGTATTTATACTGCCCTGGCATTTTTGGGGTCCTAAAGCGTGAGAAGAAGTCTGGAATCCAAATGCCTAAAAATGCCCTCCTAAAAGGTACTCATTGGAATTTGGGCCCCTTTGCGCACCTAGGCTGCAAAAAAAGTGTCACACGTGTGATATCGCCGTACTCAGGAGAGGTAGGGCAATGTGTTTTGGAGTGTATTTTTACATATACCCATGCTATTTGTGAGAAATATCTCTGTAAATTGACAACTTTGTATAAAAAAATGTAAAAAGTTGTCATTTACAGAGATATTTATTACCCAACATAAGTATATGTAAAAATACACATACACATAAAAATACACATACACATAAAATACACAATGAACAAAATATATCCTTTGCCGGACACTATTATACTTTGCCAGGCAATGCTGGGACACCAGATTTAGGGGATTGCTATTTTGGCAATTGAATTTTTCCCCATAACAAAATATATCCTTTGCCGGACACTATTATACTTTGCCAGCCACTGCTGGGACACCAGATTTAGGGGATTGCTATTTTGGCAATTGAATTTCACCCCAGAAAAATATATATCCTTTGCAGGACACTATGAAACTTGGCCAGCCACAGCTGAAACCATTGATTTATGGTATTGCTATTTTGGCAATTGAATTTCACCCCAGAACAAAATATATGTTTTGGCGAACACTATTATTTTTTGCCAGCCACTGCTGGGACACCAGATTTAGGGGATTGCTATTTTGGCAATTGAATTTTACCACAGAAAATAATCTATCCTTTGCCAGACAGCAGACAGTATTACACTTGGCTAGCCAAGGCTGGAACACCAGATTTAGGGGATTGGTATTTTGCAATTGAATTTAACCCCTTAATAAAATATAGAAATTGCTATCCTGAGTTTCTAGGGGTGACAATAAGCACAGCCAAGCCCCTGATGTAGGATATAGCAAAAAAAAAAAAACTAGTATTGATGGATTGATGGACTTGGTGGCAGCTTGTTCGGGTGCACCACAAGTCACAAAATGGCCGCCGATCACCCCAGAAAAATGTGACAGAAAGACGCTCTGTGCAGCCTAAAAACCAGTGAGCAATTAACTAGCAGAAGTTGAATGATTCACAGCTGTAGATCGATCACTTCATTAGATGCTTTTGCTGACTTTTCCCTACCTAATTTCTCTTCACAGAAGCTGCGTCCTCTCCCTACACTAATCAGAGCAGTGTGACGTCCGGCGCTACGTGACTCCAGCTTAAATAGAGGCTGGGTCACATGCTGCACTTGGCCAATCACAGCCATGCCATTAGTTGGCATGGCTGTGATGGCTTCTTAGGGCAAGAAGTAAAACGCTAGATGATTGGCTGCTGTGCAGCCCTTCAGAAAGCGGGAAGAAATCGCCGAACAACGGACCCGAACCCGAACTTTTTTGATAATGTCCGCTCCAGGTCCGTGTCCTAAACACCCCAAAATTCGGTACAAACCCGAACTATACTCGAACTTTTCACTCAACACTATACATAATAAAGAAGAAAATAAAAAAAAAACATATGTGAAAAGAAAAAACAGATTTATTGATAGTATATTAGGATGAGTAGGAGTTAGGGAGAATATAAGGTCTCCCAGTAGGTTATATTTTCCCTACCAAGACCCTATCTACACCCTCAGCCTAGAGACAACTCCTGATGGTGGAGTCTCTCCGTCGTCGTGCCTATCCTCTTTCAACCTATTTTTAAAGGTTATTCCCTTTTATCCCAACGCGTTTCCTCCAACTCGGTTTCCTCAGGGGGTCCATATGGGCCAACATTACAATACATAAAAATAATAAATATTGATAAAGGAAAAAGAAGGAGACTGGCTATATAGATGTACAATTTTGGGGCACAGATATTACATGCAATTTCAGGTAATCTGGATAAAGCGGTTCCACCTAGGATTGAAAATTACATAATGTCACAAAGCAGATAAACATGGGCTGTGGCATTAAAATGAGCGTGCCACAAGCCACTACTGACATGTACTGATCCCCAGTTGTATAGCCAGGTTTCCACGGGTGACTGATGCTGCAGAGACATGGGGCATACACTACTGGATTTAAATAGCGCCGTCCAGCAATCCTTCCACTTGCCAAAACAGCCATTTCCCGCCAGTGGAATGCACCACCATCTGATGCTGCCCACTTCCGGATTCCTGAAACGCACATGTTCCTGGTAAACAGGTGGAACGCAGCACTGCAAATCGATGGAGCGCAGATGCTTCTTCCACAGCCAGGAGACAGAGCACTACTCAAGGGCACATAGGAGGACAAGTGGGACGCAGCGCTGCAGATCGATGGAGCGCAGATGCTGCTTAGACAGTCAGGAGGCAGGGTGTTGCTTAGGGGTACACTAAAGGGGGGAGGGTGCAAAATGCCGGGATCGGGATGGGTACCAAGTATTACAAGGAGATCCTACTGATAGCTTTCTCAGGGAACTCAAAGCCATTCTTAAATCTGTCCTTGAGATGAAGGTAATCAAAAATCCACAAAGGGACAAATCCACTTAAAGGTCATCCTATAGTGTCAGGGGTAAACTCATTGCTACAGAATTGTGGACTTTACATAGATCGGGTTCTAAGACAGTTTGTTCTCGCCCTTCCTTCATACACAAGGGATACCATGGATTTTTCAAATAAAATAGGCACTTTGAATATTGATCCATCCTGTCTGCTTGCCAGTATTGATGTCGAATCACTCTATAGTGCAATCCCACATGAGAAGTGATTACTAGCGGTGGCTTATTACCTAAATGCAAGAGGTATGCACTGCAGGGCACACAGTGATTTTGTGCTTAAACTTTTGGAATTTACCTTTACCATTTTTTTCCATTTGATAAACGTTTCTACCATCTGCTCAGGGGAATGGCAATTGGTAACCCCTGTGCGCCCACTTATGCCAATCTCTTCCTGGGATGGTGGGAGGACATATCGTATTTCTCGATCGAGATGTCTGGTGGAGTGAAAAAATATAATTTTGGAATTTATACTGTGGAACGTTAGTAGGGAGGAGTTTGTTAACCTAGTAGACACCCTGAATATAAATGAGGTGGGTCTCAGATTTATTTATGAGATTCAGGATATTTGTATCACATTTCTTAATGTGAAAGTATGTAAGGAAAGATACTAACAACTACAATATTCAGGAAGTCAACAGCGAACAAACACTATCCTTTATTGGAAGAGCCATCGTCCCCTGGCCTTAAAAAGAGGCATCCATAGGGGTCAATACCTTTGAGTTCGAAGGAATTGCTTGAATCCTGAAGAGTTTAATCTAGAGGCTAGAAAGCTCTATAAGAGATTTCTAGATATGGGATACCCACAAACAATTCTATAGAATGCTTTCAAACAGGCTGTCACCCTAATTGGGCTAATATGTGATATTATGTCTTAAACTTCCTTATCAATAGTGTTTGGCGCGAATATACGAATCGTAAATTTTAATTGTGACTATCGCAAGAATTTGCGAATATTTAGAATATAGTGATATATATTTGTATTTTCGTTTTTTTTTCCATCAGTAACCTTGACCTCCCTTTTTGCTTGTGGGCCAATGAGAAGCCTGCAATGTCTTTGTCTGAGCTTAGCAACATCCCTAGCAACCAATTGTAAAGTTGCATACCCCTTACTATATTAGAACCTCCCCTCAGCCATTTTCTACAGTTTATTACAGATCTGAGCGAGACAGCAGCGTCATTGCTGTGCTCTCTGCTTTCCTGTGATACATTACATTAGATAGTTAGTTAGTTAGCTTATAGATATATATATATATATATATATATTGTAAGAGGGCGCAAGGTTCCGTCGTCGACGGAAGGTACGTGTCACCGAGGTTCCTGGCCTCGGTGAGATAAGAGACGGATTTTTTGTGTGTCAGCAGCAGCTAGTGCTGCTTGACACATTGATATTTAGTATGGCTACAAAGCCAATCCGGGCCAGCTCTTATTGGGAATAGTCAAGTGCTGGGTGGGAGACTATTCCCCACGGTCCAGGCCGGACTTTTTCCGGGCCTTTAAAAGGCAGCCACCTCAGCAGGTGAGAGGTGATTATCCTGGAAGCTGCTGGTGTTACTGTGGAGCTCTCAGGGCTGAGAGCAAGAGTCTGCAAACAGGCGTGCAGTCTACCTAGAAGCCTCTGGTGGAAACTTTGCGTGGCCGAGCTAACTGCCAGGTGTGAACTAACACCGACCACTCAGGTGACCTTTTTGTGGGACTGATATTTTTGCCTTGTGTTTTGTCTCGTGTGAACAAGCACTAAGACTGTTTCTGTTTTGCCTTGTGTGAACAAGCACCAAGACTGTTTTTGTGTTGCCGAGTGTGAATAAAACACTTCTGCTTTACCCAGAGAACTGTGTACCTTGCCTCTATACTGCGTCCGCAAGCCTGTCTACCAGAGCAATTCCCCACAAAATATATATATATATATATATATATATATATATATATAATACAGATAGTTAGTGGGAGATAGTCAGTGTAGGTTAGATTGTGATAAGTGCAGCTGTACAGGGTGTTAGATAGTGTCATAGGTTCTGCTGTCCATACATACATGCTACATACATAGTGCTGTGATGTCACAAGTTCACAATAATAATACACGAATCACTAATATGTAGTCAGACCTGCTAAAATGTGAAGTTGCACGTATTGCGCGCATCACTAATTTCCGATTTGCGCAATCGCGAATATATCAGAGCATTCTATTTGCATAAAAAGCTAATGTAATGTTCTGCCGTGCCAACCGTTTTTTCCAGTCTCAGGAAACTTCTAGCAGCTTGAAAAATGTAGCTATAGTGACCCACGCCTGTATTGCATGCGCATTACGCGCATATTACATTGCCGTTTTTCGCAATCAAGACAATAACCACGACTTTGCGAATATGAAGAATATTCTACCAAATATTAACAAATTTGAATATTGATCCCTGCCGCTCATCACTATTTATTAATTCTGTGTATTGGATATTTTTCACATGCTGGGAGTTTTGAGGTGTTGTGACTGGTTAACAGAAAAGGAACTGAGTACTTGATGGTGTAGAAACTGAAGTAGAGGACCTGCTTTATTTGGATCCCGGGTGACTTGGGGTATAAAATAAAAGGTATTTGAATATGTTGGTCCCTTCCCCTCCCCTCATTTTTCCTTTTTGCTCCCCCCTCCGACCCAACTGGCGATTATATGGTTGTTCCCTTTTTACAAAAGATCTATAGTAGATCTTGCATTTTGAGCCCTCCCCCCTTCAGTGTGCCCCTAAGCAACACCCTGCCTCCTAACTGTCGAAACAGCATCTGCGCTCCATCGATCTGCAGCACTGCATCCCACTTGTCCTTCAATGTGCCCTTGAGTAGCGCTTCATCTCCTGGCTGTGGAAGAAGCATCTGCACTCCATCGCGTTCCACCTGTTGTTTACCAGGGATGTGTGGGCCAGACGGCGGTACGTTCCACCAGCCAGAAATGGCTGTTCCAGCGGGCAGAAGGATCGCCAGGCGCCACTATTTAAATTCAGTAGTGCATGCCCCATATCTCTGCAGCATCAGTCTCCCGTGGAGAGCTGGTTATACAACTGGGGATCAGGACATGTGAGTGGTGACTTGTGGCACTATCATTTTAATGCCAAAACCCAAGCTTATCTGCTTTGTGACATTGTGTAATTTTCTATCCTCGGTGGAACTGCTTTATCCAGATTACTGTACCTTAAATTGCATGTGATATCTGGGCCCCAATATTGTACTTCTATAATAGCTAGTCTCCTTTTTTTTCCTTTTTATTTTTATGTATTGCAATTTTGGCCCCTATATCCTTCCCATATGGACCCCCTGAGGAACCCGAGTTGGAGGAAACAATTCGAGGTAAAAGGGAATAACCTTTATGATTAGGGCCTAGTAGGGTGAACTAAGATAGGCCCGAGGATGGAGAGGATCCACCACCAGGACTTGTCTCAGGGCTGAGGGTGTAGATAGGGTCTTGGTAGGGAAAATTAGCCTACTGGGAGACCTTACTATCAATAGATCAGTTTTTTCTTTTTACATATTGTTTTGTTATTTTTTTCTTTATTATGTACCTACCTATTGATTAGGGCTGTTATAACTAATAGCGTGACCTTCTGGGTTTATTTTTAAATGATTCTAATAAAATGTTGATTTTAGGGTCTTAACTTATCTTAGTTATGTTTAGATATATGGGACCTGGTTTTATCGTCTTATACCTTTCCGTTTTTTTGCTAATAATAATGTGTATGTATATAAAGTATATCCTGAGACCACCAATATATCGTCTACTGGATCTACTCTACTACCCAACTCACATCCAGTACCTGACCATTAGTACATGCACATATAGTGACTCATGCAGAAACAGCATATCTATAATCTACTGTTAATTCAATCACAGACTACAAATATCTATATATAAACATATAAAGTCTACTGGCATATCATATTTATATACATACACACATAAGCAGACATATAACTTAGCTTGCTCCTGAAGTACTGTTGGTCCAAGGGGCTGACAGTAAGAGAGAGAGAGAGGGATTCCCAAGTTTCTTGTCACCTACAGTTGTGTTCAAAATTATTCAACCCCAAATGCTGTAAAGGGTTTAAGGGAATTTAGTGTACATTTGTAATTGTGTTCAGAATGAAATCTTACAAGGACTTTTTAAAGAACCAGATGCAACTAAAATGACATCAATAGTTTTTGTAATACAGTATTAAATGTTTTTTTTTGTGATTTCTTCATTGACACAATTATTCAATCCCTTAAAGACTACCACTTTTAAGAACAGAGGTTCATTCAAGTGTTTTTGATCAGGTATTGAAAACACCTGTGGATGTCAAAGAGCAGCAATCAAGCATAATAAGCACCAATTAGGCAGATGTAAAATTACTGTGATACTCAGCTCCTTCTAGACATTTACTGGTGTGTTTACAAACATGGTGAAGTCAAGAGAATGGTCCAGGAAGACAAGAGAAGAGGTGATTTCTCTTCACAGGAAGGACAATGGCTATAAGAAGATTGCAAAGATGTTAAACATACCAAGAGACACCATAGGAAGCATCATTCGCAAATTCAAGGCAAAGGGCACTGTTGAAACGCTACCTGGTCATGGCAGAAAGAAGATGCTGACTTCGACTGCTGTGCGCTACCTGAAGCACAAAGTGTTGAAAAGTCCCTGTGTGACTGCTGAGGAACTGAAAAAAGATTTGTTAGATGTGGGTACTGAAGTTTCAGCTCAGACAGTAAGGCGCACACTGTGTAGTGAAGGCCTCCATGCCAGAACTCCCAGGCGCACCCCCTTGCTGTCTCAAAAGAATAAGAAGAGTCGACTGCAGTATGCCAAAAGTCATGTGGACAAACCACAAAAGTTTTGGGATTGTGTTCTGTCGACTGATAAAACAAAATTTGAACTGTTTGGGCCCATAGATCAACGCTATGTTTGGAGGAGGAAGAACAAGGCCTATGAAGAAAAGAACACCTTGCCTACTGTGAAGCATGGCGGGGGTGGGGGGGGTGGGGGTCAATGATGCTTTGGGGCTGTTTTGCTTCTACAGGTACAGGGAAGCTTCAGCGTGTGCAAGGTACCATGAATTCTCTTCAGTACCAGGAGATATTGGATGAAAATTTGATGCAGTCCGTCACAAACCTGAGGCTTGGGAGACGTTGGACCTTTCAACAGGACAATGATCCCAAGCATACCTCCAAGTCCACTAGAGCATGGTTGCAGATTAAAGGCTGGAACATTTTGAAGTGGCCATCACAGTCACCAGACTTAAATCCGATTGAGAACCTCTGGTGGGACTTAAAGAAAGCAGTTGCAGCGCGCAAGCCTAAGAATGTGACTGAACTGGAGGCTTTTGCCCATGAAGAATGGGTGAATATACCCGTAGATCGCTGTAAGACACTTGTGTCAAGCTATGCTTCACGTTTAAAAGCTGTTATAACTGGAAAAGGATGTTGTACTAAGTACTAAGATTGAATGTCACTTGGGGGTTGAATAAAACTAATAATGATGTGAGCACAGAAAAGACATTTGTGGTTATTTCATTATAAATGTTATGTTATATTTGTCTGACTTACAAGTGCCTCTTTGATTTAATTGTAAACAAGATGACTGAAATGATCAAAATCAAACTGGCCAAAACACTCAATTTCAGTGGAGGTTGAATAATTTTGAACACAACTGTATATGTTCCTGTGTCCCAGCCCCCACTATGGACTCCACCCTGTCACCACCCAAATATCTTTCCAATCCTATGTCCAAGAGAATGTTGTCCAACTGCTTTTACAATGGGCCCTTACTGTCTTTGATATGCTAACAAGGGACACAATGACCAAATGGCTACTGGCCATACTGATATCACTCAATGGGTGTATACTGAATACCACTGGATATCAATATACACTATATCTAATTATTAGGCATATTTGTGTGGTCATCAGGCTGAAGTTCTGGCTGAGGACCATATTTTCGCGTAAAATTATGAAAAATGATTTTTATCACTATCTTACTTTAACTGGCAATAAAAATTAAAGGTGACACATTCCCTTTAAGTTATAACTAGTCTAATGTGTGGCACTACACTAAAACTATGCTGCCCGATAATGACAATGACTCTTTTGTCTATTCACCTGACACTAATGTTGGTGTTAGCACAAATGAGTTATTAGCGCTATCTCCTGTGCTTGCTTTAAATTCCCTGAAGGTAATTCATTTTTGTTTACCTTACTAAAAAGAGCAGAAAAGCGTAATTTAAGTGCGTTTCAGATAAAAGACCGTTCTCTGCATGTTGTATTCTTCTGTATAATCTTTCTGGCTTAATGCAACAGCTGCGCGAGTCTGAAAGGCGAGGATAAGTAATAGAATCGCTCTATCAGAGGGTTTTGAAATGCTAGGAATTGCTCTCTTCTAATTATGGTATATGCATTTCATCTATTACCTTACAATTGCAGTCCACAATGTACAGAACTGTGCCAAGCACGCCAACAACAGATAAATAGCTGGGCAAAATGATGAAAGAGACATTTTATTCATTCAAGTTTTAGCCAGAATAATGTGCATAATAGGTAGATGTCCATCATTTCATTAGAGAAGGACAAAAGGTGAAATATGTGTAATATAATGGCTTACTTGACTGGTTTATTAACTTAACACCTTAGGTACCATATTAAAATATGTTGTTTACATAATGTGTCAGCACCAAATAATAAAGTTGATTTCAATTTTGCCCAGTAGGGGAAGATGGAAATACCATTATATGCCAGGAGATTGTAAGCATCTCCAGTTGACCTAAGAAAACATTAGTTACCTTTCCTCTTGCCTGGATATGTGTTTCACAAGATTACCGCTTTTTAAACCAAGGGTGGAGATTTATCAAAAGTGGTGTAAAGGAAAAATGGCTAAGTTGTCTAAAGCAACTAATAGAATCCTATTTTTTAAAAGCCAGTTTTCTTTTACACCACTTTTGATAAAACGCCATCAATATGAATTTGCAATATTGTGTCACAAGGTGTCTATCCGTTAGGTGTATATGTTCAGCCACTGACTGATTTGAACTGAAGCCTCGCAAAGGTTTTTCTAGCATGTCATGTTATTGCATTAATTAGCTCTAATATAGTTCTTAACCAAATTAGAGCTAAGGTAAGGGTGAACACATCTATACATGAACCAAAGACAAAACTGGTATCACTCTTTCCCCAACTGATGATGTCTACTCTAAACTTCTTCCCTGGAAAGTCACCTCGAATGTATGCCAATTAGAGATGATCGAATTTTTTAAAAATTCGATTCGGCCAGTTCGCAGATTTTTGGGGAAATATTTGCTGTGATCCAAATTTATTTGCTGTGAATCACGTTAAAAAACAGCTATTTACGGGCTGCAGAGAGCATCATAGGGGGTAGGAATTCTGCTGTGGTAGAGAAACAATACTGTGAGTCAGTATGACATGTAGATGACAGGCGTCGCTCTTAGAATCACTGCACACTTCACTTATTTGGGCAGTTACAGGACCAAACCTTACCAAATAACTCAATGTTAGTGTCAAGAAGAAGCGCACTCCTTTTACACCATCGTCAGCTGATTCCACATAGATGTCTACAGAACCTGTTTTATTAAACGCTTATATAAGTAGAATCCCCCTGACAGAGTGGAGTGGGTTTCAGTAGTAAGTTTGTGTTGACATCACTGATTATTTTGCCCTTCCTTTGATCCATCAGAACAATAACCCCCAAAAAACTGATCCTGTCTGTGGAGCATATGCCTTCACTAGATCAACATTTGCTCAATAATCCATCAGCATTGCTAAAGGCAAAAAAAACCTGGAGTGGATCTAAACAGAGATGACACATGGCTGGAATAGTTGCATGTCTTCAGTGTTTTCTACCTAGTCCTGCTTTTGTCTACCAAATCATAAGCCAATTCTGATGGGACCATACAGGCCTTAAAGCTGCTACACAGACAGGATCAGTTGTGCGTCTCATTTTTACTTCCTTCTGACAAATCAGAAGAAGTATCAAATATATGATAATTTTAGCCAGGCCGAAAGCCAAAATAGTGGACCAGTCATAAAGTGGGGTGGGTCTGAACAGCATGAGAAGTCCAAAGAGTGGCCCTATGACATAGTTGTTAGGTGGAAGCAGCATGAGGAGACCACAGAGTGGCCCAATGACAGGGTCTGGAGGTGGAAGCAGTATGAGGAGACCACAGAGTGGCCCATTGACAGGGTCTGGAGGTGGAAGCAGTATGAAGAGGCGACCGAGTGGAAAAATGACAGAGTCTGTAGGTGGCAGCAGCAGCATTAAGAGAAGGCCACCGAGTGGCACAATTACAGAGTCTGGAGGTGGCGGCAATATGAGGAGGCCACCGAGTGGCACAATGACAGAGTCTGTAAGTGGAAGCAGTATGAGGAGGCCTCCGAGTGGCACAATGACAGATTCTGGAGGTGTCAGCAGCATGAATAGGTCACAGAGTGACACAATAACAGAGTCCGGAGGTGTTGGCAGCAGCATCAGGAGGAGGCCACAGAGTGGCACAATGTCCGAGTAAGGAGGTGGCAGGAGCATAAGGAGACCACAGAGTGGCACAATGACCAAGTGAGGAGGTGGCAGCAGCATCAGGAGGAGGCCACAGAGTGGCTAGGTGACAGAGTGTGGAGGTGGCAGCAGCATGAGGAAGCCACTGAATGACGCAATGACAGCATGTCGATCGACCAGGGGGAACCTGCCTGGTATGAACAGGCCTCTAGTAGTTACAGATAATGAGAAGACAAAGCGTCAAGATAGCTTTGAGCACGGAAGAGTCGCAAAGTTTGTCAATATACGTCACTAAAGATTTTACCGCATATAACCGCAGCGCCGACCAATGAATGAATTTAGTTTTTCGACCAACATACTTCAATAAAGATTTTACCACATATTACTGCAGCGCTGAATGCTGAATAAGAATTGTTTTTCCACCGCTGAACGCTAAATTCAATTTTTTTTTTCTCCGAAATAAGTCACAAAAGATTTTACCTCATATAACTGCAGCACTGATCGCTGAATAAAATTAGTTTTTCCACCTAATTAAGTCACAAAAGATTTTACTGCATATAACTGCAGCACTAAATGCTGAATGCAACTGTTTTTTCCACCGAAATACTTCAATAAAGATTTTGCCACATATAACGGAGCACGGAGATGGAGAGGGTCTTCGGATTCCCCCTAGACTATACGGACGTCTAAGAAATGAACTGCTGCTCCCGACAGCAGATCCTGGGAATGTCATGGAGCGTCCCAGTCATCCGCTGAATCTATTTGTCCCACGCTACAGATTTATCAAGGAGACATCATGGAGATTTTTCCGCAATTAACTACAGCGCTGAGTGCTGAATAAATTCAGTTTTTGTACCGAAATACGTCACAAAAGATTTTACCACATATAACTGCAGAGCTGAACGCTGAATAACATTCGTTTTTCCACGGAAATACGTCCCAAAGATTTTACTGCATATTACTACAGCGATTAACGCTGAATAAAATTTGTTTTTCGTCCAAAATAAGTCAATAAAGCTTTTACCACATATACCTACAAAAGTGAACACTGAATATATTTTGTTTTTCTACCGAAAAACTAAAGGTTTTAGCACATATAGCTGAAGCGCTGAACGTTGAATAAAATTTGTTATTCCACCGAAATATGTCAATAAAGATTTTACCACATATAACTGCAGCGCTGAATAAAATTTGTTTTTTCGAACAAAATACATCACAAATGTTTTTAGCGCATATAACAACAGCATGAATACTGAACAAAAAATTTTCGCACAAAGAATAAAAAAAATATGTCTTTCACAATGAGGAGACACTAAAAAAAAAAAATTATTCAAAAATGCTTTGTTATGAAAAACTGAAACAAAAAAACCCCAAAAAGTAGTCATATTTGGTATTGTTGCGTCAATAACCTGCTCTATAGAAATAGCACTCGATCTAACCTGTCAGATCAACTGTGCAAATAACAAAAAATAAAAGCGGTCCCAAAACAGCTATTTTTTTGCAAATTTTCCATTTCAATCCATTTTACCAGTAACAAAGCAAGGGTTAACAGCCAAACAAAACTCAATATTTATTACCCTGAATCTGTAGTTTGCAGAAACACCTGATAAGTGGTCATAAACTGCTGTATGGCGAAACGGCAGGGAATAGAAGGAAAATAACGCCATATGGTTTTTGGGAGGCAGATTTTGCTGGACTGGTTTTTTGACACTATGTCCCATTTTAAGCCCCCCTGATGCACCCCTACAGTAGAAACTCCAAAAAGGTAACCCCATTTTGGAAACTACGGGATAAGGTGGCAGTTTTGTTTGTACTAATTTAGGGTAAATTTGATTTTTGATTGCTCGATATTACACTTTTTTTGAGGCAAGGTACCAAAAAATAGAAATTTAGAAATTTCATCTCCATTTGCCAATAACTCTTGTGGAACACCAAAAGGGTTAACAAAGTTTGTAAAATCATTTTTGAATACTTTGAGGGGTGTAATTTCTTAGATGGAGTCACTTTTATGGAGTTTCTACTCTAGGGGTGCATCGGAGCACTTCAAATGGGACATGGGGTCAAAAACCAGTCCAGAAAAATCTGCCTTCCAAAAACAATATGGCATTCCCTTCATTCTGTGCCCTGCCATTTGGCCATACAGCAGTTTACGACCACATATGGGGTGTTTCTGCAAACTACAGAATCAGGGCAATAAATATTGAGTTTTGTTTGGCTGTTAGCCCTTGCTTTGTTACTGGAAGAAATTGATTAAAATGGAAAATTTTCCCAAAAAATTGAAATTCTGAAATTGTATCTCCATATGCCATTAACTCTTGTGGAAAACCTAAAGGGTTAACGACATTCATAAAATCAGTTTTCAATACCTTGAGGGGTGTAGTTTTTATAATGGGGTCATTTTTGGGTGGTTTCTATTATGTAAGCCTCACAAAGTGACTTCAGACCTGAACTGGTCCCTAAAAAGTAGGTTTTTGAAAATCTCCGAAAAATTTCAAGATTTGCTTCTAATCTTCTAAGCCTTGTAACAGCCCCAAAAATGAAATGGCATTCCCAAAATGATCTATACATGAAGTAGACATATGGGGAATGCAAATCAATAACTATTTTGGCGGTATTACTATGTATTATAGAAGTAGAGAAATTGAAACTTGGAAAATTTCAAATTTTTCAAAATTTTTTGTAAATTTGGTATTTCTTTATAAATAAAAATGAAATTTTTCGACTCCATTTTACCACTCTCATGAAGTACAATATGTGACGAAAAAACATTCTCAGAATGGCCTGCATAAGTAAAAGCGTTTAAAAGTTATCACCACATAAATTGATTTGCAAAAAATGGCCGGGTCCTTAAGGTGAAATAGGGCTGAGTCCTTAAGGGGTTAAAGCCCGAAGTCAATTTGTTTGGTTTCATTTTGCTCAATACTATTGAACATTCTGTATGCTAAAGTCTCTTCTAATTCACATAGAAAACTGCCTGAACTTGATCTCCACTGCTCCACTGGTCTTTGTTTCCGTCGTGGATCAACAGACAGAAAATGGCAAGAGATGCAGCTGAGCAAATCTCTAGCAGCAATAGTGCTTCTTTTATTTTTGCAAGACTTTCTGCCCATCATCTAAAAAGTATCATCCCTCTGATGCCTCCAACCCCTATGGTGAGGTTTAAACTTGGGAAAGAAATTAGGAACCTGGTAGACTTTTTCTACATTTTTCAAACCATTCCATCTTTTAATAAACAGAGACAACTAGAACAATATATTCATTTTACACTTCCTAGGCTGGAGAACTTTCTACCACAGAAGCAGCATGCTGTGATGGTAACTATAATTTTGTACAGGATCTCTTTCTCCTTGACAAATAATTTAACATCTGTCAATTTGTTCTGTAGCAAATTCACACACTATGAAACATTCGACAATGCCAGCCAAAACATTCTTGGTAAAAACAAGAGCTCACGCGGTAGAAAAACTATTTGTATCCCAAGGTATCCAACTGTGTACACTGTGCACAATGCAATTACATAGTTCAATTTTCCAGTCTTGTCAATGGCAATGTTCTTACAATCCTTTTTAAATTTTCATATAATTGAAAACTGATTATTTTTTCCTGGAACCCCTACATTGTTATTTTTAGTATGGCCCAGGAGCTTATGATGTTTTTGTCAAAGATTTTTTGAAGAATTACCTACATTCCTTGTTATACTGTATGTAAAAATGGAGCTATAGATACTAACCCCTTCAGGACACTTTTCACCTTCCTGACCAGGCCATTTTTGCAAATCTGACATGTGTCACTTTGGAAAACTTTAACTTCTCCAAGACATTCTGAGATTTTTTTTCTCATATAATGTATTTTAACTAAAAAGTGGGTAACATGGTGGCTCAGTAAGTATGTCTTACAATGCTGGTGTCCTAGGTTCAAATCCAACCAAGGACAACATTTTCATGGAGTTTCTTATGTTCTCCCAGTTTTTGCGTGGGTTTCCTCCCATGCTCTAAAGACATACTGATAGGGAACTTTATTTAGCCCCATTGGGGACAGCTTGATGCTAATGTCTGTAAAGCACCATGGAATATTGTAGCGCTGAATGAGTGTGTTAAATAAATAAGGTAAATTTAAGTAAATATGATTTACCTTCATTTATAAAAAAATCAAAAATTGACCAACATTTGGAAAAATTCACTATTTTCTAAATTGGAATCTCTCTGCTTTTAAGATGGATAGTGAAACCTCATAACGAAGTTATTAATAGGGATGAGCAAACCCGAACTGTATAGTTCGGGTTCATACCGAATTTTGGGGTGTTCAGGACACGGACCCGAACATTTTGGGTTTGGGTCCGTTGTTCGGCGATTTCTTCCCAATTTCTGAAGGGCTGCACAGCAGCCAATCAGCTAGCATTTTACTTCTTGCCCTAAGAAGCCATCACAGCCATGCCTACTAATGGCATGGCTGTGATTGGCCAAGTGCAGCATGGGATCCAGCCTCTATTTAAGCTGGAGTCACGTAGCGCAGCACATCATTTTGGTCTGATTAGTGTAGGACGCAGCTGCTGTGAGGGCGATATTAGGCAGGGAAAACTCAGCAAAAACACCTAATGAAGTGGTCGATCTACAGCTGTGAAACAATCAACTTCTGGTAGTTAATTTCTCACTGGTTTTTAGGCAGCACAGAGCGTTTTTCTGTAACTTTTTTTCGGAGGTGATCGGCCATTTTGTGTCTTGAGGTGCACCAGTACAAGATGCCACCAAGTCCATCAATACTAGTTTTTTTTTTCCCTACATCAGGGGCGTGGCTCTGCATATTGTCACCCCTAGAGACTTAGGATAGAAATTTCTATATTTTATTGAGGGGTTAAATTCAATTCCCAAAATAGCAATCCCCTAAATCTGGTGTTCCAGCTGTGGCTAGCCATGTGTAATACTGTCTGCTGTCTGGCAAAGGATAGATTTTTTGATGTGGTGAAATTCAATTGCGAAAATAGCAATCCCCTACATCTGGTGTCCCACCAGTGGCTTGCCAAGTTTCATAGTGTCCGGCAAAGGATATATTTTGTTGTGGGGTGAAATTCAATTGCCAAAATAGCAATACCATAAATCAGAGGTTTCATCTGTGGCTGGCCAAGTTTAATAGTGTCTGGCAAAGGATATATTTTGTTCTGGGGTGAAATTCAATTGGCAAAATAGAAATACCGTAAATCTGGTGTTCCAGCTGTGACTGGACAAGTTTCAAAGTGTCAATTCTAGGATATATTATTTTCTGCAGTGAAATTCAGTCACAAAAATAGAAATACCGTAAATCTGGTGTTCCAGCTGTGACTGGACAAGTTTCACAGTGTCCGTCATAGGATATATTATTTTCTGTGGTGAAAATCAGTTGCAAAAATAGAAATACCTCAAATCTGGTGTTCCAGCTGTGACTGGACAAGTTTAATAGAGTCCGGCAAAGGATATATTTTGTTCTGGGGTGAAATTCAATTGCCAACATAGAAATACAGTAAATCTGGTGTTCCAGCTGTGACTGGACAAGTTTAATAGTGTCCGGCAAAGGATATATTTTTTTCTGGGGTGAAATTCAATTACCAAAATAGCAATATCATAAATCAGTGGTTTCAGCTGTGTCTGGCCAAGTTTAATGGTGTCCAGCAAAGAATATATTTTTTTCTGGGGTGAAATTCAGTTGCAAAAATAGAAATAACTTAAATCTGGTGTCCCAGCAGTGGCTGGCCAAGTTTAATAGTGTCCGGCAAAGGATTTATTATTTTCTGTGGTGAAATTTAGGTGCCAATATATAAATACAGTAAATCTGGTGTTCCAGCTGCGACTGGACAATTTTCATAGTGTCCGTCATAGGATATATTATTTTCTGGGGTGAAATTCAATTGCCAAAATAAAAATACCGTAAATCTGGGGTTCCAGATGTGACTGGACAAGTTTCAAAGTGTCAGTTATAGGATATATTATTTTCTGCGGTGAAATTCAGTCGCAAAAATAGAAATACCGTAAATCTGGTGTTCCAGCTGTGACTAGACAAGTTTAATAATAGTCCGGCAAAGAATATATTTTGTTCTGGGGTAAAATTCAATTGCCAAAATAGAAATACAGTAAATCTGGTGTTCCAGCTGTGACTGGACATGTTTCACAGTGTTCGTCACAGGATATATTATTTTCTGCGGTGAAATTCAGTTGCAAAAATAGAAATACCGTAAATTTGGTGTTCCAGATGTGACTGGACAAGTTTAATAGAGTCCGGCAAAGGATATATTTTGTTCTGGGGTGAAATTCAATTGCCAAAATAGCAATACCGTAAATCTGGTGTCCCAGTAGTGGCTGGCCAAGTTTCATAGTGTCCGACAAAGGATTTATTATTTTCTGGGGTGAAATTCAATTGCCAAAATAGCAATACCCAAAATCTGGTGTTTCAGCTGTTGCAGGCCAAGTGTAAATCTGTCCGTTAAAGGGTATATCACACTCAGCGTGCATCTCCATGTGTATTTCTTTCCGTTAAAGGGTATATTACAGTAAGTGTTAAAATACAAGTGCTGAAAGCATAATCCTATATTTTTTTTCACACGCTACTGTGCATCTCAAAGTGTAAATCTGTCCGTAAAAGGATACCATTTATCCAGGGCCTAAATACTAGGCCTACAATTGATATTCCCCTAAATCTGTGGTTACTGCTGTGCCTGGATTAGTGTAATACGGTACATAAATAGATAGCCAGATAGTGTTAGGTACCTGTAAAAAAAGGCCTGAGTTTGAATCCTATACAGTGGGCCAAATATTTTTGTTCTTATTGTGGTGAACGGTAACAATGAGGAAAACATCTAGTAAGGGACGCAAACGCGGACATGGTCGTGGTGTTGTTAGTGTACCCTCTGGTGCTGGGACAACCTAGTGAACCAACTACCTCAGGTTCCAGTACCCACCAGAATTTACAGCAATATTTGGTGGGGCCCAATGCCGTTCTAACGATGGTAAGACCTGAGCAAGTATAGGCGCTAGTCAATTGGGTGGCCGACAGTGGATCCAGCACTATCACAACATTATCTCCCACCCAGTCTTCTGCAGGAAGCTCACAGGTTGAAACCCAAGCCCATCAGTCTGTGACATCAGCCCCATGAATATCAGGGAAACTGTCTGAGCCTCAAGTTATGCCGCAGTTTCTTATGCAGTTTGAAGACTCTGCTGGCAGGGTTTCCCAAGGGAATCCACCTAGCCCTTCCACAGTGGTGGAAGACATAGAATGCACTGATGCACAACCACTTATGTTTCCTGATGATGAGGACATGGGAATACCACTTCATCGGAGTCCGCACGTCTCTGATGATGGTGAAACACAGGTGTCAACTGCTGCGTCTTTTTGCAGTGTGCAGACCGAATAGGAGGTCAGGGAGGAAGACTGTGTGGAAGACGATGCCAGGGACGATGGGGTCCTAGACCCCACATGGAGCGAAATTTCGAGCCAACAGCATAGCAAAAGAGAGGTCAAAAGCAGAACAGCCGCCGCCAAGAGAGTTCGTCTGCTACTGGCGACCGCCACCACTGACGACAAGACCCGAGTGGTTTGCACGCTGTGCCATCAGAGCCTGAAGCGAGGCATTAACGTTCTGAACCTTAGCACAACCTGCATGACCAGGCATCTACATGCAAAGCATGAAATGCAGTGGAGTAAGCACCTTAAAAACAAGGAACTCACTCAGGCTCCCCCTGCTCCCTTTTCTGCTGCTGTCTCGGCCTCTTCCTCAGCCTCGGGAGGAATGTTGGCACCTGCCGCCCACCAAACAGAGGATGTGCCACCAACACCACCACCTCCGTCACCAAGCATCTCCACCATGTCACATGGCAGTGTTCAGCTCTCCATCTCACAAACCTTGGAGAGAAAGCGTAAATTCCCATCTAGCCACCCTCGAGCCCTGGGCCTGAATGCCAGCATTTCTAAACTACTGGCCTTTGAAATTCTATCATTCAGGCTGATGGACACAGACAGCTTCAAACAGCTGATGGCAATGGCTGTCCCACAGTATGCTGTTCCCAGCCGCCACTACTTCTCCAAGAGAGCCGTGCCTTCCCTGCACAACCAAGTATCCGATAAAATCAAGTGTGCACTGCTCAAAGCCATCTGTGGCAAGGTCCACCTAACCACAGATACGTGGACCAGTAACCACGGCTAGGGACACTATATCTCCCTAACTGCACACTGGGTAAATGTAGTGGCGGCTGGGCTGCAGGCGGAGAGTTCCTTGGCGCACGTCCTTCAGCCGCCAAGAATCGCAGGGCATCATTCTTTGCCGCTTGTAGCCTCCTCCTCCTACTCGGCATCCTCCTCCTCTTCTTCCACCTGCTCATCCAGTCAGCCACACACCTTCACCACCAACTTCAGCACAGCTCGGGATAAACGTCAGAAGGCCGT
The DNA here is from genome assembly GCA_033119425.1 of Bufotes viridis. Taxonomy (NCBI): domain Eukaryota; kingdom Metazoa; phylum Chordata; class Amphibia; order Anura; family Bufonidae; genus Bufotes; species Bufotes viridis. The sequence continues at coordinate 538,037,110 of CM065590.1, read as the reverse complement.
TCTGAAACACAGCGCAACAGACCGACGAGTAGTTGCTGCCATTGGGCCTCAAGCCAGGCCTGGTGGTGTGCAATAATGGGCGAAAGCTCATCTCTTGCCTGGCGCATGTGCTGAATTTTGGTGGTGCAGAAGTTCCTTCACAACTACCCCTACATGTCAGAGCTGCTGCATAAAGTGCGGTCCGTCTGTGCGCGCTTCCGGCGTTCACATCCTTCTGCTGTTCGACTGTCTGCGCTACAGCGTAACTTCGGCCTTCCCTCTCATCGCCTCATATGCGACGTGCCCACCAGGTGGAACTCCACCTTGCACATGCTGGAGAGACTGTGCAAGCAGCAGCATGCCATAGTGGAGTTTCAGCTGCAGCACGCACGCGTCAGTCGCACTGCGGAGCAGGACCACTTTACCACCAATGACTGGGCCTCCATGCGAGACTCTGTGCCCTGTTGCACTATTTCGAGTACTCCACCAACATGGCCTGTGGCGATGATGCCATTATCAGCGTTACAATACCAATTCTATGTCTCCTTGAGAAAACAGGGCTATGATGGAAGAGGAGGTGGCCCAGGAGGAGGAGGAGGAAAAGGGGTCATTTTTAGCACTTTCAGGCCAGTCTCTTCGAAGTAGCTCAGAGGGAGTTTTTTTGTAACAGCAGAGGCCATGTACAAATGTGGCCAGCCAGGGCCCACCACTGGAGGACGAGGAGGACGAGGATAGGAAGGTGGAGGAGGATGAGGATGAAGCATGTTCACAGCAGGGTGGCATCCAACGCAGCTCGGGCCCATCACTGGTGCATGGCTGGGGGGAAACGGAGGACGATGACCATTCGCCTCCCACAGAGGGCAGCTTGTCCTTACCTCTGGGCAGCCTGGCACACATGAGTGACTACATGCTACAATTTAACGTGTGCGGACTACTGGGTTGCCACCCTGCTGGATCCCCGGTACAAAGACAATGTGCCCACCTTACTTCCTGCACTGGAGCAAGATAGGAAGTTGCGCGAGTACAAGCGGACGTTGGTAGACACGCTACTGAGATCATTCCCAAATGTCACAGGGGAATAAGTGGAAGCCCAAGGTGAAGGCAGAGGAGGAGCGAAAGGTCGCCAATGCAGCTGGTAATGGCCAGCTCCTCTGAGGGCAGGGTTAGCATGGCAGAGATTTGGAAAAGTTTTCTCTCCACGCCACAGCAAACTGCACCACCACCTGATACGGAACGTGTTAGCAGGAGGCACCATTTCACTAACATGGTGGAACAGTACGTGTGCACACCCCTCCACGTACTGACTGATGGTTCGGCCCCATTCAACTTCTGGGTCTCCAAATTGTCCACATGGCCAGAGCTAGCCTTTTATGCCTTGGAGGTGCTGGCCTGCCCGGGTGCCAGCGTTTTGTCTGAACGTGTATTCAGCATGGTAGGTGATGTCATTACTGACAAACGCAGCCGCCTGACCACAGCCAAAGTGGACAAGCTGACTTTCAGAAAAATGAACCAGGCATAGATCCCACAGGACTTGTCCATCCCTTGTGCAGAACAGACATTTATAACTACCTCCCCTTAACCATATATTCTTGTACTCCAGGGCACTTCTTTATTGAATCCTCTTTTTAAATTTTACCATTATTTTGCGGGGCAACCAAAAGTTTAATGAACCTCTCCTCCGTCTGGGTGCCAGGGGCCTAAATATCTGAAAGTGGCCTTCTCCATTAGTGGGTGACATGAAGCCTGATTCTCTGCTTTGGGACCTCTCTCCTCTGTCTGGGTGCTGGGGCCTAAATAGCTAAAAGTGGTCTTCTCCTTTGGTGGGTGACAAGATGCCTCTTTTGCTACTATGGGACCTCTCCCCTCTGTCTTGGTGTCAGGGGCCTAAATTTCACGTACTTGATTGCTGTCTTGGTGGCAGACATTTAACACTTTTTACTGTCTAATGACCGCCCCATTGTCTGGGTGTCAGGGGCCTATATGTCGTTTAATCATTTGTTATCTTGGTGGGAGATATTAAACTCTTTTTATTGTCTAATGACCGCCCCATTGTCTGGGTGTCAGGGGCCTAAATTTCACATACTTGCTTGCTGTCTTGATGGGATGTATTAAACTCTTTTTACTGTCTAATGACCACCCCATTGTCTGGGTGTCAGGGGCCTATATGTTGTTTAATCATTTGTTGTCTTGGTAGTAGATATTAAACTCTCTTTACTGTCTAATTACCGCCCCATTGTCTGGGTGTCAGTGGCCGTTATTTCGTTTAATTGCTTGCTGTCTGGGTGAGAGACATTAAAATCTTTTTACTGTCAAATTGCCTCTCCTCTGTCTGGGTGTCAGGGGCCTACATAAATTATAATGGCCTGTTCCATTGCAGGCTGACCTGAGGCCTGTGTTGCTGTTACGAGAACGCTCTCCTCTTTGTGGGTGCCATGGCCCTGAGTCTGTGAATGAGGCCTGTGGCACTGCAGGCAGACATGAATCCTTTTTTGGCTATGATGAGAACATCAACTCCAATAGCATTCCCACCTGATGCCACCCCAACCTCCTACTTCCACCTCCTCCTCCAAGTTGCCAATTTATATTGGTTAATTTTTATTTATTTTATTTTAAGTCATTTCCCTATCCACATTTGTTTGAGGGGATTTACCTAAATTTTGCTGCCTTTTGCAGCCCTCTAGCCCTTTTTTGGGCTATTTTACAGCCTTTTTAGTGTCCAAAAGTCGGGTCCCTATTGACTTCAATGGTGTTTGGGTTTGCGGGGAAGTTCGGGTCAAGTTCGGATCCCGAACCCCAACATTTTCGGGAAGTTAGGCCGAATTTCTCGAACCCGTTCATCCAGGTGTTCGCTTAACTCTAGTTATTAATAGTGTTGAGTGAACCCGAACTGTAACGGGATCCGAACTTTGCTGGAAATGTTTGCTTTCGAGTTCGGTGTTCGGGCATTTAATAAAACTTTTGAAAGGCTGCAGGGCAGCCAATCAACACACTTTTAAGCTGTGGGCACTTAGAAGCCATCACAGCCATACCTAGTAAAGGCATGGCTGAGATTGGCCTGTTCATCATGTGACCCAGCCTCTATACAAGCATGACTCACGTGTAGCACCACCCATCAGCACTGAGTAGTTCGATGGGTGACATATACACATTTTTGATGTGAGATACACATGCACTTTATACTTGACAGTGAAATAATATAGTTAATCTGACTGTTAGTTCTGTGGGTGACATATTCCATTTTTAGTGTGAGGTACACCTGCACTGCATACATGACAGGGAAATTAATATTGTTAATCTGTCTGTTAGTTTGGTGGGAGACATATTCCTATTTTTGGTGTGAGGTACACCTGCACTGCATACTTGACAGGGGCGGACTGGGCCGGGGAGCAGGGGGGCAATTGCCCCCCGGGCCTCTCTGTCCCCTCTATAAATGGCCCCCTGTCAGCGCAAACACTAGTGTCACCCAGGGCCGGCCTTTGGGGTTTGCATGTGTGCATGTGCCCTTCTGCGGCCCTGTTGCGCTCATCTCCATAGTGATCTGTATCGCCATCCTCAGGACGGCGATACAGATGTTTGCGCTGTGGCAGAGGAGGGAGAGGTGTGTCCCCTCCCTGTTCCTCTAATAGGCTGCCAGCACTAGGCCGGCAGCCTATCAGAGGCCAGTGCAGGCGGCGCGATTACGGAGCGGTACAGCGAGGGACACAGGCTGGAAAAGGCCTGCATCGCATCACTTCATATTGGTAATCAGTCTGTTAGTTCGGTGGGTGACATATACCAAATTTTGGTGTCACGTACACCTGCACTGCATATTTGACAGGGAAATTATTATAGTTAATTCATCTGTTAGTTCGGTGGGTGACAAATTCCCATTTTTGGTGTGAGGTACACCATCACTGCATATGTGACAAAGGAAATTTATATAGTTAATCCGTCTGTTAGTTTGGTGGGTGACATATTCCCATTTTTGGTGTGAGGTACACCTGCACTGCATACATGATAGGGACATTATTTTAGTTCATCTGACTGTTAGTTCGGCTGGCGATATGTACCCATTTTTGGTGTGAGATACACGTGCACTGCATACTTGACAGGGAAATTAATATAGTTAATCTGTCTGTTAGTTCGATGGGTGACATATTCTCATTTTTGGTCTGAAGTACACCTGCACTGCATACGTGACGGCGAAATTAATATAGTTAATCTGTCTGTTAGTTCAGTGGGTAACCTCAAAGAATGAGCAGAGCATCAAATAAGGGACTTGGTGCTGCTGGAACTCCTGTTGCGGGGAGAGGATGTGGTCAATCTGTGACAGCTACACGCCCAAATAAAACACCTTCCTCAGGTGTACGTAGGCGACAGGACGTTCAATGTCATATTGTGCATTGATTCCCAACCACTTATGTTTCAGGATGTGGACATGGGAGGACCACCGCAGCATGTCTCTGATGATGATGACTAGAGATGAGCGAATACCTGGATGTTCGGGTTCGAGAAGTTCGGCCGAACTTCCCGAAAATGTTCGGGTTCGGGATTCGAACTTGACCCGAACTTTATCCCGAACCCGAACCCCATTGAAGTCAATGGAGACCCGAACTTTTAGGCACTTAAAAGGCTGTAAAATAGTCCAGGAAAGGGCTAGAGGGCTGCCAAAGGCAGCAAAATGTAGGTAAATCCACTGCAAACAAATGTGGATAGGGAAATGAATTAAAATAAAATAAAATAAATAAAAATTAACCAATATCAATTGGAGAGAGGTCCCACAGCAAGGAATCATGCGTCATATCACCCACCACTGGAGAAGGCCACTCTCATTTATTTCGGACCAGCACCCAGACAGAGGATACAGGTACCACAGCAAGGAATCATGCGTCATATCACCCACCACCGGAGAAGGCCACTCTCATTTATTTGGGACCAGCACCCAGACAGAGGAGAGAGGTCCCACAGCAAGGAATCATGCCTCATATCAACCACCAACGGAGAAGGCCACTCTCATTTATTTCGGCCCAGCACCCAGACAGAGGAGAGAGGTCCCACAGCAAGGAATCATGCCTCATATCAACCACCAACGGAGAAGGCCACTCTCATTTATTTCGGCCCAGCACCCAGACAGAGGAGAGAGGTCCCACAGCAAGGAATCATGCGTCATATCAACCACCAACGGAGAAGGCCACTCTCATTTATTTCGACCCAGCACCCAGACAGAGGAGAGAGGTCCCACAGCAAGGAATCATGCCTCATATCAACCACCAACGGAGAAGGCCACTCTCATTTATTTCGGCCCAGCACCCAGACAGAGGAGAGAGGTCCCACAGCAAGGAATCATGCGTCATATCAACCACCACAGGAGAAGGCCACTCTCATTTATTTCGGCCCAGCACCCAGACAGAGGAGAGAGGTCCCACAGCAAGGAATCATGCCTCATATCAACCACCACCGGAGAAGGCCACTTTCAGTTATTTCGGCCCCACCACCCAGACAGAGGAGAGGTTCATTCAACTTTGGGTTGCACCGCAAGATCATGGTAAAGTTAAAAATGAGGATTCAATAAAGAAGTGCCCCGGAGTACAAGAATACATGGTTGATGGGGAGGCAGTTATAAATGTCTATTCTGCACAAGGGAGGCACAGGTCCTGTGGGATCCATGCCTGGTTCATTTTTATGAACGCCAGCTTGTCCACGTTGGCTGTGGACAGGCGGCTGCGTTTGTCAGTAACGACGCCCCTGCCGTGCTGAATACACGCTCAGACAAAACGCTGGCCGCCGGGCAGGCCAGCACCTCCAAGGCATAAAATGCTAACTCTGGCCACGTGGACAATTTGGAGACCCAGAAGTTGAATGGGGCCGAACCATCAGTCAGTACGTGGAGGGGTGTGCAGACGTACTGTTCAACCATGTTAGTGAAATGCTGCCTCCTGCTAACACGTTCCGTATCAGGTGGTTGTGCAGTTAGCTGTGGCGTGGAGACAAAACTTTTCCACATTTCTGCCATGCTAACCCTGCCCTCAGAAGAGCTGGCCGTGACACTGCTGCGTTGGCGACCTCTTGCTCCTCCTCTGCCTTCGCCTTGGGCTTCCACCTGTTCCCCTGTGACATTTGGGAATGCTCTCAGGAGCGCTCTACCAGCGTGCGCTTGTACTCGCGCATCTTCCTATCACGCTCCAGTGCAGGAAGTAAGGTGGGCACATTGTCTTTGTACCGGGATCCAGCAGGGTGGCAACCCAGTAGTCCGCACACGTTAAAATGTGCGCAACTCTGCTGTCGTTGCGCAGGCACTGCAGCATGTAGTCGCTCATGTGTGCCAGGCTCCCCAGAGGTAAGGACAAGCTGTCCTCTGTGGGAGGCGATCGTCATCGTCCCTCCGTATCCCCCAGCCACGCACCAGTGATGGGCCTGAGCTGTGTCGGGTGCCACCCCGCTGTGAACCTGCTTCATCCTCATCCTCCTCCACCTCCCCTCATCCTCCTCGTCCTCCAGTAGTGGGCCCTGGCTGGCCACATTTGTACCTGGCCTCTGCTGTTGCAAAAACCTCCCTCTGAGCCACTTCTAACAGACTGGCCTGAAAGTGCTAAAATGACCCCTCATCCTCCTCCTCCTCCTGGGTCACCTCCTCTTCCATCATCGCCCTAAGCGTTTTCTCAAGGAGACATAGAAGTGGTATTGTAACGCTGATAACGGTGTCATCACCACTGGCCATGTTGGTGGAGTACTCGAAACAGCGCAACAGGGCACACAGGTCTCGCATGGAGGCCCAATCATTGGTGGTGAAGTGGTGCTGTTCCGCAGTGCGACTGACACGTGCGTGCTGCAGCTGAAACTCCACTATGGCCTGCTGCTGCTCGCACAGTCTCTCCAGCATGTGCAAGGTGGAGTTCCACCTAGTGGGCACGTCGCATATGAGGCGGTGAGCGGGAAGGCCGGGTTACGCTGTAGCGCAGACAGGCGAGCAGCGGCAGGATGTGAACGCCGGAAGCGCGCACAGACGGCCCTCACTTTATGCAGCAGCTCTGACATGTTGGGGTAGTTGTGAATGAACTTCTGCACCACCAAATTCAGCACATGCGCCAGGCAAGGGATGTGCGCCAAACCGGCTAGTCCCAGAGCTGCGACGAGATTTCGCCCATTATCGCACACCACCAGGCCGGGCTTGAGGCCCACCGGCAGCAACCACTGGTCGGTCTGTTGTTCAATACCCCGCCACAACTCCTGCGCGGTGTGGGGCCTGTCCCCCAAACATATGAGTTTCAGAATGGCCTGCTGAAGTTTACCCGGGCTGTGCTGAAGTTGGTGGTGAAGGTGTGTGGCTGACTGGATGAGCTGGTGGAAGCAGAGGAGGAGGAGAAGCCGAGTAGGAGGAGGAGGCTACAGGAGGCAAAGAATGATGCCCTGTGATCCTTGGCGGCGGAAGGACGTGCGCCAAGGAACTCTCCGCCTGGGGCCCAGCCGCCACTACATTTACCCAGTGTGCAGTTAGGGAGATATAGCGTCCCTGGCCGTGCTTACTGGTCCACGTATCTGTGGTTAGGTGGACCTTGCCACAGATGGCGTTGCGCAGTGCACACTTGATTTTATCGGATACTTGGTTGTGCAGGGAAGGCACGGCTGTCTTGGAGAAGTAGTGGCGGCTGGGGACAACATACTGTGGGACAGCCATGGACATCAGCTGTTTGAAGCTGTCTGTGTCCACTAGCCTGAATGACAGCATTTCAAAGGCCAGTAGTTTAGAAATGCTGGCATTCAGGCCCAGGGCTCGAGGGTGGCTAGGTGGGAATTTACGCTTTCTCTCCAAGGTTTGTGAGATGGAGAGCTGAACGCTGCCGTGTGACATGGTGGAGATGCTTGGTGACGCAGGTGGTGGTGTCGGTGGCACGTCCTTTGTTTGGTGGGCGGCAGGTGCCAACGTTCCTCCTGAGGCGGAGGAAGAGGCCGAGGCAGCAGCAGAAGAGGGAGCAGGGGGTGTCTGAGTGAGTTCCTTGCTTTTAAGGTGTTTACTCCACTGCAGTTCATGCTTTGCATGTAGATGCCTGGTCATGCAGGTTGTGCTAAGGTTCAGAACGTTAATGCCTCGCTTCAGGATCTGATGGCACAGCGTGCAAACCACTCGGGTCTTGTCGTCAGCACATTGTTTAAAGAAGTGCCATGCCAGGGAACTCCTTGAAGCTGCCTTTGGGGTGCTCGGTCCCTGGTGGCGGTGGCCAGTATCAGGCGAAATCTCTTGGCGGCGGCTGTTCTGCTTTTGCCTCCTGCTCCCTCTTTTGCTACGCTGTTGGCTCGGTCTCACCACTGCCTCTTCCTCTGAACTATGAAAGTCAGTGGCACGACCTTCATTCCATGTGGGGTCTAGGACCTCATCGTCCCCTGCATCGTCTTCCACAAAGTCTTTCTCCATGACCTCCTGTTCGGTCTGCACACTGCAGAAAGACGCAGCAGTTGGCACCTGTGTTTCATCATCATCAGAAACGTGTGGACTCCGATGAGGTGGTATTCCCATGTCCTCATCATCAGGAAACATCAGTGGTTGTGCATCAGTGCATTCTATGTCTAGGTGGATTTCCTTGGGAAACCCTGCCAGCAGAGTCTTCAAACAGCATAAGAGACTGCTGCATGACTTGAGGCTCTGACAGTTTCCTTGATATGCATGGGGGTGATGTGACAGACTGATGGGCTTGGTTTTCAGGTGCCACCTGTGCGCTTTCTGCAGAAGACTGGGTGGGAGATAATGTTGTGAACATGCTGGATCCACTGTCGGCAACCCAATTGACTAGCGCCTGTACCTGCTCAGGCCTTACCATCCTTAGAAAGGCATTGGGCCCCACCAAATATCGCTGTAAATTCTGGCGGGTACTGGAACCTGAGGTAGTTGGTTCACTAGGACGTGTGGCTGTGGCAGAATGGCCACGTCCTCTCCCAGCACCAGAGGGAACACTAACACCACCACGACCGCGTCCGCGTCCCTTACTAGATGTTTTCCTCATTGTTACTGTTCACCAAGCACCACAATAAGGAAAAAATATTTGGCCCAATGTATTGCTTTCAAATTTAGGCCTTTTTTTACAGGCACCTAGCACTATCTCCTATTTGTTTATGTAGCGTATTACACTAATCCAGGCACAGCAGTAACCACTGATTTAGGGGAATATCTCTTTTAGGGCTAGTATTTAGGCCCTGGATGAAAGGCATCCTTTTATGAACTGATTTACACTTGACCTGCAACAGCTCGAATACCAGATTCAGGGTATTGCTATATTGGCAGGTTAATTTCACCCCAGAACAAAATATATGTGTAAGCGGACACTATGAAATCTGGCCTGCAACTGCTTGGACACCAGATTCAGGGTATTGCTATATTGGCAGGTTAATTTCACCCCAGAACAAAATATATGTGTAAGCGGACACTATGAAATCTGGCCTGCAACTGCTTGGACACCAGATTCAGGGTATTGCTATATTGGCAGGTTAATTTCACCCCAGAACAAAATATATGTGTATGCGGATACTATGAAATCTGGCCTGCAACTGCTTGGACACCAGATTCAGGGTATTGCTATATTGGCAGGTTAATTTCACCCCAGAACAAAATATATGTGTAAGCGGACACTATGAAATCTGGCCTGCAACTGCTTGAACACCAGATTCAGGGTATTGCTATATTGGCAGGTTAATTTCACCCCAAAACAAAATATATGTGTAAGCGGACACTATGAAATCTGGCCTGCAACTGCTTGGACACCAGATTCAGGGTATTGCTATATTGGCAGGTTAATTTCACCCCAGAACAAAATATATGTGTAAGCGGACACTATGAAATCTGGCCCGCAACTGCTTGGACACCAGATTCAGGGTATTGCTATATTGGCAGGTTAATTTCACCCCAGAAAATAATCTATCCTTTGCCAGACAGCAGACAGTATTATACTTGTCTAGCCAAAGCTGGAACACCAGATTTAGGGGATTGGTATTTGGGCCATTGTATTTAACCCCTTAATAAAATATAGAAATTGCTATCCTGAGTTTCTAGGGGTGACAATAAGCACAGCCAAGCCCCTGATGTAGGATATAGCAAAAAAAAACTAGTATTGATGGATTGATGGACTTGGTGGCAGCTTCTTGGTGGCAGCACCACAAGTCACAAAATGGCCGCCGATCAACCCAGAAAATATGTGACAGAAAAACGCTCTGTGCAGCCTAAAAACCAGTGAGCAAGTAACTAGCAGAAGTTCAATGATTCTCAGCTGTTGATCGATCACTTCATTAAGTGTTTTGGCTAAATTAATCCCTTCCTAATCTCACCCTAACACAGCAGCTGCATCCTCTCCCTACACTAGTCAGAGCAGTGTGACGTGCGGCGCTACGTGACTCCAGCTTAAATAGAGGCTGGGTCACATGCTGCACTTGGCCAATCACAGCCATGCCATTAGTAGGCATGGCTGTGATGGGCTCTTAGGGCAAGAAGTAAAACGCTAGCTGATTGGCTGCTGTGCAGCCCTTCAGAAAGCGGGAAGTAATCGACGAACACCGAACCCGAACCCGAACTTTTTTGAAAATGTCCGGGTTCGGGTCCCGGACACCCCAAAATTCGGTACGAACCCGAACGATGCTCGAACTGTTCGCTCAACACTAATGATGACAAAACACAGGTGCCAACTGCTGCGTTTTTCTGCCGTGTGCAGACAGGCAAGGAGGGCCGGGGGTGAAGACTGGGTGGAAGATGATGTGGAGGATGATAAGGTCCTAGACCCCACATGGAATCAAGGACATGCGAATGATGTGTGCAGTATGAAGGAAGAGGTGGTGGTCACACAGCGCCAGACGCACAGCAAAAGAGGGAGCAAGGTGCAAAAGCAGACTGGTCGTCCGCTAGCCAGTAAGCCTGCTACTGCCCACCGCACCTAGGGACTGAGCAAATCAAAGCCAGCTCCAAGGGGTTCTCTGGCATGGCAGTTCTTCAGACAATTTGCTGATGACAAGCCACAAGTGATTTGCACGCTGTGCAATCAGAGCCTGAAGTGAGACATAAATGTTCTAAACCTTTGCACCACCTGCATGACCAGGCTTCTAAATGCAAAGTATGAGCTGCAGTGGAGTACATACCTGAAAAACCACAAAAGATCTCAGACTCCTCTTCCTCCCTCTTCTGCTGCGGTATCGGCTTCTTCCTTCCCCTCTGGAGTGACAGTGGCACCTGCCAGCCATCAAACAGAGGATGTGGAAGCAACACCTCCACCATCACCCACCATGTCTACACTCTCCCATTGAAGCGTTCAGCTGTCCATCTACTAAACACTGGAGAGGCACATCTCTCTGGCAGGCTGTTCTGGCAGAGAATGGCGGGAATCAACTGGACAAAAACTGTTGCATGCAGCGGTTTTAGTCTGGCTGATTCCCAACATTTTTGCCAGGGAATAGCAGATTCTCTGCCGGATCCCATTATAGTAAAAGGGGTCCGGTGGGCAGGTGAATCCGGACAACTCCCGATTGTGGGAACAGCTTCCCAGAGAGCTGTGCCGCAGATGCGAAACTAGCCTTAACCATCACCAGTGCATTAGTCATTTCTGCCTTATCTGTTCTACATCCTCATTTTCTTACTTTCACATCCATAAATGCACATTAATTAGATTACATATACACAATATAAGCTTAACATGTGTTGATTGTATTAGCATTGAGCATATACCTCAGCAAAAGGCCACTAGGAGAAATATTTTAATTAACATAGGTGATACTATTATTCCATTCATTCTCCATAGGGTATAGTGTTAATTAAGTCCTGGAGAAGAATGACTTGTAAATAAATGTGCACCTCCATGGCAGCTAGTGACTTGCTTCATCCGTTATTTAACCTTTTATAGCCGGAGGCAATTTCTTCCAAAGAGATTTATTGAATGTTTATTGAAAAGCAAGAAAAAAACTGTAATTTTAAACTTGGTGCTATACAATGCCTACTGAAATCGACCTCCTAATTTGCATGCAGTTTCCACAGCTGGACATTGCTGAAAGTATTTAATGAATTCCCAATTAAGACGCTGGTGAACAATTAGCACAGTTCTAATTAACCGGGAGACTCAGACTCAATTAGTGGTCTATTTGAAAGTCTTTCAAAACATGCTTCAATGTAGGTGATGTACTGTATGATAACAGATTATTATAACTTTATAATTGACTGTTTTATCCAATGTACTACAATTCACCTTAAGAAGGGTAACCCATTCATCTTTAATCTTTTCATGGATTAATACATGGTGCATTAATATCATGGGTGCAGACATTGTGGTTGTACCTGGGCGCTGGAGCTTGAAGAGTGCCAAAAGGTTTCTATCCCATATGAGAAGACCAGTAATCTAAATGTTGCATGTAGAGATGAGTTAAGTATTCCAAAATTTGATTTGGCTGCTATGCCGAATTCTATTAAAAAAATCACTTTGTGACAAATTACTTGGTGAGTACAATGACAGGGAGTTGGGATTATGCCGCTCCCCATCATTGTAGCCCTCAGATTCCACATCCATACATAATCACACCATCTGATAGAAATAAAATGATATAAAATAAAAATAAAAATTTATAGAATCATACTTACCCTCACCAACATGATGAATATGACATCATCACGTCATCCGGTGTGGTGATGTAATACATCACCACGCACTGGATTTCATGCAAGATCTTCCATCAACATGGCAGCAGCCAGCTCTTCGCATTCAAATGGATGAGGTATGATTTTTCAGTTTTTTTTTTATAACATTTCAGGTAAAATTGATTGGTTACCACAAAGCACAAGGAAATTCGGCTTCACGGTGAATCGAATTTTCCATGAAATTTGGATCGAATTCCACTACATGGAGTTCGATTCACTCAAGCTTTAAAATAAAAAAATATAAAAGATTCTGCAATATCCTGCCGGGATTTGTTTATGTTATACGTATCTGTGTATGGCCACCCAGTGGTTGTAATGTGAATTGCAACCTTGTGTGTTTATTGCCAGCATGTTACAGTATGTATTGCATTTGTATCAATAGAAATTTGAGTACTAAAAACAATTTTCAGAAAGGCAAAAGTGGACAAAATTCTGTAACAGCTCTATAGCTCTCATAGAATTATTTGGGCCCATGATATACATCAAAGTGTCTCCAATCTTACACAAAAGTACACATATGTTTCTTTTTATGGAACCTGTAAGAAAAAAGTGTCATGTTACATTGCATACTGTATAACAAAGGTATTCAATACTTTCTTATAATTACCTCACTCCTCCTTGCAGGCATGGGTGCTGCTCTACTTACTCAGCCAGCTCCCGTCTGCTGCTCCTCTTTAAGCCAGTAGTGCTCCTGACTGCTGGCACTGACAGTGGCTTCTGCTGGATTTGGCCTATGTGCTCTCCTGAAGGCCTCTAGGCCCATTCCTAGGGCGTGCATGCTCAATATCATTTTTTTACAGGGTCAGCATGTATTAAAATTCTTCCACATCCTATGGCTAGCTGCCCCTGGGTATATAAGGCATCTTCCCTAATGGGAGTGTGCCTGAGCTTTAGGTTTCCAATAGTGATAAGCGAGCATGCTCAGCCAAATATCTGTTCGGCTCGAGCATCGCTATGCTCGGCACATGTCGGTACTCGACCAAGTACCGCATGTGCTCGAGCGCAATGCACGAGTCCCCACCATGCACGTTTTGAGGGTTTTAAGCAGCCAATAAAGGTGCAGGTAACTACTGCCCTCACGGTAATGCCAGTACCCATGTTGGCTGCTGGTTTACAGTGATTGGCTGGCCAGAACGCATCATCGTGGGCATGTGCGGCTCATACATAGAATGGGAGAGCAGAGCGTAAGAAGGGAAAGACAGTGTAGGGAACGATTTTCACAGTTTTTATTCTGAGAAAGCTTTTCCAAGACCCAAAAGTCCTTTTAAGGCCTACTGTGTGTGTGTGATTGTTTAAGAGCAGCAATCTATTTACCTCATGCAGTCTCGGGGACAGTGCTTCCAAAGGGAAAGGGAAAGGTTAAAGGACCTTAACATGTATAGCTTGGAAGTAAGAAGAGGCAGAGGGGATATGATAGAAACTTTTAAATACATAAAGGGAATCATCACGGTAAAAGAGGAGAGAATATTTAAAAGTAGAAAAACTGCTACAAGAGGACATCGTTTTAAATTAGAGGGGCAAAAGTTTAAAAGTAATTTCAGGAAGTATTACTTTACTGAGAGAGTAGTGGACGCATGGAATAGCCTTCCTGCAGAAGTGGTAGCTGCAAATACAGTGAAGGAGTTTAAGCATGCATGGGATAGGCATAAGGCCATCCTTCATATAAGATAGGGCCAGGGGCTATTCATAGTATTCAGTATATTGGGCAGACTAGATGGGCCATATGGTTCTTATCTGCTGACACATTCCATGTTTCTATGTTTCTATAGTGCAGGGAGAGACAATTGCTGTTTTTACTACCAAAAGCTTTTCGAAGACCCAAAGGTCCTTTTAAGGACTACTGTGTGTTTGTTTGACACCAGCAAGATATGTTTATTTTATACCTTTTAGTGACATATACTGTACATCATCCGCAGACTGGGCCACATCTAGTGTCCATAATCGGTGGTGTTCTGTAACCAATACAGTAGAACGTCTGCAAACAGTGTCTGTATTATGAATTCCAATAATCTGGGCCACATCTAGTGTCCATAATCTGTGTTGTTCTGTAACCAATACGGTAGAACATCTGCAAACAGTGTCTATATTACAAATTCTAATAATATGGGCCTAATATAGTGTCCACATTCTGTGGGTTTCTGTGACATATACAGTCCTGCATCCTAAAACCGTGTCTTTAGCGGACAGTAAAACAATATTCGCCACATCTAGTGACAAAATCATTAATATGAGGAAAGCGAGTACTAAAGGATGGGGAAGTGGGCGTGATGCTGATGGTGCATGCAGAGGCCGTGGCCCTGGGCGCAATGAAACTGTGCCTGCTGCCTGTGCACCCGAAAAAATATATACATCCACCGTACCCAGCTTCATGTCCAACTTAGCTGGGCGGCGCAGGACAACACTGTCCAAGTCGGACCAGTGCGAACAGTTGGTTGGTTTGATTACTGAAGTTAATGCTTACAGTTGGTTAAGCACCACCCTCTCGTCCAGTCTCTGTAGCCAAGAGTCTGGTCAACCAAATCCTCACTCTGATTATCATTCCTCCCACCATGTAGAGGCTTCCCAAACGAGTGATCCCACACTTGGATATTCTGAGGAGCTCTTTCCAGTGCCACTATTATATTTGGCCCTGGCGCCCAGCACGCTTGAAAAGGGTACCTGAGATATTGTGCCCTGATTCCCAACCTCTTGAGCCTTCACAGTCTCTACAAGATGACGGTAGTGAACAACAATTATTTGTTCACGAGGTGGATGATGATGAGACACAGTTGTCAATCACTGAGGTTGTGGTTAGGTCAAGTCAGGAGGATGAGCAGAGTGAGGAAGTGGAAGAGGAGGTGGTGGACGATGAGGTCACTGACCCAACATGGAAGGTGAAAAGCTGAGCGAAGACAGCAGTACAGAATGGGAGGGATCCGCAGCACCACAACAGTCTGGAAGAGGTAGTGGGGTTGCAAAAGGGAGAAGTCGGCTCACACCAAACAGGCCCGCAACCGTTACACCGAGCACCCCCATGTGTAAATCTGACTTGCCAAGGGGTAGGTGTTCCACAGTATGGCACTTTTGTAAAGAAAGTGCAGACGACAAAAGTGTGGTAGTTTGCACCCTGTGCTGTACCAAAGTGAGCCGGGGTGTGAACACTAGCAACCTCACCACCACCAGCATTATCCGCCATGTGGCATCCAAGCACCCTAAAAAGTAGGCCTAACGCCTGGGTCCACCATATGGGCCTGCAAGTAACACCACTGCCTCCTCTTCCCCTGTGTTATGCACTGCTAGCCAATCCCCTGTCGAAGGTGCAGGCCCGGATGCCTCTCAGCCTGCACGTGGACCTTAGCATGAACCGTCAGCAACATCATCCACTTCCCTGTCCCAGTGCAGCATGTGCCCCAGAACATCACCCGTGCCCTGACCAAAGCACTTACTGGGACGGTCCACTTCACCACAGACAAATGGACAAGTGCTGGTGGCCAGGGATGCTACATTTCCCTGACTGCACACTGGGTGAATGTTGTCGAAGGCTGGGAGTGAGTCGTATCCTGGGATGGCACAGGTGCTACCCACACCCAGGATTGCGGGCCCTATGTCCATCAGAGTCTCTGCCAGCAGCTATGTTACTAGCTCCAACTCCCATTCCTCCTCTACCGCCGCCTCCACTTCCACCTCCAACAGCAGTCAACCAGCAGTCGCAAGCTGGAAGCAGTGTAACACTGCTGTGGGTAAGCGTCAACAAGCCATGCTGAAGATGATCTGCTTAGGGGACAAACATCACACCACCGCAGAGCTGTGGCAGGGTATAAGGGACCAGACCGAGCTGTGGCTCTCACCACTCAACCTAAAAACCGGCATGATTGTGTCTGACAATGGCTATAACTTGGTGGCGGCTTTGGAGCTTGGCAACCTTACACACATCCCATGCCTAGCCCACGGCTTAAACTTCGTGGTTCAGCGGTTTATCAACACCTACCCCAAGTTGCAAGAGCTACTAGTGAACGCACGCCGCATTTGTGCCCATTTCTGCAAGTTGTCCACAGCTTCAGCCGGTCTGTCAATGCTGCAGCAGTGCTTGCAGCTTCCAGCTCACTGACTGTTGTGCGACTTGAGCACGAGCTGGAACTCTAAGTTCCACATGTTGGCCAGGCTTTGTGAGCAGCAGAGGGAAGTTGTGGAATACCAGCTGCAACATGGTCGAGGCCTTTCGAGTCAACTGCCACTATTCACAAGCGAGGATTGGGCATTGATGCCAGATCTCTGTGAGGTTTTAAAAAACTTTCATGAATCAACACAGATGGTTAGTCGCGATAACGCTATTATCAGCGTAACCATCCCACTGCTGTGTCTACTCAAACGATTGCTGCTCACAATTAAGGAAGATGCTCTGAACGTGGCAGACGAGGAAATGGGGGAGGACATTACACAGAGTGATAGCCAGTCACCCACAGTTCATCTACTCAGCGCGAATTGGACCATGAAGAGGAGGAGGAGCTGGAGACAGTTGCCTCTGCTATAGAGTGTAGTACCCATGAAACTTTAATTCCACCTGTTCAGTGTGGATGGGCAGAAGAAGAGAAGGAGGATGAGGAGAGGAAGAGTCATCCTGATGTTGACATTGACGACTTGCCTGTTGGTACTCTGGCACACATGGCTGCCTTTCCCGTGACCCTCGTGTTATACACATTTTAGATAACACACATTACTGAGTGTTCACCCTTCTTGTCCCCCACTACAAAGAGAACTTCTCATCTCTCATTCCTGTGGTGGAGAAGATGAGTAAAACAGTGCAAAACCAGAAGGTACTTGTTGAGAGATTACTCCAAAATTTTCCATCTGCCAGATGGATTTTGCAATCCGGCTGCCAGAGTCCGTACTTCCTTAGGCAACCGAGGAAGGGAGACAAGGGGAACACATAGCAGTTACAACAAAGGCAGGGCAACACTCTCCAAGGCATGGGACATTTTCATGACACCCCGCCAGCAACCTCACCCTGAAGCGCGGCCTAGTGCTTCAAGGAGGGAAAAGTTTTGGAAGATGGTGAAGGAATACATAGCAGACCGTGTCAGCGTGAATGATCCCTCAGTGCCTTACAACTACTGGGTGTCCAAGCTGGACATGAGGCACGAACTTGCGCTCTACGCCTTGGAGGTGCTGGCCTGCCCTGCCGCCAGCGTATTGTCTGAGCGTGTATTTAGTGCTGCTGGTGGCATTATAACAGATAAGCGTATCTGCTTGTCCACTGGCAATGCTGACAGGTTGACTCAGATAAAAATGAACAAGATATATAAATTTGGTGAAAAAATACAGCTCACTTGCTGTATTCTGTTAAAGTGGACTCACTCCCTTAGTGCACAGATTTTTTAGGTAAGACCTCATGGAACAGCAAACAGAAAGTAAATCCAGCACTCTAAATTTCTGTAGTCGTGAATTCCTTTATTGCGGTGAAGATAATTTGTGCAGCAATACAACCTCCATGCAACAGCTCGCGGTTTGTCTACTCATTTCGAACAAACATGTTCTTAGTCGTAACTTCATGTTGGCCTCTGATACTCTGAATTTTAAAGACACACGCAGATGTAGGTACCCTTAGAGGGAGCATAATTTAAACCAAACTTCAAAATTTCAATCTGTGCATCAGTTAAAATTGCTGAAGACAAATTGACTACATCATAAGTATTGTGGCTAAATTTATTCATTTGCGGTGCCGTGTAGTCATAGTGTACGGCTTTCCGGTGTTTGCGGCCTCCCTGTTGTTTGGACAGTTTTTTTAAGAATTATCACTTCCCGATCTATTTTGTTTTTTATAATTCAAAACTCTTGCTTGCAAGGTATTTAAGTCCTCCTCTGGGAAAGATCTGTGATGTGTGAGATCTTGTGAATCAGCAGAAGTTTGAAGAAGATCGGAGCCAGAAGAGTTAAAGCTCACTGTGGGCGATTTGGCTTTAGATTTCATTTTCTTATTCTTTTTAGATTTTTTAAGAATAGATTTAGGCGTGCTGTGTATATTTTCCCCTGTGCCCCATCGTAGACCTGTAGATTTTTGTAATCGTGTAAGTCTCTTTGGAATTTTTTATGCTTTATTTCCATAATGTGCTCTTCCAATTGTTGTATGGAGGTGTTAATATTACGCTGAGACTTTTCATACTCTGTAAGAGATTCATACTGTTTCAAACTGTGTCTGGTTTGCTCAATTTCTGTTTGTAGCGTTATTAATTTTTCCCCTTCACTAAATTAGATAAAAAATCCCCTGATTGGATTTCAAGAATTGCATGCTAAAATTGACAACATAGGAAGAACACTAGATCTTTTTGATCAGAGGCAATTAACATATCTGTTGGTGAAAATTCCGGTGACTCCGGCAAATGATCACTTACAGAAAGACTGGGAGAGTGGTTGGATATAATTTTACAACCCCTGGTCATGAGAGTGCCAGGAAATTTGAGGGACACAGGGGCTGTCCTTAAAATCTTTTATAATAAAAGGTGGCAGTCTAACTTTACATGGCTATCTACTGATGTAGTATCCCTTTAGCCCTCAATACCTCACCCAGTGGCCCTTTTCTCTTTGGAATATCACCTGCACAAATACAGCCACTATGAGGAGAAGCAGATATGTTACATTCTAGAGTTGACAGAATTCCTGCTGTCCCACAATTATTTCTCCTTTGATGGGCTGTATTTCCTGCAAACACGAAAGGTTTCAATGGGGGGCAAGTTCTCCCCTTCTTTGTCAAACTTGGTTATGTCATACTGGGAGGAACACTACCTCTTTACCTCTGATAACCCCTTTACATCATCTTTGGAGTGGTATGGCAGATACATTGATGATTTGTTCATGATTTGAAGTGGAGATGTATCTGCCATACCCTCATTTTTGGAGTATTTAAATAACAAAATTCACACATTCTTGCAACTGCAATTCCATTAACTTCCTAGATCTAACCTGGACAGGCATACCCCAGTGTGTCATTGATGCCTCTACTTACCGTGAACCAATGTCGGGTAATACGGTCCTAACGGCTGACAGTCACCATTTGGCTCATATTATTAAATCTGTGCCGGTGGGTGAATTTATTAGAATCGGGAGAAACTGCAGCAAAGAGGCGGTTTTTAAACAGGAATGTAAAGCTGTACCCATGCGTCTCCGTGCCCGAGGCTACCCACAATGGATGGTGGTCAGAGGCAGGGAAATCGCACGTAACAAAAACAGCAAGGACCTACTGTTTGGGGTCAAAAAATCCAAAAGTTCGGCAAGTTTGCCTACTTTAGTTCTGACATACAGCAGACAGTTTGAAAGTATCAAACAAATGGCATTGGGTAGCATCTCAATCCTTTATGAAGATGATGTTATGTATAGTATTCTCAAGGGGAGATGCAGAGTAATGCCCAGATGAACCCCAACGTTAGCCTCTATGTTATCACCCTCTTTCTTTTCTTCTAATATCGGATGTAGAAAATATACATAGTTGAGACACATTGGTTTTGTACGTTGTGGTGGCTACCCCTGCAAAACATGCAAATATGCCACACCCACTAAAGCCTTCAATGATTCAGAACACAACACAGATTTTGCGATTAAATCCTACATCAATTGCAATAGTTTCAATGTTGTCTATATCATTAAGTGTACCCAATGCGATCTGTTGTATGTGGGTAGCACCACCCCGAAATTGAAAATTAGGATACCTGAACATTTAAACTACATAAATAATATATCCAGTACTAATATTTCGGGTGCTGCTAGACATTTCCTAGAGAATCATAACAGGAACACACATACCTTCTGTGCTTTCGGCATAGAAAAAATGTCCCCTTCTCATAGGGGTGGCGACATTAAAAGAATAGTGTTACAAAGATGAATATGACATTTTATTCTGCTCTTCCAAGTGCCCAATATGAAATTTTACACAGCCCATCCCTTCTGCTTGAGTAAGCTATAGTATCCAACCAAAAGACCACTGCAGACTGCAGCTGTCACTCAGCAGAGGTGAAGGGCTGTGAAGCAGCTCAATACAAAGAACAGAGAGCCCTTTGCAGTGAAGCCACGCCCTTGGCACTTGTTGGAGCTCAATCTAGAAGAATAAAACTTTATATTTACACTACTCCAGTTCAGAAAAGCTCTACAGACAATATGTTAGTCTTGCTCTTCCCAGTCCCTACCTAGTTCTCTTAGCAGTTCATCATGGTCAAAAGTGCTTGCAAACTCCTTTCAATAGGGTTTAATATATTCTGGGGATTTTTATTTATTTATTTTTTATAAAGAATATATTATCTATACTATGGGTCGATTCCTTATGTCACTATTTGCTTTTATTTTTGTCAGCATTTCTGAAATTCATGATGCTTTATGAAGTGCACTTCAATAGATGTAAGTATTATGTATGTCAGGTCTATTATTTGACTACAAGACTGTTTATAATGTGTGTTTAGTTGTTTCCAAGTTTCTGGAACTTTTATCTACATTTAATTGAGAGTATTAGCAGTTTGTCTTTTATGTAGGACAAACATCAGCTTCAAACAAGCATTGGAAATAAAATTAAAACCAGCAGAGTATTACATGAAATTGATATTACATTAACTTAAGGTTCATTATTCTTTACATTACATTTGTTCACAAGAATGCAAATTATGTCTTAAAAACAACAAGTCTGTATTAAGTTAGACATTAAACGCACAGTAAGTCTCATAAACATTTCTCCGGAAAAGAAGCCACAAATTTCAAAGTAAAATCAAGACACTGCATGGGTTTGTTTAAAACAAAATGCTATTAAGCCTAAGAACATCAATGCCCATGTGTAATACAGAAGAGGCATAGTAGCTTTGTAACATAAGCTTCATTTTAGAGTCTCAATAGACCTAGAATGGAATTCATAAAAATAAACGAGTAAAAATCCCCACTATTCATACATCATTGAGATTTTTGTTATAGTTTTCATTGATGATATCTAGATAAGAGCGAATCGAAGCTGATGAAGTGGAATTCATTTAAAATTTCATGAAAAATTCGATTTGCAATGAATGCAAATTTCCTCGCCCCTTGTAGTAACGAATCACAATTTTTATAAAATGGCAGCTACACGTGTGAGGTCTGAGAACATGGGGCAAGGAACTCTGGGAAGGCGGGATCACCCAGATTGACATGCCTGCATGCAGCCAATCAGCAGCCAGCCAGACCTGTGATGTCACAGCCTGTAGCTGGCCAACTAAGACCTGTCCTAGTTGGAGCGAATAAAGGTAAATGACTCTGCCAGCCTGTTAAAGGGAATTACAGCATGATACCACAACACATTTGATATGACATTTAGCAGGAGTTTAAAGTGCCCACATATACTGTAGCACATAGTGGGACACTGCATTAAGATGAATCAGGCGTGGATGAGCCAGGATTTCTACACACCAATGCCTGATGCATCAGACTAGATCATCCATGGTGCCAAACCAACAATTTGACAAAAGAGACTGGTTTCTTCTGGCTACCTGCCTCAGCTACTATTCTGATACTGTTACCTGCCTGATGCCAAGTGCTCCTTATTTCACCCACCGTCTTCAGCGGGTACTGGTATTGCCACCCACCTCCACAATATGTCACCTTGCCACTCTGTGGCCTCCTGATTCTGCCCCAACCTCCAGACTCTGTCATTGTGCCAGTCTGTGGTCTCCACATGCTGTCGCCACCTCCAGACTATGTCATTGTGCAGCTCTGTGGCCTACTCATGCTGCTGACACCTCCAGACTATGTCATTGTGCCACTCTGTGGTCTCTTCATGCTGCTGCCACCTCCAGACTCTGTCTTTGTCCCCCTCTGTGGTCTCCTCATGGTTCTGCCACCACCAGACTCTGTCATTGTGCCGCTCTGTGGCCTACTCATGCTGCTGCCATCTCCAGCCCCAGTCATTTGGCCACTCTGTGGTCTCTTCATGCTGCTTCCACTTCACCACTATGTCATAAGGCCACTCTGTGGACTTCTCATGCTGTTCCCACCTTCCCAACTTCATGACTGGTCCGCTATTTTGGCTTTCGGCCTGGCTGACATCATCATTTATTTGACACTTCTTCTGATCTGTCAGAAGGAAGGAAAAATGAGACACACATGGATCCAGTCTCTGTAGTAGCTTTAATGCCTGTATGGTCCCATCAGAATTGGCTTATGATTTGGTAGCCAAAAGCAGGAATGGGAAGAAAACACAGATGATTCTAAGAGCAATGCCTGTCATCTGCATGTCATATTGACTCACAATATTTTTTCACTACCAAAGCAGACTCCCTATGCCTGCTACTGCAAGGCACAGTGTTCTACACAACTATAAAGGCTCTCAACAGCCAGGAAATAGACTATTTTTAACATAATTTGCTGCAAATATATTCGTATCGAATCAAATTTTTGAAAAATTCGCTCATCTGTAATGATATCCTCCATAGCAATAGCATGATACCTACTTTCTAGTTGTATGTATATTTGTCTTTTAAGGGATTGTGCTGTAATATATACATATATGTGTTCATGATATTAAGATTGCTTTACACTTGGACCATAGGAACCAGTAGTCTTTAGATGACTCATTGAATTCTGTGAGACAACATTATTGGCATGTTCTCTGACCTGTGCAGATGTCATTATGCATGAAAAGAAGGAGGCGAGCTGTGTCCATTGCCTACTGTAAATGGTGTGATACTGTGGTATCTATATATA
Organism: Bufotes viridis; assembly: GCA_033119425.1. Lineage (NCBI taxonomy): Eukaryota > Metazoa > Chordata > Amphibia > Anura > Bufonidae > Bufotes > Bufotes viridis. Next base: position 538,013,814 of record CM065590.1, on the reverse strand, counting down.
GCTTTTACCTTTCTTTATAATCCTACCTGTAATAATAATGAGATGACTGCTGAGAAGTGCACTTTACAGAACAGGAAGTCTAAGCCTATCATAAGGCACGTTGGCCAAAGAAAAAACATATATAGTGACATGAGAAGTTTAAAAAAAAAAAGAAATACCTACAATTCTTTAAAATGAGTTTAACAATAACCTCAATTTTCCTGAGGGTTAAGGGTCAAGGATTTCCAGTGTTTGTTTTTTGCTTCCTGTCTTCTGAAAGCCATGACTTTTTTTAACTTTTCCATTCACATAATCACATGGGAGCTTGTTTTTTTGTGGGACAAGTTGTACTTTCTAATGGCACCATCTTAAATTGTATAGGATGTAAGGTGAAGCTGGAAAAAAATTCCAAATGAGGTGGAAAAAAAGGGGTTTGGTTTTTTTGATGTTCCCTATGTGGTAAAACTGACCTGTTACTTTCATTTGCTGGGTCAGTATGATTATAGTGATACCAAATATATATATTTCTTCTTGTGTTTTAATTATTAAAAAAAATAAAAACTTTGGAAACTATTTTTTCTTTGCATCAAATTCACCATATTCTGACCGCCATAACTTTTTTAAAGTTACGTCTATTGAGCATTTTTGCTTCAGAGATTTTTTGCAGGGTAATTTTTAATGGTACTATTTTGGGGAGATGAAGCAGCAAATGGTCCATTTAGATTTTTATTTCCTTTACAGCATTCATCATACATAAATCTGTTATATAAATCTAATTAGTGTTGAGCGAATCCGGGGAAAATTTGATTCGCAGCAAAGTCAAATTTAATTGTGGTAGCGAATCGATTTTCGCTGAATGATGGTAAAAAATAAAGATAAAAATAAAATACTTACTTTATCCATTTGATTGCGATTACCTGGCCGCCACCATCTTGATTGAAGATCTCGCACGAAATTCAGCCGGACAACGTGATGAGGCCATCATGGCTGTGCAAGATTTCACGCTAGATCTTCAATCAAGATGGCGGTGGCCGGCTCATTGCGATCAAATGGATGAGGTAAGTATGATTGAATTTTTTTTATTTATTTTCTTTTTCATTTTACACTGTGTTATTACTGTCAGATGTCACGATCAGCTACTAATGCGGCATCTGAGGGTTAAAATGACAGGGAGCGGCGCAATCGCCGTACCCTGTCATTGCACCCATTCTACCACAATTCCCACCATGCCCTGCTGTAGGCTGATAGCTGTAAGCAGTCTTTGCATGCGCGGAATTGTAGTTTTGCAACAGCTGGAGAGCCGCAGTTTGCCCATCCCTGCCTTAGAGTTTCTGCCTCCCTGCAAATTATATACTGTTTAAGCTTTCCGTATCTCCTTCATAAAATGTGAGCTGTCAGCATGCCAGCAATATTAATAGGAATGTTCACACTCCACACTACAGCTCCTATGATGTCCAACTATTTGCTCATAAATGGCGATACAACTGTTTTGCCGATTAACTATACACAAGCAATTATGCTACTTGATGGGCATAAGCTTAATAGCACATTCAACGTGAAACAAAGTTTCATCATGTTTCGTTCTCATACTTTCCATTTAAGCCAATAATCGCTTCTCGTTTTACAGAACGATTTGCTATGAATGGCAAATCACCTAAATCAAATCACTCGTCTCTAGATATGGGTTGATAATCATGAAAAGATCAGTTAATACCATAATTGAAGCTTCAAAAATAACCAGTACAAACTTGGCAGTTTTTTAAGTTATTACCATTTAACTGAAAATGCTAGGTAATTGCTAAGATGGTGCAGCAAAATAGATGCATGCATACAAATGAACAAGATACACTATTTATAATGCAATGTTAAAAGTTTACAATCTTTAAAATTACAGATTTGTAAGCAATATAGCTGCAAAATTATTCTGGCTTTTTATATTGTGGGGGAAATTATCATGAGGGTAAGGGTTAATGCACACAACCGTGTTTAGGCTGGTGCCCATATTGCGGTCCTCAAAAAGTAGGTCCGCAATATACGGGCCCTGTTCATTTTTGCACCGCATCTTGGATGCAGACCTATTCACTTGAATGGGTCCGCAATCCGGAAGGTCCGATGCAGAACGAAGGCACAGAACTCCACAGAAGCACCACGGAGTTCTTTATTAGGCCCCTTTCACAAGGGCGAGTTTTCCGCGCGGGTGCAATGCATGAGGAGGACGCATTGCACCCGCACTGAATCCGGACCCATTCATTTCTATGGGGCTGTGCACATGAGCGGTGATTTTCACGCATCACTTCTGCGTTGCGTGAAAATCGCAGCATGCTCTATATTGTGCGTTTTTCACGCAACGCAGGCCCCATAGAAGTGAATGGGGCTGCGGGAAAATCGCAAGCATCCGCAAGCAAGTGCGGATGCGTTGCGATTTTCCCGCATGGTTGCTTAGCAACAGGACCTGATCTTTATTATTTTCCCTTATAACATGGTTATAAGGGGAAATTATAGCATTCTTAATAAAGAATGCATAGTAAAATGAAGTAGAAGGGGTTAAAAATAATAAAAGTTAACTTACCTTAGCCACTTGATCGCGTAGTTGCGATCTCTCCTCTCTTTCCCTGCATCAGCTACGATCTAAAGGACCTGTGATGACGTCATGTCACATGGTCCAATCACATGGTCCATTACCATGGTAAGATGGACCATGTGATTGGACCATGTGATGTGACGTCATCACAGGTCCTTTAGTTCTGGGGTGACGTCACCTTCATGTGATCAGTGCAGGGGTGTGGCTCAGCACTGGATTGGATAAGAGATGATCCAGTACTGAGTCACTCCCTCTGCACTGATCACATGATGGTGACGTCACCCCAGGTCCTTAGGGTTGTCCAAGGTTCGGGTTCAATGAAACAGCCCCTTATGGATTCCAAATGCCGTTATGCTCCGCGGTAGCGGAATCCATAACGGGATGCTACGATAACCCGAACCCGAACTTTGGACGCCGAACTAAAAATAGAAGTTCGCACAACTCTAGTCACTGCGCTCACCACACTCATCAAGTGAATTAAGTAAGTTTTTTTTTATTACTTTTAACCTCTCAATTGCAATTTTATTCAGCATTCTGTCTTAAGAATGCTATTATTTTCCATTACATGTTATAATGGAAAATAATAAAATAAAGTGAATTTCGGGTCCCAATTGACTTTAATGGGGTCCGGGTTTGGGGTCAAGTTCGGGTCCCGAACCCAAAACTTTGACTTGAAGTTTGGCAGAACCTTGCGAAACCGAACTTCCACGGGTTCACTCATCCCTAGTCAAGAGTTATGCTGAGCTAAGCGAAAGCCAAATTTCCTCATGTTTAGTGGTAACAAATAATTTTTTCCGAAAATAGCGGCTGCATGTGTTAAAAAGCAAAATTAAGAAGCTCAGGAATGCAATATCATCCATATAATGCCATGCAGCCAGCCAATCCTTAGGCTGCCATCCCCAGTGTCACTGCCCTATAAAAGCCGTCTCCACCACTGTCCTGTGAGCTGAGCATTGGGAAGTGTGTGACAAGCGCTCAAGCGTTAAGGACAGTGTTGTTGCAAAGTGTTAATAATACAATTTTGGAGAAGGAGAGTGCAGGGAGAGTGTTGGGAGAGTGTATTGCTGTATGCATCACTGTGCAGTGCACCAACATTTAGAGTTAATCCACCATTTTAGTGATTTAGTTAGTGGGCCTCAATATTAAAGGCAGCTGTAATATATCGCCGAGTGCATCACATTCTAGTGCACCTACATTTAGAGTTAATCTGTTATTTTAGTGATACAGTTACTGCACACTATGGCCAACAGGAACGGGCAGTGGCAAAAATGTTTCTGTAGCTGGCACAAGTAGTAGCAGAAGAAGGGGGAGTGGTAGCAGCCTCAGCAACAGGCCAAAGCCGCCACTGTCATCCAGTGGTTGTGTTTTGACCAACAATTCATCTTTACTGGAATGTTTGACTCACTCTTCAACATCATCTCAAGTGACAACAGATACACACAGCCAGGAATCGGTGGGTTCCCCTGACACCACTCTTAGTTGGCATGGCCCAGGAGCTGCTTCTCTGCCCTCACCTGTCTTGAATCTGCATTTGCTGCTCCTTCTGCTAGCCAAGTAATGCTAGCCGCAGAATCTGCCCCGCTTTTCAGTGATGATGAGCTTTGTGAGGATAGTCAGCAGTTACAGGCCAGCCCAGACTTAGAGGAGAGGTCAGCTGCAGAGTCTTTTAGTCATGCAACTACTAATGATGACAGTCAGATGGAAGCTTATGTTGCAAGAGGTTAGGGACGTGCGCAGAAGACAGGTGAGGGTGACACAAGTGACAAACAAACAAATGTAGATGATGATGTAGCCAATCACACTTGGAAGCCAGATGAAGAGGGAGCATCGTCATCATCAGGAGGTGAGGGTCTCAGTATTGGTGTGAGCCAGCAAAGGGGAAAAAATGCCCGTGAAGCAGCAGGGTGGAAGCAGTGGGAGATCTGGAGCCAAACGCGGGAAGGGTATACCGTCTGCTAATCGGCAGACTACCTGTGAGGAATACATTATCAGTGTACTTGTTCAGAAAAGTAATGGCAGACAGGCATCACACAGTGGTGGAGGGAAAATTCCATACTAGGCTGCGTGGGAATTTTTCACCATGTCACTAGCCCCATTTTCACCATTGTCAAAATTTGGCAGAGGGGTGACTAATGGCTATCCATGCTATCAATTAAAAATGGTGGCATTTTTTAGACCTTCAGGGGGATGCAAAAATTGAATACTATAGTCGTGTAGTTGGTTGCTCGCTGTCTATGAGCACCATCGGCAGTCCTAATGAAGGTCTGACCAGAGGGACCCTCTGCGGAGAGGGGGGTATCAAGAGCAGCTCCAGTCCTATAAGCAACAACTTAAGTCTGGAGTCTCTGATGAGCAGTTTTCTTCAGACATCTTCTGAAGAAATTGCCCAGCAGTGGGACATTGAGCAGAACTTCAAGCAGAAGATGGTGGCATACTTGGACAGCACCCTGTCATTCATGATCCTAGATCCACTGGACTACTGGGCATGCAAACTTGAAATGTGACCGCAACTAGCCAAGTTTTCCATGGGCATGCTTTTCTGCCCGGCCAATAGTATGGCATCAGAATGGGTGTTCAGTGCAGCAGGGGGCAAAGATACTCCTAAGATAACGTTCCTTTCATAGAATTTAGAAACAATTGGCAGTGAAAAGGAAACTTTATGTTTTTCCAATAAAATTTTGATTTTATCCCACATTGTTCAATTTCAGTTTTTCAGTAGTTACCCATTTTGTCCTTAATATCCCAACACTCCATATGTGGTTGCAAACTAATGTATGCGCACATTACGGGGCTCAGAAGGGAAGAAGCACCATTTAGAATAATTCTTGGGTGCCATGTCACATTTTTGCAGAGACACTTAGGTACCCCTCCAGTGGAAGCTTCCAAAAAGTGACCCCATTTTGGAACTTATACCCCTCAAGGAATTTATTGAGCGATTCTGTGAGTGTTTTGTAGAGATTAGCAAAGTATTCAAAAATTCGATTTGCTGCTTCGCCGAATTTTACACAAAAATTTGCTTTGTGACAAATCACTTTGTCACAAAGTGTATTTCTTTGTAATTCCGCATGGCATTGTACATAATGAAGCCGTCATCAGTGTGGGATGTGGCCAAAGGACATCCACTTCTATGAATTTCTGTGACTCTTCCGGTCTCTCTGTATCTCTGTTGCAACCTGCTAATGACACTCTGTGACACTCTAAGCTCAGCGGCCACTTCCGTCTGAGAAAATACTGCCTGAAGCCTTGCAATGGCGAGGTACTGTTGATCAATTTTTAGGTGTTGTCTTGGTCTCATTATGTCAAAATGTGAACAGCATAATGAGGAGGACTGTTTAAATAATAATTCTAATTGAACCAGGAATTATATTGGGCGTTTCATGGATAAAACACCTGAATTTTGCCGCTATGCTCCTTGTTAGAGAATAGCAAGTTATGCAAAAAGTACTGAAACATTGAACAGTCGGACATATGCATTCGACTATAGGGTTCAAAGAGAAAGAACACTATGTACATTTGAGGCCTTGTTTTGTGATTTATACAGTACTAACAGACAACTGCAAAGACTTTGAGGTGAAATGAAGAAAGAAAACCTCAATAAGTGACACCATTTTGGAAACTGCTCCCCTCACAGTATTTGCCAAGGGGTGTAGTAAGCATTTTGACACAACAAATGTTTTGCAAAAATTAATTTACAGCAGCTGATGCAAAGTGAAAATTGCAATTTTTACACAGATATGCCAACTCAGTGCCCAATATATTGTGTCCATTATGTGCCAGTGTGAAAAGTAAGCCCTCTTATTATTATGCCGTGTTTCTTGGTTTTAGAAACACCCTCTATGTGGCTCTAATCTTTTTTCTGAACATATGAGAGGGTTCAGGAGTATAAGAGCAAAATGCACATTGTGAGGCTCAATTTGGTGATTTACCCCACTTGTGCTGACAACTGTAGAGGCTGTGAGATTAAGTATGGCAGTCTGATTAGGCTGCATTTGTGGGAGGGGCGGAGGCTCTACTTAAACCAGGCACAGCCCCACCTAGGGGCGGGCGTTTTCTCAGTTGCACAGGGATGTTGGTGAGTCAGCAGGGTGAACTCTCCTCTGCTAGGAGGTTTCATTCATTACAGTATGGAGCTGGAATGGAGCTTTTCTTCTGCTCGTGTCTACTGTAGGGACGCGTGCGCCATGTATGTAAGTTAATTGAGCCGTGTCCGTCTCTCCGGCCGGCTGGAATCTGACTTTTCTTGCGAGTGGGAGGCATCTCCTCAAAATCGTCCGCCTCAGCTTCTCAGGTTTGTTTTGTCGGAGTTAAACAATTCCTTTCACTTTGTTTGTTAGGTAATCTGATTTAGTTCCCCTTCTATCTCACGTGTTTTACGTTCACGTTGTTTCACTTTGAGAAGTTACTTCAGCCTGTGTGCGGTAAGGAAGGTTTACCTGGGCTGCATGTGATGTCATGTTGGAGATTGGATGCAGCTGTTGCTTGTTACGGCTCTTGCTATAGCAATTACTTCCCATGTGACCCGCCCCTCCCCCGCAATCAGGGCTGCGTTTATGCTTCAACTCTTTACGCCAGGTTTGCCCTGTCAATTGAGATGCTGCCTTCTCATGTCTGCTCTTTCAACATGCTAATTTTCTGAGCAGTGCTCTCGTCCGCTCTCGCATCACGTTTACGCTCCACGCATGGTCACAACAGCGGGTAAATCTGTCTTATTCTCAGTGCATTTATTTATTTTTCTGTCATCCTGTTTTTTGCATTCATACCTCTTTTGCTTTCATATGTTTGCTTGCACCACACTCAGACCGGTGTCACACGTCCACTGTTGCTTAGGCCCATTGCAAGAGACCGTTCATGTCACCGTTACAGTTTGTTTATGCCTCGTTCATACCAAACGAGGTCATACCAAATTTTACGCTCGGCCTATTGCCAGAGTTGGGGTTCACACTACCGCTGTGACTCCGGGTTTTACTTTCACGTTTATGTCTCAATGTTCCCGCCCACCCATGGCCGCATCTCGCGTCTGCTGTTACAGCAAGTTAATACTCCTTTCACGCTCTAGCTGAGTTCACACGTTTGCTGTTACATCTAGTACTACACTCCATCCCCTGCTAGAACTGCGTCCATGCGTTCGCTGTCGCGACACTATCTTACTCCGCTTCACACTCAGGTCTGCATTTTGGTTATACCATGTTTTTTAGGTTTTACTCATTCCAGGTCCAGAGTCACCCATCTGCTGGCACACCATGCTCCCATTCAAGCCGTCGGTTTCTACGTCACGGTTGTTTTACTCGATAGTCACACCGAGGCAGTTAGCGGCTCCGGTGCCACTCTCCTGTTAAACATGACAGGCATCAATGGTCATTTCCTTTGCATCTGGTTTTTCTGTGCGTATACATCAAGTGGGTCTTTTCTCTAGTTGCAAGCAAGAAAAAATAAAAAAAATTAAAAAATAAACAACCATTTGTCTGGCCCCCCTTCCTTCTGATTTGTATTCACTAAGATTGCTCCCACTGCCCCAGTTCAATAAACAGCCTCTCAGCTGGGGCCAGTGGGTCATTAGGGTTTGAGCTTCCTACTCACTACTATTTCTTTCAAGTTTTTCAGTTGTTTGTCGCGACAAGGGACTTGACTTTGCAAATCGCAGTGCCTCAGGTTTTCGCTGTTTTCTCTTCTCGGTTTCATATTCCACGTTTGCATTTTTAAGTTTTATGGCTGGTTTTGTTTTTATGCTCATGTCCGTTGTTCGGATTACTAATGTCCATACCTGTCAGCAGTCACGTTCCTTTCCAGGCCACTTTTAGACGTCCCAATCATTCTAGTTGTTGCTTTTTCCATCATGTTGGGCTCACTCTTATTTACCTTCACCCATAACGTACGGTACATCTAGGACGGCCTCATGGCCCCGGGGGCCCCTTAATTGCTTGGGCCGCAAGGCCGCGGCAGCCCCTTCATTGCTTTGGCCTCATGGCCGCAGAGGCCCCATGACTGCTTTGGCCTCAGGGAGCAGGGATACCATGACCGCTCTGACCCCATGGTGTCGGGGGCATGATGACCACTTCGGCCCCTTGGCATCGGGGTTTCAAGGACTACCTTGGCCTCACGGCTTGGGGACCTCATGACTGCTTTGGTCTCATGGCTCTGGGAGTCCCATGACTGCCTTGGGCGCATGGCGCTAGGGGCCCCATGTCTGCTTGGCCGCATGCCTTGTGGGCCCCATGGCTGCTTGGCCTCATGACTTGAGGTCCTCGCGATTTCTGTGGCCTCATTACTTTGGGGGCCCATGTTTGCTTTGGCCTCATGGCTATGCGGGCCCCCTATGGTGGCTCGGACCTCATGGCTTGGGGGCCCTATGATTACTTGGCCTCAGGATTTTGGGGGGCCCCATGTTCGCTTTTGCTTCATGGCTTGGGGACCCCATGACTGCTGGGCCTCATGGCTTGGGGCCCCTGACTTTTTTGGCCCCATGACTTTGAGGGCTCGCTGACTGTTTCTGCCCCATTGCTTTGAGGCCTCGCTGACTGCTTCGGCCCCATGGCTTTAAGGGCTCGCTGATTGCTTCGGCTCCATGGCTTCGGGGGCTTGAAGCCTGCTTCGCTCCATGGCTTCGGGGGCACGATGACCCCTTCAGCCCCATGGCTTCGGGGGCACGATGACCGCTTCGGCTCCATGGCTTCGGGGGCACGATGACTGCTTCGGCTCCATGGCTTCAGGGGCACGATGACCGATTCGGCTCCATGGCTTCGGGGGCATGATGACTGCTTTGGCTCCATGGCTTCGGGGGCACGATGACCGCTTCGGATCCATGGCTTCGGGGGCACGATGACCGCTTCGGATCCATGGCTTCGGGGGCCCGATGACCGCTTCGGCTCCATGGCTTCGGGGGCCCGATGACCGCTTCGGCCCCATGGCTTCGGGGGCACGATGACTGCTTTGGCCCCATGGCTTCGGGGGCACGATGACTGCTTCGGCCCCATGGCTTCGGGGGCATCATGGCTGCTTCGGCCCCATGGTTTCGGGGGGGCCGATGGCTGCTTCAGCCCCATGGTTTCGGGGGGACCGATGGCTGTTTTGGCTCCATGGCTTCGGGGGCACGATGACTGCTTTGGCCCCATGGCTTCGGGGGCAAGATGACCGATTCGGCTCCATGGCTTCGGGGGCACGATGACCGCTTCGGCTCCATGGCTTCGGGGGCACGATGACCGCTTCGGCTCCATGGCTTCGGGGGCACGATGACTGCTTTGGCCCCATGGCTTCGGGGACACGATGACCGCTTCGGCCCCATGGCTTCGGGGGCATGATGGCTGCTTCGGCCCCATGGTTTCGGGGGGACCGATGGCTGTTTTGGCTCCATGGCTTCGGGGCACGATGACCGCTCGGCTCCATGGCTTCGGGGCAAGATGACCGCTCGGCTCCATGGCTTCGGGGCACGATGACCGCTCGGCTCCATGGCTTCGGGGGCACGATGACCGCTTCGGCTCCATGGCTTCGGGGCACGATGACCGCTCGGCTTCATGGCTTCGGGGCACGATGACCGCTCGGCTCCATGGCTTCGGGGCACGATGACCGCTCGGCTCCATGGCTTCGGGGCACAATGACTGCTTTGGCCCCATGGCTTCGGGGGCACGATGACTGCTTTGGCCCCATGGCTTCGGGGACACGATGACTGCTTCGGCCCCATGGCTTCGGGGGCATGATGGCTGCTTCGGCCCCATGGTTTCGGGGGGACCGATGGCTGTTTTGGCTCCATGGCTTCGGGGGCACGATGACCGCTTCGGCTCCATGGCTTCGGGGGCAAGATGACCGCTTCGGCTCCATGGCTTCGGGGGCACGATGACCACTTCGGCTCCATGGCTTCGGGGGCACGATGACCGCTTCGGCTCCATGGCTTCAGGGGCACGATGACTGCTTCGGCCTCATGGCTTCGGGGGACTGATGACTGTTTTTCGTCCTGCCTGGTGATCCATCTGGTGGGTTGAACTTCTGTGCATCCAGGTTGATTTGGCCCAAATGTCTCACATCCATATCTGCTTCTTTGTTCATCCGGGCGCAGGCCACTTTTCCAAAGTCTGTTGGTGGTGCATCCATTGTCTGCCACGCTTCCCCAGGTGTACTCTTCCTTAACGGAGCTCAGCCTGGTCAGGGTCACCTGCCATGCGGGTCAGGCGACTTTTTCAGTAACATTAGTCTGTCTGGTATTCAGGTTAGACCCTCGGTTTTAATTAGTACGCATTTTATCAAGGCCATTTGTCATAGTTATAACTTCCTGCGGTCTGCCAGTTAGGTATCGTATGTACATAAGCATTTGTTCTGCATTCCACAGGCGGTATCGCTGTGTGGCTCCACCTGACAGGCAGTCCTTTGCATTGAGCTCTCCTGTTCTTCTAGTCCCCTCGGCAAACATAATTTATTATTCACCATTTTGTTCTGCTTCACAGTCGTTATTTCCTTGGCTGGTCTCTCCTTATCACCACATAGATTTCCACCAGACTCTCCTCTTATGGCACCATTCTCCCTGCTGGTTCCACCGTCGCTTTGCTCCCTCTGCCGTGCACTTTCCTTACTGCACTGCTCACTTGGCTGGAGAGTCTTTTACTGCACGGCTACCTTCACCGGATAGTCGAATATGCTTACTTTCCGGGTTTAGTCTTTACTACACTGTCCCTCTTCTGGACAGGCTTCTTTACAACACGGCTTCTTCTGGCGGACTTTGGGTGCCGCATGGATTCTTTCCGTTTGCTCCTCATTTCTGCATTGCTTCCTTTGCTGGTCACTCCTCGTTACCATTCCGTTCCCTCTGCGGACAATTTAGTGCTTGGCAGGAATTATGGTAGGTCATTTGCCATGCTCGGCTGACAGGGAGCCGATTCCAGAAACATACTAATAGACTTAATCATGGTTCATACAGGATGGGCGGCGGCGCCACTGCCGCCACATACAACGTATCATTATTGTCATTAGGAGCGTGGGCCACCCCCGGGTGTCATAGCTCTTGTTCATTTTCTTAGACCTTTGTTCTCTAACTCAACGTCCTTAGCCCATTACATTCCAATCATCCACATTCAATTATTTATGTCACACTTAGGCTTCTGTTTTAAACCTATTGTCTGTTCTTGTTGCATTCTTCAGCCTACGTTTTCAATCACCATAGTTGGTTGCCCGCTTATGTTTTTCTTCACGTTCAATAATCAATGTGGCCAGCTCACGAACTCCTGCCTGGTCGACAGATCACCTGTCTGGCTATGCTTCCCCCCCCCCCCCAGGACCAGACTTCAATTTCTGGAGTTCAAGTCATTGGTGTCATCGGCCACTTACCTTCAGGTTCTCGTACCGAATGACACATCATTAGGTGTCATTGGCCACGTTGGTCTGGTCTCGTGTTCACGATATTTCAGGAAATGTAGTTATTTCAAGTATCGCCTATCACATCGGTCAGGCCCATGGTGTAATCCCGCCTGTACTTTCTTCAGGCCACTTTTTTAGTTTATTTTCTTGTTTACCCCTCATATTTGTCATTTGTATTACCATGCCGGTTACGTTTTCAATCAGCCAGGTCTGCGAACTAAATCGCCAGCAGCTTACCGCAATCGCACTCCTTCACTCACTTGAGGGCATCGACAGGACTCCATATGCTACGTTCTTAGCTTATTGCTTTACATCCTCTCCTGACCTACATGGTATTCTTCGGGCCCTTCTTTGCATAGTCTAGACAGTTAGGCTCTCAGTTCTCCGGTCTCATAAGGCTAGGGGGAATTTGTCAGTGCTCGCACCACAACCAAGTCTTCAGGTTTAGTTAGTATCGTCCACGCTTCCTTCTGAAGCGTTTCCCAGTTCCTCCCTCGTGCATTGGGGCAGTATCTGCGACATTCAGCATTCTGTCCTGGCTCTATCCGCAGGATGGATGCAGGCGTCATTATGGTTGACTTATGTACCCGAACTCTCGTGGGAGATATTGCTTCGCAGTTTGGATCAGGGGTTTCTTTGTACAGGCCATTCAAGTCTCTTTTCACCCTACATGACTGGTTTTGCCCCCTTTATAGGCCTCACTCCACGGACATGGCTACAGGCACACCACTAGCCATTTAGTTAGGTAAGATGCGTCTTGCAGTTACGGTGGGTCTCGGTGTTTATCCCACTAGGGCTCTTCGGCTTTCGTGTCCATAGCCCTGACCACAAGTATGGCAGTCTGATTAGGCTGCATTTGTGGGAGGGGCGGAGGCTCTACTTAAACCAGGCACAGCCCCACCTAGGGGCGGGCATTTTCTCAGTTGCCCCACCCTCCCTCCCTTTCTATTTTCACTTCTACAGGGTATGCCCCCCTTTTATAGGCCTAACCTCGGACATGGCTACAGGCACACCACTAGCCATTTAGTTAGGTAAGATGCGTCTTGCAGTTACGGTGGGTCTCGGTGTTTATCCCACTAGGGCTCTTCGGCTTTCGTGTCCATAGCCCTGACCACAAATAATAAATGGAACCCCCGAAAATTTACCCCATTTTGGAATCTCCATCCTTCAAGGTATTAGGAGGTGGAATGAGCATTTTGACACTAAGGGTATTTTGCATAAAATGAGCAACAGACCGTTCAAAATAAACATGTCTCACATGGCACCCAGTTACTGCCATGTGAGACATTATTAAGCAGGTTCTATTGGGCACTAAAATTTCAAATATGTGGATGTAAACTGTCATCTGGGTAAGCTACAGGGTTCAGAATGGAAAGCCTACCTTTTGACTTTTAGAGCACAGATTTTGATGGATCGATTTATGGGTGCCATGTTGCGTTCAAACAGCCCCTATATTCTGACAACCATACATTTTATTATTTTTTCTTGCTGGAGTTGTGTGAGGGCTTATTTTTTGTGTGATGAGTTTCCACAGTCATTTGTCATACAACTTTTTGATTGCTTTTTATTTCACTTGGAAAGCGGGACAAAAAAAAAGGGAAAAAAGGCAGCAATTCTGGTATTGCTTTTTGAATTGTGTTATTGAGGCATGGATTGTGCAGGAGAAGTTACACGTTAACTTTATTCTGCTGGTCAGTGCGATTACATGGATACCAGTTTAATTTTTATTTTGCTATTTTAACCCAATAAAAAAAAATGTTTTTATGTCCCCATATTATTTTAATTTTCTGACAATGGTCTTTTGTTTAGTCTTGTTTTTTGTGGGATGAGGTGACGTTTTCATTGCTACCATTTTTTTTTTACTTTAACCCATTTGCTACCAGCGCCGTACATGTATGGCCCTGGAGCGATGTGTAAACATGGAGCCGGCTCGCACGTGCAGCGGGTACCATGGCCAGCAGATCTCTGCTGTTTCAAATAGCAGAGACCTGTGGCTAATTACCGTGACTGGTAATAATGCGCTTCAGGGCTTCTTACCGATACCCCGTGTGGCCAAATGGGGCATCGGTACTTGCACTGAACACTTTCAGCCTCGCTGATAAGGCTGAAAGTGTTCATGCGGCAAATCTTATTTTGGCCACCAGATGGCAGGCCAGGATAAGAAATGAGCAACATCGAATTTAAATGACATTTTAAAAATCCCTGATAGACCAAAATGAGAAATAAAAAAACATAATTTATAGGCTCGTATATGAGCCACAAAATCATTACAAAAAATAAAAAAAATATATAAAAATAAAAAAATATAAAAGTTTGGCCTCCTGCACACTACCGTAGATGTTTTGCGGTCCGCAATAAATGGATCCGCAAAACATGGAAGCTGTTCTGTGTTCCGTTCCGCAATTTGCGGAACGGAACGCGGCCCATTGTAGAAATGTCTATTCTTATCCGACAAACGGACAAGAATAGGACATGCTATATTTTTTTTGCGGGGCCACGGAACGGAGCAAAGGATGCGGACAGCACACAGAATGCTGAAGTGAATGGGTCCGCGCCCCAGCCGCAAAATTTGCGGCTTGAATGCAGACCCAAAATACGTTTGTGGGCATGAGGCCTTTAAATCACCCCCCTTTCAATATTATTAAAAAATAAATACCTAAATAACAATACATATAAACATTATGGGTATCACCGTGACCGAAAATGCACATATTAAAATAAATAAATTAATAATTATTAAAATTACTTAATCCATTTATAAAAATTAAACTATAAAAAAAAAATCTAATATGGTAAACGGCGTAATGGGAAAAAAAGGGTCAAAATAGCCAATTCGTCATTTTTTCATTGCTTCTATTTACCTAAAAAAAATGTAATAAAATGTGATCAAAAAGTCACGCACACTCCAAAATGGTATCAATAAAAACTACAGATTGTTCCGCAAAAAAAAAAGCTCCTAAACAGCTCAGTAAACATAAGTATAAAAAAGTAAAGGGGGTCAAAATATGATGATGTAAAAAAAAAAAAAATGCAGTACAATACATGATGTCAATACATGCTGTATTGTACTGCTATGAAACTGTAATTTTTTCACTGATAATTGCCTATAAGACTCAGCCTAGGCCATGTACGGTGTTCATTTTAGGACATGGTCAGATATCAGAGTCAACTATCAAAATAATGCCAATGTGACACCTGACACCTGACACCTGACTCCTGACTCCTGACTCCTGACTCCTGACTCCTGACTCCTGACACCTGACCCCTGACTGAATTGAAGTTATGTGTGACCGCTGATATCTGACTACTGACAAAGTCAGGTGTCAGGGGTCAGCCTCACTATTAACTTTAGTTTCATCCTTCTTTTCATACACTGAAAGGCATAGATGAATAAAATGCCAAGTAAACCTTAACTGAACTTATAGCTCAGTGGTAGCGCATCTGTCTTGTGATTAGAACCTTAGGGTTCGAATCCCCTTCCAGCTCTTAAAAAAATTTACTTTGGCATTTTATTCATCTATGCCATTCAGTGTATGAAAATAAGGATGAAACTAAAGTTAATGGTGAGGCTGACCCCTGACACCTGACTTTGTCAGTAGTCCGATATCAGCGGTCGCACATGACTTCAATTTGCCACATATCTACAGTTTAATAAAAGTAATTTTTTTTAAGGGCTGGAAGGGGATTTGAACCCTAAGGTTATAATCATGAAACAGATGCATTACCACTGAGCTATAAGATCAGGTAAGGTTTACTTGGCATTTTATTCATCTATGTCTTTCAGTGTATGAAAAGAAGGATGAAACTAAAGTTAATAGTGAGGCTGACCCCTGACACCTGACTTTGTCAGTAGTCAGATATCAGCGGTCACACATAACTTCAATTCAGTCAGTGGTCAGGAGTCAGGAGTCAGGAGTCAGGTGTCAGGTGTCAGGAGTCAGGTGTCAGGAGTCAGGTGTCAGGAGTCAGGTGTCAGGAGTCAGGTGTCAGGAGTCAGGTGTCACATTGGCATTATTTTGATAGTTGACTCTGATATCTGACCATGTCCTAAAATGAACACCATACTCAGCCTAGGCCTTGGGCCTCATAGGGTTTCATTTCATACATGGCAGGCCCAAAGGCCTTTGTAAGGTTTTCAGGTACCATGGCAACCATTGGCTTCCCTTGATGTGATCAAGGGGAGTCAATAGAGTTAGTGGGGGAGCTCTCTCCCTCTGTCTACCCTTTAGATGCTGTGGTCAGTAAGGACCACAATATCTAAGATTAATCTGACAGTCTGCTCTACTGTGCCATTGAACATTTGGTTTGCTGTGATACAGTTATCATCTATAAGGGTCTAAACCTAACATGTTTGTCTACAAAAGCTGCTCCCAGTTTTTTGTACCACCCCATACTGGAGTGAATTTAAGACCTTTTTAAAAAATTTGCTGTGATAAATCTGGAGTGAAATTGCTCACTTTACATAATTGGAGTGTGTGTTGCAAAAATTCCACAAACTTACGTTACATTATCACAGCATGCTAGCAAAACACTGGACAGGCAAATCACATTACAACCACTTGTTATCCGCAAATAGCATAAACATCTCCCAACAGAGCATCACAAAATCATGCTTCTTTTCAAAGCTGGTAATCTCCTGCCACTCAATTCAGGATATAGCAGGTCAAGAAGAGAGGTAAGGAATAACACATATGCACCTCTACTTGCCTCCAATATCATATGAAGGTTTCAAATAACTGATATGTACTCCTCTCAGGAACCATATTTATGGAAGTTTTCCAAAGTTTACTAACTGTCGCATCATTTTATTAATTTAATTTCTTAAAAACTGGTTTACAGATGGAATTAGAAAACTTCAGTCAGCATAGACAGCATCTAAGCCGTGTACCTCACATGACCGCTGAAGCCAATCACTGACCTCAGCATTTTTGTGCTTTATACCATAAAGACCAATTATTGACTGCAGCTATAATGTATGCTATATAGCTACAGCAGCCATCTAAACACAGATTAGAGGTGAGTACCTGGATGCAGTGGAGAATCAAATAGGTGAGTATAAGATATTTTATCTTAACACAAATCCTAGTTTTAGGCACATTTTTGTTAAAGAATGACATTTAATGTTAATGGGTCACTAATGATGTTACAGCAGAACCTTTGCTCGTCTGCCTATGTTCCGGTGGTGTGGACCTGCCTTTTGCTCCTCTACATTCCACTTGATCTCTCTGTGCCCTGCACGGTGTCTCTTGACCCCGTGGATCAGCTGTTAATCATACAGAGACCACTCCAAGAGGCAGCAGCCTGTTTGTTCCCTTGCAGTGAGGTTCAGATCACAGATCTCATGTGTGCAGGCCGTTCCATGCATTGAGGACCGCAATTTGCAGCCTCAGACAGATGCAGACCCATTCAACTTGAATGGGTCCATTATCCGTCCACACCGCAAAAATAATAGAACATGTTCTATTTTTTTTGCGGAGGCACAGGGAAAAACCCCACGGAAGTACTCCGTAGTGCTCCCGTGGGGTTCCATGCTTCCATTCCGCACCACTCCTTCTGGATTGCGGACCCATTCAAGTGAATTATGGACCTGCTGTTTGCGGGCTAGAATACGGGCGCTGCCGGGCAACGGCCGTCTGCATAAGGTGGGTTGTGCGGACTGCAATCTCCATTTTTTTTTCCTTAGGGAGTAAAAACCAGGGATCTGCCAGGATAATGCCCTTAGTCGTAGCCTAAGTCAAATCAGTTGGTTGACACAGTTGTTCAACATTCACTGAGTAACACATGATTTAGGTTGAATAATATGTTTTTTGAAGCTCATTCATTTAGAAGTCACTTGAAATAAAATCTTGACTGATGGTTGATGATGATCAAACTGACCGTAAATTATGGCAACTTTAACATTTGACAGTGTCAAGTTAAAATTGCTTTAGGGCGCACACACATGCTTTCCTATGGCTTATAAGTGCACTGCAAAAAGAATGATCAGATCTAAACATTTTACAGAGTGACAGAAACTTCGCTACAGTAGCAATACTGGAAGACAGTGAAATATGTCTGTTAATGTCTGCACCAAGCATCTAGCAATATAACTCAAAATGACAGAGGTATGAATATTTAGGGTTATTGCAGTCACATTAAAATTAAAAGCTGAAGTTTCCTTTCCTTCAGTCACATATGTATGTGAAACTGCCTAACTGATCTTAAAATAATCTGTGTCTTGGGAGTCATGAAGGCTGAATATTCCATCTATAGAAAATTTCAAAATGCATGTCAGGCAAGCATCAGTAAACGGGAGTTAAATCAACTTCTATGGCAGTGCTACATTCAGTTCATCGGCTTATCATTTCTTTCCAGTAACCATAGAAACAGGTTCTTTAAAAAATCAAACTCCAGTGCCCTCACCTGTTAGCAGAGAGTTTGTCAGGCTGATAATCTTTTCTTTTTATTAATATAATTTTATTTTATTTTTTTGCCTTTTCTCCTGTTAGTCCTGACCGTTTGTAGAAGGCTGGGATTAAATCTGGATGGAATAGCTGTATGTTTGTGCCTCTGGCGAAGAAAAAAAATCTTAAATTGACTTTCTTTTTCAAGAAGGTAAGGGTTGAAGTTAGAAATAGCTTTATGGCCTTAAGCAGAATGCAGCATTAACCCCCTAGAGTGAACTTTTGCAATTTTTTTCCCTCTATTTTATGGTTTGATAAATGTGTATTTTCTTTACACTTTTAGTAAGCGTCTAAAAGAGAAGTCTTTACATCTATTCTGTTAAGTTAAATGGGTTGTCCAAGAATAAGTCACCATATATTTCTTCAAATATTGCATTATAGTATTCTGTACTTCCAAAGCATCGGACTAGTCTCTCTTCGGCTGTCCCTAGCATTAAACAGCTCAATGAACTGCTGTAGACTGGGACTCGTTTGCAATACCAGGCACAGCCACTAAAAAATGTACATACTGGGAGTTTGATTACAAAAAATAAGTACGAGAGCGTTTAGATTTAAATGGGGATTCCAGTCTCATAATGGTCAGGGCTGAAACACTTGAGTGGACTGTCCTACATGGTTTTCACTTCACTTGAATGGAATCTACAGTGAAGCTATAGTTCTGACCACTTCTGGCTACTGCATCCAATAGGGGGGGAACCTTGTTCTACAGGTCAGTGTGTGTCCCGGAGGTGGGCCCATATCTATCAGACATTATGGCCATATATTTGGACTATGCATTTAATTGGCTCAATATATAAATGTTGTGGTTCGATGAGTAGCACATTGTATAAACTTTTCACTTTCAACATACTTGGATATTGTAATCATGTTCACCAGTTAATTATGTTTGATCATGTGATATTTGCAAAGGGAG
The DNA here is from genome assembly GCA_033119425.1 of Bufotes viridis. Classification (NCBI taxonomy): domain Eukaryota; kingdom Metazoa; phylum Chordata; class Amphibia; order Anura; family Bufonidae; genus Bufotes; species Bufotes viridis. The sequence goes on along the minus strand of CM065590.1, from coordinate 537,994,559 downwards.
CTGGCGTAGATTTAGACAAGTGTAAAGTCTGCCTAAGTTATGTAGAGGCCGGCGCCTCTACATAGCTTGGACAGGTGAACCTCTATCACTGGAGGTTCGAAAACCAGCACCTAAATTGCCGGTCTTCATAAATGTCCCCCCGGATGTTCTAAGATAGAGATGAGGGACTTTATTTGAAATTAATTGCATTCATTGCAAATTTGACAAAAAAAATCATCTACCAAATGAAGTCGACATTTTGGCTATTCGCTTCAGGTGAATCTTTCAAAAACGTCACCTGGTGCCATTTTACAGTGAAAATGAAATGAGCAGGGAAAATAGGAAGTAGGATGAAGGAACTCCTGACACAGGTAAGGAGGGAGGAAGGGCTTGCCCTGATTGGCTCAGAGGCTGACAGACAACCTGATTAGCTAATCAGGGGAAGGATTCATGCAGGTTCTTTTGCTGAGAATGCCCTGGAACGTCATTTGGTGTTCAACTTGAGACCTGACAGCATATGCCTTGGCTGTGTCTGGACAACACGCTATCACAGAGACAAGCAAGTAATCTAGATGACACAATAAGGGGCTTATTCACATACACTATGGCCATATATTTGGACTATGCATTTAATTGGCTCAATATATAAATGTTTTTTTACACGTTTCGCCACTTTCTGTGGCTCTTCAGGGATTTAAAGGGTCAGGGGGGCGTCTGGTGCAGTGGCAGCGCTACCCCCTGAAAAATGTTTTGGCAGTGGCAGCATGTAGCAGTAAGTGCCGCCTCTATATACCCTTCTATCTCCTCCCACCTCTGTTTATGGCCTATAGTGGCTTATCTCATCGGGGGGGAGGGCGGGCTTATCGCCCATCATGTCATCCCTGGCCAATCACCTCCCTCTGGGGCGGAGGCACGCCGCATGTCCCACACTGAACAGCCAGTGTGCCGCGCTTCCCTCCGCGCCTTCCGGAAGTGACTCACCAGTGGGCGTGCCTGTCGTCATGGGGATCTTGTCACCGCGTCCCCGGCATCGCTCACTGACAGCCGCAGAAGCCCGGTCCGGCACAAGAGTGTTCCAATGTTAGCGAACTTCACCCTTGTAAGACTACATCACTGCTGGCGAGTGCAGTGATGTAGTCAGCTCAATTCTATATCACAAAAATATATAAATGTTGTGGTTCGATTAGTAGCACATTGTATAATCGTTTCACTTTCAATATACTTTGATATTGTAATCATGTTCACCACTTAATTATGTTTGATCATGTGATACTTGCACACACCTGTAGTTAAGTGTGGGTTAAGAACTGTGTCCACAAGCTTGACAAAGGCTCCATTGAGAGAGTTGAAATGTTGCATTGCTTTTGGGTGAAATAAAGATCCACGATTTTTCCACTTGAAGACCAGAGTGCTGCTGATATTTTTTATCTACGTCATTGGCTTCTTGTCCAGAAGTATAACAGGAGTTGTACCTGGTAGCCACAGAGTTCTGCTACTACTATTTTGGATTCTAGTGAACTCGGACTTAGCAGCTAAGCACCTTTTGAACATGGACCAAGTCAGTGGATACTCACACCCGGACACCTTTTCCTATGTACAGGAAGACGAAGAGCGCATATTTGGGGACATGGTGAGAGACATCACCTGTCTATCCACTCCCTCAATATTGGAGCTTGAGGAAAAATATGAACTGCATTAATTCTGAGTTATATCTGACCATGCTTAATGAATATTATCGCATGCACATAAATCCTAGGAGCATGTGTTTTTCCTCCCAACTATGTGGATTTTTATGCATGTTTTGCTTAGATTTCAAAAAAGTATTTATTGGACATTATCCTGTTGAACATTGAACTCTTGCAAGAGGGATTTTCCCTCAGATTAAACGATGAATAAACGGAAAGATCGCAGAGCATTATTAATACGGGTAGACATGGAAAGGTATCTTAGTAATTGTGATAATTATTTTACTTGATTTTTCATTTGAACACTTTTAGGTCTCATGGACTCAATGTGGGGTTCATGGTGACATCACTCCCCACCACCCCCATACGCTCTCTGTACTATACTTATATATATATAGGTGAAGAACAGTGTTATTTCATGTTTGTATTTTTCTCTCTCTTGTATTCTAAGATTACCTGATGGAAATAGTTTTAGCGAGATTGATCACATCACTCCTCATGAAACATCCATGTGTTATTTTTCTTAATAAATATGTCCCATGTTTTTTCTGCATGATTTCTCTTGTTTTCTGTCTTAGTCGCGAAACCGGTGGGACAGATAGGGCAATGTGTCTTATTAATACACTTTTCTAAATGGTTAATGGTACTTATTGAGCCATTTAATAATAGGGCTTGTGATATATTTTCACACACACACACGGTTGTAGTGACCTGAGATCGGGGACACTGGCTTGCCCCCCCTCCCCATGATCACAACTGGGGGACAAACACTGGGGTTGGCACTCCGTTTGTGTCGGCTATAGACACTCCTGTGTTGTGTGTTTCAGGTAATTTCCACATCACTATGATTACCTGAAGGTTTTCGGATCCTAACCACCAGTTGTGCGCATTAGACACTACATATATGGCCTAACAGATATAGTATGGGCTAGGTACTATGGATATTAGATGAATGCGCAAGATTTATTGGACGCTCGCACAAGAGCAGTTTTATAATGGGGGTTGCAAGTATTTTTTCAAAAAAGTTTTTTTAACATGGTTGTTATCACGGGGGGGTGCCGGTCCTCTCTTTTAGTTTTTATCACACATGTGCACTATTTATTAAATGGGGCTTATTCACATACACCATTGGCCATATATTTGGACTATGCATTTAATTCGCTCAATATATAAATGTTGTGGTTCGATTAGTAGCACATTGTATACACTTTTCACTTTCAAGATACTTTGATGTTGTAATCATATTCACCAATTATTTATGTTTGATCATGTGATATTTGCACACACCTATAGTTAAGTGTGGGTTAAGCACTGTGTCCACAAGCTTGACAAAGGCTCCATTGAGATAGCTGAAATACTGCATTGCTCTTGGGTGTAATAAAGATCCTTGATTTTTCCACTTGAAGACCAGCTGCCTGCTATTTTTTATCTATGGCATCGGCTTCTTGTCCAGAAGTATCACAGGAGTTGCACCTGGCATCCACAGAGTGCTGCTGCTACTATTTTGGGTTCTACTGACACAATAAGGAGATATAATTGGTTAGATTCTGGCATTCGGTATTCTGTACATTGACAGCCTCTAGTTCGTATAATACAAGATTTATTGCCAGCAAACCCCCCCCCCCAAAAAAAAAAAAAAAAAAAAACATTCTCACTATTAGCGTTTTAATTGCATTAATATTCAGCAAATTTTTACTACTTTACGCCATTATTATATATGTGTTAGTGAATGTGCTTTATTATAAATTTAAAAAAATGCATTAGTATACCCGTTTTAGTGAACATGTTGTATTTCTTCAAGACAACGTGAAGTTACAGCAAAAGCATCTTACTGCAAAATTGCATTATTACCATTGTACCAGTGTGCATGTGTGTTTCTAGAAGGGGAGGGACATTTAAAGGAAAAAACCATAAAGAAAAAAAAAAAGTATAAGTAAAGGCAGCCAAGATGGAGAAAGAAAGTTTCATTGCCAAAGAGAATAAAGCTAACCCTAAAATGTTCTTCAATGATAAAAATGGTAAAAGTTTTAAATCTGAAAGTGTTGTTAAATAGTGTTGAGAGAACAGTTGTAGAGCACAATGAGGAGGAAGTGAATTTATTGAATATGTTTTTCTCCACTGTATTCACTGAGAAAAATTTAATGTCAGATGAAATGCAGAGTGTCAAAAAAAACTTGGCATTAAATGAGGCCTGTCTGACCCAGGAATAAGTGCAGTGGTGCCTTAAAAAGATTAAAATACTGTAGACCAGTGATGGTGAACCTTTTACAGACCGAGTGCCCAAACTGCAACCCAAAACCCACTTATTTGTCGTAAAGTATCAACACGGCAATTTAACCTGAATACTACAGTCCAATGTAGTATATCTTCCATGTAGTGTATCATTTAGTGTATGGACGTATGTATTTTTTTAGTCTTGCAAACTGTCTGGATAAGACCTCAGATCAGACTCCAATGTGAATGACCCCCAATCAGACGTTAGATAAGAGTCCCATGCCTCTCATCATCCCCCATATGCCTCTCATCAGCCCCCATATGCCTCTCATCAGCCCCCATTGCCTCTCATCAGCCCCCATATGAGCCCCCATGCCTCTCATCAGCACACATTTGAGGCCTCATGTCTATCATCAGCACCCATATGAGCTCCCATGCCTCTTAGCAGCCCCCATATGAGCTCCTATGCCTCTTAGCAGTGCCCATATGTGCCCCCATCCCTTTTAGCAGCCTCCATATGTGCCCCCATGCCTCTTAGCAGCCCCCATGCCACAGAGAACTTAAAATAAAAAAAACACTTACTTCTCCTTCTCCAGACGCTGCCGCTCCTCACCCACAGTGCGATCCTCTTCATCCTGTCGTCGGCTGTGCTGTGATCTGACTCGCACAGCATAAGGTCACAGAGCTCCCTAACGCGTCTGGGAAGCGGTGGTGGTCCTGTAGCACTGCAGTCTGTACTCATTTTGATTGTTCCCTCTTGCTGCTTATCTCAGACTCCTGTGACTTATGTTAGACTCTGATATACCTGCCATCTAATTATTGCTAGTGATGAGCGGCAGGTGCCATATTCGATTTCGACGAAATTCACGAATATTCGAATGAATATTAGTTTCATATTCGTCGAAATCGAATATTCGTCATTATTCTAGTTACCGCGATTAATATGCGATTTAAATAATCGCGTATTGCGATTTTAACTTAAGGCTACTTTCCTATTGGTTTCATATCTAGAATTATAGCGAAGATGACGGATATGACGAATGTATTCGTCATATTCCTCAAAAGAAGATAACGAAGTATTCTACATCTTCGTTTTAGCAACCTATTCGTCAACTTCGCTAATTCTAGCAATCAAATAGGAAGGTTGACTATAGAGACAACTGTGTTTAATTCGCTATGCGATTATTTATATATTTTTTTTTAATAAATTGAATAATTATAATAATTATATCAAGTAATATAATTATTCTAATAAAAAAAAAAAAAAATCGCATAGCGAATTTAACACAGCTGTCTCTATAGTCAACCTTCCTATTTGATTGCTAGAATTAGCGAGGTTGACGAATAGGTTGCTAAAACGAAGATGTAGAATACTTCGTTATCTTCGTTTTGAGGAATATGACGAATACATTCGTCATATTCGCTATTCGCTAATTCTACCTAGCCAACCATAAAGTTCCTTGCTCATGGAGCGTCCTCATCACCATGGGAACATCTCCATATACTAAAATGTACTGTCGGATTTGAGGAATTACGTTGAAATCGCAATGCGATTAATTCAAGTTATATTAATCGCATTGCGATTTCAACTTAGAGCTGGGTTTATAATGGGTCAGCTTGCTAGAATGAACGAAGTTAACGAATATGGAATATAGCAGCACTGCTAAGTTGAATTCGTAATGCGATTAATTTAACTTGAAGTAATCGCTTTGCGATTTCAACTTAGCACTGCTAGTGCTATATTCCATATTCGTTAATTCTAGCCTATGTAAGATAGCAGTGCTAAGTTGAAATCGCAATGCGATTACTTCAAGTTAAATTAATCGCATTGCGAATTCAACTTAGCAGTGCTGCTATATTCCATATTCGTTAACTTTGTTCATTCTAGCAAGCTGACCCATTATAAACCCAGCTCCAAGTTGAAATCGCAATGCAATTAATATAACTTGAATTAATCGCATTGCGATTTCAACGTAATTCCTCAAATCCGACAGTACATTTTAGTATATGGAGACGTTCCCATGGATGGGGACGCTCCATGAGCACGGAAGTCGGCAGAAGCGGCAATGGGCACTGACTAGAGCAGCCAGGAAGCCAGGAATCCTCAGGACAGGTAAGAACTACTGTTGGGAAGTGGGAAAGAAAAAAATATAACAAAAAAAAAAACAAAAAAAAAAACGAATATTCGAAATAGCGAATTTATAGCGCTATATTCGAAATATTTGCGAATTAGCGAAGTGCCGATATTCACTAAAAAAATTCGCTATTCGAATATTCGCGCTCAACACTAATTATTGCATGGGGGGTTTATATTCGAGTTTATAGTAGGGAGTATATGGGGGGACTGTACCTCAGCATCTCCCTTTACCTTTGTCCGCCTGCTTACTTTGATGGCATGGATAGTGGAAATGTGTAGTCGTAGGGAGGGATTTATACTTATCATGTAGTTATACTTCTATATTTTCTCTTATTATTTTTTCTTTGATTATGTGAGCCACGTTGTTACTATTCCACCGCCTACTGCCACATTGGGATCCATTTTTACTGATAATTAACATATCTCCAGTATATCCTCCTGTGCCTTCTCTTAAAATGGCGGAACTGATACTTCCGGTTCCTCTTTATGCTGTGGTCGCTTATCCAAAATGGTGGAATGATCACTTCCGATTCCGGAAGTGCGGGAGATGATGTGCCACAATTTGCGGGCTGAAAGTGCCGGAAGTTTTTCTGGGAGTGTGTGCATCCGGGTGTGTGAATACAGGTGACTCATATACTTGGGATTAATGAAGATGGGAGGGGTTTTGGTATTATGGTGGGTATTTAAACCTGGTTTGGGCACATACGTAATATGCCCCCTAGAAGAAGCTAAGGGCGAAACGCACACTGGGGAAGCGGTGGTGGTCCTGTAGCACTGCGGTCTGTACTCATTTTGATTGTTCCCTCTTGCTGCTTATCTCCTGTGACTTATGTTAGACTCTGATATACCTGCCATCTAATTATTGCATGGGTGGTTTATATACGAAGGATTGCCTTTTGTCTACCTGCTGATATAGTGGGGAGTATATGGGGGACTGTACCTCAGTATCTCCCTTTACCTTTGTCTGCCTGCTTACTTTGATGGCATGTATAGTGGAGATGTGTAGTCGTAGGGAGGGATTTATACTTATCATGTAGTTATACTTATATATTTTCTCTTATTATTTTTTCTTTGATTATGTGACCCCCGTTGTTACAATTCCACCGCCTACTGCCTTATTGGGATCCATTTTTACTGATGATTAACCTTATGTATTGTAACTTTTTACGGATGTATTTGAAATAATGATGGTATTAAATATTTATGGTAGTGTGGTGTTGTGGTGTTGTAGTCACAACTAACATAGGATTTACACAAAAATGGTTATTTGATAATATAGGAGCTGGAGAAATACCTTCAACATTTATAGTGGAACGAGCACATCGCATCCCCATTAGGAAACCACCACCAGGGTCAGCCCCTAGACCAGGCATGTCCAAACTCTGGCCCTCCAGGTGTTGCAGAACTACAACTCCCATCATGCCCTTCTGTAGGTTGATAGCTGTAGGCTGTCCAGGAATGATGGGAGTTGTAGTTTTGCAACATCTGGAGGGCAGGAGTTTGGACATGCCTGCCCTAGACCCTTGCTAATTAAGATGTTAAGCTCTAAAGACCAGGACTATATTTTAAGACAGAAAAGAGAGATACAAATGATGAAGTATTTTCTAAAATAACACAGGATAAAAGAAGAGAATACAGAGAAATTAATAAAAGACTCATACAAGCAAATATAAAATATTCTATGATGTACCCGGCAAAACTTCTCGTTATTTACAAGGATGTTGTTCATTTTTTTTACCAATCCAGTTGAAGTCTCAGAATGGCTGGAATCTAAAGGACTTTACTAAGATAGATTTCAAGATACATCTCTTAACTGCTCTTTAAGAGGAAACTGCTGACATGCAATATTTAAAGGGAGGTTGGGGAGCCATCGATGGAGGGGGAGGGGAGGCTTATTGTAAGAGACATATGAGGTTGTTTTTGCTTATAAGTCAGTATAGATGGGAAGGGGGGGCATTAGGGATAGTGGGAGGGTTGCGTCCGCTGGGGCCACTGAAACTATCATGTGTAGAGTTGAGTTGACACCTGGAAGTTCGGGTTCGACAGGTTCACCAGAACTTCACAAAAAAGTTCTGGTTCGTAATCTGAACTTTACCTCAAATTTACCCCAAACTCGAACCCTATTGAAGTCAATGGGGACCCAAACTTTTGGGCACTAAAATGGCCCTAAAAATGTAATGGAAAGGGCTAGAGGGCTGCAAAAGGCAGCAAAATGTGCTTAAGAAAATGGCAAGTGCTCTGCAAACAAATGTGGATAGGGAAATAACTTAAAATAATATAAATAAAAATTTAAAATAATTTACCTGCAACTCGGAGGAGGAGGTGGAGTTGGAAGTTGAGGAGGCGGTGAATGTGATGTTGTAGGTGGAAGCGGCGATGGAGGAGGAGATAGCTAATGTTTTTTTTCTGTTTTTGTTTTTTTATAAATTGGGGTAGCCCCCAAAATAATGTGACAAATAAAAAATACAAATCAGGCGGGCATAAATGTCTATTCTGCACAAGTTACAGAAAAGTCTTGTGGGATCCAATCCTGGTTCAGTTTAATGAACGTGAGCTTGTCCACTTTGGCTGTGGACAGGCGGCTGTGTTTGTTTGTATTGACGCCCGCTGCCGTGCTAAATACACTTTCAGACAATACACTGGCTGAAGGGCAGGCAAGCACCTCCAAGGCATAAAGGGCACGCTCAGGCCATGTGGACAATTTAGAGACCAAGAAGTTGAATTGGGCAGAACCATCAGTCAGTATGTGTAGGCATGTGCACATGTACACATGTACTGTTCCACCATGTTGTTCAAATGCAGCTTCCTGCTAAGACGTTCCATATCAGCTGGTGGTGCCAGTTGCTGTGGCATGGTGACAAAGCTTTTCCACATGTCGGCCATGCTAACCCTGCCTTCTAGTGGCCACCCAGTAGTAAGCACAAGTTAAAATGTGGGCAACTTTTTGGTCATTGCGCAGGCACTGCAGCATGTAGTTGCTCATGAGTGCCAGGCTGCCCAGAGGTAAAGATAAGCTGTCCTCTGTAGGTGGTGTCTGTGTCCTCCGTATCCCTCCAGCCACGTTCCAGTGATGGCCATGAGCTGCGTTGGCTGCCACCCTGCTGTGAACCTGGTTCCTCCTCCTCTATCTCATCCTCCTCCTCCTCCACAACTGTGCCCTGGCTGGCCACATGTGTACCTGGCCTTTGCTGGTGCAGGGACCCACCCTCTGAGCCACTTCTGAATGACTGGCCTAAAACCCTGTGAAATGCCCCCTCCTCCTCTTCCTCCTGTGCCACATCCTCTTCCATCATCGCCCTAAGTGTTTTTTCAAGGAGACATAGAAGTGGTATTGAAACGGTAAGAACGGCGTCATCGGAACTGACCATTTTGGTTGAGTACTCAAAACACTGCAACAAGGCACACATGGAGGCCCACTTATCGGTTATGAAGTGGTGTGCTAATAGTATATGTGGTGGGTACAATAGCGCTCTTACTCCGCCGTACCTTAATGTGGCTGCAGTATACCTGCGGACCTCACCGCCTGCTGTGCTAGTTAGTAATACTGATTATTTTGAAAATGATACCGTGCCTACAAGAGGCCTGTATACTTTCTAGAATTGACACCCCATCACAGAATCAATCTAAAATGCAGATGGATACACTACTGGATTTAATTGGATGTACCTTATAATCTTCTGCCCTCTTGTCAAGAGATATCTTCCTCTGTGCAATCGTAACCAGCATTCACTGAGGCGGGTCATTCTCTTGGAGTCCACAGTTTGCGCCCCGGCCGGTGGCACAATGCTGTGGATGGTGAAGGGTTCCTCTTTCGTGTTTGCGCACTTAGGAGTAGGTTTTTGACGTCACTACTGCAGCTACTAGCCGCTGCAGGTGACTAAACTGCTGTTAAAAGAGACTGACCTGTGCGTGCTGCAGCTGAAACTCCACTATCGCCGGCTGCTGCTCGCACAGGCTCTCCAGCATACGCAAGGTGAAGTTCCACCTGGTGGGCACGTCGCATATGAGGCAGTGAGCGGGAAGACTGAAGTTACACTGCAGCGCAGACAGGTGAGCAGCATCAGGGTGAGAACACACTTTCTGCTTAAGCTCTGACATGGCTGGGTAGTTTTTAAGGAATATCTGCACCACCAAATTTCGCACATGAGCCAGGCAAGGGATATGTGTCAAACAGGCTCACTGGCAGCAACCACTCATCAGTCGGTTCTTCTATGCCCCTCCACAGCTACTGTGCGGTGTTGGGTTTGTCCCCCAAACACATGAGTTTTAAAACCGCCTGCTGACGTTTACCCCTGGCTGTGCTGAAGTTGGTGGTGAAAGTCTTTCGCTGACCAGATGAGGAGGTGGTAGAAGAGGAGGAGGAGGAAGCAGAGAAAGAGGCAACAGGAGGCAAAGAATAATGCTCTACGATACTCGGTGGTGAAGGACATGCGCCAAATCGCTATCCGACTCGGGCCCAGCCGCCATTACATTTACCTAGTATGCAGTTAGGGAGATATAGCGTCCCTGCCCATGCTTACTGGTCCATGTACTTGTGGTTATGTGGACCTTGCCACAGGGGGTGTTGCGCAGTGGACACTTGATTTTATCTTCCACTTGGTTGTGCATGGAAAGGACGGCTCGCCTGGAAAAGTAGTGGCGGCTGGGAACGATGTACTGTGGGACAGCCACCGCCATAAGCTGTTTAAAACAGTCCGACTCCATCAGACGGAATGACAGCATTTCAAAGGCCAGTAATTTTGAAATGCTGGCATTCAGGGCCAGGGATTCAGGGTGGGTAGGTGGGTATTTCCTCTTTCTCTCCAGTGTTTGGAAGATGAACAGCTGAACACTTGCATATGACATGGTGGAGATGCTTGGTGATGATGACAGAGATGGTGGTGTTGGTGGCATATCCTCTGTTTGCTGGGTGGCAGGTGCCACTGGGACTTCAGAGGTGGAGGGAGAGGCAGAGACAGCAGCAGAAGAGGAAGCAGGAGGAGCCTGGGACCTTTCTTCGTTTTTATGGTGTTTACTTTACTGCAGTCCGTTCTTTGCATGTAGATGCCTGGTCATGCAGGTTGAGCTCAGGTTTAGAACATTTAAGCCTCGCTTTAGGCTCTGATGGCACAAAGTGCAAACCACTTGTGTCTTGTCGTCAGGACATTGTCTGAAGAAGTGCCACACCAATGAACTCCTTGGAGGTTGCTTTGGTGTGCTAGGTCCCTGGGTGCGGTGGGCAGTAGCAGATGTACTGTCTCGGGGACGGCCGCTCCCCTCTTGTGCCCTGCTCCCTCTTTTGCTGTGCTGTTGCCTCTGTGCGACCACCGCCTCTTCCTCATAACTGCACACGTCACTACCATGAACTTGAGTCCAGTCGGGGTCTAGGACCTCATCATCCTCCACATCATCTTCCGCCCATTCTTGACCCCTTGCCTCCTCGTCGGTCTGCACACTGCAGAAAGCTGCAGCAGTTGGCACCTGTGTTTTGTCATCATCAGAGACGTGCTGCGGTGGTATTCCCATGTCCTCATCCTGCAACATAAGTGGTTGGGCATCAGTGCATTCAATGTCTTCCACTTCTGTGGCAGAACTATGTGGATGGCTCGGGAAACCCTGCCAGGAGAGTTATCAAAAAGCATAAGAGTCTGCTGCATGACTTGGAGCTCAGGCTACTTGGCTGATTTACATGAGGGTGAGGTGAAAGATCGATGGGCATGGGCTGCAGGTGCCAACTCTGAGCTTTCTGCAGAGGACTGGGTGGGAGCTACTGTGAAGGAACTGGAGCCACTGTCAGCCATCCAATCTACTATCGCCTGTACTTGTTCTGGCCTCACCATCCGTAGAGTGGCATTCGGGCCTACCAAATAACGCTGCAGGTTCTGTCGCCTACTCGCACCTGAGGAAGGTGTTTCACTTGGACCTGTAGCTGTCGCAGAATGGCCACGTCCTCTTCCAGCAACAGGAGCTCCACCAACCACCAACGACCATGTCCACTTCCGTTATTTGATATTCTCCTCATTATTTGCGTTCACCCACCAAACTAACAGATAGTTTATCTCAGGTGTCAATTTAACCGCCAAAAGTCAACAATTTGATTCACTAACAGTAAGGCAGTGCACACATCATAAACAGAATAAATTTCTTTAGGTCACACAACACTGTAGCGAAGCAATTCAATACAATTACTTCACTATCAACAAAAATTAAATTTTTCAAACCAACAATGTAACAGCAGAGGTTAATGGTTTAATTTGTCAGAAATGCAGCATGCACAGCAAATGTGCTGTCTACCACAAAACCGGTGTTTTTGCAATCAACTATGTAAATGCGGAGTTCCCCAGGTTACTTAAAATGACTGAAATACAGGGTAGGCCTCACATCTGCTATGTAGCACAAAGCCAGTGTTTATTGCAACAAACTACAGAAATACAGTATGTCACCCCAAAAATTATAAAACAGGGTTTTCAGCATTGTATGCAAAAGTGCTCTGTGGCACAACGGTATGGGTTTATTCCCCCAACTACAGAAATGCAGTTTTAAACCGCAAAATTTTAAAACAGTTTTTCAGAGTTGTATGCAAAAGTTCTCTGTGGTACGACAGTACGGGTTTTTTCTCCCAACTACAGAAATGCACTATGTCACCGCAAAATTATAAAACAGGTTTTTCAGCGGTGTATGCACATGTGCTCTGTGGTACGACAGTACAGTATCATTCCCCCAACTACAGAAATGCACAATGTTACCCCTAAATTATAAAAACGGTAATGTAGGGGGACTTGACCTGCCAGAAAAAAGTAATTTTTCCTCACCTGAGCTACCAAAAAATAATTAGACTGATGTCCCTTGCGGGCTGGGACACATGCAGGTCATATGCAGTTCCAAGGACACTGCAGTTGCTAAAATGGTTGCCGCCCCCCACCTCAGGAACAGATGGATTTAAAATTATTTTGCAGTATCACTGGGCTCAGGGCTGGGTACAAATAAGTAGCATAGCACCCTCAATAATTGCTGCAGTTTGAAGATTTAACACCACCAAGTTCAACAGATCTTCCCTAATTTCTCCCTCACAGCAGCAGCAACCTGTCCCTACACTAAGAGCAGAAGAGTGACATGTGGGGCTACGTGACTCCAGCTTATATAGAGGCTGGGTCACATGCTGCACTTATCCAATCCCAGCAATGCCAATAGTAGGCATGGCTGTGATTGCTTCTTAAGGCAAAGTATTGAAACGCTTCTTGATTGGCTGCCCTGCAGCCTTTCAAAAAGTAAAAAGAAATTGGCGAACAATGAACCTGAACTTTTACGGAAATGTTCGAGTTCGGATCCAGGTGCGGAAAACCGTAAAGTTCAGTACGAACCCGAACTGTACAGTTCGGGTTCACTCAACTCTAATCATGTGTCATTTCTCCATTATTTACATTTTTTTCTCCCCCTTCTACTTTTTAGTCTGTGTTTTTAATATATAAGAAGAATATAACAATAATGTTAACTTGGAATATACGGGGGTTTGTTGATAAAGTCAAAAGGTGCGTGATTTTTTACTTAGTTTCCAGACATCTACCGGCAATAGTGGCCTTGTTAGAAACACATATATCATATGAAAAGCCTATCTCCTTGGGAAGAAAGAAGTGGGCTTCGTATGAATACCACTCTTATTATTCCACATATTCCGGGGCATTAGCATATATGTACACAATCAGGCGGATTATTATGATCCAATAGATCAATTAATTGACACTATATATTTCTTCACTGTTATTGGTATGGTCAAAGGAGTATTTTTGCATTTGTTTAAATTCCACCACTCTTCTCTCCCTATGTGTTGGGTAAATTGATGGATTTTATTTCTGTGAGAGGTGAATGCCCGGGACTTGTGATGGGCGATTTCAATTTGGTCATGGACGTAAGAATAGATAGGAAATCTGCCATCACTATGAACAAATTATAAGATCAAATACGTTATTGGATAGAATATGTAAAGAGATGGTATTAATTGATGTATGGCGTTTTTGTATGGGGACAAACAAGCATATTCTTGTTTTAGTAATACATATAAGTCTATGTCTCAAATTGATCTTGCCCTCACCAGCGCCGAGTTTATCAATAGAGTTATTGATGGTGTTAATTGATGCACTGAGTAAACCTAATATAAATAGAAATTTTAAGCTTAAACCTCATTGGATAGCATTACTAGGCGACATAGACTTGATTAATAGAGATGTCGCGAACATAAAATTTTCAGTTCGTGAATGTCGAAAGCGAATTTACGCAAATGTTCGCGAACGGGCGAACCGGGCGAACCGCCATAGACTTCAATAGGCAGGCGAATTTTAAAACCCACAGGGACTCTTTCTGGCCACAGTAGTGGTGGAAAAGTTTCTTCAAGGGGACTAACACCTGGACTGTGGCATGCCGGAGGGGGATCCATGGCAAAACTCCCATGGAAAATTACATAGTGGACGCAGAATCGGCTTTTAATCCACAAAGGGCATAAATCACCTAACATTCCTAAATTGTTTGGAATAACGTGCTTTAAAACATCCAGTGTGTGTATACGATCAAGTATGATGTTGTAACGATCAGGTAGTGTAAGGGTTACGCCCACTTCACGGTGACAGACCTAACTGTGACAGACCAAACTCCCCATACGCACCGCAAACAGTCCATTTGTACAACTGCAAACTCCCCATTTGCACAAGGTTGGATACGAAGCTAGCCATGTCCCGTTCCTTGTCCTCACTGACGTCATTAAAGGTATCTTCCTTGCGCAATGTACTGTGACTGCCACCCTATATGAGTGGTGTGTTCACTAATCAGTAGTACTATTTTTATCAGTTTAATCCCTGTGTGTCGAATAGATTTTAGGAACCGGGAGATGGAAAAAGAATCTTGGTCAGTCCTCTCATTTCCAATTTGGGGCACTGCACGTGCGCCGTGCAATGTACTGTGCAACCCTATATGAGTGGTGTGTTAACTAGTACTATTCTTATCAGTTTAATCCCTGTTATGTCTCCTAGCAGGGGACGTGTATCAAATAGATTTTAGGAACCGGGAGATGGAAAAAGAAGCTTGGTCGTTCCTCTTACTTCCAATTTGGGGCACTGCGTGTGCACCGTACAATGTACTGTGCAACCCTATATCAGTGGTGTGTTAACTAGCACTATTCTTATCAGTTTAATTCCTGTTACGTCCCCTATCAGGGGACGTGTATCGAATAGATTTTAGGAACTGGGAGATGGAAAAAGAAGCTTGGTCGGTCCTTTTACTTCCAATTTGGGGCACTGCACATGTGTCGTGCAATGTACTGTGCAACCCTATATGAGTGGTGTGTTAACTAGTACTATTCTTATCAGTTTAATCCCTGTTACGTCCCCTATTAGGGGACGTGTATTGAATGGATTTTAGACAACCACAAAGAGTTGTCAAAAGTTTACAAACTGATTGCAGAAATTCTATTAATCTGTCTGTGCGTCAATCTTGTTGCAGTGATGACTGACCTCGTGCGCATGTTCGGGAGATTGAATTGAATTGAATCCTTGCATGGGGAGATACAGAAAAAAGCTTGCTCTGTCCGCTTCCTTCTAATTTGGGGCACTACAGAGAGAACCATTACGACATCATGAAATAATCATTTTGTTCCTCTGAAGTACATTATCGAGCTACACTGTTCTGAGCTCTGTAAATGCTCTGCCAAGGGAATGAGTTCTGTACTGTAGTTCTTCCATTGTCACTGAAAAAGTGCTTGATCTACAGAAACCAAATCTGAAACTCTTTATAGATAAATATTATTAATTTGATCTATAAGATTTGCAGTTCATTTTAACACGGACATCAAGATACACCCCTATTATTAGTTACATATGTTCCTAGTAAAACCCAGTAGACCTTAAGTCAAGGATTTCCTTCAGTAGTTGCGCTTCTTTATACAATGATTTGGGGTTTCTGGATACAAAGTGAGGTTCTGAGACTGTCCTAATTGTAACCATGAGTCATGTACAATTGGTCTGACCCTTTGCTTTTCCACCTTGAAAGAGTGTAGACAGCTGTACATTGTTTCTCTCATCAGTCTGTACATTTAGACCAAATTGTATTTGCACTGTCACAGACTCACAGTATATATTAGAAAGAAAAGAGTAACAACGTTAATACAATATTAATACACTATACTGTTTTGTTTGTTTTATTTCTTTAATCCGATGAAAAGCCTGAGTTGTATTTGGAATTGATGGGGATTTTTTTTAATTGTCTGCATTATTTCTAATAATCTATTAAGAGACTTATATATTCTTATATATGTATAAGAAACCCATACAACTTGAAAAAAAAAAATCACAAAGAAAATGAATGTTTTTTCTATGAAAAATTATCCAGTCGATTGCTTTTGGTCTGATCACAATGAAGCAGTCATCATCTGGGGTGTGCCAACTTTGCCAACACACTCATAGAGGTGATCACTTCATTGTGATACCACAACAAGGTAACGATCACAAAGGGGAATTGACACAAGTATGTGCCTTTTTTTGTTTGTGCAGCATCGGAGGCCAGAAAAATTAGGCATGTACACATGCCTGAAAAATTAGGTTTATTGTTGCAGCGGCCGGAAAAATTGATGTTTTCCCGACAGAAATTGTACTAAAACATTTGGGCCTTGAACCCTAGTTGGTGGCGGAGAAGTCACGCAAGTCATCCAACATGCAGAGATTAAATACAGCAGTGTGGGGACCATTTTTAGCCCAAGGCATCTAATCAAGCCTTTTTTTAGTCAAATGCATCCTCCACTGTCAGTCCCTTCAGTATTCACGCCTCATTCATCTTAATAAAGGTGAGGTAATGTACACTTTTTTGACCTAGGCGACTTCTCTTGTGAGTGACAATACCTCCTGCTGCGCTGAAGGTCCTTTCTGACAGGACACTTGAAGCGGGGCAGGCCAGAAGTTCTATCGCAAATTGGGATAGCTCAGGCCACAGGTCAAGCCTGCACATTCAGTAGTCAAGGGGTTCATCGCTCCTCAGAGTGTCCATATCTGCAGTTAAGGCGAGGTAGTCTGCTACCTGTCGGTCGAGTCGTTCTCTGAGGGTGGACCCCGAAGGGCTGTGGCGATGCGTAGGACTTAAAAAGCTCTGCATGTCCTCCATCAACAACACGTCTGTAATGCGGATGATTGTCCTTGCCGGCATGGTCGTGGTAGAAGGAGGATCACTTTCACCTCTTCCCCTGTTAGATTCTCGTTGTGCTGTAACATCACCCTTATACGCTGTGTAAAGCATACTTTTAAACTTGTTTTGGAAGTGCTGCATCCTTTCCGACTTCCGTGAATTTGCTAACATTTCAGCCACTTTCTGATTATACCGGGGTCTAGTAGTGTGGCCACCCAGTACAGGTCGTTCTCCTTCAGCCTTTTTATACGAGGGTTCTCACCAGGCATGACAGCATGAAAGACCCCATTTGCACAAGGATGGATGCCGAGCTACTCATGTCCCGTTCCTCGTCCTCACTGATGTCACTAAAGGTCTGTTCTTCCCCCCAGCCACGTAAAACACCACGGGACCTAGATAGGTGACATCAACGAGCACCCTGGGATGCCTGCTGTGGTTGGTCTTCCTCCTCCTCAAAGCCACATTCCTCCTCTGACTCCTCTTCCTCAGACTCCTCTTCCAGCGTTGTCGCAGGTCCAGCAAGCGATGATGATAAGGCTGTTGCTGGTGGTGATGGTGACCACAATTCTTCCTCTTCACACTCATCTATGGCCTGATTCAGCACTCTTCGCAGGGCACGCTCCAGGAAGAAAACAAATGGGATGAGGTCGCTGATGGTGCCTTCGGTGTGACTGGCTAGGTTTGTCACCTCTTCAAAAGGATGCATGAGCCTACAGGCATTGCGCATGAGCGTCCAGTAACGTGGCAAAAAAAAATACTCTGCTCTGCAAAGGCTGTCCTAGCACCCTGGTCAAACAAATACTTGTTGACGGCTTTTTCTTGTTGGAGCAGGCGGTCGAACATTAGGAGTGATGAATTCCAGTGTGTCGTACTGTCGCAAATCAAGCGCCTCACTGGCATGTTGTTTCGCCGCTGAATATCGGAAAAGTGCGCCATGGTCGTGTAGGAATGCCGGAAATGCCCACACACCTTCCTGACCTGCTTGAGGACGTCCTGTAAGCCTGGGTACTTACACACAAAGCGATGTAGAATCAGATTCAACACATGTGCCATGCACGGCACATGTGTCAACTTGCCCAAATTCAATGCCGCCAACAGATTGCTTCTGTTGTCACACACCACTTTGCCGATTTCCAGTTGGTGCGGGGTCAGCCACTGATCCACCTGTGCGTTCAGGGCGGACAGGATTGCTGGTCCGGTGTGACTCTCTGCTTTCAGGCAAGTCATCCCCAAGACGGCGTGACACTGTCGTATCCGGGATGTGCAATAGCCCCTGGGGAGCTGGGAGGGTGCAGTTGATGATGTGGAGCAAGACGCAGCAGCAGAAGAGGACTCAGCCGAGGAGGTTAGCGAAGAGGATGGAGTAGGAGGAGTACAGGAGGGGGCAGCAGGCCTGCCTGCAAGTCATGGCGGTGTCACCAACTCCGCTGCAGAGAAACTCATTTCATGCTTGGCAGCCATCAGCAGATTTACCCAATGCACAGTGTATGTGATATACCTGCCATGACGGTGCTTTGCAGACCAGATATCAGTGGTCAGATGGACCCTTGCCCAAACAGTGTGTGCCAGACATGTCATGACTTCCTTTTCCCAATAGCGAAAACATTTTTTGAAGGCCTCAGACTCCACCAGCTTGCATGGTAAAAGCTGTCGGGCTAAGAGTTCCGTCAAGCCAGCTGTTAGACGCTGGGCAAGGGGGTGACTCTGTGACATTGGCTTCTTACGCTCAAACATTTCCTTGACAGACACCTGACTGTGGGCAGATGAGCAGGAACTGCTGAAGGTGAGAGGCGGAGTGGCGGGTGGTTGAGAGGGGGCAAGGAGGACAGCAGTGGTTGACGTGTCTGAAGATGCTGGACCAGTAGGAGGATGGTGGCTTTGAGTTTTTGTGCGGCTTGTATTCATGTGTTGATCCCATAAGCATTTGTGATGAGAGATCATGTGCCGTCGCAAAGCAGTTGTACCTAGGTGGGTGTTGGACTTCCCTCGTTTCTTTTGGCACAGGTTGCACATGGCATTGTTGTTATCAGAGGCAGACACACAAAAAAAATGACACACTGCTGAGCTTTGCAATGACGGCATTCTGGTGGTGGCAACAGCATGCGTTGATTGGCATGCTGTCTGGCTGACCCCGGTGCCCTCCCCCTGCATCCAACTCGTCTCCTCCTCCTCTCTGTCTCCCCATCTGAACATTCCCCCTGTCTTCTCCTCTTCGAGCGGGCAGCCACGTGACATCCACGGACACATCGTCATCATCATATATCTGACACCTCAGCAAAGGAAGCAGCAGCGGGTACAACATCATTATCATCACACCGTACGTCCATGTGTGTAATGCTGCCTGACTGAGACATATCCCTGTTATCTACATCCTCTGGCAATAATGGTTGCGCATCACTCATTTCTTCCAACTGATGTGTAAATAAAAATAAATCCTCTGACAGATCAAATGAAGCGGCTGTAATGCTAGTGTTGGTGGTGGCGGCGGGTGGGCGAGTGGTAACATGAGAGGTGCACGAAGCTGAGGTGGAGGAGGATGGTGCGTCAAGGTTCCGAGCGGAAGCTGTAGAAGATTGGGTGTCCTGTGTAAGCCAGTCAACTATGTCCTCAGAATTTTTCGAGCATTATTCTAGGGCCGAAGGAAATCACAACACCACGATGGCCCCTGCAGGGTGGCCTGCCTCTACCTTTCATTTTTATTTGGATTAGTAGATAGTGGTACTATGCGTGCAAGGTACTGTGCCACCTGGCATGAGTGGTGGGCACTGGCAGTGGGCACACTACAGTCTGTGGGCCAGACACACACTGGCAGCAGGCAGGCAACTGAAATTAGATTAAAGTGTAAAAAGTAAATGCCTTTTTCTAATGCAAAGTCCTGTGCCACACGGTATGAGTGGTGGGCACTGGCAGTGGGCACACTACAGTCAGTGGAAGTGAGCCTTACACACACTGGCAGGCAACTAACCTTAGATTAAAGGGTAAAAATGTAATGCCTTTTTTTGGGCAAGCTACTGTGCCACCCAGTATGAGTGGTGGGCACTGGCAGTGGGCACACTACAGTCAGTGGAAGTGGGCCTGACACACACTGGCAGGCAACTAACCTTGGACTAAAGGGTAAAAATTAAATGCCTTATTTATCGGCAAGCTACTGTGCCACCCAGTATGAGTGGTTGGCACTGGCATTGGGCACACTACAGTCAGTGAAAGTCGGCCTGACACACACTGGCAGGCAACTAACCTTAGTTTAAAGGGTAAAAATTAAATGCCTTATTTATCGGCAAGCTACTGGGCCACCCGGTATGAGTGGTGGGTACTGGCAGTGGGCACACTACAGTCTGTGGGCCTGACACACACTGGCAGCAGGCAGGCAACTGAAATTAGATTAAAGTGTAAAAATGAAATACCTTTTTTTTATGCAAAGTCCTATGCCACACGGTATGAGTAGTGGGCACTGGCAGTGGGCACACTACAGTCTGTGGGCCTGACACACACTGGCAGCAGGAGGGCAACTGAAATTAGAATAAATTGTAAAAATTAATTGTCTTTTTTAATGCAAAGTCCTGTGTCACACGGTATGAGTGGTGGGCACTGGCAGTGGGCACACTGCAGTCTGTGGGCCTGACACACACTGGCAGCAGGCAAGCAACTGAAATTTGATTAAAGTGTAAAAATAAAATGCATTTTTTTATGCAAAATCCTGTGCCACACGGTATGAGTGGTGGGCACTGGCAGTGGGCACACTACAGTCTGTGGGTCTGCAGCCTCTCACACACGCGCAGACCAGGCAACTGCAATATATATATATGCAGAAAAAATAAATAAAAGCTGACTGATGTAGCAGCCTAAAAAGGGCTTTTTGGGGTGCTGTGACTCTGTCCTTACAGCAGATGAGTCTGTGGACACAGAACACTGGCCTAGCTAACGTTTTCCCTATGAATTCATCAGCACAGCAGCAGCTGCACTCTCCCTGCTCTCACTAACACACTGCAGCTTCAGACTGAATCTAAAATGGCTGCCATTTTTATAGGAAGTGGGAGGGTGTGGGAGGGAGGGTGCTGATTGGCTGGAATGTGTCTGCTGACTGTGAGGTACAGGGTCAAAGTTTGCTCAATGATGATGTATAAGGGCGGACCGAACATCGCATATGTTTGCCCGCCACGGCGAACACGAACGCGTTACGTTCGCCGGCGAATTGTTCAGGACATAACTATTGATTCACACCGAGATTGAACAATTCTGGACTAATAACGTTAATTCTACACATATCAATATGGTTTGAGACTCACTAAAGGCTTACCTACGGGCTTATATAGAAATCAAATTAAGAAACAAAAGAAAACCTTTGCGCAAAAACTAAAAAACTTAGAGGAAGATATCAGTCAACTAGAAATGAAAATTATTCAAGTAAACAATCCAGAAAAACAATTGCAACTAAAAAATGCATAAGAGGAATATAAACAATATTTTGTGTCTGTGAATAAATCAGTAATTAGAGTTAAGCGAACACCAGGAAGTTCGGAGTCGCCAGGTTTGGCCGAACTTCGTCGGAAAGTTCAAGTTCGGGACTGGAACTTGACCCCGAACCCAAACTCCATTGAAGTCAATGGGGACCGGAACTTTGGGGCACTAAAATGGCTCTGAAAAAGTAATGGAAAGGGCTAGAGGGCTGCAAAAGGAAGCAAAATGGGGGTAAGAGCTGGACAATTGCCATGCAAACAAATGTGGAAAGGGAAATGACTTAAAATAACATAAAATATTAAAAAAATAATAATAATATTCTTGAATTAGGAGGAGAAGGTCCATATAGAGTAGGAGGTTGAGGAGGCGGTGGACGTGGCTGTGTAGGTGGAAGCTGTGGTGGAGGAGGTAGATGCCAACAACACAGTTTTTTCTACTTATTTTTTATTTGAATAGACCCCAAAACATTGGGACATATAGAAAAGAAAACAAAGAGAAAGTGCCCTGGAGTATAACAAAGGCTGGGTGAGGCTGGTATACATGTCTATTCTGCACAAGGTACGGACAAGTCCTGTGGGATCCATGTCTGGTTCATTTTAATGAACGTGAGCTTGTCCACATTGGCTGCGGACACGCGGCTGCGCTTGTCTGTGATAACGCCCCCCTGCCGTGCTAAACACACGTTCAGACAATACACTGGCTGCAGGGCAGGCCAGCACCTCCAAGGTCTAAAGGGCAAGCTCAGGCCATGTGCCCAATTTGGATACCAAGAAGTTGAATGGGGTAGACCCATCAGTCAGTACGTGGAGGCGTGTGCACACATACTGTTCCACCATGTTGCTGAAATGCTGCCTCCTGCTAAGACGTTCCATATCAACTGGTGATACTAGTTCTTGTGGCGTGCTGACAAAGCTTTTTCACATTTTGGCCATGCTAACCCTGCCTTCTGAGGTGCTGGCGGTTCCCCAGCTGCGTTGACGACTTCTTCCTCCTCCTCTGCCTTCGCCTTGTGCTTCCACTGAGGCCCCGTTGTTAGGTGGGAATGCAATCAGCAGCGCGTCTACCAGCGTGTGCTTGTAAGGGGTTTAGATCACCCGGCAATCTAAACGCCACTGAGTTTGCAGAATATATTTCCCAGTCAGGTGCCACGGTGCGGTCGAGGAGGCAGGCACGTCCAGAGCACGCACGCATCATCAGCCCTCCGGCGTCGCCCGCGCTCCTGACACTACTAGGCACACCCCCTGCGTGTCCATGTGCATCCATTTGTGTAAGGGCTGTGTAGTCTGTGTGGAGTCATGTGCTGGCAACATCACAGGACCCCTCTTGCTCCCTATTTAAACAGGCAGTCTGCTGGCTACAGATTGCCTGTTATTAAGGTTCTACCTGCGATCCTGGTGCTTGGCTATTTTGATCCTCTGCTTGTTCCTGACCTCCTGATCTCCTACTCCTCTGGTCTTGATGTGTCCTCCTGGTTTTGACTTCGGCTTGCTTCTGACTACTCTCCGCTTTCCCCATTTGGTACCGTTTTTGCTCTCCTGGTATTTGACCTGGCTTGTCTAACTATTCTGTTGCCTGTCTTTTTGTCCTCCCTGCACATATTTAAGTTACGGGTTGCCATCCAGTTGTCCCCTGTCGCTAGGACTTGCGGGGCAAGTAGGTAGGGCAAGTAGGTAGGGACAGGGGGTGAGGGTGGAGTTCAGTGGTCACTTCCCTCCCCCTCTCTATGTTTCATGACATCAGGTATGCAGTGCAGGGGCAGTTTGAAATTAAAAAGGGGTACATATCAACCAGCAATCTAAATAGAGATGTCCAGAACTATTTGCCGGCGAACAGTTCCCGGCGAATATAGCTTGTTCGCTTCCGCTGCGGCGGGCGAACATTTGCGATGTTCACGTTCGTACCTATACTTTATCATTGAGCAAACTTTGACCCTGTACCTCACAGTCAGCAGACACATTCCAGCAAATCAGCATACCCTTCCTCCCAGACCCTACCACCTCCTATCAAAAGCAAGGACCTTAGATTTATTCTGAAGCTGCAGTGTTAGTAGTTGTAATCGCAATGCGATTAATATAACCTGTATTAATCGCATTGCAAATTTAACTTAGAGCCGGGTTCCTAATGGTTGTATTGCTTGAATATAACGAAGATTGAGAATATAGCACTATATTCGTTATATTCGCAATTCTAGCAATACAACCATTAGGAACTCAGATCTAAGTTGTAATCGCAATGCGATTAATACAGGTTATATTAATCGTATTGCAATTACAACTTAGAGCTGGGTTCCTAATGGTTGTATTGCTAAAATATAACGAAGATTGAGAACATAGCACTATATTCTCAATCTTCGTTATATTCTAGCAATACAACCATTAGGAACCCAGCTCTAAGTTGAATTTGCAATGTGATTAATGCAGGTTATATTAACCGCATTGTGAATTCAACTTACCACACTCTGCGTCAACTACGTAATTTTCCATGGGAGTTTTGCCATGGATCCTTCTCCGGCATGCCACAGTCCAGGTGTTAGTCCCCTTGAAACAACTTTTCTATCACTATTGTGGCCTATTGTGGGTTTTAAAATTCGCCTGTCTATTAAAGTCTATGGCGGTTCACCCTGTTCGCACGCTCACGAACTTCTGCATAAATTTGCGTTCGCCGTTCGCAAATGGAAAATTTTATCTTCGCGACATCTCTAGATCTAAACGCTGCAAAATTTACAGAATATATTTCCTAGTCAGGTATACAGTGCAGGGGTAGTTGGAAAGAAAAAATGGGAATAGATCACCCGACAATCTAAACACTGCCAAATTTACAGAATGTATTTCCCAGTCAGGTATGCAGTGCAGGGGTAGTTTGAAAGAAAAAAGGGGTATAGATCACCCAACAATCTAAACGCTGCCGAATTTACAGAAAATATTTCCCAGTCAGTTATGCAGGGCAGGGGTAGTGTGAAAGAAAAAAGGGGTAAAGATCACCAACAATCTAAACGCCGCCAAATTTACTGAATATATTTCCCAGTCAGGTATGCAGTGCAGCAGGAACACACCCTCTAAGCCACTTATGAATGACTGGTCTGATAACCATGGAAATGTCCAACCATAATCTAAGAGTTGGATTTACTGATTAAATTTCACCCATAGAAATGCAGTGCAGGCCGCAAATGTACTTTATGGCAAAAAATAAGTGATTTTTGTTTTTTACCAACAATGTCACAGTGGTATTTACTGGTTATATTTCACTGTCAGAAATACAGTGCAGGCTGCAAATGTACTTTATGGCAAAAAATAAGTGATATTTTTCACCAACAATGTCACAGTAGTATTTATTGGCTATATTTCACTGTCAGAAATAAACTGCAGGCCACAAATTCACTTTATGGAAAAAAAATAAGTGTTTTTTTTTTCACCAACAATGTAATAGTTGTATTTACTGGTTATATTTCACTTTCAGAAACACAGTGCAGGCGGCAAACATACTTTTTAACAAAAAAAATTAATTCCCCCCCCCCAGAACCCAGAATCTAACAGATGGATTTACTGAATTGCTTATACTGTCACATGCAGCACAGGGGTACTTTACAGAAAAAAATGTGAATATGTCACCCCCTGGGTCCCTGAACTTACAGAAGGATTAAATACCTATATTATTTTCTCTTCCCCTGGCACATATGCAGTGCAAGTGCACTTAAAAAATGGGTATATGTTGCGCACTGAACTACAAGAACAGGATTAAATTATTGTCCCTGGCACATATGCAGGTGCAAGTGCACTGCACTTGCACAAAATGGCCGCCAACGCCCTCCTAACTAACAGACGGATTAAAACTTATTTTTCTGTGTCACTTGGCTCAGGGCAGGGTACAAAAATAGTGCATTACACCCACAAAAAAAATTGCTGTAGATCGCAGACTTAACACCAAGTTCTTATCAGATTCTTTCCTAATATCTCCCTCACAGCAGCAGCATCCTATCCCTACACTAATAAGAGCTGATGTGACATGCGGCGCTACGTGAATCCTGCTTATATAGAGGCTGGGTCACATGCTGCACTGGCCAATCACAGCCATGCCATTAGTAGGCATGGCTGTTATGGCTTCTAAGGGCACACATATTAAACACTTGTTGATTGGCTGCCCTGCAGCCTTTCAACAAGCTTTATTAAACAGCCGAACACCAAACTCGAACCCGAACTTTTACTGAAGTGTTCGGGTTCGGCTCCAGGTACCAAAAACCCTTAAGTCCGGCTTATAAGCTATCACATATTACCGGTGTCTTTCTAATCATATATTATGCTTTTGATTAAAGCAGTAATATGTATATTAGGTTTCTGAGCAGATCTCGGTGTGGTGAAGCTATAGTACATAGTGATATGATATTGCTAGCACACAGCTCTTGGACAGGGCTCTGCCCTCAGCCTGCTGTATATTTCTGTCATTTAAGGGGAGGGGCAGGGGTGGATTGGCCATAGACCTTACAGAGAAATTCCCCAGTGAGCCGATGCCCAGAGGGCCGCCTGTGCCCTCCTCGCGGCCAGCCAGTGGAACTTTTTGGCTATGTATTTTGTGCTGCTGGGGTAGTATAATGTGCCACAATATGATATTGCTTCCATCAGTTTGGACACAACTACAAAACAGACCACTTTTAGTATTTTCTCAAGTGCCACTTTAGGTTCCCAGTCCGCCCCTGGGGAG
This sequence comes from Bufotes viridis, assembly GCA_033119425.1. Lineage (NCBI taxonomy): Eukaryota > Metazoa > Chordata > Amphibia > Anura > Bufonidae > Bufotes > Bufotes viridis. Next base: position 537,968,252 of record CM065590.1, on the reverse strand, counting down.
GGGGGACTGTGCAGAGCACAGGGGTGTTATAAGGCAATGCTCAAATGATTCAGCCTCGCCTCCTGGTGCTCTGATTACTCATTTGCATATGAATAAAAGTGCAGATTTCTCCGCAGCTATTTATCGTACAGACAAATTTATCGTACAGACAAAAGAAAGGTACAGTTTCAATCATTATGATAAGCCCTACCAGGCAGTATGTCTGGTTTAAAAGGGTTAATCTTAGTGTCAGAACCTCTTTGACTGCTATTCCCCTTGTTTAATTGATACACAATTTCTATTATGCCTTGATTCTCAAATTGGGGTGAATAAGTAGTGTAATTAAACTGTTATTGGGGCGCCCGCCTTGTTAAGTAGATAAGCAATTATATTACGCCTTGATTCTAAAATTGGGATGAATAAGCTTTCTCATACTACTGTTATTGGGGTGTTCACCTTGTTAAATAGATAAGCAGATCTATTATGCCTTAAATCTCAAGTTGGCGTGAATAAGCAGTGTAATATAACTGTTATTGGGGTGTGCCCTTTGTTTAATAGATACAATTCTACCATGCCTTGAGTCTCATATTATTTGGGTGAATAAGAAGTGTAATGTAACTGTTTTTGTAGTATCTTCCTTGTTTTATAGATAAGTAATTTAATTAGGCTTTGATTCTCAAATTTGGGTGAATACGCTATTTTTACTGTTATTGAGAGTGCCCACCTTGTTTAATTGATAAGCAGAATCTGTTACGCATTGATTCTCAAATTGGGGTAAGTAGTGTTTTATATATAAATATATATATATATATATATATATATATATATATATATATATCACAGTCGTGGCCAAAAGTTTTGAGAATGACACAAATATTAGTTTTCACAAAGTTTGCTGCTAAACTGCTTTTAGATCTTTCTTTCTGTGATGTAGTTAAATATAATTACACGCACTTCATACGTTTCAAAGGCTTTTATCGACAATTATATGACATTTATGCAAAGATTTAGTATTTGCAGTGTTGGCCCTTCTTTTTCCGGACCTCTGCAATTCGACTGTGCATGCTGTCAATCAACTTCTGGGCCAATTCCTGATTGATAACAACCCTTTCTTTCATAATCACTTCTTGGAGTTTGTCAGAATTAGTGGGTTTTTAGTGGGATTAAGTTCTCAATGGGATTAAGATCTGGGGAGTTTCCAGGCCATGGACCCAAAATGTCAATGTTTTGGTCCCAGAGCCACTTAGTTATCACTTTTGCCTTATGGCACGGTGCTCTATCGTGCTGGAAAATGCATTGTTCTTCACCAAACTGTTGTTGGATTGTTGGAAGAAGTTGCTGTTGGAGGGTGTTTTGGTACCATTCTTTGTTCATGGCTGTGTTTTTGGGCAAAATTGTGAGTGAGCCCACTCCCTTGGATGAGAAGCAACCTCACACATGAATGGTCTGAGGATGCTTTACTGTTGGCATGACACAGGACTGATGGCAGCGCTCACCTTTTCTTCTCCGGACAAGCCTTTTTCCAGATGCCCCAAACAATCGGAAAGAGGCTTCATCGGAGAATATGACTTTGCCCCAGTCCTCAGCAGTCCATTCACCATAATTTCTGCAGAAGATCAATCTGTCCCTGATGTTTTTTTTTTTCTTTTGGAGAGAAGTGGCTTCTTTGCTGCCCTTCTTGACCAGGCCATCTTCCAAAAGTCTTCGCCTCACTGTGCGTGCAGATGCGCTCACACCTGCCTGCTGCCATTCCTGAGCAAGCTCTGCACTGGTGGCACTCCGATCCCGCAGCTGAATCCTCTTTAGGTGACAATCCTGGCGCTTGCTGGACTTTCTTGGACACTCTGAAGCCTTTTTAACAAGAATTGAACCTCTTTCCTTGAAGTTCTTGATGATCCTATAAATTGTTGATTGAGGTGCAATCTTAGTAGCCACAATATCCTTGACTGTGAAGCCTTTTTTATGCAACATGTTTCTTTGCAGGTCACCATAGTTAACAATGGAAGAATAATGATTTCAAGCATCACCCTCCTTTTAACATGTCAAGTCTGCCATTTTAACCCAATCAGCCTGACATAATGATCTTCAGCCTTGTGCTCGTCAACATTCTCACCTGAGTTAACAAGACGATTACTGAAATGATATCAGCAGGTCCATTAATGACAGCAATGAATTGATGAAAGTTTTTTTTGGGATTAAGTTAATTTTCATGGCAAAGAAGGACTATGCAATTCATCTGATCACTCTTCATAAAATTCTGGAGTATATGCAAATTGCAATTATAAAAACTTAAGCAGCAACTTTTCCAATTTCTAATATTTATGTAATTCTCAAAACTTTTGGCCACGACTCTATATATATATATATATATATATATATATATATACACAGAGAGAGAGAGAGAGAGAGAGAGAGAGAGAGCAGGGGCATATGGTATTAAGTGAGTTGAGTTGAGAACTCCACTGAAAGAAGTGTAGCAAGGGCAGCACATAGGCCCTGGTGCAAGTGTTCAGCTTTGGCCACAAAGCACTGAGGGAAGGGAGGACCAAGGCAGGGGGGCACCTAGACTTTGTGCTGCCTGAGGCAAAAATTGTAACGGCACCCCACCATGCCAAATTCTTGACCTAACCCCCTTCCCTCCAGTCAGAGGAGTAACTTGACCTGCCTGCACTTTCCATAATACCAGTATCTCCTTATGCACCACTAGGGCCCTTTGGCGCCCTCATGGCCTACTTCTGCACCCCCTATAGCTATGCTCCTGTCCCCAGCTGAGGAAGGCTACCTCCAGAGTCAGACCCACAGAAGTCAGACGCCTTAGCCAGACTGAAGGAGACAGATAAAGGAAGTGGAAGACCAAAGCTAGGGCTGCACCTGGAAGAGCTGACATTTAGCTACCCCTCTGAGTTGTGTGCAGACCAAGGGTAGACCTCAAGAGAAGGACAAATGTGATCCAGTGTGTTGAGAAAGTATATGAAGAGCCTATGCAGCGAGCCCACTAGGCATGCCTGGGAGATCCCTTACCCCTCTCGAGGTATCTACGAAATACCGTATGTCTCTTTTAGAGTAAGTAGTCGTGGCGCCAGCTGCAGTTAAGCAGCGGAAGCACAAGGCTCCCTTCTGTAGTGATGTTATGGTACCCAGTGGTAGGAAGGCCAGAGTGGTGTTAAACAGGCCACAATATCCCTGCAGCTGTTGAGTAGCACTTTGTCACGGTGCTCCTACCCTTGGATATGGTTGGAATCCCAGACGTGGTGGTCCGAAGCAGTGCAAAGGGGGGTTGGTAACTTGGATGATGAAAGAACAAAGTTGAGTCCAGACTTGGTTAAATGTTGAACAGTTGCTTTACTTGTAATAAACGGTAATTAATACATTTTTCAGACTTGTCTTGATTTCCAATAGGTTTTAGCAGGCAAATGGCAAGCAACTACTTTCTCTGCACACAAACTCCTCTCTGCTGTATCCTCTCTGTAGCTCTCTTAGCTCAGCTATGTCCATAGTCAGATTCTTACTGTAGATAATCCTAGAAACGTATTGTCCTGGCTGTGAATACCTCATGCTCTTGCTTTAGCCTGGATTTCAGGCAATACAAGCCCAGGAGGGGACATGCAACCAATATCCACAACCTCCAGTGATAAGGTTGGCTAGGAAAAACAGAACCTGTCCAGACAGGACTAGGCCTGCTGCCTTCCTCTTAGCAGTGGTGAGAATGTACTCAAACTTTCCCCAGGAGGGGTAGGCTGGAACTGACCCATGTACCAGCTAAACTCCTCCTTTCCTTCTCCCTCTAGAGGGAGAGAGAGAGAATCAACAATCCTGTCCATTCCCTGTAAGTAGCACTGCCAATTGTCGCTGCCACCTACTGGAGAACCAGGTAAATACATGAACACAACAGTTTCAATGGAAATACACATTATTCAGTGATGATATACCAGACAATAGATGACACAGTCTTAGCACATAGAACGTGGTAGCAAGGTGCAAAAGAGTGGTAATGGCACTCCAGGTCATTATACCTAGTGGAGGTCAGAGTTTTACCTCAGCCTTTGGTGTTTGAGACAGGATATGAGACAGGAGTTAGCCTACGGTGCCTGTTTACAGTCTACATTGAAGTACAAGCTGTAAGAGAAGAGTTGCATTCCTCTATGGACAATGAGGACAATTCTTATTGAAATTGTGAGAAAGCCAGGATAGCAAGACATATTTATAATGGCCATGTAAAACTGTTTATTGATGTATACTCCACACCTGGAAGATAGTCAGCCAGAAGTTACCACAGCCTGAGTGTGATCAAATTCTATACCTCTCCAAGAGCCTGTTACTAGGATTGCAGCCACAGCTAGCTGTGATGTGCTTTGTATGAATTACAATACAGCTACCTCTTCCATGTCAATGAACCTGTACATTTACATCGAGGCAGCTGATTACCAGTAAATATTCCAGTTATTTATACAAATGGACTCCTTTTTATTTATACACCTTCTTTGCACCCAAGGGTGCTGGCATAACAAACCTCTGGGACCCTGCCTTCCCTGCACCTAAGATCCTGTACCATCCAGGGCACCTCAACCAACATCTGGCAGGAGATCCTTCAAAGGAATACAGTGCCTTCTTTCCATCACTGCACGCCGGCACAGGGAACTGCAAAAACATGAGTACCAACTACAACACCCATCATCATTACCCATGCAGCCCTTATTGCTGCACTATTATTCCTTGATATTAGACCCTCGCTAGCGGATCAAAATCAGGGCCTTTTTTACACCTGCTGAAAGAGATGATAAATGAAACTACTATAGAGGGAACGCTCTGCATTCACGTTTCACTGCCATGACTGCTGGAGGGGGAACAGGAGCATCACCAGCTCCATCAGCAGTAACTTGAGTCTCTGATGAGCACATTTCTTCAGGGGCCCATCAATGAAACAAGCCAGCAGCAGGACATGGAGCAGAACCTGAACCAGCAGCCAGTGGTGGTATACTTGGACTGCATCTTGTCACCCCAGATCCAAGATCCCCTGGACTAATGGGCAGGCAAACTTATTGTGGCCGCAACTGGCTGAGTTTACCCGGGGCAAGCTTTCCTTCCCAGCCAATAGTGTGGCATCAGAGTGGGTGTTTAGTGCGGCGGGGGGCATAAATACCCCAAAGAGAACTCACAAAATGTTGAGAGATTAACCTTTATAAACATTAGAGTTGAGCGAACACCTGGATGTTCGGGTTCGAGAAGTTCGGCTGAACTTCCCGAAAATGTTCGGGTTCGGGATCCGAACTCACCCCGAACCCGAACCCCATTGAAGTCAATGGGGACCCGAACTTCTGGGCAATAAAAAGGCTGTAAAATAGCCCAGGAAAGGGCTAGAGGGCTGCAAAAGGCAGAAAAATGTAGGTAAATGCCCTGCAAACATATGTGAATAGGGAAATGATTTAAAATAAAATAAAATACAGAAAAATAATAAATAAACATTCTAATCTTGAGCCCAAGTGAGTGACAGCAGCACCTGTCACCCAGCAAACAGAGGATGTGGCAGCAACGCCACCACATCTGTCATTGTCACCAAGCATCTCCACCAAATCCCATGGAAGTGTTCAGCTATCAGCTGTAGTAAGTTTAGCTGAATTAAATTCAACTTAGAGCTGGGTTCCTAATGGTTGTATTGCTAGAAATTCTAGCAATACAACCATTAGAACCCAGCTCTAAGTTGAATTCTAATGCGATTAATATAACCTGTATTAATCGCATTGGGATTACAACTTAGATCTGTTCCTAATGGTTGTATTGCTAGAATATAACGAAGATTGAGAATATAGCGCTATATTCGCAATCTTCGTTATATTCTAGCAATACAACCACTAGTAACAGATCTAAATTGTAATCCCAATGCAATTAATACAGGTTATATTAATCGCATTGCAATTACAACTACTAACGCTGCAGCTTCAGAATGAATCTAAGATGGATGCCGTCCTTGCTTTTTGATAGGAGGTGGGAGGGTCTGGGAGGGAGACTGATGTACTAGCCCTAAAAAGGGCTTTTTGGGGTGCTGTCAGGACGCTGTCCTTACAGCAGAGATCTGATGAGTCTTTAAGGACTGGAGTGGATACTGAATACACTAGCCTAGCTATCGATTTCCCTAGTAAATCAGCAGCAACTACACTCTCCCTCCTCTCACTGAGACTGCAGCTTCCAAATGAACCTAAAATGGATGCTGTCCAGGAGATGGGAGGGTCTGGGAGGGAGGGTATGCTAATTGGCTGTAATGTGTCTGCTGACTGTGAGGTACAGGGTCAAAGTTTACTCAATGATAGGGGGTGGACCTAACATCGCATATGTTCTCCCGCCGCGACAAACGCGCACAAGCTATGTTTGTCGGGAACTATTCGCCGGTGAATAGTTTGGGACATCTTATTTACGAATTCAGCTTAGAGATGGGTTCCTAATGGTTGTATTGCTAGAATATAACGAAGATTGAGAATTTAGCGCTATATTCTCAATCTTCGTTATATTCTAGCAATACAACAACCATTAGGAACTCAGATCTAAGTTTAATTCTCAATGCGATTAATATAACCTGCATTAATCGCATTGCAAATTCAACTTAGAGCTGAGTTCCTAATGGTTGTTGTATTGCTAGAATATATGTTATATTCTAGCAATACAACCATTAGGAACTCAGCTCTAAGTTGTAATCACAATGCGAATAATACTTATAATTATTAATCGCTCTGTGAATCCATTTGATGCCTCTATTTGATTGTATATGATGGTTGACTATGACTACGACCAACGTTCTGCTGCCTCCAAAGCAAGATATCTGAAACCCCCAGGTGCCATTTGGGCGGTTTTGATAAAAAAAGCATCTGCGTTTTTATAATTTTTTCATTTGTTATTTTATTTTTTTGTGTATGTTGCCACATTTGGTTGCATATTTACATTTGGTATAGGCAAATATGCAAGAATGGGCTTGCCGTAATGAAGTGTGGGATTTGAATCAGAGAAAGGAAGACAAACAAAAGGCAGGTGCCTGTAGGTGAGCTGACCCTGTAAAAGATTGTAGGTGAGGGCCTGCTGGTGAGCTGACCCTCTAAAAGGTCGTAGGTTAGGGCCTGCAGGTGAGCTGACCATATAAAACATTATATGTGATGGCCTGCAGCTGAGCTGACCCTATAAACGATTGTAGGTGAGGGCCTGCTGGTGAGCTGACCCTCTAAAAGGTTGCAGGTGAGGGCCTGCAGGTGAGCTGACCCTGTAAAACATTATAAGCGAGGGCCTGCAGGTGAGCTGACCCTCTAAAAAATTATATGCAAGGGCCTGCAGGTGAGCTGACCCTGTAAAACATTATATGTGAGGGCCTAAGGGTGAGCTGACCCTGTAAAACATTATAGGTGAGGGCCTTGGCTACTGAGACTGGACTTGGTGGAAGACAGGGTGGTGATTAATTGACTGGAAGTATTATCTGCTGCAATCCAACCGACCACCTGGTCGCACTGGTCTGACTTTAAGAGTGGTGTCCCTGCTGCCCTGCAAACTGGGAAATAAAGCTAGGTATAGTGGATGATTGTTTTTCTTGTGCTCTGGCAGTAGTCACAGTTTCAACGCACCCAGGGCCACAGCTCTGTGTGCACCATCAGCATCACGGCCACTTCCCCGTCCCTTACTGCTCTCCTTCTTCATATTAAAAGTTATATATTTTTAAAAGAATGTCACACATACAGTAGTGTACAGTAGCGTAGGATTTCAAAGTGTATGCGCAAAAAAATAAAAAAATGTATTTGGGATGCGGAAACATCACACAGGAGATATCCCGCAGATAATGCCAATGCTGTCACCAGCAGCTAATAAAAAATGACAGGGAATGTCACAGGTATTTGGGATGAGGAAATGTTATATAGGAGAGGTACCACCAGTAATGTCACTGTCTGCAGCGTCTACGGAAAAAGTACACTGTATGTCACAGATACATTTTTTAAGCGCACGTGTTACACTGGAGATGTGGCACTGGTAATGTCACTGTCAGAAACGGACACCATATATTGAAAAAGTACACTGTATGTCACAGATAAAGTTTTTTTAGCGCATACTTTACACTGGAGATGTTGCGCAACTAATGTCACTGTCTGCAGCATACACCGTATACCCATAAAGTACACTGAATGTCACAGATACTTTTTAGATTTGCACACTTTACACTGGAGATTTTGCGCAGCTAATGTCACTGTCCGCAGCAGACAACGTCTACGGAAAAAGAACACTGGATGTCACAGATATTTTTTTGATGAGCACACTTTACACTGGAGATGTTGCGCATCTAATTTCACTGTCCGCAACGGACACTGTCTACGGAAAAAGTACACTGGATGTCACAGATATTTTTTGGATGCAGGTACTTTACACTGCAGATGTGTCACTGTCCGTAGCAGCCTAACTATTGCACGCTATTTAGCGCACAATGAGCTAAAAATAGATATTGCTGCCACACACAATAGTCCTTAAAAGGACTTTTGGGACTCTGAAAAGTTTTTCTAATAAAAATATTCCTAGATCACTCCCTATACTTTCTGTCCTTTCTTCAGCACAGCTCTCCTTCACTAAGACTGAGCCAAACACGCATCATCGGGTGCTATATAGCACCCGATGACGCACTCCGGCCAGCCAATCACTGTAATGCCAGCAACCAACATGGCTACGGCATTACAGTGAGGGTAGTACTTACCTGCACGTTTATTGGCTGCGTTGCCAATACAGGATAAGTAGCGCAGGTAATGTCACTGCTGTCACCAGCAGCCAAACAATTGTACGTAAATTAGCGCACGTTGCGCTAATATATTTCACAGCCAGATAAAACAACAGTCCTTACAAAGACTGTTGGGTCTCTAACACCTTTCAACACTCAAAACTCCCTAAAATAAAAACATAATTCCTATCCCTACACTATCTGTCCCTTCTGCTGCAGCTTGCCCAGACTAAGTGTCATATAGCACCACATGTAATCGGGTGCTATATGACGCGTTCTGGCCAGCCAATTACTGTAATGCCAGTAACCAACATGGCTACGGCATAACAGTGAGGGCAGTGCTTAACTGTACGTTTATTGGCTGCGTAGCAGCCGAGAATCATGCGGGAAGGAGACTCAAGCATTGCAATCGAACACATGCGGTATTCGGCCGAATATCGCCATGTGCCAACCATTGTTCGGCTGAGCATGCTCGCTCATCACTACTACTTACATTATATCATAGGCAGAGTCTACTCTGCTTTTTCCTTTGTGGCAGAATATTGTATATATTAGGGAATTTGTTTTCATGCAATTTCTAGTGGGGGAACTATAGAAATGATCCCCCACCCCCAACATTTAGTTATTTCTTTTTTTTTGAGAGGCATTATTAGCATGATGCAGGCAGCAGCAGCAGCCATACAGAACGTGAAATTAGGCTGGCAGACAGCAACAGTGGAAAGATGTGGAATCGCCAGCAAGGCAAGGACTATACATTACATAGGAATCAGGCAGAGGCGTATTTCAGGCGCAAATTGCGGTGCAATGGCTAGTTGCGCCGCAATCTACGACTTTTCCCCACTCCCACCAGGTCTAAAAAAGTGGGCACGGTGTGGGCGGGGAAGGGGACGGGTCAAAGGTTGTCTAGGAAGTTGTCTTAAATTTAGAAGCGGCAGTGGATTTTCAGAAGTTCTGAAGATGCCGGTGTTCTGCCGAAAGTCTATAGTTTGCCAAAAGTCTATAGCAGAAGTCATGTGGTGCGCTGCGCAAGCGCACAAGCGACGCATCGGGCTCGGCCTCGCTGTGCTCAGAATTTAGCAAAACTAGCTCTATGCAGCCATTGATAGTAAAGAAGGAAATGGATTATAAAGAACCATTCATTTCCTTCTTTACTATCAATGGTGGCATAGAGTTAGTTTTACTAAATGCCGAGCGCACTGAGGCCGAGCCCGATGCGTGGCGAGCGGAGCGAGCCCGTGAGCATACAAATTAATGTAGATGCTGTATTTTATTGGAGATGACTGTCACTTTAAGACGTCTCTATACACATAATTCTGCACACGCGCGGTGCGCGAAGTACTTCGATGGAGGCTGCAGGGATTATTTGTGGAAGTGCGCTTGTGCGCTTGCGCAGCGCACCACGTGACTTCCGCTATAGACTTTCGGCAATCTATAGAGATCTGGCAGAACACCGGCGCCTCTTCATAACTCCGGCGGATCCACCCCTAGTGCAGGGGTTAATGCCGGTCTTAATAAATGTGCCCTTATGTTTATAAATAGAAAACTAAAGGGGGCAATAAATAACAAAAAAAACAAACATTTAAATTGCTAAAACAGTAAGGTGGCGAAGAAGCACTAAAAACTATAAGAAAAAAAACAATATGTGAAAGACAAATAAATAGAGGCTCATTGCTAAAGGGACCATTACTATCCCGAAAATGTTCTTCAATTATATAAATGATTTAAAATGTAATCCTCAGAGTGTTGGCCATTAAAAGAGTGATGAGGGAGTAGTTATAGAGAGAAAATTTGAGAAAGCAAACTAATTGAATATTTTTTTTTTTTTTTTGTGGCTTCACCGATTTTCCTGTGGAAAATGAAATGTCCGATGAAATGTGGAGTGTCAAAATAAACTCCCCATTAAATGTGGCCTGTGTGACCCAGGAAGAAGTGTAGCAGTGGCTTAAAAAATTAAAACAGACAAATCACCTTGTCCAGATGGCAAACACCCAAGGATTCTGAGAGATAAATAATAGATGGACCCGTATTATCATTTTATTAGAAGTTACAGTAGATTTCCTACCTATATATTCCAATGCCGTACCAATAATGTCACGCAATTCATATATTTTCTCATACAGTATCCAAGAAACCCTGTAGTTCCTATATATACCATGCAGTTTCTATATATTCCCACACAGTATCCATGATGCCATGTAGTTCGTATATACTGTATATCCCATATAGTATACATTATGCCATGCACTTCTAATATATTCCCATGCAGTATCTATAATACTATGCAGTTCCTACATATTCCAGTACAGTATCCTCGATGCCATGCAGTTCCTTTATATCCCCCTGATAACATGTAGTTCCTATATATGCCCATACAGTGTATTACCATACATTATTCATGATGCCATGCAGTATCCATGATGCTATGCAATTCCTATATATTGCTAAACCTGAAAACTTTCAGGCCAATTAGAGCACTTTTGATTTGAGTAGAACTGATTCAGGGATGAATTTGAAAAATGTTATGAATTAGAAACAAAATGAATCTCAAGAAGTTTGCTCATCTCATATCAGAAACAACTAATATGCTTTTAAGTTCATCATATGACAATAGCTGTTTCCAGTTTATTTCTAGTGATGAGCGGCAGGGGCAATATTCGAATTCGCGATATTTCCAGAATATTTGGGCGAATATTCGCCATATATATTCGAAAATTCGCGAATTCGTAATCTCCAGTCATGATTTTCTTGATTGCGAAAATTCGCATAAAATTATCATAAAATTAGCATAAAAATTCACATAAACCGGCATTTGTTAATTTGATGCAAATTTTTTATGAAAATTTTCGCAATCAAGAATGCTATTATTTTCTTGATTGCGAAAATTTGCATATGAAATATTTACATATGAACATTTTGCATATGAAAAATTCGCATAAAAATTCGCATAAACTGGAATAAAAAAAAGAATATTCGCAATTGCGAAAATATTTCGCGATATTCTAAATATTCTCGAAGTGCCGATATTTGCGATTAAAATTCGCAATTCGAAAATTCGTGATCAACACTATTTATTTCCTGAAGTTAGGAAATTGTTCTTTTTAAAACTCAGTGTGGGAGATTATTCAAACTAATGTAAAGTAGAAATGACTTAGTTGCCCATAGCAACCAATCATATTCCACCGTGAAAAATGAAAGGTTGAATCCTAATTGGTTTGATAAATGACCCCATTTGTTTTTGTTTAGGATTATATTGTGGTCAGTGTTACTAAGAGTCAATAAGAGTGATAGTCTCAACAAATTCTGCATCAATTTAGGTAGGATCAGGGCCGGATTAACATAGGGGCGGATGGAGCTGCTGCTCCAGGCCCCTGTGTGAAGATAGGCCCAGCCCCAGCCGCCCAGAAAAAAACTTTCTTTTAATTTTATATAACGCGCTTTAAGCACCAGCCTGCCGCGGGTGGGTCGGCGTGTGCCTCATATCCATCCCCGCTGCGCCATAATCATTATTAGTAATTATTCACTCTCCTGGGCTGGCTGCGCTGCACACAGCCCAGCCCGGGTCACATGATAATTGGGGGCGTGGCCGGCGAGACGTGTGGCGCCGCAGGGACTGTCTCTCACAGCAGCAGCCTCAGCCAGAGAGAGGCCCACGTGACTGCCTGCTGCTGCGTGTCGGAGTCCTGACTGAGGAGGAGCTGAGACTGTGAGTGTGACTTGCTTACCCTCACAGAAACTGAGTCGCTTGGAGCAGGTGGGGGGGTGCCGTGTTGGGGGGTTTAAATCAAGCATGACATGAATGATGTTGGAGGTGGGTCATATTGGCTGACATGCTGGACATGATGGGGGGTGATATTGGCTGTCATGCTGGACATGATGGGGGGGTGATATTGGCTGACATGCTGGACATGATGGGGGTGGGGTGGTGATATTGGCTGACATGCTGGACATGATGGGGGTGGGGTGGTGATATTCGCTGACATGATGGGGGGTGATATTGACTGACATGCTGGACATGATGGGGGTGGGGTGGTGATATTCGCTGACATGCTGGACATGATGGGGGTGGGGTAGTGATATTGGCTGACATGCTGGACATGATGGGGGTGGGGTGGTGATATTCGCTGACATGATGGGGGGTGATATTGACTGACATGCTGGACATGATGGGGGTGGGGTGGTGATATTCGCTGACATGCTGGACATGATGGGCGGTGATATTGGCTGACATGCTGGACATGATGGGGGTGGGGTGGTGATATTCGCTGACATGCTGGACATGATGGGGGGTGGTGATATTGGCTGACATGCTGGACATGATGGGGGTGGGGTGGTGATATTGGCTGACATGCTGGACATGATGGGGGGTGGGGTGGTGATATTCGCTGACATGATGGGGGGTGATATTGACTGACATGCTGGACATGATGGGGGTGGGGTGGTGATATTCGCTGACATGCTGGACATGATGGGGGTGGGTAGTGATATTGGCTGACATGCTGGACATGATGGGGGTGGGGTGGTGATATTGGCTGACATGCTGGACATGATGGGGGTGGGGTGGTGATATTCGCTGACATGATGGGGGTGATATTGACTGACATGCTGGACATGATGGGGGTGGGGTGGTGATATTGGCTGACATGCTGGACATGATGGGGGTGGGGTAGTGATATTGGCTGACATGCTGGACATGATGGGGGGTGGGGTGGTGATATTCGCTGACATGATGGGGGTGATATTGACTGACATGCTGGACATGATGGGGGTGGGGTGGTGATATTGGCTGACATGCTGGACATGATGGGCGGTGATATTGGCTGACATGCTGGACATGATGGGGGTGGGGTGGTGATATTCGCTGACATGCTGGACATGATGGGGTGGGGTGATATTGGCTGACATGCTGGACATGATGGGGGTGGGGTGGTGATATTGGCTGACATGCTGGACATGATGGGGGTGGGGTGGTGATATTCGCTGACATGATGGGGGGTGATATTGACTGACATGCTGGACATGATGGGGGTGGGGTGGTGATATTCGCTGACATGCTGGACATGATGGGGGTGGGGTAGTGATATTGGCTGACATGCTGGACATGATGGGGGTGGGGTGGTGATATTCGCTGACATGATGGGGGGTGATATTGACTGACATGCTGGACATAATGGGGGTGGGGTGGTGATATTGGCTGACATGCTGGACATGATGGGGGGTGATATTGGCTGACATGCTGGACATGATGGGGGTGGGGTGGTGATATTCGCTGACATGCTGGACATGATGGGGGTGGGGTAGTGATATTGGCTGACATGCTGGACATGATGGGGGTGGGGTGGTGATATTCGCTGACATGATGGGGGGTGATATTGACTGACATGCTGGACATGATGGGTGGGTGTGATATTGGCTGACATGCTGGACATGATGGGGGTGGGGTAGTGATATTGGCTGACATGCTGGACATGATGGGGGTGGGGTGGTGATATTCGCTGACATGATGGGGGGGTGATATTGACTGACATGCTGGACATGATGGGGGTGGGGTGGTGATATTCGCTGACATGCTGGACATGATGGGGGTGATATTGGCTGACATGCTGGACATGATGGGGGGTGGGGTGGTGATATTCGCTGACATGCTGGACATGATGGGGGGTGATATTGGCTGACATGCTGGACATGATGGGGGTGGGGTGGTGATATTGGCTGACATGCTGGACATGATGGGGGTGGGGTGGTGATATTCGCTGACATGCTGGACATGATGGGGGTGGGGTAGTGATATTGGCTGACATGCTGGACATGATGGGGGTGGGGTGGTGATATTCGCTGACATGATGGGGGGTGATATTGACTGACATGCTGGACATGATGGGGGGGGTGATATTGACTGACATGCTGGACATGATGGGGGTGGGGTAGTGATATTGGCTGACATGCTGGACATGATGGGGGTGGGGTGGTGATATTCGCTGACATGATGGGGGTGATATTGACTGACATGCTGGACATGATGGGGGTGGGGTGGTGATATTCGCTGACATGCTGGACATGATGGGGGAGGTGATATTGGCTGACATGCTGGACATGATGGGGGTGGGGTGGTGATATTCGCTGACATGCTGGACATGATGGGGGGGTGATATTGGCTGACATGCTGGACATGATGGGGGTGGGGTGGTGATATTGGCTGACATGCTGGACATGATGGGGGTGGGGTGGTGATATTCGCTGGACATGATGGGGGTGATATTGACTGACATGCTGGACATGATGGGGGTGGGGTGGTGATATTCGCTGACATGCTGGACATGATGGGGGTGGGGTAGTGATATTGGCTGACATGCTGGACATGATGGGGGTGGGGTGGTGATATTCGCTGACATGATGGGGGGGTGATATTGACTGACATGCTGGACATAATGGGGGTGGGGTGGTGATATTGGCTGACATGCTGGACATGATGGGGGGTGATATTGGCTGACATGCTGGACATGATGGGGGTGGGGTGGTGATATTGGCTGACATGCTGGACATGATGGGGGTGGGGTGGTGATATTCGCTGACATGATGGGGGGTGATATTGACTGACATGCTGGACATGATGGGGGTGGTGATATTGACTGACATGCTGGACATGATGGGGGTGGGGTAGTGATATTGGCTGACATGCTGGACATGATGGGGGTGGGGTGGTGATATTCGCTGACATGATGGGGCGGTGATATTGACTGACATGCTGGACATGATGGGGGGGTGATATTGACTGACATGCTGGACATGATGGGGGTGGGGTGGTGATATTCGCTGACATGCTGGACATGATGGGGTGGGGTGATATTGGCTGACATGCTGGACATGATGGGGGTGGGGTGGTGATATTCGCTGACATGATGGGGGGTGATATTGACTGACATGCTGGACATGATGGGGGGTGATATTGACTGACATGCTGGACATGATGGGGGTGGGGTGGTGATATTGGCTGACATGCTGGACATGATGGGGGTGATATTGGCTGACATGCTGGACATGATGGGGGTGGGGTGGTGATATTCGCTGACATGCTGGACATGATGGGGTGGTGATATTGGCTGACATGCTGGACATGATGGGGGTGGGGTGGTGATATTGGCTGACATGCTGGACATGATGGGGGTGGGGTGGTGATATTCGCTGACATGATGGGGGGGTGATATTGACTGACATGCTGGACATGATGGGGGTGGGGTGGTGATATTGGCTGACATGCTGGACATGATGGGCGGTGATATTGGCTGACATGCTGGACATGATGGGGTGATATTGGCTGGACATGTGGGCGTGAGTGGTGATATTGCTGACATGCTGGGACATGATGGGTGGTGGATATTGATCATGCTGGACATGATGGGGGTGGGGTGGTGATATTACGCTGGACATGATGGGGGGTGATATTGACTGACATGCTGGACATGATGGGGGTGGGGTGGTGATATTGGCTGACATGCTGGACATGATGGGCGGTGATATTGGCTGACATGCTGGACATGATGGGGGGTGGGGTGGTGATATTGACTGACATGCTGGACATGATGGGGGGTGGGGTGGTGATATTCGCTGACATAAAAAAAAGGCCCATCAAAATCTTCAGCACCAGGCCCATGATGCTCTTAATCCGGCTCTGGGTAGGATTGTCCACAAGTAGGTCCAAAAATCCATTCAGTTCAGTGCAGATCAGACATAGAGGAATGTGTTGCTGTGGTTTTACAAACCTACAGTCCTCTCTATTGTCAAGGAATGTTTCCTAACTAAATGTGTGAGATTCCCAACTACTGGAACTGACTGTGGAATGGATTGTTTTTCTACTTCACTTATTCATTGTTTTTTGAGGTAATCCTTTGGAGGGAATCTTGTCCTAACTGGAACCCTGGGCAATTGTCCAGTTAATTAACCTTGAAACCCACCCTGAATATAGATGGTTAGTAATGAAGCTTAAGTAGGCTGTGATGCTGATTTGGAATGAGGAGGTCTGGGGTGTGCTACAGAATCATTCCCCACACTGTTAAATCAAAGGGTGGAATACAAACAAGAGAATACTTGATGTAGCAGAATTTGGTAAGACACAAATTCTACTGCTCAGTTTTGGTGTTAATATGCCCCTTTAGGCTTTTATTTCTGTTCTTAGCTAAAAGAAGTAGGACCTTATGTAAATTTGTGCTACTATAGTCCACCGGCTCCAATACTGTGCAGAGACATTGAAGTATTTTCAAAAGTGAGTACTATAGTACCTCATGAAATTAGAAAAAACAACAAATATATAACAGGTTGAACATTGAGAAAATTAATTGCAGGGGCAAAGCAATATGACTTACAATCATGTTCCATTTTTCATTTAAATTACTACAGTACTTGCCAATGAATGTATCACCACCATTGCATAGAAAATAAATTTAAAGGACAAGAGAAGGGAAGAAGACAGATTGCACCATGCAGTCAACCAGAGACTAAAAATGACATAAATAATATGAGACGTAGGTCACATATCAGAATGGACTTTAATTTTAGCCAAGAAGCAGGTTGCAAAATGTGAAGGAGTTCTGACCAGAGAAGCCATTTTTAAATATAAATACTATGCTTTATCTGAGCAGTTCATATTTTAGACCATATACAAATGTTTTTCCCTAGCCTCATATTGGAAATGATATGGAAATATTCATACTGCAATTGTAGCAAAGTAGATATTTTCTCACCTGCTTTTAACAGGGCTTTCATATTCGAACTGTGAGCAGGCCACTGTGGTTAGAGGAGATATACAAAGCCAAAACGGAATACAATCTGAAATGATAGGTTATAAAGTGTGACATTAAAATGCAATGATCGCAAAAAAGGGTTAATTTAAAAGAGTAATTTGGGACTATAGATGAGTGAGCCAGTGCATTATGAATTTCAAAAAATGTCATCCAGCAGATGAAACAGAAGCTTTTAAGGTTTGTTTCGGATGAATCCAGTGCCATCTTTTGGCACAAGTCGTGTAGAGAAACACAAGGGAGGAAAAAGAAAGATGATCACATGACCCTAAGAGCAAGTGGGGGGAGGGCTAGCCTTGATTGGCTAACAGGCCAAGAGGCAGCCAGGATGAGCCAATCAGTGCAGCAGTAAGCAAGAAGATGCCCTAGTAGAACAAGCACAATGTCATTCTGTGTGGATGGATGAGTGTAGCGGTGTCTGACATTAGTGATGAACGGCAGGGGCAATATTCGAATTTGTGATTATATTCTTGAAAATAGGTTTGTTTCTGACAGATACCAAAGGTGTCTCTTAGCAACTGTGAGAGCACTTTTTTTACGTCTGCATCCGGGTAAGTGCTCAGAAGCTGTAGCATATCCAAATCATTCTTTGGAGCCCATCGACTTACAATTGCCTCTTGCCATAAGCGAACATATATGAGGCTGACAAAATGTGCAACCCGTTTCATTCCTTTCAATTCTCGTTGAGGACTATTCAACTGTTTAGTGAAGAAGACAATGTTAAGTGTATATATTGCCTTTGCCATCCACTTTGCTTGATGCAGAGCCCCTGGGATCCTGAAACTGAAGTAGTTTTTAGACCAACCTCCTAGGTACAGGAGTGAGAGTTGTAATTAAAGTGATCATGTGTGCAACCCCTAAATATTATCCAATCTTCTTGAAATTTGGCATATACATCTTTTATATCACTGAGACTCGGGGCGTAAGCAAAGTCATATAAAAACCCCTTTTGGAAAAATGAAACACCATAATGGGTAACTTCACATTTTAGCAGGTCTGACTTAATATTACTGATTGGTGCACTAAGTATTGTTGTGAACATCACAGCACTATGTCTGTATCATGTATGTATGGACAGCAGAACCTATCACCCTGCACTGGAAGCTATCAGCTACACTATATCACTATCTAACCTACACAGACTATCTCACACTAACTATATATGCTAACTATGTAATGTGACAGCAAAACACAGAGCACAGCAATAACACTGCTGTCTCTCTCATAACTGTAGAAAAATGCAGAAAATGGCTGCTGGAAAGGTTCTTATATAGTAAAGGGGTAGGCAACTTTCCTATTGGTTGCTAGGGATGTTGCTAAGCTCAGACATTGCTGCCTTCTCATTGGCCCACAAGCAAGAAGTAGGGAGGAATCATGTGTTCAGATGGAAATGATGAATATTCGAAAATACGAATATGTAGCACTATATTCTAATCTAAATATTCGTGATTTTTCAAAGTGCCGATATTCGCGATAAATATTTGAATATTCATGCCCAACACTATCTGACATTAAACGATCTTAGGGACAGCGTAAAATTACAATAAGGCTTGTATTCTATTGTGAGAGACAGTGAAGAGAAAGACGAGAAATAAGAAGAATTGTGTGGAATAAGAAAAAGCTGAGAAAGTGGTCAGCCAGGGATTAAGAAGTGAGAAGCTGAGGCTTGGTGTGCTTGGCAGTGCCTTCTAGCTGCAATAATTGCCTTGTAACACAGCTTCAGAACCTCAAAAGCAGCTAACTGCTAGGAAAAGTTGTTTCAAGGGGACTAACACCTGGACTGAGGCAGGCCGTAGGGGGATCCATGGAAAAACTCCCATGGAAAATTACGTAGTTGACGCAGAGTCGGGTTTTAATCCATAAAGGGCATAAATCGCCTAACATTCCAAAATTGTTTGGAATAACGTGCTTTAAAACATCCAGTGTGTGTATACAATCAGGTATGATGTTGTATCGATCAGGTAGTGTAAGGGTTACACCCGCTTCACAGTGACAGACCAAACTCTGACAGGCCAAACTCCCCGTTTAATGCACCGCAAACAACCACAAACATCCCATTTGCACAACCGCAAACTCTCCATTTGCACAAGGTTGGATACCAAGCTAGCCATGTCCCGTTCCTTGTCCTTACTGACATCATTGAAGGTCTCTTCCTCCACCCAGCCACGTACAACACCAAGGGTCCCCGAAAGGTGACAACCAGCCCCCTGGGACACCTGCTGTGGTTGGTCTTCCACCTCCTCAAAGCCACCTTCCTCCTCTGACTCCTCTTTTTCAGACTCCTCGCTCTGGGTTGCCGCAGGTCCAGCAATCAACGACGACAAGGCTGCTTCTGGTGGTGATGGTGACCACAACTCTTCCTCTTCATGCTCATCTACGGCCTGATCCAGCACTCTTCGCAGGGCACGCTCCAGAAACAATGCATATGGGATGAGGTTGATGATGTTGCCTTGGGTTTGACTTACCAGATTTGTCACCTCCGCAAAAGAACACATGAGCCTACGGCCATTGTGCATGAGCATTCAGTAATGCAGCCAAAAAATACCAAGCTCCGCAGAGGCTGTCCTCTTTTATTTAAATTTAAAAAATCTGTTCTTACTAGTTTAATCTCTGTTTTGTCCCCCTATCAGGGGCCGGTGTATGGAATAGATTTTAGGAACCGGGAGATGGAAAAAGTGGTTGGTCGGTCCTCTTCCTTCCAATTTGGGGCACTGCGCGTGCGCCTTGCAATGTACTGTGCCACCCTATATGAGTGGTGTGTTTAGTAGTACTATTCATATCAGTTTAATCCCTGTTACGTCCCCTATTAGGGGACATGTATCGAATAGATTTTAGGAACCGGGAGATGGAAAAAATGGTTGGTCGGTCCTCTTACTTCCAATTTGGGGCACTTCGCGTGCACCGTGCAGTGTACTGTGCCACCAATACAAATAGTGTGAACTACTATTCTTACCATTTTAATCTTTGTTAAGTCCCCTATCAGGGGATGTGTATTGAATTGAATCCTTGCATTGGGAGAAAAAAGCTTGTTCTGTCCGCTTCCCATTTAATTTTGGGCATTTGCAATGGAATTTGCCACCAATGCAACTAGTGTTAACTAAGTACTATTCCTATCAATTTAATCTCTGTTTTGTCCCTTATCAGGGCAAGGGACATTGTAGTGAATAGATTTTTAGAACTGGGAGATGGAAAAAGACCCATGCTCGGTCCACTTTGTTTGAATTTTAGGTCACTGCGCATGCGCCAGGCAATGTACTGTGACACCCTATATGAGTGGTGGGCAGTGGGCACAGTACAGTCTGTGGGCCTGACAGACACTGGCAGGCAACTGCAATTATATTAAAGGGTAAAAATAGAATTACTTTTTTATCTGCAAGGTACTGTGCCACCCAATATGAGTGGTGTGCACACAGTACAGTCTGTGGGCCTGCAGCCTCTCACACACAGGCAGGCAATTGCAATATATATATATATATATATATATATATATATATATATAGAAACAAAGAAGATAGTGAACCGCACTGCTTGTAAGTCGCTTGGTGTGCCCGTGGTGCAGAGAGGGACTTCTACTCTCCGTATATATAAAAATAAAAGCCAAATCCACGGCACCACCTTCTGTAAACTGTGTCTTTATTTCACCAAGGGCAACGTTTCGGTTTTCCCAATGAAACCGTCCTCCAGCCAGTGATATACATATACATATATATATATATGTTTGTATAAATATAAGCAGACTGATGTACCAACCCTAAAAAGGGCTTTTTGGGGTGCTGTCAGGACGCTGTCCTTACAGCAGATGGCCCCTTTCACACGAGCGAGTTCTCCGCGTGGATACAATGCGTGACATGAACGCAAAGCATCCGCACTGAATCCTGACCCATTCATTTCAATGGGTCTGTGTACATGAGCGTTTTTTTTTTTCACGCATCACGTGTGCGTTACGTGAAAATCGCAGCATGCTCTATATTCTGCGTTTTTCATGCAAGTGCGGGTGCGTTGCGTTTTTCACTGATGGTTGCTAAGAAATGTTGTTTGTAAAACTTCATTTTTTATCACGCGCGTGAAAAACGCATCAAAACGCATTGAACCGCGCAGAAAAAACTGAACAACTGAATGCAATTGCAGGCAAAACTGAATGGCTTTGCCTGTGAAAATGCACAGTTTTCACTGAACACATCCCCAACGCATCCAGACCTAAGGCCCCATTCACACATCCGCAATTTTTGTCCGTAGAATTATGGAATGGATGCGGACCCATTCATTGTGAATTGGGCCGTACGTGATGTGGAAAGCAAACTATGTGCTCTCCGCTTCCGCATCTGCGGAGCCGCGGGCCCGAATTTCTGGGTTTCGGCCCTGAAACATCCGGCCGCGGCTCCGCAAAAGATAGAGCACGTCTTATTCTTGTCCGCAGCCTGAGGACAAGAATAGGCATCTCTATGGGGAGTGCCGGCATGGCGTGTTGCGGATCCGCAACACACTACGGACGTGTGAATGGGGCCATATCCGGACACGCTCGTGTAAAAGAGGCCGATGAGTCTTTGAGGACTGGAGTGGACACAGAATACTGGCCTAGCTAACGCTTTCCCTATTAATTCAGCATCAGCACTCTCCCTGCTCTAACACTGCAGCTTCAGAATGAATCTAAGATGGATGCTGTCCTTGCTTTTTGATAGGAGGTGGGAGGGTCTGGGAGGGAGGGTGGGTATGCTGATTGGATGGAATGTGTCTGCTGACTGTGATGTACAGGGTCAAAGTTTGCTCAATGATAAAGTATAGGGGCTAATTGAACATCGCATATGTTCGCCCGCAGCAGCGAACGCGAACATGTGATGTTCGCCGGGAACTGTTCGCTGGCGAATAGTTCGGGACATCTCTAATCTCAGTTAATTTTTTTTTTTTTTTTGGGAAAATATCATATACATGTGTCTTACAATACAGAGGATAGCAGTTTACATCTCTGACTGATAGTGAAAAATTTGGCTGAAATCAATGTCGGTGCATCTCCATACAGTTAAAATTTGTTAATATTTTATTTTTTGGGGTTTGGGAAAATAGCAAAAATGTGTGTCTTACAATACAGAGGGTAGCGGTTTATATCTTTGAGTGATAACTGATATCTGTGTTGGTACATTTCCAAACAATTCAAGTGTTTGTTTGTTTGGGGTAAGAAGTAATCTCATAGTAAGTTGACAGCTTGTGTTTTACACTACAGAAAGGTTTTTTCCTGACTCTGCATAAAAGACATTAGTCAAAATCTGTTAGTGGTGCCGATACTGAATTATTTCCAAAGTCAATTGTCAGTAGCAGTGTCTTCAACGTGTTTGTGTAAAGGGAAGGACATTTTATTGCACCTCCCTTTCTTCCAGAAAACTGAAAAACAGTTTTTAGTATTTAGGCCCAAAATTGTCAGGAATACGGAAGGGTTCCAAACGAAAGACCCAGAGCAAGAATGTGGGTAGTAGCAGCACCAGTTGACCAAAAGTAGTAGTAGTAGTAGTAGCAGTAGTAGTATTAGTAGTAGGATGTAGTTGTCACTGCTGGCTTTGGAAGGGACAATCTTATCATTGAGAACAAAGAGGATGAGATTTTGGTTAAGATGGCTCACTCGTGTTCTCAGTCGCAGCATGATGACGTGGAAGTGACTCCTGAGTCTGACACCGTGCCGTGGAGCCAGGTAGTCATAGGATTCCTTTTGCTCCTAGCCCTTGCAGCCCCAGAGAAGACTTTCGTTGGAGTTTTCTTTGTCTTCTCTGCCCATTTCTAGTGGGGCACCTTCCTTTTTGCTAAAAAATACATGAAAACTCCACCACGCCCTATGGCAGCTAGTCAAGAGAGTCTCCTTGTTGATGACTTGTGTGAGAGAACTTGTGTCAGCCTTTGCACTGTCCTGAGGAGTTGGTTCAAGAGGAAGCTGTAGACCCCATGCATAGATGTTTGGTGGTGGTAATAGTGGCACCTTTAGTCACGATATTGGCGGGGGGACAGTGACAGTGGTAGTCAGGGCAAATGCAGAGCAGGGGAGGGGTTCAAGGATCCCACAATGATATCCCACAGTCTAATAAAAGTGGCAGGGAGGGTGAGATGATTGTGTGTTAGACAGGACCTGGGATCCAAATTGGGGTGGGGAAGAGGGGGAAACAACATCAGAGGAGGAGGGTGGTACCAGCACCATTAAAAAGCAGAGGTGATGTATCTTCGAAAGAACAGCCAGGGCCATGTCTACTTTCGGATCTGTTGATGCCGCTGACACTGGATGCATAAGACACAAAATGTGCCAGAGATATGCCAAGCTTGCTGCACCTGGCTCTGTGAGTATCTCCTGTCTTGCAGTTGTTCTCCACACTGCTGGAAGATAGAAGCATTGCCCTGTGCAAGCTATGCAAGAATAAAATAAACTGTGGGCAGCCAAACACAAACGTAGGCATTAGCAGCTCTATTGAATGACATGAAGCGACATCACCCATTCCAGGGGCCAACAAAGGTGACAGCCAGCTACTAGAACAGTTACTGGAGTTCCCTCCTTCTCCTGGCCTCCCCTGCAACAGCCAGGCCACATCTATAAGCAGTATGGTGTCTTTCATAAGTCATCCTCACTTTTTACCGACAGACTTCTCCTCCTGCTTCGTTTTATTTTCAGCTGTCAATAATGGAATGCATGGCCAGGAAACAACTCTACATGCCCAGCAATCGGCTGGTACACAACTTTAATTCTCAGCAGGCCAAGCTGCTGGTGGTTCTGTACCATTTAGTATATTCTGCGGCCTTTAGGGAGCTGATGATGTGTGCTCAGACTAGTTGGAAGCTACCTAGCTGCCATTATTTCTACCAAAAAGCTATCCCTGCCTTGTACTTATATGGAGGAGAATATGGGCCGCTCCCTGCAAATCTCACTGTGCGGAAAGATTCATGTGGATATCTGGAGCAGCTCTTATGGGCAGGGATGGTACATGTCAGCCCACTGGGTCAATGTTTTTTGCGGGACACATTAGGCAGCACCCTGACAACGAGGCCAGGTCCTGTTGACCCTGCCATGATTGTGTCAACCTGGCTCCAACACCGGGAACTAATTCACCTCCTGCTCCTCCATAACAATCTCCTGTGACTGTCTCCTGTCAGCAGCAGGGCACAGCATAGGTCTCACTCCCTGTTCTTCCTATAATTATAACATGTATCAAGTCAAGCGTTGTCACGTCGTGTTGGAACTGATGGGCCTGCATGAGAGTAGCCACAATGCTAGCAGTTGCTAAAGTACATCAAGCAGGAAACATCCTGCTGGCTGTCCTCTTGCCGACTCCAACTGGGCAAGGTGGTCAGCGATAATGGCCGCAATATCCGGGCCTTCAGGAGCCTGGGGGAAATAACACATGCTCTCTTTATGACGCACATCATTAATCTAGTCATGAAATGCTTGTGCAAGGTGTAATGTCCAGGAGACTATCCTCGCATTTCAGCCTTTCTTACATAGCAAGGAACGCTCTCCTAGAATGGTCTGCCACTACACTGCTTAATCCTTAATGTTTCAACATGTTGGAATTTAACATTTCACATTCTAGGGCATCTGTACTAGCAGCGGAAAGCCATAAACAATTTTGTCATGGACCAGACCACCATAGCAGGGATGTGTTGTTTCAAAGTCAGGCAGTCTGAGACCTTTAAGACATAGGTTGGAGGCTGAAGCCCTTTGAAGAGGCCACAAAGTATGTAATCAGGGATAACTGCAGCATGAACAATCTCACCCCCTCATATTTATTTTGGAACAGACGCTAACGCTCATCTAGCAGGGGATGAGGGAAGAATAAGAACAGGTAATGCAGCTTACTGCTCATCCAGTAACTGTTGGAGACCCAAAATTAGAAATTGTCATAAAGGAGGGTGAGGATGAGGATCTGCCACTGCAAGAGGAGGACCAGGGTGAGTCAGAGGTGGAGTAACAAGAGCATGCTTATAACGATGGCTCTGTCCAGGACACCCATCCATCTCACTGGGTGATAGTTGCAGAAAGAACTAGCTTCTTGGGCATGCTGGCCAGAAAGGCGAGCTGTATGTTCGCTTGCTAATACAGTGACAGGCACACCATTCACATCAAGCTGTCTGATGATTATTTGATAGCCATGCTTTTAAACCTTCGCTATCAAACCAAAATGGGGAAATGTTTTCCTTCCACAGAAAGGTAGGGCAAATTACGTTATTACCAGGAAACACTGTGTTCACAGCTTGTCGCTGCTTTCGGTGAGCAGACTCTCTACCCCCCGCAGAGTCACCCCCCTCCATTTACCACAAGCAGCAGAAGCTGCAGCAGCAAGTTCAGTCTCTTCAACATAACAGGGAGTTTTTTTTTTACATGCCGCAACAGGCTGAGGCCAATTAGCAAGCCAAGACCTCCCGCCTCAATGACCAGGTTCAGACCTACCCACACTCTGGCCTGTCTGTGGTATATACCCTGTTCCCTGCCCCCATGAATTTATGGGCAGGCAGACTGGACGAGTGGCCCAAACGGGCACAATACACACTCTTTCTTCTTTCTTGCCCAGCCTCCAGTGTCATCTTGGAAAGCGTTTTCAGTGACACCCAAACAGACGATGAATAGACTGTGTGTCTGCTGTCCTGCCTAAATTCATATTGTCTGCCTACCATCATGTTTTGTATGGCTGCTGCCTCCATCAAGCCATTGTTGCTGCCTTCCTACCAACATGTTCCACATGGTTGGTTCTGCTGTCTCTGTCCTGCTGCTACCACCTTCATGCCACTGCTGCTAGCTGCCTACCATCATCTTCCATATGGCTGCTGCTGCCTACCTGCAACATATACCATATGGCTACTGTTCCTGCCATGGCCTCAACTGCTTCTATTCACTTCTACTCACTGCTAGTCCCCTATTGCCACCACTATTAAAGCTACGCATTTTCCACTACTACACTATTACTACTACTTTTCCTACTACTACCTATAGACAGACAATTTACTGCCTTGTATGTTCCCCTACTATGCTGCTTTATTAAGACACATGATTTTTCATTTCAAAGAGCCACTGTTTCTTCTGACAATAAATACATGCGCATGTCGTAGCAGATATTCTGACCTTGTTAGGTATCATTTTTGGACACCTAGTCTCCCAGCAAACCACTGTTTAAAAAAAAAAAAAAAAGGATCTCATAGTATTGTATATGTTTACTCCGATAAGGGACAATATTTAGAAGCTTTGAAATATGAAAAAGCATAACACATGTACTGTCGGTTTTTAAACGCGCTTTTGGTTAATGTAGTGTATGTAGCTATGTATGTCAGTGTCACTCAGACATGGTTTACTATTGCTGTCATTGTGTTCATGAGCTTGGGGGGGTTGGGGTGGGGAACAAAAATGAATAAATATTGAATAAAAAGGGATAACATGTTTTCTTAATAATCCGGAGTTCTGGGAGACTAGAGGATGTTGTGGAACATCTAAAAACCCATGGGTCGATTGATAAAAAACAGCATGGGTTTACTTCAGGGAGATCATGTCAAACTAATCTTATTGACTTTTTTGATTGGGTGACTAAAATAATAGATGGCGGAGGTGCAGTAGACATCGCTTATCTGGACTTTAGTAAGGCATTTGATACTGTCCCACATAGAAGGCTTATCAATAAACTGCAGTCTTTGAGCTTGAGCTCACATATTGTTGAATGGATTTGGCAGTGGCTGAAGGACAGAAAACAGAAAACAGAGGATTGTAGTCAATGGAGTATATTCAGACCATGGTATTGTTACCAGTGGGGTACCTCAGGGATCTGTTCTGGGACCCATATTGTTTAATATCTTTATCAGCGAAATTGCAGAAGCCCTCAATGGTAAGGTGTGTCTTTTTGCTGATGACAGAAAGATTTGTAACCGGGTTGATGTTCCTGGAGGGATACACCAAATGGAAAAGGATTTAGGAAAACTAGAGGACCGGTCAAAAATCTGGCAACTAAAATTTAATGTCGATAAGTGCAAGATAATGCACCTGGGGCGTAAAAACCCAAGAGCACAATATAAAATCAGTGATACAGTACTAACCTTAGTATCTGAGGAAAGGGATTTAGGGGTCATTATATCAGACGACCTAAAGGTGGGCAGACAATGTCATAGAGCAGCAGGTAATGCCAGCAGAAGGCTTGGGTGTATAGGGAGAGGCATTAACAGTAGAAAGAGGGAGGTGCTCGTGCCGCTCTACAGAGCACTAGTGAGACCTCATTTGGAGTATTGTGTGCAGTACTGGAGACCATATCTGCAGAAGGATATTGAAACTTTGGAGAGAGTTCAGAGAAGAGCTACTAAACTAGTACATGGATTGCAGGACAAAACTTACCAGGAAAGGTTAAAGGACCTTAACATGTATAGCTTGGAAGTAAAAAGAGACAGAGGGGATATGATAGAAACTTTTAAATACATAAAGGGAGTCATCACGGTAAAAGAGGAGAGAATATTTAAAAGAAGACAAACTGCTACAAGAGGACATAGTTTTAAATTAGAGGGGCAAAGGTTTAAAAGTAATATCAGGAAGAATTACTTTACTGAGAGAGTAGTGGACGCATGGAATAGCCTTCCTGCAGAAGTGGTAGCTGCAAATACAGTGAAGGAGTTTAAGCATGCATGGGATAGGCATAAGGCCATCCTTCATATAAGATAGGGCCTGGGGCTATTCATAGTATTCAGTATATTGGGCAGACTAGATGGGCCAAATGGTTCTTATCTGCCGACACATTCTATGTTTCTATGTTAATTTCCAATGCCAATCTGGTTCAGCTTAAAACAATTTTTTTTTTTAAATTCAACAGGTTCACTCATTTCTAATTGTAACAAGTCTAGGTCAGAAAATGATAATCAACATTTCAACATCAAATATAAAACTAAGTAGCAGGAACAATAACTTGCCCAAAAAAATAGCGTATCAGAGGCTCTAACTGGATGTTAAGGCTGCCACCTTATTAGCGGAGAGGCCAGGTATGCTCAGAGAGCAGACAACTTTACATTCTGCACACTTACCACCCATAATTTTAGCCAGTGCCACTGTACGGAACAAAATGTTACATATTTACATTGTTATTTGGATGAGAGAGATAAACATCTACCAATATCAAGTGCCTAATCATAACAAACCCAAGTTCATAGGGAGGAAGGCAAATACTACTCGATGGCAGAAACCCAGGCTCCAGCGGTGCGATCTCAAACTTTGGTGCGACCGCACCAGGAGAGATGTTCTGCTAAGCCACGCCCCCTAGTGATGTGATAGCATCCTTAATAACAGGATGTAATTCTCTATTTCTTCCAACAGCGGATGTGTGCTGGAGCATACTAGCAGTGGGCTGATTGCTCAGCTGCTTTATTTCTGTGTGCTAGTGTTCTGACTATTGTTGAGCAAATCGAGATATCCGAACTAGACTTCGATCCGAATTTCAGGAAAAATTATATTTGCCTGGAAGACGAATTTTCTTGCTCTTCATGGTAACAAAACAATTTTTCCTGAAACTGTGGTAAAAACAAAAAAAATACATACGCACCTTATCCATTTGTGCGCAAAGAGGCCGTCGCGGACAGCTTGCTTGAAGATACCACGCTAAATCTTTAACGTCACCATGCTGGCAAGTGTTATCTGAGGGATTTAATGACGGGGGCGGCAAAATCGCCATTCCCCTTCATTGTGCCCAGTACATGCAAAGAAATGCGCTTTGTGACAAAGTAATTTGTCTTAAAGCGAATTTCTTTGTGAAATTTGGAGAAGCAGCCAAATAGAATTTTCCATAACTTTGCTAATCTCTAGTTCAGACTAATAGAATGCTGAGTCATTACCTATCAGCTTCTGATCCTGGGACTCGGTGCTCTATTTAAACCTCTTCCTGGCCATATACCAATGCCAGTGATAGTCTTGTTTGGGTTCACTACAGTAGCTATGTTCCTGGTTCTTGGATTCATTTGAATTTGTTTGTGCTATTGACCTCAGCTTGTCTTTTGACCACTCTCTGTCTCACGTGATTTGTACTGTGCATCCTGTCTGGTATTTGATCTAGACTTGTCTTTTGACCCTCTGTCTCTCATTTTCATACTGCGTTGTCAGCCTGGTTCTGACGCATTCACGTATGACTATTGATTTGTGTTGTTTTTTCTGTTAGTGTTTGCCTGGTGTAGGGACCATCGACTAGTTGTTGTCTTGCTACGTAGAGCTTGAACTGCAAGTAGGTAGGGTTGGATTAATGTTGGCAATCAGACGGATCCCTGGATCAACAATTTAAATAAATGCCAGTAACCTTATGCGGGATATTGTGTTTTACAAGTAAGACATATAACTCCTTCTTAAAGCTGTCTACACTTTAAGCCATTACCAATTCCTTTGGGAGCATGTTCCATAACGTTCAGACATGCTTTTACATTTTAGATAGGTAATTTTAGGTAATTTTAGCTCATTTAGGTAGATGTTTTACACCAGCATGTTAATCCAAAAGTCAAAATATGGGTAGCCAAATATACAGATTTATATAAATCATATATTTTTTTATTAAATTGAAATTGTCATCAGAAAATTCTATATTTTTTCCACCTTGCACTGTGTACACTGGAGGTCGCAGTCACCTCATTATTACCAGAGGAAAAGATTACAATGAAAGTTAACCAGAACACCTCTATTGTAAAGCTAAAGGCAGAAAACATATGAACCCACCATTGTTGAGTAACTGATGGGACAGCTTCCCTTCCCCTTTATTCCTGCATTATATCCTCTGCACATAGCACTTAGCATGCTCATAACATTATCCAATAGAACTCGCTTGTCTTACAGTATGTGTCGAATTGTTAATAATGACCTACAAAGCATCACTAGTAGTAAGATGTAGTTGGGTAATTGATTGGACAACTCATATCCTCCTCTTAACTGCACAATGACTTCTGCACAGGTCACAGAGCATGCCACGCAAGTATGCTATAAAAGTAAATATTCTAACAAAATGTCTAGTAGCTTGGCTGTTCTTATAATCATGTAAATAAAACCAAATACAACTAGAAAGTAAAACCAGATTACATAATGGAAATATGCTTTAGCAAAAAAAAACAAATAAATTAAATTGGTAGATTGAAATGGAAAACATTTAAATACATTTAATTTGGAAATTCAACAACAAGCTCTTTCCAGTCCAGTTTCATACATTTCCTATATGCAGTGCAGTACATCAAGTACAGTATTTTAGCTATCCTTTATATGTAGTGGCTCAAATAAATTGCACTATTTTGATAAAAGCATAAACAAATGGCAGCAAGTGGATAATTACAGGATCTTATCTTGTAAGCTTCAAGGCCTTTATTTTAATGATCATAAATTGGAATAATTATTATCATTAAAACACAACTGATGCTATTACTGTAAATGTGCTACTTTCTTAATATTTTGTTAATAAGTGTCAACATCTCATTTAAAGGGAACCTGTCAGGTTGAAAGAGTTGCTCCATCTGCAGGGAGCATGTTACAGTAGAGGAGCTGCTGAATAGATTAAAGGGGCTGTGCAGTGCTTATGATGACCTATCCTCAAGATAGGTCATCCATATCAGATTGTTGAGTCCAACTCTCGACAACCCCGCCGATCAGCTGAGGTAGTGATGTTAGTGCGGGTGCTGCTTCCTCTTCAAAATTAACTGTGCATCATCTCTTTTGCAGTGACCACGAGCTCTGTTACTCATTCAAAAAGCCGTAGGTGCAAAGAGGGGGACCTTTGCCAATCTCATATTAATGACCTATTCTAAGGATAGGTTATCACCAACGGTGGTGGTGTATGTTTGTATGCCAGGAGTCATATGAAAGTAAGTGTTGTGGGGAGTCGCTCTGGTAGATAGCGGTGCGGGTGCAGTACAGAGGCAAAAGGGAGTCCAGAAGGTGCAATAATCAGTGTTTTATTCACACTTGCACAACATAAACAATAAACAGTCTCTTGGTGTTAAATCACACACATCCGAAATCATGAGGCAAAACAAAACAGTCCAAAAACAGGTTCCAGTCACCTGGGAGGTTTTAGGTGCAGGTTCGCACCTGGCTGTCAGTCCAGCCTCAAGGCGATCGACCTCATGCTTCCAGGCGGACTGCACTCCTCCTTGCTTGGGCTCTTGCTTCCAGCGTGAACTCCACACAGCACAGAATGGATCAGAACTCCCAAACTCAGATGATTCCACAGCCTAACACCAGCTCCAGGATAATCACACCCTCAGCTGCTGAGGAGGCTGCCTTTTAAAGGCCCGGATAAAGTCCGGCCTGGACCGTGGGGAGTAGGCACCCACCCAACTCTTTGCCTACTCCCAGTAAGAGCCGGCCCGGATTGGCTTTGCAGCCAAACTAACTAACAATGTCAAGCAGCACTAGCTGCTGCTGACACATAAAAACCCGGCTCTCACCTCACCAGTGTGAAAGAAACAATTGTGGATGATAGTTGGGAGGATGTTGAAACCATGTGGGTGGGATTTCAGAGGGGGAAAAAATAATGAAAAAATAATTCTTGGTGTGATCTATAGAAAACCCTTCCCCCCCCCCCCGTATCACAGTAGTGATAATGGGATATTTTAACTGTCCAAACATAGATTGGGAACATGGTTCTGCCTCTGCTGCAAAACCTGTAAAATTCCTCAGCTTTTTGCAGGATAATTTTATGGGCCAGTTTTTAGAAGATTCTACTAGAGGTGATGCTCTTCTGGATCTAGTAATTTCTAACAATGCACAGCTTGTGAGAAATGTCACTGTCCATAAAAACCTTGGTAACACAATATAATTATATTCCAATTAAACGGTAAAAAGCAAACTCAGGTCGGTAGGGCAAAAACACATAATTTCAAAAAGGCGAATTTCCCAGGGTTGAGTGCTGCACTTCAGGACATAGACTGGGAGCAACTATTGTCACATAATGACACTAATGCTAAGTGGGAGTGCTTTAAATCTACTTTGGAGAAGTATATTGTGAAATAAATTTTTAAAGGTAACAAGTACAAGCAAATAAAATTAAAACCCACATGGCTTACAAATAGTGTAAAGATAGGAAATAAATGACAAAAAGAGTGCCTTTAAGAAATTCAAATTGTAGGGGTCAGCTGTAGCCTTTAAAAAAGTATAAAGAACTAAATTAATTATGTAAGGGGTAATAAAATCAGCAAACATAAACAATAAAATACAGGTGTCCAAAAAAAGTAAGAACAACCCCAAAACATTCTTCAAATACATAAATGCAAAAAAAAAAAAAAACAAGGTCAGAACATGTAGGTCACCTAAATGATCGTAACAGGGTGTTGGTCACTCACTGGGGATCCATGAGGGTGGTACCACAGGTGTAAATACCTGAAATAACATAGATGACTGAAGATATAGCCCTAAATATGCTACAAAATGTGAAAAAGTGAACAAGGCCATAGGTTCAGATGGACTAAACCCTAGAGTTCTAAAGGTGCTCAGTTCAGTTATTGTTGTGCTGTTGTGCCTCTGTTCATATCGGCACTTCGAGAATTCGTGAATATTTAGAATATCGCAAAATATATTCACATTTGCGAATATTCGTTTTTATGCAAATTTTTATATGCAAATTTTCGCAAGCAAGAAAATAGCATAAATTTGCATAAAAATTTGCATAAATATTCGCATAAACTGGTATTTAAAAGGTATCCTAAATGCCAGTTTATGCAAATTTTTATGCAACTTTTATGCAAATTTTTATGAAAATTTATGCAAATTTTTATGCAAATTTTTGCAATCAGAAAATAATGACTGGAGATTACGAATTTGCGAATTTTCGAATATATGGCGAATATCGGCACTTCGAGAATTTGTGAATATTTTGAATATAGTGATATATATTTGTTAAAAACGAATATTCTTTCATCTGAACCCATTACCTAGTATACTTACTTGCTTCTTTCTTGTGGGCCAACGTGAGAAGGCTGCAATATTGTAGTCTGTATTGAATTAGAATATTCTTCATTATTTAATTTATTTTCTCTTATGCGAAAAATCGGCAATGTAATATTCGTGTAATGCGAATATTTTAAAACATGAATATATACCAACGCAAAAACAAAAATGCAATGGCAATCTGCAACCAGCACTCTGCCCTGCCTCCATGCTGGATGTTGAATGAGGCATTAGTATATATTTTGGCCAAAGCATAATAAGCCACTCACCACGTCAAGGTCGCCTCTATGATTTGTCCCTAACACTAGTTCCTACCTGTTATGGGCCATGACAGCCACACAAAATCCAGGGAGTGCAGGTGCAGCATGCATGCCTGGTACACTCTGCTTGTAACCCCGTCTGGTGCCATAACAGCTTTAATCAGATCCAGGGATGCAAGTACATGAATGCTGAGCCCACTATATACTTCTCCTAGAGCCAAATGGCTACTGGTAGGCGCTATAAAAGAAGATTCAGTTCTATACTGACTTTAAAACCAGCCTCCAGGGCAGACTAACTAGTCAGGTGACAGGTAGGAACTAGTGTTAGGGACCACTCATAGAGGCGACCTTGACGTGGTGAGTGGCTTATTACGCTTTGGCCAAAATGTACACTAATGCCTCATTCAACATCCAGCATGGAGGCAGGGCAGAGTGCTAGTTGTAAAGTGCCATTGCATTTTTGTTTTTGAATTTGCATATGTATTTCGCCATAGCAATGTGCACCTGCATAAAGGCTGACTGAACCCCCCACCTTTTTTTTCTATGAATATATCCCACTATAGAATATAGTGCTATATATTTGTTTTTTAGAATATTCGTCATTTTTTCCAATTTAATGTGAACAGTCATTGGCCCAAAAGCAACTTAAGCAGGGAGGAATCATAACTTCAGATTGAAAAAAATGGCGAATATTCTAAAAAACGAATATATAGCAGTAAAATTTGTTTTTTAGAATATTCGTAATTGATGAATATTTTAAAAAAGGAATATTAGTTTTTAGAATATTCATAATTTTTTTCCATCTGAAGTTATGATTCCTCCCTGCTTAAGTTGCTTTTGGGCCAATGATTGTTTACATTAAATTTGAAAAATTTTGAAAAATCTCAAATGAGAATATATGACGAATATTCCAACGAATATTTGTGAAATATCGCAAATTTGAATATTGCCCCTGCCGCTCATCACTACGGGCAAGCTGCACCCTCTTCTCCCGATGATGATGAAGCCCCTTCATCACCCAGCTCCCAAGTGCAATCTGCTACATCATCATCATCATCGAGTACTGTCTGCATGTCACTGATGTCCTCCTCAACTGTCTCTGGGTCAGGAGCCTGACTGCTTGCAATACCAGCTCCTACACCACTCTCCTCATCACTACTTGCCCGCCTAGTGGAGGAAGCGGTGGATGTCTCCTCTACCTCTTGGCTTGCCAGTGGCTGCTGACTGTCTTCTAGTAGCTTGTCCTCACTGTATAGTGGAGCTGAGCCCACAGCATACAATACTTCTCTTTCGGAGGGAACAGAAAAGGATAGAGGCAGGCTGAGAACAGGTGAGGACACAGGGCCTGCTCCCGCGCCATGCCAACTAAGCTTTGTGTCTGACGAACCCACTGACTCTTGGCTGGGGGTGTCTGATGTCACTTGCGACGAAGTCGAAGATCGAGGTTGCTGGTAATGACACGACCGCTAGCTGACACTGGGAGCTAAGGCCTCTTGAAGTGACCTCTGCTGCCACAACACCTTACTGTGCTGCGACCTCTGCCTGCGCCAGAAACATTTAGGCCTCTGCCACTCCCCTGTGCAGGGCCTGGCACTTCCTTATCTGACATACTGTTAGATTAAATAAATAAATAGGAAATGAAAACACCCAGAACAAGTCTGTAATTTTCTCAATTCACCACACAATAAGTTAATATGCCCTTTTTCCCCCACTTATACACGAAAAAGGGCATTAGAACATATAACTGCACCGCTGAACGGCAATATATATTTTTCTTTTGCCACTAATACATGACACATAAGGCTTTAGAACATATAAGTGCACCGCTGATCGGCAAATATATTTTTATTTCTTTTTCCACTAATTCATGCCACAAACGGCTTTAGAACATATAACTGCACCGCTGATCAGCAAATATTTTTTTTTTCTTTTTCCACTAATACATGCCACAAACGGCTTTAGAACATTTAACTGCACTGCTGATCGGCAAATATATTTTTTATTTTTTCACTAACACACACCACAAAAGACTTTAGAACATATAACTGCACCGCTGAACGGCGAATATATTTTACATTTGCCACTAATACACAACAAAAAGTGCTGCAATTTTAGCACTTTACCACACAACGGCTAATAGGCCCTTTTTTCCCACTGATACAAGCCAAAAAATGCTTTAGCACAGTAAGCTTAACCTCCATAGTAGGAAAATGTTTGAGGGCCTTCTACAGGACTACATACAGGAATATGTAATTGTCAATAATATAATAAGTGATACTCAACATAGTTTTATTAAGAACAGAAGCTGTCAAACTAACCTGAGCTGTTTTTATGAGGAGGTGAGTAGAATCCCTGACAGAGGGAAGGCTTTCGATATTGTGTTTTTGGACTTTGCAAAGGCGTTTGATACTGTCCCACATGGATGACTAATGGGTAAATTGAGGTCTATTGGTTTAGAAAATATAATTTGTAATTGAATGGAAAATTGGTTTCATGATATTATCCAAAGAGTTATGGTTAATGATTCCTACTCTGAATGGTCCCCGAGGTTCTGCGCTGGGTGAGCTATTATTTAGCGTATTCATTAATGACATAGAGGATGGGATTAATATTGCTGTTTCTATTTTTGCCGATTACACCAAACTTTGTAGTACAGTTCAGTCTATGGAAGATGTTAGTAAGTTATAAGCTGACTTGGACAAATGTACTGATTGGGCCTCCATTTGGCAAATTAGGTTCAATATAGATGAATGTAAAGTTATGCACTTGGGGGCTAATAATCTGCATGCAGCATATGTCCTAGGGGGAGCAAAACTGGGAGAGTTACTGGTTGAGAAGGATCTGGGTGTATTAGTAGATCATAGACTAAATAACAGCATCGAATGAGAGTCAGCTGCCTCTAAGGCCAACAGAATTTTGTCTTGTATTAAAAGAGGTATGGACTCGCGGGACAGGGATGTAATATTGCCAGCATACAAAATGTTTATCCAGCCAAATCAAAGTTTATCTAGCCAAATTAAATACACAAAGGGATGCCCTGGAGTCAGAAAAAGTACAGAGGAGAGCAACTAAACTCATAAAGGGCCTGAAAGTTCTTAGTTAGGAGCAAAGATTAAATGAACTGAATTTGTTTAGCCATGAAAAAAGACAGATCACACAACAAATATCAAGGGAAGCTATTCTGTGTTAAATCCCCTCAAAAAACAAAGGGCCACTCCCTACGTCTGGAGAAAAAAAAACGCGACAATCATTCTTTACAGTAATATCTGTGAATCTCTAGAATAGCCTGCCATGGGAGCTGGTGACAGCAAATACTGTGTATGGCTTCAAAAAAGGTTTAGATTACTTTTTAATTCAAAATAACATTAAGGCTTATGACAATGTATAGAAATCCTGGTCTATGCACCATTTCCCTTTGCCCCAACCCCTGAAAAGGAAGATGGACATTGATTCAGGGATTTGTTCCGTGAATCAATAGTAGGATTACAGATTGGACTTGATGGATTTTTGTCTTTTTCCAACCTTAACAGTTATGTAATATCGTAGCACTGCACAACCCCTTTAGGAATAACCTGACATTAATTGTTGATTTTGGCCTTAGGAGTCCAGTGGGTAGTCTCAATAAATGACTGACACAACATTAGCAGAGTTTTAGATCAAGATAAAAGGTTTAAAACAGAAACAAAGAAATACTTCCAACCGTAGAAGGGTATAAAGTAATGTACTCAGCACAAACTATCAAATTAAATCTACACAAAGCTTCTAAAGAGGGTAGTATAAAATATAAAATATAACCTTTAATCAAAATCATGCCACAAGTCGAAAACCTTACAGCCTACATGCTAAAAATGTATACTCCAGATGAGGATATACACATTTGCCTTCAATCTGAAAATGTAGTGCCAGAAGAATGGAACAGTCTTACTGATATGTAGACATTGCTTGAAATAATCAAGTTGCTGGAAGCAAGAATGATGACAGGATGCAGGACTAGTGTTGATCAAGCACAAAAGTGCTCTGGTGCTAGAGTAGAACACTTTGGGATGCTCGGGTGCTCTACAGAGCACCCGAGCAGAATGAAAGTCAAAGGGAGAACCCGAGCAATAAACCAGGCACCCCCTGCTCTGACGAGGGGAGGGTGTCTGGTTCACAGAAAAAGGTCAGAAATCAATGAAAACACCACTGAAATGGTTCAAGAATAGTGAGAATAGTAGTGAGCGTGAATATTTATTAAAGTTTATTTAAGTTTATTAAAAATATTATTTGACCTAGCATTAATAACTTATTTTATAGATGCTAAATAATTACCTATAACATACAATAATCAACATATTTGGCTGTATGCCAAAAGCCAGGTATATGCAAGCCAACAACAGTTAAGTACTTTATAACAGATGCTAACATTGACCTATAGTATAAGGCTGAGTTCACAGTTCAATTATTAGGTCAGTTAATTCTAGCAGTTACTGTATGGAGAGCCAAAATCAGGAGCCTATCTTATTCTCAGATAAGGTATCATGAAAAGATTTGCACCTGTTCTGTGTTTTTTTTTAACAGTAACTGATCAAATAAGTTAAGTGAGAACTGAGCCTGAGTGATGTATGTCACCTGCCTGTCATACTGCTGCACAGTAACTGTTTCACTACCACAAAGGACTAGCTATGCATGTTGCTGCAAGGCACAGTGATGTACACCAAGATACACTCTCTCTGCAGGCCACGATATAGCTGATTTAACGAGTTTCACGAAAATTAATTCGGAATGTATCAGATTTTTTGAAAAAAGTCAGCGAATCGTCTGAATCTAATTTTTTAAAACGTCGCTCATCTCTACCCATCACCGTAGACCACATCCAGACCAGGCCAACTCAGTAAAGCCTGAAATACACAGTGGGCACCTATACCCACAGCCAGAAGTTCAGGAGAGAGACCTCAGCAAGATAGCATTCTAGAGGTGCTATTATCTGCCTCCTTACCAGCCACTCTACCCCATCAGCTGAGGAGAGAAATTGTATTGTATATAACTACTTATGGATGTACTACAAGTTTTATTGTGCACTTAGGCTACATGCACACGACAGTTGTTTTTTGCTGTCCGCAAATCGCGGATCCGTCTCCCTTTTTTTTTCACATCAACATCCTTTCCTTGTGTCCGCAAATTTTGTAGGTTGTGTTTCCGTGTGTCTTCCGTTTTTTTTGCGGATCCGCAAAAAAAACGGAAGGCTTGAAACAGTTTCTTAAAGTACCTGCACAAGTGACCTGGTTTGCAAGCAACCATCCGCAAAAAAAACGGATGCGGATGGAAAAACGGAAGGCTTCAGTGTGGCTTCAGTTTTTTTTGCGGACCCATTGACTTCTATGGGTCCGCAAACCGTTTTTTGCGGACAAGAATAGGACATGCCATATTTTTTTTGCGGACGCGAAATGCGGAAGACGGACGCGGACAGGAAACGGAAGAGGCATCAGTTTTTTTTGCGGATCCATAGAAATGAATGGGATCCGCAAAAAAAACGGAACGGAAGCCGAGAAAAAACACTGTCGTGTGCATGTAGGCTTAAGAGTGACTTTTATTCTTCTATTCTGGCCTGAGTCCTTATACCACCTTTTCACTGCACTGATCAATAGAGAGTGACATTCTAAAGAACTACATCGCGACACATCATCTTATCATTTTATGCAGAGATATGGGACCAATGGAATTTAAAATAAGTGTGAGGAAGTGCAATGGGCGCCTCCCCCTAGGGCCCTCTATTTAATGCGACCCAGGTATAGGAATCCCGAGTGGTATAGTGTAGCCTAAAATGTCCCTTTATATGTGTCAAGGTGCTCCCATCTGGATATGGCTGGAACCCACACTTTGGCTCCGAAGGAATAGATAGGGGGAATAATTGAGGAATTTGCAAAAAAAATTTAGTCCAGACCTTGTATTTAGTTGAACAACAGCTTTACTTTGCATAAACATTCTCAAAAACGTTTTACAGACTTTGTATTGGTCCCAGCAGGCTTTAGCATTAAAACTGGCAGTCAAACTCGACCCTGCTACACCTGTTTCTCTCTGGCTCTGCTATACGGCTATACTGACGGGCTGACTATATGACTTTGCTTCTTCTTGTATGCTGCACTTCTCTTTGTATAGTTTGTCTCTAGATTAGGACAGGGAACTTTCCTCCGGGCTTCTGAGGCTCTAAGCTTTGGCCTCCATGGCTAGCAGAGCTTAGGGTGCTTTGGCTGGCTTGGGCACGTCCAGCCTAACTCTCACTGGTCCCCACCCTTGCTGCAGGAAATGGGACTCGCCCACTTCTCCACAGAGGGGGTTTAGAATGGAAGGTTCCATTCTATCTAACTGCAGCTCTGCCATATTTGCTGCCACCTGCTGGTGAACCAGGCACATTACATATAAACAGTTGCAAACATTAGAAATGCATAGAACCAAATGCATAGATGACAATAATGTTAGCAGATACAGATAGAAGCCAGGTGCAGGAGTGGTAACTAGTGTTGGGTGTGAATATTTGAATCACGAATATGTATCACAAATATCAGCACTTTGAGAATTCGCGAATATTTAGAATATAGTGCTATATATTCGTATTCGAGATTATTCGTCATTTTTTTTCCCATCTGAACACATGATTTCTCCCTGCTTCTTGTTTGTGGGCCAACGCAAAGGCAGCAATGTCTTTGTCTGAGCTTAGCAACATCCCTAGCAAATAACAGGAAAGTTGCCTACCCCTTTACTATATAAGAACCTCCCCAGTGGGCATTTTCTGTATTTTTTTACAGTTATGAGAGAGACAGCAGTGCCATTGCTGTGCTCTGTGCTTTCCTGTGTCATTACATTTGATAGCAAGTTAGCTTATATATATAATACAGATAGTTAGTGGGAGATAGTCAGTGTAGGTTAGATAGTGATATAGTGTAGTTGCCCGTATTGCGCAAAAAAATACGCATCAATTGCCGATTTGCACAATCGCGAAAATATCGGAGCACTCTATCTGCCTGTAAAGCTATGGTAATGTTCATCCGTGCAAACCATTTTCTCCAGTCTCAGTAAATTTCTAGCAGCTTGAAAAACGTAGCAAAAGTGACCCTCTCCTGTATTCCGCGCGCAATATGCAAATATTACACTGCCGATTTTCGCAATCAAGAAAATAATATATGACGAATATTTGCCCAAATATTCGCAAAATATCGCGAATTCGAATATTGCCACTGCTGCTCATCACTGGTGGCAACACCACTCTGGGGTGTTATAGAAGGTTTTAGAAACAAGATATTAGAATTTGTAGTTAGAGCATTTGTTAAGATAGTGCCAACTATTCTCTACAGAGGTAGATTTTGCAAGATAGATAGGTTATTATTGTAATATCATATCACCCCAGCCAATATGCTGTTTTAAGGACAAGTGTTGCAACTTATCACATTGCTGTTCATTAAATAGAGGTTGCGCTAGGTATTGCAGCCCAATCCCATTCACTTGAAAGTGACTGAACTGCAGAAAGGCCATGTGACTGATGGACATGGCATGAAAGGATAGGGAGAAGCCACATCACTCGCCCAAGCACTGTGGCCCGTTCCAACAGCTGATCAGTGTGATGCCAAGTGTTGAACCCTCATAATCAGATATTGGTGACCAGTCCTGAGGATAAGTCATCAATATTTAACTCCCAGAAAGCCCCTTTGAAGAAAGGGAATGTGCCTTTGTTTATAAGCAAACATCTGACGCAGCATTCTTGTGGTATTATGCCTGGCATGCATCATCAAATGTTTCAGTGGAAGTACCACAAGCTTTTAGAAAATAAAAAAATAAATGAAACCATTTTCTAAAAATATTATTATAAAGAACTTGTATGCAAATCAGGGGGAAGAGGGTCTTTGGTGGTTAGAATTGAGTTAATTTTGTAGCAGCTGTGTCCTATTACATGACAACCACCTATGTTGTTATTTGGAGGATACCAGAGTAATGAAAACCCTTTGAAAAACCAACACATTCCAAGACAGATTTCAATGTATGTCATTATGTGGAAACCAGTTTCAAAATAGATGGAATGATAGATGATCCCAGCAGGAGCTTGATATTTTAAGCTAGTAGCCTATCAACAGTACATTTCGCTTCCTGCGCTGTGGAATCCAAATTGTAAAATAGGAATGAAACGAAAAACAGCAAAAATAGAACACACTTAGAGGGGAGAAATGAACGTCAGCACAAAGTGAACAGGATTATGTTTTTCTCATATGTTTGACTCATAGTGGATACTAGAATGTAAAAAACACACGGAAAACAATGCAAAAAAACAAAACAAAACTTTATAATAATAATACAGGCCAAAGTACAATTTACAACTATATAAAATGCTGCAGAATGAGGAATGCTACTTGAAGAACACCTTAAAAACAATGTGAAATTGCCACACAATAAACTGATAACTGTATCGTAAACAGGATATTGTACTATACACAGTAGTATAATGAGGACCCATGGGGCTCCATAACAAAACTTGGAATGGGACCTGAATCCACCATGATCACTTTCAGTGGCAAGTTCAGAACATTAGAAGCTTATGCATATGTTGGTTTTCCTAATGCACAGGGAATATGCACAGAGTGATGTCATAGTAGCAGGATAATGTGCACAATGAAGTCACTGCACTGGCATAATGCACATAGTGATGTCAAAATACAACAATAAGGCTCATAATGATATCACAATAGCATGGTAATATGCATAGTGATGTAACAGCACAGAAATAATGTAAATAGTAATGCATTCTTCCATTTTCTACGTATATCACTTACTATACATAGTGTATGAGTGAAGATCAGCCTCCATAGTTATTGGGGCCCATAGCAGCTGCCATGTCTGCTACTCTCTAAGCTAGTAGTTATGCCCATGACTATACAATACCAGTTTGGACCAGTCTCTTACTACCCATGGGCCTAAGTCGCCACCGTGATAGACGACAACCTTTCAGTAACCTCCAGTTGCCTCATTATATATATATATATATATATATATATATATATAAATTGAAAAATCCAGGCAGCACTCCTTCCGTTCGGGTGCAAAGCCTTCAATCGATATACACAAATTGAAAAATCCAGGCAGCACTCCTTCCATTCGGGTGCAAAGCCTTCAATCGATATACACAAATTGAAAAATCCAGGCAGCACTCCTTCTGTTCGGGTGCAAAGCCTTCAATCGATATACACAAATTG
This sequence comes from Bufotes viridis, assembly GCA_033119425.1. NCBI lineage: Eukaryota > Metazoa > Chordata > Amphibia > Anura > Bufonidae > Bufotes > Bufotes viridis. The sequence continues at coordinate 537,925,380 of CM065590.1, read as the reverse complement.
AAAAATCCAGGCAGCACTCCTTCCGTTCGGGTGCAAAGCCTTCAATCGATATACACAAATTGAAAAATCCAGGCAGCACTCCTTCCGTTCGGGTGCAAAGCCTTCAATCGATATACACAAATTGAAAAATCCAGGCAGCACTCCTTCCGTTCGGGTGCAAAGCCTTCAATCGATATACACAAATTGAAAAATCCAGGCAGCACTCTTTCCGTTTGGCTTGAAAAGGATCCCGTGAGGGGATTGAAACGTTGCATGAAGTGTCACATGTGTGAATAAAGCCACACTTTTTTTTTTCCACTGAACTAAGGAGTGCTGCGTTAATTTGGAGAATATTATATATATATATATATATATATATATATAATTTTTTTAACTCCTTAAGGACCCATGAAGTACATGTAAATCATATCTGGCCGTGACTTAAATACCAGTGACGTACATGTACATCATGCTGATCGGGCGGGTGCAGGAGCTGCGTCTGCCGGATCAGCGGCAGGGGTCTGGCAGTCACTGATAGCCAGACCCCTGCTGTATGCGCCAGCATCAGTGAAAACACAGCTGTCGGCGTATTAACCCTTGCACTGCCGGGGTCAGCTCTTACCACAGCACATGCGGGATCCTGCTGGGTCCACGTGTCCATAGGATCCCCGTGCTGCTGTGATGGGGACCCGATGGGAGGGAAGGCAGCCCGATGCCTTCCTTAGGCATCATGGCTGCCTTCCGTGACAGTCTGTGCGATCAAGCACCCTGGATCTCACAGGCAGGAAGGCTGTAAGTGTAATACACTGTTAAAGTCCCAGAGTGGGACAAAAAATAAAGTGAAAAAATTTTTTTTTTTTAAAGAAAGTTTTACTAAAAAATTAAAAGTTTCAAGTAAAAACAATCTTTCTTTTCCCAAAATAAAATGTAAAAAAATCGCTGCATCCCTATCGACCCACTCTATAAAAATATCACATGACCAAACCCCTCAGATGAGCACCGTCAAAAAATATAATAATAATTGTGCTAAAAAAACTTTTTTTGTCACCTTACATCACTAAAGGTACAACACCAAGCGATCAAAAAGGCGTATGCCCCCCAAAATAGTATCAATCTAACCATCACCTCTCCCCGCAAAAAAATGAGCCTATACCTAAGACAATCTCCCAGAAAATAAAAAAAACTATGGATCTCAGAATATCGAAACACTAAAACATGATTTTTTTGTTTCAAAAATGCTTTTATTGTGTTAAATGGAAAAAAGAAAAAGTCGACATATTAATCTGTAACAACCTGTTCTATAAAAATACCACATGATCTAACCCCTCAGGTGAACATCGTAAAAAATATCAAATAAAAAGTGTGTCAAAAAAGCTATTTTTTGTCACCTTACATTACAAAAAGTATCATAGCAAGCAATCAAAAAGTTATATGCACCGCAAAATAGTGGCAATCAAACCGTCATCTCATCCTGCAAAAATGATTCCCTACCTAAAACAATTGCCCAAAATATAAAAAATAAACTATGGATCTCAGACTATGGAGACAATATAACATGATTTTATTTTTTTCAAAAATTATATTATTGTGTAACACTTAAATAAATAAAAGAAAGTATATATATTATGTATTGCCACGTCCGTAACGACTTTCTCTATAAAAATATCACATGACCTAACCCCTCAGGTGAAACCGCTCAGAAAATACATTTTTTTGTCACCTTACATTACAAAAAATGTAATAACAAGTGATTTAAAAGTCATACGCACCCCAAAATCGTACCAAACAAACTGTCATCTCATCCTGCAAAAAATTAGACCTTTCCTAGGACAATCGGCCAAAAAATAAAAAAACTATGGCTCTCAGAATATCGAGACACAAAAACGTGTTTTTTTATGCTGTTATTGTGTAGAACTTAAATAAATTTAAAAAAGATTACATATTATGTATCGCTGCATCCATAAGAACCTGCTGAATAAAAATATCACCTAATCTCTCAGGTGAACACAGTAAAAAAAAAAAGTGTGTCAGAAAAGCCATTTTTTTGTCCCCTTACATCACAAAAAGTGTAATACCAAGCGATCAAAAAGTCATATGCACCCTAAAATAGTAGCTATCAAACTGTCATCTCATACCAAAAAAAAAATGACCCCCTACATAAGACAGTTGCCAAAAAAATGAAAAAACACTATAGCTGTCTATATGGAGACACTAAAAAAAATCATGTAGGGGCTTATTTTTTTCAAAAATGCTTTTTATGTTAAAATGAAACAAACAACCAAAAAAAGTATTTTGTCATATTTTGTATTGTCGCATCCGTAACAACCTGCTCTACAAAAATATCACACGATCTAACCTGTCAGATGAACATTGTAAATAAAAAATAAAAACGGTGCCAAAACAGCTATTTTATGTTACCTTGCCTCACAAAAAGTGTAGAGCAACAAAAAATCATATGTACCCAAAAATAGTACCAGCAAAACTGCCACCTTATCCTGTAGTTTCCAAAATGGGTTAATTTTTTGGGAGTTTCTACCTAAAACAATAAAAAAATAAAAAAAACTATGGCTCTCAGGCTAAGGCCTCATGCACACGACCGTTGGTGTTTTGCATTCCGCAATCTGCGGATCCGCAAAAAATGGAAGCTGTTCCACGTTCCATTCCGCAATTTTCGGCCCCATTGAAGTGAATGGGTCCGCGCCCGAGCCGCAAAATATGCGGCTCAGGCGCGGACCCAAAATACGTTTGTGGGCATGAGGCCTAAAACATGATTTTATTGTTTCAAAAATGCTTTTTTGTGTTAAATGTAAAAAAAATTAACAAAGTAGACATATTAGGAATCGTCACGTCCGTAAGAACCTGCTCTATAAAACTACTACATGACCTAACCCCTCAAGTTAACACTGTCAAAAAAATCAAATAAAAAAAGTGCCAAAAAAGCCATTTTTGTCAACTTACATCACAAAAATTGCAACACCAAGCCCCTAAGATAGTACCAATCAAACCGACACCTCATCCCATAAAAGAAAATTAGACCATAACTAAGACAATCAGTCAAAAAATAAAAAAGCTATAGTGCTCAGAATATGGAGACACTAAAACAAAATGTTTTTATTTCAAAAATGCTATTATTGTGTAAAACTTAAATAAATAAGAAAAAGTATACATATTAGGTATTACCAAGTCTGTAACGATCTGCTCTATAAAAATAACACATGATCTACCCTGTCAGAGGAATCTTGTAAAGAATAAAAAATAAAAACAGTGCAAAAACAGCCCTTTTTTGGTTACCTTGCCTCACAAAAAACGTAATATAGAGCAATTAAAAATTATATTTACCCCAAAACAGTACCAATAAAACTGGCACGTTATCCCCTAGTTTCCAAAATGGGGTCAATTTTTTGGAGTTTCTACTGTAAAGGTGCATCAGGGGGGCTTGAAATGGGACATGGCATCTAAAAATCAATCCAGCAAAATCTGCCTTCCAAAAACCATATGGCGCTCCTTTTCTTTTTGCGCCCTGCCGTCTTCCCTTACATCAGTTTACGACCACATGTGGGGTGTTCCTGTAAACTGCAGAATTAGGACAATACATATTGAGTTTTGTTTGGCTGTTAACCCTCAAAGTGTTAAAGAAAAAAATGGATTAAAATAGAAAATCTGCCAAAAAAGTGAAATTTAGAAATTTCATCTCCATTTTACTTTATTTCTTGTGGAAAACCTAAAGGGTTAACAAAGTTTTTAAAATCTGTTTTGAGTAATTTGAGGGGTTTAGTTTCTACAATGGGGTCATTTGTGGAGGGTTTCCACTATGTAAGCCCCACAAAGTGACTTCAGACCTGAACTGGTCCTTAAAAAGTGGGTTTTGGAAATTTTCTTAAAAATTCTAAGAATTGCTTCTAAACTGCTAAGCTTTCTAACGTCCCAAAAAAAAAAAAAATGTCATTTACAAAATGATACCAACATAAAGTAGACATACGGAGAATGTTAAGTAATTAATATTTTACGAGGTATCACTTTCTGTTTTAAAAGCACAGAAATTGACATTTTGAAAATTGCAAATGTTTTAAAAAGTTTTTCATAAATAAAGGTGAAATATATTGACTCAAATTTATGACTATCATGAAGTACAATATGTCACGAGAAAACATTCTCAGAATGGCCTGAATAAGTAAAAGCGTTCCAAAGTTATTGCCACGTGAAATGACACATGTCAGATTTGTAAATTTTGACCTGGACACTGGGGCATCAATGAACCTTAGTCATGGGTTAATTGTACACACAAAAAACATATACACTCTAACAGACGCCTCAGACAAACGCCATACTGTGGCATCTGTCACCATAGAATTCCATAAAAATAAAAAAAAAGATACGTTAGCCTACATGTTTTTTGCTGGACTTTTCAGGATGGAAAAACATGGTATACTACACTTTCCCATCCTGGAGAATTTTTTAAAAAAGTAGTTTTTTATTTATTTATTTTTACTATGGAGCGCCATGGTGATGGATGTCACAGTATGGCATCTGCTGTGTATGTTGATCGTATGACAAAAACCCAGCCTTGCATGCCAATCCAGCACTTCCGTTATTTTTGTTGTTCTGCTCCATTAGATGAGCAGAACAACAGAAATAAATAGTAATGATGTGAATGCGGCCTAAGAGGTGAGGATTTATGCAGGGGACCATTACTGTTCTAAATAATATCATGCTATTATAGCGAAGTTATAAAGTCCAATCCAATATGGCGGATCTTCCCTTTACTTTACCACTTGGCTATAAAAGCCTGTCTGCATTCACTACATACTGCCCCACATACATGCGTGTGCTGTATGTGGTGCAGCGTGTGATATGTGTCGGGCAGCATGTGATGTATACATGTGTGTGAAATATTTAGTGCAGCATCTGATGTATATATGTGTGTGATGTATGTAGTGCAACATGTGATGTATGTAGTGCAGCGTGTGATGTATACATGTGTGTGATGTATTTAGTGCAGTGTGTGATATATACGTGTGCGATATATATACTGCAGTGTGTGATCTATAAATGTGTGTGATGTATGTAGTGCGGCGTATGAAGTATATATGTGTGATCATCACACACTGCACTACATACATCACACACGTATACTTAACACGCTGCACTATATACATCACACACATCGTTACGTTACACGCTGCTGTCACCTTGTTCTGTGTCCATCTTCATGTCCGGGCCCAGTCTTTAGCTCCACCACCGCCAGGGTCCTTGTGCAGCGTGGCCGGCACTCCATATTCAAACATCCCCCGGAAGCTGGCTCCTCTTCCTTCCAGCGCCTGCCGGCCCCTACTCCTTCCAGCCCCCGCCGTTTTCCCCTGATACAGAACCTGTATCACTCCTGCACTCGCCCAAACTAACCAATAGCAAAGCTCCTTGCTGTCCGGAGCTTTGCTATTGGTCACTATGGGCACAGGCAGCATCGCTGCGCTGCCTGTGCCGTTCACAGCGCGCCATACACTGATGAAAAGCAGAGAAAAGTCTTAGGCATAATGGTATGCCTTAGACTTTTTCCAGGGAGTAAAATGGCCTGAACAGGCGTCTATTGTATAGGGTAATGTCTAGTCTTAAAAAGGGTTAGTCTATATATAATGTTTGCATCTATTGTGTAGTGCATTATTTTCCGTGATTTTTTCTTTATAAATGTTGCCATGTACATCCTCATGTTCTGTAATCATATCCTGCAGGATGTTTTGTATCTTTTTCTGTGATTTTTGATAAATTTATGTTCTTGAAGGAGTGGCACCTTCAAGTGTGAGTGTGCTCCTATTATCTGGGGAGCAGCATTCTTGTGCACTTTTTGCCCCCACCTTTCCCACAGGCAGCCTTGATTGGGTGGTACATACAGCTGTGTGGGCTCCTCCTCTCATTGGTTTCTTGATGCACACAGAGGTAACTAGAAGCAGCACCCTATATGTGCAGGGTTTGCACTCTTTAATGTAGATGCCCAACCGCAAAAGTAGGTTTAGAGTAGGACCTGCCTGACTGAGACCACCTTGGCGCTGGTAGGCGGGCACAGATGTTTTTTGATCAAAATATATTGGCTGAGAGTCTCAGATTTTACCATATAAAAATGAGGGCTTAGTCCATATATAATGCTTGCATGCATTATTTTCCATGATTTTTTTTCTTTATAATGTCTAGTGTTCCAGATTTACATTTATTGAGTGGCAATTTTATATTGTTTTAGCCGTTCATCTAGGAACATCTCTACTTCTGTAATATTTTATTAGTAGTACTAAAAGTTATGTTTTAGATGTGAAATGGTGTCTGTGAAGATCTCAGAATTGAGAAAGCTCGTTGGAAGAATGATTGAAACGTTTTCAAGAAATCTACAGCAAGTCCAGTTGCCTTGACTTATTCTTTACAGATATCTGTGAAGTACAGTATATTATATCAAATGAATCCTATGGTGTTATTTTCAAAGCACTGTTTAGGCTCTGTTCACATCAAATTTTCTCAAAAGAGCTTGATAAATAATTCAAGCACCTACACTAGGAGTATTTCCCAGTGCATAAAATGAGTGTACACGCTAAATGTTATAAGCTGAATGACCAAAGATTCGTGTTAAGCGCAAATATTCGAATTCCGAATTTTAATTGGGATTATCACCACTTCGAAAATTAGCGAATTTTTAGAATATAGTGCTATATCTTCGTATTTGTGAATAGTGTTGATTGCGAAAATTCTAATTGAGAATTTATCGCGAATATTGGCACTTAGCAATATCCCTAGCAATATCACTAGCAATCTATAGGAAAGTTGCCTACTAGTGTTGAGCGAACAGTTCGAGCATAGTTCGGGTTCGTACCGAATTTTGGGGTGTTCGGGACACGGACCCGAACCCGAACATTTTCAAAAAAGTTCGGGTTCGGGTCCGTTGTTCAGCGATTTCTTCCCGCTTTCTGAAGGGCTGCCCAGCAGCCAATCAGCTAGCGTTTTACTTCTTGCCCTAAGAGCCCATCACAGCCATGCCTACTAATGGCATGGCTGTGATTGGCCAAGTGCAGCATGTGACCCAGCCTCTATTTAAGCTGGAGTCACGTAGCGCCACACGTCACACTGCTCTGATTAGTGTAGGGAGAGGACGCAGCTTCTGTGAGGGCGAGATTAGGCAGGGAAAAGTCAGCATTAGCACCTAATGAAGTAATCGATCTACAGCTGTGAATGATTCAACTTCTGCTAGTTAATTGCTCACTGGTTTTTAGGCTGCACAGAGCGTTTTTCTGTCACTTTTTTTCTGGGGTGATCGGCGGACATTTTGTGACTTGTGGTGCACCAGAACAAGCTGCCACCAAGTCCATCAATCCATCAATACTATTTTTTTTTTTTACTATATCCTACATCAGGGGCTTGGCTGTGCTTATTGTCACCCCTAGAGACTCAGGATAGCAATTTCTATATTTTAATAAGGGGTTAAATACAATTGCCAAAATATCAATCCCCTAAATCTGGTGTTCCAGCTTTGGATAGCCAAGTATAATACTGTCTGCTGTCTGGCAAAGGATAGATTATTTTCTGTGGTGAAATTCAATTGCCAAAATAGCAATCCCCTAAATCTGGTGTCCCAGCACTGGCTGACAAAGTATAATAGTGTCCGCTAAAACATATATTTTGTTCAGGGGTGAAATTCAATTGCCAAAATAGCAATACCCTGAATCTGGTGTCCCAGCTGCTGCAGGCCAAGTGTTACTCTGTCCGTAAAAGGGTATATTTTGTTCTGGGGTGAAATTCACTTGCCAATATAGCAATACCATAAATCTGGTGTTCCAGTAGTGGCTTGCAAAGTATAATAGTGTCCGCCAAAACATATATTTTGTTCTGGGGTGAAATTCAATTGCGAAAATAGCAATACCCTGAATCTGGTGTTCCAGTAGTGGCTTGCAAAGTATAATAGTTTCTGCCAAAACATATATTTTGTTCTGGGGTGAAATTCAATTGCAAATATAGCAATACCCTGAATCTGGTGCTCCAGTAGTGGCTTGCAAAGTATAATAGTGTCAGCCAAAACATGTATTTTGTTCTGGGGTGAAATTCAATTGCCAAAATAGCAATACCCTGAATCTGGTGTCCCAGCCGTTGCAGGCCAAGTGTTAATCTGTCCGTAAAAGGGTATATTTTGTTCTGGGGTGAAATTCAATTGCCAAAATAGCAATACCCTGAATCTGGTGTCCCAGCTGCTGCAGGCCAAGTGTTACTCTGTCAGTAAAAGGGTATATTTTGTTCTGGGGTGAAATTCACTTGCCAATATAGCAATACCATAAATCTGGTGTTCCAGTAGTGGCTTGCAAAGTATAATAGTGTCCGCCAAAACATATATTTTGTTCTGGGGTGAAATTCAATTGCGAAAATAGCAATACCCTGAATCTGGTGTTCCAGTAGTGGCTTGCAAAGTATAATAGTTTCTGCCAAAACATATATTTTGTTCTGGGGTGAAATTCAATTGCAAATATAGCAATACCCTGAATCTGGTTCTCCAGTAGTGGCTTGCAAAGTATAATAGTGTCAGCCAAAACATGTATTTTGTTCTGGGGTGAAATTCAATTGCCAAAATAGCAATACCCTGAATCTGGTGTCCCAGCCGTTGCAGGCCAAGTGTTAATCTGTCCGTAAAAGGGTATATTTTGTTCTGGGGTGAAATTCAATTGCCAAAATAGCAATACCCTGAATCTGGTGTTCCAGTAGTTGCAGGCCAAGTGTTAATCTGTCCTTAATAGGGTATATTTTGTTTTGGGGTGAAATTCACTTGCCAATATAGCAATACTCTGAATCTGGTGTTCCAGCTGTTGCAGGCCAAGTGTTCATTTGTCCGTAATAGGGTATATTTTGTTCTGGGGTGAAATTCACTTGCCAATATAGAAATACACTGAATCTGGTGTTCCAGCTGTTGCAGGCCAATTGTTAATCTGTCCGTAAAAGGGTATATTACACTCAAGGTGTATATACAAGTGCTGAGAGGGTCATCCTCATTAACTTCACACGCTACCGTGCATCTCTCATTGTATTTCTGTCCGTTAAAGGGTATATTACACAAAGTGTTAAAATACAATTGCTGAAGGCATAATCCTACATATTTTTTCTAAGGCTACTGTGCATCTCCAAGTGTAAATCTGTCCATAAAAGGATACCTTTCATCAAGGACCTAAATACTAGCCGTAAAAGAGATATTCCCCTAAATCAGTGGTTACTGCTGTGCCTGGATTAGTGGAATACGCTACATAAATAAATTGGCAGATAGTGTTAGGTGCCTGTAAAAAAATGGCCTGAATTTGAAATCTATACATTGGGCCAAATATTTTTTTTCTTATTGTGGTGCTTGGTGAACGGTAACAATGAGGAAAACATCTAGTAAGGGACGCGGACGCGGTCGTGGTGGTGTTAGTGTACCCTCTGGTGCTGGGAGAGGACGCGGCCATTCTGCCACAGCCACACGTCCTAGTGAACCAACTACCTCAGGTTCCAGTACCTGCCAGAATTTACAGTGATATTTGGTGGGGCCCAATGCTGTTCTAAGGATGGTAAGGCCTGAGCAGGTACAGGCGCTAGTTAATTGGGTGGCCGACAGTGGTTCCAGCACGTTCGCAACGTTATCTCCCACCCAGTCTGCTGCAGAAAGCGCACAGGTGGCGCCTGAAAACCAAGCCCATCAGTCTGTCACATCACCCCCATGCATATCAGGGAAACAGTCTGAGCATCAAGTTATGCAGCAGTCTCTTATGCTGTTTCCCAAGGGAATCCACCTAGCCCTTCCCCAGTGGTGGAAGACATAGAATGCACTGATGCACAACCACTGATGTTTCCTGATGATGAGGACATGGGAATACCACCTCATCGGAGTCCGCACGTCTCTGATGATGACGAAACACAGGTGCCAACTGCTGCTTCTTTCTGCAGTGTGCAGACCGAACAGAAGGTCAGGGAGGAAGACTGTGTGGAAGATGATGCAGGGGACGATGAGGTCCTAGACCGCACATGGAATGAAGGTCGTGCCACTGACTTTCATAGTTCAGAGGAAGAGGCAGTGTTGAAACCGAGCCAACAGCGTAGCAAAAGAGGGAGCAGGGGGCAAAAGCAGAACAGCCGCCTGTCACGACCGCTATCCCAGCAGCAGTCGTGTCGCACCAGACGGAGGGGAAGGGGGACCCTTATCTACGGATGGGAAATAGAACGGCCACCCCTGACAAACCCTACGCTGGCATCTGTCTGCCCTGATACCCTAGACGGGGTGTGAACCCGTGCGGCGAGCAGGATGCCTAAACCCTGAGTGACCCTCAACAGACTAGACTGGGGAAAGACAGATGGGAGCACTAGTCACCATCACTCATGTCTAGGAGAACAACAGGGGAAGACAGTAACAAACAAACAAACAATCTCCAGCAGAGATAGACTTTTCCAGTCACGAGCAGAGAAGATGATCCCAACAACGACAGTCCATGCCAGACACGAGCTCCACAGCAATACCGTCAAACGATCTCCTTCAAAGGTCAGAATAGCACTGGAAGTAAGGACTATATCTGGCAATGACTGCAAGTGAAACTGAAACTAATATAGTAGCTGGGAGTGGCAGACAGCACTCACCTGAGAAGAATGCCTACAAACTCCCAGTCAGGACAAAAAGGTTCACAAGGCAAAACCTGGATGACATACCATGAAGCAAACTTTCAAGCTAACGCGAGTAGCAAGTCGCTGCGACCTTCTCTTCCCAGACCTATCTGGATCAGTCACAGTCGTGACACTGCCGCCATGAAAGTTCGCCTGCTACTGGCCACCACCACCATGTACTGAGCACCCCAAAGGCAGCTTCAAGGAGTTCCCTAGCATGACACTTCTTTAAACAATGTGCTGACGACAAGGCCCGAGTGGTTTGCACGCTGTGCCATCACATCCTGAAGCGAGGCATTAACGTTCTGAACCTTAGCACAACCTGCATGACCAGGCATCTACATGCAAAGCATGAACTGCAGTGGAGTAAACACCTTAAAAGCAAGGAACTCACTCTGGCTCCCCCTGCACCATCTTCTGCTGCTGCCTCGGCCTCTTCCTCCGCCTCCGGAGGAACGTTGGCACCTGCCGCACCAAACAGAGGATGTGACACCGACACCACCACCTGCGTCACCAAGCATCTCCACCATGTCACACGGCAGCGTTCAGCTCTCCATCTCACAAACCTTGAAGAGAAAGCGTAAATTCCCACCTAGCCACCCTCGAGCCCTGGGCCTGAATGCCAGCATTTCTAAACTACTGGCCTTTGAAATGCTGTCATTCAGGCTGGTGGACATAGACAGCTTCAAACAGCTGATGTCCATGGCTGTCCCACAGTATGTTGTTCTCAGCTGCCACTACTTCCACGTGGACCAGTAAGCACGACCAGGGACGCTATATCTCCATAACTGCACACTGGGTAAATGTAGTGGCGGCTGGGCCCCAGGCGGAGAGTTCATTGGCGCACGTCCTTCCGCCGCCAAGGATCACAGGGCATTATTCTTTGCCTCCTGTAGCCTACTCCTCCTACTCGGCTTCCTCCTCCTCTGCTTCCACCAGCTCATCCAGTCAGCCACACACCTTCACCACCAACTTCAGCACAGCCCGGGGTAAACGTCAGCAGGCCATTCTGAAACTCATATGTTTGGGGGACAGGCCCCACACCACACAGGAGTTGTGGCGGGGTATTGAACAACAGACCGACCAGTGGTTGCTGCCGGTGGGCCTCAAGCCCGGCCTGGTGGTGTGCGATAATGGGCGAAATTTCGTCGCAGCTCTGGGACTAGCCGGTTTGACGCACATCCCTTTCCTGGCGCATGTGCTGAATTTGGTGGTGCAGAAGTTCATTCACAACTACGCCGACATGTCAGAGCTGCTGCATAAAGTGTGGGTCGACTGTGCGCCCTTCCGGCATTCACATCCTGCCGCTGCTCGCCTGTCTGCGCTACCGTGGAACTTCGGCCTTCCCGCTCACCACCTCATATGCAACGTGCCCACCAGGTGGAACTCCACCTTGCACATGCTGTAGAGACTGTGCAAGCAGCAGCAGGCCATAGTGGAGTTTAAGCTGCAGCACGCACGCGTCAGTCGCAGTGCGGAACAGCACCACTTCACCACCAATGATTGGGCCTCCATGCGAGACCTGTATGCCCTGTTGCGCTGTTTTGAGTACTCCACCAACATGGCCAGTGGCGATGACACCGTTATCAGCATTACAATACCACTTCTATGTCTCCTGAGAAAACGCTTAGGGTGATGATGGAAGAGGAGATGGCCCAGGAGGAGGAGGAGGAGGAGGAGGATGAGGGGTGAATTTTACCACTTTCAGACCAGTCTGGTAGAAGTGGCTCATAGGGAGTTTTTTTGCAACAGCAGAGGCCAGGTACAAATGTGGCCAGCCAGGGCCCACTACTGGAGGATGAGGAGGAGGTGGAGGAGGATGAGGATGAAGCAGGTTCACAGCGGGGTGGCAGCCCACACAGCTCAGGCCCATCACTGGTGCGTGGCTGCGGGGATACGGAGGACGATGACGATATGCCTCCCACAGAGGACAGCTTGTCCTTACCTCTGGGGAGCCTGGCACACATGAGCGACTACATGCTGCAGTGCCTGCGCAACGACAGCAGAGTTGCCCACATTTTAATGTGTGCGGACTACTGGGTTGCCACCCTGCTGGATCCCCTGTACAAAGACAATGTGCCCACCTTACTTCCTGCACTGGAGCATGATAGGAATGCGAGAGTACAAGAGTACGCTGGTAGACGCGCTCATGAGAGCATTCCCAAATGTCACAGGGGAACAGTTTGAAGCCCAAGGCAAAAGCAGAGGAGGAGCAAGAGGTCGCCAACGCAGCTGTGCCATGGCCAGCTCCTCTGAGGGCAGGGTTAGCATGGCAGAAATGTGGAAAAGTTTTGTCTCCACGCCACAGCTAACTGCACCACCACCTGATACGGAACGTGTTAGCAGGAGGCAGCATTTCACTAACATGGTTGAACAGTACGTCTGCACACTCCTCCACGTACTGACGGATGGTTTGACACCATTTAACTTCTCGGTCTCCAAATTGTCAACGTGGCCAGAGTTAGCATTTTATGCCTTGGAGGTGCTGGCCTGCCCGGCGGCCAGCGTTTTGTCTGAACGTGTATTCAGCACGGCAGGGGGTGTCATTACTGACAAACGCAGCCGCCTGTCCACAGCCAACATGGACAAGCTGACATTCATAAAAATGAACCAGGCATGGATCCCACAGGACCTGTCCCTCCCTTGTGCAGAATAGACATTTATAACTGCCTCCCCCTCAACCATGTATTCTTGTACTCCGTGGCACTTCTTTATTGAATCCTCATTTCTTTAACTTTACCATGATCTTGCCGTGCAACCCAAAGTTGAATGAACCTCTACTCAATCTGGGGCCTAAATAACTGAAAGTGGCCTTCTCCAGTGGTGGGTGATATAACGCCATATTCCTTGCTGTGGCACCTCTCTTCTCTGTCTGGGTGGTAGGGCCTAAATAACTGAAAGTGGCCTTATCCAGTGGTGGGTGATATGATGCCTTATTAATTGCTTTGGGACCTCTCTCTTCTGTCTGGGTGCTGGGCCTAAATAACTGAAAGTGGCCTTCTCCAGTGGTGGGTGATATGTTGCCTTATTCCATGCTGTGGGACCTCTCTCCTCTGTCTGGGTGCTGGGGCCTAAATAACTGAAAGTGGCCTTCTCCAGTGGTGGGTGATATGACGCCATATTCCTTGCTGTGGGACCTCTCTCCTCTGTTTGGGTGCTGGGGCCGAAATAACTGAAAGTGGCCTTCTCCAGTGGTGGGTGATATGACGCCTTATTTCATGCTGTGGGACCTCTCTCCTCTGTCTGGGTGCTGGGCCCGAAATAACTGAAAGTGGCCATCTCCAGTGGTGGGTGATATGACGCCTTATTCTTTGCTGTGGGACCTCTCTCCTCTGGGGCCGAAATAACTGAAAGTGGCCTTCTCCAGTGGTGGGTGATATGACGCATGATTCTCTGCTATGGGACCTCTCTCCAATTGATATTAGTAAATTTTTATTTATTTTATTTTATTTTAATTCATTTCCCTATCCACATTTGTTTGCAGGGCATTTACCTACATTTTGCTGCCTTTTGCAGCCCTCTAGCCCTTTCATTGACTATTTTACAGCCTTTTTAGTGCCATTAAAGTTCGGGTCCCCATTGACTTCAATGGGGTCGGGTTCGGGATAAAGTTGACAGTCCAATAAAACCATTAAATACTGCAGTTACCTTTCTGCTATAAAAAGAACAAACACCTTATTTGCTAGATAGTAAATTTATGGGCTATGCTGCATTTCTAAGATTCCAATAAAATTGTTACATACTGCAGTTACATTGCTGCTATAAAAAAGCACACTTTTTGTGCTAGATAGTAAATTTGCGTCCTACGCTGCATTTCTGATATTCCAATAAAACTGTAAAATACTTTGTTTTTGTTGTTAATTGCAAAAAACACCGTTTTTGTGCTAGATAGCACATTAGCGGCCTACACTGCATTTCTGATATTCCAATAAAACCGTAACATACTGCATTTGTATTGTTGTTTGCAAAAAACACAGTTTTTGTGCTAGATAGCACATTTGGATCCTACACTGCATTTCTGACATTCCAATTAAACTGTTAACTTCGGCTGTTATATTGTTGGTTGGAAAATTCACATTTTTTGTGATAGTGAAGCAATTGTATTGAATTGCTCCGTTACACTGTTGTGTGACCTAAAGAAATGTATTCTGTTTATGACGCCGGCACTCCCTTGCTGTTGGTGAACTTAATTGTTGACTATTGGCAGTTAAATTGTCACCTGAGATAAACCATCTGTTAGTTTGTTGGGTGAACGCAAATAATGAGGAGAGTGTCAAATAAGGGACGTGGTCCTGGTCGTGGTGCTGGTGGTGGAGCTCCTGTTGCAGGGAGAGGATGTGGTCGTTACATGCCCAAATGAAACACCTTCCTCAGGTGCGAGCACAGAGCCACCAGCACAGCAAAAGAGGGAGCATGGTGTAGAAGCAGAGTGGCAGTCCCCTAGACAATATGCCTGCTACTGCCCACCGCACCCAGGGACCCAGCACACCAAAGCCAGCTCTAAGGAGTTCCCCGGCATGGCAGTTCTTCACACAATGTGCAGACGACAAGACAAGAGTGGTTTGCACGTTGTGTAATTTAAGTTCAAAGCACGAGCTGCAGTGGAGTAAACACCCCAAAAACCAAGAAAGGTCTCAGGCTCCTCCTGTTTAGAGTTGAGCAAACTTGTATTTTAAGTTCGGCGTCCAAAGTTCGGTTTGGGGGTTATGGAAGTATCCCTTTATGGATTCCGCTACCACGGACCATAACGGCATTTGAAATCCATAAGGGGATTCTTCAATGAACCCGAACCTTGAACAACACTAAGGACCTGGGGTGACATCACCATCATGTGATCAGTGAAGGGGGCGTGGCTCAGTACTGTATCACCTCTTATCCAATCCAGTGCTGAGCCACGCCCCCTGCACTGATCACATGACTGTGACGTCACCCCAGGTCCTTAGTGTTGTCCAAGGTTCGGGTTCATTGAAGAATCCCCTTATGGATTCCAAATGCCATTATGGTCCGTGGTAGCGGAATCCATAACAGGATGCTTCGATAACCCCAATCCAAACTTTGGACGCCGAACTTAAAATACAAGTTCGCTCAACTCTACTCCTGTTGCCTCTTCTGCTGCAGTCTCGACCTCTTCTTCCACCTCTGTAGTTTCAGTGGCAACGGCTACCCCGCAACGCTACCATGTCCGTCACCTTCAACAAGCAGCACCACAATGTCCCATGGAAGCGTTCAGCTGTCCATCTCTCAAACACTGTAGCGAAAGAGAAAGTACCCCCCTATCCACCTGCAATCCCAGGCCCTGAAAGCCAGCATTTCAAAATTGCTGGCCTTTGAAATGCTGTCATTCAGTCTGGTGGAGACAGAGAGTTTTAAAAACCTTACGGCGATGGCTGACCCACAGTACATCGTTCCCAGCCGCCACTACTTTTCCAGGCGAGCCATCTCTTACCTGCACAAACAAGTGGGGGACAAAATCAGGTATGCACTGCGCAACTCCATCTGTGGTAAGGTCCACATAACTACCGATACGGGGACCAGTAAGCACGGCCAGGGACGTTATATCTCCCTAACAACACACTGGGTAAATGCAGTGACAGCTGGGCCCGAGGTGAATAGCTGTTTGGTGCATGTCCTTCCGGAACAGGAGGAAGAGGAGGATGAAGAGGGATCATTTCCACGGTTATCAGGCCAGTCATGTGGCTCAGAGGGTGGGTTCCTGCTGCACTGCATACCTGACTGGGAAATATATTCTGTAAATTCGGCGGCGTTTAGATTGATTGTTGATCTATACCCCTTTTTTCTTTCAAAGTACCCCTGCACTGCATATCTGACTGGAAAATATATTCTGTAAATTCGGCGGCGTTTAGATTGTTGGGTGCTATAGTTAAATGGTGTAAAATCTTCATGAGGTCTCCATGATAAATCTGCAGCATGGGGGCCCCATGTGGCCTCTATACACTTTCAAAAAAATCCTTTAGCAGGGCGAATAGATGTCGGATGACGGGGACGCTCCATGACCCCTTTTTTCTTTCAAAGTACCCCTGAATTGCATACCTGACTGGGAAATATATTCTGTAAATTTGGCGGCATTTAAATTGCTGGGGGATCTGTACCCCTTTTTTTTTCAAACTACCCCTGCACTGCATACCTGATTGGGAAATATATTCTGTAAATTCGGCGGTGTTTGGATTGTTGGGTGATCTATACCCCTTAAAAGTGCATGCTGGTAGAAGCGCTGCTGATGGCATTACCACCTGACACTGGGGCCTCAGTGGAAGCACAAGGCGAAGGCAGAGGAGGAGGAAGAAGTCGCCAACGCAGCTGGGACACCGCCAGCACCTCAGAAGGCAGGATTAACATGGCCAAAATGTTAAAAAGTTTTGTCGGCATGCCACAAGAACCAGCACCACCAGCTGATATGGAACGTCTTAGCAGGAGGCAGCATTCCAGCAAAATGGTGGAACAGTGTGTGCACAAGCCTACACATACTGACTGATGGGTCTGCCCCATTCAACTTCTGGGTCTCCAAATTGGGCACATGGGGACCTTACACCTTGGAGGTGCTGAACTGCCCTGCAGCCAGTGTATTGTCTGAACGTGTGTTTAGCATGGCAGGGGTCGTTATCACAGACAAGCGCAGCCGCCTGTCCACAGCCAATGTGGACAAGCTTATGTTCATTAAAATGAACCAGGCATGGATTCCAAAGGACTTGTCCGTACCTTGTGCAGAATAGATATGTATACCGGCCTCACACAGCCATTGTTATACTCCAGCACAATCTCTCTTTGTTTTATTTTATATATTCCACAATGTTTTGTGGTCTACCCAAATTAAATAATAAAAATATAAAAGTGTTGGCTACCTCCACCTCCTCCACTTCCACCTACACCGCCATGTCCAGTGGCTCATCAACCTCCTACTCCATATGGACCTCTTCCTCCTAGTTCAAGATTGTTATTTTTCATTTATTTTATTTTAAGTCCCTATTATTATTATTTCCCTATCCACCTTTGTTTGCAGGGCACTTGCCATGCTCTTCCCACATTTTGCTACCTTTTGCAGCCCTCTAGCCCTTTCCATGACTCTTTTAGAGCCATTTTAGTGCACCAAAGTTCGGGTCCCTATTGACTTCAATGGGTTTCGGGTTCGGGGTCAAGTTTGGGTCAAGTTCGGGTCCCAAACTAGAACTTTGCGACGAAGTTCGGCCGAACCCGGCGAATCCGAACTTCCAGGTGTTCTTTTAACTCTAGTCATCATGCCTGGCCCTGTCAATCAAAGTGCAGTGGGTATGACAGTTACAGATAGAGCTGAGCCTCTAGGTGTAATGGCAACACCTCCGTTGCTGCTAGAAGCTTATTTGGATACATCAAAACATCATTTTTCTCAGCAATGCGGACACATATGAACAGATTTCCTGAGCAGCCAAGTGCACATGCAACAGGTCAGCCAGTGTCATAGTTACAAATCTGCTGACAGATGCCCTTTAACCAAATTTAAGCTAAGGCATGACAGCATGGCATACTTTGTTAAAGGATACACATATTATACATACATTATCCAGATGAATAGCTTATATACTGATCTACTAAATAGATAAATATTGCAAACAGTCAGGGGTGTGCATATATAATTGGACCCGATAGCAAAACTAAGCCCCAAGCTGTAAAATATCCATTTGCACTGAGCTCCTCCGAGTGGTTGCTGCAAGAAATAGAAAAGTCTTTTTTTTTTTTGTTTTACTGTGAATAGGAGCAAATAGAAGTGCATTCTTCCCAAGTGCATACATACCATATAGACCACTAAAGTGGGCATCAGCTCGGACTGACACTACACTTCTTTGGTGGCACAGCAATTAAAGCAACATTAGATAAAAGGAGGAGGAAAAACAACCAGAGGTTCATGTCACCCTCTTCTACCACATGGAATAAGTGAGGTAAGGCATGCACTGGCTCTAACCCCACCTGCCCTTTTATCGATGGAGGTGATATAATGTGTGAATCGGCACCAAGAGTGAGCCAATTTTTTTGTAAGGCCCTATTTTTCTATATGTACATCCCTAATCCCTCCTTATCAAAAGGTAATATAACCTAGCTGACAACAAAAACCCAGATACAACCTACTGGGCCATTGTCAAGGAAGAATTGACTTTCATTGAATTGCTTTTCTTGAAATAATCATATTTTCCTTTGCCTTAATAAGCAGAAAGGCTAATCGCATTATGTCTGAGAAGTCTTCTCTTGGCTGTAGGCCACCTCAATAGAAGACAAGGATTAAGAGCTGAACGTGCAGACCGAAGATCACTTTTGTACAGGATACTTTTCTCTACTTTTGCTTTGATATCTTTGCCTTTGTCTGGCAATGAATGATAGAAACCGGAATTTCTCCATGTCTCAGACATGAAGCTTTACCGTAAATCTGTTTGTTTCCTACATATTCTGTAGCTATTGTTCTGTAGGTTGCTTTAATGTATTTGCCGCCACATGTAGCAATGTGCTTGTCAAAAGTATTAAAGACTAGTGCTGAGTTTAAGCAACTACTCGACAAATTAACTCCATATGTCAATCACAGGAGTCATTTACATACAGCGCTGACTTGATTTCTACTTTATTTTTCAGGAAGAACTCACACCTAGGAGGGCGATCAGCTCTAGTATGTGGCAGGATTATTGACAGCACTGGTTTGATGGGTGACATTTCTTATCATTGTTGTTATGCACTAAGAATGATAAATTGTTTGAGTTTTTTTAAGATGCTGAGGTCGCACATAACGGATCCTTATCATGACATCCGTAACTATATAATTTCATTCACATATGTCTTTCCTGTTTGCGTGGGTCCCAGATGATACATTTTGATATTCATTTTGGTCGCTTTCTTTGGACGTTGCAAAGAATTAAAAGAGTCGTCGCAGCACAGCCAACCGATTTAGTGCAAAAGAAAATTCCCTTGGTATTAACTGCAGTAGCCACTACAAGGGAAATGTAGCATTACTTGCATACATTGAAATAAATGGCTGTCCACGTAACACAAGGGCAGAGTGAGTCCACCATGCTCTGGCTCATAGATGGAAGTCATATATCTCTATGACCTAAAAAGCATGCAACAAGTTTTGCCAAATGACAAAACCCTTTAAATATGTTTTTGGGAACATCTAGATACAGTATTACTCCTTATATACTACTAAACAGATATTCTGTATAGCTCCAATGAGAATTAAAGCTAATTTGAGAGCATGTTGAAGCCAACTAATGCAGGCAGTCAGAAGTAGCTAAAGTGGAAGCCCCTGCATTATAAAAATTAGGGGTGTTAGCACCTGGAACCCCTTGGATAGTATCTTCTGATATGTGCCTATGATTAATTAGAAGGAGTCTTTACATTTACATTTGACTGTTTATATTTTTGAGCACCGTATGTTGGTATTTACTGTAGGCATTATGTAGCTTATGTTGGTGCTTGCACTGTATAGCATTTTTATTTAGGTCCTGTTTGGTATGGCCCTTTGTTCACTATATGACAGTACACCATATAGGCAGGAAGGAACACTAGATGGTAGCACACCGGGCACCATCTGACTTAAAAGAGTTTTTCCAGATCAACGTAAAACAGCCCATTTTTTTACTATAATAAGCTACTTTGCAATATATTCACCTTCTCGAAACCATTCCACTTCTACAATCTCCATCCAGGTATCACAAGAGGAATTTATGACTCCTGGTGATGATCCATTCATTCTGGATGCCTAGGCTTTTAGCTATTGTAAGGGTGTGACCACATGGCGAAGTCGTGTCCTGTTTTGGTCGCAGCTGCCTGATATTTAACTAATGAAGACTGTACTGTATAGGTGGTCTTAATTCTTAATGGCCAAATAGCACCTTCAATACTGCAATGCCAATAAGAATTCAGACCGCCTAGCCTTTATTAGTTAACTATCAGGCAACTGCGGCCTAATTGGCTGTGCAGCTCTTGACTGCAGCTGGTCACAACCTGAATGGATCATGACTGCACCGTGTGGTTGTACCTTAATGTATTTAGTGTAATGAATGACACCACATACATGGGGGACCTGATCTGCTGGAGAACAAAGTGTGATTCCTCCTCACATGCTCAGTGCTTTTTTTTGCACTGTCTGCATGCAATTGATGCAGCTCCCAATCCTATGCTATGTCCTATGGTGCCTGCACCGGATCCCTGTCCAATCAGGGGGCCATTAAACGTATAGGATGGTGTCGGGAAGTGGAGTGGGTAGTTAACAAAGGAGTAGGGAGCAATTCTTAAAAGTCAGTACATTGCAAGCGAAGAGTCGTAAGCTACTGTATAAGAAAAGCAAGCTGTCACAGACCAGAAGTGCGGCATGTGAACATACAGGCGTGCAGCAATGGTATCCAGATCCTCCGGGAAGCATGCTGACAAAATGTGTTTTTAAAAATTAAAAGTAGTGTAAAAAACAAACCTTTAAAGCCAGCCCTGATCACATTCATAGACAGAAGACCCTATATATATGTAATCGTATAGGAAAGGTTTGCAAGGATTGAATCTGTATTCCTTGTAACAAAGCTTGATTTTAGAACAACTGGAAAAAAAAGTTAGAAAACAACTTACCATAATTATGAGAAAACTTTCCTCCATAATGTACCTCAGCTTAGCAAACGGGGAATGTATTCATCTACATAGTAAAAAGTCTCCACAAAGAAGAAAAAATCAAGTGGAACCACAAATCTGTTTTGACAGGTTTCTCGTATATGTGAGGAATGATTTCAAATATAGCTGAGTTTTGCTACAAACAGATGTCACTGCTTGAAGAAGCATTAGATTTTTTTTTGCATTGCTTTTCTTTAAACTTTTTTCTTCACATTGCAAGATTTAAGTACTTTCCCATTGTGAGCCAGAATGCTGCAATGTCTTACATAGAAGAAAAGGTAAGTGAGTCACAGTCTCAGTTCTAAATACCTACTTAAGGAAATATTACCATTATAAGTCCATCATGATCTACTTACCCCATCACTGAAATGTTTGATATTCGAAGACATGGGGAATGCACAAATTCCGTGAAATGATGTATTATTTTAAAGCAGAATAATAGACAATGCACAACTCTTCTACTGGGTACTAGCTCTATCACTAAAAAAATCTTTAAATATGGTTTCATGTAAGACAGAGTTGTAACAAGTCCCCCCATTCAAAAAAGTACCCCTACTGTCAGTTATTCTACCAAAGATATTTATGGCATTAAGGCAGATTTTATCAATGTAGGTGTATTTTTTAGATTAACATTGTTATTAGAGAGGAGCAAAGTTCTCTAAAATTCCATTCGGCCCACAGTATACTCGCTTTTACTCTTCCACCTATGTCTCTAAATGCAGAGGAACGATTATTCTGTTACGCAACTCCTTTTCATTCACCCCACAACAAACTATATTAGATCCAGATGGGAGGTATGTGATACTTTTAGGCACTTACCGAGAGGAGGTCCTTTGCATTGTAAACGTATATGCTCCCACTGAGGACCCCATCTCATTTTTTGTACATATGCACTCTCTCATTGAACCCCTTACGTACCATAAACTCCTGTGGTGTGGCGACTTTAACTTTGTACCTAACCCGGTGCTAGACCGCTCCTCCCCCCCTGCTCAGGCGCGCCCGACTACCCAAAATGTTAAAATAGGTCGAGTACTGGAATCCTTGTCCCTGGCAGATGCCTGGAGAGAGCACAATGGCCCACAGAGGGGATACACTTACTATTCCCCTCTCATCGGCTATACACCCGTATCGACTTGATTCTCATCTCTACCTCCTGCCTCCCCTCCCTCACCTATTCTAGACACGTAGTTTCCTCTCTATCAGACCATGACTTCGTCATAGCTGATCTAGCCCTTGATCTTCACCCGCCAGTGCCGTTTAATTGGCGCCTTAACGAGTCCCTACTGACCCGACCAATTGTATTTAATGCCTTACTGGAGGATCTTAAACAGTTCTTCTTAGACAATACCACTCCTGACATAGACCCCATGACCTTGTGGCTTACTCACAAAGCCTATATGCGTGGTAAGCTTATCCAAGTGGCTTCTAGGACAAAAAGGAGAGGACTGCTGCCCAGGTCACATTAGAGTCTAAATTGTCCAGGTTGGTAAGGGCCCATCAACAAACCCCAACAAGGTACCTATTAAAGGAGATAAAGGACACTAAAACACAACTGAATGCCATCCTATCCACCAACACGGAGAAGGCCTTGCGCTGGACTTCGTCCTACTACTACAAATATGCCAACAAACCGGACAAAATGCTAGCTCGCCAGCTTAAAGCCAAACATAGAGTAAACCATGTCTTCCAAATTCGCACGCGCTCAGGTAGGACCACAACCCACCCGAATACCATATACGATACCTTCCACTCCTTCTACAAAAGCCTCTATTCGGCTCCAGCCGGTGTCTCTAATACACAGGGAGATGATTTTCTATCCTCCACAACCCTTCCTCGGGTAACCTCCGAGGCCCTGGCGGAGCTTAATAGTACTATTACAATGGAAGAAGTAACGTACACGATCAGGTCCCTAAAACTGGGGAAGGCTCCGGGCCCTGACGGCTACTCGGCGCTTTATTTTAAAAATTTGCAGATCAGTTGATCCCCACATTACCAACTTCTGTAATCACTTGATGCAGGGCTCCACACCTCCACCCGAGTTCCTGGCGGCTAAAATCACTGTACTCCCCAAACCGAATAGGGACCCCCTTCTCCCTTCCAACTACCGACCCATTTCCCTACTTAATTTGGACAATAAGATACTCACATCTATCTTAGCCCGCAGACTTAATAGACTCCTCCCAGCCCTGATACACAAAGATCAGGTCGGATTTATTCCCGGTAGGGAAGCTCCCGACAATGTCCGGAAGATCCTAGGTTTAGTACACGAGGCAAACCGCTCAACTACCCCAATAGCCGTACTAGCATTAGATATTGAGAAAGCTTTCGATACAGTGTCATGGACCTACCTTTGGAAGGTTCTCTCCAAAATGAACATTGAAGGCCCGTTTCTCTCTACGATCCAATCCCTCTATTCGGCCCCCAAGCTAGCCTTAAATTGCCCTCTTCTCATATATCTCCCATACCGATAAATAGAGGTACGCGTCAAGGTTGCCCCTCTCTCCAGCCCTTTTTGCCCTCGCCATGGAACCATTGGCCGCTCGGATCCGAATGCATCCAGATATCAATGGAGTCTCGGTTGGGGGTGTGGAGCACAAATTAAGCCTTTTTGCAGACGATCTCCTGTTAACACTAACCAACCCCATAATCTCCTTTCCCTCCCTTCTTTCCCTCCTTCGGACATACACTGTAGAATCCGGACTACAGATCAACCATTCCAAGTCCGAACTCTTATTACACAACGTCTCCCCACGGGTCCGCGAGGCCCTCCAGAGTGGATTCCCATTCCAACATAAACCCCACTACCTGCCTTACCTAGGTATCTCTCTGGCGAAATCTCTCGACTCTCTGTATAAATTTAACTACCCCCCATGTACACCCAAATCAGGAAAGACCTAAATACCTGGGCATCTCTCCCGGTGTCATGGGTGGGTAGAATTCATATAGTGAGAATGGTGGTCCTCCCGCGCTTGCTATATCTTTTCCGAACCCTCCCGATCCCGGTCCCAGCATCTGATTTAAGGGCTCTCCAGGCAGACATCCTAAAATTTATCTGGGCACATAAGCGGGCTCGCATATCGAAGCTAGTCATGCAACGACACAGAACTCATGGAGGTCTCTCAGTTCCGGACATAGCCCGATACTACAAGGCAGCTAGACTAGCCCAACTCTTTTTAACACATTTCCCCACCCCAGCTCAACCTTTATGGGTGGCACTTGAACAAGCGTTGTTCACACCATACACCTGGAGAGCCCTTATTTGGACTGCCTCCCGCTTCCCTCTTCGCTCCGCCCAAAATCCCTACTTTCTCACTATGCACTCCTTCTGTGGAGATCGGTTCGGTCTAAGCACCAACTCCAGTCTAAACCTTCCCCTCTGGAATTCATACTAGGTAACCCTGCTTTTCCCCCGGGTCTCCACTCTGGAACCTTCACCTGGTGGACTGAGAGGAAACTGTGCTCTCTCCGGGCATTCCTAGTGCGAGATAAATTAATATCCCCTGTAGACTTCACCGAGAAATTTTCCCCCCCTATCAGGGAACATTTCAATGTCCAGAGGGTCTTCTCGTTCCTCCGCGCACTGACAGGGGGGGACCGTGTAGTGGCCACCACGCCATTTGAAAGGATGTTGTCTTACTCCCTGTACAAACAAGGCTTGCTATCCCGAATATATGCCATACTCAATGCACCCCCAGAGGACTGCAAACCGAGTTATATGTTGGAGTGGGAGGTTGACCTAGATAAAGAATTTAGTCTTTCACGCTGGTACCAGCGCTCCCAGACACTCTCTAAAGGTTCATGGCAAACTACTCTAGCTGAAACATCTATCAAGGTCCTACACCGGACCTATATGGTGCCCTCCAGATTACGCCGCATGTACCCAGAGGTTCCTTCTACGTGTTTTAGAGGGTGTGAGGAGGAGGGCACGATGCTACACATTTGGTGGACCTGCCCTAAGGCATCCAGGTACTGGAGACGCATTAGTGGCCTTATCTCTTCCCTAATGGGCCGTGCCTTCCCCTTTACACCGTCGATTTACCTTTTGGGGACAGACCCTCACGACTACCCTATGCTAAATTTAAACTGTTACAGTTTGTCTTGCTGGCAGCTAGAATCCATCTGGCCTCGCGGTGGCGCACGTCCTCGCTCCGATACCAGGCAGTACTTGATAGAGTTAACCAGGTTTTCCTGAACGAACGCCTGAGCGCCATACGCTCGGACTCCTTTCTGCTCTTTGAGAAGATCTGGGAGCCCTGGTCGTCCTCCCCTCACTCCACCAATCTCTCAATGTATTCCACATTATAACTGATCACTGCTGCACTGGGTCATTGTTGGAAACCATTGGGGTGGGAGTGTTACTGGTATTAGCCGCATGATCAAGCACAGGCATTGTGACATAACATCATCAATTGTTTGTTTCCCTGCGATTGTTAATGTTCAACATCCCATGTTTGGATCTCTTTGGGACGTATTGTCCTTTAATATCTCTTATTGTACTTTGTTATCATATACTGTACTGATTCCATGTATCGTGTTCGATAAAATGTAAAACTTTAATAAATATTCTTGAAACATAAAATTCCATTCGGCTGCTTCCCCCGGATTTTACAAAATTACTTCATCACGAACCATATTTCTTTGTAAGTAGTGGGTGCAATGACAGGGAACAAGCCACCCCCATCATTGAACCCCTCAGATGCTGCGTTCCTCATTGATTACAACATCTGAGATCCCTTTTAAAGCATTTTAGTGTTTGCTCATTTAAAAAAACAAATTGTACTCACCTCATCCATTTGATTCTGAAGAGGCCGCTGTGGCCATCTTGCTTGAAGATCCAGCATATGATGACTTCATCACGTCAACCCTAATGACGTCATCACGTCAGCCGGTGTGGTGATGTCAAAAGTCACCGCTTTGTGGCAAATCAAATTTTTCCTGAAATTCGGATCAAAGTCCACTTCACGAACTTCGATTCAATTAACACTAGTTGTTATGTGCACTTGAGCCAAATTTATGAAAATTGTGCACAGTAATAATAAATATTGTGCAAGTGCAATGTGCCTGCACCTATTTCAGTAAACTTACAACCAGAGGATGTCTGGCTTTTAAAATCTTCGACTAAAATGCAGCTAGTGAATGGGGACGTAAGCATATACTATGCGGACCCCAACCGTTGCCCAAATAGAAAAATAGGGGCAGCAGTGTTGTATTAAAACAAAAAGTTTAATTACCAAAATATAAAAGGTGAATGGCCCCACAAAAACACACAAAAAAGTACATAAACGAAAAAGGACCCTCGTGGGAAGTGAAAGAAGAAGCTCAGAGGAGGCCCTAAGGTAAGGAAGGCCAACTCAACAGGAGGGGAGCCCTACTATAGCTCTACTTGAACTATAGTTTCCTATGAGACCTAACCCACGAGGTCCAAAAAACCCCGCAAGGGGTGGCCACCTGCTGGAACCTGACCCTACACTACTTGCCTTATAAGGGGTGACAAGTAACAAGTGTATATGGCAGGGTATCCTATACCAGCATTAGAATGTGATGGTGGGTAGAACCCCCAAGGTGCATAAATGGTGTCCCGACGTGTTTCATCAACTATCGCACCAAAGAATATATAAACGGGCCTACGATACATCAGGGGAGGCTAGACCCTTATACAACGGGACATTCAGTGAAGGTACCAGATGGCCAAAATAAAGATAAATAACATAAGCTTGACCAAACTTAATGAAAAAGATATGTTATCCAAATGGTGTGGTGCAGCGTGTGGCGGCGACCTTCTGAGGGAACCTAGAAAGAAAAAACTTATGACGCACACTAGTATACACAGCAACTAAAAAGATTGCAACCTAGCGGGTCAGGTAATGCGTACTCACTGTGATCCAGCCAGCCAAAGTGTATGGCCCGTGGACTTGTGTATCAGGAGTGCTGGTATTGGCGTGAAGCCTCGAAATCCAGTTGTCCCTGAATGCCCAGGAGCTGACCTGGTATATAAGGGCTTGCAGATAGGGGGGCGTGAACCCTGGTCAGGACACGTGTAATCATGTATGTCCATGGTGAGAGGTAAGCGTCCCGTCGCGCATGCGCAATCGCGGGATCAGGACGCTAACCAGGGAGAAACTCGTGTCCTGCCGGAAGTGATATCAGTGGCGTCGTGTGTCAGGAGAACCCGACGCCAAGAGAGACATCTGTGGGCGGTGTAGGGAAGGGAGGTCAACACGGTAAAGGTTCGCCCTTGGGGAGTGCCAATCTGCACATCCAGTACACATGACGTATGTACAGCGGCCGGGGGGAGGAGCGGAACATACGTCATGTGAACCGCTACTACTCACCCCCACCAGGTGTAAACATGGGTATATCCTGCATGGTCACAGGTCCATGTATAAATCTAAGAACATTTAAATGCCGATTCCTTGATAAAGCATGACAATCTGCTGGAGACAGCCAGTATGGCTGTATTATACTGGTGTACAAACTAAAAAGTAGGCTACTATATTGTGCCAACTAAGACACAAATGTAGAGTTCAGTGGTTTTATGTTGTGCCAACTAAGACACAAGTGTAGAGTACAGTGGTTACAGACCGCTTATTCAAGAGGATTTACACATAGGAGCTAAAGTTTAATTGTTTATTTAACCCGTGGGGACTGGGAGTATTCAACCTAAAGATCCACCAAGCTTCCTTCTGGAGGATCTTTCTGTCCCAGTCACCCCCGCGTGTGGGTTTGCGTACCCTTTGAATCCCCATGAAGGAGACGGCAGATGTTCGGCCCGCATGGTGGGTATGAACATGGCGGGCAATCGGGGTGTCTTTTTTGTTTCTGATATCCCCGATATGCTCGCCAATACGTTTCCGTGGCTCTCTACATGTTTTTCCAACGTACCTCAGGCCGCACTCACAGGTACACAGATAAATCACGCCTGTGGTGAGGCAATTGATAAAGTCCCGAATGTAGTAGACCTTGTCCCTGGGGTTACCCACAAAACTTTTCCCTTTACGAATAAATCCGCAAAAGGAACAATGACCGCATCTGTAGCACCCCTGACTGGGGCCCTGTAGCCAGGTAGCCATGGGGGTGACTGGGGCCCTGTAGCCATGTGGACCGTATATTATCAGGGGGGGTAAAATGACTATGTACAAACTGGTCTCTTAAATTGGCCCCTCTTCTAAAAGTGAGTGCAGCGTGTGGACTCAGGACCTCAGAAAGGTCAGGATCCATCAACAGAGTCCCCCAGTGACGTTCTAGGATTTACCGAACCCTAGGTGAAGCCACATCAAAGGAGCCAATCACCCTTATCAGGCGGGAGGGTGTTTCCCCCATGTCCTTGTTGGGATGAAGTAGCGCCGTACGGTCACATTCCAGTGCTCGTTTGTAGGCTATTTTAAGAATGTGGTCAGGGTAGCCCCTAGTTCTGAATCTTTTTCTGAGTTTGTCAGCCTCTTTTTTAAAATCTCCTTTATCAGAACAATTCCTTCTTCAGATATTGTCCCGTGGGGATCCCCCTCCTGAGAGGGGCAGGATGACAACTGTCCCACCTCAAGAGGGAGCTTTTGGCAGTAGGCTTGCAGTAAACGGTAGTTTTAAGGGCGCCCCCATCCCCTCTGGAGATCATTATGTCCAGGAATGGGAGGTTGTCCCGAGCGATAACCAAGGTGAACCTAAGGTTGACACTGTTATCGTTCAGGTCCTGCACCAATCTCTGGAAGTCGCCCTCTGTGCCGCTCCACAGGACAAGAATGTCATCTATGTAGTGACACTAGAGGGCGATGTGGTCCACGTACCAATGCGGTCCATCCCCAAAGACGATGGCCTCCTCCCAGCAGCCCAGGAGAAAATTAGCATAGGATGGTGCACAGGAACTGCCCATGGCAGTACCCCTGAGCTGGTGGAAGAAGCGTCCATCGAAGAGGAAAAAATTGCTGGTCAAAATAAAAGAATGCAACTGAATGACAAACTCATTGTGGGGGACACACTGTCGTCCTCTTACCTTTAAAAAGTGTGCGGTGGCTTCCAGCCTGTTGGTGTGTGGTATGGATGAGTATAGTGCCTCCACATCTATGGAGGCCAGCCACCACTCACTCTCAATGTGTACCCCCTCTAATTTGGACAAACTAATTTGGACAAACTAATTTGGCAAACAATAAAATGTTGCCATAACTGGGTGTATAGGTAGTAAAAAATCGTACTCATCTTTTGAGATCAAGGACTCACGTTTGGCCTTCTGTAATAATTGTTCCAGAATACCTTTGAACCTCGGGTTAGGATCCTGGAGAAAAGTCTCATACCCTGTTTTGTCGCTGAGAATGGACAAGCACATCTCCTTGTATGCTTGAGTGTCCATAAGGACCACATTCCCCCCTTTATCTGAGGTGGTAATTGATGGTAATTGACCTGTCCATTCTCAGGGACTCGATGGCCCGTTTTTCTCATCTACTAAGGTTGTCTCTTGCAGAGAGAGTACCCAGGGATGACAACTCCGCTAATGTGTAGGAAGACGTCAATGCACGAGACATCGCCCGATGGAGACATCCTTGAGCTTTTATTTTTTAGATCCATGAAAGGACCATCTCCTCCTTGGGTTAGGTCTCATAGGGCACTATAGGCCAAGTAGGGCTATAGTAGGGCTCCCCTCCTGTTGGGTTGGCCTTCCTTACCTTAGGGCCTCCTCTGAGCTCCTTCTTTCACTTCCCACGAGGGTCCTTTTTGTTTATGTACTTTTTTGTGTGTTTCTGTGGGGCCATTCACCTTTTATCTTTTGGTAGTTAAACGTTATGTTTTAATACAACACTGCTGCCCCTATTTTTCTATTTTAAAATCTTCATAAATCTTAATAAATGTGTCACTCTGAAATTTTGACCAAATTTTCAATCCAAGTCTGTAGGCGGCGCTGGAAGGTGTGGTGCTAATAAAAGTCACAACATTTTTGTACAAGTGACACTAAAAAGTCACAAAACCCCTACTTGTCACTTTTTGAAGCTTAACCCCCTATCCACCCCCACCCTAAATGTCTAAACCAAGTCCTCAACGGCTCGACTTAGCAAGAAACTGCAGCAAATGGTACAGTGACCCCTGTAGGGAACGTACCATGGCTTTGGGATCATATGACATTTGCAGACTCACTATAAGGCAAGACAATGCTAGAGGATCAAGATGTATTACAGTTTCATAGCCAAGCAATCACATTACAGCTATTGAGATATCGCTGCGAAGACTGTGCTAACAGTTAACTTAAAGGTGGACGCAGCAGCTTCTGACATTAATCCATGTATCTATAACAGTGCTGCAGAACTGACTTCACCGGTCACCTTTCTAAAACCCTTACTATGACCCTTGGTGTTCAGATACCCTCAGGGCTTGAGAAGTACAGAAGTATGTAACAACTGGATTGTTGCCCAAAAAATTACACGAAGCAAGTATTAGATTAACAGGCAACAAATGCAGAATAGAAAAAAATCACCAATAGATGACAAAAAACTGGATGAGGATGGAAACGGATGAGGAAGATGGGATCAGGCAATGGAATAAACAGCAGAAGACAATGACATAGAAGTAGATAGGAAAGTGGTAAGAGGAATAAAACCTACTAGAACAGTGATGGCGAACCTTTTACAGACCGAGTGCCCAAACTTCGACCCAAAACCTATTTATTTATCGCGAAGTGCCAACGCAGCAATTTAATCTAATTGCTAATATAGTATATCTTCCATGTACTTTATCATCTAGCTATAATAGCCTGCCTACATTCAATGCGCTGCTTGTACAGTTCGTAGTGCGCCCTGCGCTAATGAATAGCAGGAAAAGTCTAAGGCATATTGGTACACCATAGACTTTTTCCAGGGTGCGGGTGCCCACAGAGAGGGCTCTGAGTGCAGCATCTGGCACCCGTGCCATAGGTTCACCACCACTGTACTAGGAGCTGAACTGACCCTGAACTGCCAAGTCCAAAAAGACAATATAGACAAAACAGAAAACAATAAGACAGTGGAATCACGAATTCCAGGAAATTTTCTTTCTTCTTCATATCTTCATTTCCTTACTTCTTCTTCAGCTAGTAGCTGACATAAAAGCTACATCCTATGCCATGTACATTATGGTGATGGTGGAATGAAAATTCTGTCAATGATGTCATCTGTGATTTCTGGGACTTTTTCAGAAAATTATTAATGTTGTACTTGTATGATTAATTGCTCAATGACAAGACATTTACATTATCATTGTGGATCATTTATTTGGTCCCTGTTCTAGTAGGGAGTCACTAAGTAAAAAGCAGCTCTTGCACTAGTGGATTCAGCCTTTCTATGTATTATGTATGCAGTGTCCCACTCAGTGCTAGAAGTGGGCCCCTAAGGCTGCTTTCATACGGGCGATTTTTCCGCACGGGTGCAATGTGTGACGTGAATGTATTGCACCCGCACTGAATCCTGACCCATCCATTTCAATTTGGCTGTGTACATGAGCGATGTTTTTCACACATCACTTGTGCGTTGCGTGAAAATCGCAGACTGTTATATATTCTGCGTTTTTCACGCAACGCAGGCCCTATAGAAGTGAATGGGGCTGCATGAAAATTGCATAGCATCCGCAAGTAAGTGCGGATGCTATGCGATTTTCACGGATGGTTGCTAAGGAGATGATGTGGAAGTCCATTCACTTTATTATTTTCCATTATAACATGGCTATAATGGATAGTAATAACATTCATTAATACAGAATGCTTAGTAAAATGTTCCTTGAGGGTTAAAAAATAATCAAAAAATTACTCACCTCATCCACTTGATCGCGCAGCCGCTATCGTCTTCTTTCTTCTCATTGCAGGACCTGAAAAAGGACCTGCGCTGACTTCACCGCGCTCACCATGTGCGCGATCAAGTGGATGAGGTAAGTAGTTTTTTTATTATTTTTTAACCCTCAAGGGATATTTTACTTAGCATTCTGAATAAAGAATGTTATTATTTTCCATTATAGCTATGTTATAATGGAAAATAATAAAATTTACAGAACGCCAAACCCAAACCCAAACTTCGGTGAAGAAGTCTGGATTCGGGTCTGGGTACCACATTCAGTTTATTATCTGAACAGCACAACATAATTGCAGACAAAACTGACTGGGTCAGGGCCCTTCCGTGCACATGGAGTGTCCCCATAACCAAGGGAACGCCTCTGGGGTTTGAATGTACCATCGGATGTGAGATTTCGGAAATGGAAAATGTCCTCCTGAAAGAGTGTTTAGAAGTGATCTGATTATAAAAATATTTCATCCCTTACATTGTGGCTTTAAGAAATAGGGTTTAATGTACACAGAGAAGAAACTTTAGGGTCAAGGTGAGCTTTATGGAAAAATCTATAAGCATAAAAAAATCTGAAGTCATTCTGAGGTCACACCAAGAGGAAAACTGAGTCACAATGACTGAAGTTATTTTATTTAATCTAACTTGAAAGCATCCATTTAGTAAATTGAAAAATTCCAATATATAGACTGGAAAGTCAGATTTCTTTTGAGGCATCTACTTTAGCTTTCAATGTTTCTTTTATGTTACCTGCTTAATAGCAAGGAGAGACAATAATTACCTAATGGTAATGTGATAAAAATGCAATAAAATAGTTTTACAGTACTGTAGTTAAAATTCACATGCATCTATATGTGGTAATTTATATCAGTAATAGGCATATGCATTGCTGGAGACCAGTCGAAGGAAAGGTCTCGAACAAGTGTTCACCTCAATCAGTAACCCTATACTCTGCTAGAATAGAAGATAGGGAGCCAAAATAAAGGACCAGAGCACCCAAGCACAATGGAAATCAATGAGAGAACCTGAGCATTAAACCAGGCACCCCCTGCTCTGAAGAGTGGAGAGTGTCTGGTTAACATGAAAAGGTCAAATATTGATGGAAACACTACTGAAATGGTTCAGGAACAGCAAGGGGGCGATGTCTGGTTGCATCTTGGACTCCAAGGTCGCTGCTGGGAACAATGTTTACCGAGTAGTATGCCAATTTTACAGACTGACAATAATACACACAAAACCAGAGATTTTAGAGGAAAAATTGTTTGGAAACATTCTTTCCTGTATATTTCCTTGTATATAAAGTGCATATGCTGCCAAAAATTTAAAGTAAGAGGCACTCCGATACAGCCTGTATATCACATAAAGGAGGGCCTCATTCACATTGTGGTACAATTGTTCAGGTAGTGGGACTCCTACACTCATAAAGCCTATGCACTAAGTGAAAGGGTTGGCAAAAATTACGAGGAACCGGCACTCCAATACACCCTTTATTACACATAATGGAGGGCATCATACACACCCTTGAAAAATTACAATTAATGGCCTCCTGGTGACCCTCAAACATTAGGAGCAAGGGCCTCCTGGTGACCCTCTAAAACAGGGATGGTCAACCTGTGGCTCTCCAGCTGTTGTAAAACTACAATTCCCACTATGCCCTGCTGTAGGCTGATAACTGTAGGCAGTCTCAGGATGCTGGGAGTTGTAGTTTTGCAACAGCTGGAGAGCCTTAGGTTGGCCATCCCTGCTCTAAAACATTAGGGGCGAGGGCCTGTTGCTGATCTGATCACCTAAAACATTAGGGGCGGGGGCCTGCTGCTGATCTGACCATCTAAAACATTAGGGGCGGGGGCCTGCTGCTGAGCTAACCATCTAAAAGATTAGGGGCGAGGGCTTGCTGCTGATCTGACTTTGGAAAAAATTATGGGCAAGGGCCTGCTGCTGAGCTGACCATGGTAAAAATTATGGGTGAGGGATGGCTGCTGAGCTGACCATTGAAAAAATTATGGTTGAGGGTCTGCTTCTGAGCTGACCCTCTAAAACATTAGGAGCTAAGGCAGCCTAATGTGGATATGATGTAGGAGGAGGAGGAGGTTGAGAAAAGTAAGATTGAACCATATACCCTTTTTTGTGGTGAAAGGGGTGCATGGGAATACATTGTGTTCAATACACCATAAAAGACACATTTAAAGTGCCTTTGTGTTCAGCTGCTTACCTCTAGTGGAGTAGGCAAGTCAGGGGCAATCCAGGCCTTGTTCATTTTTATAAGAGTCAACCGGTCAGCATTTTCAGTTGACAGGCGGATGCGCTTATCAGTTATTATGCCCCCAGCAGCACTAAATACCCACTTTGACAAAATGCTTGCGGCAGGGCAGGCCAGCACCTACAAGGCGTGGGGTGCCAGTTTGTGCCACGTATCCAGCTTGGACACCCAATAGTTGTAAGGCACAGAGGGATTATTATGGATGCAGACACGGTCTGCTGCATACTGCTTCACCATCTTCCAAAATGTTTTACTCCTTGTGACAGTAGGCCACACATCAGGGTGAGGGTGCTGGCGGGGTGTCATGAAACTGTCCTAGGCCCTCTGTTGGAACTGCTGTGTGTTCCCTCGTCTCCCCTCCTCGGTTGTCCAAGGAACTACATACTCTGCCGTCAGCGTTGTCAGGGGGAAATTTTTTAGAGAAATTTTCCCATAATGACCTTCTGGTATTGCACCATTTTGCTAGTCCTCTCCACCACAGGAATGAGAGATGAGAAGTTATCTTTGTAGCGGGGTTTGAGAAGGGCGAACAACGAGTAATCAATGTTGGACAAAATGTGTATAATGTGTGGGTCACGGCAAAGGAAGCATAACATAAAGTCAGCCATTTGTGCCAGAGTCCCAACAGACAAGACTTCACTGTCCTCATCAGGAGGATGACTCTTAATCTCCTCATCCTCCTCTTCTGCCCATCCACGCTGAACAGATGGAATAAACCTGCTATGGGTACTACCCTCTGTAGCGGAGGCAACCGTCTCCTGCTACTCCCCCTCTTCATCGTCCAATTCGTGCTGAGAAGACGAAATGAGGGTGGTCTGGCTACCACCCTGTGTTTTGTCTTCCCCCATTTCCACCTCTTTCACATGCAAAGCGTCCGCCTTCATTGTGAGCAGCGAGCGTTTCAGTAGACACAGAAGTGGGATGGTTATGCTGATAATATATAATTGGATCAGGACAGGCACACCTCACAAGGGCCTAATAGATAAACCATAAAATATATATTAAATATTTATTATTTCATTATATGGATCCATAGCTTATAAAACATCATAAAAACATGCTAAGATTCGTACTAGAATAAAAAAATCGTACTAGAATAAACCCCTATATTACAATAATATCTATATTGTTGGATAAAAATATTAGTGATAACCGTAAAACAAAAGTTCATCACTCCATTTTATCAACAGGTGTAGCTAGAGTCTTTTTAAATGAGGCCAGCAAAAGAGTCCTTGATGTCAGTCCAATAGCAGCGATGGTATTTTGTCTCTCTAGTGCTGTACACTGTGATTTGCGTTTTGGGTAACTTTTATATTATATACCCTTCATCTCACTATCAAGATGGATATTTTGTCTCCTTTATGTCGCAGCACCCTCTTTCAGTTTAACCCGGCAGTTACTGTATGAGTACGAGGCTA
Organism: Bufotes viridis; assembly: GCA_033119425.1. Classification (NCBI taxonomy): domain Eukaryota; kingdom Metazoa; phylum Chordata; class Amphibia; order Anura; family Bufonidae; genus Bufotes; species Bufotes viridis. The sequence goes on along the minus strand of CM065590.1, from coordinate 537,889,660 downwards.
TCCGCTCCGCTGTGTTCATCTGGCGTCCCACGTGATACACATGCACGGAGTGGCTTTCCTCCTCTGACGCTGCTGAACAGGCTTCTGCTGTAGCGGGGTATCGCTGCTCGGTTCGCCTTCTGATGAGGTGTTCGTGGTAGGAGCGCTCCTGTATATGTGAATTCTCTTGCTGTGCGGGGGTCTCTGCACCAAACGCGTTTCAGGACTTGCGCGTCCCTTACTCAGTGGTAGAGCTCCCACCGCATGCTTGCAAAAATTTATAGTCCCGATGTGGATGGCTTTCAATCAATTGGAGATAGAAAATCCGAAATGGATCAGTTTAGTCCTATTGCTCGTGGTGATTCAGGACTTTCAGCAATGGATCACCGAATCTCATCTGTTTAAATGTAACTTGTGAATAGAAACAGTGAAGATTAACTTCATATAGTCCATTCTTGTATGCGACTTTTATATACAATCTCCTTGCGCGATCTTGTGTTTGTAACAATGCTGATCACTGTATTAACTTTAAAAGGCAGTATATACTTTAAAAGGTAATATATTTTACAAAAGCAATGTATACTTTAAAAAGCAATATATTTGATTGTAGTATGATTAGTGGATGTTCATCACTAAGAGAAGACCCAGAGCATTATAACAACCCCTGGGTCGTACTGTCAGTGAGGAACATCCACCAGCTACAGAAATCCAAAAATTTAGTAGTCTGCATTCAAGCCGTTGGGTACTAAACAATCGAAGTCAAAAATCCTCCTAGATTCTATTCTAGACATTCTACTAATATGATCTCCTACCCTCCAATGTTTCTCCACACGTTCTAAGCCTGTGTATATTAGGCCTGTTGGATCCTTATTGTGTACTTTATTGAAGTGAAGGGATAGGGTATGCTTCTCATAGCCCTTCTTAATATTATTTATATGCTCCGAAATTCTTCTCTTTAATGTCCTCTTGGTCCTGCCGATATATTGTTTATTACAAGGACATTTAATGAGATATATAACATTTGTCGAATTGCATGATATATGTTCTTTTATTTCATGTATATTAGAATTAGTGGATGATTTGACTATTATGTTTTTTTTTGGGAAAGTAGTGGTCTTGCTATTTGAGCATTTGCCGCACCTGTAGAAGCCTTTAATATCCATCCATTTCTGTATGCTGCTCCTTTGTTTTTTATCATTTCTCACCGTAGGAGCAACTTTGAGGCCTAAATTGGGTGTTTTTGTAAAGGTAATTAACTGAGTGGTGGATAATAATGTGCCTATGGTTTTATCTTTTAGGATGAAGTGCCAGTGCTTCTGTATAACCTTCCGTATTTCTCTATATTTTATATTATACGGTAAGATGATCCGGATCTTATTGTCTCCTTCCCCCTCTGTTTCTTTTTCCATACTAGTCTTCTCATCAAAAAGATTTGCTCTATTTAGGTTTCTTGTTTTGTCAAAAGCTTCATCTATTACTCGTAATGGATATTGTTTTGCTAGAAACTGTGTTTTCATTTTTTCTGCCTCCACTTCAAACTCTGACTGTTCAGTGCAGTTCCTTTTAATTCTTTTAAATTGTCCCAAAGGGATATTTAATAACCACTTAGGAAAATGACAGCTGTCATAGTATATGTAGCTTTTCTTATTCAGTGCTTTTTGAAAGGTATTGCAGACTAGGGATTCTCCTTCTATCCTTATTTGTAAATCTAGGAATTCAACTTTATACTTACTGTACATTGATGTAAACTGTAAGTTCCTATCATTTGTATTGATCTCATTTAAAAATAACTCTAAGGCTTCCTCTCCTCCTGACCAGACAAAGAAGATATCGTCTATATATATTTGCCAGAGCACCAGATCCGCCCCCAGTTTAGGTGTAATAACCTCTAGTTCCCATTCTGCCATAAATAGATTGGCATAACTTGGGGCGAATCTGGTGCCCATGGCAGTCCCCCGTGTCTGCAGGTAGAAGCTGGAGTCAAAATAAAAGTAATTATGAGAAAGGATAAAAGTGACTAGTTCTTTTTCCATATTGCTATTGTTCTGTAACTGTCTAGACATTGAGTCTACTTCTTTCTTGTGATCAATTATCGTGTACAACGAGTATACGTCCAGTGTACATATTATCCACTCAGGTTTTACTTTCATTTTTTCAACAGTTTTTATCATTTGTGTGGTATCTTTGACATACGTTCGTGTTTTTTTCACAGTAGGTTGTAATAATTTGTCCACATACTACAACAGATTCGATGTAATTGAACCAATCCCCGAGATGATTGGCAGTCCCGGGGGATTCTGAGGGTCCTTGTGCAGTTTGGGTAAGTGGTAAAAGACTGGTATTCTTTTTGGGGTATTTGTAATATATAAGAATTCGTCTTTTGTAAGTATCTCTTTTTCTAAGCCTTTTATACTCATTTGTTTCAGTTTTTCATTAAAATCCTCAGGGGCGTCTATTGACAGCTTTTTATATGTGGTTATGTCTTCTAATTGCCTGAAACTTTCTTTATTGTATTGCTCTGAATTTAATATCACTACAGCGCCTCCCTTATCGGCTGGGCGTATAGTGATATTATCTTGTTTTTGTAATTCTTTAATAGCTTTGATCTCACCTTTTGTTAGATTATTCCTTCTAGATGTTTCTTTTATCTTTTTTATGTCGTTTTCCACACTTTTTTTAAAGGCTGCGATCTCCTGGCTTATTTCATTCCTTGGATAATTCTTTGATTTTCTTTCTTTCATATATTCTCTCACTACTCAATTGTATGTGTTTTTGTATAGGGTTCTTTAAAAAATATTTTTTCAAGCAGAGTTTTCTCACAAATTTTTCTATCCCAATCAGAGTGTCGAATTTGCTCAACTTTTGAGTCGGAGCAAATTTTAGGCCCTTATTCAACAAACTCACTTGGGTCCTTGTGAGAATGGCATCACGTAAGTTCACTATTTGGTCATGCTCTATCTCCCTGTGTGATAGTGATTGTGATTTCTTCTTATTTCTCTTCCCTCTTCATGTATATTTCTTCCTTGGTGTCTGTTTATCCAGTGTCTTTGTGTGTCCTGGTGATGTTGATTGAATTGTGGTGTTGTCTGTGTCCTGTAGTGAGGGTCCAAACGTGATTGTGTCTTGGGATTCCACTCCCGTGATCTGTGTCTGTGTCTTAAATTGTATCTGTGTTGTGTTGGGGATTGTGTCGGATCTGGCTCTCTCAAGGATGGTGTTCTGTGTCTCATTTTGTGGTGGGGGCGGGGGGGGGGGTCTTGTCTAAAAAATGGTGTTTATTTAGTCTCTCAAATCTATTACTGACTGGTATGGAATATCTCTGTTTATGGCCCTGCTGTGCCATGTTCTCTCCTCTATCCCTATTTATCATCCTTTGTCCTTCCTGATTTTCATTATTAGTAGTGGAGCTGTCTTTCTTTCTTTCTCTTTAGACCATATGTTATTATATTTCTTACTCTTCCTAGTGATTATTTATTTTTCTACTTTATCTAAACTGTTGCATATTCTTTGTGCCAAGAGGTGATAGCCCTCATCTTTGTGTGTTGTATCTAATTTATTTTTAATTGTTTCTTCTTGTATAGTAACCTCATTCAATATTTGAGATCTTCTTTTTATAATCAATTCTAATAGTGTTAGTGACTGGTTGTGTAATGTTTCTTCCCAGTATTTCTGAAACTGTTCACAATACAAATCTTGAGCTGGGCTCTTAGTGAGACAGAGGCCCTTAGGTACTTTACCACAATCAAGATACTTTTTTAGGGATTGGATCTCCCAACTTTGTCTCAACTGTTTTGTTAGGAGTGATTCCAAATCCCTAAACACTTCTGTCTTTGTTTGTGTGGAAGAACTGAGTATACATTCTTCAGAATTAAAATCAAATGTCTCAACTCTCTTGCGTTTTTCTTCTATATGGGTCCAAATGTCCATAGCTATCCCCAAGGGGCTCTCCCCAATAATTCGGTGAGAAAGAATTATAGTACGCTAGGACTAATATTTTTATTCTAGTACGAATTTTAGTATGTTTTTATAATGTTTTATAAGCTATGGATCCATATAATGAAATAATAAATATTTAATATATATTTTATCTATTGGGCCCTTGTGAGGTGTGCCCGTCCTGATCCAATTATATATTACAACACATTTTTGGGATAAGGTGAGATCCAACAGGACTTTGAGCACCAGTTCTAGACCTACCCCAGGTGAGCCACCTAATATTACCCCCGTTATGCTGATAATAGCGGCATTGCCGCTCCCCATCTGTGTTGATTCCACAAAGTTGGGTAAAACCTCACACAGGTCAGAAATCCATGCCCACTCATTGCTTGTGAAGAGCGGAAGCTAACTGGAAAGGCGACAACCGATGTTGAAGCTGGTATTCTACTACTGCCCTCTGCTGCTCACAATGCCTGGCCAACATTTGGAACATGGAGTTCCAGCGTGGGCTCTCGTCGCATAACAGTTGGTGAGCTGACAATTGCAAGCGCTGCTGCATCGTTGCCAGACCGGCGGCAGCTGTAGATGACTTTTGGAAATGGGCACACACGCAGTGCACCTTCAGCAGTAGCTCAGGCAAATTGGGGTAAGTTTTGAGAACCCGCTGAACCACTAAGTTTAACACATGGGCTAGGAATGGTAAGTGTGTGAGCTTGCCGAGCTCCAAAGCCACCATGAAGTTATGGCCATTATCAGACACAACCATGCATGGTTATAAGTTGAGTGGTGAGCCCCACAGCTCAGTCTGGTCCCTTATACCCTGCCACAGCTCTGCAGCGGTGTGCTATTTGCCACCTAAGCAAATAAGTTTCAGCACCTCCTGTTGCCGCTTCCCCACTGCAGTGCTACACAGCTTCCAGCTATTGACTGATGGCTGACTGGTGCTGCAAGTTGGGAATTCAAAGCTGCAAGTGGAGGAGGAGGTGGAGGAGGAGAAGGGGGAGGGGGGTTGCAGCCAATAATATAGGTCCTGATAGAATTAGGGCCTGCAATCCTTGGCATCAGTAGTACCTGTGCCATCACAGGGTACAAATCGCTCCCGGCTTCAACAACGTTCACCCAGTGTGCCGTCAGGGAAATGTAGTGTCCCTGGCCACAAGCACTTGTCCATGTGTCAGTCGTTAAGTCGACCTTCCCAATAACTGTGTTGGTCAGAGCACAGGTGATGTTACTGGACACATGCTGGTGTAAGGCAGGGATGGCACCATGGGAAAAATATTGGCGACTGGGGACTGAGTAATGAGGGATGGCCGCCGCCACCAGGCTGCGGAAAGCCTTAGTGTCCACAGGCCTAAATGGCAACATTTCCAGGGCCAGCAATTTGGAAAGATGTGCATTTAGTGCAATGGCCTGTCGGTGGGTGGCTGGGTATTTGTGCTGTCGTTCAAGGGCCTGGGGTATGGACATCTGTGCGCTGTGACACAGAAGTGGATGTGCTAATTCATGGTGCTTGCGAAAGCTCAGTTGCAGGTCAGGAGGCATCCGGGCCTGTGTCTTGGAGAGGGGATTGGCCAGCACAGGGGAAGAGGAGGCAGTGGTGTGACCCGCAGACACTGATTGTGGACCCAGGCATTCGGCCCACCTATTGGGGTGCTTTGATGCCATGTGGCGGATCATGCTGGTGGTGGTGAGCTTGCTAGTGCAGGCTGCAAATGACAATTATTTTATCGTCCACACTTTCAGCAAAAAAGCGCCAAACTGCGGAACACCTACCCCTTGGCAAGGAAGATTTCCGCAAGGGGGTGTTCCGTTAAGGAATGGCGATGAAAAGATCTCCGCGGAATATCAGAGTGTTGGATGACTTGTTTGCAAAGACTCTGCCTGTTGGGAGGAAGGAGGATCAGGGTGAGGATTATGTTGACCAGACTCTTGGCTACTGAGAATGGTCTTTGTCGAAGACAAGGTGGTGCTTTATACGGTCTGCTCTACTGTAGGCCATCACTGCAATGTTTTATGGGGTTCGCTCACCTTCAGTCCCTCACCTCCAATGCTTTATATGGTCTGCTCACCTATAGGCCATCACTGCAATGTTTTATGGTGTTCGCTAGGCTTCAGGCCCTCACCTCCAATGCTTTATACGGTCTACTCACCTGTAGGCCATCACTGCAATGTTTTATGGGGTTCGCTCACCTTCAGTCTCTCAACTCCAATGCTTTATACGGTCTGCTCACCTGTAGGCCATCACTGCAATGTTTTATGAGGTTTGCTCTCCTTCCAGGCCCTCACTACAACTTATTATAGGGTCTACTCATCTTCAGGCCCTCAACTATAATGTTTTAGAGGGTAACCAGTAGGCCAATAATGATAATTTTTCAAGGGTGTGTATGATGCCCTTCTTTTTGTGTAATAAAGGGTGTATTGGAGTGTTGGTTCCTTGTAATTTTTGCCAGCTCTTTCACTTAGTGCATAGGCTTTATAAGTGCAACAGTGTACCTGAACAATTGTAGCACCATGTGAATAAGGCCCTCCTTTATGTGATATACAGGCTGTATCGGAGTGCTTCTTCCCTGTAATTTTTGGCAGCATTTGCACTGTATATACAATTGAATATACAGGAAAGAATGTTTTCTAACAATTTTACCTCTAAAAAGTTTTTTTTTCTTTTTTTTTTTTGATGGGGTGGGATTTTGGGCGGGATTCTGTCATAGTAAAAGTGGCGAACAACTGGGACAATACGGTTCCCAGCAGCGAGATTGGAGTCCAAGATGCACATAGACATTTTCCCCATGCTGTTTCATATCCATTTCAGTAGTGCTTCTGTCACTTTCTGACCTTTTCCAATGGACCAGGCACCCTCCCCTCATCTGAGCAGGGGATGCTTGGTTGTCTCCTATTGACTTCCATTATACACGAATAGCACCATGTGTTCGGACTGAGTATCCAAACACCCAAACACAATCACTAGTGGTGCTTAAACGACTGGAAGCATTATCTTGTGCAATCCAACAGACCATCTGCTTGGACTGGTCTGACTTCTAGAGTGGTGACCTGCACCACCCTGCAAACAGGGACATGAAGCTAGGTATCGTGGATAAGTGTGTTTCTTGTGCTCTGCCAGCAGGCACAGTTTCACCGTGCCTAGGGCCATCGCCTCTGTATGCTCCATCAGCAGCACGGCCACTTTCCCGTCCCTTAGTGCTTGCTTTCATCATATTAAATGGTATATATGCTTGCCAGTATGTCACACATACAATAGTGCAGTTTTTTTAAGTGCATGAGCAAATAAATTACAGTCAATGTCACAGATATTTGGGATGCGGAAACGTTATACAGGAGAGATACCACAAGTAATGGCGATGCTGTCACCAGCAGCTAAGAAAAAATTGCAGTCAATGTCACTGATATTTGGGATGCAGAAACGTTATACAGGAGAGGTAGAACAGATAATGGCGCTGCTGTCAACAGCGGCTAAGAAAAAATTACAGTCAATGTCACAGATATTTGGGATGCGCAAACGTTATACAGGATAGGTACCACAGGTAATGGGGCTGCTGTCAACAGTGGCTAAGAAAAAATTTCAGTCAATGTCACAGATATTTGGGATCTGGAAACTTATATAGGAGATGTAGCACAGGTAATGTCACTGTACGCAGCCTCTACGGAAAAAGTACACTGGATGTTACAGACATTTTTTGTATGCACACACATTATATTGGAGATGTAGCACAGATAATGCCGCTGTCCACACCGTCTACGGAAAAAGTACACTGGATGTCACAGATATTTTTAGGCTGCGCACTTGTTACACAGGAGATGTAACGCAGATAATGTCGCTGTCTGCAGAGGCCAAACAATTGCACGCTATTTAGCATGTTGCGCAAAAAATATATATTGCTGCCAAATACAACAATAGTCCTTGAAATGAATTTTGGGTCTCTAACAATTGCAAGTAATTTATTGCAGGTAGCGCTAATAATATATATTTTTGCCAGATACAACAATAGTCCTTAAAATGACTTTTAGGTCTCTACAATTGCACACAATTTCCTGCACTATCTTGTCCCTTCTACAACTCAGCTCTCCCTGACTAAGACTGAGCCGATCCACGTGTCATCGGGTGCTATATAGCGTTCCGGCCAGCCAATCACTGTTATGCCAATAACCAACATGGCTACGTAATTACGGTGAGTGGCAGTAGAGATGTCGCGAACATAAAATATTCCATTCGCGAATGGCGAACGCAAATTTCCGCAAATGTTCGCAAACAGGCGAACCGGGTGAACCGCCATAGACTTCAATAGGCAGGCGAATTTTAAAACCCATAGGGACTCTTTCTGGCCACAATAGTGATGGAAAAGTTGTTTCAAGGGGACTAACACCTGGACTGTGGCATGCCGGAGGGGGATCCATGGCAAAACTTCCATGGAAAATTGCGTAGTTGACGCAGAGTCGGGTTTTAATCCAGAAAGGGCATAAATCACCTAACATTCCTAAATTGTTTGGAATAACGTGCTTTAAAACATCCAGTGTGTGTATATGATCAGGTATGATGTTGTATCAATCAGGTAGTGTAAGGGTTACACCCTCTTCACAGTGACAGATGAAACTCTGACAGACCAAACCCCCCGTTTAACGCACTACAAACAACAGCAAACAGTCCATTTGCACAACCGCAAACTCCCCATTTGCACAAGATTGGATACCAAGCTAGCCATGTCCCGTTCCTTGTCCTTACTGACGTCCTTGAAGGTCTCTTCCTCCACCCAGCCACGTACAACACCAAGGGTCCCCGAAAGGTGAAAACAAGCCCCCTGGGACGCCTGCTGTGGTTGGTCTTCCACCTCCTCAAAGCCCCCTTCCTCCTCTGACTCCTCTTCTTCAGACTCCTCTCTCTGCATTGATGCAGGTCCAGCAATAGACGACGACAAGGCTGCTTCTGGTGGTGATGGTGAAAACAACTCTTCCTCTTCATGCTCATCTACGGCCTGATCCAGCACTCTTTGCAGGGCACGCTCCAGAAAAAACGCATATGGGATGAGATCGATGATGTTGCCTTGGGTTTGTCTGACTAGGTTTGTCACCTCCGCAAAAGGACGCATGAGCCTACAGCCATTGTGCATGAGCGTTCAGTAACGTGGCCAAAAAATACCCAGCTCCGTGGAGGCTGTTCTCTTTTTTTTTAAATAAAAAAAATTCTGTTCTTACCAGTCTAACCTCTGTTTTGTCCCCTATCAGGGGTCGGTGTATGGAATAGATTTTAGGAACCGGCAGATGGAAAAAAGATGGTTGGTCGGTCCTCTTACTTCCAATTTGGGGCACTGCACGTGCGCCACGCAATGTACTGTGCCACCAATACAAATAGTGTGAACTACTATTCTTGCCATTTTAATCTTTGTTAAGTTCCCTATCAGGGGACGTGTATTGAATTGAATCCTTGCATGGGGAGATAGAGAAAAAAGCTTGCTCTGTCCGCTTCCTTCAAATTATGGGCACTTGCAATGGAATTTGCCACCAAAGCAACTAGTGTTAACTAAGTACTATTCCTATCAGTTTAATCTCTGTTTTGTCCCTTAATCAGGGCCAGTATAGTGAATAGATTTTTGGAACCGGGAGATGGAAAAAGACCCATGCTCGTTCCGCTATCTTCAAATTTTAGGTCACGGCGCATGCGCCGTGCAATGTACTGTGCCACTATATATGAGTGGTGGGCAGTGGGCACAGTGCAGTCAGTGGGCCTCACACACACTGGCAGGCAACTGCAATTATATTAAAGGGTAAAAATTAAAAGACTTTTTTATCTGCAAGGTACTGTGCCACCTGATATTAGTGGTGGGCACTGGCAGTGGGCACAGTACAGTCTGTGGGCCTGACACACACTGGCAGACAACTGCAATTATATTAAAGGGTAAAAATTTAATTGCTTTTTTATCTTCAATGTACTGGGCACGCAGTATAGTCTTTGGGCCTGCGGCCTCTCACACACGGACAGGCAACTGCAATATATCTAAAGAAAAAATAAATAAAAGCAGACTGATGTACCAGCCCTAAAAAAGGCTTTTTGGGGTGCTGTCAGGACACTGTACTTACAGAAAATGAGTCTTTGAGGACTGGAGTGGACAAAGAACACTGGCCTAGCTAACACTTTTCCTATTAATTTAGCAGCACTAGCACTCTCCTGCTCTAACTAACACTGCAGCTTCAGAATAAATCTAAGATGGATGCTGTCCTTGCTTTTTGATAGAGGGTAAGAGGGTCTGTGAGGGAGGGTATGCTGATTGGCTGAAATGTTTCTGCTGACTGTGAGGTACAGGGTCAAAGTCAAAGTCAATGATGATGTATAAGGGGCGGACCGAACATCGAGTAGGTTCGCCCGTCGCGGCGAACGCAAACAAGCGTTGTTCGCCGGGAATTGTCGAGCTAAACTGGTGTTCGGCCGAGCATGCTCGCTCAAGAATAGTAGAGACTCATGAAAGTGGGCAGAGGCTTACTGGCTGGCACTCTGAAGTAACACTCATGGTATTGGTATCTTGTCTCTTGTATAAAATATACTGGAGGTCATGTATTAACTTTCTATGCCACTTTTATATGTGATTTTTTAGCCTTTTCCGACATCCTCGCCACTTTTGTAAAAAGGAGCAGGGTGGTTGTGAGAGGAGGTGAACCATGGGCCTCTTAATAAATTGGTTGTATCTTTCACCGGTGAGGTATTTTCTTAATCTGGCATGTGAAAAATCTGCCTTTAGTAAATCACACCTATTTAGCTGTGAACAGTGTAACTATGAAAAGTGGCTGCCAAGGGTACTTTGATGCAGCACACACTAGTGTGTCATAGCTGCTAGATTTTGTGGACCACTATGTAAAACATAGTAGAATTCGTCCCATTAAAGGGGTTGTTCGGTTTCCTATATTGATGAACTATTCTCAGGATAGGTAATCAATATCAGATAGTTGGAGTTCTGACTCCCAGCACTTCCACTAATCAGCTGTTTAAAGAGACCGCACCACTCGTATGAGCGCTGTATTCTCTTAACTGTTAACCTGGCCGACATTGCAGTGGCAGCAGTGTAATTACAGATCATCTGTACCATTCAAGTGAATGGGACGGAAGGGCTGTAATTACACCTTCTCACCGCTGCAATGTTAGTTAGTACGTAAACAGTGAAGAGAAAACTAAGCCAGTTCTACTTTACAACAGTTTGATAAATGAACACAACAGTGCTTAAAAGAGCGCTGTGTTTTCTTCAAAGACCTGATGGGCAGGGGTGCCTTGAGCTGGATCTCCGCTAACCTGATATTAAAGGAGTTCTCCAGGAATTAAGAAAATGAAAATACTTAAATTATTACTTTATTATATATATATTCTCAAATACCTTTCATTAGTTATAATGGCTTGTTTTCTCTGAGGAGCAATCATCAGGGGAAGCAAAGTGGCTGCCATCCTATTAGTACACACAAAACCTGTCCTAATCACACAGGATGATGAGTTACTTCAGAACAATAGGGTAAAGAGCTGGTGGCTCGGGCCCTTAAGCAGGCCTAGCAGCTGAGCACCGCATCCCAGACAGGACAAACGGAATACAGAGCTTCTGTGTCCTGTCCCTCTCACCAGTGCTGGTACCAGTAAAAGGGATGTGTGAATTACCTCTTCCAGCCCAGCAGCAACCAGTGCCAGTGTAAAGGAGCACAGAGAAGTGCAAGCAGTGCAGGGAAGCTACATGTAAGACCATTTTCACCCATGTGTTACACTGTAAACTGCTTCTAGTAGCTGTGCATATAAACTGTATACTGTGGGTGGAGGAGCAGTGAATATACTGTATACTGTGGGTGGAGGAGCTGTGCGTATACTGTATACTGTGGGTGGAGGAGCTATGCAGATATACTGTATACTGCGGGTGGAGGAGCAGTGCATATATACTGTGGGTGGAGGAGCTGTGCATATACTTTATTCTGTGGGTGAAAGAGCAGTACACATATACTGTATACTGTGGGTGGAGGAGCAGTGCAAATATACTGTGGGTGAAGGAGCAGTGCATATATACTGTGGGTGGAAGAGCAGTGCATATAGACTGTGGGTGGAGGATCTGTACATATAGACTGTATTCTATGGGTGGAGGTGCTGTGCAGATATACCGTATACTGTGGGTGGAGGAGCTGTGCATATAGACTGTATACTGTGGGTGGAGGAGCTGTGCAGATATACTGTATACTGTGGTGGAGGAGTGGTGCATATAGACTGTGGGTGGAGGAACTGTGCATATAAACTGTGGTGAAGGAGTGGTGCATATAGACTGTGGTGGAGGAGTGGTGCATATAGTCTGTGGGTAGAGGAGCTGTGCATATAAACTGTGAGTGGAGGAGCAGTGCATATAGACTGTGGGTGGAGGAGCGGTGCATATATACTATGAGTGGAGGAGCTCAGTTTTAAGGGGTGGGGGGTTAGGGGAAAAATATGATTTGGGCTCGTGCCTCTGATGTTTTAGGACCTTAGAAACACCCCTGGGCAGTACAGAACAGCAGTATTGAAACGGTGGAGATTCGGGAAAGATTTGTCTATTATTCTAATCACTTCCTTGTCTTGAATAAATAAAAATTTAAATAATAAATAACCTAAATAAATACAACCCCTTTAAGATTTTCCCTTCTCAGTGACACTTCTACCACCACTCCAGTTCCTTTTATTGTGGGTGACTGCGGGGCAACGGATCTTGATTAATCTGGAAGTGATAACATATCTTAGCAATATGGCCTCACTTTCTAAGGTGGAAATAAACTCTCAAACACATTCTCTAGGATTCGAGTGTTCGGCTCAAACATATTTGTGTGCTCGGTCGAGCACCCGAGTATAATGGAATATAATGGGAGACAACCAGGCACCCCCTGCTCTGAAGAGGGTATGGTGCCTGGTCCATTGGAAAAGGTCAGAAAGTGACAGAAACACCACCGACATGGATCGGGAGCAGCATGGGGACAATGTCTGGATGCATCTTGGACTCCCAGGTTGCCACTGGTAACCATGTTGTCCGAATTGCACGCTACTTTTACAAACTGACAAAAATACACCCCCCCCCCCAAAAAAAAAAAAAAATTATAATTTCACAGGAAAAATTGTTATGAAACATTCTTTCCTGTGTATTGTATATAAAGTGCAAGCCCTGCAAAAAAGTATAAGCAAGAGACACTCCGAAAAGCCTGTATATCACATAATGGAGGGCCTCATTCACATTGCTGTACAACTGTTTAGGTAGTGGGAAGCCTACACTCATAAAGTCTTTGCACTTTGAAGTGAAAGGGCTGCCAATAATTACAAGGAACTGGCACTACAATACACCCTTTGTTACACATAAAGAAGGGCATTATACGCACCCTTGAAAAATTATCATTGATGGCCTGCTGGTGACCCTCTAAAACATTAGGGGCGAGAGCCTGCTGCTGAGCATTAAAAAAATGATGGGCAAGTGCCTGCTGCTGAGCTGACCCTGTAAAATATTATAGTTGAGGGCCTGCAGGTGAGCTAAGCATCTAAAATATTGTGGGTGAGGGCCTGCAGGTGAGTTGACCCTGTAAAATATTGTAGGTGAGGGCCTGCAGGTGAGCTTACCCTCCCTGAAGAGGGACATGAGGAGATCTTGTGCACACTGACCAAACTCTTCAGCATCCACAGTCAGAAGAAGATGATGGTGGGGAATGGCAATCAGTGTTCCATGGGGTGGATGATGCGGATGAGACACAGTTGTCAATTAGTGAGGGTCTTGTTAGGTCAACAACACAAGTCAGGAGGATGACCTGAGTGAGGAAGTGTAAGAGGGGGTGGTGGACAATGACATCACTGACCGAACCTGGTAAGTAGTGTTGATCACGAATATCCGAATTGCGAATTTTAATCGCGAATATCGGCATTTAAGAATTTGCGAATATTTAGATTATCTCAAAATATATTCGTAATCGTGAATATTCTTTTTTTTTTTAAATACCAGTCTATGCAAATTTTTATGCAAATTTTATGCACATAAAATAATGCCTGAAGATCATGAATTTGCGAATATATGGCAAATATTCGCGAAATATCGCAAATTCGAATATTGACCCTGCAGCTAATCACTACTGGTAAGGTGGCAAGCCAAGTGAGGACAGCAGTACAGAGGGGAAGGGATCCACAGCACCGCAACAGGCTGGAAGAGGCTGTGGGATGGCAAAAGGGAGAAGATGGGCAACACCAAATAGGCCCGCGTACAGATGTCCTCAACCCAGGCCTTTGAACGTAAGCGCAATAACCCAGCCACCCACCCACAGGCCATAGCACTAAATGCACACCTTTAAAAATTGCTGGCCCTGGAAATGTTGACATTTAGGCCTGTGGACACTGAGGCTTTCCCCAGCCTCATGGCGACAGACATTTCTCGTTACTCAGTCCACAGCCGCCACTATTTTTCTTGGTTTGCCGTCCTCGCATTACACCAGCAATTATGTCCCGTAACATCACCTGTGCCCTGATCAACACAGTTATTGGGAAAGTCCACTTATCGACTGACACACGGACAAGTGCTTTTGGCCAGGGACGCTACATTTCCGTGATGGCACACTGGAAGCCCTCTCAATTCATATTTTTTAGGGTCAGCTCACCTGCAGGCCCTCACATATAATGTTTTAGAGGGTCAGCTCACCTGCAGGCCCTCACATACAATGTTTTAGAGGGTCAGCTCACCTGCAGGCCCTCGCATATAATGTTTAACAGGGTCAGCTCACCTGCAGGCTCTCACATACAATGTTTAACAGGGTCAGCTCACCTGCACGCCCTCACATATAATGTTTAACAGGGTCAGCTCACCTGCAGGGCCTCACATACAATGTTTTAGAGGGTCAGCTCACCTGCAGGCCCTCACATATAATGTTTTAGATGGTCAGCTCACCTGCAGGCCCTCACATTTAATGTTTTAGAGCATCAGCTCACCTGCAGGCCCCCACATATAATGTTTTAGAGCATCAGCTCACTTGCAGGCCCTCACATATAATGTTTTAGAGGGTCAGCTCACATGCAGGCCCTCTCATATAATGTTTTAGAGGGTCAGCTACCCTAAGGGGACTCGCAAATGATGTTTTAGAGGGTCAGCTGCCCTGAAGGCATTCGCAAATGATGTTTTAGAGGGTCAGCTGACCTGAAAGGCATTCGCAAATTATGTTTTAGAGGGTCAGCTGACCTGAAGGAACTCGCAAATAAAGTTTTAGGGGGTCAGCTGACCGATAGGCTCTTCCAAATAATGTTTTTGAGGGTTAGCGCACCTGGAGGCCCTCAGCTACATTATTTTGCTCAGTTTCATCACGCCCAGGGCCACAGCCTCTGCGTGCATCATCAGCATCACGGCCATTTCCACAGCCCTTACTGGCCGCCTTTTTAATATTAAATGTTATATCTGCTTAAAAGCATGTCACACATAAAGTAGCATATTTGTAAGTGTGCGCCAATAAATTAAAAAAGGTATTTGGGATGTGCACACATTACACAGGATGTTTAGCCCTGATATTGTCACAGACTAGCATAAACGATCTTCAGATTTATATTTTTTTACTATTTATATAATTGAAGAACATTTTAGGGTTAGTTTTACTCTCTTTGGCAATTAATCTCTTGGTCTCTAGTTTGGCAAATTTGATATGTATTAAACGCACACACAGTAAATATGGCACAAATTTTTAAAATTTGTGCTACACACATTGTTTTCTGATGTAGTACAGAATTTGGCACAGAAACCCACAGAATATGGACACTATATTAGGCCAAGATTATTTACATTTGCCCTACAGACACTGTTTTTGGATGCAGGACAGTATATGTCACAGAAACCCACAGAATATGGACACTATATTAGGCCCAGATTATTGGAATTGGTAATACAGACACTGTTTGCAGATGTAGGACAGTATTGGTTACAGAACACCACATATTATGAACACTAAATTAGGCCCAGATTATTGGAATTTGTAATACAGTCACTGTTTTCACATGTAGTACAGTATTGGTTACAGAACACCACAGATTATGGACACTATATTACTAGTAACATAGTAACATAGTACATAAGGTTGAAAAAAGACATCTGTCCATCCAGTTCGGCCTGTCATCCTGCTAGTTGATCCAGAGGAAGGCAAAAAAAAACCTGTGAGGTAGAAACCAATTTTCCCCACTTAAGGGGAACAAAAAATTCCTTTCTGACTCCTATCAGGCAATCAGAATAACTCCCTGGATCAACAACTCATCTCTAGTAGCTATAGCCTGTAATATTATTACACTCCAGAAATACATCCAGGCCCCTCTTGAATTCCTTTATTGTACTCACCATCAGCACCTCCTCAGGCAGAGAATTCCAT
The DNA here is from genome assembly GCA_033119425.1 of Bufotes viridis. Lineage (NCBI taxonomy): Eukaryota > Metazoa > Chordata > Amphibia > Anura > Bufonidae > Bufotes > Bufotes viridis. The sequence continues at coordinate 537,873,382 of CM065590.1, read as the reverse complement.
AGTCTTACTGCTCTTACCGTAAAGAATCCTTTTCTATGTTTGTGTACAAACCTTCTTTCCTCCAGACGCAGAGGATGTCCCCTCACCACAGTCACAGTCCTGGGGATAAATAGATGATGGGAGAGATCTCTGTACTGACCCCTGATATATTTATATATAGTTATTAGATCTCCCATCAGTCGTCTTTTTCTAAAAGTAAATAACCCTAATTTTGATAATCTTTCGGGTACTGTAGTTGCCCCATTCTAGTTATTACTTTAGTTGCCCTCCTCTGAAGGAGCTCTGCTATGTCTGCCCTTTTTACAGGAGCCCAGAACTGTACACAGTACTCCATGAGTTGTCTGACTAGCGATTTGTAAAGTGGTAGGACTATGTTCTCATCATGGGCTTCTATGCCCCTTTTGATGCAACCCATTATCTTATTGGCGTTGGCAGCAGCTGCCTGACACTGGTTTTTGCAGCTCAGTTTGTTGTTTATTAAAATTCCTAGATCCTTTTCCATGTCAGTGATACTTAGTGTTTTACCATTTAGTATGTACGGGTGACTTGCATTATTCCTTCCCACGTGCATAACTTTACATTTGTAAGTGTTAAACCTCATCTGCCACTTATCTGCCCAAGCCTCAGCAAATTTCTATCCCTTCTCTGTCCCTTCCGAAGTACTGTACCTGAGACTGCAGGAGGTAAATAGATAGCTGCTCTAAAACACACACACACAGTAGTCCTTAAAAGGACTTTTGGGTCTTGGAGAAGCTTTCTCAGAATAAAAACTGTGAAATTCGCTCCCTACTTTGACCTCCTACGTGCTGCTCTTCCTGTCTAAGTCTGAGCCGAACATAGCACCTGATGGTGCGTTCCTGCCAGCCAATCACTGTAATGCCAGCAGCCAACATGGCTACTGGCATTACAGTGAGGGCAGTACTTACCTGTACCTTTATTGGCTACTTAAAACCCGCAAACTGTGTGGGGCGGAGACTCGAGCATGGAGCTCGAGCACATGCGTTACTCGGTCGAGTACCACCATGTGCCGAGCATAGCAATGCTCTCGAGCCGAACAGATATTCGGCCGAGCATACTCGCTCATCACTAATAAGAAGGTGAAGTTGAGCTCAAAACCACGCCAGAAATAGCCAAGGCGTTCTGCGATTTTTATGCAAAGCTCTATAACCTCCCGGCCCCAAGCCAAATACCCACTATTGACATTAAGGATGTGACAACAAAGTTTTTAGAGACACTGTCGATACCAATAATCCCTAGTGACAAAGCGACTGCCCTGACAACACCGGTAACGGAAACCGAAATAAGTAATGGACTTTCCTCAATCCCCTCGGGCAAGTCCAGGCCCCGATGGATACCCCATTGTCTACTACAAGACATTCCAAGATATTCTAATACCACACTTCAGAGACATGTGTAATCATCTTTTAACAGGGGGAACCCCCCATCCCCAAGCATTAGAGGTGCACATCACCATAATTCCAAAACTAAAGACACCACGTCATGCGGGGATTATAGACCAATCTCTCTATTGAACACAGATACTAAATGGTGGGCAAAAATACTAGCTACACGACTAGAATCAGTTCTCCCACACATAATAAATAGGGAACAAGTGAGATTCGTTCACAGTAGGCAGGGCAATGAGAACTCAAAGAGCTTGCTACATCTGATTGGGCAAAAGCGAAACACCGACCACTGGCACTCCTAAGCACCGATGCAGAGAAAGCCTTTCAAATGGGTTAGCTGGCATTTCATGTCTGCCGCCATGTCGAAGTTCGGCTTCTCCCCCCAGTTAATCGGGGCAGTTATGACCCTCTATTCAGCCCCCTCTGCCAGAGTACGGGTAAATGGCTCCCTCTCCCACCCCTTCCCAATAACTAACTGAACAAAACAGAGCTGCCCCCTGTCCCCGGCGCTGTTCATCATTGTAATGGAGACCCTACTGTGCAGAATCCGACAAAACCCCAAGATAGCCGGGCTCAACATCAATAACCATTCCTACGTCACCGCGGCCTTTGCAGACGACCTACTTGTTCTGACGTCAAACCCTTCAACCTCCTTCCCCGTATTAGTGGGAATCTTCGAGGAATTTGTAACTGTATCTAATTTCAAAATAAATTACAGTAAACCATATGCATTAAACATTACATGCCCCCGGAACACTGTCCTGGAACTCCAGCGCACCACCCCATTCTCATCTGCCCCGCAATCTATCCAGTCCGTCCCTGCCTGCACAACTCCACAAATATTTCCCACAAGTGGAAAGCCGTATTAACGGAATGGTCTAAGCGGTTCACAGCTAACAAGCTGAGATTTCCACATACTCTGCTCCCACTGCCTTTGCTATAAAGATGTACTTGAACCCTCGGGTATCTGGGCCCTCCTTCACAACCAATCACTGGAAAATATCAGAAACCAAAGCGGAGAGCTGGATTAGTCATCCATTTTAGACATGCCACAGGTGAAGGGAGCCTCTTTCCTGCAGGTACTCGGTTTCTGCAAGGACATTGGGAAGCTTAAGATACCCCCCCCCCTACATGGCACTCCATTAACATGGCTCGAACAGCTGGTGGGAACACCCCCCCCCCCCCGCTTCCAAAGCCCTATCCAAGATGTACAGGGTCCTTCCCTTCTCTCTGCCACCCCCCCCCCCGACTTTGTCTCATATCTCCGCGTGGGAGACAGAGCTTTCGGCTACGCTATCTGCTCCTGAAAAAGCAGCCATATTATACAACTCACACAGCTTCTCATGCTACATAATAGTACAGAAAAACTCCTTCAAACTCACAACCAGGTGGAATAAAACACAAATATCCACAAATTGAACCCAAACATACCAGATGTCTGTTGGAGGTGCGGCATTGAACCGGGATCACTGTCCTACATTTGGTGGAATTGCCATGAAATACGCCCCTTCTGGCTCCAAGTTGAAACTACTATTAATCAGGTGTGCTCACCGAAACACCCATTGGTTCTCGACCCTAAACTATTACTACTTCGGTGCCCAAACCAATCCTTCACCCCAGCAAAAACTAATCTGCCCACAATGCTGCTCACGGCGGCTAGACTACTTGTCCCACTGAAATGGAAGTCAGATAAACCCCTGTTACAAAAGGAATGGCTAGACAAAGCGGATCAGCTGTACCGCTTAGAGGAACTAGCGGCCTGGAAAATGAGGGAACCGTCAGAAATTTCTAAAGGTCTGGCAGCCCTGGAGATTCTTCCGCAGCTTTGCTTGACCCTACGGATCTACCTCCCATGCCACAATCACCCCCCCCCCACCCACTCTTGTATGTTAACCAGTTGTCACCCCACTTGTGGTCTCCGTATAACCTTGTCTTTGTGTAAAAGTGAACTTTCAACACACCATGACATCTTTAGGCACTCGACCACTCACAGGTTTCTACCACCTCGATTGCACTACGATTATGCATCAACTATAGTTTTTAACCAATGTCTATGTAAACCTATATATTGTTTATTGTTTGAGGCTATGACTGTCCGAAAATAAGCAGTTCTCGTCTTGAGATTGGTTATGGCCTCATGAATCACATTACTGTTATCTGAATTAAAAGATTATGGGCAGAATGTATATTCATTTTGATGCTGCTCACTTGTGCAAGAATACATCTGCTATTAGTATTGTAGCTATGGAGCAAGTATAGTTCCGGACAAAAGGTACATGTAACCTACTTATTGTTTGAAGTTGCAACCTTTTTGGGAATAATCTGACAACACATTGTAATTGTTTGACTTACTTTGCTGTTATTTGAATAAAAAGAAAATTGGCAAAGAAGGTGAAGTTGCACACTAAATTTCAACATATTACAAAAGCACAAAGGCAAGATAAGGGATTTTTCAATTATTTCTCTTGCTGATTAACCCCCTCTAAGTGATAACAGTTATAATTATTATAATTACAGTTCGTTTTTTGTTTTTTTCATCTGTCGTTCGATTTAAATTATGTGACTTGACATTTGTTTTCATTAGAAAATAATCAACAATGCAAATTGCCTTTGATAACAGCAGGAGTCAAAAATAACATGATTCGTAGTGGGAATAAGAATAGATAAAGATGCTACTGTAGAGAAGTATCATTAGGTTTATTTTTATAGAACAATTAAAATGCTCAGATGGCTTAAAAAGAGCAGTAATTCCTGTAATGTGTTGTCAAGCAGCTCGTGCTTCAGGGACCATGACATTTTAAGTGAGCACCGTTGACTCTAAAGGATTATTTAGATTATGAAACAGTCAAAATAATAACTAAATAACTAAATAAAGCAGCAATTCCTGCAAGAAATTTGACAAATATTGATAAATTCAATTCTATGAATGGTTCTATTAAATAAATACCTATTAAATTAAAATAAAAACTGTTGTAAAATTAAAGTATTACCAAATGGGGCACTTAAAGTAAATTCCCATGATGTTTACTTGCCGATCCTCATTTGCCTAATGTCTTAATGGGGAAATCTGGTTTCATGAAATTGATGATCTATCCTCAGGATATCAGGACATAAATATCAGATCAGTGGGGTTTTGATTCTCTGCACCCCCACCGAGAAGCTGTTTGAAGGGGCTGCATCGCTCATGCAAGAGCTGCTTTTTCTTCAATATGTACTTGCACAGCGTCTACATTGTAATTATGGTGTAGTGTAAATACAAGTGTTCATCCTATTCAAGGAAATGGGAAGAGAAGCTGTAAGTTCCCTGCACCACCATTAAAATGTAGACAGCGTGCAGGCAAACATTGAAGGCGACTCCTTTAAACAGCTGATTGGTGGAGTTGGCAAGAGTCAGACTGATCTCATATTGATGACTTGTGTTCAGCGAGCATGCTGGGCTGAACGCCAGTTCGGCTCCAACATCGCTATGCTCGGTACATCGCGAAGTTCGGCCAAACACCGCGTGTGCGCGATGCTCGAGTCAGTGTATTTAAATCTAATTTAGCCTTCTTTTCTATGCAGAAGATCGTTGTACATTGAGGGAATCCCACAATGTGAGTATGCAGCTTAGGAGTCCCTGCTCTGACTCCATATATAGTGCTAAGGGGGAATATTAATTATCAATATTTATGCAAATATCAATAATTAATTTTTATAAATAGGCGTAGTCGTCTATTGATGACTCCACCTATTTATACCTTAAATAAAGATTTACTCTCTTGCCTTACACTACACTGACTTATACTGTGACTTACTGCTATTATGGCGTCTAATAAAAAGACTACACGCTGTGTTTAACCACTTCAGCCCCCCTAGCTTAAACACCCTTAATGACCAGGCCACTTTTTACAATTCTGCACTACACTACTTTCACCATTTATTGCTCCGTCATACAACTTACCACCCAAATGAATTTTGCCTCCTTTTCTTCTCACTAATAGAGCTTTCATTTGGTGGTATTTCATTGCTGCTGACATTTTTACCTTTTTTGATATTTTACTTTTTTTGACAAAATTTTTGCAAGAAAATGACATTTTTCACTTTCTAATTTTTCTTGTAATTTTTTTTTAAACTACATTTCTATATAAATTTTTCACAAAATGTATTGTTCTACATGTCTTTGATAAAAAAAAATCCAATAAGTGTATATTTATTGGTTTGGGTAAAAGTTACAGCGTTTACAAACTATGGTGCAAAAAAGTGAATTTCGGCATTTTGAAGCAGCTCTGACTTTCTGAGCACCTGTCATGTTTCTTCAGGTGCTAGAATGCCAGGAAAGTATAAATACCACCCAAATGACACCATTTTAGAAAGAAGACACCCCAAAGTATTCGCGGAGGGGCATGGTGAGTTCATGTATGATTTCATTTTTTTTCACAAGTTAGCAGAATATGAATGAGAAAAAATAAATATTAGAAAGTTTCCATTTCTGCTAACTTCTGGCAAAAAAATAAAAAATCTCCCACGGACTCACTATGCCCCTTAGTGAATACCTTGGGGTGACGCACGGATGCGTCCAGGAGCAACAAACCTGCCGCCGCCTGGACGCATCCGTGCGTTAGGTGGTCGGTAAGCGGTTAAAATATTAAAAAATGTTTATTAACACAATAACACATCAATAATACTACAATATCTATATATGTTTGTATAAAGGATTATAGAAACACATATATATATATATATATATATATATATATATATATATATATACAGCAAAAACAATATATTGTGAACCGCACTGCCAAAAAAAAATAAGGTAATCAGGTGCCAGCAGCTGATGGGGGTGATCCAATCCTCCCAGACAAGTAGCGACAAAGTATCCACAGTACTTCCTTCAGTAAAAGTGTGTTATTTATTCACCAGAGTGCAATGTTTCGGTTTACACACTGAAACCTCACTTGCTTGAGAAAGGTTTCAGTGTGCAAACCGAAACGTTGCATCTTGTGAATAAATAACACGCTTTTACTGAAGGAAGTGCCGTGGATACTTTGTCGCTTGCATCATTCTCAAAGTGCAGCATTTCTAAGTGCACTAGAGATATTCAGGAGACTAACCTAGAACTTTCCACTGTAGCAGAACTTCAGCTGAACTTTCCACTGTAGCAGAACTTCAGCTGTGTTTTGGTGTGCTTCAGAACAGCAGAACTTCAGCTGAACATTCCACTGTAGCAGAACTTCAGCTGAACTTTCCACTGTTGCAGAACTTCAGCTGTGTTTTGGTGTGCTTCAGAACAGAACTTCAGCTGAACTTTCCACTGTAGCAGAATTTCAGCTGTGTTTTGGAGTGCTTCAGAACAGGTAAGGAATTTGTTAGACTGGTGTTGCTATTGTCTGATTGCTAATGAGCATAGGGCCATTAAGGTGTTAAATTTGTTGTTGTGGGAGGGGCTTTTGTAGGAGTGTGTGTATATATAGCCACATAGTATTAGCTTGCCTAATTGTAGCTTGCATCATTCTCAAAGTGCAGCATTTCTAAGTGCACTAGAGATATTCAGGAGGTAATCTGGAGGTGAGTACAATCTAATAAGTTTTGTTTAACATATTTTCTTGCATTAAAATGGCAGACCTGATTTAGTGCAGGAATTGTTGTGCTTTCATTTCATGTTTCACTCTTCGCAGGTTTGGATGCTGTCTGATCTGCAGACAGTTCTCCATAAGGAAATTGCATTTTTGAAATCTGAGATTTGTAAAGTAACTGTTAGACAAACTCAGGCTTGGCATGTTGCAATGCCACTGCCACAAAGGCCCCCCAGAAATGAAAGATGGGTTACTGTAGGTTCTGGTAGACTTAGGGCTGTTGATAGAAGACATGTCCCACAGTCTGTGGCTCTCTGTAATTCATTTGCAGCACTTTCAGAATGCAAGAGCAACATGGAGGATGGCTCAGGCACAGTGGGTAAGGAACAATCATCTCCTATGCCTACGGTATGCAAGACTATTGACAAAGACAAAAAGGATATAGTGAGTACTAATAGTAAGCAACTATTGGTGGGCGATTCTATCATAAGAGGTGTGAAGTTTGAAGAAAAGGGTTTTGTGAGATGTCTCCCTGGTGCTACTGCTAGCAGGGACAGACGACGTATCCTTAACATTATTAAGCAAGCAAAAATGGAAAAGGAGGTGGATGTTATTGTCCATATTGGGACAAATGATCTGGCTTGCAATGAAGTTTCAAAGGTGAAGAAAGCTTTTCACACACTTGGTAATGATATACGGGAGATTGCATCGACTGTCTCATTCTCTGCAGTTCTGCCTGTGCATAACCGTCAGCATGACAAGCAGTTGCGTATTAAGGAATTCAATGTATGACTTGGTGAATGGTGTTTGAACCAGGGATTTGGCTTTGTGTCTCATGTTGGCTCTAGCTGGAATGGAAAAGAACTGTACAAGAAAGATGGTTTGCATCTTTCTCTCAAGGGAACGAATGTCCTCAGTGAACAGTTCAAAGTTTTTGCTAGGGAACATTTAAACTAGGAAAGGGGGGCACAAAAGAGACAATCCATAAGTTCGGCTGCCCCCCAAAAAAACAATGCCAGAAGATGCCAGGAGCTGATAGGATAAGAAATGACAAGCTGAGAGTCTTGTCTACAAATGCTCGCAGTTTAGGGAATAAGATCAACGAACTTTAGTCTGTAATGGCATCTGAGAATATAGATTTAGTGGCTGTTACTGAGACATGGTTCAATGAGAGTAATGACTGGGATATAACAATACCTGGGTTCTCTCTATATAGGAAAGACAGAGAAGGCAAGAAAGGGGGTGGAGTGGCCCTATATGTGAAAGATAGCATAAAATCTAATCTAATACAAGCCAGCGAAACCAATTTAGAGTCAGTTTGGGTTACGTTGCAGCTTGGTAATCATAAGGTAACTCGTGTAGGTGTCATATACAGACCACCAAGCCAAGTCAAAGAATTGGATGATCTACTAGTTGAGGAAATGGCTAAAATGACATTGAAAGGGGAAGTTGTCATTATGGGAGACTTTAATCTTCCTGATATAAACTGGAAAACCAAAATAGCTAGTTCTGCCAGGAGTACAGACATTCTAAATTCCCTACTGGGATTATCTCTACAGCAAGTAGTTGAGGAGCCAACCCGAAAGGAGGCCATTTTAGATTTGATATTCACAAATGGCAATTTGGTATCTGATATGACTGTAGGGGAAAGCTTAGGATCCAGTGATCACCAGTCATCGAGGTTTACTATAAGTACAGTGACTGAGTCACTCCACACAAAAACAAAGTTTTAGATTTTCGGAAAACAGACTTTTCTAAAATGAGTCAGTGGTATACGAGTTCCTATCAGACTGGAACAATTTCAATGGAGTCCAAGAAAAATGGGACTACTTAAAATTGGCACTACTGAAGGCAACAGAAAAGGGCATTAGGCTTGTCAGTAAAGGCAAAAAAAGGAAGAGACCACTGTGGTACTCAGCAGAAGTGGCCAAAATCATTAAAAACAAAAAGATGGCATTTAGTAAGTATAAAAACACCCAAAACGAGGATGACCGGGAAATCTATAAGATGAGGCAGAGAGAGGCCAAGCAAGTTATAAGAGCTTCTAAAGCTCAGGCAGAAGAGAAATTAGCTCAGTCAGTGAAAAAAGGTGATAAGACATTCTTCAGATACATAAATGAAAAAAGGAAATTAAAAAAAGGAATTACCAAATTAAAAACAAAAGAAGGAAGGTATATGGAAGAGGATAAAGAACTAGCTGACTGCCTCAATGAATACTTCTGTTCAGTTTTTACAAAGGAAAATGAAGGAGAAGGACCTCAGTCTGGGAGGAAGACTAATGAATCCTTTGAGGCATGTGTCTTTACAGAGGAAGAGGTTCTAAGTCAGCTGTCTAAAATAATACAAATAAATCACAGGGGCCTGATGGGATACACCCAAAGTTATTAAAAGAGCTTAGAGGTGTACTAGCAAAACCATTAACAGATTTATTTAACCAATCACTGGTAACAGGTGTCATCCCAGAAGATTGGAAATTAGCAAACGTTGTGCCAATTCACAAGAAAGGTAGTAGAGAGGAATCGGGCAACTGTAGGCCAGTAAGCCTGACATCAATAGTGGGGAAATTAATGAAAACCATACTCAAGGAGAGGATTGTGGAACATCTAAAAACCCATGGGTTGATTGATAAAAAACAGCATGGGTTTACTTCAGGGAGATCATGTCAAACTAATCTTATTGACTTTTTTGATTGGGTGACTAAAATAATAGATGGTGGAGGTGCAGTAGACATCGCTTATCTGGACTATAGTAAGGTTTTTGATACTGTCCCACATAGAAGGCTTATCAATAAACTGCAGTCTTTGAGCTTGGGCTCACATATTGTTGAATGGATTAGGCAGTGGCTGAAGGACAGAAAACAGAGGATTGTAGTCAATGGAGTATATTCAGAGCATGGTATTGTTACCAGTGGGGTACCTCAGGGATCTGTTCTGGGACCCATATTGTTTAACTCCTTAAGGACACATGACGTATGGGTACGTCATGTGTCCAGTCCCTGAAGATGGCGCCCGCTCCTGGCCGCTGCAGGCACCATCGCTGCGGGGGTCCGGCTGATTCCTGTAGCTGACCCCCGCAGCTGATGATCGCGGTCTGCAGCGCTGCCGACCGCGATCATTTAACCCCGCAGATGCCGTGATCAATCCTGATCACGGCATCTGCACGCGCTAAAACCGAAAGTAAAACTTTCGGCAGCGCTCCGGCTCCCCTCTAGTGGTGATCGGGAGAATCGGAGCGCTGTAAGGGATAGCCTCAAGCCTTTCATTCAGCTTGAGGCTATCACTTACTATTTCCTATGGAGCCCTTGTTAGCAATAGGGCTTCATAGGAAAGTAGTAAATGCTCATAAACTCCAATACAAGTGTATTGGAGTTTATGATAAAGCAATCAGGTAACTGATTTATATAGGTCCCTATGGGATCTATATAAAAGTGTAAAAAAATTAAAAAAAATAAAAAAAAATAAAAAATAAAATAAAAAAAAAATAAAAATTTAAATCACCCCCCTTTCCCCAAAATTAAAATAAAATAATAAAAAAAAATTAAAAAATACACATCATGGGTGTCGCAATGTGTGAAAACGCCCATAGTATAAAAATATAAAAATATATTTCCCATACGGTAAACAGAAAAATGGAAAAAAGCGCCCAAATGGCCGATTTGCCGTTTTTGGACGCTTCATTTCCTCAAAAAAAATTAAATAAAAAGCGATCAAAAAGTCCTACACACCCGATAATGGTATCAACTAAAAGTTAAGATCGCCCCGCAAAAAATAAGCCCCCAAACAACGCCATACACTTATTTACAAATACGTTATAGCGGTCAAAACATGGCGACAAAAAAATAATAATTTTTTCCCACTTTTGAATTTTTTTTCACTATCAAAACGCAAGAAAAGCTATACATATTGGGTATCTCCGGATTCGTACTGACCTGTAGAATAAAACTAAATGGTCAGTTTTATCGCAAATCAAACGTCGTAATTTAGAAACCCGTAAAACTGTGGTGAAATTGCTTTTTTTTTGCAATTTCACCCCATTTGGAATTTTTTTCCCGCTTCCCACTACACCGTATGCATAATTAAATGATGGCGTTGGCAAGTACAACTTGTCCCGCAAAAAATAAGCCCTCATATGGCCATGTGAACGGAAAAATAAAAAAGTTATGGCTCTTGGAAGGCATAGAGCGCAAAACGAAAACGCAAAAATGAAAAAACCCTGTGTCCTTAAGGGGTTAATATCTTTATCAGCGAAATTGCAGAAGGCCTCAATGGCAAGGTGTGTCTTTTTGCTGATGACACAAAGATTTGTAACAGGGTTGATGTTCCTGGAGGGATACACCAAATGGAAAAGGATTTAGGAAAACTAGAGGAATGGTCAAAAATCTGGCAACTAAAATTTAATGTCGATAAGTGCAAGATAATGCTCCTGGGGCGTAAAAACCCAAGAGCAGAATATAAAATCAGTGATACAGTACTAACCTCAGTATCTGAGGAAAGGGATTTAGGGGTCATTATATCAGACGACCTAAAGGTGGGCAGACAATGTCATAGAACAGCAAGTAATGCCAGCAGAATGCTTGGGTGTATAGGGAGAGGCATTAACAGTAGAAAGAGGGAGGTGCTCGTGCCGCTCTACAGAGCAATAGGGAGACCTCATTTGGAGTATTGTGTGCAGTACTGGAGACCATATCTGCAGAAGGATATTGAAACTTTGGAGAGAGTTCAGAGAAGAGCTACTAAACTAGTACATGGATTGCAGGACAAAACTTACCAGGAAAGGTTAAAGGACCTTAACATGTATAGCTTGGAAGTAAGAAGAGACAGAGGGGATATGATAGAAACGTTTAAATACATAAAGGGAATCATCACGGTAAAAGAGGAGAGAATATTTAAAAGAAGAAAAACTGCTACAAGAGGACATAGTTTTAAATTAGAGGGGCAAAGGTTTAAAAGTAATTTCAGGAAGAATTACTTTACTGAGAGAGTAGTGGATGCATGGAATAGCCTTCCTGCAGAAGTGGTACCTGCAAATAGAGTGAAGGAGTTTAATCATGCATGGGATAGGCATAAGGCCATCTTTTATATAAGATAGGGCCTGGGGCTATTCATAGTATTCAGTATATTGGGCAGACTAGATGGGCCAAATGGTTCTTATCTGCCGACACATTCTATGTTTCTATATATATATATATATGCAGACACGCCGTATTATACTAATAACACAGTAATACGATACAATATTACAACACGCCTAACTACGCTACACAATCCACAACTCCTCCCCAAACTCTACCTACAAATACACTTTCATACACTCGATAGCAGCCCACCCAACCTAGATCTGGACTATCCCTACGGGGTATAAAGGGTTAAGGCACTGCAGCAGGGGTACACCGTACAGGCCCGCAATGAAGGGGTTACTATACTGCAGCTGGGGCACAGTATAGGACAGCAGTGAAGGGGTTAATAACCTTGCTAGCAGGGGTAGATCAGGGGTTCAGAGGTAAATAATATGGACAGGAACAGTGGAATATCGTAGGTGGTATATTGTGTAGGGCAAGGGTTAATGCCAGGGAGGGCAAGGGTATGTGGGGCAGGAGTTCGTTAAATGCAGGGGATAGAATATTGTCAGGGAAGAATATGGCTGGGGTATCTAGCAGGGGTCAATAGCATTGGTGGTATAGTGGGTATGGGTTAAATGCAGGGGAATAGCGTTGGTGGTATAGTGGATAGGGGTTAAATGCAGGGGAATACAGGGCAGTTTCATTGGTGGGATAGTGGGTAGGGACAGCAAGGGTTAAGCAGAGAATCGTTGGTGGTATAGTAGGATTCTACTTAGCCATCCAGTGGTTAATTGCTCGTCTCTAGGTGGGTTGCTCGTTGTCCAGGGGATGATTCTCCTTGCTCGTCTCTTTGGGGGATGATCCTCGCTTGTTCTGGCTGCACGGCTCAACTGATGAGCGCAGTTCCTGCCGGACTATTTAAATATGGCGGCGCTCGCTCCCGTGCAACCTGCACTGTGGCGCACACGTGCCCCCGGCAAGGACACGTGGGCCGGTGCGGTTTCTTTGATCCCCTGCCTGGGAAGCATCTGCATACCCCCCACAGGTGCCATAATTATGACACCGGGAGTATGCAGATAACAGAGGGAGGGGAATTATTGTTCCCCTATCTCTGTTAGGTTAAACATCTCCAGCACCGCTGGGGATTCTAAACAAAAGGCAAAATAATCTATTGATTCTTTTTGCCCTTTGAAATCACTGAATGCTGGACAATTATGTCCATCAATCTGGTGTTATCTTCTGCAGGAATAGGCTGGGGTGGGGGGCATCTTGACTGGGGGACATGATTTGGCCATATTTTAGATATGAGCTCATACCTATATACATAGACATGTATGCTAACAAGGGGCATCTCTATGCATATACCCATCTCCTGGACAGGCTTTTATACTGGGCCCACAGTATATCAGGGCCGATATATACATATATATACTGCATATATACATATGTTGGCATATAACACTTACCTCTACATATAGCTATGTCCATATATGGAGTCTGTGCTTGGGGACACCCAGTGTATTTAAAACTAATTTAGCCTGTATTTCAGAAAAGTTTCTGCTGGGATTGGAACTCATGACCTTCTGCATTAAAAGCAAGGCACGTAACCACTCAGCTATAATAGCTGCATAGCCGGTTACTTAAAAAAAAGGGACTTCTAAGCTTGTGACGGGATTTGAACTCAAAGCTTCTGCATCACAGCCCAGAAGTGTTCTACTCGAGCACACAAGCACTTTGGTACTCGATCAACACTATTGATGACCTATCCTGAGGTTAGGTCATCAATATCACGAAACCATAATACCCTTTTAAGTATGTACATGTCGGTCATGAGTGCAGCTACAGCCATACCCTCTGCTATGAGGCCAATGGGTTGAAGAGGCCCTATCAGGTGGTAGAATTCTTTTCTTTTTGTAGACAATAACAAGTTGGTGTAAATTGGTATAAATTACCTGATGTATGGTGCTGACATGTATGTGTTCAAGAGGAATTATGTCATCTTATATCAGGCCATTATATAACTTGTATCTGACATTAGCTGTTTTCCTCTCTGCAGCCTTTATCTTTAATTGCCAGTTCAACTCCAGAGTGGACAGACACTAACTGCCATGATGTCTGCCATATACAGTACCTGTGACATAACTAGAACTGACTAGGTACCACAGCAAATTTTTAAACTCATCCCTCTCTTCTCCTTTGGGCACCTTCCCTTCGTTCAGTCCTGTGTCTAGGCACGCACTACAACAAGATGTGATGTCGCACAAGCCATAGTGCACTCCTATGCACACTGCGTCCCATCCTGAAGCTGTTCGTGCCCAGAGAAGAAGACCCGGAAGAGGTGGGTAATACCAGCGCCAGCACCCGGAGCACTATACTCATTTGAAAATAAATCCATTTTTCCTCCTCCTGGGCCCCTTCCTGATTTTGGGCCCATGGCAGATGCTTCCCCAGCTTCCATGGTAGCTATGTCCCTGCAAAGGAAATATAGAGTAGAGAAGATAATTCTGTATGTATAGCATACCCTCAAGTAGATGCAGCAGAAATGAAAGACATTATACAGTAGCAGTATATGTCTTATTGGCTACAGATAAAATGTCATCCTTTAGTGAGCTTCTAACTCCTCTTTCCAGACAAAACATTTGAGTATTGAAATGAGTTAGTGAAGAAGGGAGAGAGCAAGAGAGAAGCAGATCGGTACAGAAAGAGGCTTACTCTGTAATAAGATATATTACAATTGGTCTGTTATCTTTACTGGTACTGTATTTTTGATTTATTAATAGAGACATTTGCTCTTTTATCCTTGGTGTTGTCAATAATTTACATTTTTTCCTAATCATCTTCAAACAGCCATAACTTTTTTTAAACTTTTCCCTTCCCTTGTTTTTCATTGTTGTATTTTTAATGGCACCTTTTAACTGTCCATAACATGCACTCAAAAATGTGAAAAAAAAATCCTTATATGGTGAAACTGAAAAAAAAAACTACATTCTGCCATTGTGTCTAAGTTTTGTTTTTATTACATTCATTCTACAGTGTGTGCACCTTAAATGACATTACCTTTATTCAGTACATTTACAGCGAATACAAATATAGGGCCACATTTATTAAGACTGGCGTTTTAGACGCTGGTCTTAATAATGCCCTGCACTGGCGGTGGATCTATTACATCCCAAAACATATTCTCCAATCGTCACAAAACCTCCTTCTGTGCTTTCCTCTCATCTGTTACTTGAGCAATGGTCTACAGGATTTCTCATGTGCATTTTGTATACTCTAAAACTCACTACAGCACAATAGACCCTCCCCTGACATCCAAATCTTTAAAAGTAACCTGAAAACCCACTTCTGCAGGAAAGCCTACCACCTGCAATATCTCTACTGCCATTACACAGCCAGATGAGCTCCATTTATTTACCCTCCCCTATTGGACATACTGTATAACACACAATGTCTAAAGCACCACCATTAAAGAAAGAAAGATAAAGCAATATTATAAAAATAGCTTTTTTATTATTATTATTATTATTATTATTATTATTATTATTATTATTATTATTATTAAGTGAATGAAAGCCAAACAAATTGACTTCAATCCGAATTTCAGGAAGAATTTGATTTGCTGCAAAGCCGATTTTCCTCTTAATTCGTGGTAATGAATCTATTTTTCCTTAAATGACAGTAAATATAAAAAATACATACTCACCTCATCCATCTGCACGTGAGGAAGCCATCACGGCCATCTTGATTGCAGAAACCGTGCAAAATCTTGCGCGGGGTGATGTATGAGTGTCACCATGCAGGCGTGCTGACTGGGCGAGATGATGTCATCCGTGAAGTTTTCGCTTGGTGTCTTAGTCAAGATGATGATGGCTGTCTCTATGCGAGCAAATGGATAAGGTGAGTATTTATTTATTTATTTTACCCTGATTAACCCCTGAAAGGCCGAAATTGTAGCCTCAGATGCTTTGATCAGCGATGAACATGATATTTGAGGGGTTCAATGACGGGCGGGGGGGGGGGGGGGCTGGAGTGTGATGCCCACTAACCGTCATTACACCAATTACATATAAAGGAATGTGCTTCGTGATGAAGTAATTTGTCACAAAACAAATTTCTTTGTGAAGATTGGTGAAGCAGCCGAATAAAATTTTTTATAACTTTGCTCATCACTAATTGCTATTATTATTATGAATAGAGATGAGCGAATTTTTCAAAAATTTGATTCCTCCGGTTCGCCGATTTAATTCAATCTGAATTTATTTGCGGCGAATCGGGTTAAAAAACAGCTATTTCCTGGCCGCAGAGAGACTGTATAGTGGTGTAGAACAATGTGCCTTGCAGTTATATGCATAGGGTATGACACACAGATGACAGGCGATGCTCTTAGAATCACTGCACACATCACTTATTTGGGAAGTTACCGGGCCAAAACTGACCAAATAACAATGTGCTATCACTACGCAAGCCAAGTGAGTATGCAGCGGGCCATTTGCACAAGTCACTCAGAGGTAATCCCTGCCTCCATCTCCACTGCATACTGCCACGGTGTGCCTGGGTCATCTTCCTCATCTTCCTTATCTCTCTCTTGCTCCTCTGGCTGCTCCTCCTCTCCTGTCACCTGTGTAGAAAAACCACCCATTTCGCTACACATTGCTTGTGCTCCAATGTTATCCTCCTCCTCCAGTTCAGCCCCCACAGGGCTCATGGGGCCGTGAGATCTAGGCGCCATGTCTCCAGTCCCTTGACCAGCCAGATTTACCAGCATCTGTTACAGGACATGAAGCAGTGCAATTACTCAGTCCCTAGAGAAGAAAGTCTACATTCGCTGACCAATTTTCCCAAAAAAGGCTGTATCGCAAACAAATTTCCCCACTGAATGGCTAAACGACGAATTGTTAGTCCCAACCAAAGATACTCTACAATCACCCATAAATTTTCCCAAAAAAGGCTGTATCACAAAAAATGTCACCACTGAATAACAATGTAAATTCACTGCAGAACGCCTAATAAGAAGTACTTATTTTTCCTGTTAATAAACACCAACAATGGCTGTATGACAATGTAAATTCACCGCAGAATGGCTAATAACACATACTTATTTTTGCTATTAATAAACCCCAACAATGGCTGTACAACAATGTCAGTTCACTGCAGAGCTGCTAATAAGACATATTCTTTTTCCTATTAATACACCACGAAAAAATAAATATAACAATCAAAATTCACCGCAGAACGACTAATAGGATGTATGTATCTATCATATTAATCCACTCCGTAAATGGCTGTAGTACACTGGAATTTCAAAGCTGAATGGCAAATAATTTTTTTTTTTTTGCCACTAATAAGGGATTTAATTTTCTCACATCTCACAACCCCACACAACAGCTAATATGCCCATTTTTCCTCCACTTATACACGCCAAAAAAGCTTGCACTGCTGAAGAGCCAAAAAAGCTTTAGAATAATTTTCACTGCACTGCTGAACGACAAATATGTTTGTTTGTTTTTTTGCCATTAATACACCACCAAAAAGGATTTAAAACATATAACTGCACTGTTGAACAGCAAATAAGTAGGGCTGTAAAGTTTGGGTTCGTACCGAACATTAAGGTTTTTCTCACCCAGAAAGGAACCCAAACATTTCCATAAAAGTTCAGGTTCGGATTCATTGTTTGGCGATTTCTTCCCACTTTTTGAAAGGCTGCAGGGCAGCCAATCAACAAGTTTTTCACTACTTTGCCCTAAGAAGCCATCACAGCCATGCCTACTATTGTCATGGCTGTGATTGGCTAAGTGCAGCATGTGACCCAGCCTCTATTTAAGCTGGAGTCACGTCACGTGATCTTCTCAGTGTAGGGATAGGATGCTGCCGCTTCTGTGAGGGACAGACTAGGGAAGAAATATGTTGAACTTGGTGGTGTTAACTCTTCAAACTACAGCAAATATGCTACATATTTGTACCCAGCCCTGAGCCCAGTGATACTGCAAAATAATTTTTTAATACATCTGTTACTGAGGTGGGGGTCGGCGGCCATTTTATCAACTGCAGTGTCCTTGGAACTGCATGTGACCTGCATGTGTGCCAGCCTGCCAGGGACATCAGTCTAATTATTTTTTGGTAGCTCAGTGGAGGAAAAATTCAATTTTTTCGGCAGCTCAAGTCCCCCTACATTACCTATTTTATAAATTATCAGTGACATGCTGCATTTCTGTAGTTGGGGAAATAAACCAGTATTGTTGTTCCACTGAGCACTTTTGCATAGAATGCTGAAAAACCTATTTAAAATTTTAGCAGTAACATACTGCATTCCTGTATTTGAGGGAAATAAACCCATATTGTTGTTCCACAGAGCAGTTTGGCATACAACGCACAAAAACCTATTTTAAAATTTAGCAGTGGCATACTGCATTTCTGTATTTGGGGGAAATAAACCAGTTTTGTTGTTCCACAGAGCAGTTTGGCATACAACGCACAATAAACCTATTTTAAAATTTAGCAGTGACATACTGCATTTCTGTAGTTTGTTGCAATAAACACTGGTTTTGTGCTACATAGCAGATCTGAGGCCTACCCTGTATTTCAGTCATTTTAAGTAACTTTAAAGTAACTTTAGCGGTGTACGCTGCATTTCTGACAGTCAAATTAAACCGTTAACCTCTGCTGTCACATTGTTGGTTTGAAAAATCTAATTTTTGGTGATAGTGAAGTAATTGTATTGAATTGCTCTGTTACACTATTGTGTGGCCTAAATAAATTTATTCTGTTTATGACACAGGCACTGCCTTACTGTTAGTGAACTTAATTGTTGACTATTGGCAGTTAAATTGACACCGGAGATAAACCATCTGTTAGTTTAGTGGGTGAACGCAAATAATGAGGAGAACATCAAATAAGGGACGTGGGCATGGTCGTGGTGGTGGAGCTCCTGTTGCTGGGAGAGGATGTGGCTGTTCAGCGCCAACTAAAGGTCCAAATGAAACACCTTCCTCAGGTGCAAGTAGACGACAGAACCTTTAGCGTTATTTGGTAGGCCCGAAGGCGCTAGTAGATTAGGTGGCTGACAGTGCCTCCAGTACCTTAACATTGTCTCCCACTGCTAAAAGTTCAGAATTGGCACCTGCAGCCCATGTCTATCAGTCTTTCACCTCATCCCCTTGCAAATCAGCCAAGCAATCTGAGCCCCAATTCATGCAGCAGTCTCTTATGCTTTTTGATAACTCTGCTGGCAGGGTTTCCCAGGGCCATAACCATAGCCCTGCCCCAGAAGTAGAAGAGATTGAGTGCATGGATGCCCAACCACTTAGCTTTGAGGATAAGGACATGGGAAGACCACCGCAGCACGTCTCTGATGATGATGAAACACAGGTGCAAACTGCTACGGCTTTCTGCGGTGTGCAGACCGACAAAGAGGGCAGGGGTGAAGACTGGGTGGAAGATGATGTTGAGAAATATGAGGTCCTACACGCCAAAATATACCACTTAAATCCATGTTATTCATGAGTGGTGAAAAAATCTTATTTTTTAAAGGCCAAGAATTACCTTTGGGGCCTCCGCTGCATATGTGCCGGGGACAATAATATAGTTAATCCGTCTGGGAGTTCAGGGGTTGACATATTCCGATTTTTTGCTGCTTAGGGACTGCATAGGTGACAGGGATTGAAAATTTTAAAAATCTTCTTTTAAATTGTTGGGTACAAAATTCAAATTTTTGCCGGGTACAAACCCTTGCTCTGCATGGGTGACAGGGATGGAAAATTAAAAAAAATCTTCTTTTAAATTGTTGGGTGCAATATTATCCTCTGCCTGGGTGCCAGGGGTCTACATTTCTAAAAATCGCCTGTTCCATTGGTGGTTGACATTAACCCAGTTTTGACGTGAATTAACCTCTCCTCTGCCGGGGTGCCAGGGGCCTACATTTCTAAAATCGCCTGTTCCATTTGAGGGGCCTACATTTTTTTAAAAAAGTCTGATCCATTGGTGGGTGACATCAACCCAGTTTTGTCAGTGAAAAACCACTGCTCTGTCTGGATGCCAGGGGCCTACATTTTTAAAAATCATCTGCTACATTGGTGGGTGAAATGAACCCTGTTTTGCCATGAATTAACCCCTCCTGCCTGGGTGCCAGGGGCCTATATTTTTAAAAATCATCTGTTCCATTGGTGGTTGACATTAACCCAGTTTTGACGTGAATTAACCTCTCCTCTGCCGTGGTGCCAGGGGCCTACATTTCTAAAATCGCCTGTTCCATTTGAGAGTTACATGAACCCCGTTTTGCCGTGAATAAACCCATGCTCTGCCTGTATGCCAGGGGCCTAAATTTATAAAACTCGCCTGTTCCATTGGTGGGTGACATGAACCCTGTTTTGCCGTGAATTAACCCCTGATCTGCATAGGTGACAGGGACCTAAATTTCAAAAAATCGCCTGTTCCATTGGTGGGTGACATTAACCCCGTTTTGCCGTGAATTAACCCCTGATCTGCATAGGTGACAGGGACCTAAATTTCTAAAAATCGCCTGTTCCATAGGTGGGTGACATTAACCCTGTTTTGACGTGAATTAACCTCTCCTCTGCCTGGGTGCCAGGGGCCTACATTTCTAAAATCGCCTGTTCCATTTGAGAGTTACATGAACCCCGTTTTGCCATGAATAAACCCCTCCTCTGCCTGGGTGCCAGGGGCCTACATTTTTTTAAAAAGTCTGATCCATTGGTGGGTGACATCAACCCAGTTTTGTCGGTGAAAAACCACTGCTCTGTCTGGATGCCAGGGGCCTACATTTTTAAAAATCATCTGCTACATTGGTGGGTGAAATGAACCCTGTTTTGCCATGAATTAACCCCTCCTGCCTGGGTGCCAGGGGCCTACATTTTTAAAAATCATCTGTTCCATTGGTTGGTGATATAAACCCCGTTTTGCCGGTGAAAAACCCCTGCTGTGCATTGCTGACAGGGAACCAATTTTGGTAAAAACGTCTGTTAATGATCGAAAGAAGCGTGACTACAAACGCACGCTGGTAGACGCGCTGCTGATAGCATTCCCATCTGATGCCTCCTCAACCTCCTACTCCACATCCATTTCCTCCTCCTGGATCAAGATTTTGATTTTGCATTTATATTTATTTTATTTTAAATCATTTCCCTATCCACATTTGTTTGCAGGGCACTTACCCACATTCTGCTGCCTTTTGCTGCCTTTTGCAGCCATCTAGACCCTTCCAGGACTTTTTTATAGCCATTTCAGTGCCCAAAAGTTTGTGTCCCCATTGATTTCAATGGGGTTTGGTTCGGGGTCAAGTTCGGGTTAAGTTCGGATCCCGAACCTAAACTTTTTTGTGAATTTCGGCCGAACCTGTTGAACCCGAACTTCCAGGTGTCTGCTCAACTCTACAAATAAGCCCTTTTTTGCCATTAATACACGCCAAAAAGGGCTTTAATTTTCTCACTTCACCACACAATGGCTAATGAGCCCTTTTTCTTTTTCCCCACTAATACATGCCAAAAAAAGGCTTTAGAACATATAACTGCGGCCGTGAATGGCAAATAATATTATTTTTTGCCACTAATACATGCCAAAAATGGCTGTAATTTTCTCAGTTCACCACACAACGGCTAATAAGCCCTTTTTTTTCACCCCACTAACACATGCCAAAAAGAGCTTTAGAACATATAACTGCGGCCATGAATGGCAAACAATTTTTTTTGCCACTAATTCACGCCAAAAAGGGCTGTAATTTTCCCACTTCACCACACAACGGCTAAAAATGCCATTTTTCTTTTTCCCCACTAATGCATGCCAAAAAGAGACGTTAGAACACAGAACGTGAACGGCAAATAATATTGTTTTTTGCCACTAATACACCCCAAAATGGTCTGTAATATCTCACTTCACGACACAATGGCTAATAAGACCCTTTTTTACCCCACTAATACACGCCAAAAAAAGTATTTTGAACTGTGGCGGTGAATGGCAAATAATATATATTTTTTTGCCACTAATACACGCCAAAAAGGGCTTTAATTTTCTCACTTCAACACACAACGGCTAATAAGCCTCTTTTTTTTCCCCCTACTAATACACGGCAAAAAAAGCCTTTAGAACATTTATATAACTGCACCGCACAAGGGCTCATAACTTTAAGACGGATGCGGATGCGCTTATCAGTTATTATGCCCCCAGCAGCACTAAATACCCACTCTGACAAAATGCTTGCGGCAGGGCAGGCCAGCACCTACAAGGCGTGGAGTGCCAGTTCGTGCCATGTATCCAGCTTGGACACCCAATAGTTGTAAGGCACAGAGGGATCTTTAAGGATACAGACAAGTTCTGCTACGTACTCCTTCACCATCTTCCAAAATGTTTTCCTCCTTGAAAAAGTAGGCTGCGCATCAGAGTGAGGGTGCTGGCTGGGTGTCATTAAACTGTCCCAGGCCTTGGAGAGTGTTGCCCTGCCTCTGTTGAAACTGCTGTGTGTTCCCCTCATCTCCCCTCCTTGGTTGCCCAAGAAACTATGTACTCTGATGCCAGAGTTGTCAGCTGAAAAGTTTTGGAGCAATTTTTCCACAGGGACCTTCTGGTATTGCACAATTTTGCTAGTCCTCCTCACCACAGTAATGTGAGATGAGAAGTTCTCTTTGTAGTGGCGGTCAAGAAGGGTGATCAACCAGTAATCGCTGTTGTCCAGAATGCGTATAACGCGTCGGTCACGGGAAAGGCAGCATAACATAAAGTCAGCTATTTGTGCCAGAGTCCCAACAGACAAGACGTCGCTGTCCTCATCAGGAGGATGAATCTCAATCTCCTCATCCTCTTTCTCCTCTTCTGCCCATCCACGCGGAACAGATGGAATATACCTGCTATGGGTACTACCCTCTGTAGCGGAAGCAACCGTCTCCTGCTCCTCCTTATCTTCATCGTCCAATTCGCACTGTGAATACGAAATGAGGGTGGTCTGGCTATCACCCTGTGTACTGTCTTCCCCCATTTCCATCTCTTCCACATGCAAAGCGTCCACCTTCATTGTGAGCAGCGAGCGTTTCAGTAGACACAGAAGTGGAATGGTTACGCCGATAATAGCAGCATCGCCGCTCACCCTCTGTGTTGATTCCTCAAAGTTGCGTAAAACCTCACAAAGGTCAGACATCCATGCCCACTCGTTGATTGTGAAGAGCGGAAGCTGACTGGAAAGGTGACGACCATGTTCTAGCTGGAATTCTACTACTGCCCTCTGCCACTCACAAAGCATGGTCAACATGTGGAATGTGGAGTTCCAGCGAGTGCTCACGTCGCACAACAGTCGGTCAGCTGGCAATTGTAAGCGCTGCAACAGCATTGCCAGACTGGCGGCAGTTGTAGATGACTTTAAGAAATGGGCACACATGCGACGCAACTTCACCACTAGCTCAGACAAATTGGGGTATGTTTTGAGAAACCTCTGAACCACTAAGTTTAATACATGGGCTAGGCATGGTATGTGTGTGAGCTTGCCGAGCCCCCAAAGCCGCCACTAAGTTATGGCCATTATCAGACACAACCATGCCTGGTTGTAGGTATAGTGGCAAGAGCCATAGCTCTGCGGCGGTGTGCTGTTTGTCACCTAAGAAAATAAGTTTCAGCACAGCCTTTTGCCGCTTCACCACTGCAGTGCTACACTGCTTCCAGCTACTGACTGATGGCTGCCTGGTGCTGCAAGATGAGAATTCAGAGCTGGAAGTGGAGGAGGAGAAGGGGGAAGGGGGGTTGCAGCCAATAATGTAGGTGGTGGCGGAAATCCTGATGGAAGTAGGCCGCGCAATCCGTGGCGTTGGTAGCAACTGTGCCATCTCAGGGTACAAATCACTCCCGGCCTCCACAACGTTCACCCAGTGTGCCATCAGGGAAATGTAGCCTCCCTGGCCACAATCACTTTGGACCTTCCGAATAACTGTGTTGGTCAGGGTACGGGTGATGTTACGGGACACATGCTGGTGTAGGGCGGGGACGGCACACCAGGAAAAACAGTGGCGGCTGGGCACTGAGTAACGAGGGACTTCCGCAGCCATCAGGCTGCAGAAAGCCTCATTGTCCACAAGCCTAATTGGCAACATTTCTAGGGCCAGCAATTTTGACATTTTGAGCCATCCAGGCCTGCGTCTTGGACAGGGGGTTGTCCAGCACGTAACACAGTGGAAGAGGAGGCATTGGTGTGACCCGCAGACACCGATTGTGGACCCAGGTGCTAGGCCCACCTGTTAGGGTGCTTTAATACCACTTGGCGGAGGTGAGGTGATGCTGGTGGTGAGGTTTCTAGTGTTCACGCCCCTGCTCATTTTGGTATGGCACAAGTTGCAAATGACAATTGTTTTATCGTCCGCACTTTCATCAAAAAAGCGCCAGACTGTGGAACACCTACCCCTTGGCAAGGGAGATTTCTGCAAGGGGGTGCTCCGGGGAACAGTTGTGGGCCTGTTTGGTGTGGCCCACCTTCTCTCTATTGCCACCCCTCTGCTTCTTCCAGACTGTTGCGGTTCTGTGGATCCCTCACCCTCTGTACTGCTGTCCTCGCTCGGCTTGCCACCTTCCCAGATTGGGTCACTGATTTCATCGTCCACCACCTCCTCTTCCACTTCCTCACTCTGGTCATCCTTCTGACTTGTTGACCTAACAACAACCTCACTTTTTGACAAGTGTGTTTCATCCTCATCATCCACCTCTTGAAACACTAATTGCCGTTCCCCACCGCAATCTTCTTCTGACTGTGGATGCTCAAGAGTTTGGGAATCAAGCACAAGATCTCCTCATGTACCTCTTCGAGTGGGCTTGGCGAGAGGACCAAATTAAGGAATGGCGATGAAAATAGCTCCTCGGAATATACGAGTGTGGGATCACTTGTTTGCAAAGGCTCTCCATGGGGGGAGGAAGGAAGATCAGCATGAGGATTCTGTTGACCAGACTCATGGCTACTGAGACTGGACTTTCTGGAAGACAGGGTTGTGCTTAACCGACTGGAAGCATTATCTGCTGCAATCCAACCGACTACCTGCTCGCGCTGGTCTGAGTTTGAGAGTGGTGTCCTGCGCCGCCCTGCAAATAGAGATGGCCCGAACTATTCGCCGGCGAACAGTTCCCGGCGAACATAGCTTGTTCGCGTTCGCCTCGGTGGGCGAACATATGCGATGTTCGATCCGCCCCCTATACATCATCATTGAGCAAACTTTGACCCTGTACCTCACAGTCAGCAGACACATTCCAGCCAATCAGCAGCATACCCTCCCTCCCAGACCCTCCCACCTCCTGCACAGCATCCATTTTAGATTCATTCTGAAGCTGCAGTCTTAGTGAGAGGAGGGAGAGTGTAGTTGCTGCTGATTTAATAGGGAAATTGATAGCTAGGCTAGTGAATTCAGTGAGCACTCCAGTCCTGAAAGACACATCTGATCTCTGCTGTAAGGACAGCGTCCTGATAGCACCCCAAAAAGCCCTTTTTAGGGCTGCTACAGAGACAGAGAGAAGGAGGAGACAAGTTGGAAGCAGGGGGAGGTCGTCGCAAGGAGTTAGTGGCACAGTCAGACAGCATGTATCGGCACCTGGGGTCAGCCAGACAGCACGCCAGTCAACACATGCTGTTGCCACCACCAGAATGCCGTCATTGCAAAGCTCAGCAGTGTGGCATTTTTTGTGTGTGTCTGCCTCTGATAACAGCAATGCCATTTGCAACCTGTGCCAAAAGAAACTGAGTCGTGGGAAGTCCAACACCCACCTCGGTACAACTGCTTTGCGAAGGCACATGATCTCACATCACAAACGCCTATGGGATCAACACATGAGTACAAGCAGCACACAAACTCAAAGCCACCATGCTCCTCCTGGTCCAGCATCTTCAGCCACGCCAACCACTGCTATCCTCCCTGCCCCTCTCAACCACCCGCCACTCCGCCTCTCACCTTCAGAAGTTCCATCTCATCTGCCCACAGTCAGGTGTCTGTTAAGGAAATGTTTGAGCGTAAGAAGCCAATGTCACAGAGTCACCCCCTTGCCCGGCGTCTGACAGCTGGCTTGACGGAACTCTTAGCCCGCCAGCTTTTACCATACCAGCTGGTGGAGTCTGAGGCCTTCAAAAAATTTGTCGCTATTGGGACACCACAGTGGAAGGTACCTGGACGAATTTTTTTTTCAAAAAAGGCAATCTCTGATATGGGACATAACAGGGATTAAACTGATAGGAATAGTACTAGTTAAGACACCACTCGGGTGTGACAGTAAATTGCACGGTGCAGATGCAGTGATTGTGGATTAAAACAAAAGGGAGGGAGCCAGCGTTTTTTTAACCATCTCCCCGTTCGAAAAATCAATTCAATAGATGGACCCCAGATTGGGGACGTAACAGGGATTAAACTGATGAGAATAGTACTACAGAAAATACCACTCATATCGGGTGTGAGTAAATTGCACGGCGCAGACGCAGTGACCGTGGATTAAAACAAAGGGGAGGGAGCCAGCGTTTTTCTTGCCTGCTAGTGTGTGTCAGGCCGACTTCCACAGACTGTAGTGTGCCCACTGCCAGTGCCCACCACCACTCATACCGGGTGGCACAGTAGCTTGCCGATAAATAAGGCATTTAATTTTTACACTTTAGTCTAATTTCAGTTGCTTGCCTGCTGCCAGTGTGTGTCAGGCCGACTTCCACAGACTGTAGTGTGCCCACTGCCAGTGCCCACCACCACTCATACCGGGTGGCACAGTAGCTTGCCGATAAATAAGGCATTTAATTTTTACACTTTAGTCTAATTTCAGTTGCTTGCCTGCTGCCAGTGTGTGTCAGGCCGACTTCCACAGACTGTAGTGTGCCCACTGCCAGTGCCCACCACCACTCATACCGGGTGGCACAGTAGCTTGCCGATAAATAAGGCATTTAATTTTTACACTTTAGTCTAATTTCAGTTGCTTGCCTGCTGCCAGTGTGTGTCAGGCCGACTTCCACAGACTGTAGTGTGCCCACTGCCAGTGCCCACCACCACTCATACCGGGTGGCACAGTAGCTTGCCGATAAATAAGGCATTTAATTTTTACACTTTAGTCTAATTTCAGTTGCTTGCCTGCTGCCAGTGTGTGTCAGGCCGACTTCCACAGACTGTAGTGTGCCCACTGCCAGTGCCCACCACCACTCATACCGGGTGGCACAGTAGCTTGCCGATAAATAAGGCATTTAATTTTTACACTTTAGTCTAATTTCAGTTGCTTGCCTGCTGCCAGTGTGTGTCAGGCTGACTTCCACAGACTGTAGTATGCCCACTGCCAGTGCCCACCACCACTCATACCGGGTGGCACAGTAGCTTGCCGATAAATAAGGCATTTAATTTTTACACTTTAGTCTAATTTCAGTTGCTTGCCTGCTGCCAGTGTGTGTCAGGCTGACTTCCACAGACTGTAGTGTGCCCATTGCCAGTGCCCACCACCACTCATACCGGGTGGCACAGTAGCTTGCCGATAAATAAGGCATTTAATTTTTACACTTTAGTCTAATTTCAGTTGCTTGCCTTCTGCCAGTGTGTGTCAGGCCGACTTCCACTGACGGTAGTGTGCCCACTGCCAGTGCCCACCACTCATACCGGGTGGCACAGTACCTAGCACGCGTAGTACCACTTATCTAAAAAAAATGACAGGCAGAGGCAGGCCACCCCGCAGGGGCCGTCGTGGTCGTGGTGCTGTGATTTCCACTGTCCCTGGAATAATGCCTAGTGTTCAGAGGCCACGTACCCTAAACCTGAAAAATTCTAAAGGACATAGTTGACTGGCTTAGACAGGACACCCAATCTTCAACAGCTTCCGCTAAAAACTTTGACGCACCATCCTCCTCCAGCTTAGCTTCGGTCACCTGCTCTCAAGTTACCACGCTCCCGCCCGCCCGCCGCCACCACCACCACTACCACCACAGCCACCACTGCCGCTTCACTTGATCCGTCAGAGGAGTTATTTACACATCAGTTGGATGCAATTAGTGATGCGCAACCATTATTGCCAGATGATTTAGATTACAGGGATATGTCTCAGTCAGGCAGGATTACACACATGAACGTACAGTGTGATGATGATGATGATGATGATGTTGTACCCGCTGCTGCTTCCTTTGCTGAGGTGTCAGATACAAGTGAAGCGGTTGATGATGACGATGTGTCCATGGTTTCCACGTGGGTGCCTGCTCGAAGAGAAGAACAGGGGGAAAGTTCAGAAGGGGAGACAGAGAGAAGGAGGAGACAAGTTGGAAGCAGGGGGAGGTCGTCGCAAGGAGTTAGTGGCACAGTCAGACAGCATGTATCGGCACCCGGGGTCAGCCAGACAGCACGCCAGTCAACACATGCTGTTGCCACCACCAGAATGCCGTCATTGCAAAGCTCAGCAGTGTGGCATTTTTTGTGTGTGTCTGCCTCTGATAACAGCAATGCCATTTGCAACCTGTGCCAAAAGAAACTGAGTCGTGGGAAGTCCAACACCCACCTCGGTACAACTGCTTTGCGAAGGCACATGATCTCACATCACAAACGCCTATGGGATCAACACATGAGTACAAGCAGCACACAAACTCAAAGCCACCATGCTCCTCCTGGTCCAGCATCTTCAGCCACGTCAACCACTGCTATCCTCCCTGCCCCCTCTCAACCACCCGCCACTCCGCCTCTCACCTTCAGAAGTTCCATCTCATCTGCCCACAGTCAGGTGTCTGTTAAGGAAATGTTTGAGCGTAAGAAGCCAATGTCACAGAGTCACCCCTTGCCCGGCGTCTGACAGCTGGCTTGACGGAACTCTTAGCCCGCCAGCTTTTACCATACCAGCTGGTGGAGTCTGAGGCCTTCAAAAAATTTGTCGCTATTGGGACACCACAGTGGAAGGTACCTGGACGAATTTTTTTTTCAAAAAAGGCAATCTCTGATATGGGACATAACAGGGATTAAACTGATAGGAATAGTACTAGTTAAGACACCACTGGGTGTGACAGTAAATTGCACGGTGCAGATGCAGTGATTGTGGATTAAAACAAAGGGAGGGAGCCAGCGTTTTTTAACCATCTCCCCGTTCGAAAAATCAATTCAATAGATGGACCCCAGATTGGGGACGTAACAGGGATTAAACTGATGAGAATAGTACTACAGAAAATACCACTCATATCGGGTGTGAGAGTAAATTGCACGGCGCAGACGCAGTGACCGTGGATTAAAACAAAGAGGAGGGAGCCAGCGTTTTTTTTAACCATCTCCCCGTTCGAAAAATCTATTCAATTGACCTTTCGGGGACCCTTGGTGTTCTACGTGGCTGGGTGGAGGAAGAAACCTTCAATGACATCACCGGGACATGGCTAGCTTGGTATCCAACCTTGTGCAAATGGGGAGTTTGCGGTTGTGCAAATGAACTGTTTGCGGTTGTTTGCATTAAAAGGGGAGTTTGGTCTGTCAATGTCTGTAAAGTGGGCGTAACCCTTACACTACCTGATCGATCCAACATCATACCTGATCGTATACACACACTGGATGTTTTAAAGCATGTTATTCCAAACAATTTAGGAATGTTAGTTGATTTATGCCCTTTATGGATTAAAACCCGACTCTGCGTCCACTACGTAATTTTCCATGGGAGTTTTGCCATGGATCCCCCTCCGGCATGCCACAGCCCAGGTGTTAGTCCCCTTGAAACAACTTTTCCATCACTATTGTGGCCAGAAAGAGTCCCTTTGGTTTTTAAAATTCGCCTGTCTATTAAAGTCTATGGCAGTTCGCCCGGTTCGCCAGTTTGCGAACATTTGCGGAAGTTCGCGTTCGCCGTTCGCGAACTGAAAATTTTATGTTCGCGACATCACTACCTGCAAACTGGAACATGAAGCTAGGTATCATGGATCAGTGTGTTTTTTGTGCTCTGCCAGCAGGCACAGTTTCACTGCACCCAGGGCCACGGCCTCTGCGTGCTCAATCAGCAGCACGGCCATTTTCCCATCCCCTACTGCTCGCCTTCATCATATTAATTGGTATATATGCTTGCAAGTATGTCACACATACAGTAGCACAGTTTTTTTAAACTCATGCGCAAATAACTTACAGTCAGTGTCACAGATATTTGGGATGTGGAAACGTTATTAAGAAGATGTAGCGCCACTGTCCGCAGCGTCTACGTAAAAAGTAAACTGGATGTCACAGATATTTTTAGGATGTGCAAACGTTATACAGGAGATGTAGCGCAGGTAATGTAACTGTCGCAGTGTATACGGAAAAAGTACACTGGATGTCCCAGATATTTTTAGTATTCACACACGTTAAATTGGAGATGTAGCGCAGATAATGTCGCTGTCCGCAGCATCTATGGAAAAAGTACACTGAATGTCACAGATATTTTTAGTATGCGCACAAGTTAAACAGGAGGTTTAGTGCAGATAATGTCGCTGTCCACAGTGTATACAGAAAAAGTATACTGGATGTCACAGATATTTTTAATATGCGCACACGTTATATAGGAGGTGTAGCGCAGATAATGTCGCTGTCCGCAGCATCTACAGAAAAAGTACACTGGATGTCACAGATATTTTTAGTATGCGCATACGTTAAACAGGACATGTAGTGCAGATAATGTCGCTGTCTTCAGCGTCTACGGAAAAAGTACACTGGATGTGACAGATATTTTTAGTATCCACAAACATTATACAGGAGATGTAACGCAGGTAATGTCACTGTCCGCAGCGTCTAAGGAAAAAGTACATTGGATGTCACAGATATTTTTAGGATGTGCAAACATTATACAGGAGATGTAGCTCAGATAATGTCACTGTCCGTCTATGGAAAAAGTACACTGGATGTCACAGATACTTTTAGGCTGTGCACATGTTACACAGTAGATGTAGCACAGATAATGTTGTTGTCTGCCGCGGCACAAAAGCACAAAAGAGAGACATCACTGGCGAATCATGTTACGATTCATCATGGAGGTTCCTACAAGGGGGTCAGATTCATTGGAATTGAATTGATCCCTGTGTCAGTAAGAGGAGGAGATTGGAACCGTAAGATTCTCCAACGTAAAACATGGTGGATCTACAAACTACGTACCATGGCTCCCAGTGGTCTCAATGACCAGCTTCTTTTTGGTTGCTATCTATAATTCCTATTCTTTTACCTAGCACACTATTAATTTCATAATGCGCCAGACTGGTATCTGCACATCCACCGATGTCCAAATTTGGTCTAGAGGTATCAATTTGATCTCACCTGTCATTGTAGGCCTCTATGTGTGTTTTTTCATTTAATCAAACAATTCTCTTTGTGGATATAATGTAACTACAACTTTAATATTTTTATCCCTCCTGTGTTTGTTCCCCTGTCCTGTATGTGTTAATTGACCTGCCTTTTTTAAGTTCCAGTCATTTACATGCCGAATCGACTATTTGTTAAATAATGGCATTGTTTATCATTATGTATGCAAATCGGGGCTCAAGGGAATGGAGGAATTTGGTTCCTTCCTCCCTCCTTCCCCGTATGCCCCTCTAACATCTGCCCGAAACCACCACGGGAGGCTGAAGGACCTTTGGCCACTCCCCTGTGTTTGATCAGGTGAGGAGTGACGCGTCCCTCTTGCCTCCTTAGGGGGCGTGGCATGGATGGTCACGTGATCGGCATTGAGCGTTACAGTAGGATCACGTGACATCTGATGCCGCCTTAGGGGCGGAGTAGGGAACAACCTGCGGCCTTTTAAACAAGGCAGACCTGACGTGGGTGCTGCTTCTGCCAACACGTGCACGCCACATTTTATGGTCCATGCGCCACTGCCTTGGCCATGTGGACATAGCCAGGGCCGCCATACGCTCTGGGCTATGCATTTGGAATATTGACTTGCCAATACCGTTGGGCTATAGATGCAGCCTGAGTTGCCATACACACCTGGCTGTATCCTGTAAAGGCTGGACGACATCAGTTCCTCCTCTTTTCGGATTTCATCTGACCGATAAGTATTATGGTTTATATTCATGGTTTTCATGGTATACCAATAATTGCGTCCATTATTGAGATTGATCCCCTGATGAATTAGCTGTATGCTAAGGAAACGCGTCGGGATGTAATTATATGTGTTATTGATTTGCACTAATTCTTCTCACTTATCTTATCACGCTATTAATTTTGTGATTCCCTGTTCATTTACGTTTCTAAACCTTTTAGCCTCGACGAAGTCGGGCAGTCGCTGTCCTGTCGGCAGGGAAACTCAGGGAATAGCAAGCATTATCATCTAGCTTCATCTATCCTGTCCATTCTTTGTCTTTGCTGGGGCCTTTAGCCCCCTTTTTAGATTATATTGTTATTTGGGGCCTTGTTATACTTTTTACCAGTTTTAATTAAAAGTTATTTTTTTTTTAAATTATAAAAAAGGTATTTTTTGCTAATACAGTTGTCTGCCGTGGCTAAACAAATGCACGCTATTTAGTGCAGGTTGCGCTAAAAATATATATTGCTGCCAGATACAACAGTCCTTAAAAGGACTTTTGGGTCTCTAACAATTGCATGCAATTTAATGCAGGTTGCGCTAATAATATATATTGCTGCCAAATATAACTATAGTCCTTAAAAGGACTTTTGGGTCTCTAACACCAACCCTGCCTAACAAAAAAATCTACATACAAACACAGAAATGCAACAGCACTCTGCAACCAGCATTCTGCCCTGCCTCTATGCTAGAAGCTATCAGAGGTCGTTAGTGTACATTTTGATCAAAAGGTAATAAGCCACTCGCCACGTCAAGGCCGCCTCTATGAGTGGTCCTAATGCTAAATCCTACCTGTTATGGGTCACAACAGCCACACAGAATCCAGGGAGTGCGGACCTAGCATGCATGCTAGGATCAACCGTGCTTATTAACACTTTCTGGTGCCATAACAGCCTCCCTTAGATCCAGGGATGCAGGTACCAACATGCATGCTGAGCCCACTGTGTACTCCCTTCTACAGCACAACTCTCCCTGACTAAGACTGAGCCGAACTCCATTTTATCGGGTGCTTTATAGCACCCGATGACGCTTTCCAGCCAGCCAATGCCAGTAACCAACATGGCGACGGCATTACAGTGCGTGGCAGTGCTTACCTGCACTTTTATTGGCTGTGTATCAGCCAACAAACGTGCGGGGAGGAGACTCGAGCATCGCGCTCGATAACACGCGGTTTTCGGCCGAACACCGCGATGCTCGAGCCGAACTGGTGTTCGGCTGAGCATACTCGCTCAACACTAGTTACCACGAAGCCTGAGGAAATAATCAAATAATTCCTGAAATTCGGATTGAATTCCACTTCGTCAGCTTCAATTCGCTCATTTCTAATTATGAATTAATTTTATAACTGTGATCATCAGTGTGTATTTTTGTACTTAAAAGGGTTTGCAGGCAATACAAATTGTTGATCTATCCTCAGGATAAGTCATCAGCATCTGATCCATAGGGGTCCGACACCCTGCATCCCCGCTGATTAGCTGTTTGAAGAGGAGGCTATTTCTTCATTACACTGCATGTCATCTCCTCTGAAGTGGTGAGGTAGTGTAATTACAAGTACTGGCCCCATTCAAGTGAATAGAACCACAACTTTTAATTACACTGCTCTTCCGAGAATTCCGAAATGATGGGCAGTGTAATGAACATGCAGCAGTGCTCGGCTAAGCTTGAGAGCTAAGAGCTGGGTCGAGAGAAGCCAGCACAGGCACCCAGCTGACTTTTTTTCTTGTCTCTGGCTCATTTTTAACATGTTTTCTCAGAAATACCATGGTGTTTCAGAGCAAAACATCTATTTGTAAGGACTTGGCTCACACAGCATGAATTTCATGACAGGTTCCCCTTGATAAATGTAGTTTTTCTTTATGTTGAAGAAACATAAAGGGCCATGTCAATTCATCCACATTGTTTATCTGGAGCGCTATTCTTTGTGGTCATATCTGTCGTAGCTCAGCATGGTCACCTGAAGGTCGCCTATGTAGTCTCTATGTCATTGTAACTTTGTATTGTTTTTATTTTGTATTCCTAAATTCTTTTGTGAGTCATCATTCCAACGTAAATATGCAGCACAGCCACAGGCCTACAAATGCCTTTTAAAAGAGACTAATTGTGCTATGTCTATAATTTCGATTGTTCTCCCGAGAGCTGCAAAATCTGACTGTATGAGACACATAATAATTTGTGCAGCAACTAATGGCTCATGAGAGTACCTGTCGTCTTTTTCCCCTCTGCCGTATAATTGAAGATTGTAATGAAAAATGGCTCCTTTGAAAACAAGATCAGAAATTGATGCAAAAGCTATTGATGTCCCTGTAGTCTGTTTCTCAGTGCATACAAGGAAGAGGGAAAAAGAAGACACCCGCCATTTTTAGCGTCAGTGTTATATGATATATGGATGCAGCAAAAAGTCTGGCACGTACAGCATAGTAAAATATCTGCAGCCTAACCTTTGTTTTTGATTATGTACCAAAAAATTCCACATTATATATACATGTATATAAATCAAATAATAAAATATTAAAGGTTACCCTGACATTAATGAAAGAGGAGGCATGACATAATAGCATAATGTGTTCAATGATTCATTCTTACATTAATCTCTACAGTGTGAAGTACAGTATGATGGAAGAACCACTCTAGCCAAGAAAGCCCGATGTGTAGTTTGTAACTTTTTTTGTTATCAACTTTCTTAGTCTGGTATTTGCTGGGAGGGTTTTTATTGCTATACTTTTAAATACCTCTAATTTCCGTGCCTCTTTGCCAGTTATAGTTAAAGCTCTGTGCATATTTTTTTTTCTAGCATCTTAAATCCTAGTTCCCAGTGTATCCTGGGAATTGTCGTTCTACAGTCTTCTTGTCAGTATTGTAGTTGTGCTTGTTTTATGTTCAGCTTTCTGTTTGGGTTTTATGATTTTCTACAGTTGGACTTAGCAGTTCAGGGTCGGCTTCTGTTAGTTTTATTTCTCTCACCTACACTCATCGCTCTTCACCTTTATGACATTGCTGTCTGCTGCATTGCAAAAATCTATGGTCTTCATCAGTTGCCATCTTCATCCAGTTTTCTGTCATCTATTGGTAAGTTTATCTTTCTGTATTGATTGCCTATCTGCATTGTACTTTTTTTTCTGGTGACTATCTGTTTTTTTTATGTAAATCTGCTCTACACAAGGCTAAGCAAATCTACTCAGAGTATCCGATATGAAGTCAAGTTCTGAAAGTCTTGCAGACAACTGCCATTATTACTGACGCTGACATCTATGATGCTGTTTGTCAGGGCCCGTTCCATAAAAGCTGCTTTACTCATGGCTACTTTCTTCTGTCAGTATTCTTGTCAAAATTTTATATCAGTATTTTTTTTGTCAAATCCAGAAATGAAACCTTAACAAGAACTATGAATTTATAGTGGAAATATTTGTGCCGGTTGTGTTTTGTATTCTTAGTTTTGGTTAGCAAATACTGATGCAAAATAATCTCCAAAATACTGCCATGCAAAAGTGCACTATCTATGTGTCTGAAGTGCTGATATTAAAAATTTAAAATGAAGTCACCCTCAGGTTACCACAATAAGAACACATTCAATACACAATACCACAGATACTGCTGCTGATCTGTGGCACCTGTAATTGGCAGAAAGATCCAACCATACAACATGGGAACTTTACTCAAAAAAAAAACTGTATTTCTGTTGTTTTTGCGCTGATTGGTTGTCTAGCAATGCCTCTCTACAGTATAGTGCGGTACTACATGTTCTGTACTGCTTTTTGGCTGTGCCAGGATGACCGACTCCTTTGGATCCTAGATGACTACAGCTCCATTTTATTTTTGTGGTAGACTGTATATGGTACAGAACTCTACAAAAACGTCTGTTCTCAAGATAGAAAGTGATTTACAGCTTTTGACAGCAATTTTTGACTTTTATATATAAGGACTAGAGATGAATGAACTGATTCTGAAATTTGGAAATTTGACCTGGTGAGACAGCAAGAGAGAGACACTTTTCCAGGCAATCAGACAGCTCCAGAATGAATCAGACAGGTGATGTAAGTGAAGAATATTATAAGATATTTTTTTCGTTAGTTGAGAAATATAATTAGTAGGATATGTTTCATTATGAAGACCTGTGTTATTACACTGTAAATCACCTTTTATTCCACAGTTTATGCAGTTGACCTTATAGATTCTGGTTGCTATTATAAAGTGCAATTTTTCAAATAGATAACAGTTGGTCTCTTAAAGATCACATTAAAATAAAAAGAGCTTATCTGTAATTCTCTAAATCTCTGGGGATTTTTATCAACAAATTAAAAAAGTATCTCAAAATGAAAAATGTTAACGTGCCAGCTTTGCAATAGTGGATAAAAGAAAAGCAAGTGAATGGTAATAAATGCACATCGGGAAGGTCCCCGGCATTGTCAGACCATTCTGGCACCTGTCAGCATATTAATTTTATAGTGCTTAACATGGCCATCCATCATAAAAGCACAATACTTTCACCAGAGTTTGCAAATGCACAGATTTTAAACAGATGAAATGATTGGTATGGAAAATGTGGGTCATATATTATTAATAGCCAAATTGTGGAGGGACAGTAGGATAATAGTTTTAGTTGATGAGGCAGAAATTCTAAATTATGTATTTACTGTAAATTGTAACTGAGCTCACTGACATCTGTCCCAGTGTAGCACCACTGAGGTCCTACAGTATATGTGGTCTGAGAATGCTCAGATATGTCCGGTCTCAGAGTGGCTGCGACTTTAAACTACCAATGCACGATCTTCAGTGCTGCCTCCCATTGAAACGAATGGGAGGCAAAAACCAAGTAGCCTCCCAAATGTATTGGGAAGATACATGCATAGCCACCACTGAAGTGGAATTTTGGTGTGGACAAGGCAAAAAATACAGTATGAACAGGTCCTTAGAGAGACTTTTTTCTGCTTTGTGAAGGAGATCTGATTTGCAGGGCTTGAATATGTACAGGGATTCCTCTCTTTACAAGTGCCAGAACACCTATGAAGGATGGGATAAGACAAAATCTGTGAATGTGTACAGTTAGTCACTCTCTATACAGGTTCCTGGATAGGTCACAACCATCAGTTTAACCTCTCAGACTTTTAACTCTCCTTCATTGCATTGCCTAGAAATTTTCATGCTTGTCAAATCCTGCTTGTACATGCCTTTATTATCTCCTGCATAGACTAATGTAACATCCTCCGCTGTGGCCTCCCACTTAGCACTCATGCACCCCTCCAAACTATCCTTAAATTTGCTGTACGACCAATCCACCTCTCGTTCCTCCTGTTACTCATCTTTCCATTCTCTTTGTCAATCCCTTTACTAGCTCCTCATTGCCCAGAGAATCCAGTACAAAATGCTTACTATGACAAACAAGTCCATCCACAACCTGTCCCCTCCATACATCTATGACCTGATCTCCCAATATCTTCCTACACACAATCTCCAATCCTCACAAGGACTTCTACTCTCCTCTTTCCACAATCGCCTCCTAGATTTATCCCATGCAGCCATCGTACTCTGGATGTCGCAATGCAAACATATTTTCTTTTTTTAAGGGGCTTGATTGTTAAAAAGTAATAAAAGATAAAAAAAAAATACATGTACTTTATTTGGTATCGTGATAGTAGTGACCCAGAGAGTAAAGTTATCCTTTATTATTGATAAAAGATCCATACAGCAGCAGCATAACCTCAGTGTTCCAGGAGGCTGCTGTATGGATCTTATATCAATAATAAAGGAACACTCGATTTAACCAAAGCTGCAGTGCTGGATCCGTCTTTACTCCATCATATACTCGGGGTCTTACCCAGGAAGTCATACAACGGGATAGAGGCAGCAGGTGAGCTGGTTTTTGTATGTGATATAGTAAAGTTATCCTGTATGACGCAAAATGAGCGTCACAAAATTTACAGCATAAAAAAAAAAACAGTGATGGTATTGTATTATTTTTTTATTCCTCATAGGAAAGAGTTAATAAAGTTTAATCACTGTTTAAATTAACTCCAAAACAATGCTATTATAAACTACAACTTGTCCCATAAAAAAATTTGTCCACATTCAGCTACATTGATGGAAAAATAAAAAAGTTATAGCTCTTGGAATTCGATAATCAATTAAAACAAAAGCTTGGTCACTAAGGCGCAAAATGCATACGGGGAAGGGGTTAAACCAGACACAATGTCTTTTTAGGGCTAAGTCAGCCGAATGTAGTGATACCTTTCACTCCTTTGTTTTATTCTGGAGAAAATTAAACATATGCAAATGAGCTGTTACGTGTCCCAAGGGTGGGCCCAAGACACTCTGTGCAACCTTGCTCCCCCTACTTACTCTACCTGCCTCTCACTCTCTTTCTTGATTGACAAGACCAGGTTCCCGCATAGTTATCTCACCTGTTCTTGTCAATCAAGAACCTAACTAAAAGTCAGGATTAATTATGTCAAATATTTGAGATAAAATTTCAAATTCATATTTCTTTTGTATCACAGATTTCTAAGTTTCTTTTCACATGGCATTTATAACAAGAAAAAGCACCATGGCAGCTCATTTGTACAAAGTATCCAAGTGTCACCAGTGATGGGGTCTTCAGGTTTTATTGAGATGTCCACCATCTTGATAGAAAGTTATGAACAGAATCTGAAATAACAGTGTGGCCAATATTACCTTTTATCTAAGCAGTCTGTGATTATTATTTTTTTTAACACACCTCCAGGACTTTTTACATTGAGTCCATTGGAACAAATTGGACTAATGATTGAGTAAATTGTTTGGACATAGATATTTTTAAATTACTATATATTCTCTTGGGAACATCCAATGAAATGATTTTGCTTTCTTTTTAGGAAATGTTACCTGAAAGTGAAAAAGGTTAAGCTATTTACGTGATTGAAACTTCAGGAAAGACTTTGACCAATGTCCAGTTTTTCAGCAGTACATGTGAAATTACATGGCTGACCAGTCAGCTTTCAACCTGTAGGTACCTAATAAAACATGTATTCTGAAAGCAGCTTTTTAAGAAATATATGTGATTTATGGGGATCACAATGTATATAGAGCAAAATATGTTATTTCTATGATCTTCTAATGTTTTTATGGTGATTAAAGTTCTTGGTTTCAGGTTGTCCAGCAAATCCGTGAAGGCAACTTCTTTGATGTACATCATTTACTGAATGTTTAATAAAATCCTGACTTGTGCTGAGCAGGCTTCAACCGATCTTCTCCCGGTCATAGACATACAGTAAAACACAACCTAAATAGCAATCTTCCATGCCAAGTGAGAAATGTGGACAACCAAGTAACAGCCGCCATACCAAGACATCCTTGAAATTCAATTACTGTGCTGATGTGAGAAGCTTTCAAGCTTGAGACAGAGACAGAGGTTAAGACGCATACACACATCTGTTTCTTGTTGCTTTCTGCTTGACATTTTTACATCCATTAAGATACAGAGCCGTATCACAGCCTTTGAAGATATTAAGAAATACAATGCCTGACTCACCAATGTAAAATGTGAAGATGTGCTCCTGTCAGCTCAGCGGATGATTCGCTTTCTTGTGATAGTGTGGAAATGTTGCGCCTTTGTCTAAGCTGTCATTGTGGATTGGTTTCCCTTTCTGCAGTATTTCACATGTCTTGAAAGGAAAGACCAGACTCACAATCATCTTCTTTTAAGGAGGCTAAAAGATAGAAGTAAAATGAAATGAAATTGGAAAAATATTACTGCATCTTTGAAGTGTAAGCTATGTGCTTGGTACACAATGTGCAATATTTAGTAAAAAAAAAAACAATTTCCTGAAAAATGTAACATTTACACTAAATAGATGTGCTAAGTACATCCCCCCCATGAAGACAGTTATATAGCCATTTGCATCAACATGTATCGCTAGGCATGGTTCCACAGTTTAACCATGTGACATGGTACAATGCTAATTTGTCTATAAACTATGTGACTTAAAAACGGGTTGCCCAGCAGGGTGAAACTTTAATGAAAAAAGAGGCGAATGGGTTAAAAATTAAAATAAGCATCCATCACCTTCATCCCCCATCAACATTGCCATTCCACTGTTTACTGGGACATCATTAGTCTCCATTTCCTGGTTTCAGTTTGACATGCAGGAACAGCCAGGAGGG
The DNA here is from genome assembly GCA_033119425.1 of Bufotes viridis. NCBI lineage: Eukaryota > Metazoa > Chordata > Amphibia > Anura > Bufonidae > Bufotes > Bufotes viridis. The sequence continues at coordinate 537,833,246 of CM065590.1, read as the reverse complement.
TCAACATTGATTGGTTGAGCAGGTATCCCCTGCCATTTCCTGCATGCCAAGTTACATGTAGCTCTATATCCTCTGATGAAGCCTGTTTAAGCGAAAACAGTGTTGAATGAATCAAAATCCACAAAGTGGAATTCTTTCCAAATTTCAGGGAAAATTTGATTCGCTTCAAAGCCAAATTTCCTCACGCTTCGTGGTAATGAGTTTTCCCTGAATGGCGGTAAAAATAAAATAAAAAAAATCTTGATTTAAGATCTCCCATGCACAGTGACGTATGACGTTAACACGTCGGCCGACATGATGATATCCTCTTTGTGATTAAATGGAGGTAAGTATTATTTTATTATTGTTTTCTATTTTGCACTGTATTATTGCTGTCAGATGCCACAATTAGCTATGAATGCAGCATCTGAGGGGTACAATGATGGGGGTGGGGGGGAGGGGAATTGTGCAATCACCATTCTCTGTCATTGCACCCACTGCTAACAAAGAAATATGCTTCATGACAAAGTAATTCATCACAAAGCAAATGTTTTTGGAAAATTCGGCAAAGCAGCCAAATCAAATTCAATACTTCACTAGTCACTAGGTGAAACATGTTGGGAGAGCGTGATCAGTGTTTTAAAACTTAGTCGCTCCTCCAACTCCTATTTATGATTGGTGAGAGAACATACTGTAAGGTTTCCCACATACAGTTGAGGCAGTAGAACTAAAAATTAGTGTTGAGCGTGAATATTCGAATTGCAAATTTTAATTGCGAATATCGCCACTTCAAGAATTCGCAAATATTTAGAATATAGTGCTATATATTCGCATTCACGAATAGTGTTGATCGCAAATATTCTAATCACAAATTTATCATGAATTACGGCACTTAGCAACATCCTTAGCAACCAATAGGAAAGTTGACTACCCCTTAGAGTTGACAGCGAATATTCTAATCGCGAATTCTTATTGCAAATATTTTACATAGACAATTTTCTAAATCAAATAAATAATGACTGGAGATCACAAATTCTCGAATTTGCGAACTTATGGTGAATATTCAACCAAAAATTAGCGAAATATCGCAAATTCGAATATTGCCTATAAGGCTGGCAGCAGGGGTGGGCTGGGCCAAGGGAAAGGGGCGCACATGCCCCCCTGGGCCGGTAAATGTTAAGGGCCGCAGAGTCCCATGAACTCAATTTTATCTGCATCCACTGGACGCAGAAACAATTGAGCCTGCAGAAGCGCCGGTGGGACAAGGGAACCGCTGGTTCCCTGCCACGCTATTCTCGTGGCCCATTGACATGATGTAGGTGGCAAGATGATGTGGCACGACGTTCCTTAGGAGCAGACCTGCCAGAAAAGGCCCGGTCTGCATAGCTTCATTTTGGGACTGAGCAGGGACAGGTGAGTATAAACTGCCCTCCACTATTCTCTTAATGTACCCTAACCTTAATAATGGCCCCTGACCCTTAACCCTAGTACTGCCCTCTCACCCTAATACTGACCCTTAATACTGTCCCTAACCCTAATACTGACCCCTAACACTACGTACCCCTAACCCTAATACTGATCCCCTACTACTGGTCCCTAACTCCAATACTAGTGCCCAATACTAATACTATGCCATACTAACACTAATACTGACTCCTAACCCTAAGGCCACATTCACACAACCATATGCGTTTTGCAGTCCGCAAATTGCAGATCCACAAAACATGGATACTGTTTGTGTGCGTTCCTTATTTTGTGGAACAAACACGGACAGCCCAATGAAATAAATGCTCTATCACTGAAATGAATGGAAATAATGTTGTGTAAATGTACCCTAATGATGACTCTAAATCCCCAATAGTGGCCCCTAACTCTAATATGACCCTAATACTGGCCCTAAAGGTGCATTCAGACAACCTTATTTCTGGATCCGTTCCACAATTTTGCAGAAAGGGTGCGGTTAATATCAATGGGGCTGCAAAAGATGCGGACAGCACACTGTGTGCCGTATGCATTCGTAGTTTCATTCCATGGACCCAAAAAAAAAAATAGAACATGTCCTATTCTTGTCCGGACAAGACAAGAATAGGCATTTCTATTTAGGGCTGGCCCTGTGCATAAAATGCGGAATGTAAACCGCCAGTATATGTGCTGTGTGGATTCAGAATTTGCAGATCGCAACACACTTACATTCATCTGAATGTAACCTTATGCTAATACTATGCCTAAGGGCTCATGCACATGACCGTATGTATTTTGAGTTCTGCAAAAAACGGATCAACAAAAAATATGGATGACTGTGTGCATTCCGTATTTGGCGGAACGGAACTGCTGGCCCATAATAGAACAGTACTATCCTTGTCGGTAATGTGGACAATAATAGGACATGTTCTATTTTCTTGCAGAATGGAAATACAGACATACGGAAACAAAATGCACATGGAGTAACTTCCGTTTTTTTTTGCAGACCCATTGAAATGAATAGTAAAAAAAGGATGGGCACGGAAAGAAAACACGTTCATGTGCATGAGCCCTAACCCTAATCCTGGCCCCCTAACTCTAATAATGAATGACCCCTAACCCCCAATACTGCCCCCCTTACTCTAATACTGGCCCTAGTCCTAATAATGGGCCTACTCCTAATCCTACCCCCTTACTCTAATACTACGCCTAACCCTAATACTGGCCCTAATATACGAACTCTAATACTAATCCTATATGACTGTCCACATATATCTCTACCACTGCATCTTTTATACCTCACACCTGGCATATCAGTACACAGCAGTGTAATACATGCAGTATATATAGCTATATAGTTTACACAGCAGTGTACTGATATGTGAGGTACAAGGTATAATAGATGCAGTGTGTACAGATGTGTGCTCATGTGAGATACAAGCTGTAATTTATACCTCATACCTCATGTCAGTACACTGCTTTATATACTATATATATCGGTAAACACTGCATCTATTATACCTTGTACCTCACAAATCAGTACATTACTGTGTATACTGTATATCTATAGATACTGCATGTATTATAAAAGTATAATATATGCAGTGTGTACACATATATAGTATGCACAGCAGTGTATTGATTTGTCAGGTACACAGAAATGTACTGATATTTGAAATACAAGGTGTAATTTTTGCGGAGTACCTCACATATCAGCACACTGCTCACTATACTAAATATTCACAGCATATTCACTATACCTCTTACCACGTGACCATCAGCAATATGTAACTTGTGACGTCACACCTTCTTTTACCTATTGCATTCTAGCTTCTACCAAGTATTATAATTAGAGATGATCCGAATTTCAGGAAAAATTCTATTCGCACCGAAGCCGAATTTTCTCACGATTCGTGGTAACGAATCCGATTTTTTCATAAAATGGCTGCTGCACATGTGAGGACATGGTTCAAGGAACTCTGGGAAGGTGTGATCACCCATAATGCCATACATGCAGCCAATCAGTAGCCAACCAGCCATCCCTATGATGTCACAGCCCTAAATATAGCCTCAGCCACCTTGGATTCTGCCATTTACCAGTGTACTTAGTGCAGTGAGAGACGTCAGCAGGCGCTAGGGACAGTGTTAGAAAAAATGTCATTGTGCTAAAAAAAAACACAATTTACAAGTTCAGGGAAAGATTATTCAAGATGTAGGGAAAGGATAGGGAGGAATCACTCTGCAACATTTATGTAGAACAGGGTTCAGTAGGGGAGTTTACAGCCTTGGCAATAGGAACAATCCTATTACAGCTTGCTGCACTGACTGGGGATCCAAATTGCCATTATACAGCTCTGAAATTCCAGCAAACCGTTGTTGGTAGGTGCAAGTGCTGTTTGAAACAGGCATTAAGAGTGTTTATTAAAAGGAAATATTTATATGTCTTATTTGCCCTTGTGCAGTGCAGTTATATGTTCTAAAGCATTTCTTGGCTTGTATTAGTGGGAAAAAAGGGGCTTATTAGCCGTTGTGTGGTGGAGTGCTAAAATTACAGTGCTCTCAGTGTCAGCAAGCGGTTCTTGAATGGTTGACTCACCTGTCCTCATCCTGCCTCTGTCCTTTTCTGTTTCCTCAGCCTTGCTTGTTGCTAAACTTCCCCTAGTAGGGGAAGAGAAAAGAAAAAGAAAAAAAGGGAAATTTCTCCTTTCCTTTCCAAATCTCTCTCCCCCCCCCCCCCCCGCCAATTCCTAGACCAGCCATTTATGCCATATTTGAGCAAAACTAAGTTTTTTCTCTTGGGAACCTAGATGGAACTCCTCTACGGCAAGTGAGTGATACTCTAGTAAAGTTCATCCAGTTCACAACAGTGGGTACCATTCTATCTCCCCAGAATCAAATTATATTTTTCCTAGCTTGAAATAGTAATTCGGCCGCTATTTCTTGCTATTGGGGATTATCTACTTTATCCATAGCGCCAAGAATACATATCTCCAGATTTCTGGGAACTTTCAGGCCCCTTTCACACGGGCGAGTTTTCCGCGCGGGTGCAATGCGTGAGGAGGACGCATTGCACCCGCACTGAATCCGTACCCATTCATTTCTATGGGGCTGTGCACATGAGCAGTGATTTTCATGCATCACTTCTGCGTTGCGTGAAAATCGGAGCATGCTCTATATTGTGCGTTTTTCACGCGACGCAGGCCCCATAGAAGTGAATGGGGCTGCGGGAAATTTCCCGCATGGTTGCTTAGCAACGGGACCCGATCTCTATTATTTTTCCTTATAACATGGTTATAAGGGGAAATAATAGCATTCATAATAAAGAATGCTTAGTAAAATGAAGTGGAAGGGGTTAAAAATAATAAAAGTTAACTTACCTTAGCCACTTGATCGCGTAGTTGCGATCTGTCCTCTCTTTCAGCTAAAAACTAAAGGACCTGTGATGACGTCACATCAAATGGTCCAATCACATGGGCCATCTTACCATGGTGACGCCCGTGTGAAAGAGGCCTAAAGAAGTGGTACTGTTCTATTTGCTTAATTACCTTCTCTAAATAGTCTTGGATAGTAGTGCACGTCCAAAGTACATGGACATCATCTGATTCTTTCTATCCACATTTCCGACAGCTAGATTCTTTAGCTTTATAATATTTCATTAATCGTTTGGGAGAGTAGTATAAGCGATATAATATGTTAAATTCAGTAATTCTATAGGAGAAATTCTTTGAGATCTTGTTTTTTGCCTGATTATTTCCCATAGTTCCTGATTTTGTGTTGGTAGGACCCCAGACCATTTGTGCATTAGACATTTGTGTGCTTTTTTTTTTGCTTTTTGATTTAGCAGGCTCTCGTATATTTTAGATATCAATTTCTTCCCTGCTGTTAATCTAGTGATATTTACTAGTGATTGAGGATAAGCAGTAATCTGTGTCCCTTTACCTACCCCTGTAATATATCCCCAGGTCTTTATTACCCAAGCCATATTCATTTTTCAACTCTTGATATGGAATTATGTCCCCATTTTTCCATACCTGGCCCATTTTGAATATCCCATATTTGTGCCAGATTTTCTGTTCAATAGTGTTTAGCTCAGTCAAATAAAAATTGTCCCATAAAAGGGTATCCATATGGAATTTATCATTTGACCATAGTTCTCAGGCTTCTTTCCATGCTTTGACCATCAATTCCATAATAGGTATCTTATTAGGCTGCAGTAGTGTTAAAGTCTTTGCCTCTATTATTTGAAACACACTGCAGCCATCCATCCTTTTATCTACTGCAGCAATTAAAGTCTTATATGTTTGTGAATTTCTCCAGGTTAAACTAATACTTTGTTGAAGCACCTTTTGATTTTATTACAGTACTGTCTTTTTGCATATGAGTCTATCAGCATGGCACATTTTGACTTGGCAAAATTTGCCCACTCTTCTTTGCAAAAACACTCCAAATCTGTCAGATTGCGAGGGCATCTCCTGTGCACAGCCCTCTTCAGATAACCCCACAGATTTTCAATCTGATTCAGGTCTGTGCTCTGGCTCGGCCATTCCAAAACTTTAATCTTCTTCTTGTGAAGCCATTCTTTTGTTGATTTGGATGTATGCTTTGGGTCGTTGTCATACTGTAAGATGAAGTTCCTCTTCATGTTCAGCTTTCTAGAAGAAGCCTGAAGGTTTTGTGCCAATATTGACTGGTATTTGGCAGTGTTCATAATTCCCTCTATCTTAACTAGCCCCAGTTCCAGCTGAAGAAAACCAGTCCCAAAGCACAATGCTGCCACCACCATGCTTCACTGTGGGTATGGTGTTCTTTTGGTGATGTGCAGTTTTATTTTTGCGACCAACAAATCTTTTGGAATTGTGGCCAAAAAGTTTAACCTTGGTTTTACCAGACCATAACACCTTTTCCCACATGCTTTTGGGAGACTTCAGATGTGTTTTTGCAAAATGTAGCCTGGCTTGGATGTTTTTCTTTGTAAGAAAAAGCCCAGACATATGGAGAATACAGGAGATTGTTGTCACATGTACCACACAGCCAGTACTTGCCAGATATTCCTGCAGCTTCTTTAATGTTGCTGTAGGCCTCTTGGTAGCCTCCCAGACCAGTTTTCTTCCCGTCTTTTCATCAATTTTGGAAGGACGTCCAGTTCTTGGTAATGCCACTGTTGTGTCATATTTTCTCCACTTGATGATGACTGTCTTCACTGTGTTCCATGGTACATATATCTAATGCCTTTGAAATGATTTTGTACCCTTCTCCTAACTGATACCTTTTAACAATGAGATCCCTCTGATGTTTTGGAAGTTCTCTGTAGATCATGGCTTTTGATGTGGGATGCGACTAAGAAAATTTCAGGAAAGACCAACTAGAGCAGCTGAACTTTATTTGGGGTTAATCAGAGGCACTTTAAATGATGGCACATGTATGCTGACTATTTGATGATGATTTTGAATGTGATTGCTTAATTCTGAACACAGCTACATCCCCAGTTATAAGATTGCATGCACACTTATGCAACCACATTATTTTAGTTTTTTTTTTTTTCTTCCGTCCACCTAAAAGATTTCAGTTTGTTTTTCAATTGAGTCGTACAGTTTATAGTTTATAGTTTAGACATTAAAGGTGGAAAAAGTTCTGAAATGATTTATCTTTGTCTCATTTTTTTACAGCACAGAAACCTGACATTTAATGTTATATCCACTGTATAAATATATATATATATATATATATAGATGCAAAGAAAAAGGACGGCAGCACTCCTTTCAAAAAATCCGTGTAGAGTTTATTAACCCAGTGACAGCAACGTTTCAACCGCACAATGCGGTCTTTGTCAAGCCATACTGTGCAATGCATTCAGTGCAGTTTATAAAGGCGGTGTTACATCAACAATTAATCGTGCAATTAAAATTCATAATTGATACAATAAAGTGCAAGTGCATTATACAATTCATATTCATTTCTACAATCAAGTCTCAATACATGTCAAGATTACAACAAAGTGATTATATTCATGTGTCATTATTACGTTTAGTGAAATTACACTTTACATGTGAACCTCAATATAATTAAGCTAAATTGTTCCTACAGGTGAACGAGTGCATATAATTAAAATTAAAAGCAAGGACAGACTCACAAATATGCTCCCGCGCCATAACGAGGTCAGCGTTCCTCATCGTCAAGGGCGCATGCGCCCAATATTCAAATTCACGTAAGTCAACGCATAGGTCTCCGTCAGTGTTAGCTGACGCCACACCCAGCGTGAGTCACGTGACTACAGTTGTCTGCATATGCCCACTTCAAACATGGCAAACCGCCTATGCCTTCAAAGCTGCGCATGTCACAAATACAACAGTACCGCCTCTCTTCACATCATCACAAGCGTATTCTCCATTGGTCCACACGCTGATACTTGCGGTTGCTAGGTAACGGTGCCGAGGCGCCGCCGTCCCGGCCCCCCTACCCAAAGGAAGACACTGCCTCACGTGCCGATCTGAGCAGGAGAAACAGCATCCAAAAACGCAAACCGTTTGTATCCTCCTTTCTGACAGGGAATGTGAGATCCACCTTTCAGTGTGACCCCCATCCCCCGTCAGTTGGCCAAGGAGTCACAAGGCAGACATATTTCAAAATAGGCAGGTACACTGTTAGAAACACGCGATCAAGGGGTGAACAATCCCCAAAACATGAATATACTGAAGTGGTAAATGATGCAGCAAATGAATATAAGTATATTAATTAGTGGGAACGTTGAACTCGAGCCCACATCAGATTTAATCAATCTATCGCCTATAGACCGGCTCCTCCTATAAGAAAACAGAGGCAAATCTCCAAATTCTGGCACTGTTGGAAAACCACTCTTCAAAATGCCCCAATGTTTCCGAACTATCTGGGCAATCTGTGGACTCTCCATGCTATACTCTGATACAAAGGGAATTCTTTTCTCATTTTTTGTCCTCGGTCTCACCTCAACAGGATTGCAAACCTTGGACCTACTATGTGTAATCAATCTCTGCGGATAACCCCTCACTTTAAACTTTGCTCCCATCTCTACGAACCTCTGTTCTTTCACAGTCGGATCCTGGACTATCCTGTCTATCCGAGTAAATTGACTGTAAGGTAACGACCTTATCATAGGTTTAGGATGATGACTCTCATACTTCAATAATGTGTTCTTATCTGTGTTCTTAACAAATAAATCAGTACATAATCTATCCCCCTGTATAGATACCTCAGTATCCAGGAATTGAATTTTATCCACAGAGTGAGTCACAGTAAACTTGACACTAGGGTCAATAGCATTAAGAAAATGGTGGAACTCCATGAGGTCCTCTGTGGCGCCCACCCAGACCAGGAAGATGTCATCTATGTAACGCCACCACCCCAGCACATGGCTGAAGTGGCGGCTCCCATAGATGAAAGATTCCTCCAAGTGGGTCATATAGATGTTGGCATAGGTGGGCGCCACATTGGACCCCATGGCCGTCCCCCGTAATTGTACAAAAAACTGATCCTGAAAAAGGAAATAATTTCTGGTAAGAACAAACTGTAGTAGAGACAGAATAAACTGTCTGCACTCCATTGTGTAATTAGTCCCAGTCAGGCACTGTCTCACTGCCTCAAGTCCTAATGTGTGCTGTATAGATGTGTAGAGACTGCACACATCAAAGAAACAAGCAAAGCTCCAGCAGGTATTGTCAGATGGCGAATTTTAGTCAAAAAGTCAGCTGTATCCCGAATATATGATTTCGCCGAAACGGCAAAATGACGTAAGATTTTATCTAAAAAATAGCTACATTACAAAACAATGACCCCCTCCCGGACACTATAGGGCGCCGGGAGGGGCTGTCAAGGATTTATGAATCTTTGGCAAACAATATAGAATTGGAGTCTGTGGTTTGTCACAATACAAGAAAGTAAACAGTTTGTCATCAACAATACCCGCTGTGCTTGCTTCAATTAACATCTGCTTCAATTCCCTAAGTAAGGTAAACTTAGGGTCATGTGGTACCCTTCTATATACGTCAACATCATTTAATTGAGTGTAGATTTCCTGTATATAGTCCTTGGTGTTCATGACCACAACCCCACCACCCTTATCAGCCGGCTTGATGGTGAGGTTGTGGTCAGAAGCCAAGGACTCTAATGCGTTTATCTCCTCACTGGTCATATTCGGATGGATCAAAGTATAGTCCTGTGTTTCAATCTTCAAAGTTTAAAGTGAGGGGTTATCCGCAGAGATTGATTACACATAGTAGGTCCAAGGTTTGCAATCCTGTTGAGGTGAGACCGAGGACAAAAAATGATAAAAGAATTCCCTTTGTATCAGAGTATAGCATGGAGAGTCCATAGATTGCCCAGATAGTTCGGAAACATTGGGGCATTTTGAAGAGTGGTTTTCCAACAGTGCCAGAATTTGGAGATTTGCCTCTGTTTTCTTATAGGAGGAGCCGGTCTATAGGCGATAGATTGATTAAATCTGATGTGGGCTCGAATAAGGTTGATTGTGGTACATACTTTGGTTCAAATCGTACTGGATGTTTCCCTTGCCACGGTTGCGTCAATTGTTCATTGATGCTACGTGGCAATAATTTTGTTAATCCTGCCACGCACAAAACCATCAAAATCAAACAGTATTTAACCTGTGATTCTACACATGTGATATATATTCTCTCTGCCCATGCAACCTGTGGTACGTAGGAGAGACCACATGTGATATGAAAACAAGGTTAAACAATCACAGGTATTCCATTAGGAAACAAAAATGGATCTTCCTGTGTCTAAACACTTCAAAGAAGCAGGTCATACAGAGAAGGACTTGAGATTCAGAATCATTGAGCAGATTTTGGTTTCACGCAGAGGGGGATAGAGTCAAGATCTTGAGGAGACGTGAACTTTTTGGATCTACACATTGCAGACCCTGAAGCCTAGGGGTCTCAATGTGGATTTCAAAATTGTATGACAGTCTGACAGACCCATCGGTATCACTAGTTAATTCTTTTCTTGACTCCGTAGACTATTGGTGTAATGTTTGCATTCAGACTGAGTCTAATTTTTATTTTTATTGTTTTTTCCAGATTTGTGATCCAAGCAAGCTACTATGGACACCCTCACTAGATGCGACGCGGATTCGAGTTCAACGTTCCCACTAATCAATATACTTATATTCATTTGCTGCATCATTATACCACTTCAGTATATTCATGTTTTGGGGATTGTTCACCCCTTGATCGCGTGTTTCTAACAGTGTACCTGCCTATTTTGAAATATGTCTGCCTTGTGACTCCATGGCCAACTGACGGGGGATGGGGGTCACACTGAAAGGTGGATCCCACATTCCCTGTCAGAAAGGAGGATACAAACGGTTTGCGTTTTTGGATGCTGTTTCTCCTGCTCAGATCGGCGCGTGAGGCAGTGTCTTCCTTTGGGTAGGGGGCCGGGACGGCGACGCCGGCACCGTTACCTAGCAACCGCAAGTATCCGCGTGTGGACCAATGGAGGAGTACGCTTGTGATGATGTGAGGGAGAGGCGGTACTGATGTATTTGTGACATGCGCAGTTTTGAAGGCATAGGCGGTTTGCCATGTTTGAAGTGGGCATATGCAGACAACTGTAGTCACGTGACTCACGCTGGGTGTGACGTCAGCTAACACTGACGGAGACCTATGCGTTGACTTACGTGAATTTGAATATTGGGGCGCATGCGCCCTTGACGATGGGGAACGCTGACCTCGTTATGGCGCGGGAGCATATTTGTGAGTCTGTCCTTGCTTTTAATTTTAATTATATGCACTCGTTCACCTGTGGGAACAATTTAGCAATTATATTGAGGTTCACATGTAAAGTGTAATTTCACTAAACGTAATAACGACACATGAATATAATCACTTTGTTGTAATCTTGACATGTATTGAGACTTGATTGTAGAAATGAATATGAATTGTATAATGCACTTGCACTTTATTGTATCAATTATGAATTTTAATTGCACGATTAATTGTTGATGTAACACCGCCTTTATAAACTGCACTGAATGCATTGCACAGTATGGCTTGACAAAGACCGCATTGTGCGGTTGAAACGTTGCTGTCACTGGGTTAATAAACTCTACACGGATTTTTTGAAAGGAGTGCTGCCGTCCTTTTTCTTTGCATCTATCGAATACAGGACTCTGTTGTGGTTCGTGGACTGGATTTGCACCCGTTGTCACAGTGTGCTGCTCCTCATTTTTCCTATTTTATATATATATATATATATATATATATATATATATATATATTATTTGTGCAGTATATGAATCTTTTGCTAGAGGTAGTTGTGCATTGTGTTTGTGTGTGTATATATATATATATATATATATATATATATATATATATACATATTAATACCCAAAAATGAAACAGCACCTCCTAGAGGTAATTTAAATGCAGGTGCAAGCTGCACGGACAACTATACAGCAAACCAAAGAAATAGCAGCACACTGCTGAATGGGTGAACAGGTGAATGTGTGAACAAGGTCAAATAGATAACTACCATACTTACTATAACATGGGGTAGAAGCTCTTAGCGCATATAGTTGATCAAAAATATGTCGGGCCCGTCTACCAAGCGTCAAGGTGGTTTCTAATCAGACGGGGACCTATGCTAACACGAAGTGTCCAACTCCACTATGGTGTTGTGATAGTACTGATTAAAAGCACCACGCAGGTGGTTCCATAGAGGGTGCCTCATCTATATATACATACCCAACATATTTTTTATCACCTGACAAGGTAGATAATGTGGTATTTTTATAGAGCAGGTTGTAATGACACGGCAATACCTAATAGGTCTATTTTTAATTTTATTTTGGATCTACACAATAAAAAATGTTTAGAAATAAAATCATGTTTTTGTGTTTCCATTTTCTGAAAGCCATATTTTATTTTTATTTTTTGGGCAATTGTCTTAGGTACTGTAGGTTCTAATTTTTTGCTGGAAGAGATGATGGTTTGATTGGTACCATTTTGGAGCGCATATGAATTTTTGATCGCTTTGTATTACAGTTTTTAGGCTTTAAGTTGATAAAAAAATAGTACATTTTTTTACAGCGTTCATCAGATGGGTTGGATCACGTGCTATTTTTATAGAGCAGGTTGTTACGCACAGTGATACCTAATATGTGCATTTTTTACATTTTATTTTACACGATAAAAGCATTTTTGAAAAAAAATCATCTTTTTGTGTTTCCATTTTCTGAAAGCCATATTTTCTATTTTTTGGGCGATTTTCTTATGTAGGGGCTTAGTTTTTGAGAGATGAGATGATGGTGCGATTGGTACCATTTTGGGGCACATATGACTTTTTGATCTCTTGGTATTACACCTTTTGTGTTGTAAGGTGATAAAAAATGGCTTTTTTGGCATGGTTTTAATTTATTTATTTTTTACAGCGTTCTCCAGATGGGTTAGCACATGTGATACTTTTATACAGCAGGTTGTTACGGATGCGGCGATACATAATATGTCTGTTTTTTTTTTTAGATATTTTGGTTTTGCACAATAAGAGAATTTTTGAAAACACAAAAAACATGTTTTAGTGTCTCCATTTTCTGAAAGCCAAATCTTTTTTTATGTTTGGGGTGTTTGTCTTTGGTAGAGGCTCATTTTTTGTGGGATGAGATGACGGTTTGATTGGTACTATTTTGGATTACATATGACTCTTTTGATCACTTTTTATACCATTTGGTGGGAAGTGGGGTGAGCAAAATTGCAATTCCATTATAGTTTTTCTTTCTTTTTTTTATGGCCTTAAGCGTGCGGTAAAAGTATGTGATCCATTTATAGATCAGGTCGTTACAGATGCGATGATACCAAACATGTTTATTGTTTTTAATTTTTACATTTTTAACCAATTATATGTGTAGATATAGGAAGAAGTTAGAATATTTATATATTTTTTTCCTTTTCCTTTTTTTAAATTTTTTAACTCAGACCCACTTGGTTCTTGAAGATCCAGTGGGTCTGAAGATCCCGTGGGTCTGATGCCTCTACAATACACTGCAGTACACTGTGTATAGTGTACTGCAGTGTATTGTCATTCTCAGTAAGCCAGATTTTCTCCACAAAGTAAATTAATTAATGTAAAAAAAAGTTTTTTTTTTTTTTTTTTTTTTTTACAAAGGTGTCCATATTCTTTAAGTATTATAGGGCAACCAAGAAATATCAATTTAGAGTAAATAGCTTTTAGCTACATGGTGTTTGGTTTATGTGCGCCTTGAGGACATATCACTGCTGACGCCAGTCCATTTGGAAGTTTACATGTGGGCAAAGGAAGGTTGGTGAGGACAGTATGGGAGCCATAGAGTCTAAACAGAGTGACAAAGAGCACATACTTGTACTATAGCTCTCTCAACAGGTTCCACTGACATGGGGAGGGGTAGGGCTTTCATGCATTTATATACTCTGTGAACTGGGGAATGTGGGTGCCATGCAAACATGGTAGCCCTAGTACTTCATTTATGCACTGGGTGGGTGTGGAGGGCATTTCTGGACATTCCTGAACAACTCCTTTAAGACCCACACTAATTTTTATCCTCCTAGAAACCTCCTTTAGATTAGAGGAGGGGAAGGCTTAAAGGATGCTGTATTCTAAATACTATGACAAAGATCTTATCTATATTATTACTTGTGGCGTTATTTTTATTGAATGTTTCACTTTCGATTTTGTTAATAGAAATTCCTAACTGACTCACCATTATTATTCCATTCCATTCATTCCATAGTGCTGTACATATCATAAGTGGTGCACATACATAATACAGGCAATTGCATTAAGCATGAACAAGACAAGTTACAGACTGGTACAGAAGTAGAGAGGGCCCTGCCCGTGAGAGCTTACAATCTACATGGTATGGGGACAGTAAATGAGGATGAAGCTGGTCATGACGGTATAGAGGCAGCAGTGTCACTGGTTGTAGGCTTGTCTGAAGAGGTGGGTTTTCAGGTTTCTTTTGAAGGATTCCACTGTAGGTGAGAGTCTGATATGTTGGGGTAGCGAGTTCCAGAGTATAGGGGATGCCCGGGAGAAATCTTGGAGGCGAGTGTGGGAAGAGGTAATAAGAGGAGAGGAGAGAAGGAGGTCCTGTGAGGATCAAAGATTGCGTGTGGGGATGTATCGGGAAAGTAGCTCAGAGATGTAGGGAGGGGACCGGTTGTGGACGGCCTTGTATGTGTTGGTTAGTATTTTGAACTGAATTCGCTGGGCAATGGGGAGCCAGTGCAGGGACTGGCAGAGGGGAGAGGCAGAGGAGTAACAGGGTGAGAGGTGGATTAGTCGGGCAGCAGAGTTGAGGATAGATTGGAGGGGTGTGAGAGTGCTAGATGGAAGGCCACAGAGGAGAATGTTGCAGTAGTCTAGGCGGGAGATGATGAGGGAATATACAAGCATTTTTGCTGATTAAGGAGAAGGAGGACAGAGTAATGTTTTTTGGTTTTGGCAAGTAGTAGGTCATTGCCTCATTGGTGACTTTGGTGAGGGCAGTCTCAGTCGAGTGGTGGGGTCGGAAGCCAGATTGTAGCCGGTCAAAGAGGGAGCAGGAGGAGAGGTGAGAGGACAGTTCAGAATGGACATGTTGCTCAAGTAGCTTTGAGGCATATGGAAGAAGGGAAATGGGGCGATAACTGGACAAAGAAGATGGGTCAAGTGAAGGCTTTTTGAGGATGGGTGTAATGGTAGCATGTTTAAAAGCAGAGGGGAAGAGACCTGAGGTTAGTGATAGGTTGAAGAGATGAGTTAGGGCTGGGATAAACACTGTGGTTAGGTTATTATGGATGAGGTGGGATGGGATTGGGTCAAGTGCACAGGTGGTGAGATGGGATTTGGAGAGTAGAGTGGAGAGTTTTTCTTCTGCAATGGCGGAGAAGCTGCTTTTGGGAGAAGAGGACGGAGCAGCTGTGTGGATAGTCTGTGGGGACTGTGTGTTGAAGCTTTCTATGATGTTCACTATCTTTTGTTTTAAGAATGTGGCAAAATCCCCAGCTGAGATGAGAGGAGAGGGTGGGGGCGCTGGTGGACGGAGAAGAGAATTAAAGGTGTTAAAAAGTTGTTTTGGGTTGTGGGATAGGGAAGATGAGATGAGAAGTAGGCCTGTTTTGCATCAGCGAGTGAGGATTTGAAAATGAGGAAGGATTGCTTGTATGCGGTGAATTCATTGTTAGATTTCTTCCATCGCCGCTCTGCAGCTCTGGAAGCTTGTCTGAGATTTTTAGTCAGGTTGGTGTGCCAGGGTTTTCTGGTTTTGTTGTGTGTAAGTTGGGCTATAGTGTCCAGAGTTGCATTTATTGTGGTGTTATATAGGGTGGTGGCAGTATCTGGGTCTTGGAGGGAACAAATTGAAGAGAGCGGCAGAAGCGAGTCGGAGAGCAAGCGAAAGTCGAGATGTTTAAGGTTCCTGCGGGGGTGTGCTAGTGTATGGACAAGGGGCGCAGCAGCAGTGACGAGTGAAAAGAAGGTGAGTAGGTTGTGGTCGGATAGGGGGAGAGGCGAGTTAGAAAGGTTAGATAGGGAGCAGAGGCGGGTAAAGATAAGATCCAGAGTGTGACTATCTCTGTGTGTGGGAGCGGAAGACCACTGTGAGCGGCCGAAGGAGGAAGAGAGTGATAGGAGTTTAGAGGCAACTGAGTGGCAGGTGTCAATGGGGATGTTGAAGTCACCCATGATGATGGTGGGGATATTGGCAGAAAGAAAGTGTAGGAGCCAGGTGTTAAAGTGGTCAAGAAAGATGGTGGCTGGGCCTGGGGGCGGTAAATAACAGCTACTTGGAGGTTGTAGGGAGAGTAGATGCGAACAGAGTGTACTTCAAATGAAGTGGGTGCAATGGAGGGCGGCAGTGGAGTTGGGCTGTAGGAGCAGGTATCTGATAGGAGAAGAGTAACTCCTCCACCATGTTTGCTGCCAGGGCAGGAGGTGTGAGTGAAATGAAATCCACTATACGAGAGTGCAGAAGGGGAGGAGGTGTCAGAGGGTGTCAGCCATGTTTCTGTGAGACCCAGAAAGGAAAGTTTTTGAAAGATAAACAGATCATGAATGTAGGACAGTTTGTTCCAGACAGAGCGAGCGTTCCATAATGCTCCATCAAGAGGAACCAAAGGAGCAGGGGTCAGAGGAATGGTTATTAGGTTTGAGGGGTTGCAGAAATTTGTGGAATTAGATTTGTAGTAGGAGGTGGAGGTGATAGTGGGGATTTGCTGAGGGGGGTCTGGATTTGGTGAGATATCACCAGCAATAAGGAGAAGCAGAGAAAATGTTAGTAGGTAAGAAAAAGAAAGGGCAGGGGGTATCTGTCTGTGTTTGGGAAGGAAGTGTTTTACGTTGCCAAACAAGTTTGTGCAATCAGTCAGATGAGAAGGTAAGATGGAGGGAGATATGAATAGTTCCTTGCTGGGTGAATGGATGTGGGGGTATTTTAGGAGGTTTAGGAAAAGTGGGTAGAGTAAGATGAAAGATTGAAACATTGTTTACATTAACTTTTTTGTAGTTACCTTTGGGTCCCTTCTGGTTCAATTCTGGTATAATTCAGTATCAGCACTTAGAATGTTGCACTTTGAAGATGTTGCATGTTGGAATGACCAAGGTCTGGAATGACCTAAGAACTTAGATTTATACCACTCGGTGTTCAATCAGGTGTGAACAAGAGGGGAGGGGGCTACTTATGGCCTAATCACGGGAGGACCAGATACAGAAATAGTCAATGTAAACAAATACTCAATAAATCCAGCAGGGAAAGAGACATTAATGCTTCAGAGTGGACATACCAAGCAATGTGAAGGAAACAGGAGGGGTGTGGACGATATCAGACTCTGGGAAAGCTGGAAGTAGCAGTTACCTTCAGAGTAGACATACCAAGCAATGTGAAGGAAACAGGAGGGGTGTGGACGATATCATGTCACCATAAGAATTATAAGAGTTTGTAACCTCCTAGAACCCCCTTTGAGTAAAATACATTAATACATGTTTTTTAAAATATCAATTAAAATTCCCAATTTTACATATAAAAATAATATAGATAAATATCATCGGTATTTCCAAATGTCCAGACTATTAAAAGTTAAATGTATTTATCATGCATGGTGAATTCCAAAACACACAAAAGAAATCAAAATGACCGAATTACTGTTTTGGTCACCTTGCCCCCTGAAAAAATATAATAAAATGTGATTAGAAAGTCCAGTGTACCTCAAAATGGTATCAGCTACCAATAAAAACAACCACTCACCCTGGAAAAAAACAAGTCTTCACATTAAGATCTGTAGACAGAAATATAAAAAAAAGTTACTGTGATGCAAATAGATTTTTTTTTAAAGGTTTCATTTTTTAATAGCAAAACTTAGCAAATACTTACTGTAATAATTTGGTATCGCCATAGTCATACTGACCCGCACATGGCCATCATATCATTTTTAGTGCACGGTGAATGCTGTGAACAAAACCCAAAAAAACAATGGATGATCTTTATTTTTTTTTCAATTTCACCCACTTCATTTATTAATACATGATATTATAAATTAAAGAATGCCATTAAAAAATAGAACTTTTCCTGCAAAAAAAAAGTCCTCAAAAAGCTACGTGAACCAGCAAGTAAAAAAGTCACGTCACTTGGAAGATGGGGAGAATAAATAAAAGTGATAAACTAAAAACTAGGCAGGTCCAGAAGGGTTTAACTTAGAGTACAAAAAAAATAAAATATATATCATTTATCCTAAAGACTATTCCAATAAGATAAATGTTTGGATTATCTTCTGAAGCATAAATGATATCTAGACTCTACTGCCCTACACCATCTATTGCCTGGTAGCTGAGGCAGAACATAGCCATTCTATATATGCTGTAGAATCTACTGTAATAGAGACATTTAGGTTCATCTTTTATCCCAGTGGATTTTTATAGTCGAAAGGGTGTGTTTAGGTGTATCAGGATGGAAGCATTCCCTCCTGGCAATTGTCTGCTAACTTGCTGAGGAGACCAATGCTAATATGCTAATACATGCAGAAATCTCCGCTGCAGGATGGGGAGGAGCGATCGCTATGCCATCACTCATCCCCATGCTGTACAGTGGTTTGCCGGTGTCAGATAGCAATTAGACAGCACGATCTGCCAACGGCAAATCCTGTTCTTTCAGCATGCTGAAAGATCTGGATTGCCCGATATACCAGCGTTTGCTCTTTCATCTTGCAATAGGCGGCAGTATTACTTCAATATCAGCAATAGCATTACTACAAATGCTATATTACATATAAATTATATATCTCCTTGTATATAGTGATATGAAGCCTACTGGTATAACCTGGGCATCTCATGTATATAATTATACATGTACAGCTGGTATCAGTAAAATATATCTCTTTACGACCTAGGAGTCCAAGATGCATTCAGACATCGTACCCTGAACCATTTCAGTGGTGTTTCAATCAATTTCTGACCTTTTCCCGTAAACCAGACACAAGGGGTGCCTGGTTTAATGCTCTGGTTCTCCCATTGACTTCCACCCGAGCACCCAAGCACTTTGGTGCTCCATCAAAACTACTGCCCATTTAATATACCCTTTACCACCTATCTAATGAATGCAAACATGTCAATATGAGGACCAGTGTCACACAAAGCCAATTAATCAAGGAGGATGCTTTTAAATTGTATGTTCTTGGACATCATGATTCATTGAAAACCATGAACATTTGTTTAAAAAGACAGTCATGTGTCAATTCATACATTTACGTGTCCTTTAGAAACCACTTCTACAACGGCTAGGTCCATCTCATCTGGCACTGCTATATTGCAGTCCTGCCCTTTTGCAGAAGATAAGAAAGGTAATGTTTGCATCAATTACATTTTATGCAGAGATACGGTATGAACAGCTTGCTTCGTTTTATCCATGGCTGTTTTAAAATGTCATTGTAAATATGCTGCCAATCTAACGTAGAGGAGAGAGCAGTTGGTGGTCATTTATGAGCGAGAAGCCATTTGTTTTATTTCCAGGCTGTGCCCATAATGAGCGGCATTTACATAATGTTTTGTGTAAATAAGATAATACCGTGTCTGAACAGTGTTATCACCGGGGCATTAAGTGTGACACAAATGTGTTTCATGAATAAAATGATAGATATCAGTAAACACTAGATACAGTGATGCAAACATGAAATAAAAACATAAAATAAAGAAAAATACCTATTATTTAAATCAGGTTTTATATTCAATATCAAATTTTTAAATTTTGGTGATTTTTATTGTATTTTATAGGATATATATATATATATATATATATATATATTCCAAAAATTCTGCTGTTTCACACTGACCCCTTAGCCTCAAAAAAGTCTGACTGACACTTCATGTTCTGTAGGGATTAGCTTTTAGCAGTCATCTATCACATCTGATATTGCAGGTAACAGATGTACGGCGCAGAAGGAAGGGAAGGGGAGTACCCTTTCACTAGGGAGAGGGAGGAGTGGTGACCCCTAACTCACCTAGCACTGGCACCTGGCTGCCCTGACGTCCCTAGACGGGCTGATAACCCGTACTCTGATCACATGCCTTGTCCCTGGCTTACCCTGAAATAAGCCCTAGGTAGTGAGTAGGGCGGTGGCAGCACTCGTCCTCACCACTGACACTTAGGGTAACAGAGAAAGGACAAACAACAATTTTCCTAAATTGGTGGCTGAAAATGAAAAAATTATACTCACCCCATCAACTTGCTCATGGAGAGGCTGCCTGCTCCCACCTTTATTGAAGAAATCCTGCCAAATGACCTGCGGCGATTGTCATGACCTCATAACGTGATCACGCTGGCAGCCTGTGGTGACGTTATTGCATCATCACGCTCGCCACAGGTCCTTTGGTGGGTTTTCTTCAATCAAGATGGCAGCGGATGGCCTCTCTGCGAGCAAGTGGATGAGGTGAGTATAAATTTTTTAACCCCTGATTAACCTGTGAACAGATTATTGTGAGTCACAGATGCCATGATCAGCATTGAATGCGGTATTTGAGAGGTTAAATGATGGGGGTGGCATGCTCGCCGTTCACCTTCATTGCGCCCGCTCCATACAATGGAATATAAATCATGAAAAAGTAATTTGCAACTAAATTAATTTCTTGTTGAAGTTTTAGATTTTTCAAAACTTTGCTCATCTGTAGTAATTAACGTTGGGAGCATTAGGTTCTCAAGTACCCAGACAGTTGCTCTAGATGTCCTCCTGAATTCAAAGGTATGACTGTCCACAAGACTGTGATACAGTTGAATACTGCAGAGAGGCATGGTTGTCAATGGCTTCATATCTTATTTAGAGACCACTGGAGGAGAACAGAATGTGAAGCTATTGATCGCCACCACAGAGGGACAGCTTCTGGGGATGTATTTTGTGCTGCACTTGTAGTACCCTGGGGAGGGAGGGGGGCACTACCATTCTTACACCTAGCAACTGTATCTAATGGCTAGCAAAGTATAGTAATTGTGTATTTAATTCCAGGTCCCCTGATACTGTGTCTTAATAATATTGTCATGTAACTAGAAAAGAACTCTAGTACAATGTAATTTGTGTAGTATAAGTAGTATTTATTTGATAGGCGGTTTTACAAATAGTTACATTTCAGCCGACAAGGTCGAAACTGGTGCCGCTTGAAGGTGCAGGTGAGAAGTAAGGAGATGTGCACTCTGGTATTGTAATTGCTGTTGCCTTTAAATGGCACCTGTTTGACAAAAACCTTGTTGGACGAAACATAATGATTTGTACAGCCACCTATCAGAAAAATACAACTTATACTACACAAGTTACATTGTGCTGGAGTTCTTTTCTATTTCACTACTAACGGGGTGGGAACCCTACTCTAAGCACACCACAAGGTCATTAAACAATTGCTATGTAACTGTTATGTATTGTATTTCACTGTGCCTGGTTGTCCAGCAGGTGGCAGTGTATCTGGCAGAGAGTAGCTTTAGATAGAATGGAACTTACCATTTCATTCTCCCTATTTTGGGCAGAAGTGGGTGATGTGACACAATCCTAAATCCCAGAGATCCTTTCACAATACAGTAATTAATATTTACAGCATTATGATGAGAACAGATTATCAGTTATTAGTGGTAATGTCTTAAAAGGAGTTTAGGAAAGAATTTTGGGGTCATTTATTATCCAGAAATAGACCTACAGTATATTAGGTGTATTTTTAGTGCAGATTGCGGAGCAATGGTTAGTTGCGTCACATACTGCGACCCGTTTACGTCAGGTCTAAAAAAGTGGGCGAGGGCAGGGAAGGGGCCATTTGGCCCATCTCGTTCATAACTTTCTACGCCTGTTTTAGGCATAGAAAATGGTCCAAATGCAAGCCAGCAAGGAAGCTGGCTTACATTTAGACTGGCACTGGATGCGCCGAAGTTATGTAGAAGTTGGAGCCGCTACATAACTTCAGGGAATCTACTGCCAGATATAGGGGTTAATAAGACCGGCACCTAAAATCCGCTCCCAATAAATTACCCCCTTCAACTGAGATTTGTTTTTTCATAAGAAAGTCTCTTTGTAGAACTAAGGCCACATAATAATACAATGGGGTTCTTTAAGGGTACTTTCACACTTGCGTTGTGAGGATCCGGTAGGCAGTTCCGTCGCAAATTCCGTGTACAAAGGGAAAGCATTTGTAGATGGATGCGGATACAGATCTGTCTAACAAATGCATTAAAACCCCGAATCTGTCTCTCCGGTGTCGTCTGGAAAAACAGATCCGGTATTTTAATATTTTTTTTTTACATATTTAAAGGTCTGCGCATGCGAAGACCGGAAAATCAGATCCGTTTTGCTGGAACACTTGGTGCAGAATCCGGCATTAATGCATTTCAATGGAAAATAATGACGGCAAGTGTTCCGGAATCTTGGATATTTGGATATTTTATCCCGCCAAATACCGTAAGAGTGACTGAACTGAAAACATCATGATGCATACCGAACGGATTGCTCTCCATTCAGAATGCATTAGGATAAAACTGATCAGTTTTTTCCGGTAATGAGTCCCCAGGACAGAACTCAATGCCGAAAAACTTTAATGCAAGTGTAAAAGTACCCTAAGACATCAATTTCTCATCTTCACATTTCTACACAAAATTTATAGAGTAAAAATTGCATTGACTATTAACTTTGCCAGTAAAAGGTGTGATGCCCTCTCTGTCTGATTTCTCATTTCATCATGTCTTTTGATGCACTATAAAGTTGAGAATAGCGATGTATTGTTTATTGTGGACTCAGCCTCCTGGTTATTATCTTCTGTGATGCATGGGCAATGTGCACTGACCCCCACACATCACTGCGATTTTTGACACTTAGCTATATATTTCAAAACCCTGTTGAAAGTAAACCGTTTAATGTACGCTCTACTCTAATGAACAGATATGGCTTACATCGTAACATAGTAGCATAGTATATAAGGCTGAAAAAGATATCTGTCCATCATGTTCAGCCATTTATCTTGGAAGTTGATCCAGAGGAAGGCAAAAAAACAAACAAACAATGAGGTAGAAGTCAATTTTCCTCATTTTAGTGGAAAAAAATTCCTTCCCGACTCCGAACAGGCAATCAGAATAACTCCCTGGATCAACAATCCTTCCGGAAATCTTAACCATAACCTGTGAAATTATTATTACACTCCAGAAATATATCCAGGACCCTCTTAAATTCTTTTAGTGAATTCACTATCACCACCTCCTCAGGCAGAGAGTTCTATAGTCTCACTGCTCTTACCATAAAGAATCCTCTTCTATGTTTGTGTAGAAACCTTCTGTCTTTTGGACGCAGAGGATTTCCCCTTTTCACAGTCCTGGGTATAAATAGATGATGGAAGAGATCTCAGTACTGACCCCTATGAGAGATGACCTCTATGAGAGATATATTTATACATAGTTATTAGATCTCCCCTCAATTGTCTTTTTTCGAAACTTAATAACCCTAACTTTGATAATCTTTCTGGGTACTGTAGTCCACCCATTCCAGTTATTACTTTAGTTGCCCTTCTCTGAACCATCTCTAGCTCTGATATGTCTGCCTTGTTCACAGGAGCTCAGAACTATACACATTACTCCATGTGTGGTCTGACTAGTGATTTGTAAAGTGGCAGGACTATGTTCTCATCACGGGCATCTATTCCCACTTTTTTGGCAACCAACAATTTTATTGGTCTTGGCAGCAGTTGCCTGACACTGGTTTCCACAGTTACGTTTGCTGTCCACTAAAATTCCTAAGTCCTTTTCCATGTCAGTGTTATTTAGTGTTTTACCTTTTAGTATGTGCTGGTGACTTGCATTATTCCTTCCCATGTACATAACCTTATAGTTGTCAGTGTTAAACCTCATCTGCCACTTCTCTGCCCAAGCCTCCAATCTATCCAGATCCATCTCTAGCAGTATACTGTCCACTTCTCTGTTAATTACTTTACACTAGTATTGATAGAGCACCAAAGTGCTCAGGTGCTCGAGTAGAACATCTCGGGATGCTCGGGTAGTCTACCGAGCACCCTAGCACAATGGAAGTCAAAGGGAGAACTGGAGCATTAAACCAGGCACCCTCTGCTCTGAAGAGGGGAGGGTGTCTGGTTCACAGGAAAATGTCAGAAATTGATGGAACCACCACTGAAATTGTTTGGGAACAGCATGGGGAGGATGTCTGGATGCATCTTGGACTCCCAGGTCGCTGCTGGGAACGATGTTGTCCGAGTAGTACGCCCGTTTTACAGCCTGACAATAATACGCACAAAAGATAAAATCGATTTTAGATAAAACATTGTTAGGAAACATTATTTCCTGTATATTTACTTATATATAAAGTGCAAGTGCTGCCAAAAATTACAAGGAAAAGGCACTCCGATACAACCTGTATATCACATAAAGGAGTGCCCTGATTCACATTGTGCTACAATTTTTCAAGTAGTGGGACTCCTAAACTCATAAATCCTATGCACTAAGTGAAAGGGCTGCCAAAAATTGAAAGGAACCATCACTCCAATACACCCTTTATTACACATAAAGGAGGGCATCATACACACCCTTGAAAAATTATGATTGGTGGCCTGCTGGTGACCCTCAAAAACATTAGGAGCAAGGGCCTGCTGGTGACCCTCTAAAACATTAGGGGCGAGGGCCTGCTGCTGATCTGACCATCTAAAACATTATGGCCGAGGGCCTGCTGCTGAGCTGACAATCTAAAACATTAGGGGCGAGGGCCTGCTACTGAGCTGACCATCAAATACATTAGGGGTGAGGGCCTGCTGCTGATCTGATCATCTAAAACATTAGGGGTGAGGGTCTGCTGCTGAGCTGACTCTCTAAAACATTAGGGGCGAGTGCCTGCTGCTGAGATGACCATCGAAAAAATTATGGTTGAGGGATGGCTGGTGAGCTTACCCTCTAAAACATTAGGGGCGAGGGCCTGCTGCTGATCTGACCATGTAAAAAATGATGGATGTGTGCCTGCTGCTGAGCAGACCATCGAAAAAATTATGGTTGAGGGTCTGCTGCTAAGCTGACTCTTTAAAACATTAGGGGTGAGTGCCTGCTACTGATCTGACCATGGAAAAAAAACTATGGGCGAGGGCCTGCTGCTGAGCTGACTATCGAAAAAATTATGGTTGAGGGCCTGTTGCTGAGCTGACCCTCTAAAACATTAGGAGCAAGGCAGCATGTTGATATGATGGAGGAGGAGGAGGATGAGAAATGGAGATAGAAACATTTACCCTTTTTCGTGCTAGTAGGGGTACATGGGAATACAGTGTATTCAAAACACCATAAAAGCCACATTTAAAGTGCCTTTATGTTCAGCCGCATTCCTCTGGTGGAGTAGAGAAGTCAGGGGCAATCCAAGCCTTGTTCATTTTTATAAGAGGCAACCGGTCAGCATTTTCATTTGACAGTCGAATGCTCTTATCCATTATTATGCCCCCAGCAGCACTAAATACATGCTTTGACAAAACACTGGTGGCGTAGAGTGCCAGTTCGTGCCACGTGTCCAGCTTGGACATCCAATAGTTGTAAGGTACAGAGGGATCATTGAGGACACAGACACGGTCTGCTACGTACTCCTTCACCATCTTCCAAAATGTTTCCCTCCTTGTGACCGTAGGCAAAGCATCAGGGTTAGGGTGCTGGCAGGGTGTCATCAAACTGTCCCAGGCCTTGGAGAGTGTTGCCGTGCCTCTGTTGGAACTGCTGTGTGTTCCCCTCGTCTCCCCTCCTTGGTTGCCCAAGGAACTACGTACTCTGCCGACTGCATTGTCAGCTGAAAATTTTTGGTGCAATTTTTCCACAAGGACCTTCTAGTATTACACCATTTTGCTAGTCCTTTCCACCAAAGGAATAAGAGATCAGAAGTTCTCTTTGTAGCAGGGGTCGAGAAGAGTGAACAACCAGTAATCGGTGTTGGCCAAAATTCATATAACGTGTGGGTCACGGGAAAGGCAGCATAACATAAAGTCAGCCATGTGTGCCAGCGTCCCAACAGAAAAGACTTTGCTGTCCTCATCAGGAGGATGACTCTCAATCCTCATCATCTGCTAAGCAGATGGAATAAACTTGCGATGGGTACTGCCCTCTGTAGCGGAGGCAACTGTCTCCGGCTCCTCATCATCATCATCATCCAATTTGCACTGAGAAGAAGAAATGAGGGTGGTCTGTGTACTGTCTTCCCCTATTTTCACCTCTTCCACATGCAAAGAGTCCGCCTTCATTGTGAGCAGCGAGTGTTTCAGTAAACACAAAAGAGGGATGGTTAAGCTGATAATAGCGGCATCGCCGCTCACCATCTGTGTTGATTTCTCAAAGTTGCGTAAAACCTCACAGAGGTCAGACATCCATGCCCACTCGTCACTTGTGAAGAGCGGAAGCTGACTGGAAAGGTGATGACCATGTTGCAGCTGATATTCCACTACTGCTCTCTGCTGCTCACAAAGCCTGGCCAACATGTAGAACGTGGAGTTCCAGCGCGTGCTCATGTCGCACAACAGTCGGTGAGCTGGCAATTGCAATGGCTGCTGCAGCGATGCCAGACAGGCGGTAGCTGTAGATGACTTTCGGAAATTGGCACACACATGGTGCACCTTCACTAGTAGCTCAGGCAAATTAGGGTAGGTTTTGAGAAACCGCTGAACCACTAAGTTTAACAGGTGGGCTAGGCATGGTATGTGTATGAGATTTCCGAGCTCCAAAGCTGCCACCAAGTTACGGCTATTATCAGACACAGTCATACCTGGTTATAGGTTGAGTGGCGAGAGTCACAGCTCAGTCTGTTCCTTCTACCCTGCCAAAGCTCTGGGCGGTGTGCTATTTGTCACCTAAGCAAATAAGTTTAAGTACGGGCTGTTGCCGCTTCCCAACTGCAGTGCTACACTGGTTTCAGCTACTTACTGATGGCTGACTGGTGCTGCAAGATGAGAATTCAGAGGTGGAAGTGGAGGAGGAGGAGGAGAAGGAGAAGGGGGGGTTTCAGCCATTAATGTAAGTTGTGGCGGAAATCCTGATGGAAGTAGGGCCCGCAATTCTTGGCGTCGGTAGCACCTGTGCCATCCCAGGGAACAAATCAGTCCCAGCCTCCACAATGTTCACCCAGCGTGCCGTCAGGTAAATGTAGCGTCCCTGGCCACAAGCACTTGTCCATGTGTCAGTCAGTAAGTGGACCTTCCCAATAACTGCGTTGGTAAGGCCACGGGTGACGTTACGGGACACATGCTGTTGCAAGGCAGGGACGGTACACCGGGCAAAATAGTGGCGGCTGGGGACAGAGTAACGAGGGATGGCCGCCGCCATCAGGCAGCGGAAAGCCTCAGTGTCCACAAGCCTAAATTGCAAAATTTCCAGGGCTAGCAATTCGGAGAGGTGCTCATTTATTGCTATGGCCTGTGTGTGGGTGGTTTCATTCAAAGGCCTGGGGTACATACATCTGTACGCTGCGCTGGGACACAGAAGAGGATGTGCTAGCTGAAGGTGCTTGTGAAAGTCCAGGTGCAGGTCAGAAGGCATCCGGGCGTGCGTCTTGGACAGTGGATCGTCCAACACGTAACACAGGGGAAGAGGAGGCTGCAGACACTGATTGTGGACCCGGCGTTCGGATCACCTATTAGGCTGCTTTGATGCCATGTGGCCGATCATGCTGGTGGTGGTGAGGTTGCTAGTGTTCACGCCCCTGCTCATTTTGGTACGGCACAGGTTGCAAATGACAATTCTTTTATCATCCGCACTTTCATCAAAAAAGCGCCAGACTTTGGAACACCTACCCCTTGGCAAGGGAAATTTCTGCAAGGGGGTGTTCTGGGGATCAGTTGTGGGCTTATTTGGTGTGGCCCGCCTTCTAGTTTTTGCCACCCCCTTCCTCTTCCAGCCTGTTGCAGTGCTGGGGATCCCATCCCCCCCTGTACTGCTGTTCTCGCTCAGCTTGCCACCTTTCCAGGTTGGGTCAGTGCTTTCATAGTCCACCACCAACTCTTCCACTTCCTTACTCTGGTCATCCTTCTCTGACTTGTTGACCTAAAAACATCCTCACTTATTGACAAATGTGTCTCATCCTCATCATGAACCTCTTGAGACACTAATTGCGGTTGACTTATTGGCAACTGTGTCTCATCATCATCATCCACCTAGTGCAACACTAATTGCCATTCCCCATCCCCATCTTCTTCTGACTGTGTATGCTCAAGAGTTTGGGAATCAGGGCACAAGATCTCCTTATGTCCCTCTTCAAGCGGGCTTGGTGAGAGGCCCAAATTAAGGAATTGCGATGAAAAGCGCTCCGAGTGTGGGATCACTTGCTTGCAAAGACTCTCCATGGTGGGAGGAAGGAGGATCGGGGTGAGGATTCTGTTTACCAGACTCTTGGTTACTGAGACTGGACTTTGTGGAAGACAGGGTGGTGCTTAAGCGAATGGAAGCATTATCTTGGGCAATCCAACCGACCACCTGCTCGCACTGTTCTGGCTTCAAGAGTGGCGTCCTGCGCCGCCCTGCAAACTGGGACTGGGACATGAAGCTAGGTATCGTGGACGAGTGTGTTTCTTGTGCTCTGCCACGGCCTCTGCGTTCTGCATCAGTTGCACGGCCACTTCCCCGTCCCTTACTGCTCGCCTTCATCATATTAAATGCTATATATGCTTGCAAGTGTCACACGTACAGTAGAGCGTATTTTTTTAAGTGTATGCGCAAATAAATTACAGTCAATGTTACAGATATTTGGGATGCGGAAATGTTACGCAGGAGTGTTACCACAGGTAATAGAACTGCTGTCAACAGCGGTTAAGAAAAATTACAGTCAATGTCACAGATGTTTGGGATGCAGAAAAGTTATACAGGAGAGGTCTCACAGGTAATGGCGCTGCTGTCACCAGCGGCTAAGAAAAAATTACTGTCAATGTCACAGATATTTGGGATGCGGAAACGTTACACAGGAGAGGTATCAGAGGTAATGGTGTTGCTGTCAACAGCAGCTAAGAAAAAAATTACAATCAATGTGACAGACATTTGAGATGTGGAAACATTATACAGGAGAGGTACCACAGGTAATGGTGCTGCTGTCAACACAGGTAAGAAAAAATTACAGTCAATGTCACAGATATTTGAGATGAGAAAACATTATACAGGAGAGGTATCACAGGTAATGGCGCTGCAGTCAACAGCAGCTAATAAAAAATTACAGTCAATGTCACAGATATTTGGGATACGGAAACGTTATACAGAAGATGTAGCGCAGATAATGTCGCTGTCCGCAGCGTCTACAGAAAAAGTACACTGGATGTAACAGATATTTTTAGGATGTGCAAACTTTATACAAGAGATGTAATGCAGGTAATGTAACTTTCTGCAGCGGACACTGGCCACGGAAAAAGTGCACTGGATGTCACAGATATTTTTAGTATGCACACACATAACACAGGAGATCTATCTCAGATAATGTCGCTGTCTGCAGCGGCTAACCAATTGCACGCTATTTAGCGCAGGCTGCGCTAAAAATATATATTGCTACCAGATACAACAATAGTCCTTAAAAGGACTTTTGGGTCTCTATAATTGCACACAAATTAGCGCAGGTTGCGCTAAAAATATATATTGCTGCCAGACTCAACAATTGTCCTTAAAAGGACTTTTGGGTCTCTAACAGCAACCTTGCCTAAAAAATAAATTAAATTGAATTCCCTACACTATATATGTCTCTTCTATAGCACAGCTCTCCCTGACTAAGACTGAGCCAAACTACGTGTCATTGGGTGATTTATAGCACCCGATGACGCTTTCCGGCCAGCCAATCACTGTAATGACAGTAATCAACATGTCTACGACATTACAGTGAGCGGCAGTACTTACCTGCATGTTTATTGGCTACATAGCAGCCAACAAATGTGCGGGGAGGAGACTTGAGCATCGCGCTCGAGCACACATGGTATTCGGCCGAACACCGCGATGTACCGAGCATTGCGATACTCGAGCCGAACTGATGTTCGGCCGAGCATGCTCACTCAACACTACTTTACACAGTTTGTTGTCATCTGCAAAAAATTATATTTTACTGTGCAAGCTTTCTACAAGGTCATTAATAAATATATTGACGAGAATAGGGCCCAATACTGACCGTGACCCAATCTGAATATGTACCGTTTGTTTTCTATCACTGACCCATTTACTTATTCACATATATAAAATTTCTCCCAGTCCAAGCATTCTCATTTTATTTAATATACCTTTACTATGTGGTTCAGTAGAGCTTTGGTGTCTATGTTTGTGGTTAACTGAACATGGCTTATTTTACTCTTCAAGAGCTTGCATAGCACAATGCTGCTGTCTTCTGGCATCATGGATAAAAACTGCCAAGCTTAGCTTAGCTTAGCTCTGGCCCGTTTTGGGCCAAATGCACTCACAGTGTCAGCGGCATAACCAGTAGTGTTGGGCGTGAATATTCGAATTGCGAATTTTTATCGCGAATATCGCCACTTCGAGAATTCGCAAATATTTAGAATATAGTGATATATTCGTATTTTCGAATATTCTAGATTTTTTCTATTCTAGATTTTTTCATCTGAACCCATGATCCCTCCCTGCTTCTTGCTTGGGAGGCCAATGATAAGGCTGCAAAGTCTTTGTCTGAGCTTAGCAACATCCCTAGCAACCAATAGGAAAGTTGCCTACCACTTTATTATATAAGAACATCCCAGTAGCCATTTTCTGTTTTGTTTTCAGTTCTGAGAGAGACAGCAGTGTCATTGCTGTGCTGTGTGCTTTACTGTGCCACATTGCATTAGATAGTTAGTTAGCTTATATATTGGGAGATAGTCAGTGTAGGTTAGGTTGTGATATAGTGTAGCTGGGTGTGCAGAATGTTAGGTAGTGTGATAAGGTTCTGCTGTCCATACAGTACATACATGCTACAGGCAAGTTCACAACAATACTTAGTGCACTAATCACAAATACTGCATGTAGTCAGACCTGCTAAATTGTGAAGTTGCATGTATTGCACAAAAATATGCACATCATTATTGCCGATTGCGAACATATCAGAGCACTCTATCTGCATATAAAGCTATTGCAATGTTCTGCCGTGCCAAACATTTTCTCCAGTCTCAGGAAACTTCTAGCAGCTTAAAAAATTTAGCAATAGTGTCCCACGCCTGTATTGCACGTGCATATTACATTGCCGATTTTCACAATCAAGAAAATAATTTACGACAAATATTCTCGAAATATCGCAAATTCGAATATTGCCCCTGCCGCTCATCACTAATAACCAGTTCCCAAAGCCACTATAACCCCGGCAGTTATTTGGGAGTTTCTGACCGTATGTCACCTCTCCTCTTTATTGCTGCTTCTACCACCTCCCTACTCCTATCATGTTACTTCCTCCTCGGAACACCAATCTGGCTCCCAGGTCCAGTCCAACACACAATCATCATCAGAATCCTCACCTTCCCTGCCAATTTTATCAGACTGTGATATGTCATAGTGAGACCCCTTCAGAATCCCTTCTCTGTATTTGCCCCGACTGCCACTGTCACTTTACCCAATGCCAATACCATGGCTACAGGTGACACTATTACCACCACAAACACAGCCATGCATAGGGTCCCTCCCCTCCTTCTGAACCTACTCCTCATGGCAGTCCATACACTGACTGCTCTCACACAAGTCATTAGCAGAGAGACTCTCTTGACTACCTGCCATAGGGCGTGGTGAGGTTTTGTTGCCTCTTTTCATAGCGGCAGTGAAGACAGAGAGGACTTTACTAAATGGGTTCTCTGGGGCTTCAAGGAGGATGAGCAGGAGGAATGCTGTGAAACCTGGCTCCAAGGTACAGTGTCAGGCTTAGAAGTCACCTCCACATCATCCTGCTGTGACTGAGGGGAGGATTGAGCCATCCAATCCCCAATCTCATCTTCTTTCTTCTCAATAATAATGTATCTTTCTGAAACCAGCGACAACTATGGCCTACTACTACTACTTCTGGCATGATTTCTGCTGCTACTACCCACATTCTGAATCTGGGAGCACAAGGTCTGATCTTAAGTCTTTTGTTCTATTCCTGACATTTGGCCTATTGTACACAGTGACACGTATGGAACGGTTTGCCATTTTGTTTTATGGAACTAAAAGATAGAGAGGTGCAATTGCTTGTCCTTCCCTGTCTAAAAACACACTGAAGACAACGATTTTGAAAATTTACTTTGGTAATAATGCAGTAATGATGCCAGTAACAGATTTAAGCCTAATATCTTATGTGCATTCAAATTTGCAGATTCTCAAAAAAGTTTTCTCTGGTGTCAACCTACTATGAGATTTTTTTTATTTTTGCGTTTTCGTTTTGTGCTCCCTGCCTTCTGAGAGCCATAACTTTTATATTTTTCCGTTCACATGGCCATATGAGGGCTTTTTTTTACGGGACAAGTTGTAACTTCCAACGCCACCATTTAATATTGCATTTGATCACTTTTTATTTAATTTTTTTTTAGGAAATGAAGTGTCCAAAAACGGCGAATCGGCCATTTGGGCGCTTCTTTCCGTTTTTCTGTTTACTGTATGGGGAATATATTTTTATACTATGGGCGTTTTCACACATTGGGACACCCATGATGTGTATTTTTTTTATTTGTTTATTTGTTTATTTTAATTTTAGGGAAAGAGGGGTCAATTACATTTTTTTTATTATTTTTATTTATTTATTTTTTTATTAAAAAAAAAATTACACTTTAATATAGGTCCTATAGGGACCTATATAAATCAGTCATCTCATTGCTTCTATCATAATCTCCTATACACTTGTAATGGAGTTTATGAGGATTTTACTACTTTCCTATGAAGCCCTAATGCTAACAAGGGCTGCATAGGACATAGTAAGTAGTAGCCTCAAATCATTCATTGAGTTAGAGGCTATTAGATCCAGTGCTGCGATTCCCCCGATCACCACTAGGGGGAGCCAGAGTGCTGCCGTAAGTTTTACTTTCGGTTTTAGCGCGCGCAGATGCCGTGGTCAGGATTGACCACGGCATCTGGGGGGTTAAATGATTGCGATCGGCATCGCTGCCGACCGCGATCATTAGCTGCGGGGGTTATCTACATTAAACAGCCGGACTCCTGCAGCAATGGCACCTGCAGCGGGAAGGAGCAGGCGCCATCCTTAGGGACTGGACCCTCGATGTACCCATACGTCATGGGTCCTAAAGGGGTTAACCCCCCACACACACACACGCACACACACACATCAACACTTGAACTGTCTGAAGATGCCCTGTCCCAGATTTCGGACTACTGTTTCAAGTGTTTTCACTCAGAGATTTAAAATGGTATCCTCTGTAAAACGTGTTGTGCTCTTGTATTGAGATTTCTGCCCCCCTACCGCACACACACACAAACACACACCAGCACTTGAACTTTGCAGGGAAGGCAGTTTAATTTCTGTGTACAGTGTAATTTAAGTTTAGTTTTACTTTTGCTACAATTTAAAATGTTTGATGACAATACCAATATGATGCTTCTACTGCACTGAATAAAAAATATACACTAGTTACTCAGCAGTTAGTACTGCAGCATAATGCTAAAATGGAATTAAGCCTAGAGGAACTTCAGGTTTGGAAAAAAAAACTGCTGTCTTTCTGTTCAAATGAGAAAAAAATAAGATATTCTTGCAGGTGGCTGCTTTTGAGGTTCTGCAGCCGCTGCAGCTGTATTATGAGGCAGTAACTTCAGCTAGAAGGCATTGCCTGTGCCAGGCACACCCAGCCTCGGCTTCTTGCTCTTTGGGTGAAAGTTTTCCCTGCTCTTCCTTATTCTACACAACTATTCTATTTTCTAGTCTTTGCCTTTGTTATCCCTTACACTAGAATAGACACTTGATTGTGACTGTATACTGCCCCTAAGATCGTTTTCTGCCATAGACTGCCAATGACGTTCTACTCATTCTGCAAGGGCACCTCCCTGTCTGCTTCCCCACTGATTGGTTCCTACAGGCTGTCTGTCAGACTATGATCCAATCGGGGCAAGCCATCCCCCACTTCCTCCAAAGGTCATGTGAACTCTTCCTCCCTTGTGATTTTTGCAGCCAGCATGTGCAGTAAAATTTTGCACACCATTTAACTGGATTCATCAGAAGTCAACCTGAAAAGCTATGGGCTCATCAGAAGTCCTTAAGGAATCCGGTTCGTTACAAACTCTTTCACTCATCTCTAGTTCACGTGGAATCTAATTCTATAATTCAGATTTTTAATCAAATTCTGCTTCTTGTCTTGCACAGTCACAAAGTGCACATCATATTGTATATTCTGCACTGAATTTTTGGGATATCTGGATTACTGGGTGCTAGATTAAAGAAATTTAATTATATATGTATCTATTATCTTTTCGTGAACTAGCTGCTGAAGAAGCAAAAAATATTATTAAAGAAAAAGGGATACAGAAACTTATGAATGAATGACATTATTGGAAACCAAAACTCTTTCATCATTATTCATCAGATGTGACAGGAGCAGGTTTAAAGATTATGCAGTAGTGTTTTTGTATGGTAGCTTATTAAATACCAACAATGGCCTTTAGCACTGGGAATTATTGATCAGAAAAATGTTAAAATAATAGGTATTGTGATGCACTATTAGTCCTAGACTCCTAGGGTTTCTGAATATGATGGCTAGGAAATGATTAATTAGATTTTCCTCCAGATAATAGTTTGAGTCAGAAACTACTTTGTGCAATAATTGTGTACATGGCATAAAAATTCAAGTACAAGATAGATCATTGTTGTACCTAATGTCAGATATTGTACCTTGGAGATCTACAATTATTCATCACAATGACCCATTTGATACATGTGGCACTTTGCACAATGCTAGATCAGGACTTTCCTATGAAATAGGAGTTTGGAAGAGGAAGTGAACCCACCTATTGCTCAGGTTTTGGGGTAGTAGTAAGTCAATGCAATTACCCCTATTATTCGATTTTTGGTAAGATTTTGTCCAGATGCTTAACTAGTATTACTGTGTAATGAGTACCCCCCACCCCCAACCCGAGCAACTCCACATAGTAGTTTAGCCCCTCATTGCTCCCAAACAATAGTTTTGCCCCCTTAATACCCCCTTCACAGTATCATGCCCCCTAACAATAGCATTCTCCCTTAGTGCCCCGTTCAAAGTACAATGTCTACAGTAAAATTGCCCACCCAATGCCCCTACACATAAGTTATGCCCCCTTAGCGCCTCCTCTACAGTAACATGCCACCTTAACAATAGCATTCTCCCTTAGTGCCCTCTTCACAGTACAATACCTACTTGGTGCTCCTGTCACGCTTGTGTGTGGGAGGAAAACACCCCACCGAGCATAGGAGGGAAAAGGGGATACCGGAATAAGGCCTTGAAACTAGGGAAGGAAAATGGACACCTCCTAGAGAAAAGCCTAACTCCAGTCCTGACAGACAACTAGAATGAACAAGCCCCAAAAGGTAGGCACATTCATACACCATATACCTAGAATCCTATCTCACCCTATAGGACCCTGGAACTAATGTCAGGACTGAGTCTACCTGTTCTTCCAAAAGGAAGGACTAATAGAAGTCTCCCTCAGGCCTAATGACAAACAACAGGGAAAGGCAACCCATATATATATATATATATATATATATATATATATATATATATAAACAAAAGCAAAAGCACGCCAGCAGCACAGCGATGATGGATAAGGGTGCAATACCTCCGACCGCTGGTCAGGCAGAACCCAATTGTAGATTTTCAAAGATGAGGCAGCACGCCCAATTAGGTGCAAGTAAAAGATCCACTTTATTTTCCCATGCAACGTTTCAGCCACTCCTTGCTGCCATTGCTTGATAAGGCGTGCTGCCTCATCTTTGAAAAAAATAAAAATAAAAAAAATATATATATATATATATATATATATATATACACACATATATATCCATTTCAACTCTTTTTTCTTTAGGATAGCTACCGGGTCGCCATATGTGGGCGCCATGGAGAAGGGAGCAGTGGAGAACAGTTCGAGCATAGTTCGGGTTCGTACCGAATTTTGGGGTGTTTGGGACCCGGACCTGGACCCAAACATTTTCAAAAAAGTTCGGATTCGGGTCCGTTGTTCGGCGATTTCTTCCCGCTTTCTGAAGGGCTGCACAGCAGACAATCAGCTAGCGTTTTAATTCTTGCCCTAAGAAGCCATCACAGCCATGCCAACTAATGGCATGGCTGTGATTGGCCAAGTGCAGCATATGACCCAGCCTCTATTTAGCGCCGCACGTCACACTGCTCTGATTAGTGTAGGGAGAGGACGCAGCTTCTGTGAGGGCGAGATTAGGCAGGTAAAAGTCAGCAAAAGCACCTAATGAAGTGATCGATCTACAGCTGTGAATGATTCAACTTTTGCTAGTTAATTGCTCACTGGTTTTTAGGCTGCACAAAGCATTTTTCTCTCACTTTTTTCTGGGGTGATCGGCGGCCATTTTGTGACTTGTAGCACCAGAACAAGCTGCCACCAAGTCCATCAATCCATCAATACTAGGTTTTTTTATGCTATATCCTACCTCAGGGGCTTGGCTGTGCTTATTGTCATCGCTAGAAACTAAGGATAGCAATTTCAATATTTTATTAAGGGGTTAAATACAATTGCCAAAACACCAATCCACTAAATCTGGTGTTCCAAGTGGAGCCAAGTGTGATACTGTCAGCTGTCTGGCAAAGGATAGATCATTTTCTGTGGTGAAATTCAATTGCTCAAAATAGCAATACCCTGAATCTGGTGTTCCAGCAGTTGCAGGATAAGTGTTAATCTGTCTGTAAAAGGGTATATTTTGTTCTGGGGTGAAATTCAATTGCCAAAATAGGAATACCCTAAATCTGGTGTTCCAGCAGTTGCAGGCCTAGTTTAAATCTGACCGTAACAGGGTATATTTTGTTCTCGGGTGAAATTCAATTGCCAAAATAGCAATACCCTGAATCTGGTGTCCCAGCTGTTGCAGGCCAAGTGTTAATCTGTCCGTAACAGGGTATATTTTGTTCTGGGGTGAAATTCAGTTGTCAAAATAGCAATACCATAAATCAGTGGTTTCAGCTATGGCTGGCCAAGTTTAATAGTGTCCAGCAAAGGATATATTTTGCTCTGGGGTGAAATTCAATTGCCAAAATAGCAATACCATAAATCAGTGGTTTCAGCTGTGGCTGGCCAAGTTTAATAGTGTACGGCAAAGGATTTATTTTTTTCTTGTGTGAATTTCAATTGCCAAAATAGCAATACCATAAATCTGGTGTCCCAGCAGTGACTGGCCAAGTTTAATGGTGTCCGGCAAATGATATATTTTGTTCTGGGGTGAAATTCAATTGCCAAAATAGCAATACCCTGAATCTGGTGTTCCAGCTGTTGCAGACCTAGCTTAAATCGGTCAGTAACAGGGTATATTTTTTTCTGGGGTGATATTTAATTGCCAAAATAGCAATACCCTGAATCTGGTGTTCCAGCTGTTGCAGGCCAAGTGTTAATCAGTCCGCAAAAGGGTATATTACACTTAAGGTGTATATACAGGTGCTGAGAGGGTCATCCTCAATAATTTCACATGCTACCGTGCATCTCCCATTGTATTTCTGTCCATTAAAGGTTATATTAGACAAAGTTTTAAAATTCAATTGCTGAAGGCATAATCCTACATATTTTTTCTCACGCTACTGTGCATCTCCAAGTGTAAATCTGTCCATAAAAGGATACCTTTCATCCAGGGCATTGTGGCGGGGTATTGAACAACAGACCAACGAGTGGTTTCTGCTGGTGGGCCTCAAGCTCGGCCTGGTGGTGTGCGTTAATGGGCGAAATCTCGTCGCAGCTCTGGGACTAGCCGGTATGACGCACATCCCTCGCCTGTTGCATGTGCTGAATTTGGTGGTGCATTCACAACTACCCCGACATGTCAGAGCTGCTGCATAAAGTGCGGTCCGTCTGTGCGCTCCCGGCGTTCACATCCTGCCGCTGCTCGCCTGTCTGCGCTACAGCAGAAATTCGGCCTTCCCGCTCACCGCCTCATATGCGACGTGCCCACCAGGTGGAACTCCACCTTGCACATGCTGGCCAGACTGTGCGAGCAGCAGCAGGCGATAGTGGAGTTTCAGCTGCAGCACGCACGGGTGAGTCATTTGGCGGAACAGCACCACTTCACGCCCATTGACTGGGCCTCCATGCGAGACCTGTGTGCCCTGTTGCAATGTTTTGAGTACTCCACCAACATGGACAGTGGCGATGACGCTGTTATCAGCGTTACAATACCACTTCTATATCTCCTTGAGAAAACACTTAGGGTGATGATGGAAGAGGAGGTGGCCTAGGAGGAGGAGGAGGAGGATGAGGATGAAGCCTCAACAGCAACAGCAGAGGCTAGGTACAAATGTGGTCAGCCAGGGCCCACTACTGGAGGACGAGGAGGATGAGGAGGAGGTGGAGGAGGATGAGAATGAAGCAGGTTCCCAGCGGGGTGGCACCCAACACAGCTCAGTCCCATCACTGGTGCATGGCTGGGGGGATACGGAGGACGATGACGATATGCCTCCCACAGATATGCCTCCTGCACTGAGCCCTCCTGAGGCGGATATCACCTCCTGCACTGAGCCCTCCCGTGGGGATATCACCTCCTGCACTGAGCTTTCCTGGGGGGGATATCACCTCCTGCACTGAGCCCTCCTGGGGGGATATCGCCTCCTGCACTGAGCCCTCCCGGGGGGGATATCACCTCCTGCACTGAGCCCTCCTGGGGGGGATATCACTTCCTGCACTGAGCCCAGGAAGGCTCATGTGAGCCGAAACGTCGCACTTGTGCCACCCGATGGGTCATTAAAAGTTTTTACACTTTTGGATTACGAATTGGAGTGCAGTCCGATCTTTTTCTTTTTATATTTTGGGACAATACCTGTAGCCCGGAGTTGGACATTGCACCCGCTGTGCTATCCTTGGATGGTGCTGCCTGTGGTTTTTTTAAACTATATATATATATATATATATATATATATATATATATATACAAAAGGCAAAGGAAACACTTATCTTCAATGAAGCTTTGGTAACACCAGGAACTCAGCCGAGACCCAAAAACAAGCTAACCACAAGTCCAACATAAACTATAAACCGCATAACATAGTGGAAGAAACAATGATAAATAGAGAAGGTAAAATGACCTCAATAGCCTCACCTGGGGAAAGAAGGTGTGGCACCCACCAGAAAAAACACAGACATCATTTGATCCAAAAGGAAAACATGTCAGATCAAACCACGTGTTGCCAGTCTCACAGATCTCCTGCCACCTGTCGCTGGAACGTCCGAATGTCTCGATACATCTGTGACAGCTCCCTTTACAGTAGCATGCCCCTTCAGTGCTTCTTCTTAGCAATTTTGCCCCCACAAATAGTACTTAGTGCTTCCACTTAGTACTAGCGTTGAGCGAACCCGAACTTTAAAGTTCGGGTTTGTACCGAACTTTAGGGTTTTTGGTACCCGGACCCGAACGCGAACATTTCCGTAAAAGTTTGGGTTCGATTTCAGTGGTCAGCGATTTAATGGCGCTTGTTGAAAGGCTGCTCTGCATAAGTGACAGGGAAATAAATTTCTACACTTGGTCTATTAAATTGGTGGTTGACATTGAACCATTTTTGCAGTATACAAACCCCTGTTCTGCATAGGTGACAGGGACCTAAATTTCTAAAATTCATTTGTTCCAGTGGTGGGTGACTTTAACCCATTTTTGCTGGTGAAAAACCCCTGCTCTGCATTGCTGACAGGGAAATAAATTTAGTAAAAACATCTGTTAATTCGGTGGATGACCGCAAAAAATGAGGAGAGCGTCACGTAAGGTATGTGGCCCTGGTAGTGGTGCTGCTGGTGTTGGTGGATCTCCTGTTGCAGGGAGAGGACATGGTCGATCTGTGCCACCTACACGCCCAAATGAAACACCTTTCTCAGGTGAACATAGACAACAGAGTCTTCAGCGTTATTTAGTAGGCCCGAATGCCGTTTTACGAATGGTGAGGCCAGAACAAGTACAGTCGCTAGTAGATTGTGTGACTGACAATGCCTCCAGTACCTTCACATTGTCTCCCACCAGGTCCACTGCTGAAAGCTCACAGTTGGCACCTGCAGGCCATGGGCATCTATCTTGCACCTCATCCTCTTGCAAATCAGCCAAGCAGGCTGAGCCCCAAGTCATGCAGCAGTCTCTTATGATTTTTGATGACTCTGCTGGCAGAGTTTTCCAGGGCCATAACCTTAGCCCTGCCCCAGAAGTGGAAAAGATTGAGTGCACTGATGCCAACCACTTATGTTTGAGGATGAGCACATGGGAAGACCACCGCAATACGTCTCTGATGATGACGAAACACATTTGCCAACTGCTGAACCTTTCTGTAGTGTGCAAACCGAAAAGGAGGGCAGGGGTAAAGACTGGGTGGAAGATGATGTGGAGGACGATGAGGTCCTAGACCCCACATGGAATCAAGGTCATGCGAGTGACCTGTGCAGTTCGGAGGAAGAGGCAGTGGTGGCACAGAGCCAACAACACAGCAAGAGAGGGAGCAGGGTGCAAAAGCAGAGCGCACATCCTCTAGACAGCACGCCCACCACACCCAGGGACCGAGCACAACAAAACCAGCTCCAAGGAGTTCCCTGGCATGGCAGTTCTTTAGACATTGTGCAGACGACAAGACAGGAATTTTTTTTTTACAAGACAGGAATGGTTTGCAAGCTGTGCAATCAGAGCTAGTGTTGAGCGAACAGTTCGAGCATAGTTCGGGTTCGTACCAAATTATGGGGTGTTCGGGACACGGACCCGAACATTTTCAAAAAAGTTTGGGTTCGGGTTAGTTGTTCGGCGATTTCTTCCGGCTTTCTGAAGGGCTGCACAGCAGCCAATCAGCTAGCATTTTACTTCTTGCCATAAGAAGCCATCACAGCCATGCCTACTAATGGCATGGCTGTTATTGGCCAAGTGCAGCATGTGACCCAGCCTCTATTTAAGATGGAGTCACGTAGCACCGCACGTCACACTGCTCTGATTAGTGTAGGGAGAGGACGCAGCTTCTGTGAGGGTAAGATTAGGCAGGAAAAAGTCAGCAAAAGCACCTAATGAAGTGATCGATCTACAGCTGTGAATCATTCAACTTCTGCTAATTAATTGCTCACTGGTTTTTAGACTGCACAGAAAGTTTTTCTGTCACTTTTTTCTGGGGTGATCGGTGGCCATTTTGTGACTTGTGGTGCACCATTACAAGCTGCCACCAAGTCCATCAATCCATCAATACTAGTTTTTTTTTTTTTTTGCTATATCCTACATCAGGGGCTTGGCTGTGCTTATAGTCACCCCTAGAAACTCAGGATAGAAATTTATATATTTTATTAAGGGGTTAAATTCAATTGCCAAAATAGCAATCCCCTAAATCTGTTGTTCCAGCTGAGGCTAGCAAAGTGTAATACTGTCTGCTGTCTGGCAAAGGATTACTTTCTGTGGTGAAATTAAATTGCCAAAATAGCAATACCCTAAATCTGGTGTCCCAGCAGTGGCTGGCAAAGTATAATAGTGTCCGGCAAAGGATATATTTTTTTCTGTGGTGAAATTCAATAGCCAAAATAGCCATACCGTAAATCAGTGTTTTCAGCTGTGGCTGGCCAAGTTTAATAGTGTCCTGCAAAGGATATTTTGTTCTGGGCTGAAATTCAATTGTGAAAATAGCAATATCATAAATCAGTGGAATCAGCTGTGGCTGGCCAAGTTTAATAGTGTCCGGCAAAGGATATATTTTTTCTGGGGTGAAATTCAATTGCCAAAATAGCAATACCGTAAATCTGGTGTCCCAGCAGTGGCTGGCCAAGTTTAATAGTGTCCAGCATAGGATATATTTTGTTCTGGGGTGAAATTCAATTGCCAAAATAGCAATACCGTAAATCTGGTGTCCCAGCAGTTTCTGGCCAAGTTTAATAGTGTCCAGCATAGGATATATTTTGTTCTGGGGTGAAATTCAATTGCCAAAATAGCAATACCATAAATCATTGGTTTCAGCTGTGGCTGGCCAAGTTTAATAGAGTCCATCATAGGATATATTATTTTAGTGTACGGCAAAGGATAGATTTTGTTCTGGGGTAAAAATGTAATTCCCAAAATAGCAATACCCTGAATCTGGTGTTCCAGCTGTTGCAGGCCTAGTTTAGATCTGTCCGTAAAAGGGTATCTTTTTTTCTGGGGTGAAATTCAATTGCCAAGATAGCAATACCATAAATCAGTGGTTTTAGCTGTGGCTGGCCAAGTTTAACTTCTTGCCGACCGCCTCACGCAGGATTGTGTCCTGCGGGCGGTCGGTCTGTTCCTCCTTGACGTGCCCGCGCGTCATCTCGCGAGAGGAGAGATTTCCTGTGAACGCGCGCGCGCGTGCGCACGTTCACAGGATCACGTCGGGGACAAGGTAAACTACAGCCTGCCAGTGCTGATCGTGCGCTGGCAGGCTGTAGAAGTTAAAAAAATGGCATATCAGACGCTGTTTTGTTAACAGCGTCTGATATGCTTGCTGATCGTTCCTTTGGTGGTCCCTTTTGCTTGGGACCACCAAAGAAACTTTTATAAGTGCACCAAATCACCACACAGACCCCCCTCGCAGAAACTCCTAATGCTGGCCATACGTGTAATGATTGCGGAGACCCTCAAATGCCAGGGCAGTACAAATACCCCACATGTGATCCCATTTGAGAAAGAAGACACCCCAAGATATTCCGTGAGGGGAATGGTGAGTTCATGTAAAATATTATTTTTTGTCACAAGTTAGTGGAATATGAGACTGTAAAAAAAAAAAAAAAAAAAAAAATCAATTTCCGCTAACTTGTGCCAAATTTTTATTTTTCTGTGAACTCGCCATACCCCTCACGGATTACCTTGGGGTGTCTTCTTTCCACAATGGGGTCACTTGTGGGGTATTTATACTGCCCTGGCATTTTAGGGGTCCTAAAGTGTGAGAATCCAAATGCGTAAAAATGGCCTGTGAAATCCTAAAGGTACTCATTGGAATTTGGGCCCCTTTGCGCATCTTGGCTGCAAAAAGTGTCACTCATGTGGTATCGCCGAACTCAGGAGAAGTAGGGCAATGTGTTTTGGGGTGTATTTTTACATATACCCATACTGTGTGTGAGAAATATCACTGTAAACGACAACTTTTTAAATTTTTCTATTCAAAGTTGTCAATTTACAGAGATATTTCTCACACAAAGTATGGGTATATGTAAAAATACACCCCAAAACACATTGCCCTACTTCTCCTGAGTACGGCGATACCACATGAGTGACACTTTTGCAGCCCGAGTCGCAAGGGGCCCAAATTCCAACGAGTACCTTTAGGTTTTATATGGCTGCTCACAATTTAGCCCCACCCAAAATGCCAGAACAGTACAAACACCCGACAAATGACCCCATTTTGGAAAGAAGACACCCCAAGGTATTCGCTGAGGGGCATAGTGAGTCCATGAAAAATTTAACTTTTTGTCAAAAGTTAGCAGAAAGGTAGACTTTATGAGAAAAAACAATAAAAAATCAATTTCCGCTAACTTGTGCCAAAAAAAAAAATCTTCTATGAACTCGCCATGCCCCTCACAGAATACCTTGGGGTGTCTTCTTTCCAAAATGGGGTCTCCAAATTGCCCTTGTGGCCAGAGTTAGCATTTTATGCCTTGGAGGTGCTGGCCTGCCCGGCGGCTAGCGTTTTATCTTAACGTGTATTCAGAACGGCAGGGGGCGTCATTACTGACAAACGCAGCCGCCTGTCCACAGCCAACGTGGACAAG
Organism: Bufotes viridis; assembly: GCA_033119425.1. Taxonomy (NCBI): domain Eukaryota; kingdom Metazoa; phylum Chordata; class Amphibia; order Anura; family Bufonidae; genus Bufotes; species Bufotes viridis. Next base: position 537,789,496 of record CM065590.1, on the reverse strand, counting down.
CTGACGTTCATAAAAATGAACCAGGCATGGATCCCACAGGACCTGTCCCTCCCTTGTGCAAAATAGACATTTATAACTGCCTCCCCCTCAGCCATGTATTCTTGTACTCCAGGGCACTTCTTTATTGAATCCTCATTATTTTAACTTTACCATCTTACTGTGCAAACCAAAGTTGAATGAACCTCTCCTCAATCTGGGCGCCGGGGCCTAAATAACTGAAAGTGGCCTGTTACAATGGTGGGTGACATGAAGCCTGAAACTCTGCCATGCGACTTCTCTACTCTGTCTGGGTGCCGTGGGCTAAATATCTGGAAGTGGAATTCTCCAGTGGTGGGTGATGTGATGCCTTATTCCTTGCTGTGGGACCTCTCTCCTCTGTCTGGGTGCTGGGGCCTAAATAACTGAAAGTGGCCTTCTCCAGTGGTGGGTGATATGACGCCTTATTCCTTGCTGTGGGACCTCTCTCCTCTGTCTGGGTGCTGGGGCTTAAAGAACTGAAAGTGGCCTTCTCCAGTGGTGGATAATATAATGCCTTATTCCTTGCTGTGGGACCTCTCTCCTCTGTCTGGGTGCTGGGGCCTAAATAACTGAAAGTGGCCTTCTCTAGTGGTTGGTGATATGCTGCCTTATTCCTGGCTGTGGGACCTCTCTCCTCTGTCTGGGTGCTGGGGCCTAAATAATTGAAAGTGGCCTTCTCCAGTGGTGGGTGATATGCCGCCTGATTCTCTGTTGTGGGACCTCTCTCCTCTGTCTGAATGCTGGGGCCTAAATAACTGAAAGTGGCCTTCTCCAGTGGTGGGTGATATCACGCCTTATTCCTTGCTGTGGAACCTCTCTCCTCTGTCTGGGTGTTGGGGCCGAAATAACAGAAAGTGACCTTCTCCAGTGGTGGGTGATATGACGCCTTATTCCTTGCTGTGGGACCTCTCTCCTCTGTCTGTGTGCTGGGGCCAAAATAACTGAAAGTGGCCTTCTCCAGTGGTGGGTGATATGACGCCTTATTCCTTGCTGTGGGACCTCTCTCCTCTGTCTGGGTGCTGGGGCTTAAAGAACTGAAAGTGGCCTTCTCCAGTGGTGGATAATATAATGCCTTATTCCTTGCTGTGGGACCTCTCTCCTCTGTCTGGGTGCTGGGGCCTAAATAACTGAAAGTGGCCTTCTCTAGTGGTTGGTGATATGCTGCCTTATTCCTGGCTGTGGGACCTCTCTCCTCTGTCTGGGTGCTGGGGCCTAAATAATTGAAAGTGGCCTTCTCCAGTGGTGGGTGATCTGCCGCCTGATTCTCTGTTGTGGGACCTCTCTCCTCTGTCTGAATGCTGGGGCCTAAATAACTGAAAGTGGCCTTCTCCAGTGGTGGGTGATATCACGCCTTATTCCTTGCTGTGGAACCTCTCTCCTCTGTCTGGGTGTTGGGGCCGAAATAACAGAAAGTGACCTTCTCCATTGGTGGGTGACTTGAAGTCTGATTCTCTGCTATGGGACCTCTCTCCAATTGATATTGGTTAATTTTATATTTATTTTATTTTAATTCATTTCCCTATCCAGATTTGTTTGCAGTTTATTTACCTACATTTTGCTGCCTTTTGCTGCCAATGGGGTTCGGGTTCGGGATGAAGTTCGGGTCCGGTTCGTATCCCGAACCCGAACATTTTCGGGAAGTTCGGCCGAACTTCTTCAGCCCGAACATCTAGGTGTTCGCTCAACTCTAATCAGAGCCTGAAGCGACGCATAAACGTTCTATACCTGAGCACAACCTTCATGAAATGGCATCTAAATGTGCAAAGAGCGAGCTGCAGTGGAGTAAACACCTCCAAAACCAAGAAAGGTCTCAGGCTCCTCCTGCTCCCTCTTCTGCTGCAGTCTCGGCCTCTTCCTCCACCTCTAGAGTGACAGTGGCACTGACCACACTGCAAACAGAGGATGTGTCAGCAACGCCACAATGTCTGTCACCTTCAACAAGCAGCACCACAATGTCCCATGGCAGTGTTCAGCTGTCCATCTTCCAAATACTGGAGAAAAAGAGAAAGTACCCCCCTACCCACCTGCGATCCCTGGCCCTGAATGCCAGCATTTCAAAATTCCTGGCCTTTGAAATGCTGTCATTCTGTCTGTGTGAAATGGAGACTTGTATAAACCTTATGGCCTTGGCTGTCCCACAGTATGTCGTTCCCATCCGCCACTACTTTTCCAGGCAAGCCATCCCTTACCTGCTCAAACAAGTGGGGGACAAAATCAGGTGTGCACTGCGCAATGTCATCTGTGGCAAAGTCCACATAAAAACCGATACGTTAACCAGTAAGCACGGGTAGGGACGTTATATCTCCCTTACAGCACACTAGGTAAATGCAGTGGCGGCTGGGCCTGAAGCGGATAGCTGTTTGGCGCATATCCTTCTGCCACCGAGCATTGTAGAGCATTTCTCTTTGCCTCTTGTTGCCTCCTCCTCCTACTCCTCTTCCTCCTCTAAAACCTCCTCCTCCACTCAGCATAATACCTTCACCACCAACTTCAGCACAGCCAGGGGAAAACGACAGCAGGCAATTTTGAAACTTATCTGTTTGGGGGACAAACCTCACACTGCGCAGGAGCTGTGGACAGGCATGGAACTAACAGACCGATAAGTGGTTGGTGCCACTGAGCCTCAAGCCAGACCTAGTAGTGTGCGATAATGGGCGAAATCTCAGAGCAGTTCTGGGCCTAGCCGGAATTGATGCACACACCTTGCCTAGCGCATGTGCTGAATTTGGTGGTGTAGAAATTCCTGAAAAACTACCCCGATATGTCAGAGCTGCTGCAGAAAGTGCAGGCCATTCTCAGCATTACTATCCCACTTCTATGTCTCCTTGAAAAACGCTTCAGGCGATGATGGAAGAGGATGTGGCACAGGAGGAAGAGGGATGATTTCAACGGTTATCAGGCTAGTCATTCACAATGGCCCACAGTGTGTTCCTGCACCAACATAGGCCAGGTACACAATTGTCCAGCCAGGGCACAGTTCTGGAGGATGAGGAGGAGGAACTGTGTTCACAGAAGGGTGGCCCCCAAAGCAGCTCATGGGCATCACTTGTGCATTGCTGGGGGGATACAAAGGACACAGACGATACACCTCCCACAGAGTATAGCTTGTCCTTGCCTCTGGGTAGCCTGGCACACATGAGCGACTACATGCTGCAGTGCCTGCGCAATGACCGCCGAGTTGCCCAAATTTTAACTTGTGCTGATTACTGGGTGGCCACCCTGCTGGATCCCCGTTACAAGGACAACGTGCCGTCCGTAATTCCCTCACTGGAGCGTGATCAGAAGATGCGTGACTACTAGCGCATGCTGGTAGACGCGCTGCTGATGGCATTTCCACCTTACAGCGGGGGCTCAGTGGAAGCACAAGGAAAAGGCAGAGGAGGAGGAAGAGGTCGCCATTGCAGCCGGGGCACCGCCGGCACCTCAGAAGGCAGGGTTAGCATGGCCAAAATGTGAAAAAGCTTTGTCACCACACCACAACAACCAGCACCACCAGCTGATATGCAACTTCTTAGCAGGAGGCAGCATTTCAGCAACATGGTGGAACAGTATGTGTGCACCATTCAACTTCTGGGTCTCCAAATTGGCCACATGGCCTGAGCTTGCCCTTTAAGCCTTGGAGGTGCTGGCCTGCTCTGCAGCCAGTGCATTGTCTGAACATGTATTTAGCACTACAGGTTGCGTTATCACAGACAAGTGCAGCCGCCTGTCCACAGCCAATGTGGACAAGCTCATGTTCATTAAAATGAACCAGGCACGGATCCCACAGGACTTGTACGTACCTTGTGCAGAATAGAAATGTTTACCGGCCTCACACAGCCATTGTTAGGCCTCTTGCACACAGGCGTCATGTTTGACGCCCGGATAAGAGGCGGGTGCGTTGTGGGAATCGCCACGATTTTTCCGCGCGTGTGCTAACGTTTGTAGTGCATTTTGCACGCGCGTGAAAAAATCTGCATGTTTGGTACCCAGACCCGAAGTCAGACTTCATCACTGAAGTCTGGTTTCGGGATGAGTATTCTGTATATGTAATTATTTTCCTTTATAACATAGTTAATTACAGAATGCAATGTTCCCCGGGCTATAGAGGGTTAAAAATAATAAAGAGTTAACTTACCTTCTCCCATTGTACGCGCAGAGCCCCCGAACGTCTTCTCTCTTGATGATTGCTTGCTTCAGGACCTGTGGTGACATCACAGGGTCACATGGTCCAATCATAGAAGCATTTGAGTGGACCATGTGACCCATGTGATCCTGTGACGTCACCAAAGGTCCTTCATCCAACAGAAAAATAATTCCAATTACATTGTCTTCACATGGTATACAATGGGCACAAAATAACCCAGAACCAGTACTAGCTGGACATAAAATCTTTTCCATAAAACTACACTGAAAAAAAAATATAAACGCAACACTTTCAGCTTTGCTCCCATTTTGCATGAGCTGAACTCAAAGATCTGAAACATTTTCTACATATATAATTATGAAAATAGTGATCTGGAAATGGCTAGTTAAAACTTAGCTTTTAATATAACAATACTAAGAGATAGTCCCATTGATAATAAAGATAACACAATTAGTCCTCGGATCCCAATAATGTATGGGATACTCGTATCAGCTAGCGGGGATAATAATTCCCTAATTAGTCTGGTACATAAGACAGCCAGTTACCAATTTTTTCATATCAATTACTGAATGAAAAAGGCAACTGTAGACATTAACATAGACAAAAACACCCTCAAAACTCTTCAAGTGAAAAAAAGGAGGGATGGTAGAAAAACTTACAGTATTCCTGTAAATAGGCATCAATAGAAGAAAAACACACCAGAAATAAACACAGTATGATACGTGCTATTCCACCCAATAATGATGGAGGGTGTAAGGGTGCTTGGCGGCACCATAACCAAAGGTCCTACCGCAATGTTGACTGGAGGATTATGGAAATGTGCCAGCTCGTATATCTTCTTTGCAATAAGCCCTGGGGGGGTCCCGGTGCTTGTAGTGGTTCGGCTTACTGTAGGGCGATGAAGGTATGGATAAGGAGGGGGGATGGTAACAAAATCCCTAATTGCCCTACAATCCAACAATCACCCTAAAGGAGCTATCCACGGAGTATCACACTAGCTGGGCCCCTGTCCGGAACCTATCCCTGGGTCTAGCCCTAGAGACCTGCCCACGGAGTGTCCCACTAGCTGGGCCCCCGTCCGGAACCTCTCCCTGGGGCTATCGTTCCCTATATTACCCTTAGTCCCGACATGCACGTTTCTGAGGAAACCTTCCTCTCTTCAGGGGAACTGCTGTTATGGGCAAATAAAGTTAAAAAATGGTGGCTGTCGATCAGATAATACCGACATACACCGGACAATTGCTGGATTGATGGTTGCTAAATAGTCAAAATCGCACAGATAGGTGCAGAAAGGCTATAGCGGAACGCTCAGGTATAGATGTTACCTGGTTATACTAACTGAGCCCGCCAATATTTAAAGCCCAGTGAGTACTTCGGGGAGGGCGTGGCCGTTGTACCGGCTTCCTCCCCTGCAACATGATGCCAGGCGCATGTAGAGCTCGGAGACAAAATGGCGACCGCGACGTGCGTTCCAAAAGTAGTTGGCGTGCGTTCCACGTCCCGGATGAGTGCGGTTCAGCCATTGATTGAGTTGGCCTGCGCTCAAGAACCTAATGCGCAGACTCCGTCAATGGTATGTTAAAACTCAAGCCGGTTAGGGAGTCCCGATGACTTACGGGATAAATGTCTAAGGCGCAGATTGATAGACGCTGCGCTGTTAACTCCTCCCTGCCAGCTGACAGGGACTGACATATCTGATAGCGATCGTGAACAGCCTAATAAACCTCAAAGGAATAGATCCAGAAACAACCAGAGATGAGGCAGAGGTCGAGGCAATAGGGGCAGAAGTTATCAAAGCGGCCCTACTGATTTTTTAGATCAGGTAGCCCCATAACCCCTAAGAAATCGCTTCAACCAACAGGGAGCAGGGGCCCAGAAGTGATTAATCTTTCTAAACGCCAACTCACTCCCCTCGAAATGGCAGTCCTGATCAAGGGACTTACCTTTGTCCCGACACAGCGTTTTGATGCTTTTGGATGGGTGAAGGACATGCATCTTTTTGTCCGCAAACTCAGATGGCGTAAACATTTTGCAAATGTAGAAAAGCGCCAATGTCGGTACCTTGGTATTCCTTCTGATCTCCTTATGGACGTTAGAACACTTTTCGACTTGGCAGATGAACCCGGCCCAAGCCGTGGTGAAGGCCCCTTCACCTCATTGAAGAATAAGAGCCAAAGAATGCCCCCCTTAGGGGACGTATCATGTATTGATGTATTTTTGGAGCTAGTGTGTAGGGACTTAAACAAAATCAAAACTACAAAATCCACTCAAAACTATTCGAGGGAGGAATGGTGGGCGTTAAAATCATTAAAGAATGATCCAACCATCACTATTAAACCTTCAGATAAAGGGGGTAATACAGTAGTAATGGATAGTAACAACTATGTTGACATGTGTATGCAGTTGCTATCTGACAAGAGTAACTATGCCACACTTACACACAACCCTACTGAACCATATAGACGGGAGCTAAAAGAGATTTTGGATGAGGCACTGGTGAACAAGATCATCTCAGAGGATGAATATCAATTCCTCCTTCCCGTGCATCCAACTGTAGCAACTTTCTACAGCCTCCCCAAGATACATAAGGGGACTACCCCAATGAAAGGACGCCCCATTGTATCGGGCGTGGGTAGCCTCTGTCAGAATATAGGGATCTATATTGACTGTATCTTAATGCCATTCGTGGTCTCACTGCCGTCATATGTTCGTGACACCATGGACCTTCTCAAACGCATTGAAGGAATATGTATTGATGACAACTCCATCTTAGGGAGTATAGACGTTGAGGCGTTATACTCCTCGATCCCGCATGAAGCGGGTTTTAAAGCCGTTGAATACTACCTCAATATGAGAGGCATTCAGTTCAAGGCACACAATTCCTTTATTCTTAAACTCCTGTCATTTCTCCTCACACATAACTTCTTCTTGTTCAATGCCAAGATCTACCACCAGCTCAGGGGCACGGCAATGGGATGTTCCTGTGCGCCGGCCTATGCTAACTTGCTCCTGGGCTGGTGGGAAGCCACTGAAGTATTTAATGATGGGGCCTCGTCATGCACCGGGCCCATTCTCTTGTGGGCCCGGTACATAGACGACATTTTTGTCATTTGGAATGACACCGAGGAGTCTTTCCAAAATTTTGCAAAGGACCTGAATTTTAACAGTGTGGGACTACGGTTTACAACTGAATCTAACTGTAACTCATTACCCTTCCTAGACATTAAAATCACAAGAGGAAGTTCAAATGAGTTGGTTACAAACATTTACCGTAAACCCACCACTACAAACTCCGTACTACATTGGAGCAGTGGCCACCCCTTTACTGTAAAAAGGGGTATTCCTAAAAGCCAATACCTGCGTCTAAGACGCAACTGCTCCAATAAATCGGAGTTTGTCAATCAGGCCAAAATTCTTCGCGAGAGATTCCACGCTAGAGGGTATCCTGATAGTTTCCTTAGACCGGCATATCAGGCGGCCCTCCTGAGGGAACGTTCTGAACTTCTTGTACCCAAAAGGAAACCAGAAACTATAGATAACAAAATACGCCTGATTGCAACATACGATGAGGCGACAGGACGGGTGAAGGAAATACTTAGGACACATTGGCCCATTCTCCTAATGGACCCTGATATCAAGGACACAATCTTCGGTTACCCACAAGTAACCTTTCGAAAAGGCAGTAGTCTCAGAGATGTTTTGGTCCACAGCCACTACACCTCAGCCCCCAGGAAAGGTACATGGCTGGACTACAAAGTTCAGGGCTGTTATAGATGCAGTGGATGTGTAGCCTGTAAGATTCTACAGAGTGGCAAAACATTCAGTAGTACTAATCTACAAAGGTCTTTCCATATTAAAGACTTTATCAATTGTCGCACATTGGGTGTGATTTACAAAATCACATGCATATGCGGAATTGAGTACATAGGCAAGACCAAAAGAGAGTTACGGAGACGACTTGGCGAACATTTGGGGGACATAAACAACAAGAGAGAAACCCCAGTTGCACGACATGTTAACGAGTCCCATGGCGGAGATAGTAACTGCATCAGGGCCATGGGCATAGAGAAGGTCAATCCACCAGTGCGAGGTGGAAACTGGGACCGTCTACTCTTACAAAGGGAGGCACGGTGGACCTACACACTGGACACCGTCTCTCCCAAGGGCCTTAATGAACAGCTGAATTTTGGATGTTTTCTTTAATGCTACCTTCCCATATCAGTCCTGTTTACGTACATTTGTATTATATTTTTGCTACCCTTGTGTTCTCTTTCCTTTTTAATAAAAACCCCAGTGGGATTTACCTGTCCTAACCTAGCCTGCCGGGGGCGGTGTCCTCTACCCAGGCCAGTGAACTATATCCTCCATCACTCCGCAAAAAATACCACTCCCCTTTTAAAATTCTCACCCATATCAGGGTTGAGCCTAGTGTGTTGGAGGTGTGGACCTTTGCTCCAGTGGTCCACCCGTCTAACACATGGTGTGTTTTTTGGCCATCACTCTCACACACCTCTCTATCCAGTGGGTCACTATTATCACATTGACTCACCACTTATTGATATTGGCCGGACTAAAAAAATCTATGCGTATAATGGATGTACATATGATATTTACTGTTAAATAGAAGACCTTGCGCCATAAATAGTGACTAAACCCTGATGCACTAAAATATAGAGGTCTTCAATATATGTAGATCGCTCTGATATGGCAGGGATCACTCCCTGTCAGCTGGCAGGGAGGAGTTAACAGCGCAGCGTCTATCAATCTGCGCCTTAGACATTTATCCCGTAAGTCATCGACACTCCCTAACCGGCTTGAGTTTTAACATACCATTGACAGAGTCTGCGCATTAGGTTCTTGAGCGCAGGCCAACTCAATCAATGGCTGAACCGCACTCATCCGGGACGTGGAACGCACGCCAACTACTTTTGGAACGCACGTCGCGGTCGCCATTTTGTCTCCGAGCTCTACATGCGCCTGGCATCATGTTGCAGGGGAGGAAGCCGGTACAACGGCCACGCCCTCCCCGATGTACTCACTGGGCTTTAAATATTGGCGAGCTCAGTTAGTATAACCAGGTAACATCTATACCTGAGCGTTCCGCTATAGCCTTTCTGCACCTATCTGTGCGATTTTGACTATTTAGCAACCATCAATCCAGCAATTGTCCGGTGTATGTCGGTATTATCTGATCGACAGCCACCATTTTTTAACTTTATTTGCCCATAACAGCAGTTCCCCTGAAGAGAGGAAGGTTTCCTCAGAAACGTGCATGTCGGGACTTAGGGTAATATAGGGAACGATAGCCCCAGGGAGAGGTTCCGGACGGGGGCCCAGCTAGTGGGACACTCCGTGGGCAGGTCTCTAGGGCTGGACCCAGGGATAGGTTCCGGACGGGGGCCCAGCTAGTGGGATACTCCGTGGATAGCTCCTTTAGGGTGATTGGTGGATTGTAGGGCAATTAGGGATTTTGTTACCATCCCCCCTCCTTATCCATACCTTCATCGCCCTACAGTAAGCCGAACCACTACAAGCACCGGGACCCCCCCAGGGCTTATTGCAAAGAAGATATACGAGCTGGCACATTTCCATAATCCTCCTGTCAACATTGCGGTAGGACCTTTGGTTATGGTGCCGCCGAGCACCCTTACACCCTCCATCATTATTGGGTGGAATAGCACGTATCATATTGTGTTTATTTCTGGTGTGTTTTTCTTCTATTGATGCCTATTTACAGGAATACTGTGCACCAAGTTTTTCTACCATCCCTCCTTTTTTTCACTTGAAGAGTTTTGAGGGTGTTTTTGTCTATGTTAATGTCTACAGTTGCCTTTTTCTTTCAGTAATTGATATGAAAAAATCGGTAACTGGCCGTCCTATGTACCAGACTAATTAGGGAATTATTATCCCCGCTAGCTGATACGAGTATCCCATACATTATTGGGATCCGAGGACTAATTGTGTTATCTTTATTATCAATGGGACTATCTCTTAGTATTGTTATATTAAAAGCTAAGTTTTAACTAGCCATTTCCAGATCACTATTTTCATAATTATGTTGTATAGTGCGTGATCACAAAAGACCCATTACTCTCAAATTTTGTTCACAAATCTGTCTAAACCTGTGTTAGTGAGCAATTCTCCTTTGCCGAGATAATCTATCCCATCTCAGAGGTGTGGCATATCAAGGTGCTGATTAGACAGCATGAATATTGCACAGGTGTGCCTTAGGCTGCCCACAATAAAACATTTGAGGAAGCATGCAATTGGCTTTCTGACTGCAGGAATGTCTACCAGAGCTGTTGCTCGTGCAATGAATGTTCATTTCTCTACCATAAGTCGTCTCCAAAGACGGTTCAGAGATTTTGGCAGTACATCCAACCGGCCTCACAACCGCAGACCACATGTAACCACACCAGCCCAGGACCTCCACATCTAACATCCTGTTTGCCATCTGACCTGAACAGTGAAAACCGAGACTCATCTGTGAACAAACCGTCTCTTCAACATGCAAGACGCCATTGAATGAGAGCATTTGCCCACTCAAGTCGGTTACCACAACGAGCTGCATTATGGTCCAGACCCCGATGAGGATGACGAGCATGCAGGTGAGCTTCCCTGAGACAGTTTCTGACAGTCTGTGCATAAATTATTTGGTTATAAAAACCAATAGTTGCTGCAGCTGTCCTGTTGGTTGGTTTCAGACGATCATGGAGGTGAACATGCTGGATGTGGAGGTCCTGGGCTGGTGTGGTTACAATTATGTAATAATCTTATACATGTGCAAGTTCAGAGGCTCTGCTGCTGATACCAGATCAGTGACTGTGCATGCATCACACTACTCTACATGGTGCATGAACATTCCCTGCTCCAGATGCAGAAGCAAAGGTTCTGCGCTTGATCTGCTACTTTGTGTAGCTGCGCAGGCCTAACATTGTCAGGGCTAGGTGAGATGCCATGTCAATTAAGTGGCTCTTTGCAGGTGACAGACTTGATATTATGCACAAATCAATTCATATGAATTGAATCTAATTCTCTCATCTCTAGTTAGGACTATTAGGGTTGTTGGTACCTAGTCTGGACAATCCCTTTAGATATATCTGAGAATAGAGATCCTGTTTGCTCGCGTTTTGTGTAAGGTGGTTATCCAAGTGTAAACTCTTGTAGCAGTCTAAGTTATCATGTAGTAGTTGATAAGGGTATATATTCTGTAACTAACCAACAGTGGTCAATGATGGAAAGAACTCAAAACAGGACTCAGGGAAGCAGGGTCAGAAAACGAAAAGATCAGCAGTAAACATTTGAAGACAGTGCAAAGGACCAAATGGAGAATAGGGTGAGAGAAAAATCAAATTTGAGTCCAAAGATCACTAGATTGTTGGTTAGACAAGTAGGTACATTAGCAATGCTGGCTGGATCCACTGTTTTAATATAAATAACTGTTGCTGGATTTTAATTGACCAAATGGGCATTGCATAATCCTTTATGAATATAACACCTAAAGAGACTGTGGACCAAAGAATGTCTTGGCAAGGTAAACGTATTATACTAAGGGCTCGTTCACATCTGCATTGTAGGCTCCTTCCAGGGCCTCTATCACAGACTTCATCAAAAAGATCTGGCAAAAAAGTATTTTGAATAAAAAAAACAGGTTCCCGAATGAAAACTGAATGCACTCAATTGCAATCAATGGAGTCTGTTCAGCTCCTTTTGTGTCCCTTATGTGCCAAATCCAAGACTTCTGTTATTTTCATTGTTCTGCTCCTATATGTGAGAAGAACAATGTAAATTGCTAGCTGTGATGTGAACTCACCCTAACACATCAAATTTAAAATGTAAATACTCATTTTTACAAGGTACTCTTTTTTATCAATGGATACCATAGCTACATCTGTAAATTCTTTGCACAGATGTGGGAAGAACATAAATGTTAATTATAAGCAAACTAGGAAACTGTCCAGAGTATACAAGCAATAGTCTCAAAGGGGATCTAAGATTCTGTTCTGCTGTGCCATCTGGTATACTCACACATCTAAGAAAATCTGGGATGGCTTGTAGACAGCTTCTTTTTCCTCAAGACTAATAATCATGTCTGAGTTAATGGACTATTTAATTAAAGCATCCTTCAAACTCTTTTTGCTCAATACCCCAAAAGCAAGAGACTTGCACAGTAATTAATATTTACAAGATGTAATAGATTGGTAGCTTAGGAATGTCATGGATGGTGCAACATTCAATGCCCAGAGGATAGTGGTTTACAAGGCATTGTGTGGATTCAAAGATCAACTCAAGGAGAACAAACAGACTTAATATATTATACATGAACTTAACCCTGATCATGACATTGTTTTATGGGCCATAAATTAGACACACACTCATAATTGTTTTCAACTGATATATTATTTATTTAAAGAATACAGACAAAAATTAATTCCAATTCAAAAATAATTGAGTCGTGGACTCGTGGCTAATTACTTACATACAATGCATCACTGACACAGTCTCCATAAATACATTTGCTTTTTCAGTACTTTCAAAAAATAACTGCAAGGCCTCCTGTAGATGTCTTTATGGTGGAACACACTTTCCCTATGACCCTTACTACAGAAATGTAGGCATCTCTGCATTCCACCTTATGGTCCTTTGCATTGCATTGTACTAGGAATTATTCTTTGCTCTATCTGATGGAGCACTCCATCTTTTATTTTGTCAATCAGACTCATTCTTACATAGGACACGTCACCACAAAATGCAGCGCAATCTACACGTAACAGGTTATAGAGCAGAAGTAGCTGAGCAGATTGATAAGTATCTTTCTGCGAAAAGACTCAGTATGACTTGTAATTTATACATTTAAATCTCAGCTTTTTCTGAAGGCTCCAAGACCTTTCATAGTGAAGTTCCTATCAAGCACTGGCTGTGTACTGAATCTCCCATAGGTTGAAACATTAAATCATGCTAAAGTCCCCTAGGTGGACTAAATAAAAGTGTTTTTATATGGAAATTCAAATCACCTTTTTCCCATTTTAAAAAGAAAAATAATTAACATTGCCACATTCCAAAATGTCGTAATATTAAAATATAAATGTATTTATCCTTTACAGTGAACACTGTAAAGAAAAAAAATATATATCAAAATTGCTTAATTGAATCTTTTGGTCTTTTCAACACCCCAAAAAATTTAATGAAAAGTAATATAGTTTAGAAAGCTGAAACAAGACATATGTTGATCTAGAATTCCTTCCCCAAACAGGCAATCATAATAACTTCCCGAATCAACGACCCTTCTCCAGAATTCTAGTAACTGTAACCTATGATATTATTACACTCCAGAAATACATTCAGGCCCCTCTTAAACTATTTTACAGTTCCATAGTCTCACTGCTCTTACAGTGAATAATCCTCTTCCATGTTTGTGCAGGAAACTTCTTTCCTCTAAAGCAGGGATCAGCAACCTTCGGCACTCCAGATGTTGTGAAACTACAATTCCCAGCATGCTCCATTTATTTCTGCGAGAGTTCTGAGAAGAGCAGAGGAAGTATACATGCTGGGAGTTGTAGTTTCACAACATCTGGAGTGCCGGAGGTTGCCTACCCCTGCTCTAAATGATGTCCCCTCATCATGGTCACAGTCCCAGGAAGTGATAAAAAAGTATATATATTGTGGGGGGGTTGCTCTGGTAGACAGCGGTGCGGGTGCAGTATAGAGGCAAAGAGAGTCCAGGTAGTGCAGCAAACAGTGTTTTATTTCACACTTGCACAAATAAAACTCAAAACAGTCACTTAGTGTTACTTCACACACAGCAAAAACTTGAGGCAAAACAAAAGTCCAAGACTGAATCAAATTCACCTGTGTGGTTTAGGTGCGTGTTCACACCTGGCTGTCAGCCCAGCCGCAGGAAAGTCCAACCTCAGGCTTCCAGGCAGACTGCACGCCTCTTTGCAAGCTCTTGCTTCCAGCCCTGAGAGCTCCATGGAACACCAGCAGTTTCCAGGTTAAATCACCTCAAATCCTAGGTGTCAGTTCACACCTGGCTGAATGCTCGGCAACACAAAAAGTCCACTGACCGTCTTTAAATGGCCTGCTCTCCTGACACACAGGTCTCAGCTTTTCAGCCCAGCACAGGGCTCAGATCCCAAACACAGAGAGAGACCCTTGCATAAAACCCAGCTGTTTTTTAAAGGCAGCTCAGTATTAACCCAAAAACCCGGACCGGCACCTAAAATCCGGTCCAGTATTTGCCCTCACCTGGCTGCAATCAACCCAGCAGCACAGGCTGAGAGGAAAATACCTGTTTTTTACCACCAAACCTCTCACTGTGTCACAATATATATATCAAAATAGTATCAATGAAAAATACAGATCACCCCATATAAAATGAGCCCTAACACAGCATCATAAACATAACTCAGTTTTATCACATAGTAATCGCCATAAAAACGAAATCCACAAAACGACGGCCGAATTGCAGTTTTTTTCAGTTGTACCCCATTTGTCATTGTATTCCCCTTTCCCACTACATCATATGCAATATACATTAAAATATACAACAAAAAACAAGCCATCATACAGCTACTGTACATGGACGGAAAACTAAAAAAAGTTATGGTTCTGGAAAGGCAAGAACTAAAAAGGATAGGGCCATCATTTCAAAAAAGGTACACAACCTCTTTAAGTACTATTTCCCGTAAGGTTTGGATTCATTGCAGTAGTTTGTTTTAATGCACAGTTTAAACTTTTATCATAAAGTAATTATCAGCTCCAACTGTGTCTAACCTTGTTTTAAACCCACGAGAATGCTCCTACCCTCATACTTATAGAAGTGGAACTATGTCAATTAAGAATCTGCTGCTCTGCACATCTGTTCTAGTGCTAGGGATCAAGAATCAACAGTATTAGGAAACACAATAGAATTATTCATGTTAATCCAGGAGATATTAATGTCAGCACTAATTACATTTGCAGAAAACAACTGGTTGTCAACTTCTCCCAGAACATCACTATGTAATTAATAATAATACTTTTAATAATAATAATGTTATATAAAATAAAGGTTTAAAAAAAAAAAAAAAACCTTATAATATTTAAGACTGGTATGACTAGTATTTTACATAGTATTTTTTCGTTTTCTGTAACAAAATTTGCAGATCATGCTTTTCTGAATATCACAATTGGTTAGGGAAGGGAGTTTTTTTTTTAATCGTAATAATGTATTAAATCTGGCTATATTTTAGTTTACTTAAATTAGTTTTGTAGAACTTTTATATTGATGGCCTATCCTTAGGATAGATCTTCAATATCAGATTAGTGGGAGTCTGACCTCCAACACTCCCATTGATCTCAGCTGTTCTACAGTAGCTCTATGACTGGAAATTGGCAATGGAAACATACAGTTCTGTAGTGAGTGAAGCTGGTTTCAGCAGTTATAACACTTTTTCTGTGAAGTGAATGGGAGCAGAGATGCAGTAACCATATCTAATACTTCTGATGATGATGATGCTCTAAGATTGTTTTTATATACAGTATGTTGGAGAAGGAAAGAGAAGTTTAGTTACATTAAGTTTTGGTGTCAAAACCCTTCATGCTTTGCTTGTAACTAGCACCACTCAATAATATACAAACTCAGTTTTGTGTCCTTTTTTACTTCTTACTATTGCTTACGTCCACAGAGATCCAAATAATATAATTTTATACCCTGAAGATCTTATAAAGGAACATAGACAAATATGCAGAATAAGGGTGCCCATAAGGGACATTTCTAACTTTGCAGAGATATATAGTTTCTGCCTTTGGCTGACCACCAGACTCCTTTGTCCCATGCTAAAGGCTACAACCTGGTTGCTGGGTCTTTTTCTATTTGTGTGTGTGTGTCTGTGGTGTCTATTTGTGTGTATTCAAGTATATTACTTGAACCTATACTACAGTACTGCAAGGGTTATTTCCATTTTTACTCTGTGTTCAGCTGTTTGATAAAGGAGCTCATCATCCCTTCCATATATGGTCTGTTTTTTCCCCCCTTTGACAGAGCAATCCTTTAGATTTATTTTGTTTCACTTTCTTGCTAGTCCCTGCAAAAGAGATATGATAATTTTGTCTGCCTGTGTACTGACTTTTGCCTGTTAAGACCAAGCACACCATTGCTTCCTATTGAAAAAACAAAAGTTGGATTCAAAATGGCAAACTTCAAAATGGCCGCCATGGTCACCATCCATCTTGAAAAGTTTCCCCCCTCACATATACTAATGTGCCACAAACAGGAAGTTAATGTCACCAACCATTCCCATTTTATTAAGGTGTATCCATATAAATGGCCCACTCTGTAGTGTAAACCTGGTTTAGTTGCCCATAGCAGCTAATCAGATTACACATTTTATCTTCCAAAGGAGCTGTCCAAAAAGAAAGGTGGAATCTTCTTGGTTGCTATGGGAAACTAAGCCAGTTCTATGTTACACAAGATTGATAAATTACACTAACCATTCATAATTTTCTTGGGTGTTAAAGAAGCTTTGGTGTTCACAAGAAAATGCAATCAAGATATTTAACCTGGAGTCAAAAAAATCGTGGAGGCTCACTGAATGAAATACTGTATATTATCTACTAAATACTGTAAGTAGACTCCTGTGAGCGATCAATGAAATTACATGCACTGTTCTAAATGATTCCCTTCCTTCAATTAAAAAATATGAATATAGTTGTTTATCTAAAGCACTAATATTTCTCTTAGAACGTAAGATACTTACTAGTACTTATCTCAACCTAGGAGCTTCAACATGAAGCTATTATTTGTGATCTAACCAAACATCCAATTTGCTGCACAAAATTAGTAAACAGAAAACAAAAAGTCAAAACAAAAGTTTGAAAGAAAACACAAATAGAATAGTTGTCACTGAAGATCACCATTAAGAAGAAGGTACATTCAATAAACATGAGCTAAGAGCAGAATTCAAAGGAAGACCAAAGTTAAGTTAATTGATGAATTTACATCCTATTCCAGTCAAAATAGAACAAGAGTTGGAATTGTTAATACTAAATAAAGTATTAGGTAATGGCTTTGTGGAATGAAGAAAATAATAGGTAATACAGGTAAATTGGAAGAGAATTTTAGATAACGGTGGCGAACAGAACATGTTTAATACTTACACACTGAATATTAAATCTTCTGCCCCTATAGTGACATACCTTGACTGGAAAACCAATATTTGGGTTTCAATTTAATTTCTTCTTTTTCATGTCTCCAGACTCTAAGTACCTTAGTTGAAGAAGTATTCTGCTTGCAGCATCTTTGTAAAAAAAAAAAAAAAAAAAATAGAAATTACTGTATATTTGAACATTCTTGTAAATCTGTGTTATCTGTATTTGCGTTGATTATTATATGTGTTGTGTTTTATGGCTCTTTCTGCACAATTGCAAAATCAATTTTATTTATTTGCACAATGCAAATAAAACTAATTCAGTCTGATATGAAAAGAACTAGTGACACCTAGATCATTAGGCACATGCCTGCGTTTAATGGCAGACGTTACAACTGTAAGGCCTTTTCATTTACTATTGCTTAAAAGAAAGGAACAACATTTCTGGTGTAAGGTTTTAAAAATTTGATAGTCTAAATTTAAAAATAATAATTTGTTTTATACATACAGTGGTGCTTTGTGAACTCTTCAGAATTTTCTATATTTCTGCATAAATTTGACCTAAAACCACATAAGCTTTTTACACTAATCCTAAAAGTAGATAAGGATAACCAAATCAAACAAATGAGTCAAAAAGGGTCCAAAAACAAAGCCTGGAAATTATAGGCCAGTAAGTTTAACATCTATTGTTGGTAAACTGTTTGAAGGGTTTCTAAGAGATGCTATTTTGGAGTATCTCAATGACAATAAGCAAATAACGCCATATCAGCATGGCTTCATGAGGGATCGGTCATGCCAAACAAATTTAATCAGCTTCTATGAGGAGGTAAGTTCTAGACTTGACAGCAGCGAATCAATGGATGTCGTATATCTGGACTTCTCCAAAGCATTTGACACTGTACCTCATAAAAGGTTAGTGTATAAAATGAGGATGCTCGGACTGGGAGAAAATGTCTGTATGTGGGTAAGTAACTGGCTGAGTGACAGAAAACAGAGGGTGGTTATTAACGGTAGATACTCAGATTGGGTCACTGTCACTAGTACCTCAGGGGTCAGTATTGGGCCCTATTCTTTGATTATATTAATTAATGATCTTGTAGAAGGCCTGCACAGTAAAATATCTATTTTTGCAGATGACACTAAACTGTGTAAAGTAATTAACACTGAAGAGGACAGTTTTCTGCTACAGAGGGATCTGGATAGATTGGAGGCTTGGGCAGAGAAATGGCAGATGAGGTTTAACACTGACAAATGTAAAGTTATGCACATGGGAAGGAATAATGCAAGTCACCCGTACATATTAAATGGTAAAACACTTGGTAACACTGACATGGAAAAGGAACTAGGAATTTTAATAAACAGCAAATTAAGCTGCAAAAACCAGTGTCAGGCAGCTACTGCCAAGGCCAATAAGATAATGGGTTGCATCAAAAAGGGCATAGATGCTCGTGATCATAGTCCTACCACTTTACAAAACACTAGTCAGACCACACATGGAGTACTGTGTACAGTTCTGGGCTCCTGTGAACAAGGCAGACATAGCAGAGCTGGAGACGGTTCAGAGGAGGGCAACTAAAGTAATAGCTGGAATGGGGCAACTACAGTACCCTGAAAGGTTATCAAAATTAGGGTTTTTCAGTCAAAAGACAACTGAGGGGAGATCTAATAACTATGTATAAATATATCAGGGGTCAGTACAGAGATCTGTCCCATCATCTATTTATCCCCAGGACTGTGACTGTGACGAGGGGACATCCTCTGCGTCTGGAGGAAAGAAGGTTTGTACACAAACATAGAAAAGGATTCTTCACTGTAAGAGCAGTGAGACTATGGAACTCTCTGCTTGAGGAGGTGGTGATGGTGAGTACAATAAAGGAATTCAAGAGGGGACTGGATGGATTTCTGGAGTGTAATAATATTACAGGCTATAGCTACTAGAGAGGGGTCATTGATCCAGGGAGTTATTATGATTGCCTGATTGGAGTCGGGAAGGAATTTTTTCCCCTTAAGTGGGGAAAATTGGCTTCTGCCTCACAGGTTTTTTTTTTGCCTTCCTCTGGATGAACTTGTAGGAAACAGTCCGAATTGGATGGACAAATGTCTTTTTTCGGTCTTAAATACTATGTTACTATGTTACTATGAGTCAAAATATTAGACTTGGTCATTTACTTATTGAGAAAATTATTCAATATTACATGTCTGTGAGTGGCAAGTTTATGTGACCCTTTGCTTTAAGCACCTGGTGAGGCCCTCTTTTGCAGCAATAACTGCAGCTAAACATTTCCTGTAAGTTTCTAGTAGTAACTAGTCCTGTACATCAGCTGTTACTGGTAGTGGGTATGGAGCTACTGCATAAACCAACCAATTTGACTTTGGCCTAATCCTAAGGGCGTTAAGGTGGCAGCCCCCTTTTTTCAACCTTTAACCCCTACACAGGGATATGCCCTTCACTGCAGTGGAGTCACTCGGCTGCTACCTTTTGAAGTAGTCCCAGTGTGGTTGGAAGCTGACCCGGAGCAGAGGGATCAGGCAAAGCTCGAGATCAGTAGCAGGCCAAGGTCAGTAAAGGCAGAGTTAGTGCAAATCTGTGAAACAATTTAAAGGTCAAACAAACTAGTGCCTAAACTAGGCTATGCAACCTATCTTGACCCGGGTATAAATTTAAAACTTCACTTTTATTGTGATATATGTAAAATGTTTCATATATGTCTTGTTTAGAACCAAACAAAAAAGAGGTGATTAAAAATACAGTCACCACTCCGCCAGTATTTGCCAATATCTACTATGATAGGTAAAGGAGGTGTGCACACTCTCCTGCCTATTCACTTTTGTCTCAAGGCTCAGTTGTGGTAGCTTTTGTATAAGCCGTGATGCTGATTTTTGATCCGTAGCCAGCTACAGCATTTGCTATTGCTGAAACTGTAGCCAGGGGGGCGCTATTTTTAGTGCGCTCTCCCAGACTATCACTAAAATAAGGAATCGTCCTTTTATTAGTGCTAGAGTGTAGCAGTAACAGAGTACTGCATGCACTTCAGACGCCAGCACCTCTGAGCCCTGAAAGTGGTTAGCTTGCTATCTAGCTTGAGCTGCTGTGTAAGAAGTTGGCAGAGTGGCGTTCTGAACTAAAATCTAAATCTGCCCCCCAACATGTTTCACCAACATTATGGCTTCTTCAGGGGGATGGGCAGCCTTTAGTATTTGCTGGTATAATTCAGAATTCATAGTTTCATTAATGATTGCAAGTTGTCCTGGCTGAGATGCAGTACAATTATGATACTATCACTTCTTTGTTTCACTGATAGGATGAGGTATTTATGCTGGAATGAAATGTTTTTCTTTCTCCAAACATAACACTTCTTATTTAAACCAAAAAGATTTGTCACATCCATCCACAAAGCATTGTCCCAATAGACTTCTGACTTGTACACAATCTGTCTGTTTTTGTGGGGTCCGAACTCTTAAGACATGGTTTTGTAACCTTTTCCAGCTTAGTGAGCATCAGCAACCGTTCTTTTGAGGTCCTCAGAAATCTCCTTTGATAGACCCCTGTTCTGTAAATAAAACAGGTCAATCCTCACACCTGATTCTCATCCCATTGATTTACAACACCTGACTCTTATTTTACCTTTAAATTATTAGCTAATCCTAAAGGTTTACTTACTTTTGCTACTCACAGGCATGTGTTATTAGATAATTTTTCTCAATAAATAAATGACTGTTTAATATTTTTGACTCATTTGTTTGATTTGGTTATCTTTATCTACTTTTTGCACTGATGTAGGTTTTAGGTCAAATATATGGAGGAATATAGAAAATTCTGAAAGGTTTAGAAATGTTCAAGCACCACTGTATGTCATTGTGGCAGACTAACAACAACAAGTCATGTTGACTGAACAGACCAGCAGCATGGTAATGTGAACAGGTAAGTAGATTTCTACTGTATATTTAGGGCCACTGTAGAAAACCTGGGTTTTATAGAACCTACAGTAGTTAGAGGTTCTCCAGAAGACCTGTCAATGTTACAGTAGAGTAGGACTAATTTCACTATAACAAGGATATTTGACAACACAGTTAGCAATGCTGGGCCATGTAATGACCTTGATCAAGGATTATAGAATTTTTAACAATGAAATATCCAAGTGTTTTGAGGTAGGAATGACAGTAGGAATTCCCAAGAAGAGACAACTATTTATATTCAATATCCTTGCTGATTAGCATCAGATGTCTTTCCTCAAATAATTTGATTTTAATTGTAAAAATCTTATAAAATCAGAAGAAACAGCAACTCCTAATATAATGTATCATATGGATGTACACAGCTTTATCCTCTGGTAACAAAATGACCTACTTCTCCCTTCATTTCTGTACATCTTTTTGTACTCGTGCCCCTAGGATTTCTTAAATTCGGCACCTATCTTACCAACACACTATACCCTAAGATACAGAAGAAATAAGATGCAGTAAAATAGAAGAACAAAGGAAATTTTTACTTTTTTACTTTACATAAAGTGCAGCCCATATTCCTCTATTTTCAGTGATATTAATATTTCAGGTTGTATCCCTAAAGTGATGTATGTTTCATCAAGATGCACTCAATAAAAAATGTGCGAATTTTATTTTTTCAGGAGCAGTGTCGAAAAAACTTCTCCCTTTTATTATCAAAAGTACAGTTTTCATTTTTTTCTGTTAAAAGACATTCCTCTGATTTAATTTCAGAGTTTCGGAGGTGATGAAGAGCTTAGCAATAAGCTCTTAGTGACAGATAAATGATTTCTGCATCCAGGTACAGTGAAATTGCGAAGATGTGCAGCTGGAACTCCCAGTAGTTTGGAGCAGGGCAGACATGTCATTGTCAGGGCTGGAACAATCATATATATACAGAATACAATCTCATACAGTCTAAATTAGATACTAAAGTTACATATGAAGCTATATACTTTTATCTGGATTGACACTTTATGCAAAATGTAGTTCCCACTGAATGTTCTACAGGTAAATAATGCCTGATCATGTGGATACAATGACTGACAACCATACTCCTGCATTAATGGCCATGAATGATCATTAAAAAAAAAACTTTGATGCCTACCATTCTACCCCTGAACCCTAACCACTGACTTGGTCAACATAATTTTAATTAGAAGTTATTAAATGTTTGATAAACCATATGATATCCAGAGTGGTTGTTTTTCTATATTTTTTTTTATAAATGTCAATATCAAATTACATTTTTAAATGTTTCTTCTATAACCACTCTGAAGGTTTTCCTATATCACCAAGAATTCCTTCTGACTACCAGTGTGGAAGTGTCATTACCCATTCTTCAAGAAGTTAAAGACGTTGTTTGGAATTAGAGTAAAGGGTTTACCGGACTATGGACCTCAGTGGTGTTGTTTCTGGGAAAAAAAGGGCAGGGACCTTAGTTGCCTCTATGTCAGTGCTATACTCATGGCTCTGCAATATACATGAGATCTTTGAATAGTACTGTTTATGACATGAGCACTTTTCTTTGTCTAGCACTTTTGCATTGCAATAAAGCATATGATATGCAGACATCAAATGCAGCAGTTTCCTTTTCGCTTAATGATCAGCATCACTCCTAGATGGGAACTCATAGGAAAGCACTGCAACACAATCTTCCACTATTCTACTTTTGTCCGTGTTGTCAAGTTACTTACTAACATTATTGAATCTGTGGAAAGTATTTTCTACCATTTTGCATGATCAGGTTTTGGCATTGTTTATTCTCCATAAGATAAATTAGCTTTTCCTATTAAATGCTATTTTGCAAGCAATTTCTTATTGAAGCATCAACCATCTGTTTCTTTGTAAGCATTTTGCTGATGAATTTTTATGTGGGACGTAATATTTTATGTATCTTCGTAGAAAATTACAAAGTTTAATGTTTACATAGATGTTGTGAGTGACAAGACATGAATAATATTTTGACTGAGCAGATGCGGTTGCTATTTTGAAAAGTTTAAAGAGGAACTGTCACAAAAGTTCATGATACAAGCCCTATACATTATTTTAAATAATCTGATGGGACTGGTTTAAATTACTTTGGAAATCTATGTCGGAATGGCTATGTAATCCTTTTTGAAAGTTTCCCCACCTAATATTAAAATGAGTTCTCTAGAGCTAGATTCATTAAATGTTGAAAAGTACTGTAGGAAAACTCTCTACAAGGATCCTGCAGCAATTCTGACACAGATTTCCAAGTACAGATATACTTGAAATTCTATGTCAGAATTTTGTTCAGGATACCAATCTCTTATGAAAAAAAATCCAATACAATATTGCAATATGCTAGCAAAACACTTGACAGGCAGCAATTTAGATGACAACCATCGGGTGCCTGCATATCAAAACTACAGTATTGCAAAATCATGTTTTCTTCCAAAGGTGGTTCTATTGCATCACTCATCTCGGGATATGTTGAGCCACAAGGAAGGACACATCTGTAAGTACGCTAGCCTCATCAGGTCTATGAGATCTATTTAATAATGTGTACAGTTTGTATTGTGAAATCTGATCACTAATAAAATAAAAATAATAATTTAGAGGATTTTTTTTTTACCAGCAAGATGTCTTTATCGTGGGCATGTGTAAAATACCCTAGCAGGTCTATTTGAGATATTAATTCTTGGGTAGTTCTGTCAGGTGATGTTACAAACATGGTCATTACATGATATATCAACTACCAAAAAGTAATCATTAAGTTAACCCATTAAAGTGGTTTTCCGGTTTCAAACGCCATCCTCTAATATAATTATTTATAAAGGTAGCTGTAGTTTTGCAATGTATTTATTTTACGTTTATTGCTTCTATCTTCTGTTCTGGACTGTAGTCACATTACCATGTTTTTTCTTATGACGATATGGGTGAGTGAAAGCAACATGAGAAGCAGTGATATGGAAGTGTCTATGTTAGGGAGACACTATAAACTAGCCAGGCATTGTTAGGAGTGGTGCTGGAGCTGTGGAAGAGAAAGGGGAAGTGTATGGGTTTGGTTGGATACAGCAACAGGAAGTGCTACATACAGGATATAATAAACTGGAGGGATTTATTTACATGATGAAAAAAGATCAGGAATATCCACATTGGAAAAATAAAAGTAGGGGGGAATATAACGAAGATTGAGAATATAGCGCTATATTCGTTATATTAGTCAATTCTAGCAATACAACCATTAGGAACTCAGATCTAAGTTGTAATCGCAATGTGATTAATATAAGCTGTATGTATCACATTGCGAATTCAACTTAGATCTGAGTTCCTAATAGTTGTATTGCTATAATATAACGAAGATTGAGAAAATAGCGCTATATTCTCAATCGTTATATTCTAGCAATACAACCATTAGGAACCCAGCTTTAAGTTAAATTTGCAATGAGATTAATACAGGTTATATTAATGGCATTGCGATTACAACTACTAACACTGCAGCTTCAGAATGAATCTAAGATGGATGCCGTCCTTGCTTTTTGATAGGAGGTGGGAGGGTCTGGGAGGGAGAGTATGCTGATTGGCTGGAATGTGCCTGCTGACTGTGAAGTATAGGGTTAAAGTTTGCTCAATGATAAAGTATAGGGGCGGCGGACGCGAACAAGCTATATTCGCCGGGAACCGTTCGCCGGCAAATAGTTCGGGACATCTCTAATTCTGAAATGTTATCTCCATTTTCCATTAATTCTTGTGGAACACCTAAAGGGTCAACAAAGCTTGTAAAATCAGTTTTGAATAACTTGGGGGATGTAGTTTTCAAAATGGGGTACTTTTGGGTGGTTTCTATTATGTAAGCTCCACAAAGTGACTTCAGTCCTGAACTGATCCTTAAAAAGTGGGTTTTGGAAATTTTCAGAAAAATATCAAGATTTGCATCTAAACTTCTAAGCCTTCTAAAGTCCTCAAAAAATAAAATGGCATTCCCAATATGATCCAAACATGAAGTAGACATATGGGGAATGTAAAGTAATGACTATTTTTGGAGTTATTATTATCTATTATAAAAGTAGAGAAATTGAAATTTGCTAATTTGCTAATTTTTCCAAAATTTGGGTAAATTTAGGATATTTTTATAAATAATAATGAAATTTTCTGTCATGAAGTACAATATGTGACGGGAAAACCGTCTCAGAATGGCCTGGATAAGAAAAAGCTATTTAAAGTTATTACAACATGTCAGATTTGATTAAAATTGCCTGTTCCTTAG
Source organism: Bufotes viridis (assembly GCA_033119425.1). NCBI lineage: Eukaryota > Metazoa > Chordata > Amphibia > Anura > Bufonidae > Bufotes > Bufotes viridis. The sequence continues at coordinate 537,764,007 of CM065590.1, read as the reverse complement.
GGTGAAAAATAGCTGGGTCCTTAACCGCCTGCCGACCGCCTAACGCAGAGCTGCGTCCAGGCGGCAGCAGGTCTGTTCCTCTCTGACGCGGCGGCGCGTCATCTCACGAGAGGCGAGATCCGCTGTGAATGCGCGCGCACTCGCGCGCGCGTTCACAGAAGATCGCATCTCAGAAGTTGTACTACAGCCTGCCAGCGATGATCAATCGCTGGCAGGCTGTAGATGTGAAATAAATCGCATCAAACAAGTATATCAGACACTGTTTTGTAAACAGCATCTGATATACCTGCTACCTGGTCCTCTGGTGGTCCCAATTGCTGGGATCGACCCCCAGAGGACCAGGTAGCTATGTAAAGTAGCACAAAGCACCACACTACACCTCCCCCTGTCACTTATTAACCCCTTGTTAACCCCTGATCACCCCATATAGACTCCCTGATCAACCCCCTGTCACTGATCACCCCCCTGTAAGACTCCATTCACATGTCCATATGTGTTTTGCGGATACGCGGATACACGGATCCGCAAAACACGGACACCGGCAATGTGCTTTCCGCATTTTGCAGATCCGCACATTGCCAGAACTATATAGAAAATGCCTTTTCATGTCCGCAATTGCGGACAAGAATAGGACATGTTCTATATCTTTGTGGAACAGAAGTGCAGACCTGGAAGTACGGATCCGCAATTCCGGATCCGAGCGGGACAAAGTCTGTCCCCATAGAAAAGAATGGGTCCGCAAGTTCGTTCCGCAAACAGAATTGCGGACGTGTGAATGGGGCATAAGTGTCCTTTATCACCGCCAGTTAGTTAGCTACTTGTTAGGTAGTTGGCGCCCAGCCCACCGCACCGCAGTCACTGATTTTGGCAGAGATTTTTTCATCCACATTGATCGATGCGAATGAAAAAATCTGTGCCGTTCATTATTTTTTTTTTTCAGCCCAGAGGCTGAACGAAAAAAAAAAATCTCATTACCCGTATGCTCAATATAAGGAGAATAGCAGAAACTCCTTATGCTGGCCATACGTGTAATGATTGCGGAGACCCTCAAATGCCAGAGCAGTACAAACACCTCACATGTATTCCGACACCTCAAGGTATTCCGTGAGGGGTATGGTGAGTTCATGTAAAATTTAATTTTTTGTCACAAGTTAGTGGAATATGAGACTTTGTAAAAAAAAAAAAAAAACATAAATCAATTTCCGCTAACTTGTGCCCAAACATTTTTTTTTCTGTGAACTCGCCATGCCCCTCACGGAATACCTTGGGGTGTCTTCTTTCCAAAATGGGGTCACTTGTGGGGTATTTATACTGCCCTGGCATTTTAGGGGTTCTAAAGCGTGAGAATCCAAATGCGTAAAAATGCACTGTGAAATCCTAAAGGTACTCATTGGAATTAGGGCCCCTTTGCGCATCTTGACTGCAAAAAAGTGGCACACATGTGGTATTGCCGTACTCAGGAGAATTAGGGCAATGAGTTTTGGGGTGTATTTTTATATATACCCATACTTTGTGTGAGAAATATCCCTGTAAACGACAACTTTTTAAAATTTTTTATACAAAGCTGCCAATTTACAGAGATACTTCTCTCACCCAGAATGGGTATATGTAAAAATACACCCCAAAAGACATTTCCCTACTTCTCCTGAGTACGGCGATACCACATGAGTGACACTTTTTTACAGCCTGGGTGCGCAAAGGGGCCCAAATTCCAACAAGTACATTTAGGTTTTACATGGCTGTTCACAATTTAGCCCCGCCCAAAATGCCAGAAGAGTACAAACATCCCATAAATAACCCCATTTTGGAAAGAAGACACCCCAAGGTATTCACTAAGGGGCATAGTGAGTCCATGAAAAGTTAAACTTTTTGTCACAAGTTAGCAGAAAGGGAGACTTTGTGAGAAAAAAACTATAAAAAATCAATTTCCGCTAACTTGTGCCAAAAAAAAAAATCTTCTATGAACTCGCCATGCCCCTCACGGAATACCTTGGGGTGTCTTCTTTCCAAAATGGGGTCACGTGTAGGGTACTTATACTGCCCTGGCATTTTAGGGGCCCTAAAGCGTGAGAATCCAAATGCGTAAAGATGCCCTGTGAAATCCTAAAGGTACTCATTGGAATTTGGGCCCCTTTGCACATCTTGGCTGCAAAAAAGTGTCACACATGTGGTATCGCCGTACTCAGGAGAAATAGGGCAATGTGTTTAAGGGTGTATTTTTACATATACCCATGCTGGGTGAGAGAAATATCTCTGTAAATTGACAACTTTGTATAAAAATTTTTAAAAAGTTGTCATTTACAGAGATATTTCTCACACACAGTATGGGTATATATAAAAATACACCCGAAAACACATTGTCCTACTTCTCCTGAGTACGGCAATACCACATGTGTGACACTTTTTTGCAGCCAAGATGCGCAAAGGGGCCCTAATTCCAATGAGTACCTTTAGGATTTCACAGGGCATTTTTCTTCCCACGCTTTAGGGCCCATAAAATGCCAGGGCAGTATAAATACCCCACAAGTGACCCCATTTTGTAAATAAGACACCCCAAGGTATTCCGTGAGGGACATGTCGAGTTAACAGAATTTTTAATTTTTTTTTGGCACAAGTTAGGGGAAATTGATATGTTTATTTTTTTTTATTTTTGTTTTTCACAAAGTCTCATATTCCACTAACTTGTGACAAAAAATAAAATTTTACATGAACTAACCATACCCCTCACGGAACACCTTGGGGTGTCTTCTTTCTAAAATGGGGTCACATGTGAGGTATTTATACTGTCCTGGCATTTTAGGGGCCCCTAAAGCGTGAGAAGAAGTCTGGAATCTAAATGAGTAAAAATGCCCTGTGAAATCCTGAAGGTACTTATTGGAATTAGGGCCCATTTGCGCACCCAGGCTGCAAAAAAGTGTCACACATGTGGTATTGCCGTACTCAGGAGAAGTAGGGCAATGTGATTTGGGGTGTATTTTTACATATACCCATGCTGGGTGTGAGAAATATGTCTGTAAATGACAACTTTTTAAATTCTTTTATACAAAGTTGTCAGTTTACAGAGATATTTCTCTCACCCAACATGGGTATATGTAAAAATACACCCCAAAACACATTGCCCTACTTCTCCTGAGTACGGTGATACCACATGATTGACACTTTTTTGTAGCCTGGGTGCGCAAAGGGGTCCAAATTCCAACAAGTACCTTTAGGTTTTGCAAGATTGCTCACAATTTAGCCCCGCCCAAAATGCCAGAACAGTAAACACACCCCACAAATGACCCCATTTCGGAAAGTAGACAACCCAAGGTATTGACTGAGGGGCATAGTGAGTCCGTGGGAGATTTTTTTTTTTTTTTTGCCAGACGTTAGCAGAAATGGAAACTTTATTATTTTTTTTTCCTCAGAAAGTGTCATTTTCCGCTAACTTGTGAAAAAAAATGAAATGATCCATGAACTCATTATGCCTCTCCGTGAATACTTTGGGGTGTCTTCTTTCTAAAATGGTGTCATTTGGGGGGTATTTGTACTATCCTGGCATTCTAGCACCTGAAGAAACATGACAGGTGCTCAGAAAGTCAGAGCTGCTTCAAAATGTGGAAATTCACTTTTTTGCACCATAGTTTGAAAACGCTATAACTTTTACCCAAACCAATAAATATACACTTATTGGCCGTCAGACGTCTGATTTGGGACAGCCCGACACGCTGGAACTCCACCTTGTATATGCTTGATAGGCTGCTCCAGCAGCAACGTGCCGTCAACGACTACCTGTACGAACTCTGCAGCAGGATAGGTTCTGGGGAGCTTGGTTTCTTTTCACCGCGCCAGTGGCTGCTTATGCGTAAAACATGCAGACTTCTGTGGCCATTTGATGAGATCACCAAACTGGTCAGTCGCAGCCAGTGCACCATCAGTGACATCGTACCTTACGCCTTCTTTCTGGAGCGTGCATTGTGTCGTGTCATTGATCAAGCCATCAAGGAGCAGGAGCTGGAAGATGAGGAAGTCGCAATGCTGAATAAATTCCCAGTGGGGGTTACTCCATCTGAGACAAGTCAGCAGGGGTCTGAAAAGGAGTCAGAGGAGGATAGTGGCTGGGGGGAGGAGGAAGAGGAGCAAGAAGCGCAGGCTTTGAGGGGGACTTTAAACTTTTCGGGTATCCAAGGTATTTTCCGTGGCTGGGAGGGAGGAGACCAAGGACGACATTCTCCTGAGCGATGAGCAGGATCCAGGGTATTACACCACTTCCAATTTAGTGCAAATGGGCGCCTTCATGCTGCAATGTTTGAAGAGGGACCCCTGTATAAAAAGCATGAAGGACAAGGACCAGTACTGGGTGGCAACATACTTAGACCCCCCGGTACAATCACAAAATGGCAGACATGTTACCAGTAGAGATGGCCCGAACTATTCGCCGGCGAACAGTTCCCGGCGAACATAGCTTGTTCGCGTCTGCCGCGGCGGGCGAACATATTCGATGTTCGCGTTCGCCCCTATACTTTATCATTGAGCAAACTTTGACCCTGTACCTCACAGTCAGCAGACACATTCCAGCCAATCAGCATACCCTCCCTCCAAGACCCTCCCACCTCCTATCAAAACGCAAGGATAGGATCCATCTTACATTCATTCTGAAGCTGCAGTGTTAGTAATTGTAAATCGCAATGCGATTAATATAACCTGTATTATTCGCATTGCGATTACAACTTAGATCTGAGTTCCAAATGGTTGTATTGCTAGAATATATTAACGAAGATAACAAATATAGCACTATATTCTCAATCTTCATTATATTCTAGCAATAAAACCATTAGGAACTCAGATCTAAGTTGAATTTGCAATGCGATTAATATAACCTGCATTAATCGCATTGCGAATTCAACTTAGAGCTGAGTTCCTAATAGTTGTTGTATTGCTAGAATATACGTTATATTCTAGCAATACAACCATTAGGAACTCAGCTCTAAGTTGTAATCGCAATGCGAATAATACTTACAATTATTAATCGCTTTGCGAATCCATTTGATGCCTCTGTTTGATTGTATATGACGGTTGACTATGACTACCACCAACTTTCTGCTGCCTCCAAAGCAAGATATCTGAACCCCCCAGGGGCCATTTGGGCATTTTTAATAGAAAACGCATCAAAAACGCATCAAAAACGCATCAAAAACGCATCTGCGTTTTTATTTTTTTTATTTTTTAGTTAATTTTTTTGTGTATTTTGCCACATTTGGTTGCATATTTACATTTGGTATAGGCAAATATGGTAGTCTAGATCATGTGTCTATACCAAAACCTAGGATCATTGTTTGACAGCATATTTTCTAAGCCATGTAGCTGAATATAGATTTGGGCAGAGTAATGATCTAGACTACCATATTTGCCTACACCAAATGTAAATATGCAACCAAATGTGGCAAAATACACAAAAAATTAAACTAAAAAATTAAAAAATTATAAAAACGCAGATGCGTTTTTGATGCGTTTTCTATCAAAAACGCCCAAATGGCCCCTGGGGGGTTCAGATATCTTGCCTCGGAGGCAGCAGAACATTGGTGGTAGTCATAGTCAACCGTCATATACAATCATATAGAGGCATTAAATGGATTCACAAAGCGATTAATAATTGTATGTATTATTCGCATTGCGATTACAACGTAGAGCTGAGTTCCTAATGGTTGTATTGCTAGAATATAACATATATTCTAGCAATAGAACAACCATTAGGAACTCAGCTCTAAGTTGAATTCGCAATGCGATTAATGCATGTTATATTAATCGCATTGCAAATTCAACTTAGATCTGGGTTTCCTAATGGTTGTATTGCTAGAATTATATAACGAAGATTGAGAATATAGAGCTAAATTCCCAATCTTCGTTAAATTCTAGCAATACAACCATTAGGAACCCATCTCTAACTTAAATTCGCAAATAAGATGTCCCAACTCCCAAACTATTCACTGGCGAGTAGTTCCCGGCGAACATAGCTTGTGCGCGTTCGTCGCGGCGGGCGAACATATGTGATGTTAGGTCCACCCCCTATCATTGAGTAAACTTTGACCCTGTACCTCACAGTCAGCAGACACATTCCAGCCAATTAGCATACCCTCCCTCCCAGACCCTCCCATCTCCTGGACACAGCATCCATTTTAGATTCATTCGGAAGCTGCAGTCTTAGTGAGAGGAGGGACAGTGTAACTGCTGCTGAGATTTAATAGGGAAATCGATAGCTAGGCTAGTGTAGTCAGTGTCCACTCCAGTCCTGAAAGACTCATCAGATCTCTGCTGTAAGGACTGCGTCCTGACAGCACCCCAAAAAGCCCTTTTTACCCTAGGTACACACCTAAGCGTTTTACAGCGCGTTCAAACGCGCTGTAAAACGCACAACATGTGAAAATCCATGCTTCCCTATGGGCATGGTTCACATTTGGGCGTTTTACAGCGCGTTTGAATGCGCTGTAAAACGCCCCACGCCCAAACAAGTACATGAGCTTATTTGGGGCGTTTTAACGCGCCTATGGACAATGATGCCATAGGGGAGAATCACTGAATCGCGCGTATGACGCGCGTTTCTTACTTACAAAAACGCGCATCCAAAAATGCACTCTGCGTCAACTAGATATTTTTCCATGGGAGTTTTGCCATGGATCCCCCTCCGGCATGCCACAGTCCAGGTGTTAGTCCCCTTGAAACAACTTTTCCATCACTATTGTGCACCTTCACCGAGAGAAATATTCACTTAAAAAATAGCTTTTATTGATTATTAATTAAAAAATTCAATAGATATCGAGCCTCCCAGAAAGGATAATCACGGAAGGAGACCCAAGGAAATAAATATCCCTATAGATGTCCCTCATCCGCTGATGGCCCTGTCTAAAAAACGGAATGGCCGCCCCGATAGGGGCGATCCCGTATCAGGAACCTCCTGGATACCCTACACCGTCCCTGATACAGGACAGAACCCACCACCAAAATAAATAGGACAGGTGTCAATTGCAGGTCAAGATTAGAACCGTCTCTATAGTCACAAATTTTTGCTAAACATGATTAACAATATATATGGTATCGAGATACTTTCAAACCACAGTTTATCATAAACTCTCGTGCTGGTGCAACGACGCCTATGTAAAACAAAGTGAAAAATAACGATGTAGTTATTCAAGTCCCAATTAGTATAATCTTATCCCAAATCACTAGTCCATCACTATTGTGGCCAGAAGGAGTCCCTTTGTTTTTTAAAATTCGCCTGTCTATTGAAGTCTATGGCGGTTCGCAATGTTTGCGAACATTTGCGGAAGTTCGCGCTCGCCGTTCACGAACGGAAAATTTTATGTTCGCGACATCACTAGTTACCAGTAGTGTTGAGCACGAATATTCGAATAGCGAATTTTTTTGCGAATATCAGCACTTCGATAATTCGGAAATACTTAGAATATATTGCTATATATTCATTTGTTCGAATATTTGTAATTTATTTCCATCTGAACACATGATTCCTCCCTGCTTCTTGCTTGTGGGCCAATGAGTCATTGGCCCACAAGCAAGAAGCAGGGAGGAATCATGTGTTCAGATGGAAAAAAAAGAAAAATATTTAAAAAATATATATATATATATATATATATATATATATATAAATAAATAGTGATATATTTGTTATTAGAATATTTGTCATTTTTTATGAAGTAGTGACCACTCATGATTGATTCCTCCCTGGTGTCTGGTTCCCCAAAAAACAGTTCTTAAGTGTCCAGGCTCCCTTTGATTTCATCCCGCTCCAGTCAGTGCTTGTTGCCGACTTCCCATGCGCACAGAGCGTCCCCATCACCATGGGAATGCCTCGGGGTTAAAATATACCATCGGATGTGAGATTTCATGATCTCACAACAGCGATCAGTCTTGTCACAAGACTATGCAACTAATAGCGGGTGCTGTTCATGACTCAAACAGCGCCCTCTAGTGGTTGCATAGTCTTATGACAAGACTATTAACTCTCAACATAGAATAGTCTTGTCATAAGACTATGCAATTAATAGAGGGCACTGTTCATGAGTCATTAACAGGGCCCTCTATTAGTTGCATTGTCTTATGGCAAGACTATTCGCTGTTGTGAGATCGTGAAATATAACATCCGATAGTATATTCTAACCCAGAGGCGTTCCCATGGAGATGGGGACGCTCCATGCACACGGATGGCGGCAATGGGCAATGACGGGAGCGGGATGAAATCCTAGGGAGTCTGGACATATAAGAACTATTTTTTGGGGAACCAGACCTACTTCATAACAAAATGATGAATAGGAATATATAGCACTATATTCAATATATTGCTATATATTAGTTTTTTTCGAATATTCGCAAATATATGACGAATATTCCTCAAATATCGCAAATTCGAATATAGCCCTTGCCGCTCATCACTAGTTACCAGAATCACAGAGGGCTGGCAGAATGCAGCATTTCCAGGCCTTGCTGCAAGAGATGCTGCATTCTGCTGTTGCAGGTGCTGGCAGAGTGATTTCCACCCACAGCGAAACAGGTGCGGGTACCAATCCTACCACGCCAGCAAGAAGAGGGCAGTTTGAAGATGTGTTGGTCACTTCAGATATGAAATCATTCTTGCAGCCAACCCATTGTCAGTCGCCCTTCAGATCCAGCCTCAGGGAATGCCTAGACCGACAGGTGTCCAACTACATTGGATTAACTGTCGATGTGGACACTCTGAGAAGCGAGGAAAACCCCTGGACTACTGGGTGTGCAGGCTTGAACTGTGGCCAGAGCTTGCACAATTTGTCATGGAACTCTTGGCTTGGCCCTCGTTGAGTGTCCTATACAAAAGGACGTTTAGTGCAGCAGGGGGATCGTGACCGATAAGTAGTGATGAGTGGCAGGGGCAATATTCGAATTCGCGATACGTCGCAATTATTTTCTTGATTGCAAAAATGAGCAATGTAATATGCACGTAATGCACGTGATGCAAGCGCAATACAGGCGTGGGTCACTATAGCCACATTTTTCAAGCTGCTAGAAATTTCCTGAGACTGGAGAAAATAGTTGGCATGGCAGAACATTACAAAAGCTTTATATGCAGATAGGTTCTGCTGTCCAATGTCCATACATACATATCTATCACACTACCTAATACCCTGCACAGCTACACTATATCACAATCTAACCTACACTGACTATCTCCCACTAACTATCTGTATTATATATATAAGCTAACCAACTCTCTAATGTAATGTGTCACAGGAAAGCAGAGAGCACAGCAATGAAACTGCTGTCTCTCTCAGGGGGGAGGTTCTTATATATTAAAGGGGTAGGCAACTTTCCTATTGGTTGCCAGGGATGTTGCTAAGCTCACATAAAGACAATGTAGCCTTCACATTGGCCCACAAGAAAAAATGGAGGCTACTGATATAAAAAAAAGTAGAATATTCGAAAATCCAATTATATATCACTATAGTCTAAATATTCCCAAATTCTCGAAGTTGCGATATTCGTGACTAAAATTCGCGATTCGAATATTCGCGCCCAACACTACCAATAAGTACACTTGCCTAATTCATGACAGTGTGGCCTACCTCATATTTCTAAAAATGTATGAGGCATGGATCTCGGAGGAATTCAACACCTGTAATTGAATTTCCTCATGCCAGCCAACACATATCCACCACCACCCAGAACAAAGAATGGTCCTTGTCTTATTTATATAAGGCCTTTTCTGTCAGGTGAATGCCTAATTTTTGGGGTCTCTAATCCAGTGGCCTACAGTAAAATGTTTTTCCATGTTTTTCCAGTGACTGCCTAATGTACCTCCAGCTACATGATCACAAGTTCTTTTCTGTCAGGTAAAGGCCTAATTTTTGGGGCCTGTACTGCCCTACAGTAATATTTTTATCCAGTGACCACCTAATGTACCTCCAGCACCTGTCAAACCCGGGCAAATGCCCATTGCTCCTGATGGGGCCCACTGAGCTGCTATGAGCACTTCCATTAATATGGATGGAAGCACTTATTGCTGAAATTTCACTTACGCAGTACGCCCTTTGGTGGGCCCTCTGAATCACATGAGGCCGGCTGCTGCAGAGCTTCAGACACGCCCCCACTTCACTCGTAGTCGAATCTTACTAGCTTCAGACACGCAGAGTTTGCCAGTGAGTCTGCACTGTGACTGTCTTTTCTCTGTGGGACAGGAGTGTGTGTGGGGGGTGGGGGGCTCTTTGAGCTGCTGCTGGATAATGCCTCATGCTATTTAGTTGTTTTACTGCTTTATTAAGCAGCTTTCCTCCATGATACCTGCACCCCCATATCCTGTCCTATTTCATCCTCATGGATCCCCTTCTGTCTCCTTTCCTCCATTATGTATCCAGAACTCCTGCCACTACTTCTTCTATGAATACCCCTTAGAGCAACTTCCACCTACTTTCTGTGTTCACCCCTGTGTTCACCTCTCCTGTCCATCTAGAGCCACGGGCCCCTGTCTAACTCCTCTGCTTCTCATTATGGTGGCGTCATAAGGACGTTCTAACGTCTCAGGGTCATGTGACTGTGCCCCCCATCCTGTACTGTGCCACCCACCCCGTACTGTGCCCCTCACCCCATACTGTGCCCCCTTATACCCTGCATTTTGCCCTCTTACCACACCCTAAACAGTGCCACTAGTCATTCCCTATACTGTGCCCTCTTATTCCTTTTTATCTGGCCACTGTATGGAGGTGTTATCCGGTCACTAAACAACACAAAAGATGACCAAGGGGGTGTCTCTTGCCCGACAGAAGTAAATGGTTAATACCAGGGCATTTAGTAAGAGCAACCCACATTCCTAATTATGTTGTGCATATACTCCTAAAGCAAGATCAACAAAATATCAAACAGAAAACGGAGCCAAATGCAAGAAAATTATATGTAAATATACTTTATTAGTAAATAAATATTGAAATGTACAGCAGGAGGGTGAAAAAAACGCGCGTTTCGGCGTGACCTCCGGTCACTGTACAGAGGTGTTCCGGTCACTGTATGGTGTTGGTGTCCAATAACTGTATGGCCATAACTGTATCCTTTTCCCTGCCCACGCCACCTTTCTTAGACCTGGCATGAGCGGGAAAAAGATGCAGATTGTGTTTCTAAGGACCTTTGCGCCACAATCTGTGTCTATTTCTATTTCTAGATAGTAAAAAACTCCCTAATTGTATTATTATTCGGGGTTAGGGCTAATATCTTTATAGTATATAGACTCTAATGTATTATACTGTGCCCTGTATTTCCCAGTGGATAAATGATCCTTGGGAAACAAAGTCTTCACCCCTGACCACCAGGACCCGGTAGTGCTCTGTCAGTACATGGCGGCCTCCCCTCTCCGCCACACTGCTCCACTGTGTACTGGTGTTTATTCTGACACTAATGCTGGGTTCACATCCCATTTTTGCCATCCATTTAATGCATACCAAAAATGTATACGTTAACAGATGCCTCAGACTGATGCCGTACAGTGGCGTTTGTTCACTATATAGCTCCTTTTTTTTTTTTATATATACGTTAACGTATGCATTTTTTTACTGGACTCTGCAGGATACAAAAACGCGGAGTGCTACACATTTGTTTACATCAAACCAATAGAAAAAATGTGATGTAAACCCACTGGAGAGGACAAGGGGCGTCATGACGTGTGTCTCACTGCTGTGAGGGCCCCTTACACAGTATAATTATCCCCAGTGCCCCCCATTTAGTATAATGATCCCAAATGACCCTCCATTCAGTATGATGACCACCAGAGCCCCCATTCAATATAATGGCCCCCAGTTACCACCATACAGTATAATGACCCCCAGTGCCACCTCCATACAGTATAGCCCCCAGTGTTGGGGCCAATGGGGGTCATTATTCTGAATGGGGGGTGACTGGGGGTTATTATTCTAAATGGAGGGCCACTGTGGGGTCATTATACTGTGTGTGGGGCCACTGGGGGTCATTATACTATGTTTGGGGGCATTGGGGGGTCATTATACTGTGTGAAGTGACACTAGTGGTCATTATACAGTATAGGGACCACTGGTGGTCATTATACCGTGTGGGAGCCACAGAGGGACATGTAAATGTACAAAAATGCCCTGCCTCCAGCCACATAATCACAAGTTATTTTCTGTCAAGTAAATGCCTAATTTTTGGGGCCTTATTTTTCTAGGCTGCAGCAGGGCACATTTTTGAGAGTTTTCCTTTAAGTCACATAAAAATGGCCCCTGATTAAAATACATCTTTTTTTGTGGCAATTTTTGCCAATGATCCCCCTCTTGTATGTCACAGTCCATGTTTTGGGACTATTTGTGCACTTCTAGTTAGTAACTGGTGGCTGCAAATATGACCTGAAAATATTTCAGGTTCGCCTGCCATTAAAGTCAATGGGGCCCGCCACAAACCATTTGCGTTCATGAACCGTCCCGGCCCATGTTCGTCCATCACTATGCAGAAGTGAATAGAGATGAGCGAATTGAAGCTGACGAAGTGGAATTCGTTTAGAATTTCAGGAAAAATTTGATTCGCAACAAATGCAAATTTCCTCGAGCTTCGAGGTAACGAATCGCAATTTTCCTAAAATGGCGGCTACATGTGTGAGGACTGAGGACATGGGGCAAGGAACTCTGGGAAGGCGTGATCACCCAGATTGACATGCGTGCATGCAGCCAATGAGCCCTGTGATGTCACAGCCCTATAAATACGTCGGCCATCTTACAGTCAGACATTGTTCAGAGTGCAGGGACAGACGTGTGAAGGCGCTAAGGTCAGCAAGTTGAAAAACGATTGTGGAACAAAAAAACTGAAAAAAACGATTTATAAGTGCAGGGAAAGGATAGGGAGGAATCATTTCACAGCATCTTAGTGCAGGGAGAGATGTCAGAAGGCGCTAGGGACATAGGAAAGTGATTTACAAGTGCAGGGAATGATTATTTGGGGATTCAAATAGTTATTAGACAGCTCTGTCATTCCAGCTTTTTGTTATTGGGCTGCAAGTGTTTTGTTGAAAAGCCTTTAGAGGCTTACAGTTGTGTTCAAAATAATAGCAGCCAGACATCACTAACCTGATCAATCACTGTTTTTGGTAGAAAAGATATTTCTACATGGCAAATAATTTACTAGCAGGTGTAGTAGAGTAATAGAAATCCAACAGTCATTACATGCATGCTGCTGATTCTGTGTAATTGAATCACTAATTGAAAGGGGCATGCTCAAAATAATAGCAGTGTGGAGTTCAATTAGTGAGGTCATTAATACTTTGAAAAACTGGTGGCAATTATTGCCTTTATTTGAGGAAGGAAATCATCAGAAAATGTTGTACATGCTGGTTACAGTGCATTTTACTTAGAAATTCTGAGGAAAATTTGTTGTTCCAGACATTGTTCAGAAGAACAGCGTACCTTGATTAAAAAGTTGATTAGAGAGGGGAAAACATATAAAGAAGTGAAGGAAATTATTGTCTGCTCAGTTACCCTAGGTACACACCTAAGCGTTTTACAGCGCGTCCAAACGCGCTGTAAAACGCATAACATGTGAAAAGCCATGCTTCCCTATGGGCATGGGTCACATTTGGGCGTTTTACAGCGCGTTTGAAAGTGCTGAAAAACGCCAAACGCTGTAGCTTCAGCATGAGCTTCTTTGGGGCGTTTTAACGCGCCTATGGGCCATGCTAAAATAGTGGTGAATCACTGAATCGCGCGTATGATGCGTGTTTTTTAATTGCAAAAACGCGCATCCAAAAATGAGCGTCATACGTGCGATTCAGAAACGCTTAGGTGTGTTCCCAGCCTTAAAATGATTTTAAATGCTTTAAAATGGCAACCAAAACCTGAAAGACGTGGAAGAAAACGAAAAACTACCATTCGAATGGCTAGAAGAATAGCCAAAATGGCAAGGGCTCAGCCAACAATTAACTCCAGGAAGGTCTAAAGTTACCTGTGAGTACTGTTACAATTAGAAGACGCCTATGTGAAGCCAAGCTATCTACAAAAAGCCTCCGCAAAGTCCCACTGTAGAATAAAAGACATGTGCTGAAGAGGTTACAATTTGGCAAAGAGCACATTGACTGGCCTAAAGAGAAATAACACAACATTTTGTGGACTGTTGAAAGTAAGATTGTTCTTTTTGGGTCTAGTGGCTCAAGACAGTTTGTCAGATGACCCCCAAACACTGAGTTCAAGCCACAGGACATTGTGAAGACAGTGAAGCATGGTGGTGCAAGCATCAGGACATGGGGATGTTTCTCATACTATGGTGTTGGGCCTATTTATCGCATACCAGGGATCATGGGATCAGTTTGAATACATCAGAATACTTGAAGATGTCATGCTGCCTTACGCTGAAGAGGAAATGCACTTGAAATTGGTGCTCCAACAAGACAACTACCCCAAACACACCCGTAAACGTGCAACATCTTGGTTCTAGACCAACAAGATTGACGTTATGGAGTGGTCAGCCTAATCCCCGGATGTTAATCCAATAGAAAACTTGTGGGATGACATCAAAAATGCAGTTTCTGAGGCAAAACCAAGAAATAGAGAAGAACTGTGGAATGTAGTCCAATCATCCTCCTGGGCTGGAATACCTGTTCACAGGTGCCAGAAGCTGGTAGACTCCATGCTGTACAGATGTACAGCAGTTCTCAGAGACAGTGGTTATACAGCTAAATATTAGTTAAGTCACTGATTTAAAGGAAAGCAACATTTTCAAACATTTTTCAGTTTATATAGTGAATGTTTGAGTTTGTAAAGAAGAATACAAACACTGCATTTTTTTTGAACAGTCTAATATTCACTTTTCTTCAATTTTTTTTAGAGGAAAAACACAAATTTGATATATTTTTCTTCATGTTTTGATTTAGAATAGAATGTGTAGTGTTCCCAATGCATTTGTGTGTATGGAAATAAAAGCTATTAGAAGGATTTTGAGCTTTATTCACTTTTTAAACACACTGCTATTATTTTGAACAGAACTGTATATCTTAGTATCTTATTTAGTACTACAATAAAAATACATATGCACTTCCCTTCTGCAGTTATTTCTGGTGAAAGTGTAAAGGGGCGTATTTCAGTACTACAAGAAAAATATATACACCCTTCATTCTTTCTTTTTTTCCTGGTCAAAGCATATAGTGGCCAAATTCAGTCCAACAAGAAATATATATTCTCAGTTCACTGTTGCAGTTATTTCTGGTGAAAGAGAATAGATGCGTATTTCAGTACTTCAAGAAATATATATGAGCACTTCATTCTAAGTTTTTTCTGATCAAAGTGTATACGGTCGTATTTTAGTACAACAAGAAAAATATATTTGTCGCATTTAGGGGTGTTTTAATTTCCATTTAATTTATTTAGTTCAGTTACAAGTATGTCAGGCAGAGAAGTGCCAGGCCATGCACAGAGAAGTGGCAGAGGCCTGAATGTTTCTGGCGCAAGCAGAGGTCACAGCAGAGTGAGGGGTCATGGTAGCATTAGTAGCAACGAGGGGCCTGAGCTCCTGATGTCATCCAGTGGTCGTGTCTTGACCAGCAACCCAGCGGTTATTGATTGGTTAATTTGGTCATCCATGTCATCCCTAGTGACATGAGACACCCCCAGCCAACAGTCGGTGGGTTCAACAGACACAACCCTTAGTAGGCATGGCCCGGGAGCAGGCCCTGTGGCCTCACCTGTCCTCAACCTGCCTCTGGCCTTTTCTGTTCCCTCACCGCAAGAAGAATTACATGCAGTAGGCTCAGTTTCACTTTTCAGCGAGGTAGAGCTACTAAAGGACAGTCAGCAGCTACTGCACAGCCAAGATGTGGAGGAGACATCAGCCTCTTCCTCCGCTAGGCGGGCAAGTGATGAGGAGAGTGGAACGGGAGCTTGAGTTTCGAGTGGTCGGGCTCCTGACCTAGTGACCGTTGAGGAGGACATCAGTGATGTACAAAAGCCTATAAAACTTGGGAGCCTGGTGAAGAAGGGGCTTAGTCATCATCAGGAGAAGAGGGAGACAGCTTGCCTGTCAGGCAGCGGCTGAGCCAGCAAGTCGCTAGCGTGGCTGAGAGTCAGCAGGGTGGCAGCAGTGGGAGGCCGGGAGCAAAACGGGCACGGGGTAGACCATCTGCTTTGCAGCAGCAAACCTGCCTGGAAAGAAGTGGTGTATGGGTTCATGGAAGCAGCGGCGGTAGTAGTCAGCCAGTAAGTAGTGTTGGGGGGAAAATCAGGGACTCGCGGTGTGGCAGTTTTTTGTGAAGCCACCAGAGGAGGACAACATGGCCATATCTGAAATATGAGGGCTGAAGGTGATGCGTGGCCAGGGTGCCAATGTTGGCACCACTGCCCTTTGTCAACATATGCAAGGTTGGTGGCCCAGCCTGCCGCAGCTACCGCTATATTACCCAGTGGGACGCACCCAGTTTCAGACAGTCAAGGCTCCACCACCTAAGGCAAAGGGAGCTGGCCGTCAATCCCATCTTCTGCTGGTCCAGCTGCTCCTACTTCTACTCCTCATCAGTCATTCCGTCAGCAATCAATCACCAAAGCGATTGCCAAGAGACAACAGTATGCGTGCACGCATCCAATGCGCAGAAGCTGAACGTGCTCCTGTCCAAGTTGCTGGTGCTTCAGTCCCTCCCTTTCCAAGTGGTGGACTCTGCATCTTTCAGAGAACTGATGGCTTTTGCCGAGCCGAGGTGGAGAGTACCAAGCCGTCATTTATTTGCGAAAAAGGCAGTACCAGCCCTGCACACACATGTAGAACAGAAGGTGGGCCAGTCCTTAAACCTGTCGGTGTCTGCCAAAGTGCTCGGCAGCGCCAACATGTGGAGCTGTAACCATGGTCAGGGACAACACTTTGCGGCCCACTGGGTGAATGTGGTTCCTGCACAGCCACACCAGCAACTTGGACAGGTCACGCCGCCTTCGCCTCCACCTCCACATTGTCACACCGTTGGTCCTGCGACAATGTACACCTCTACCTCCTCAGCCTCCACTGCAGGGACAAGTCGCAGTGCCCCTCCAGCATACCAAATGTGCAAGGCTCGGTGGTGTCATGCAGTTCTGCACCTGGTTTGCCTTTGTGAACGGAGTCACACAGGGGAGGAAATGCTCTGTGTGATGCATTAAGAAATCAAATCCTGGCTTTCTCCGCAACAACTAAAAATTAGAACCATGCTGACCAACAACAGGAAGAACATTGTGTAGGTGCTGCATCAAGGAAGGCTGAGCCATGCGCCCTGCATGGAACATGTGTTCAATTTGGTTGTCAAGCAGTTCCTGACGTCTTCCATCTATCTGCAAGACATCCTAAAAATGAGCAGGAAACTTTGCTTGCACTTCAGCCACTCGTACACCACAAAGCACACCCTCCTTGAGCTGCAGCGGCAAAACGGCATCCCTCAACAAAGGCTGATATGCAATGTTTCCACACATTGGAATTACACCCTCCATATGTTGGACCGACTATACGAACAGAGAAAGGCCATCAACGATTTATTGATGATGCAAGAGGATAGGAGTAACTTTGATGTCAGCCAGTGGCAGCTCATGTGTGACACCTGCCGTTTTCTCAGGCCCTTTGAGGATGCCATGTTGTTTGTCAGTTGCCGGGACTACGGTATGAACTACGTCATTCCACTGCTTCATGTCCTGGAACACATGGTGGTAACAATTGCTCGTCAGGGGACAGGATACGTGGTGCCTCGATCTCACGGCCACATGAGACCTGTGGGGGCTGAACTGGAAGAGGAGGAGGAGGAGGACATTGGAGCTCAGGCAATAGTTAGCCAAATGGGTGGTTTTTCTACTCAGCTGACAGGACAGGAGGAGCAGGAGCAGCCAGAGGAGCTATGGAGCGATGAGGAAGACGAGACAGAGGACACGGAAACACCGTGTCAGTATGCAGTGTAGACGGAGGCAGGGAGTCCCTCTGAGTCACTTGCACAAATGGCATGATGCAGGCTCACTTGTTTGTGTATTGGCAGACATATTGTTACCATTGCTCAGAGGGATAACTTCTGGCACTCCACCTTGATGGACCCTTGCTACTATTCCAAAATGGGGGCCTTCTTTACACCCACCGAGAGGGAGGACAGAATGCACTACTACAGAGACATCCTATGTAGTCAGTTGGCCGCTGCCTATCTTCACCATCGTCCATCCTCTCGTAGGTCTGACCGGGGGGGCCCTCTGCGCTCATGTTTCACTTCTATGGCTGCTGGGGAGGGGTGGGGTGGCAGGAGTAGTATCAGCTCCATCAACAGCAGCCTGACTCTACAGTCTCTGATGAGTAGCTTTTATTCACCCAACTACTGAAGAAACTACTTACCAGCAGCAGCAGGTAGACCTGGAGCAGGACATGAACCAGCAGGTGGTGACATAGTTGGACAGCACCCTGCCACCCCACATTGAAGATCCGCTGGACTACTGGGTAGCTAAATTGGAATTGTGGCCACAACTAGCAGAGTTTGCCCTGGAAAAGCTGTCCTGCCCGACCAGTAGTGTGGCATCAGAGCGGGTGTTTAGTGCGGCGGGGGCCATAGTTACCCCAAGGAGAACTTGCCTGTCCACCCAAAATGTGGAGAGACTGACCTTTGTCAAGATAAATCAGGCATGAATCAGCCAGGATTTCCAACCATCAATTTCTGATACATCAGACTAGATCATCCATGGTGAGAAACCAACACTTTGATGCAAGAGACCGGTTTCTTCTGACTACCTGCCTCTGCTACTACTTTGACTATGCAACACGCCTGATGCCACACACCTGATGCCAAGTGCTCAATTTTTCACCCACATTTGTCAGTGGGTACTGGTATTGCCACTCACCTCCCCACTCTTTTACCTGGACACTTTGTGGTCTCCTGATGCAGCTGCTGCTGCCATCTCCACATTATGTCACTTAGAAACTCTGTTGTCTCCTCATGCTGCTGCTATATCCAAACTATGTCACCTTGCCACTCTGTGGTATCCTGCTGCAGTTGCTGCCATCTCCACATTAACTCACTTTTCCACTCTGTGGTCTCCGCATGCTCCTGCCATCTCCACACTATGTCACCTTGCCACTTTGTGGTATCCTCCTGATGCAGCTGCTACTGCCGTCTTTGAACTCTGTCACCCTGCCACTCTGTGGTCTCCTCATGCTGCTGCATTCTCCACCCTATGTCAACTTGCCACTCTGTGGTATCCTGCTGCTGCCATCTCCACACTATGTCACCTTGCCACTCTGTGGTCTCATCATGCTGCTGCCATCTCCACACTATGTCAACTTGCCACTGTGTGGTACCCTCCTGATGCTGCTGCTGCTCCCGCTACCTCCACACTATGTCACCTTGCCGCTCTGTGGTCTATTCATGCTGCTGCCACCTCTAGACTCTGTCATTGTGCCGCTCTGTGGTCTCTTCATGCTGCTTCCACCTCAAAGGTCTGTCACTGTGCTGCTCTATGGTCTCCTCATGCTGCCGCCAGCTACAGACTCTGTCATTGTGCCACTCGGTGGCCTCCTCTTACTTCCTTCACCTCCAGTCTCTGTCATTGAGCTGCTCTGTGGACTCCTTATGCTGCTGCCACCTTCAGACTCTGTCATTGTGCCATTCTGTGGCCTACTCATCCTGCAGCCACCTCCAGACTCTGTCATTGAGCCATTCTGTGGTCTAGTCATGCTGCTGATACCTCCACACTCTATCTTTGTGCTGCTCTGTGGTCTCCTCATGCTGCTGCTACCTCTAGACTCTGTCATTGTGCTGCTCTGTGGTCTCCTCATGCTGCTGCCACCACCAGACTCTGTCATTGTGCCACTCTGTGGCTTGCTCATGCTGCTTCCACCTCCAGACTTTGTCAATGTGCCGCTCTGTGGTCTCCTCATTCTGCTGCCACCTCCAGACTATGTCAATATGCTGCTTTGTGGTCTCCTTATGCTGCCACCACCTACAAACTCTGTCATTGTGCCACTCTGTGGCCTCCTCATACTGCCTCCACCTCCAGACCCTTTAGTGGGTCCACTCTGTGGTCTCCTCTTGTTGTTCTCACCCTCCCCACTTCATGACTGGTCCACTATTTCGGCTTTTTGCCTGGCTGACATCATCATTTATTTGACAGCTAACAATGTTTTTTTTTTTTTTTATTAATTTGGGTAGCCCCCAAAATAATGGGACAAATAAAAAAAAGGAAATCAAAGATTAAGTGCACTTGACTACAAGAATGTATGTTTGAGGCGGGTATAAATGTCTATTCTGCACAAGGTACAGACAAGTCTTGTGGGATCCAAGCATGATTCATTTTAATGAACGTGAGCTTGTTCATGTTGGCTGTGGACAGGCGGCTAAGTTTGTCTGCAATGACGCCCCCTGCCATGCTAAATACACATTCAGACAATACACTGTCTGCAGGGCAGGCCAGCACCTCCAACGCATAAAGGGCAAGCTCATGCCATGTGGACAATTTGGAGACCAAGAAGTTGAATGGGGCAGAACCATCAGTCAGTATGTGTAGGCATGTGCACATGTACTGTTCCACCATGTTGTTCAAATGCTGCCAAAAAAAGACATCTGTCCATCCAGTTTGGCCTGTCATCCTGCTAGTTGATCCAGAGGAAGGAAAAAAAAACCTGTGAGGTAGAAGCCAATTTTCTTCACTTAAGGGGAATAAAAAAAATCCTTCCCGACTCCAATCAGGCAATCAGAAGAACTCCATGGATCAATGACCCATCTCTAGTAGCTATAGCCTGTAATATACACCAGAAATACATCCAGGCCCCTATTGAATTCCCTTATTGTACTCACCATCACCACCTCCTCATGCAGAGAGTTCCATAGTCTCACTGCTCTGCCGGTAAAGAATCCTCTTCTATGTTTGTACGCAAACCTTCCTTCCTCCAGAGGGAGAGGATGTCCCCTCGTCACAGTCACAGTCCTGGGGATAAATAGATGATGGGAGAGATCTCTGTACTGACCCCTGATATATTTATACATAGTTATTAGATCTCCCCTCAGTTGTCTTTTCTCTAAAGTAAATAACCCTAATTTTGATAATATTTCAGGGTACTGTAGTTGCCCCATTCCAGTTATTACTTTAGTTGCCCTACTCTGAACCCTCTCCAGCTCTGCTATGTCTGCCTTGTTCACAGGAGCCCAGAAATGTACACAGTACTCCATGTGTGGTCTGACTAGCGATTTGTAAAGTGGTAGGACTATGTTCTCATTATGGGCGTCTATGCCCCTTTGGATGCAACCCATTATCTTATTGGCCTTGGCAGCAGCTGCCTGACACTGGTTTTTGCAGCTTAGTCTGCTGTTTATTAAAATTCCTAGAATCTTTTCCATCTCAGTTTTGCCGAGTATTTTACCATTTAGTATGTACGGGTGACTTGCATTATTCCTTCCCATGTGCATAACTTTAAATTTGTCAGTGTTAAACCTCATCTACCACTTGTCTGCCCAAGCCTCCAATCTATCCAGATCCCTCTGTAGCAGTATATTGTCCTCTTCAGTGTAAATTACTTTATATAGTTTACATAGTTTAGTGTCAACTGCAAAAATTTATATTTTACTATGCAAGCCTTTTACAAGATCATTAATAAATATATTGAAAAGAATAGGGACCAGTAATAACCCCTGACGTACCCCATTTTTGACAGTGACTCAATCTGAGTGTGTACCGTTAATAACCACCCTCTGTTTTCTGTCACTCAGCCAATCACTAAACCACTTACAGAGATTTTCTCCCCGTCCGAGCATCCTCATTTTATATATTAAACTTTTATGTGGTACAGTGTCAAATGCTTTGGAGAAGTCCAGATATACGACATCCATTGATTCGCCGCTTTCAAGTCTAGAACCTACTTCCTCATAGAAACTGATTAAATTTGTTTGGCATGACCGATCTCTCATGAAGCCATGCTTATATGGCGTTATTTGCTTATTTCCGTTGAGATCCTCTAAGATAGCATCTCTCAGAAAAACTTCAAACTGTTTCCCCACAACAGTACTTGTAGTCGCGCATTTTCCTATCACGCTCTAGTGAGGGAATTAAGGATGGCACATTGTCTTTCTAATGGGGATCCAGCAGGGTGGCAACCCAGCAGTCAGCAAAAGTTAAAATGTGGGCAACTCTGCAGTCGTTGCGCAGGCACTGCAGCATGTAGTCGCGAATATTGCGAATATAGCGGTATATATTCGCTATTTCGAATATTCGATTTTTATATATTTTTTTAGCTGTTAATCCTTATTGCTCTCTGGTTGTCTTCCCACTTCCCAAATGCTGTTATTACCTGTTCAGAGGATTCCTGTCTTCCTGCCCGCTCCAGTTAATGCACGTTGCCACTTCAGCCGACTTCCCATGTGCATGGAGCGTCCCCATCCCAATGGGAACACCTCCATGCTAAAATGTACTGTCGGATGTGAGAATCACGATCCCACAAATTTGATCAAGTTGTAATCGCAATGCGATTAATATAACCTGAATTATTCGCATTGCGATATTCGTTATATTCTAGCAATACAACCATTAGGAACTTAGCTCTAAGATCAATTCGCAATGCGATTATATGTTCACTTTGCGATTGAAACTTAGAGCTGAATTGCTAATGGTTGTATTGCTAGAATATAATGAAGATTGAGTATATAGTGCTATATTCGTGAATTCGTGATATTCGTCATCTTCGTTATATTCTAGCAATACAACCATTAGGAACTTAGCTCTAAGATCAATTCGCAATGCGATTATATGTTCGCTTCGCGAATGAAACAGAGCTGAGTTGCTAATGGTTTATTGCTAGAATATAACGAAGATGGAGAATATAGTGCTATATTTGTGAATTTGTGATATTCGTCATCTTCGTTATATTCTAGCAATAAAGCCATTAGGAATTGACTCTAAGCTCAATTCGCAATGCGATTATATGTTCGCTTCGCAAATGAAACTTAGAGCTGAGTTCCTAATGGTTGTTGCTAGAATATAACGAAGATTGAGAATATAGTGCTATATTCGTGATATTTGTTATATTCTAGCAATACAACCATTAGGAACCCAGCTTTAAGTTGAATTCACAATGCGAGTATATGTTCGCATTGCGAATTGAACTTAGAGCTGAGTTCCTAATGGTTGTATTGCTAGAATATAACGAAGATTTAAAATATAGTGCTATATTCGTGATATTCGTTATCTTCGTCAATTCTAGCAAAACAAGTTACAACCATTAGGAACTCAGCTCTAAGTTTAATTTGTGAAGTGAACATAAATTTGCGTAACATTCGCAATAAACAGATGGATTAAAAAATATTTTGCAGTATCACTGGACTCAGGGCTGGGTATAAAAATGTAGGATAGCAGTAGCACCCTCCCTCAATAATTGCTGTAGCTTGAAGATTTCACAACACCAAGTTCAACAGATTTCTTTCCTAATCTCTCCCTGAGAGTACCGGCAGCAACCTGTCCCTACACTAAGATCAGCAGAGTGATGTGCAGCACTACGTGACTCCAGCTTACATAGAGGCTGGGTCACATGATGAACTCAGCCAATCACAGCCATGCCATTAGTAGGCATGGCTGTGATGGCTTCTTAGGGCAAAGTAGTGAAACACTTGCTGATGCCTTTCAAAAAGCGGGAAGAAATCGCCGAACAAGAACCCGAACCCAAACTTTTTTTACGGAAAGTTTACAGTTCGGGTTCGCTCAACTCTATCAGTGATGTCAACACAAACTTACTGCTAAAAGTGCTGAAGTATGTGCAGTGATTCTAAGAGCAACCCCTGTTATCTGCATGTCATACTGACTCATAGTATTATTTCACTACCAGAGCAGACTCCCTATGCATGTTACTGCAAGGCACAGTGTTCTACACCCCTATGAAGGCTTTCTGTGGCCCGGAAATAGACGTTTTTAGACTAGATTTGTTGCAAATAAATTTGGATCAAAGCGAACAGTGAAGAGCATATATATTTTTCCTTCTGTTTTGAAATAGGCCACTAAACTGGCCACATATACTGTAACTGCAGAAGTAAAATGTGTATAAATTTTTCTTTCTGTACTGAAATAGGCCACTAAACGCTTTCACCACATATAACTGCAAAAGTGAAATGTGTTTATATTTTTCTTTCTGTACTGAAATAGGCCACTAAAAGCTTTCAACACATATAACTGTAGAAGTGAACTGAGAATATATATTTTCTTTCTGTAATGAAATAAGCCACCAAACACTTTTGCCACAAATAACTGCAACAGTGAAGTGCATATATATTTTTCTTTTTGTACTAAAATAGGCCACTAAAGGCTTTTCAACATAGCATTTGCACCCCAATAACAAGAACATATTGCTGGAATGACAGAGCTCTATAATGGCTATTTGGATCCCCAAATAATCTTTCCCTGCACTTGTAAATCGTTTTCCTACCACTGTCGCTAGCGCCTTCTGACGTCTCTTTCTGCACTAAGATGCTGTGAAATGATTCCTCCCTATGCTTTCCCTGCACTTGTAAATCGCTTTTCTAGCACTGTCCCTAGTGCCTTCTGACGTCTCTCCCTGCACTAAGATGCTGTGAAATAATTTCTCCCTATCCTTTCCCTGCACTTACAGATGTAGCAGGGGTAACACTCAAACCCTTAACTCAAATTTCTTAACTCATCGCGTCATCTTGAAACAAAAGCCATTCAAAACCAATTGCTTAATGCGTTTAGTTGCATTTAGTTTAGATAACACGTCTCATAAAGCATCAGTGTTAACCCTACTACATCCATATAAATTGTTTTTTCATTTTTTTCCCCCAATGAGGTATTTCCTATTTCTGTCACTAGAGCCTTCTCACGTCTGTCCCTACACTCAGAATGCTGGAAAATGTCTGAATCTAAGATGGCCGCCGAATTTATATGGCTATGACATCAGAGGGCTGGCCGGCTGCTGATTGGCTGCATGCATGTCAGGCTGGGTGATCCCACCTTCACAGACTTCCTTTCCCCATGTCCTCACATATGCAGCAGCCATTTTAGGAAAAATGTGATTTGTTACCACGAAGCGCGAGGAAATTCGCATTCGTTGAAATCATTTTTTTCCTGAAATTCTGATCAAATTCCACTTTGTCAGGTTCGATTTGATCATCTCTATTAGCAATATCAGGGCTTATTTTCTGCAGGGCTAATAGTATGTTTCATTGACATCAGTTATGGGTACATTTAACTTATTGGTTAACTTTCATTAATTATTCATGGTGGGGGGTGGAATAAAACAAAATGTTATTATGTTTTAAACTTTGCGTTGTTCACTGTGCCCCATAAAAAGCATGTTAACTTTGTCCTTTTGTCCTGTGGATCACTATAGTAATAACAATACAAAATTTATATATATACACTCACCTAAATAATTATTAGGAACACCTGTTCTATTTCTCATTAATGCAATTATCTAGTCAACCAATCACATGGCAGTTGCTTCGATGCATTTAGAGGTGTGGTCCTGGTCAAGACAATCTCCTGAACTCCAAACTGAATGTCAGAATCGGAAAGAAAGGTGATTTAAGCAATTTTGAGCGTGACATGGCTGTTGGTGCCAGACGGCCGGTCTGAGTATTTCACAATCTGCTCAGTTACTGGGATTTTCATGCACAACCATTTCTAGGGTTTACAAAGAATGGTGTGAAAAGGGAAAAACATCCAGTATGCGGCAGTTCTGTGGGCGAAAATGCCTTGTTGATGCTAGAGGTCAGAGGAGAATGGGCCGACTGATTCAAGCTGATAGAAGAGCAACGTTGACTGAAATAACCACTCGTTACAACCGAGGTATGCAGCAAAGCATTTGTGAAGCCACAACACGCACAACCTTGAGGCGGATGGGCTACAACAGCAGAAGACCCCACCGGGTACCACTCATCTCCACTACAAATAGGAAAAAGAGGCTACAATTTACACGAGCTCACCAAAATTGGACTGTTGAAGACTGTAAAAATGTTGCCTGGTCTGATGAGTCTCAATTTCTGTTGAGACATTCAAATGGTAGAGTCCGAATTTGGCGTAAACAGAATGAGAACATGTATCCATCATGCCTTGTTACCACTGTGCAGGCTGGTGGTGGTGGTGTAATGGTGTGTGGGATGTTTTCTGGGCACACTTTAGGCCCCTTAGTGCCAATTGGGCATCGTTTAAATGCCACGGGCTACCTGAGCATTGTTTCTGACTATGTCCATCCTTTCATGACCACCATGTACCCATCCTCTAATGGCTACTTCCAGCAGGATAATGCACCATGTCACAAAGCTTGAATCATTTCAAATTGGTTTCTTGAACATGACAATTATATATATATATATATATATATATATATATATTTATATTATATTTTGTTTTACTACTTTTGCACAAAAAAATCACGACTAAAAGAAAATTCTGTTTTTGTGCCACTATATTATGACTGTCATTTGTGAGGGTATGACTTTTTGCATGATAAATAGTACTTTTTACAGGTAACCTCATTGATAAAAGGTAACCATTATCTCCGTTGCCTCTGTAAAAGTGCCATAACTGTAACTGCTGTAGATTGAATTTGGTTAAGGGCTTGATTTTCCCTCACATGTACTTAACATGCTAGCAAAAGCCTCAACAGTCTGCAATCTACATCACGACCACTGGGTGGACACTTACAAACACATGGAGGATAGACATCTCATAACAGATCAATTGCAAAATCATGTTGTTTTTTTCAACGCTGTTCTTCTTGCTCCACACATCACAGGATATTTTGTGCCAAGTTAATGGGGTTAAATATGAGGTTTTGTGACAACTTAATGGGATTGTCCAGACATATTTTTTATTTAAGTTATGGCCTATCCATAGGATAGGCCATCAGTAGCTCTGACACCCTGCTGCCCCGTGAATCATCTGTTTTATGTACAGTAGCTCCATCGCTGGAAATTGGCAACGGAACTACACTGCACCATCAACATTGCAATAGACAACTCTGTAGCTCCAGTATTGACTTCTGATGAACAGCTGATTTTTAGAGCAGGGAGGGCAGGTGTTGGACGCTGCCAATCAGCTTGTGATGGTCTATCCTGAGGACAGGATATCACTTAGAAAAGGCTGGATAACTTTAAGTTCGGACACATTTGTAATTTATTCCATTATTTTAGTCATCTCATACAAGTATTATAAAACTGTAATGCCACTTGAAAAACACAGATGTCTCCAATTTTCTAGAATCATAGGAGTATGCATGTTCATGGATGCTGCTGTATCATCCGATAATTCTCTACTCTGCATTGGGATTGACATTATGGCTTTTTGCAATTATCTCTTAGCTAAAGGCCCTAAGGAATTTCCAGTCTTAACATCTTGTAACCTAAGTCAAATCCTTCACCCTGCTGGGATAATAAGACAACTTCTAACGCAGAAAAACAGGGCATGTCTGTGTTTTGAGATTACTAGTGTGCTCTAAAATGAAATTAGATTTCTCATTTAATCCGAAGCTGTTATTAATGTAGACTAAGGTAGAAGCTGGGGAGTTACAGTGATCTCCATTTTTTGTAGTAATACAGGATTCCTGAAAGTATTCTTATCTGTAAGTAAATGTTAGACAAATCCGTAAGGGTAATAGATGTACCATGAGGTATATATGTAGTTATGTCCTTTACTGTTAAGCATATAAAAGTATATAAAAAAAGATAAATGGAATATTTTCTGCTCACTAGTATTTCACACTAACAGAAATTATTCATTCTGCATTAACATTAACTATGCCTGACTTAGAGTGGGGTTCATCAGGTTCCATTAGTGTGTGCCTCATTTTGTAAGGAAAAATAGCACAGCATGCTGTGCTATTTTCCTAATAATATACCATGAAATCTGTAGACTGAGAACTAGAGATGAGTGAATCAATCCCAATCTAAATTAATTGGATTTGTCATGAATTAAACAAAAATTCTACTTCCAAAAGAATCCAAAGTTTTAGAGAGTGGCTTTTAAGAAATGGTACAAAATGTCTCCCACCATTTTACATATAAAATTCAGTACTCTAGAGAGGGAAACGGGGCAGGGAGGATAAAGATAGAGGATAACATGAACCCAGTTGGGGCCCTGGCCAGCAGGCTTGCCCACAATTTTTTGCATTCAGTCTGATAGCCAATCAGGAGGGATAATATTGGCTGGTCTATCAGTCTCTATGCTAGCTCTGAAGCACAAATGCCATTGTGAGCTCAGCCACTGTTGTGACAGGATGCATCTGTCCTCTCTGTAATAGGCACAAGAGAGGAGCGAAGCTTTGAAAAATTTGATTCGGCAACTTTGCCGAAGTTCACAAGAAATTAGATTTGTTCATTTCGGCACGAATCGCTATAAATCAGGCATACTCAGGCCACTATGCCTTAGAGTGGCCACACGGAACAGCTAAACTGCACGCGGGTTGCTGCCATGTTGCGGTGAATAACCGCACGGCCAATTAGCCTGCAGCTGAATTTAATTTCATAATGAAGGGTGCATTGTATAATCCTTCATTGCTAATGGCAGTATGCCACCTTTAAACAGGGGGTGTTTCTCGTATGGGGTTTGGCTGGTTAGGTGGGGGACAATATGCATCATATTGCTGTTTTGCCCGCAATCTCCTGCAGGTCATTTGACAGTAAACATAAAATATTAATCATCTCTAATCGTGAACTTTGATTCGCTCAACACTAAGTGGACTTTGAACTAAATTCAGGAAAAATTTGATTCACTGCGAAGTAAAATTTTCGCATTCTTCGTGGTAATGAATTAATTTTCCCAGAAATAGTGATAGAAATAAAAAAAATCTTACTCACCACATCAATTTGAACACAAAGGGGCTACTGAGGCCATCTTTCTTAAAAATCCCACGCAAAATCTATTTTCCATTATACCCATGTTATAACGAAAAATAATAAAGTGAAGTTTGGGTCCCCATTGACTTTAATGGGATCCGGGTTCGGGGTCAAGTTCGGGTCCCGAACCCGAACTTTGACCTGAAGTTCTCCCAAACCCGGCGAACCTGAACTTCCACAGGTTCGCTCATCCCTAGTCTTATCCTTAAACCTTACACTTTTGTCTAGAAAATCTACTCCATTTTTCATTCTCCCTCCTCCTCCTGGAGTGAGATTGCAACTTTTTAGCAACTTTTTAAAAATTGATAAATGATCTTAATGATAAATCTGGAGTGAAACTCATTAAGGGCGGGTTCACATCACATCGACAGAACTTTCTTTTCTTTACTGCATAATGAAAACCAGACCGTTATGCTTGCCCATAGACCTCTATTATGACGGATTAAAATGGAATGCCTCTAAAGGTTTCCATTTTGAATTCCGTCTTACGAATGTCATTATTTTCCATTTTAACCATGTTATAATGGAAAGCAATAACAGAATTTATAATGCTGATGTGAACCCACCCTTCCTTAGCTAACTACACCCACTTTCCCACCCACATTACAAGGCTGGTATGAAAACGGAAAAAGTAGCAGAATTTAGTGCGAGCAAGTGCAAAAAAAATCACAAAGTTTTGCGTGAGTGCAAAACATTGCAAAACCCCAATTTTTGCCACTTTTTGATGCCAGAATTCTCGAGTGAAGGTATGATAAATCATATTCAGGACCATTGTGTTTATGAAAACGATATATGGAAGCTTTCAATTCTGTGTGGACTAAAGGAGACTGAACGTGTGTACAGTATGAGATTCCTGTCCACCTCCACGAATCAAGGATTCTCTGTAAGCTTTGGGCCCTGCAAAGTATTTTTCCACTGTGAATCTGGCCAGTGGAATATGTGTCTCAATTCTGCGCCTTTGCTTAAATGTAATATTCTGGGAATGTGGCATACTTCTGCACGTTCGCCTAAATTTACATTTTGGGAAATGTGATGTACTTCCACTCCTTCCTGCAATTTAATTTTTCAGGAAATATGGTGCACATCAT
The DNA here is from genome assembly GCA_033119425.1 of Bufotes viridis. Taxonomy (NCBI): domain Eukaryota; kingdom Metazoa; phylum Chordata; class Amphibia; order Anura; family Bufonidae; genus Bufotes; species Bufotes viridis. The sequence goes on along the minus strand of CM065590.1, from coordinate 537,734,112 downwards.
AACCTTCACCTAAAATTATTTTTTCTGGACCCTGGCTTGGGCAGTATGACTCATGGCTACGCAGTCAAGAGTATCATTCCTATATGGAAAATTTGACTTGTCGGTCTGCAAGTGTGCCGTATGTCCGTGCCTTCGCCTAAATTAGATTTTTCTGGACTCTAGCCTGGGTGGTGTGGTGGAACTGACTCTTAGCTAGGTAAGCTCTTATTTATTTTTACAGCGTTGACCTGAGGGGTTAGGTCATGTGATATTTTTATAGAGCAGGTCATTACGGAACGTGGAAATACCTAATATGTAGGTGACAGTTTGATTGTTACTATTTTGGAGGGCATACACCTTTTTGATCGCTTGGTGTTGCACTTTTTGTAGTGTTCATCTGAGAGATTAGGTCATGTGATATTTTTATAGATCTGGTTGCTACAGATGCGGCGATAATATGTCTCCTTTTTTTTTATTTAACTTAAACACAATAATAGCATTTTGAAACAAAAAAAATAATGTTTTAGTGTCTCCATATTCTGAGAGCTATAGTTTTTTGTTTTGTTTTGGGCGATTGTCTTATGTAGGGGCTTGTTTGTTGTGGGATGAGGTAATGGCTTTATTGGTACCATTTTGGGGGGTATATGCTTTTTTGATCACTTGGTGTTGCACTTTTTGTTATTTTTATACGGTGTTTATCGGATGTGGTGGATCATGGGATATATTTATAGAGCCAGTCGTTATGGACAAAAGTGGAGTAAGATGTAAGTGTAATGATAAAGCTGGCCCTATATTTTTAAATAATTTTTTGGGATTCAAGAATGGCTCCTCTGCTGAACAATGAGATCAAAATCTATTAGTTTTAATAATAAAAGTCCACAATATTTGTGGTTGCCCTGTGAGTTCTTAGCATAGATTTATTTCTTTGTGATAGATAATATTTTGTAGTAGGTGCCAAGGTGCCAACCATCTCCTAAATAACAATCTTCAGCATTTTTACTAATGTAAATCTGCAGAGTGGCAGAAATATCATTGTGCGAATATTTCATCCATCAATTCAATCAACCTGCTAGACCTCTGTCTGCCTGGTGCCACTGAAAGGATTAATGTAGAAGCCATCATCTGATTACACATACAGAAGGTAATCTTCTCCGGAGGTCAGACATCCCACCGAGGATTCCTAATCATTGCAACACACATTGTTGAACTGATGGGGAATTTTCAGACTTGGATCCTGTCCCTTTGGCTGTAAAGTGATGGTGAGGTATTCACAGCACTGTGACATTTGTCAGATGTAATAGGATTATGTAAAGGTTATGATGCTGTGTTTAACAGGCCAGATATGCAGCATCGAGGCTATCTGAATAAATGAGCAGGAGACAGTTCTTATTTGCATTTAGGTTTACCTCAAACCTATGGAAAACCATAGAAAACAATTTATCATATCATTTTGACATGCTAAATAATGAACTTAGCTCTGCTGCTTCTACAAATTGTATCATAATTTTACTTGTCAAAAAACTACAGATACCCCAATACACTATGGATAACCATGTAGAGGTATTATAAAACTTCAGGCTTTATCTAAAAGAGGAAGCACAAAAAGTTTATATGTGATTTGGCCGATTTTAGAGAAAACAAAACTTACACACTGAGAAAGGGGTAGGACGGGGGAAAGGGACACAGACGTGTCCTCAACAGAAACTGAACATTTGTTTAAACATTTCCGTAATATTGAGAAAAACAGAGCCTGGAAATGGGGGTTCCCACTGAGATGTTAATAAACGTCAAATTACTGCAGCGTTTAGCTGCCCCTATTGAGTCTGAACTGGGTGAGGGTCCCTTCACTTCACTAAAGAGAAAAAGTATGAAAACACCACCCGTAGGTGATACAAATTGTATCGATGTATTCCTGAATCTAGTGAGTACAGAAATAGAAACTACACACTTGCACATTACTCCCCCAAATTGCACCAAGGAGGAGTTACATGCCTTAGAGGCCTTAGCACATGATAAAAACACAACGATCAAGGCTCTCGGACAAAGGTCATTCTTCACATGACTAGATGCTAATCCATGTGCGATACCAGAAAGGGATCCCACCGTTAAATGCAAACAAGAACTTAAGATCCTCCTAGACTCAGCAAAAACAATAAATTAATTAATCAAGATGAATATGACTTTCTCTTTCCACAGCACCCGCAAACAGCCACGTTCTATTGTCTCCCAAAAGTGCACAACGGGTATGACCCATTAAAGGGGCGCCTGATCATTTCGGAAATAGATAGTTTAAGCCAGAATATAGGCATTTATATTGATATGATCTTGTCAACTTTCGTACTATCTCTCCCCTCATATGAAAGACACACAGGGGATCTCTTAAAACAACTTGAAGGGATTCAACTGGAAGAAGGGTGCACACTAGGCAGTATCAATGTGGAGGCCTTATATTCCACGATTCCACATGAGCACGGTCTGTGTGCAGTTGCACACTTTTTGTCCACATGGCGATGACAGTTTGCGGTACACAATCAATTTGTTCTCCAATTGCTTGAGTTTTCTCTAAAAAGAATTTTCTTTCTTCTTAATGGCAGATTCTACCATTCTCGGGGGAAAAAAAAACAATGGGGAGCCCCTGTGCCCCTTCCTATGCTAATCTGTTCCTGGGCTGGTGGGGGTACACTGTGGTTTTCAAGGATGAAACAATGATGGAGCTTCAGAATGTCCAGGTGTGGGCGACATTATATTACTGACATGTTTGTCATATGGAAGGGCTGAACAGAATTGTTCACCGCCTTGGCAAATAGCCTTAATACAAATAATGTTGGACTGCGGTTTACTTCCGAATGTAATTTGACACAACTATCATTTTTGGACATTTGCATCATCAAAAATTCCAATGGAATATTTGATACCTCCATCTTCCGAAAACCCACTTTTCTTTTGAAGTGGGAGAGCAGCCTACCATTTCCGCTAAAAAAGGGGATCCCCCGAGGTCAATATTTGCGAATGAGGAGGAACTGCTCTTAATATTCCGACTTTTTAGAGAAGGCAACCGATCTCAAAACTAGATTTTTAGATTGTGGCTACCCCATAAGTACACTCAAACCAGCTTTTCAGGTGGCCCTGGCAGGTGAACGTACATCTCTTCTCACTCCCAAAAAATTGTGACTTCTGTCGCTACTCCCCAAAAAACACACACAGGAGATTCGCCTCATCAGTAAATATGATGAGGCCTCTTCCAGTGTGAGGGAGATTATTTTTAAGCACTGGCATGTTCTTAGAATGGACCCAGATATCTGTGAAGTCATCAAGGATTAGTATTACTTATATGAGAGGAAGGAGTGTACGTGATTGGTTGGTAAAAAGCCATTTCATAGCTGCACCAGCATCAAAAACATGGCTGGATAAATGCACCTATGGGAATTATACTGTAGATGCGGAGGCTGGGTAGCGTGTAAATACATGAAGTGTGGTAAAACTTTTAAAAGCAATAATACCAACAAGACGTATGAAATCAGTGACCTGATAAATTGTAAATCTAAAGGGGTAGTATATAAAATAACATGTTATTGTGGAAAAGAGTATGTCGGGAAAACAACGAGAGAGCTGAGACGGAGAATTAGGAAACACATCGGGGCCATCGTTAATTTAAAGGATTCGTGAAGAGAAGTGGAGCCACTGAGGAAGGAGAAGTAGCTCCGAAACATGTTTGGCTCTTTGTCACCATAAGGTAGATGTCGACAACAGTAAGCAGGGAGAAACCACAATAGAAGGATGGAAAAAGCATTGCAGTGAAAAAGGTAAGGCGGTTTCTTTGGTTCAACTTGCCAGAACAACACACAACTAGAACTTCAAACTACCTGGCAAGCACCACAACCTCCAGGATATGAACAGCAACCTAATGAAAACTAGGGGCATGTGGTCCGGACACGTGCATCTAGTGGAGTGCCCCAGTGAACTAGTAGCAGTGCTGATAACGAATGTGGAACAAAAATGACTTATATAATAGGGGTAAGTGCACTACCCTGATAATACACTGTACCTGATCAAATCCATCCAAGGAGATTGCAACACTATAAAGTGGAACACTGTATAAACTAATCTGAAGTCTCACTGAAAGGCAAATTTAAGGGTCCATTCACATGTCCATAGTGTATTGCGGATCTGCAATACACCCGTCCGGAACCCCATAGAACTGCCTATTCTTGTCAGCAATTGCGGACAAGAATAGGACATTTTCTGTTTTGTTCCGGAGCCGCAGACCGGAAGTTCGGGGCCGCACTCCGGAAATGTCGATGCGGACAGCACACTGTGTGCTGTCCGCATCCATTCTTGCGCCATAGAGAATGAATGGGTCCGGATCTGTTCCGCAACGCTGCGGAACAGATCCAGACCCATTCTACGGACGTGTGAATGGGCCCTTAAGTGGGACATTAGTACCGACATACAGCAGGATTTTGCTACTGACACGGGATATTATTACATTGTTGCAACAATTAAAAACATATACGTCAAATCAGCATGCATGGAAAGTAAAAATATGTGTTGAAGTGTACAACCAGTGAACTTTATGATGCAATCACCAATTATATATTTGGGGTCAAACTATTCATGTTATTGGTCTGTTAATAGTATTGTCCAGCTACTGGCTTAAATCTACAGGCTGGAACAACTAGCCGTTGATTCTTGCGACTAGTTTTTGGAAAAACTATAAAAAACTTGTTGCTTATTTTATTCAAGGTAATTTTTAGATATATTTTTTATGTTGTTTCTGACATTTTAAATACATTTGTTATATTCATATCTAAGGAGTTGTTCCAATCAATCCATTGTTTATTATAGAAGTGGATCTTCTACCTAAAAACTGTACACCCGAATGGCCTAAATGAGCAGCATAATTATAGCTGCTTCATACGAATCAAATACAAGCAAATCCACAGCATTTATTTCCTGTGATATATTAGACGCCTCAATTTGAGTCATGTAATGTGATCTATTTGATGATGGTTTAAAAAATTCTGACTCTCCTTTTTGTGGTTATACTGTAATCAATAACAAACTGTGCGGTATCTGAACTTAGAATCCATTAATGAGTGATTTTGTGGCTCAGTATAGTTAAACAGCTGTCTGATATCAATGACAGTGGGTGAGCACTATGTCCAGACGTCACTTGATTACCTGGAGACGAGAGACGCAGGCACAGAGCTTCACCGTACCTTCGGAAGCCTGGTTGATTATGTGATCCTTACTTCCTGTTATTTAGGAGCGCGCGCTCGCTGAGTATGTTCCATATGCGTGCCAACACATGACACAGGCAGGCGGGACATTAAGAGGGCAGTACATCCGAATGCATTCAAAAGAGAGATGGCACGAAGTGTCGCGCTCTCCCAGTTTATCACAAGGAATCGTTCTTGCTCCTGAATCAGTGAGAAGATGTGATACCTTCTCCCTGTTTTTGTTCTGTGCAGATTTATTTCGATGTTTTGAGTGACCAATTATTATATTTGTTTTGTGTTTCCATCTTTTTATTTCAGTATTTCTCTACACTTCATAAAAGACTCCTTTTGATTCCCGTTGCTGGGATGAAATGGGGCATGTAGAGAATCAAGTGAGGGTAATTGTAGGGAATAGGCCCCAATTAAGGTAAGGTTCTGTATTTGGTCACCCCTATTGGGGCGAGTGCTCTGTGTCTGACAGGCAGGTGCAAATTAGTCCCCTGACCCTCTGGTAGGAAGGGCCTTACATCTAGGGCTAATTAGGACACAGACGGCTCACTACCATCTACATTAGGAACACCAGTCACCTATGTCCTTTTGCCACCGTACATTAGGATATTTGAGTCACACACCTGAGGCTGGTTGAAACACTTCTGGAAGTGGTAAGATCTATCCATTTATCACTACAGTATTGGAGCTATCAGGAAGTGGTGACTGGAGTTTAGTTTTGTTTAATCACTGCAATTTGTCTTTTATTCATAGCATTTTATTCATACTTAGTAAAAGTTATGTTTTAATATTGCACCCTGTCCACAGTGTGTTCTGACATCATTTTACTTGGAAAGTGTTTAATACATTACTATTTTTTTTTTCACTTTACTTTTTACTTTACAAAGTTTATCATTATTATCATTACAGCCCCAAATGTAAGTGGGTAAGGAAAAAACTAATTGTGAAGGGGTAAAGTCAAAGCAAACCAATATGGATGCCTGTTCCCATTGAAATCTGCATTCAGTTCACATTATTGTGTATTTTCTGTGAAAATTTGGTTTGATGTGAATATATTTGAGGTAAAATACGTAAAAGAATGGCTATTTCCTGGCAGCTGAGAGCCTTTATAGTGGTGTAGAACACTGTGCCTTGCAGTAACACACATAGGGAATGTGCTTTGGTTGTGAATAATACTGTGAGTCCGTATGACATGCAGATGACAGGCGTCGCTCTTAGAATCAGTGCATACTTCACTTATTTGGGTGGTCACTGGATCAAACTGACCAAATAACTTAAGTACAAACTCAACCTTACAGGTAGATGTTAGCCTCCAGAAGAAGTGCACTCCTTTTACACCATTACCTCATTACACATAGATAGCTACAGAACCTGTTCTATTAAATGCTTATACAAGTAAAGTCCCCCCGACAGAGTGGAGAGGGTGTCAGCAGTAAGTTTGTGTTGATGTCACCGATTATTTTGGCCTTCCTCTATACTGTCAAAACAATAACCCACAAAAAGCGTCTCTGGAGCATATGCCTTCACTCAGTAAGCAGTTGCTCAATAATCCATCAGTATGGCTAAAGGCAAAAAAAAAACAGAGATGACACATGAATGGAATATTTGCATGTCTTCTGTGTTTTGTACCCATTCCTGCTTTTGGCTACCAAATCATAAGTCAATTCTGATGGGACCATACAGGCCTTAAAGCTGCTACACAGACATGATCCATTGTGTGTCTTATTTTTCCTTCCTTCCGACAGATCAGAAGAAGTGTCAAATTAATGATGATGACAGCCAGGCCGAAAGGCAAAATAGTGTCCCAGTCATGAGGTGGGGAGGGTGGGAACAGCATGATAAGTCCACAGAGAGGACCTATTACATAGTGGTGAGTTAAAAGCAGCATGAAGAGACCACACAGTGGCCCAATGACAGGGTCTGGAGGTGGAAGAAGTATGAGGAGGCCATCGAGTGGCACAATGACAGAGTCTGGTGGTGGCGGCAGTATGAGAAGGACACCAATTGGCACACTGACCAAGTCTGGAGGTGGAAGCAGCATGAGGAGACCACAAAGCAGCAAAATGACAGAGTCTGGAGGTGGCAGCAGCATTAGTAGGTCAGAGAGTGGAACAATGACCAAGTCTGGAGGTGGCAGCCGCATGAGTAGGCCACAGAGTGGCACTATGACAGAGTGTGGAGGTGGCAGCACCATGAGTAGGCCATAGAGTGGCACAATGACAGGGTCTGGAGGTGGCAGAAGCATAAGTAGACCAAAGAGTGGCACAATGACAAAGTCTGGAGGTGGCAGCCGCATGAGTAGGCCACAGAGTGGCAGAATGACCGAGTCTGGAGGTGGCAGCCGCATGAGTAGGCCACAGAGTGGCAGAATGACCGAGTCTGGAGGTGGCAGCCGCATGAGTAGGCCACAGAGTGGCAGAATGACCGAGTCTGGAGGTGGCAGCAGCATGAGTAGGTCAGAGAGTGGCACAATAACCAAGTCTGGAGGTGGCAGCAGCATTAGAAGACCACATAGTGGCACTATGACAGAGCGTGGGGGTGGCAGCAGCATGAGAATACCACAGAGCGACACAATGACAGAGTCTGGTGGTGGCAGCAGCATGAGTAGGCCACAGAGTGGCAAAGTGACCGTGTCTGGAGGTGGCATCAGCATGAAGATACTACAGAGCGGAACAATGACAGAGTCTGTAGGTGGAAGCAGCATGAGGAGACCACAGAGCGGGCACAATGAGATATTCTGGAGGTGGAAGCCGCATGAGTAGGCCATAGAGTGGCAGAATGACAGAATCTGAAGGTGGCAGCAGCATGAGTAGGCAAGAGAGTGGAACAGTGACAAAGTGTGGAGGTGGCAGCAGCATGAGTAGGCCACAGAGTGGCACAATGACAGAGTCTGGAGGTGGCAGCAGCATGAGTAGGCCAGAGAGTAGCACAATGATAGTCTGGAGGTGGTAGCAGCATGAGGAGACCACAGAGCAGCACAATGACAGACTCTGGAGGTGAAGGTAGCATGAGTAGGCCACAGAGTGGCACAAGGCCAGAGAGTGGAGACGGCAGCAGCATGAGTAGGCCAGAGAGTGGCACAATGACCGAGTATGGAGGTGGCAGCAGCATGAGGAGAGCACATAGCGGCTCAATGACTGGATGAGGATGAGTAGGGCAGAGAGTGGAACAACGACAGAGTGTGGAGGTGGCAGCAGCATGAGGAGACCATAGAGTGGCAAGATGACATAGTGTGGAAATGGCAGCAGCAGGATACCACAGAGTGGCAAGGTGACATAGTTTGGAGGTGGCGGTAGCATCAGGAGGCCACAGAGTGGCAAGGTGACATAGTGTAGATATGACAGCAGCATGAGGAGACCACAGAGTGGCTAGATGACATAATTTAGAGATGGCAGTAGCAGCAGCATCAGAAGGATACAACAGAGTGGCAAGGTTACATAGTATGGAGATGGCAGCAGCACCTGCATCAGGAGACCACAAAGTGAACCGGTAACCAAGTGTGGCGGTGGGTGGCCATACCATTACCCGCTGACGAAGGTGGGTGAAATAAGGAGCACTTGGCATCAGATGTGTGACATCAGGTGGTTTGCAGCATCAAAGTAATAGCTAAGGCAGGTAATCTAAAGAAACCAGTCTCTTGTATCAAAATGTTGGTGTGGCACCATGGATGATCAAGTCTGACGCATCAGGAATTGGTGGTTGGAAATCCTGGCTGATCCACGCCTGATTCATTTTGACAAAGGTCAGTCTCTCCAGATTTTGACCCCGTCAAGACCCGATGGTAGATGACACTGGGAGCACAGGCCTCTCGTTGCGACTACTGCTGCCATGACTCCTTACTTTGCTGCGACCTCTGCTTGCGACAGAAACATTCAGGCCTCTGCCTCTCCTCTGTGCATGGCCTGGCATGGCCTGGTACTTCTCTGCCTGATATACTTGTAGCAGAACTAAGCAAATTAAATGGAAATTAAAACACCCCTTAAAGTGACAAATATATTTTTTCTTTTTGTACTGAAATAGGCCACTTCACGCTTTCACCACAATTAACTGCAGAAATGCACTGAGAATATAGCTTTCTTGTTGTACTAAATTACGACCTTATGCGCTTTAACCAGAAAAAAATTAGAGTGAACTATATATATATATATATATATATATATATCTATATATATATATATATATACATAATCTTGAAGTACTGAAATAATCCCCTATACGCTTTAAACATAAATCACTGCAGCAGTGCACTGAGAATATATATTTCTTGTTGCACTGAAATTGGCCACTATACGCTTTGACCAGAAAAAATTAAAGAGTGGAGTGCGTATATATATTTCTTGAAGTACAGAAATAAGCCCCTATACGCTTTCACAAGAAATAACTGCAACAGTGCAGTGCATATCTATTTTTCTGTTTTTAATGAAATAAGCCCCTATAAGCTTCCAACAGAAATCACTGCCACAGTGCAGTGCGTATATATATTTTTCTTTTTTTTACTGTAAAACGCCCCTATACCCTTTCACCAGAAAAAAACTACAGAAGTGACGAAAGAATATATATTCTTTCTTGTTGGACAGAAAAAGGCCACTATACGCTTTATATATTATATATATTTATATATATATATATATATATATATATATTGCAGTACTGTACTACGAGCATATATGCTTTCACCAGAAATAACTGCAGTTCATGTATATTTTTCTGTTTTTAATGAAACAAGCAGGGTACCTATACACTTTCAACAGAAATCACTGCAACAGTGCAGTGCGTATATATATTTTTCTTTTTTTTCTGTAATACGGCCCTATAAACTATCACCAAAAATAACTGCAGAAGTGACACAAGAATATATATTTCTTGTTGGACAGAAACAGGCCACTGTACGTTTTAACCAGAAATGACTGCAAACAATTTTAGTGTAAATAACAACAAATGTCACCTGGGTATATATTTATCTTTTTCCACAGATAAAAGCCACTAAAGGCTTTTCAACATAGCACTTGCACCCAATTAACTAATTGCTGGAATGACAGAGCTGTATTATGAGACTATCTGGATCCCCAAGTAATGATTCCCTGCACTTGTAAATCGCTTTTTTTCAGGAATTTCTTATGACTCTCCCGAACATCTGCACACGTCTCTCCCTACCTGGGAAATGATTTCTCTCACTATCCTTTCCCTGCACTAGTAAATAGCTTATTTCCTTTTTTTTTTTTTCACAATTAGTTTTTCTTTTACTCTCCCTAGCGCCTGCATACACTTCTGCCCCTGAACAAAGTGTGATTATGAATTGCAGAATCTAAGATGGCCGCCATATTTATAGGGCTGTGACACCACTAGGCTGGCTGGCTGCTGATTGGCTGCATGCATGGCATTATGAGTCATCCCACCTTCCCAGAGTTTCTTTCCCCATGTCCTCACATGTGTACCCGCCATTTTAGCCGCCATTGTAGCCACCATGTTAGGAAAAATTACGATTCGTTACCATGAAGCGCGAGGAAATTCGCATTTATTGCAAATTAATTTTTTCCTTAAGTTCTAAACGAGTTCCACTTTGTCAGCTTCAATTCGCTCATCTCTAATGGTCACCTTAAAGTAGTTTTCCGGTAATTATGGTGACCTCCACCTCTCCTATTCTTTTTTCTTCAAGTAGTACCTGTCTATCTATCTGGTCTAGCTCTGCCCGTTGTTTAACTAGGTGGTCTTTATTGTAACCTTTATGCTCAAATTTCTTCTGAAGGATATTCACCTTTTTCTCATATTCATTTGTCTCTGTACAGTACCTCTTTAGCCGTAAGAGTTGGCACCTGGGGATGTTTTCTAACCAACGGGGAAGATGATGACAACTACTCATAGCTATATAGCTATTAGCATCTGTAAGTTTATTGTAAGTTCTAGTTTTCAGCTGATCTTCTTCTGTGTATATAGTCAGGTCTAAAAAATTATTTCATTTTTGCTATAAGTTAGTGTGAACTCTAAATAAAATTAGTTTTTATTTATTTCTTCCAAAAATAGTTTTTATTTTATTTATTTTAAAATCACATAGTCTATAAAACACCGCCAGAAGACGAGGCCCGAACGGAATCCGCCGTTGGGGTGGATGAATTGATGTTCCCACCACCCCACGTACAAATTAGTGAACCCAAGTGTGAACCTCGTCCCCATCGCGGTCCCCAGCGTCTGGAGGTAAAAGTCTTTATTGTAAATAAAATAATTCTTAGTCAAAATGAACATTATACAGTCCCCCAAGTACTCAATTTGGGTTTCTGACATTTCTCCCTTCCTTTTCATGAAATGACTAAGAATTAGTTCATTTTGACTAAGAATTAATTAATTTATATTAAAGACTTTTACCTCCAGATGTGGGGGACCGCGATGGGGAAGAGGTTCGCACCAAGGTTCGCTAATTTGGAATAACACAGAAGGCACTCAAAAGCATAATATAAGACAAATTATAACTTGTAATAGCAGTGCAGTTATTTATATAATAATCTGCCCCTGTGAAAAAGGATTAGGGAGCACGTATATAATATACATAGAATATATGAGGGACACCCGCTCTCACGACATTATAGGGATAAACATAATGGCATCTTTGCAGGTTCAAGCTTATGTGGGATAGAGATTGTGAAGAAAGATAAAAGGGGTGGAGATTTCATTAAACACATGTCTAAGATGGAAACTAAATGGATATTTACCCTAAATACATTAATACCTTATGGGCTAAATTCTGAGATTGAGCTCTATGCTTTTGAATACGAAGAACCAGCGTCTATAGCAGAGGTAGAAAAGGGCCAGGCAGCACCTGAGCTATGCAGGGGTGAAAGGATTAACAGCGGTACACAGCCTTAGCGTATAAATTGGGAGGAGAATACCAGCCTTGTAAGACTCCCTGACAAAGAACAGCGTTACTGTCCGAAACGCATTGGAGGTATTTTGGCAACTGCATCGTGTTGTAGCTGCAGCAGTGACGCCACTAGCCTACTCCTGTAGTGCGCAAAGATCAAACCTTTCACCATCCGCAGCACTGCGCCACCGGCCGGGGAGCAAGCTGCGGACAGCAAGACAGAAATCCGCCTTAGCAAGCCCTGGAAGAAAGAGCACGGAGGAGCAAACTCCGAAAGAACAGATACACTTGATAAGGTACGGTAACTGAATTGAGTGTGTATATCTATGCTCCCTAGAGTGATTAGTGTCACAGTCTATCATAGGGATTACATAGATTATAGGCAGGTGCGGTAATACATACTTTGGGTTTATTTCTTACTTGCACAGCAGGCGGTGCGGTCTGCTGATATACTGCAGCCACCACTTCTTGTACAGAGGAAACAAGCGCTATTGTAACTACCATTTGATACCATAATAGAACATGTTTTATAAATGCACAAAAGACACATAAACATGGATGTGTGCATAGTCCCATAGAAACTAATGGTTCAGTGTGCCTAACTTTACATTTGCATGAATTTGATTAAAGGGATTGTTTTTGCCTGGGGAGCTTTTCTGCAGTCCCCCCTTCATGGCCAAACCTGTGGTGGGAATCATACTTACTTGATCCCTGATGCTGGGTTCTGGCTACTTTGATCACCCTTTGGCACCAATGACTGGCTGCAAGGGTGATATGTCCCCCCATGTGTCATTTCACTGTATAACATGATACATAGGTGACACATCACTGCTGCAGCCAGTGATTGAATGCAGAAACCACATGACCCGTGTAAAACCTCAAGACGAGACTCACAAGGGGAGCAATGGAACCATAACCAAGCGGTGGTAATCTGGTAGTCTGAGAGGTCTGCAAAATAGGTCTCAGGGGTAAACATGACACGGACGTGACAAGATATTTTGGTGCCCTAGGCAGAGCAGGCAAATTGTGTCCCCCCTGCAACTGAATTGATTATAAGTGACATTACTACCCCACAAAAAAAGAGATTAAAACACATTTAAAAGTATTAGGTCTTGGAATATCCAGTGACCTATAGTTGGCATCTCCATAGATTTCAGTTGTTCATTGTCCTTTTCATATCCATTTGGTCCAGACATCTTTGGTCAGGGGTGTGTAGCTCCCTCTGCCACATAATAGTAAGAATATATCAGTATTACTATGTGGCACATGGGAGACTGTTACAGATGTTGCAAATCATCCCCCATACTTATGCAGACTCCAGATCAGCAGGCATATTTATACAGACCACTGTCATCCTGCTGCTACCCCCATTACTGCGCCCACTGTGCTCCCCCATGCCCACAAACACTACAATGTCATAAACAGTACCATACAGATAGTCCCCCCACAGTAATAGTGCTCCCAGGCTTCCCCAATAGTAATAGTGCCCCTAATAGTGATAATACCCCCCTTAGTGCCCCCTGTAGTGCCAATATATATATGCCTCCTGTAGTGCCAGTATATAATGCGCATCCATCCTTCATAGTACCAGTATATATATATATATATATATATATATATATATATATATATATATTCAAAGTGAAAGTAAGAAGCCCAGAAACGCGATATGATCCTTAATAGAATGCAGCTAGTCAATCAGCAGATAGCCATCTCCTATGATGTCATAGCCCTGTTAAAAGCCTCATCCTGTGTGGTCTCCGCCATTTATTTTTGAGCTGAGCATACACAGTGTTGCAGAAAGCTTTTAATTGTAGAATATTGGAGAGGAAGAGTGCAGGGACAGTGCAGAGACAGTGTAGGGTCATCGTAGGGAGATGATTAGGCACTGTAGGGGAAGCATAGGGAGACTGCAGGGACAGTGCAGGTTGAGTGTAAACATTGTGTGCAACTTGTTCACCTGCTGGCATTACAGTTAATCTTTTATTTATACACAGAATTACTGTGTCTCAGGATTAAAGTGCAGCATAATATATTTCTGTTTGCATCTTGTTTAACCGCTGGCAAATTCACAGTTAATCTCTTATTTCATATATAGAAGTATTGTGCTGCAGTATTAGGGAGTTCTAATATATCGCCATTTGCATCCTGTCGAACTGTTGCATCCTGTTGAACTGTTGCATCCTGTTGAACTGTTGCATCCTGTTGAACTGTTGCATCCTGTTGAACTGCTGACACATACACAGTTGATCTCTTATTTTATATATAGAACTACTGTGTCGCAGAACTTAAGGGCCGTCTAATATATCGCTACGTGCATCTTGTTCAACTTCTGACACATTCAAACTTAATCTCTTATTTTATATATAGAATTACTGTGCCACAGTATTAAACAGCTGTCTAATACATTGCAGTGGGCATCTTGTTCAACTGCTGACACAATCCCTGTTAATCTTTTAGTTGATATATAGAATTAGTGTGCCTCAGTATTAAATGGCGGTCTAATATATCGCTGTCTGCATCTTGTTCAATTGCTGAGACATTTGCAGTTAATCTGTTACATTACTGATACAGTAACAGTACAGGATGGCCAACAGACAGGTGCCTGGGCTCTCCAAAGCGACGGGCAGTGGCAAGAAGGGTTGGTGGTAGAAGCAGCAACAGGCCAGATCAGCCACTGTCATTCAGATCGTGTTTTGACCAACAATACAGCTGTACTAGACTGATTGACTCACTCTTCAACATCATCTCAGATGACAAAAGATACACACAGCCAGGAATCGATGGGTTCCTCTGACACCACAATTAGTTGGCATGGTCCAGGAACAACCTCTTGTGCCCTCACCTATCCTGAACCTGACTCTTGCTTTTGCTGCTCCTTCTGCTAGCCAAATAATGATAGCCGACAACTCTGTTCTGCTTTTCAGCGAGGATAAGCTTTGTGCTACCATATAAGGTGGTGACCAAACAGGGGCTGTTACTGGTATGGGGTAACAGCATTTGAACAGTTAAAAGTCTGCAACTGCCATTACCGCTGGTCGCGGACATTAGTGTCGGCTCTGTACACTTTAAAAAAGAAGACACCCCATGCCCATGGCACCAGCTGCACATGCCAGCATGAGCCATTTTTAAATGCCTGCCCCCCAATGTAATAATATTGTTGTCAGTCAGGAAAGCGTTAACTTCTAAGCCTTCACACTGAGAGGCCTGAGTGTACCTGATTCATAGTGATTCATGATTAATTAATTTATAACAAATTTAATTTCTTGTTGAAGTTCGGTGAATAGGCCGAATCTAATTTTTCAAAATTTCACTCATCTCTATATACTGTATAACGTCCCCCAGTAGTACCAGTATATAATGTTCCTCAATTCCTCTTGTGGTGCCAGTATATTTAATGCTCCCCCCAGTGATAAAATGGACAGGCTATGTTCATCATACAGAACTTCCTATATAGCAAACATGGGTTGTTAATTTTATAACAGCACATTTTAGAGTTATAAAATATACAAGAAAAAGAGCCGTAATTGCAGCTGAAAACCAGTCCAAATAATGGTAAAACAGCAAGGCAACTTGGCGGGATAGATAGAGAACACTTGTTCATCTGATAAATATTTCATTGTTCCCTGTGGAAACCTTTTCTTCACGCTGCATTTCTGTGCAATGCAATATTAGCCGCAGAGATAAAATAGGGACTTAATTATCTGGTGACCTCTAATACAAAACTGAATTTGTCACTCATTTCCTTCTCATCACAGAAGACTCCATATTTCCAAATTGTCGTAAATTATTCACTCGTTTAAAAAAAGAATTACGCACCAAGAAGGAATTGTTGGAATCGAATAGAACTGAAACTTGTTTCACAGACAAAACAATGATCCAACGTTCAGCCAGTAGTTGCAGGTCTTCAGTGAGGCAGGTGAACACACTCCAAAAATTATTATACATTCAAGACCGCGCTGCCTATCAAACATGAGCTCTTTTTCTCACACCATTCAAAGAAAGTATCCACCGGGACTGAATTATCAAAAGTGATGTTGCTTGGGACACAGTGTATCCTGTGGAATAAAAACACTGATAGGGTAGCACTGTTTGGCAACAAATGCGCTGAGAGGAGTGCTATATACTCACAGCGGCTAACTTGACTTTTGGGCGTATCTCAATTTTAGCCGCTGTGAGTATATTGCACTCCTCTCAGTGCATTTGTTGCCAAACAGTGCTACCCTATCAGTGTGATTTTTATTCCACAGGATACACTGTGTCCCAAGCAATGTCAATTTTGATAATTCAGTCCCGTTGGATACTTTCTTTGAATGGTGTGAGAAAAAGAGCTCTTGTTTGATAGGCAGCGCGGTCTCGTATGTATAAGAGTAGAACTGAAACTTGTCTGAATGTAATGATGATATACGGCATGTAAGTGATTACAATATTAGAGCAAAGGGATACATTAATTGGAGAAAACTGTATCATTGAAAGGAGCCTCTAGTACATTGTTGGACCACCTCTAGTCTGGACACAAGATGAGATACAATAGGGCATTCGAAAAATCACTTAAATATAACCTGTATGACAATATGAAGTAGCCTAAAAGATTAAAAAAGAAAAAAAAACATATCATCCCCCTATCCGAAGAGGTGAGAAGGTGAGAAAGTTATTGACGTCTATCAGTTTGGAAAAAGGTTAAAAAGCCATTTCTAAGGCTTTGGGACTCCAGCAAACCTATTATCCACAAATGGAGAAAACATAGAACAACGACGAACATTCCTAGTAGCGGACGGCCTACCAAAATTACTCCAAGAGTTAATCAACAGCTCATGCAGGTTTTTACAAAAGAACCCAGAACATCATCTAAAGCACTGCAGGCCTCACTTGCCTCAGTTAAAGGGGTTGAACCCAGACATAGCCCCATCTTCACCCCTCCAGCCACTCTGATATAAGCACTGGGCAAAGGCATTTTTAGGAAATCTGGTGATATACTGGGCTCTCCATAGGGATTGCTAGATGGAGGCTTACGCCCTGCAGTGAGCCTGGTGACATACACAACACTAATGGGCGGGCTTTAGCGCAGCCCTAGCATGTAAAACGGCTACGGCAGTGCTAAAGCCCGCCCATCATAGCCGGCAACACTGCTGGGCAGAAGCCTTCGCCTAGCAGTGTACTAAAGTAAACAAAATAGCTCTTGCCCTGCACAATACAGCTCAGGGCAAGGGAGAGCATCGGAGCATGAAGGAGGGGTGAAGATGGGGATATGTCCGGGCTCAGCTATTAACCTAGACAACCCCTTTAAGGTCAGTGTTTATGATTCAACAATAAGAAAGAGACTAGGCAAACATTATATCCAGGGGAGAGTTACAAGGCAAAAACCATTGCTGACCCAAAAAAAAAACCCCACAAAGGCCCATCTCACAGTTGTTAAAAAATATCTTGATAATCCAAAAGCCTTTTAGGAAAATATTCAGCGGACTGATGAGGCAAAAGTGAAACTTTACGGAAGGTGTGCGTCCCATTACATCTGGCGTAAAATTAACACAACATTTCAGAAAAAGAACACCATACAGACTATCAAACATGGTGGTTGTAGTGTGTTGGTCTGGGGCTGCTTTGCTGCTTCAGGACCTGGACGACTTGCTGTAATTGATGAAACAATGAATTCTGCTCTCTACCAGAAAATCCTGAAGGAAAATGTCCAGCCATCAGTTCGTGACCTTAAAGGGGTTATCTGAGACTAAAAAATGTCCCCTATATGCACAAGCCCCGTCACCGCCTGCCATTGGCTGCTTCCCCCAGACAGCGGATGTTTTCATCTGCATATTGGGAAAAGCAGCAGCGGCTGTGCAGGGACCAGGAACTGCACTGGGAGCGCGAAGCCAGGTAACTAGATTAAGTGTGAGGGGCCCGGGCATATGGGGGACATTTTTTAGTCTCGGATAACTCGGACAGTTTTAGAGTGGCCTAGTCAGTCCAGACTTAAATGCGATCAAGATGCTGTGGCATGACCCTAAACAAGCCATTCATGCTCAAAAACCCTCAAATGTGGATGAATTAAAACAATTCTGCAAAGAAGAGCGGGCCAAAATTCCTCCACAGATATGTTAAAGACTCATTGCCAGTTATCGCAAATGCTTGATTGCAGTTGTTGCCACCAAGGGTGGCACAACCAATTATTTGGTTTAGGGAGCAATTACTTTTTCAAATAGGGCCAGACTGGTTTTAGTTTTTTTCCCTTTATAAATAAATTCATCATTTAAAAACTGTGTTTTTGTATTTACTCATGTTATCTTTGTCTGATATTCAAATTTGTTTGATAGTCTGAAACATTTAAGTGCAATCACAGATCTTCTGTGTATGTAGTCTTGGTTGAATCCTTCTGTCTCTTTATGTAATCCCAGACAGACTGGATGATGTTGAGGTCAGGGCTCTCTGGGGGCCAGATCATCACTTCCAGGACTACTTCTTCTTAAAACTGATGATAGTTATTAATTATATTGGTTTTATGTTTGGGACTGTTGTCCTGCTGCAGAATAAATTTGGATCCAATCAGGTGCCCTCCTCATGGTATTGCATGATGGATAAGTATCTTCCTGTATTTTTCAGGACTGAGGACACAATTAATCTTGACCAAATCCGCAAATTAATCTGCTTAAATGCAGCCAAAAATTTTCATTGAATCTCCACATGCTTTACTGTAGACATTTATAATTGTACTGTGCTCCAGCCCTTTGGTGAACCTTTGGGCAAGGTTGAGTTGCTTGGTCTTGTTTCCTCTCAACTATGCAATTATGTTTCATGAGCCCCATTTTAAGGCATGGAGCAAAAAGTCTAAGGCAAATGTACTGTTTTATAACCTGGAATACTGTCATCCTCATGACCTTCTATTAAAGGGGTATTTACATCTCAGACTTTTATGGAATATCCACAGGATAAGCCATACAAATCTGATATGTTGGGTCCCGCATCTAACTAAAGAATGGGTCACTGTTTGTTGACTGCAATGTATGGAGAGGTGATTACACATGCATGGTACACATGCATTTATTCACTATGAAAATTCCGATAACAGACGAGAGAGAGCATCACATGCATGGCCACCACTCTATACACTGCCGCTGGCAAACGTGCATATTGTCAAGTTAGAACCTACTGTACCTTTATCTGACTTTTATGGCATACCCTGTAGATAAGATGGGACAAGATGGGAATACACTTATAACCTTCTGTACCGGTGAAAGTCCCTACCTGCTAGAAATATTATAGCAACCGTAATTTTGACTATGGTAACTTCTAAATCATTCCTTATTACCTTTGCAGAACCTAGCGTTTTTAAAGGCATCTGCACCATTTAATGTTTTGCAGTTTTCAGTGCTCATATACAGTCAAAGATGATTAATTTAGAGATTTATATAGCAGATATTCATATAAGTATTGTTTATGTTGTCTATGCCGCTGTGAAGAGGAAATGTTGGCTGCACCATTGTAGTTTTCATGGTTTCTTCTCGATGTTTAAATTTAGGTAATGAAATATGGCTACATATCCACAACCTAAGGAAGCAATTAAAGCTTGAGATTTTATATATACTAATGTATGCCACATTAATAATAAGAAATGGCAGAAATTAGGTATGTTAGATAATGGAGGCATTGAGGCTCATGATTGAAAATTAAATGATCCCTTAAACCAACAATTTAAGCAGCATGTGGGGAGTTTGATTCACAGTAGGGGGCAATAATTACATGCACTGATTGGTAATATTAGGAACATAAGAGATGGTGAGTCTCTTAGGTCCAAAATTCTAGTTTAAAGCTGATATAAGTCATATATATAATTAGTAGATGAGATTGAATGGCAACGTATACATCTCACATGCTAGATAAACTTGCAGCAATATATTTTCAACCCAAAATAGGCTGATTTTCTGCACTAGTTCAGAGATCAGCCATTAGGAACAATTGCCCTCGACTTCACCCCATGACTTCCAATCCCTATGTCCCAAAATGCACATTTGACATTGTAATGGTGCTCCACATCTGGTATCCATTGCTCAGATCATAGATCATAGACAGCTTCTGTGGATATGCTGGGAGCGTTAAGTTCCCTGCTGCTGCCATGCAGAGTCCTAAGTCATGATGAAATACTTCTCTCGAGATCACGGGAGCAGCAGAGTCATTCACAATCTGTTCAAAAGGCAGACATAATATAATCTAACAATAGACTACTAAGTGTCTACCAGACTTAAGCAAGGATGAAATTTCATCTATTTTAACCTACACTGGGACGATTAAGCCCTTTTACATTGCTACTTAGTATTTGGGTTTTGTAGTTAATCAGTATATTGTTACTGTGTTGTTCTTTTAGGTGCAACATAAAAAAATGAATCCTAATCTTATACTGTATACTAAGGGGGAGATTTATAAAGACCAATGTGTACTACACCCGTCTTTGTATGTCCTGTGCACCTGTAGGATGCTTTTAATTTATGTCAAGGCACAAGCCTCATCATAAATTAGGCTTATCCTCCAGCAGTCCTAAATTGAAATTCATGGCAGCTCTGAGCTGCTGTACTTTTCAGTCTTCATTAATGTCAGAAAACTGGTGCAAAAGAAGTTTTATATCCTGGGTCCACTGGCCCTGTCCTATTCACAGAAAGTCGTGAGGGCAGCATAGAGTGGCCACTTGTGACTAAATTTAGTAGCAGAGACTTTCAAAGATTTGCAAAAATGGGGTAGCGAGGAAAGATAATAAATGAAATTCAAAATAAGTACCTGTTTTAATGGGGCCCTGCTTCCTCGTTCCATCCTGCGGGCATGGACAGCGGCATCTTATCCAGGCTGCATCCAGGGCCTACATCATAGGGCATGCACATGCTTACTCTCTGCCCTTTTAAAGGACCACCAAATCTGTCCCCAGCCAATGACGGGTTATCTCTATGTATTTAAAGCACCCTCTAGTCTCTAGTTACGAGCAAAGATATAATTCTCTGTCTAACTACCAATGTTCCAAACTCCAGCCTGACAACGGATTCTGACTCATAGTCATCTGCTGTGACCTTAGCCTGTTTCTCAAATTGCTCCATTGCCACCTGCCTCAGATTTGTTTCCCGGATTCTTTTGTACAGTGCCTGCTCTGACCTGTCTTCTGACTACTAGTATTGCTTGACTACTTGTTGCTTTGTGACAGCATCTCTAATAATTAATCTGTCTGTTAGTTCAGTGGGTGACATATTCCCATTTTTGGTGGAGGTACACCTGCACTGCATACGTGAAAGGGAAATTGATATAGTTGCTCTGTCTGTTAGTTTGGTGAGTGACCTCAAAGAATGAGGAGAGCATCAAATAAGGGACGTGGCGCAGGTCGTGGTCCTGCTAGTGCTTGTGGAGCTCCTGTTGCAGGGAGAGTATGTGGTCGATCTGTGCCATCTACATTCCGAAATGAAACACCTTCCTCAGGTGCACGTAGGCGACAGGACATTTAACGTCCTTTTGTAGGCCCAAATACCGGTGTACAAATGGTGAGGCCAGAACAAGAAGAGGCAGTAGTACTGTAGATTGGGTGACTGACAGTGCCTAAAGTTCCTTCACATAGTCTCCCACCCGGACCCCTGCTGAAAGCGCAGATTTGGCACCTACAGCTCATGGGCATCTGTCTTTCACCTCACCCCCTAGCAAATCAGTCAAGCAGTCTGAGCCCCAAGTCATGCAGCAGTGGCTTATGCTTTTTGATGACTGGCAGGGATTCTATGGGCCATCTGATGCCCAACCACTTATGTTTCAGGATGTGGACATGGGAGGACTGGCAAGGATGGCAGGAATGAAGTGTGGGTGGAAGATGATGGGGAGTTTGATGAGGTCCTAGACCCCACATGGAATCAAGGACATGTGAAGTGTGCAGATCAGAGGAAGAGGTGATGGTCACACAGAGCCAGCCGCACAGCAAAAGAGGGAGCAGGGTGCAAAAGCAGAGTGGCTGTCCCCTAGCAAGTATGCCTGCTACTGCCCACCGCGCCCAGGAACTGAGCACACCAAAGCCAGCTCCAGAGTTCCCTGGCATGGCAGTTCTTCAGACAATGTGCTGACGACAATACGTGAGTGGTTTACACGCTGTGCAATCAGAGCCTGAAGCGAGGCATAAATCTTCTAAACCTGAGCACCACCTACATGACCAGGCATCTAAATGCAAAACACGAGCTAGAGTGAAGTACATACCTGAAAAACCACAAAAGATCTCAGGCTCCTCCTGCTTCCTCTTCTGCTGCGGTCTCGCCCTCTTCCTCCACCTTTGGAGTGACAGTGGCACCTGCCACCGTGCAAACAAAGGATGTTGCAGCAACACCACCACCTCCACGACTGTCTCCCAGAATGTCCACACTGTCCCATGGAAGCATTCAGCTGTCCATCCCCCAAACACTGGAGATAAAGAGGAAGTACCCCCTCTACCCACCCACTATCCCTGGACCTGAATGCCAGCATTTCAAAATTCCTGGCCTTTGAAATGCTGTAATTCCTTATGGCATTAGATGTCCCACAGCACGTGGTTCCCGGATGCCCCACTACTCTTCCAGGCGATCCATCCCTGCCCTGCACAACCAAGTGGCGGACAAAATAAGGTGTTCACTGCGCAATGCCATCTGTGGCAAGGTCCACATATCTACCAAGACATGGACCAGTAAGCACGGGCAGAGATGTTATATATCCCTAACTGCACACTGGGTAAATGCAGCGGCAGCTGGTCCTGAGGCGGATAGTAGTTTGGCGCATGTCCTACCGCCACTGAAGATTGCAGGACATTTCTCATTGCTTCCTGTTGCTTCCACCTCCTACTTCGCTTCCTCCTCTACCTCCTCCTTATCCAGTCAGCATAACACCTTCACCACCAACTTCAGCACAGCCAGGTGAAAGCGACAGCAGTCTGTTTTGAAACTCATCTGTTTAGGGGAAAAACCCCATCCACGCAGGAGCTGTGGACAGGCATGGAATAACAGACCGATGAGTGGTTGGTGCCGCTGAGCCTCAAGCCTGGCCTGGTGGTGTGCGTTAACAGGCAAATTCTTGTAGCAGCTCTGGGGCTAGCTGGTTTGACGCATATATCCATTGCCTGGCGCATGTGCTGAATTTTGTCGTGCAGAGGTTCCTGAAAAATTACCCCGATATGTCAGAGCTACTGCAGAAAGTGTGGGCTGTCTGTGCGTGCGTTCTCACACTGCTGCTGCTCGCCTGTCTGCGCTGAAGCGTAACGTCGGCCTTCCCGCTCACCACTTCATATGCGATGCACCCACAAGGTGGAAATCCATCTTGCATATCCTGGAGAGATTGTGCGAGCAGCAGCAGGCGATAGTGGAGTTTTAGCTTCAGCCCGCACGGGTGAGTCGCTCTGCGGAACAGCACCACTTCACCACCAATGAGTGGGCCTCCATGCGGGACTTGTGTGCCGTGTTGCTCTTTTTTGAGTACTCCACCAACATGGCCAGTGCCGATAACGCAGTCCTCAGCGCTACTATCCTACTTCTATGTCTCCTTGAATAAACACTTTGGGCGATGATGGAAAAGGATGTTGCACAGGTGGAACAGGTGGAGGTAGAGGGATCATTTCCACGGTTATTAGGCCAGTCAATCACAAGTGGCTCGGAGGGTTGGTCCCTGCACCAACAAAGGCCAGGTACACAACTGTCCTGCCAGTGCATAGTTCTGCGGGATGAGATGAAAGAGGATGATGATGAGGAGAAACCGTGTTCAATGGAGCGTGGCTGGGGGGATACAGAAGACAGAGATGATACACCTCCCACAGAGGACAGCATAATCGTTTCCTCTGGGCAGCCTGACACACATGATCGACTACATGCTGCAGTGCCTGTGCAACGACTGCCGAGTTGCCCACATTCTAACCAGTGCTGATTACTGGGTGGCCACCCTGCTCGATCCCCCCGATAAGGACAACATGCTGTCCTTAATTCCATCACTGAAGCGTAATCGGAAGATGCACGAGTACAAGCGCACGCTGCTGAAGGCATTCACACCTGACAGCAAGGGCTCAGTGGAAGCACAAGGAGACGGCAGAGGAGGAAGAAGAAGTCGTCAAAGCAGCTGGGGCACCGCCAGCACCTCAGAAGGCAGGGTTAGCATGGACGAAATGTGAAAATGCTTTGTCAGCACGCCACAACAACCAGCACCACCAGCTGATATGGAACGTCTTAGCAAGGCGCAGCATTTTAGCAACATGGTGGAACAGTACGTGTGCATATGCCTAAAATGAATCAGACATGGATCCCATAGGACTTGTCCATACCTTGTGCTGAGTAGTCAAGTATGCTGGCCGCACCCAGCTATTGTTATACTCCAGCGCACATTCTCTTTTCTGTTTGCCATTGTTTGTGGTCTTCCCAAATTTATATAAAAAAGAAAGAAAGAAAAAAATACAAATAAAAAACAAAAACAGTGTCCACCTACAACGCCACATCCATCGCTTCCTCAACCTCCTACTCCACTTTGACCTCTGCCTCCTGGTTCAAGATTATCATTATTTTTTTTTTCTATTCTATGTTATTTTAAGTCATTTCCCTATCCACGTTTGTTTGCAGAGCAACTGTCCTGCTCTTACTCCCATTTTGCTTCCTTTTGCAGCCCTCTAGCCCTTACTACGACTATTTTACAGCCATTTTAGGGCACCAAAGTTCAGGTCCCCATTGACTTCAATGGGGTTTGGGTTTGGGTCCCGAACATGAGCTTTGACCCTAAGTTCGGCCAAACCCTGAGAACCCGAACATCCATGGGTCCTCTCATCCCTAATATTGGCTCAAAATAGACATGGGACACAATTACTTTTCTACCTATATTTCATATCTACATATATCCTTGTTACTTGTAGCTAAACATAGTTATGCTGATTGTTGTCATGTAACTGCATTTTTACTGTTTTGCTCCTAAAATTCTAAATTTTTATTTTTGGTATTTTGTACATCACCTCTGGCTTTCAACGCTGCCTGAATCCTTCTGGGCATGCTCTTGATCAGAATCAAGCATGGCTCGACCAAAATCTGTTCCCAGGTCTCTTCTACATGTTCCCAAAGTTGGTGCATACTGTTTGACCCATTTGGGTACAGATACAGCTTTTTCTTCAACTCTACCCACAAGTGTTCAATTGGTTTGAGGTTTGCAGACTGTGGGGGCCAATCCAGCTCCTCTGCCTTTATCACATCTGAGATGGCAGGTAACAGATGTGCGGCGCAGAGGGGAGGAGTACTGACCCCTAGCTCACCCGGCACTGGTGTCCCTAGATGGGCTGCCCTGATGTCCCTAGACGGGCTGCTTACCCATACGCCGATCACGTGCCTTGTCCCTGACTTACCCTGAAACAAGCCCTAGGTAGTGATTAGGGTGGTGGTAGCACTACTCCTCACCACTGACATCTAGGATAACAACAGGGAAAGGACAAAGAACAAAAACACCACAAACAATCCCCAAAGGGAGACAACAGCCACAAGAGTGAACTGGAGATCCAACAGCTCCATTTCCAATGGCTCCACAACAACAGTTGTCCACCTGAGGTCAGAATAGAAGAACAGAAAGGAAGGTCTATATCTAGCAACAAGCGAAGCAGAAAGGGAAAATATATAGTGGCTTACAGAGAACAGCTTAAAGGAAAAGCTACAGATTCCAAAATGGGACAAAAAGGATCGCAAACCTAAGCAGGTAAACCTGGACCGGAATGTATTCTCACCATTAGGTCATGGAGCGATCCCTTGAGAAACCGAGCTTGTAGCCATCCACTGCGACCTTCTGACCCCATGCACAACAGGGTCAGTGATAGGTCGTGACACCCTCATGACAGCTAAATTGTCATTGAATAATTTCTTCATCAATCTCGACGTACGCTTTGGGTCGTTGAGCTGCTAGAACACTATGTCGTCCTTTTCATACTAATAGTACGCGATTGTACAAAGTAACTCATCTTGTAGGATATTCACATATAGCTCAGCTTTGAGACCACCATCGATTCTAGTCAAGTATCCAATGCCTTTGGCTGCGAAACAACCCCATATCATCAGGCTTGGTCCACCAAGCTTGACATTTGCTTCAATTTGTCAATCCGTTAGCCCCCTTTTCAGAGCCCAGTCTACTGACCTTCATCTCTTCACTCCAAATGACCCGTTTTCAATCTTTTACTGTTGACTGTTTACACTTTTTTACAATCTTGAGCCGACGTTTGTTGTGACAATATTAAAGTCGAGACTTCTTCAACTTTTTTCGGACCACCATTCCAGACTTGTGAAATGCACGTCGCACAGAGCTTGCATGGACATCTGTGATCTCACTACTATGAAGCATACAGCCGCCTCCACTGCCTTGTTTGTTGCTTCAGAACTGATGGACCTTGTGATGAGCCGACTTTTTGACTCCGATATTTTACCGGTAAGTCCACCTCTTGGATTTGGAATGGATGGACGGACTTCATTTTTGGATGGACTATTTTTCTAACTGTCACAGCACTCACATGATGCAGTATGGCAGTTTTCCTGGCCGAGATACCGCTATCGATGAGCTAGATGATGCTGTTTCTCTTTTCTTGGAAAATCTTCTTCATGGCTGCTCCTGGATTCAAACCAGTGACTTTTCAATTTGGAATCAACCAAATAACACACTGAATTATTAGGCAATGTTAGAAAACCTTGTAATTTGTAATTTACAAAAAGAAAAAAAGATTGTTTCATCACCTAGAGCAAAACAGTAACAATGCAGTTACATGACAAGAATCTGCCTAACTAATCATATGCTAAATAGTTGTAAGTCCAATTTATGTATAAGATAGCCAAGACTGTCTATAAAATGATGGTAGCCTCATGTTCGAAACTGTAGTGGATGGTGAGAAGGGTAGCCTGAAAATAAAAAAGTTCAAAATGTTGTTATCCTTTTGCTCTTCAGTGTAAGACTGCATCTTTTAATGATAGAATATACTCAGAGGTTATGAAACTGACACTGATACTTAAAGGGGTTATCCAGGAAGATATATTTATGACTTATCCTCAGGATAGGTCATCAGTATGAAATCTGCCAGCATGTGACACCCGGAATCCCTGCTGATCAGCTGTTAGAAGAGGCTTTCACTGTACTGCAGCCTCTTGCTAGGTTAGTGACATTTCTGCAGTGTTGCAGCGTATCCCCATTCAAGTCAAAGGTGCTGAGCTGCAATACCAAGCATTGCTATTATATTATGGAAAGATGCAGGGAGCCTGCATCGCTCACCCGAGCTTGGTTAAGCACAGCTGATCAGCAGGGGTCTCCCGGAACATGGATCCCAAATGATGTGGCAATGAAGATCTATTCTGAGGCTAGCTCATCATTATCATTTCCCGGATAGCCACTTTTAACATCAAAGTTTAATGCAACAAGACAGAAATATTTCTCTCTGACATGTTTTGAATAAGAACCCCACATTCTTCCTAATTGAGTCCTTGGGTATTGTAAAACCATTAATTGAGGAAATTTTAAAATGACTGGATAATAGATTTGCAGTACAGAGCTCCTAAACATGGCACTGATCTCAAGGACTGTTAAAGGACTTTAGGCAATACTTTAACTACATTTATATGTAATTGGCGAAGTAAAACTGCACATAAATTACTGTCATTTGCATTTTAAAGCTTTAAATTAGGTTTTATAATCTTTTTGTCCATTAAGTTTAGGAAACCTGGAAATTCACTTCTATCAATTTCAAACTGAAAAACATATCTTGTGATAAATGATTTTGCACATACAGTTATCTTCCTAATATTTTGAAATAGAAAACGGTGACAAGATTTAAGAATGCAACCAACCAGACAAAACCTGATTTGTTTACCATATGTATATATAAGAAGCAAGTAGGAAAGAAAATCTGATATTACTACTGTACCTGCTGTAACTACCTGTTCAGTTTGTTCTAAAAAAAAAATAAGCCTGATAGTTCTGGCAGCAGCTGTTGCAGATCAGTGAGTGTGGACCAACTGTGCCAATTCAGGTACAGGGCAGGAGCCCAGACAGGAGCAAACGCTGGATAAATGCCAGTAAAACACAGGAGAACTGCAGAAGCACTAGACTTTGCTGGAGACAAGGAACTTTAATGCTCAGGCACCCTCTGCATGGTAAGGGCACCTTAAAGGACAAAAAAATATTCTTCAGTTTTCAACCCAGCACCTGGATTTGAATATTTTTGTAATTGCATGAAATTAAACATTTTGTATAGCTACTGAGTTATTCATTAAGATATATCTGTATAGCACCACCTGCAGTTTTTTTTATTTTATTTCTTTGACCTGCTCACTGAGATGGCCGCACATGCTCAGTTTCATCCTTTAACTGCCTCCTGAGCTTAGACAGGGAGAGCTGAGAGACGCTACCTTAGCTGCAGCAGAAAAGACACTCCCCTTGAGCTTTCAGCTAGATATAAATCTAGCAGAGCAATGAATAGGGAGATCTCTGGATCAATGTGAGGTACAGGGCTGGTTCTAGCCTTGTGAGAAAGAGATTGTCATGTACTATACCATGTCTGATTTAAATTTGTTTACCTTAGTCATGGGATAACCCCTTTAAATACCCAGGGGCACCTATCCATTAGCTAGGGAAGGACTTGCAAGTGCAACCACTGTCCCTTTAGGAGGCTGGAGGTGAGTGTGTGCTCAGGGAACGTAGACTGAAGTACTAGGCACAAGCATGGAGGCAGCAGCATGGTGACTAGGGTGGCATCCCTACCCACAAGGGAAAGCAGAGTGGCGGTGGTGATGGCAGCCATGGGCAGCTGCCCTAACAGTAGCTTACTCCACTTTTCCTATTGAGAATGCAGGCATCCTCAGCTGAGTGTGCATTTGTATATTGGATTCAAGAGAGATAGCTGTCTAATATGTATGGTGAGCCTTAGACAAAGTACTTGCATCCATTGGATAAAAAGTGGCACTTCTATAACTATAAAGACCATCTAGATACCTTCATATTAAGATAAATGCAGCTAGTTATGTCTGGCATGTATATAGCCCTTCCATTCTTCCTACAACCATGTTATTTTAATTGTTTACCTTAAGATCATTCAGAGCTAGATCAATGTTGGCAGAAGCTACTTGGTAAAATATATTGTGTGGTCCCTTACTCTGTAGTGAGGGTTTCTTATAATGTGTATCTAACTTAAAGGGTTATTCCAGGATTTTAATATTGATGGCCTATGTCAAGTGTCTGGCACCCCAAACCCACACTCTACTGATCAGCTGTTTTAGCAATGTTGCAATTATTAGCTCTGTTCATTGCACAATGTACAGAACTAAGTACTTCTGGCGTCAAACACTTATACCGGAACTACTCTGAAACAGCTGATTGATGAGAGTCAGGGCTGTTTGACCCTCATCAATCTGACATGTATGGCCTATCCTGAGGATAGTCCACCAATATTAAAATCCAGGCACACTCTTTTCAAAACTGGCCATACACGTTAGATAATTGTTAACAGATCCCACCAATCACCCTGATCCATGGTTTGGAGCACAGCAACTGTTCTCCGGCTTTTGAGAAAATCATTGATTACCATACCTTTTCCTTAAACTCAGAAACCTCCAGAGCCATATGTCTGGAAGCCATTTCTCTCCCTATGAATATATGCAAGCAAGGTCAGCGACTTTTTTTTTTTTTTTTTCTAGTTAGCAATGCAGACAAAGGTGCATGGATGTTCCATACAGATAAAAAAAGATTTCCAAATTGTTATAATATACATCAGTAAAAGTAGCAAAATGATTTCTACTGACAAAGTATATAACTTTTTTTTTTTTTGTATTATACAAACATACTAAAATTTCCAATAGCTAGGAATTGTCAGAGGATTCTGGGTGGTAGACGCCATAAGGGAAGTGCCCGTTTTGCCTCTCAAAAGTGATT
The DNA here is from genome assembly GCA_033119425.1 of Bufotes viridis. Lineage (NCBI taxonomy): Eukaryota > Metazoa > Chordata > Amphibia > Anura > Bufonidae > Bufotes > Bufotes viridis. Next base: position 537,704,169 of record CM065590.1, on the reverse strand, counting down.
ACATGCATGAAGGATTTGAAATAATGTAAGATATGGGCAGGTAAAAATTCGAGGGAGAACATAAAATGTATAACGGAGTAACTGTTTTCTTCACTTTTATCCAGAGGAAAAATCTGTCATTCCGCAGAAGCCTGTATTCCCTTTGTAATCAAAGCTATCAATTCTTTTCAGTCTCTTCCCTGCATTTGTCTTAGTGCTTACACTATTGATCAAGGATTACTTCAAAAGTTTCAGGAAAACGAATACTTTAAGCCAAATCCTATTAGAGCAAAAATAAAAAAATAAAACTGTAAATTCACTACTCCCAAAAAAACAGACAAAAATTGTTACCGAGCAGAGCATTGTTGCAGAGTTTAGTTTTTTTACATGACTAAAGTATTAAAATTATTTAAATGGTTTTGATTTTGAATAGGTAATTTTGTCCAAAAACCTGGAGTGGAGGTCCAGAGCAGGCGAGGTAAGTTTATTTATTTATTTTAAGGTCTGATATGGGGGTCTAATTTGAGGTCTGATATGGGGTCTGATCTGAGGTGTGATATGGGGGTCCGATCTGAACATCTTATATATGGGACTGATCTTAAAGGTAAGGGGGTATTTTAATGCTGGCACACATTGTAAGGGGGTATTTGCACTGACACCCATTATAAGGGGGTAGTATTTGTACTGGTGCACATTATAGGGGTATTTTTTGTGCTGGCTCACATTATAAGGGGACATTTTTTGTACTGGCGCAAATTCGAAAAGGGTATTTATGTACTGACACATTATAAGGTGAATTATTAGTACCGGAGGACTATGGGGAACATGATTACTAGTATGAGCCCAATGGGGGCATTATTACTATTGGGGGCACTGTTAACACTATGCACTCTTGAAGATAATTATTTCTATTGGAAGAACTTTGGAGAACACTATTAATATTGGGGGGACAGTATAATCTTAGCACAGTTATTTTGGGGGACATTATGTTTACAACACTATTAGTGTCAGGGACACTATTTGCTGGGCAGAGTTATTTTTAGGGAACTATGTGCCAATAATTATTGAATCTGAAACTAGAAGATGAAGAAAGAGAACGTCTACATCAGAGGAGACGTCACTGGATGTAAGAGGTATGTGGAGCTGTATTATCCTGTATGTTCTGTAGTGCTGTACAGTATGTAATGTTTTCCAAGTATGTCCTTAACAGTAAGGCTTGAGGGAAGATGAGAATTTGGCATGAGGGGTTGCTGTTTTAACTTTTACCTCAGGCAGCAGAAAGGCTAAGGGCACTCCTGCCTCTTGCCACAAAGCACTGAAAAGGGGGGGGGGGGCAAGCTGAACTCTTGCACCAGGGCCTTGGGTATTCCAACTACAGGCATATATTACATGATTACCTCTGGTTAGAGTTGAGCAGACACCTGGATGTTCGGGTTCGACGAGTTCAGCCGAACTTCGTAAAAAAGTTTGAGTTTCGGACCCGAACTTTTGGGCACTAAAATGGCTCTAAAAATATAATAGAAAGGGCTAGAGGGCAACTGCTCTGCAAACAAATGTGGATAGGGAAATAACTTAAATAAAATAAAATAAATAAAAATTAAAAATAACAATCTTGAACTAGGAGGAGGAGGTGGATGTGGAGTAGGAGGTTTAGGAGGCGGTGATCGTGGCGGTGTAGGGGAAACCTGGGATGGAGGTGGAGGATGTAGCCAACACAGTTTTTTTTTTTTTTTTTTTATTGGGGTAGCCCCCAAAATATTGGGACTAGGGATGAGCGAACCCGAACTGTATAGGGGTGTTCAGAACATTTTCAAAAAAGTTCGGGTTCATTGTTCGAACTAATGGCATGGCTGTGATTGGCCAAGGGCAGCATGTGACCCAGCCTCTATTTAAGCTGGAGTCACATAGCACCGCACATCACTCTGCTCTGATTAGTGTACGGATAGGATGCTCCTGCTGTGAGGGCGAGATTAGGCAGGGAAAACTCAGGAAAAACACCTAATGAAGTGATCGATCTACAGCAGTGAAACATTCAACTTCTGCTAGTTAATCAGCTAGCTCACTGGTTTTTAGGCTACACAGAGCATTTTTCTGTCACTTTTTTCTGGTGTGATTGGCGGCCATTTTGTGGCACAAAACCAGTGTTTTTTGCAACCAACTATAAAAATGCAGTATTTCACTGGTTAATTGGAATATCTGAACTACTAACCTCAGTATCTGAGGAAAGGGATTTAAGGGTCATTATATCAGACGACCAAAAGGTAGGCAGACAATGTCATAGAGCAGCAGGAAATGCTAGCAGAATGCTTGGGTGTATAGGGAGAGGCATTAACAGTAGAAAGAGGGAGGTGTTCGTGCCACTCTACATAGCCCTAGTGAGACCTCATTTGGAGTATTGTGTGCAGTACTGGAGACCATATCTGCAGAAGGATATTACAACTTTGGAGAGAGTTCAGAGAAGAGCTACTAAACTAGTACATGGATTGCAGGACAAAACTTACCAGGAAAGGTTAAAGGACCTTAACATGTATAGCTTGGAAGTAAGAAGAGACAGAGGGGATATGATATAAACTTTTAAATACATAAAGGGAATCAACACGGTAAAAGAGGAGAGAATATTTAAAAGAAAAAAAACTGCTACAAGAGGACATAGTTTTAAATTAGAGGGGCAAAGGTTTAAAAGTAATATCAGGAAGTATTAATTTACTGAGAGAGTAGTGGACGCATGGAATAGCCTTCCTGCAGAAGAGGGAACTGCAAATACAGTGAAGGAGTTTAGGCATGCATGGGATAGGCATAAGGTCATCCTTCATATAAAATAGGGCCAGGGACTATTCATAGTATTCAGTATTTTGGGCAGACTAGATGGGCCAAATGGTTCTTATCTGCTGGCACATTCTATGTTTCTATGTTAAGATTGTAGTACACCAAGAACAGCTGAATCCTTGCCTAATCTGTCCCTCAGAGCAGCAGCAGCAGCCTTTCCCTACACTAGTTAGAGCAGAATGACGTGCGGCACTACGTGACTCCAGCTTGTATAGAGGCTGGGACACATGCTTCACTGGGTCAATCACAGCCATGCCATTAGTAGGCATGGCTGTGATAGCATCTAAAGGCAGACTAGTTAAACGCTTGTTGATTGGCTGCCCTGCAGCTTTTCAACAAGCACCATAAAATGGCCGAACACCGAACTGGAACCCAAACATTCCGTAAAATGTTCGGGTTCGGGTCCTGGTACCAAAAATCATAAAGGTCGGCTACGAACCCGAACTTTACAGTGCGGGTTCACTTAACTCTACCTGTGGTCCTTCCAAAGTGGTTAGTGGTTGAGATACTAAGAAAAGAGAAGAAGGTGATGGCAAAGATGAATATAGGAAGTAGTTTTATCAGTTGGGTTCAGCTATTATATAAATCTCCTACGGCTAGAATAAGCTTTGATGGAATGTGGTCAGATACATTTAGATTAACAAGAGGAACGAGGCAAGGTTGCCCACTTTCGCCATTACTTTTTATTATATATATAGAATCCTTAGCAAATGCTATAAGGGCTGATGCTGAGATAGAAGGCTTTGGTATGTCCGGTAAGAAAGAAAAATTGAAACTATATGCGGATGATATTTTAATATTCCTAAATAACAAAAAAGATAATCTGAATAGAGTGATGGATACGGTAGCTAAATTTGGAACAGTTTCTGGATTTAAAGTAAACTGGCTCAAATCGAACTTGATGTCACTAAGCACCCTTAGTCCAGATTTAAGAGGTATAGAAAAAGGAATGATTGTCTCAAATAATTTAAACTACTTGGGTATTACTTTAAGTCCCTCTTTGTCAGATTTCCATAAATTGAATCTAATACCATTAGTGGAGAAAGTTAAGAGCAAGATCCGAATATGGCAAAAGCTACCATTAAGTCAAGCTGACCGTGTCGCACTGGTTAAGATGGTTCTGTTACCATTGATTTTGTATACGTTGGAGGCTTGTCCGATCTGGATTCCTGATTCTTTTTTTAATTTAATTGAAAAACTTATTAATGACCTGATATGGGGACGGGGCCGCGTTAGAATTAAACAGTGGTATTTATACTTGGATGAAGTAAGAGGAGGTTTCTCCCTTCCTTTTTCCAAGGGTATTATTTAGCGTCTAAAATTAAATGGCTGAAAAGTCAATACGGATGTGAATATATTAAAAATTGTATCCACGAAACTAATAGTAATATTAGTAATCCCTTAGTATTAGTGGAAAGTGGAAAGTTGAGCAAAAAACTTGGATCACTTGGACTGATGTGGGAAATGATTTGGGGAAAAATAAAAGATAAATTAGGTATTAAGAATGCACTGCAATTCACAATGTTAATGGGAAAATCCTAGCTATAGGGAGTTTGTAAACATGGAATGGGATTTTTGGAAAAAAAAAAAGGGTTAATATTCGTTGAACAGTTTTTTTGTCAAGGAGAATTAAAAACACTAAGTTCCCTTATGGGACAATCTAAAATAGATTCCTATGTTATATTGAAATATATGCAGGTTAAACACGCGTTCGATAGTACACAGGATAAAAGAAAATTTAACATGGTGAAGCATGATTTTACTGATTTCTGTTTTTTTAGATATGAAGGGGATACTTCTCTATCACAAATATATAAGAGGATAAAACACGCGATATTAGGTAATATAGAGATTAAGAGTCAAAGGAAATGGGTGAGAGAATTAGGTGGAGAAATGATAGATTGGGAGAAGGTTTATTAAACCTCACATCGCTGGATCCAACTTAAAATAACACATCGCCTCTATTATACCCCTACCTTCTTAGCCAAATGATACCCGCATAGAGACAACAAATGCTATAAATGTCAGCAGTCAGATGCAGATTATACACATTTGTTATGGTCCTGCCCAATGATCTATAACTTTTGGTCCCGGATAGATATTAGATTGAAGAAATGTGTACCCGTCTCTTATCATTTAGATATAAATGGAGCAATATTTAGTATATTTAAGAACATAAGTACTAGATTTATTCTAGATTTATGGAGGAAGGGAACTATGTTAGCAAGAATTTTATTGGTTAGAAAGTGGGGAGGTAACAACCCGCCTAGTTATGAAGAATGGGTTCAACTTATGAACTTGCTGAAGAGATATGAACTGAATTTGATGAGAGAATCCAAATCTTACCCATACTATGTACAGATTTGGGATGGGTGGAAATAAAATGGAATGCGTTTTTTTTTTTTTTTTCTCTCCTCTGAAAATGACCAATGACCAACTGGGGAGGGTGGAGGGTGGGTATTGAAACGGTGGATGGGATGTGATGTATTAATGAATTATGATACTATCTGGGTTACATAACTTCTGTTATGAAATAAGTGAATGATTTTATTGTGGTTATCTATTCTGTATTATGGGAAAATATTTTGAAGATGATAATTGGATGTCTTATGTATTTTAATACAGTTAAATGTGATAATGGTGAACTGCATCCACTGTGAAACGAAAAAAAACTGATAAAAATTTTAATTAAAAAAAAAAAAAAGAAAAGAGAAGAAGGAAAAAGCAAAATGTTAATGTACTCTGCTCTTCATTAAAGTCTAGCGGAATGACGTGAACAGCTGAGACATTACATAACTGTTTTTGGAGCTTATAGAGGAGAGAGGGTAGAGTACACAGTTGACCTGCTCTGCCCTTTTTTATTACTTTGTTGACTACTGCTGGAGAGCTTTGATTGCTGGTTGTTTATGGTGGTTCCTTTTAGAACTTTAAAAAAATATATAGGATGAGATTGGGAGTCGTTTGAGGATGCTGGTGTTACTCGCGATGGGGGACGTACTCACGATGGGGGACGCCCTGCATGAGAGTTCCCTTGGACCGCACACAGTGAAGAGGGGGTGCACCTGTTTCATTGGGGCACATTGTAGTAGGGGTCTCTGTTGTAAAAAATGGAAACATGGGTGATTTGTGTGGTTTAACATATAACAAGGCTTCACTGAAGAAACCAGTTTTCCACAGTCACCACCTACAATGTAGGTAACCTGTAAGGGAACCTGCTACACCCTTCTACCCTATAAACTAAAAGTATAGTCACTCACATTATTTAGCATATATATATTCAGCATACTATCAAACGTTACCTCTTTACCTGTAAATTGTCCCCTTTTATTTTTCTCACACCACATGTAAAAGAGAAGAAGTAAGCTGGATAGTCATTATATACAGGAGATGATCTGACGTCTTCTGACTCATGATGCTTATCTGCTTCCCTCTTTGATGATTGACAGAACTACTGGTCCTTCGCTGTATTCCAAATCCTGTGTCTGCGCATCACAACTTGGCATTGTGAACTGAACTTTACGCTTGGATGACGTACAGGTACATGTGCATGTGCACTTGATAGATGAGACATTGCAGGGCTTAACTACAGTACATAGTATTAAACATGCATGCATAAGATTTGGACTGAGAATTTGACTTCAGTAGACATTTCTCATAGGAAAAAGGTGTTTTGTTTTAAAAATCACAAGACTGTGCCATGATGGCAACATAAAACTAATTACCATAAAGATGAGAAAACTGTTTAACAGTATAATACAGGTAAATTGTGACAAATAAAATGTAAATTGGTCTGGGACACTGAGCGCAACAAAGAAGTAGACTGCATGGACATTTTATACAGTGAAATGTGGGTGCCAGGTTCGCTTTAGCAGTTCTGATTCTGGCTGAATCAGGAGCATTGACTCCAGGTCCCTGTTTAAGAGGTTCATACTGTATATCAGACTTTCTTACACCCTTATCCAGCCTAGACGTGCAGTTCTCACAAAAATATGACTGTGGGCTTTGGATCCCAAGACAGAAATCCAAATCTGTTTCACTGTTATGAAGAGGGGCTTGAGGCTTTGCGTTACCCAGCCAAGGGGCTGTGGAGTCCAGAAGCCTTAAAGCATGTTTTACCTCCACAGTTTGCTTTCATGTACACCCTCCTGTTTGGCTGCTCAATCTCCTGAATATTTTTTTTTTTTTCTTATTCAGACTGAAACACTCCTGGAGTTACTCTCTTCCTGTTAATCCACAAGAATGAGGCTCCAACAAGTTGCATGCTTCTGGACACTCCAGACTCTTCACTCAGGAGGAGAGCCAAGGTGTTCAGACACACTTCATTGAAACTATAGTTAACAGCCTGGAATTTACCCTAAGGTCCAGCCAGAAATTAACTACAATTCAGATATCATTGTCATATGATATCAAAACCGTTTGCTTACCAGAGGCCACTGTGTCACTGCATATGGTGAATTATTGATCCAGGCTCATGCTGGTCCACTGCGGAGCTGGTGAAATCTTCAGTGGGCCCCAGAAAAAACAAGTCAGCTTCCTTGTTTATAAGCTCCAGCCCCAGTGCATTTACACTCAGCAGTGGAATCCATCTCCTGAACTGCAGGTGTACAAGCATGTGTATGTAAGAGCGCCTGCATGAATTACAGTGTGTGTTTGTAAGAGTGTCTAAATGTGTAAAAGTGTGTATATGTAAAATACCTGCTTGTATGACATTGCATGTATGTAAGAGTGCCTGCATGTGTACAAGTGTGAGTATGTAAGAGTGCCTGCATGTGTACAAGTGTGTGTATGTAACAGTGCATGCATGTGAGAGGCTTTTGTGAACATCCTGTATGTGTGTACTGATGTGTCTGCTCGTGAAGTCGAGTTTATGTGTTAGCCTGGGGCTACAAGACATGTTTTGTGGCCAAACATTGCTGCAACACTATATTACCTTGCAACCAGTAAAAGTAGAATTTCTTTTTACATTGATTCCTTTACATGCAAACATGCATGTTAAAGAGCACCGGCATATTGTCATGCCCTGCTCTAAGGTGCGGAGGTCTGTCAGGTTGGCAGCACGTGTGTAGTTTTCTGTTTACTTGGAGTGAGCTGTACCTGCCTCCCTTCAGGTGCACTGGGTGGGGTCGTTTGTGTGAGTTTAAATCAAGCTCCTACCCAGTGTCCCTTGTGGGTTATAGCTTTTTTATCACTCTGAGGAAAGTTGGATTGCTGTTTCTGCTCTGCTTCAAAGATAAGTGTGTTTTTGGTTTCCATTTGTGAACTGTCTAGGCTGTTTTTCCCCTTGTCCACTATCTCAGGGACTATAGGGTTAATTCAGTCTTAGGCACGGGGGCACGTTTATTCCCACCTTTGGGGTCTAAACATGTGCACAGCAGTCTAGGGTCAACTGATAAGATCTTGTCAGGAGGTGACCATTATCCCATTATCCATTTGCCTAGATGTGTGTTTGTTGTTTCTTGTGTGTCTATTGTATCTTGTACCCTTCCCGGCATGACACATGTGTAGAATTCTACATTTAAAAGAGAGACAGCATGTGTAGAACTATGCATTTAAAAAAGAGTGCTGGCATGTATAGAAGTATGCATGTAAAAGTGTGCTGTCATGTGTAGAAGTATGTGTGTAAAAGAGTTCCTGCCTGTGTATAAGTATTCGTGTAAAAGAGGGTCGCATGTTTAGAAGTATGTTTGTAAAAGAACACCGGCATATGTAGAAGTATACGTTTAAAAGAGTGCTGGTATATGTAGAAGTATGTGTGTGAAAGAGTGTCGTGATATGAGGAATTATGTGTGCAAAGGAGTACCGGCATGTGTGGAAGTATGCCTGTAAAAGAGTGTCAGCATGTGTAGATGTATCCATGTAAAAAAGCATTGGCTTATGTATAATTATCTTTGCAAAAGAGCATCAGCATGTGTAACAGTATGCAAGTAAAAGTGTGCCAGCATGTGCAGAAATATGCGTGTAAAAGAGTGCTGTCATGTGTAGAAGTATGCGTGCAAAAGATTGGCATTTGTAGAAGAATGCATGTAGAAGTATGTATACAAGTATCCTTGTCAAAGAGCGCCGGTGTGTGTAAGATGTATGCGTGTAAAAAAAGAGCCGCCATGTGTAGATGCATCATTGTAAAAGAACACCAGCATGTGTAGAAGAATGCGTGAAAAAAGTGCCGACATGTATAGAAGTATCCTTGTAAAAGAGCACCGTCATGTGAAGTATCCTTGTAAAAAGCACCGACATACGTAGAATAGAGATAAAAGAATCAAAGCTGATGAAGTGAAATTTGATTTATTCAGCAATTATTAGATTCGCACCGAATCCGAATTTCCTCACGCTTCGTGGTAACGAATCACATTTTTTCCTAAAATGGCTGCTGCGCATGTTAGGATATGGAGTAGGGAACTCTGGGTATGAGGGGTCACCCACAATACCAAGCATGCAGCTAATCAGCAGACAGACAGCCCTGTGATGTCACAGCCCTATAAACCATTTTGAATTCAGCCATTTTCCAGTGTATTTAGTGCAGGGAGAGATGTTAGCAGGTAATAAGGACAGTGCTAGGAAAGACTTGAAAACTTATACTTTGCTCAGTAGAAGTTCAGGGAAAGAGCATTAGAAGTGTAGAAAAAGGATAAGGAGGAATTATTCCACAGTATTAAAGAAGAACAGGGTTCAACATGGGAATGTACAGCCTGGGTACTCATTTCAGGTTTGCAATACCTCTGTAATTCCAGCAAACCATTCTTGTTATTGGGGTCTTATTAGCCCTTGTACGGTGCAGTTATAAATATGTTCTAAAGCTTTTTTTGTCGTGTATTATGGGGGGGGGGGGGGGCTTATTAGACGTTGTGTGTTGAAGTGAGAAAATTACAGCCCTTTTTGGCGTGTATTAGTGGCAAAAAATATATATTATTTGCCGTTCATGGTCGCAGTTATATGTTCTAAAGCCTATTTTTGGGGTGTATTAGTGGGGAAAAGAAAAAGGGCTTATTAGCCGTTGAGTGGTGAAGTAAGAAAATTAAAGCCCTTTTTTGGCTTGCATTAGTGGCAATAAATAAAATCTTTATTTGCTGTTCACAACTGCAGTTATATGTTCAAAAGCCTTTTTTTGGAGTGTATTAGTGGGGGGGGGGGGCTTTTAGCCGTTGTGTGGTGAAGTGAGAAAATTACAGCCCTTTTTGGCGTGTATTAGTGGGAAAAAAAATATTATTTGCCGTTCACTGCCGCAGTTATATGTTCTAAAGCATTTTTTTGGCATGTATTAGTGGGAGAAAAAAAGGGGCTTATTATTGTGTGGTGAATTGAGAAAATTGCAGCCCTTTTTGGCGTGTATTAGTGGCAAAAAAAAAAATTGTTTTTGCAGTTCAGCAGAAAAGTTACATTGTACTACAGCCATTTACGGGCTGTATTAACACGATAGATACTTACATCCAATTAACCGTTTTGCGGTGAATTGTGATTGTTATATTTTTTTTTTTGTGGTTTATTAATAGGAAAAAGAATACATCTTAACAGCTGGTCTGCAGTGAACTGACATTGTTATACAGACATTGTTGTGGTGTAGTAATTGGAAAAATAAGTACATGTTATTAGGCGTTCTGCAGTGAATTTACATTGTCATACAGACATTGTTGCACTGTATTAATAGCAAAAATAAGTACGTGTTATTAGTCGTTCTGCGGTGAGTTTACATTGCTATACATACATTGTTGCGCTGTATTAATAACGAAAATAAGTATGTGTTATTAGCCTTTCTGCTGTGAATTTACAATGTCAATCAGTGGTGAAATTTTTTTGCGAAACAGCCTTTTTGGGAAAATTGATGGGTGATTGTAGAGTATCTTCAGTAGGGACTAGCAATTCGTCGATTAGCCATTCAGTGGTGAATTTTTTTGTGATACAGCCTTTTTAGGTAAAGTTGGTCGGTAGCTATAACTACGGTCAAGGACAATATATGTCCTTTACGGCCCAATGTGTAAATGTGGTTCCTGCACAGCTACACAAGCAACTTGGCCAGGTGACGCCGTTTCCACCGCCACATTCTCCCACTGGTGGTCCTGTGACAACTTCTGTCTCTGCCTCCTCATCCTCTACCGTGTCCTCAGCATCCACTGCAGGGACAATTCACAGTGCTTCTCCAGCATACCACATGTGCAAGGCACGGAGGTGTCACGCTGTTCTACACCTCGTTTGCCTGGGCACACAGAGGAGGAACTACTCCGTGTCCTTCATCAAGAAATCAAATCCTGGCTTTCTTCGCGACTATTTAAAATGGAACCATGGTGACCGACAACGGGAAGAACATGGTGTCGGCACTGTGTCAAGCAGGGTTGAGCCATGCGCTCTGCATGGTGCATGTGTTCAATCTGTTTGTAAAGCGGTTCCTGAAGTCTTCCACCCATCTGCAAGACATCCTAAAAATGGCCAGGAAACTTTGCATAAACTTCAGCCACTCGTACACCGCAAAGCACACCATCCTTAAACTGCAGCGGCAGAACGGCTTCCCTCAACATAGGCTGATATGCGACGTTTCCACCAGTTGGAATTCCACACTCCATACCATATGTTGGATCGACTATACGAACAGAGAAAGGCCATAATTGATTTCTTGATAATCCAAGTGGACAGAGGTACTCCCCTGTCAGTCGCTAGGACTATGGGATGAACAATATCATTCCACTGATTCATATCCTGGAAAAAAGGCTGGTAAATTTGGCTGGTCAGATTATGCAGCTCCCATACCTCAGGGGCAGTAAATGTGTGAGTGTACTAGTGATGATGTGCCGAGTGGGTGTAGTAGTACTCACGATTAAGTTGTCCCCTGGGCCAGTGTGCAGTGTATGGGAAGACAGTAATGATGATCGAGCACCAAAGTATTCGGGTGTTCGGCCCTAACACATTGCTATATTCGTGTGCTCGGCCGAGCACCAGAGTATAATAGAAGTCAATGGGGGACAACCAGGCACCCCCTGCTCCAAAGACGGGAGGGTGCCTGGTCCATTGGAAAAGGTCAGAAAGTGATAGGATCACCACCGAAATAGATCGAGAACACCATGGGGGTGATGCCTGATTGCCTGGATGCATCTTGGACTCCGAGGTCACTGCTGGGAACCATGTTGTCCGAGTTCTCCACCACTTTTAGAATTTTACAGAAACATTCTTTCCTGTATATTCAATTGTATATTAAGTGCAAGTGCCGCCAAAAATTACAAGCAAGAGGCACTCCGAAAAAGCCTGTATATCACATAAAGGAGGGCCTCATTCACATTGTGGTACAATTGTTCAGATAGTGGGACTCCTACACTCATAAAGCCTATGCACTAAGTGAAAGGGCTGCCAAAATTTACAAGGAACCGACACTACAATACACCCTTTATTACACATAAAGGAAGGCACCATACACAGACTAATGAGACTGGACCTGGTGGGGGTGCTAAACCGACAGGAAGCATTATCTTCAGCAATCCAACCGACCAACTGCTCACACTGGTCCGACTTGGACAGTGTTGTCCTGCGCCGCCCAGCTAAGTAGGACATGAAGCTGGGTATGGTAAATGTTTTTTTTTTTCTGGGGCACTGGCAGCAGGCACAGTTTCATTGCGCCAAGGGCCACAGCATCATGCCCACTTTCCCATCCCTTAGTGCTCGCCTTCGTCATATTAATGGTTTTGTCACTTGATGTAGTGCAGATTGTTTTACTGTCTGCTAAAGACACAGTTTTCAGATGTAGGACAGTACATATCACAGAAACCCACAGAATATGGACACTATATTAGGCCCAGATTATTGGAATTTGCAATAAAGACACTGTTTTTGGATGAAGGACAGTATATGTCACAGAACCCCACAGAATATGGACACTATATTAGACCCAGATTATTGGAATACAGACACTGTTTGCAGATGTTCATTTTTTTTTTCACAAAGCCACACACTATGGACACTAGATGTGGCCCAGATTATTAACCTCTTAAGGACACAGGACGCATGAGTCCTAATGTCCGAGTCCTTAAAGACACGGGACGTACCCATACGTCCTAAATTGAATGGCGTCTAAAAAATGAGCTAGAAAAATGGTTCCTGATGCGATCGTGCAGCAGGAACCATGTTCAAATGCCTAGGGGGGTTCTGTGACCCCCTCATATCGGCGATCGCTGCAAACCGCAGGTCAATTCAGACCAAATGCACCCAAAGTCTTAAATTTTCACCCCCCCCCTGAAGCCCCCAATCATATTGTGGCTGCAGGGGTGCAGGGGGGGGTGGGTGTTGCGGGTGTCGGGAGGCGGTGCGGTATAATGGATCTATCACAGTGTCAGCACATTGCCGGTCCGTACAGACCGCGGTTTGGAAGGTGTTAACAGGGAGGGAGTTCCCTCCCTCTCCCATCGGGGGGGCTGTGCTTTTGCAGCCCCCCGACAGGATGGGATCGCAGAGGGAGGGAGCCCCCCTCCCTCCCCATCACCCGCTGCTCAGTTTTGTCAGTGGGTGATGGCTACCATGGCAGCAGAACGCTTTCAGAAGCGTCCTGCTCTCCATGGTGCTGAAACCCTGAATAGACTTCTGCTAAAGGCAAAAGTCTATTCAGACTTTGTAAAGTAAAAAATTCAGCAAAGTACACTATATAGTGTACTTTACTGTATTATATAGACACCAGATCCACAGGATCTTCAAGAACCAAGTAGGTCTGGGTCAAAAAAAAATGTAAAAAAGTGAAAAAAAGTAAAAAAAATAAAATAAAATAAAAACATATCACTGAATAAAAATTAAAAAAATAAAATACACTAACATAGTATGTATTGCCGCGTCTGTAAAAACCTGCTCTATAAAAATATCACATGACCTGACCCCTCAGATGAACACTATAAAAAAAAATATTAAATGGTGTAAAAAAAGCCATTTTTGTCATATTACATCACAAAAAGTGTAATACCAAGCGATCAGAAAGGCGTATGCCTCCCAAAATAGTATCAATCAAACCGCCATCTCATCCCGCAAAAAATGAGCCCCTACATAGGACAATCACCCAAAAAAATAAAAAAATATGGCTCTCAGACTATGAAGACATTAAAACGTGATTTTTTTTTCTAAAATGCCGTTATTGTGTTAAAGTAAAATACATTTAAAAAAAGTATACATATTATGTATTGCCGCGTCCGTAAAAACATGCTCCATAAAGATATCCCATGCTATAACCCCTTAGGTAAATATCGTAAAAAAAAGTTAAATAAAAACAGTGTAAAAAAAAAAAAATTGTCACCTCACATCACAAAAAGTGTAATAGCAAGCGATCAAAAAAGTAGATGAACCCCAAAATAGTGCCAATCAATCCGTCATCTCATCCCATACAGAGGACAATAGCCCCAAAAAATAAAACAATATGGCTCTCAGAGTATTGCAACATTAAAACATGATTTTTTTTTTGTTTCCAAAATGATATTATTGTGTAAAACTTAAATAAATAAAAAGTATACATATTATGTATCGCCGCATCCGTAGCAACCTGCTCTATAAAAATAACACATGAACTAACCCCTCAGGTGAACACAGCAAAAAACAATAAAAAAAATTGGTGTCAAAAACCTTTTTTGTCACCTTACGTCACAAAAAGTGTAATAGCAAGCGACCAAAATGTGATGTTATATGCACTCCAATATAGTGCCAATCAAACCGCCATATCATTCCGCAAAAAATGAGCCCCTACATAATACTGTCGCCCAAAAAATAAAAAATAAATATGGCTTTCAGAATGGGGAGACACTAAAAAATCTTTTTTTTTCACAAATGCTTTATTATAAAAAACTGAAACTTCCCAAAAAGTAGTCATATTTAGTATTGTCACGTCTGTAACAACCTGTTCTATAGAAATAGCACACGATCTAACCAGTCAGATCAATTATGTAAATAATAACAAAAAATAAACACGGTCCCAAAACAAATTTTCCATTTTAATTCATTTTTCCAGTAACAAAGCAAGGGTTAACAGCCAAACAAAACTCAATATTTATTGCCCTGATTCTGTAGTTTTCAGAAACCCCCCCCATATATAGTCGTAAACTACTGTACGGGCACTCGGAAGGGCGTAGAAGGAAGGGAACGCCATATGGAGTAGAAACTCCATAAAAGTTACACAATTTTTTACAGTATAAGGTGGCAGTTTTGTTGGTACAGGTAGAGGTGACAGGCAGAGTTGAGTTAACACCTGTAAATTCGGGTTCGCCAGGTTCGGCCGAAATTCATCGTAAAGTTCGGGACCCGAACTTGACCTGAACTTGACCCCAAACCCAATTGAAGTCAATGGGGACCTGAAATTTGGGGCAGTAACATAGCTCTATAAGAGTCATGGAAAGCGCTAGACGGCCGCAAAAGGCAGCAAAACGTGGGTAAGAGCATGACAAGTGCCTTGCAAACAAATGTGGATAGGGAAATGACTTAAAATAAAATACAATAAAAATTAAAAATAATAATCTTGAACTAGGAGGAAGAGGTCCATATGGAGTAGGAGGTTGAGGAGGCGGTGGACGTGGCGGAGTAGGTTGAAGCGGAGGTGGAGGAGGAGGAGGTAGCAAACACTTTTTTTTTAATTTAATTTGGGCAGACCACAAAACATTGTGGAATATTTAAAATAAAACAAAGAGAAAGTGTGCTGGAGTATAACATTGTGAGGCCAGTATACATGTCTATTCTGCACAAGGTACAGACAAGTCTTGTGGGGTCCATGCCTGGTTCATTTTAATAAACGTGAGCTTGTCCACATTGGCTGTGGACAGGCGGCTGCGATAGTCTGTGATAACGCCCCCTGCCATGGTAAATAAACGTTCAGACAATACACTGGCTGCAGGGCAGGTCAGCACCTCCAAGACGTAAAGGGGAAGCTCAGGCCATGTGCCCAATTTGGAGACCCAGAAGTTGAATGGGGCAGACCCATCAGTCAGTACATGTAGGCGTGTGCACACATATTGTTCCACCATGTTGCTAGAATGCTGCATCCGGCTAAGACGTTCCATATTAGCTGGTGGTGCTGGTTGTTGTGGAGTGACGACAAAGCTTTTTCACATTTCGTCCATGCTAACCCTGCCTTCTGAGGTGCTGGAGGTGCCCCAGCTGCGTTGGCGACTTCTTCCTCCTCCTCTGCCTTCGCCTTGTGCTTCCACTGAGGTCCCGGTGTCAGATGGGAATGCCATCAGCAGCGTGTCTACCAGCGTGTGCTTGTATGGGGTATAGATCACCCAACAATCTAAACACGCCGGATTTACAGAATATATTTCCCAGTCAGGTATGTAGTGCAGGGCTAGTTTGAAAGAAAAAGGGGTAAAGATTACTCAACAATCTAAACGCAGCCGAATTTAGAGAATATATTTCCCAGTCAGGTATGCAGCAGTCAGGTATGCAGTGCAGGGGTACTTTGAAAGAAAAAAGGGGTCATGGAGCGTCCCCGTCATCCGGCATCTATTCACCCCGCTAAAGGATTTTTTTTAAAGTGTAAGAAGCCACACGGGGCCCCCACGCTGCAGATTTATCATGGAGACATCATGGAGACTTTACAGCATATAACTACAGCACCCAGCAATCTAAACGCCCAGGGGCGTAGCAAAAGGCTCATGGGCCCTGGTGCAAGAGTTCAGCTTGGGCCCACCTTCCCTCAGTGCTTTGTGTGTCTTCTTATGCAGCACAAGGGTCTTTGGGCCCCCTCAGGCTCCTGGGCCCGGTAGCGACTGCTACCTCTGCACCCCTTATAGCTACGCCCATGTAAACGCCGCCGAATTTACAGAATACATTTCCCAGTCAGGTATGCAGTGCAGGGGTACTTTGAAAGAAAAAAGGGGTATAGATAACCCAACAATCTAAACACCACCGAATTTGCAGAATATATTTCCCAGTCAGGTATGCAGTGCATTGTAAATGTTTGGTCTGATAACTGTGGAAATGTCCACCCACAATCTAAGAGCTGGATTTACTGATTAAATTTCACCCTCAGAAATGCAGTGCAGGCCGCAAATGTACTATAACAAACATTTTTACTAAATTTAGTTCCCTGTCAGAAATGCAGGGCAGGGGTTTGTATACAGCAAAAATGGTAAAATGTCACCCAAGAATGTAACAGAGGATTTAAAAAGAAAAAAAATAGGTCCCTGTCACCTATGCAGAGCAGGGGTTTGTATATGGCAAAAATGGTAAAATGGCACCCACCAATGTAACAGAGGATATTTCGAAATATAGTTCCCTGTCCCCTATGCAGAGCAGGGGTTTGTATATGGCAAAAATGGGTTAATGTCACCAACCAATGTAATAGAGTCTTTTTAGAAATATAGGTCCCTGTCACCTATGCAGAGCAGGGGTTTGTATATGGCAAAAATGGTAAATTTTCACCCAAGAATGCAACAGAGGATTTTTGTAAATATAGGTCCCTGTCACCTATGCAGAGGAGGGGTTTGTATACGGAAAAAATGGGTTAATGTTACCCACCAATGTAACAAAGGATTTTTATAAATATAGGTCCCTGTCACCTATGCAGAGCAGGGGTTTGTATATGGAAAAAATGGGGTAATGTCTCCCACCAATGCAACAGAGGATTTTTTGAAATATAGGTCCCTGTCACCTATGCAGAGCAGGGGTTTGTATATGGCAAAAATGGTAAAATAGCACCCAAGAATGTAACAGAGGATTTTTAGAAATATAAGTCCCTGTCATTTATGCAGATCAGGGGTTTGTATGTGGCAAAAATGGGTTAATGTCACCCACCAATGTAAAAAAGGATTTTTTGAAATATAGGTCCCTGTCACCTATGCAGAGCAGGGGTTTGTATACGGCAAAAATGGTAAAATGTCACCCACTAATGTGACAGAGGATTTTTGTAAATATAGGTCCCTGTCACCTATGCAGAGGAGGGGTTTGTATACGGCAAAAATGGGTTAATGTCACCCACCAATGTAACAAAGGATTTTTAGAAATATAGGTCCCTGTCACCTATGCAGAGCAGGAGTTTGTATACGGAAAAAATGGGGTAATGTCCCCCACAAATGTAACAGAGGATCTTTCCCTGTCACCTATGCAGAGCTGGGGTTTGTGTACGGCAAAACTGGGTTAATGTCACCCACCAATGGAACAGATGAATGTTTGAAAAATATTACCCTGTCTGCTATATGCACTTATGCAGTGCAGGTGCACCAAAAAAATTAGTTTATGTTGCCCACTGAACTAAATGAACAGGATTAAATTATTGTCCCTGGCACATAAGCAGGTGTAAGTGCACTACAATTGCACAAAATGGCCGCTGACACCCACCTAACTAACAGACGGATAAAACCTATTTTTCTGTGTCACTGGGCTCATGGGTCAAAAAATGTAGCAGAGCACCCACAAAAATAATCACTGTAGTTTGCAGATTTAAAACCAAGTACACCAGACCAGAATTGTAATCTCTCCCTCACAGCAGCAGCTTTTTATCCCTACACTAGTAAGAGCAGAGTGACAAGCGGCGCTAAGTGACTCCAGCTTATATATAGAGTCTGGGTCACATGCTGCACTTGGCTAATCACAGCCATGCCATTAGTAGGCAAGGCTGTGATGGCTTCTAAGGGCACACTCGTTAAATGCTTGTTGATAGGCTGCCCTGCAGCCTTTCAACAAGCGCCATTAAATTGACAAACACCGAACCCGAACTTTTATGAAAATTTACAGTTCAGGTTCGCTCATCCCTAGTGACAGGAGAGGAGGAGCAGGAGCAGCTGGAAGAGCAAGGCGTAGATGAAAAAGAGGAGGCAGATGACCAGACACATCGTGCAAGTATGCATTGGAGATGGAGGCAGGGAGTCCCTCCCAGTCACTTTAGCAAATGGCCCGATGCATGCTCACTTGCTTGCATAGTGACAGCCGAATTGTCACCATTCGCCAGAGGAATGACTACTGGCTCTCCACCATGTTAGACCCTTGCTATCGGTCTAAAATGGGGGCCATTTTTACACCCTCTGAGACGGAGGACAAACTGAACCACTATTGAAACATTCTATGTAGACAGTTGGCAGTTGCCTATCTATGCCATCATCCATCCTTTTGCAGGTTTTACCTGGGGGGGGGGGGTCTCTACATTTATGTTCCACTGCCATGGCTGCCGGCGGGGGGGTGGGTGGGGATGGGGGGGTGTCAATAAAAGTTCCAGCTCAATCAGCAACAGTCTGAGTCTAAAGTCACTGATGAGCAGCTTTCTTCACCCTTATAGTGAAGAAACTGCTCACCAGCAGCTAGACATATAGCAGAAACTGAACAAGCGTGTGGTGACATTCTTGGAGTTCACCCTGTTACCCGTTATCGAAGATCCGCTGGACTACTGGGAAGCCAAACTGAATTTCTGGCCGCAACTGGACGAGTTTGCCCTGTAAAAGCTGTCCTTCCTGGCTAGTAGTGTTGCATCAGAGCGGGTGTTTAGTGCAGCGGGAGCCATAGTTACCCCAAGGAGAACTCACCGGTCCACCCAAAATGTGGAGAGACAGACCTTTGTCAGGATTAGTGTTAATCGATCACCAAAGTGCTCGGGTGCTCTGGTAGAAAACTTTGGGATGCTTGGGTGCTCTACAGAGCGCTCGGGTGCTCTACAGAGCACTCAAGCACAGTGGAAGTCAATGGCCATTATATACCGCGTGTGATCCCGAATACATACTATAATAAAGTTTTAAAACAATCTCCTCTATGAGATCGCTTGTGGTTTACTATAATAGTCCCCATAAGGTAACTCTAGTGCTATTGCACATTAATGTGTTTATGGCCTCCTCGGAAGGAATATAAACAATAAATAACTTAATGAGGTTATAAGACATAAAATTATCCTTCTTTTCCCATGTTTGATTGTGATATGTGTACCAAATTTTAATTTACATTGGGCGGTGTAAGGCATATCAAGTGATCGGAACCTTCAGTCATATGAGCGCTTTAATTGCGTTCCATTGAGCAGGAAGTGGATAGTCACGTGTGCGCTTCACATTCGTTCCAACCAGTACGGAAATGATGTCATACATCACGCGTGCGCATTAGAAAGAATGTGAAACCGCATGTGAGAATCCCTTCTGGTACAAACAGTTCATGTAAGCAATTGTTTTAATAAGTTGATTTTAATTGCACCTGCACTTTATTTCACACAGTGGAAACACCTGTCCACTGATCAGATCATCACATGTATTTGGAAAGAATTTGGATATGAAAAATATGAACTTTCACATTGTTACAATACGAATGATGTTAGTATTCGTACATTGATGTATTGATCACTGTATTTATTATTGCACCATTTTTTATGTACTTTTATATTAATTGACACATGATTAGATTAGTTAATGATTAAATATGTTACCCTATATATATATATATATATATATATATATGTACTCTGTGCACTTCAGTTTGTATTACTGCTTGAAAATAGTTCCAGAGAGAGGACCGAAACATTGCTGTTTAGGGAATAAACACGGGATACTTTCTAACACATTGTAGTGCCATGGAATCTTTGTGCTATATTTCTAGCATTGGGGATTGTTCCTACAGCCGCTGGCACCCGTTTTATCGTGATTTGCTGTGCTGCCATTGCCGTTTTTTTGGTTTTCTTGATATATATATCATATTATACATTCATATATATTAGAAGTATATATATATATATATATATATATATATATATATATATATCATACTTCTGATATATATGAATGCATAATATGTTGGAAACTACTACTGATGTTTTTAGCCATAATATATTTACATATATTATAAATTCGGAAAACGCAGGCAGCACTCCAATAACAAAGTGGTTTATTAACCCAGTGCAGTACAAGCAACGTTTCAACTGTTCAATACAGTCTTTGTATTGAAAAAGACTGTATTGAACAGTTGAAACGTTGCTTGTACTGCACTGGGTTAATAAACCACTTTGTTATTGGAGTGCTGCCTGCGTTTTCCGAATTTGTATCTAGTGGACCGTGTTGGGGACCAGTGCGGGAGTTGCACCCAGGAATACAGTGTGCTGTTCCTATTTTTACATATATTATAATATATTATATATTCTAAATATTTAATAATATATGTAAATATATTATTACTAAAAACTTTGAACTCACTCACTCAGGCATTGGTGGGGGGAAATCCTGGCTGATCCATGTCTGATTCATCCTGACTAGTGTTAAGCGAGCATGCTCAACCCAACTAGTGTACGAGCATTGCGATGCTTGGCACATTGCTGTGTTCAGCCGAATACTGCGTGTGTTCGAGCGCGATGCTCGAGTCAGTGTATTTAAATCTAATTTAGCCTCTATTTCTGAAAAGTTTCTGCCAGGATTTGAACTCACAACCTTCAACATTAGACCGAAGAACCTTAACCACTACGCTATATAGCTTCAAGTTAACCTGCAGTGAAATATAAAATTATACTTCTGCTGCATAGCAATACTTACAACATGACAATCTACTATAAGGATTTTCTGACGCAGTTTATCATTCAGCTTTATAGCTGAGTGGTTAAGGTCCTTACCTCTAATGTAAAAGGTTGTGAGTTCAAATCCTGGCAGAAACTTTTCAGAAATAGAGGCTAAATTAGATTTAAATACACTGACTTGAGCATTGCGCTTGAACACACGCGGTATTTGGCCGAACACAGCGATGTGCCGAGCATCGCGATGCTTGAGTCGAACACTAGTTCGGCTGAGCATGCTCGCTCAATACTAGTCAGGATGAATCAGGCGTGGATCAGCCAGGATTTCCACCCACTAATGCCTGATGCATCAGATTAGATCATCCATGCTTCTTCACACAAACCTTGACAAAAGTGACCAGTTTCTTCTGGCTGTCTGCCTCAGCTACTATTTTGATACTGCCACACATCTGATGCCAAGTGCTCATTCTTACACCTACCAGAGTCAGCGGGTACTGCAATTGCCACCCACCTCCCCACAGTGTCATTCTGTGGTCTCCTCATGCTGCTGCTGCTGCCACATTAACACTATGTCATCTTTCCACTCTGTGGTCTCCTCATGCTGCTGCCACCTCCACACTATGTCACCTTGCCACTCTGTGGCCTCCTCATGCTGCTGCTGCCACCTCCACACTGTCAATGTGCCTCTCTGTGTCCTTCTCAAACTGCTTCCACCTCACCACTATGTCATTGGGCCAGTCTGTGGATTTCTCAAGTTGTTCTCCCACGGCCTACCCACTCCATGACTGGGCCACTATTTTGCCTTTTTGGCCTGGATGACATCACCATTTATTTGACCCTTCTAATCTGTCAGATGGAAGGAAAAATGAGACACACAATGGAACCTGTCTGTGTAGCAGCTGTAAGGCCTGTATGGTCCCATCAGATTTGGCTTATGATTTGATAGCCAAAAGCAGATGTGCTTACAAAACACAGAAGACATGCAAATATTCCATTCACGTGTCATCTTTGTTTTGGATCCACTCCTGTTTCTTTTGGCATTAGCAATACTGATGGATTACTGACCAAATGCTGACCGAGTGTAGGCGGATGCTCCACAGACAGGATCCGTTTTTGGGGGTTATTGTTCTGACGGATCAGAGGAAAGGCAAAATGATCAGTAAAGTCAACACAACCTTACTGCTGACACCTTCTTTATTCTGTTGGGGTGGGGTGGGGGGGCTCTACTTGTATAAGCGTTTAATAGAACAGGTTCTGTAAACATCTATGTGGAATCAGCTGACGACGGCGTAAAAGAAGTGCGCTTTTTCATGATGCTAACATCAACCTGTATTTGGTCAGTTTTTGTCCTGTAACTGCCCAAATTAGTGAAGTATGCAGTGATTATGAGAGTGACGCCTGTCCTGTGCATGTCATACTGACTCACAGTATAGTTTCACTACCACAGCAGACTACCTATGTGTGTTACTGCAAGGCACAGTGTTCTACACCACTATACAGGCTCTGTGCAGCCAGGAAGTAGGTGTTTTTTAATGCAATTCTCCACAAATAATTTCAGCTTGAATCGTTTCGGAAAATTTGGCGAAGTGGCCGAATCGATTTTTTGAAAAATTTGCTCATCATTAGTGTTGAGCGAACAGTTCAAGCATAGTTCGTAAAAGTTCGGGTTCGGGTTCGTTGTTCGGAGATTTCTATGGCACATTTTGAAAGCCTGCAAAGCAGCCAATCAACATGCGTCATACTACTTGCCCCAAGAGGCCGTCACAGCCATGCCTACTATTGGCATGGCTGTGATTGGCCAAGTACAGCATGTGACCCAGGCTCTATTTAATTTGGAGTCACGGAGCGCCGCACGTCACTCTGCTCTGATTAGTGTAGGGATAGAATGCAGCTGCTGCGTTAGGGAGAGATAGGCAGGGATTAACTCATCAAAAACACTTAATGAAGTGAAAGATCTACAGCTGGGAATCATTCAACTACTGCTAGTGAATTGCTCACTGTTTTTAGGCTGGGCAGACCGTTTTTCTGTCACTTTTTCTGGGGTAATCGGCAGCGGCCATTTTGTGTCTTGTGGTGCGCCAGCACAAGCTGCCACAAAGTCCATTAATCCCTCAATAGTAGTTTTTTTTGTGCTATTTCGTACATCAGGGGCTTGGCTGTGCTTATTTTGTCACCCCTAGTAACTCAGGAAAGATTTTTCTATATATTATTGAGTGGTTAAACTGAAAATCACTTAAATAGCAATCCCCTGAATCTGGTGTTCCAGCTAGGCTAGCCAGCCAAGTGTAAAACTGTCAGCCAAAATATATATATTTTTTTCTGGGATTGAAATTTAATTGCCAAAAAGCAATCCCCTGAATCTGGTGTTCCAGCTGTGGCTAGCCAAGTGTAAAATTGTCAGCCAAAATATATATATATTTTTTTTTCTAGGGTCGAAATTTAATTGCCAAAAAGCAATCCCCTGAATCTGGTGTTCCAGCTGTGGCTAGCCAAGTGTAATACTGTCAGCCAAAATATATATATTTTTTCTGGGCTGAAAATTAATTGCCAGAAAGCAACCCCTTGAATCTGATGTTCCAGCTGTGGCTAGCCAAGTGTAAAATTGTCAGCCAAAATATATATATATATATTTTTTTTTCTGGGGTTGAAATTTAATTGCCAAAAAGCAATCCCCTGAATCTGGTGTTCCAGCTGTGGCTAGCCAAGTGTAATACTGTCAGCCAAAATATATATTTTTTTTCTGGGCTGAAAATTAATTGCCAAAAAGCAACCCCTTGAATCTGGTGTTCCAGCTGTGGCTAGCCAAGTGTAATACTGCCTGCTGTCTGGCAAAGAATATATTTTCTTTTCTGGGGTGAAATTTAATTGCACAAATAGCAATTCCCAGAATCTGGTGTTCCAGCGGTGACTGGATAATTTCCCTAGTATCCGTCAAAGGATACATTTTGTTCTGTGGTGAAATACAGTTCCAAAAATAAAAATACAGTAAATCTGGTGTTCCAGTTGTTGCAGGCCTAGTTTAAATCTGTCCGTAAAAGGGTATATTTTCTTCTGTGGTGAAATTTGATTGCTAATATAGCAATTCCATAAATCTAGTGTTCCAGTTGTTTAAGGCCTAGTTTACATCTGTCCGTAAAAGAGTATATTTCTTTCTGTGGTGAAATTTAATTGCTAAAATAGCAATTCCATAAATCTAGTGTTCTAGCAGTTGTAGGCCTATTTGAAATCTGTCCGTAAAAGGGTGTATTTCTGTCTGTGGTGAAATTTATTTGCTAAAATAGCAATTCCATAAATCTAGAGTTCCAGCAGTTGCGGGCCTATTTGAAATCTGTCAGTAAAAGGGTATATTTCTTTCTGTGTTGAAATACTATTGCAAACATTGCAATTTCCAAAATCTGGTGTTCCAGCAGTTGCAGGCCTATTTGAAATCAGTCCATAAAAGGGTATATTTCTGTGTATGGTGACATTTAATTGCTAAAATAGCAATTCCATAAATCTAGTGTTCCAGCAGTTGCAGGCCTATTTGAAATCAGTCCGCATAAGGGGATATTTCTTTCTGTGTTGAAATTCTATTGCAAACATTGCAATTCTTACAACATACAGTGTGTGCATATTTGGAAATCAGTCGTGTATAGAGGATATTTCTTTCTGTGTTGAAATTCTATTGCAAACATTGCAATTCCCTAAATCTGGTGTTCCAGCAGTTGCAGGCCTATTTGAAATCTCTCCGTAAAAGGGTATATTTCTGTCTGTGGTGAAATTTAATTGCTAAAATAGCAATTCCATAAATCTAGTGTTCCAGCAGTTGCAGGCCTATTTGAAATCAGTCCGCATAAGGGGATATTTCTTTCTGTGATGAAATTCTATTGCAAACATTGCAATTCCCTAAATCTGGTGTTCCAGCAGTTGCAGGCCTATTTGAAATCTCTCCGTAAAAGGGTATATTTCTGTCTGTGGTGAAATTTAATTGCTAAAATAGCAATTCCATAATTATAGTGTTACAGCGGTGACTGGATAATTTCCCTAGTGTTCGTCAAAGTATACATTTTGTTCTGTGGTGAAATACAGTTCGAAAAAAAAAATACTGTAAATCTGGTGTTCCAGTTGTTGCAGGCCTAGTTTAAATCTGTCTGTAAAAGGGTATATTTCTTTCTGTAATGAAATTTTATTGCTAAAATAGCAATTCCATAAATCTAGTGTTCCAGTTGTTGCAGGCCTAGTTTAAATCTGTCCGTAAAAGAGTATATTTCATTCTGTAGTGAAATATAATTGCTAAAATAGTAATTCCATAAATCTAGTGTTCCAACAGTTGTAGGCCTATTTGAAATTTGTCCGTAAAAGGGTATATTTCTGTCTGTGATGAAATTTTATTGCTAAAATAGCAATTCCATAAATCTAGTGTTCCAGTTGTTGCAGGCCTAGTTTAAATCTGTCTGTAAAAGAGTATATTTCATTCTGTGGTGAAATATAATTGCTAAAATATTAATTCCATAAATCTAGTGTTCCAGCAGTTGTAGGCCTATTTGAAATCTGTCCGTAAAAGGGTGTATTTCTTTCTATGGTGAAATTGATTTGCTAAAATAGCAATTCCATAAATCTAGTGTTCCAGTTGTTGCTGACCTAGTTTAAATCAGTCCATAATTGGGTGTATTTATTTCTACGGTGAAATTTAATTGCTTAAATAGCAATTCCATAAATCTAGTGTTCCAGCAGTTGCAGGCCTATTTGAAATATGTTCGTACATGGGTATATTTCTGTCTGTGGTGAAATTTAATTGCTAAAATAGCAATTCCATAATTCTAGTGTTCCAGCAGTTGCAGGCCAATTTGAAATCAGTCCGCAAAAGGGTGTATTTTTTTCTATGTTGAAATGTAATTGCTAAAATAGCAATTCCATAAATCTAGTGTTCCAGTTGTTGCTGGCCTAGTTTAAACCAGTCCGTAAAAGGGTGTATTTTTTCTATGGTGAAATTTATGGTGAATATGGAGAAACCACACCCTACACCCAAGGAACATGCTCTGGTCTTGTGACAACCTCAGGAAGAAGAGCTAATGGTTTCACCTTGAAGACCATCAAAGGAGATAAAAAAACTCTCTCTCCCAACCCTTATTGAGAGTGACAAATTGCCAGACGCAGGGGATGAGATTCCCACACCTGAAGCCGCACAGCATTACCCTCATCTCAGGAACATAGCCAGAGAGATTCCTCCCCTTGATAGCCATGCCGAGATCTTACTCCTGCTAAGTAGAGACATTCTTGAGGCTCATAAGGTCCTTGAACTTCGCAATGGCCCTTTCAATGCTCCATATGCCCAGAAACTTACAGTGGGTTGGGTCATCGTGGGGAATGTATGTCTCAACAGAGCCCGCAGACCCTGCCAAGTACACTCCTTCAGCACTGACGTATTAATAGGGGACGAACTTCTTACTTCAGGCAGTGTCCTAACCACTACTATGTGTAAGAGGTTCCTTGCCCAAATATTCTAAAAACTTGTTCATTAGAAAGCAGCTCAATTCCCAAGTAGTCAGCTGCAGAAGAATGTTCCTGGACAGAAGGGCAGCTTGTAAAAAGGCCTTCAGGATCTCAATTGGAGCCCTCTTCAAGCCCTTTCCAGCTTTGAAGTCCCCACACAGTTTATCATAATGAATCCTATATCTTCACTGACAACAAGCCTTCTGATTCATGTAGTTCAGATGAGACAACGCAGAAATATGAGCCTTCCAGTCAACAGTTTGACAATGAAGTTAATTCTGTAAAGGAGGTTCCTTCAACAGAGGAAGAGTTTATTTAAGATACTTTGCAAGGACCTTCAGTTGTTGATTGCACCCAAGAGGATCATAGTTCTTCCCAGTCTTCAACGGATGAGCACCTTCATATTGCTCAACCTTTTCTGGAAACCACAGGGAAAAGTTCACCGCCAATGTCCATTACAAATACTGCATGTCAACAACCCAAGTCTGTATGTACAAAGACAGATCCCATTTCAGAACTGAAAAGAAGACAAGAGCATTCAAGTTCACAATCCATAGACAGGAAGCAATTTACGTCTAAATCATCATCACAAAATAAGCTCTCTCGCTCCAAATCTTTGGCAAGATCAAGGAGAACCAAGTCTCCCTCAGCTTCTAATGAAAGCAACAGACAATCTCCTGTAGTAAAATAGAAGAAATCCACATCTAGGGTGCATAAAAGATCACTCAAGAATAAAACAGAAAAGATAGGAAATATTCCTGTGCCATCTGGCGTTTTCGGTGCAAGTCGGTACAGCATCTCACCAGTCAGTTCTGGAAAAGGTGGAGAAGAAAGTCCTCTGCCTCTTGCAAGGACACAGAAGATGACAAGAATCAAGGCCAAATTTAAAGGAATGAGATTTTGTTCTGTTAGAGACAAACAAGTTGATCGATTCGACTGGCCTACTGGACTTATTACTAAAGTCGTTTGCAGTTCGGATGGAAAGGTTCGTAAGGTGGAAGTGAGAACCACGAGAAGTGGAAGTGAGAACCACGAGAAGTGGATGTCACGGGTATATGCGAACAACAGGAGTACAATCAGTGCACAAGCTACTGAGCGGACCCAAACTAGGGGAGCATAAAAGGTAACCCTTGTCAGACCCTAAGAGCTCTCCCTGCGCTGCTATGCACATGCCCAGACCCTGATGGTGGGTCGAGGCATGCCCGCGTACCTAAGGCTGAGTGACACCTGAAACCTCTATGATAAAGGGGGGGGGGCACGGCCACCGACTCCCTGCTCAGTATACGGACGGAACCGGGGTCGCCTCAGATCCAGTCAGCAAATAAACAAAAACCAACAATGTCTGCAAACTTATCTGTAGGGGCTGCAGCAGCAGTGAAGACAGATCCAATATCAGCAGACAATATCCGATGTTGCTTGGTTCAGCAAAACAGACGTCCAGTGTATAGAGACCACAGCAGTGTAGATGCTCCAGTGGCTGACACAACTCAAGATGAGAAATATAACCCGCAAGGTGAAACAGGAAGAGGGGCGATTTAAAGGAAGAGGAATCAATCAGAGAAGGAACAGCTGGGAAGAGGGAAAGGAGTGAAAATGAAAGTAAAGACCTCATCACAGGGGCGGAGAAATAGAGCTGTGAGAACTCCTCAAAAATCTGGTAGTGACAGTGGAGTAATCAAGACCTTCTTCCGCCCTGTTACAGAAGTTGTGTTACTCATGCCTGCAGAACTTTCATGTTGAGATCCCTTCTACCAAAGATACTCATCATCTTCTATGACTTTTTCCAGTACCAGCTCTATGGCCTAAACTGAAGATATATCCATTTTTGGTTCGAATAAACGTTCATTGCATGTTTCCTTTTAAGTTTTATGGACATTATTCATTGTTGTATATATATAGTGGTATCTACGGATTCCAGACGAAGAGTGTTCTGTTTCAGTATCTTGCAATGTGTATTGGTATGATCCTCTCTCCCCCCCCCCCCTCCTCCCTTCTGTTTCAGTTTCTAGTAAGTTCAGCTCAGCCACTCCCTGTTTCCCAGTCATGCTTTGCGGTTAATGTGTGTTCAGATTTCTGAGGAAAATCTCCATCTTCTTAGCAAGGAGATATTGTTGACATAATTCTTCTACCATCTGGATTCCCTGCACATCTTGTAATACAATCTCCGAGTTAAAAGCTACTTGATTAACTCCTGGATGTCTGATGCGTAAAATGTATGCGTAAGAGTGGAGAATGTCTGATTCAACCAGTCACCTCAGTGCGCATAGAGGATGCTCTCTCACAGATGCGTGATTGTGATGCGCCACACAAAAATATAGCACTATATTCTATAGTGCTATATATTCGTGTTTTAGAATATTTGCATACGCGAATATTACATTGCCGATTTTTTGCATAAGAGAAAATAAATTAAATAATGAAGAATATTCTAATTAGCTACAGACTACAATATTGCAGCCTTCTCACATTGGCCCACAAGCAAGAAGCAGGTAGGCATACTAGGTAATAGGTTCAGATGAAAAAAAAAACCTAAGAAAAAAACGAATATTCGTATTTACGAATATATATCACTATATTCAAAATATTCGCAAATTCTCGAAGTGCCGATATATGCGATAAAAATTAGCAATTTGAATATTTGCGTGCAACGCTATCCATCTGTTCTGCATAGATGTGCAGGAGAGGAGGAAGAGGATAAGGAGAATGAGAGTCATCCTCCTGATGATGACAGCGAAGTATTGCCTGTTGTCACAAGGAGGGAAACATTTTGGAAGATGGTGAAGGAGTACATAGCAGACCGTGTCAGCATCCTCAGTGATCACTCTGTGCATTACAACTATTGGGTGTCCAAGCTGGACACATGGCACAAACTTGCACTCTATGCCTTCGAGGGGCTGGCCTGTACACTGTATTCACTAAAACCTAATCCAAAACTTACACATTACTATCAAATACAAACATAACATACAACAGTGGTGGTAAAACAATGGCATGGCCTGTTGAATAACTCCTAAATAACAATAATAGCATATCTTACAGACTGGTTATAAACTCTAACTCAAACCATAACAAAAAAAAAAGTCAAACACAGTACAAACCCTCAGTTTGTCTTCTTTACACCTCAGAGGTGCTGGTCTGCCCTGCCACCAGCATTTTGGCACAGCCGGTATTTAGTGCTGCTAGGGCCATAATAACAGATAAGCGCATGCGCCTGTCAACTGAAAATGCTGACAGGTTGACTATTATAAAAAGGAACTGGGCCTGGATTGCACCTGACTTCTCTACTCCACCAGATGAAAACGGCTGAACATAAAGGCACTTTAAATGTGTTGTTTGTAATGTACTGACTACACTGTATTCACATACACCTCTGCCACCACAAAAAAAGTTATATGGTTCAATTTTCCTTTTCTCGTCCTTCTCTTCCTCCTCCTCCATCATATCAACATGCTTTTTAGGCTGCCCTCGCTCATAATGTTTTATAGAGTCAGGAAATTCTTGCACAGGTGCCAGAGGCGACACTCAGAGCCCTCTCTGTGGGCACCCTTACCCTTGAAAAAGTCTATGGTGCACCAATATGCCTTACACTTAGAGATGGCCCGAACTATCCGCCGGCGAACAGTTCCCAGCGAACATAGCTTGTTCGCGTTCGCCGTGGCGGGCGAACACATGCGATGTTCGGTCCGCCCCCTATACCTAATCATTGAGCAAACTTTGACCCTGTACCTCACAGTCAGCAGACACATTCCAGCCAATCAGCAGCATACCCTCCATCCCAGACCCTCCCATCTCCTAAACAGCATCCATTTTAGATTCATTCGGAATTTGCAGTCTTAGTGAGAGGAGGGACAGTGTAGCTGCTGCTGATTTAATTGGGAAATCGATAGCTAGGCTAGTGTATTCAGTGTCCACTCCAGTCCTGAAAGACTCATCTGATCTCTGCTGTAAGGACAGCGTCCTGACAGCACCCCAAAAAGCCCTTTTTAGGGCTGCAACATTAGTCTGCTTTTTTTTTCTCCATATATATATTGCAGTTGCCTGGCCTGCCTGTGTGTGAGGAGATGCAGGCCCACAGACTGTAGTGTGCCCACTGCCAGTGCACACCCCTGTCATGCCGTGTGGCACAGAATTTTGCATTAAAAAAAGGCATTTTATTTTTACACTTTAGTGTAATTTCATTTGCTTGCCTGCTAGTGTGTGTCAGGCCGACTTCCACTGACTGTAGTGTGCCCACTGCCAGTGCCCACCCCTGTCATACCGTGTGGCACAGGACTTTGCATTAAAAAAAAAGGTATTTCATTTTTATACTTTAGTGTAATTTCAGTTGCTTGCCTGCTAGTGTGTGTCAGGCCGACTTTCACTGACTGTAGTGTGCCCACTGCCAGTGCCAACCACTGATACCGGGTGGCACAGTAGCTTGCCGATAAATAAGGCATTTAATTTTTAGATAGTAGTCTAATTTCAGTTGCTTGCCTGCTGCCAGTGTGTGTCAGGCCCACTTTTACAGACTGTAGTGTGCCCACTGCCAGTGCCAACCACTGATACCGGGTGGCACAGTAGCTTGCCGATAAATAAAGCATTTAATTTTTAGACAGTAGTCTAATTTCAGTCGCTTGCCTGCTGCCAGTGTGTGTCAGGCCCACTTTCACAGACTGTAGTGTGCCCACTGCCAGTGCCAACTACTGATACCGGGTGGCAAAGTAGCTTGCCGATAAATAAGGCATTTGAT
Organism: Bufotes viridis; assembly: GCA_033119425.1. Lineage (NCBI taxonomy): Eukaryota > Metazoa > Chordata > Amphibia > Anura > Bufonidae > Bufotes > Bufotes viridis. Next base: position 537,672,757 of record CM065590.1, on the reverse strand, counting down.
TTTTAGACAGTAGTCTAAATTCAGTTGCTTGTCTGCTGCCAGTGTGTGTCAGGCCCACTTCCACTGACTGTAGTGTGCCCACTGCCAGTGCCCACCACTGATACCGGGTGGCACAGTAGCTTGCCGATAAATAAGGCATTTAATTTTTAGACAGTAGTCTAATTTCAGTTGCTTGCCTGCTGCCAGTGTGTGTCAGGCCCACTTCCACTGACTGTAGTGTGCCCACTGCCAGTGCCAACCACTGATACCGGGTGGCACAGTAGCTTGCCGATAAATAAGGCATTTAATTTTTAGACAGTAGTCTAAATTCAGTTGCTTGCCTGCTGCCAGTGTGTGTCAGGCCCACTTCCACAGACTGTAGTGTGCCCACTGCCAGTGCCAACCACTGATACCGGGTGGCACAGTAGCTTGCCGATAAACAAGGCATTTTATTTTTAGACAGTAGTCTAAATTCAGTTGCTTGCCTGCTGCCAGTGTGTGTCAGGCCCACTTCCACAGACTGTAGTGTGCTCACTGCCAGTGCCAACCACTGATACCGGGTGGCACAGTAGCTTGCCGATAAATAAGGCATTTCATTTTTAGACAGTAGTCTAATTTCAGTTGCTTGCCTGCTGCCAGTGTGTGTCAGGCCCACTTTCACAGACTGTAGTGTGCTCACTGCCAGTGCCAACCACTGATACCGGGTGGCACAGTAGCTTGCCGATAAATAAGGCATTTCATTTTTAGACAGTAGTCTAATTTCAGTCGCTTGCCTGCTGCCAGTGTGTGTCAGGCCCATTTTCACAGACTGTAGTGTGCCCACTGCCATTGCCAATCACTGATACCGGGTGGCACAGTAGCTTGCCGATAAATAAGGCATTTCATTTTTAGACAGTAGTCTAATTTCAGTTGCTTGCCTGCTGCCAGTGTGTGTCAGGCCCACTTTCACAGACTGTAGTGTGCCCACTGCCAGTGCCAACCACTGATACCGGGTGGCACAGTAGCTTGCCGATAAATAAGGCATTTCATTTTTAGACAGTAGTCTAATTTCAGTCGCTTGCCTGCTGCCAGTGTGTGTCAGGCCCACTTCCACAGACTGTAGTGTGCCCACTGCCATTGCCAACCACTGATACCGGGTGGCACAGTAGCTTGCCAATAAACAAAGCATTTTATTTTTAGACAGTAGTCTAATTTCATTTGCTTGCCTGCTGCCAGTGTGTGTCAGGCCCACTTTCACAGACTGTAGTGTGCTTAATGCCAGTGCCAACCACTGATACCGGGTGGCACAGTAGCTTGCCGATAAATAAGGCATTTCATTTTTAGACAGTAGTCTAATTTCAGTCGCTTGCCTGCTGCCAGTGTGTGTCAGGCCCACTTTCACAGACTGTAGTGTGCCCACTGCCATTGCCAACTACTGATACCGGGTGGCAAAGTAGCTTGCCGATAAATAAGGCATTTCATTTTTAGACAGTAGTCTAAATTCAGTTGCTTGTCTGCTGCCAGTGTGTGTCAGGCCCACTTCCACTGACTGTAGTGTGCCCACTGCCAGTGCCCACCACTGATACCGGGTGGCACAGTAGCTTGCCGATAAATTAAGCCTTTAATTTTTAGACAGTAGTCTAATTTCAGTTGCTTGCCTGCTGCCAGTGTGTGTCAGGCCCACTTCCACTGACTGTAGTGTGCCCACTGCCAGTGCCCACCACTGATAACAGGTGGCACAGTAGCTTGCCGATAAATAAGGCATTTAATTCTTAGACAGTAGTCTAAATTCAGTTGCTTGCCTGCTGCCAGTGTGTGTCAGGCCCACTTCCACTGACTGTAGTGTGCCCACTGCCAGTGCCCACCACTGATACCGGGTGGCACACTAGCTTGCCGATAAATAAGGCATTTCATTTTTAGACAATAGTCTAATTTCAGTTGCTTGCCCGCTGCCAGTGTGTGTCAGGCCCACTTTCACAGACTGTAGTGTGCCCACTGCCAGTGCCAACCACTGATACCGGGTGGCACAGTAGCTTGCCAATAAACAAAGCATTTCATTTTTAGACAGTAGTCTAATTTCATTTGCTTGCCTGCTGCCAGTGTGTGTCAGGCCCACTTTCACAGACTGTAGTGTGCTTAATGCCAGTGCCAACCACTGATACCGGGTGGCACAGTAGCTTGCCGATAAATAAGGCATTTCATTTTTAGACAGTAGTATAATTTCAGTCGCTTGCCTGCTGCCAGTGTGTGTCAGGCCCACTTTCACAGACTGTAGTGTGCCCACTGCCAGTGCCAACCACTAATACCGGGTGGCAAAGTAGCTTGCCGATAAATAAGGCATTTAATTTTTAGACAGTAGTCTAAATTCAGTTGCTTGCCTGCTGCCAGTGTGTGTCAGGCCCACTTTCACAGACTGTAGTGTGCCCACTGCCATTGCCAACCACTGATGCCGGGTGGCACAGTAGCTGGCCGATAAATAAAACATTTCATTTTTAGACAGTAGTCTAATTTCAGTTGCTTGCCTGCTGCCAGTGTGTGTCAGGCCCACTTTCACAGACTGTTGTGTGCCCACTGCCAGTGTCAACCACTGATACCGGGTGGCACAGTAGCTTGCCGATAAATAAGGCATTTCATTTTTAGACAGTAGTATAATGTCAGTTGCTTGCCTGCTGGCAGTGTGTGTCAGGCCCACTTTCACAGACTGTAGTGTGCCCACTGCCAGTGCCAACCACTGATACCGGGTGGCAAAGTAGCTTGCCGATAAATAAGGCATTTAATTTTTAGATAGTAGTATAATTTCAGTTGCTTGCCTGCTGCCAGTGTGTGTCAGGCCAACTTCGACAGACTGTAGTGTGCCCACTGCCAGTGCTCACCACTCATACCGGGTGGCACAGTACCTACCACGCGTAGTACCACTTATCTAAAAATAAATGACAGGCAGAGGCATGCCACCCCGCAGGGGCCGTCGTGGTTGTGGTGCTGTGATTTCCACTATCCCTGGAATAATGCCTAGTGTTCAGAGGCCACGTACGATGAACCTGAAAAATTCTGAGGACATAGTTGACTGGTTTAGTCAGGACACCCAATCTTCAACAGCTTCCGCTAAGAACCTTGACGCACTTCCTCCTCCAGCTCAGCTTCGGTCACCTGCTCTCAAGTTACCACGCTCCCGCCCGTCGTCACCACCACCACTACCACCACAGCCACCACAGCCGCTTCACTTGATCCGTCAGAGGAGTATGATGCAATTAGTGATGCACAACCATTATTGCCAGATGATGTAAATTGCAGGGATATGTCTCAGTCAGGCAGGATTAAACACATGGACGTACAGTGTGATGATGATGATGATGATGTTGTACCTGCTGCTGCTTCCTTTGCTGAGGTGTCAGATACAAGTGAAGCGGTTGATGATGACGATGTGTCCACGGATGCCACGTGGGTGCCTGCTCGAAGAGAAGAAGAGGGGGAAATTTCAGAAGGGGAGACAGAGAGAAGGAGGAGACGAGTTGGAAGCAGGGGGAGGTCATCGCAAGGAGTCAGTGGCACAGTCAGACAGCATGTATCGGCACCCGGGGTCAGCCAGACAGCACGCCAGTCAACGCATGCTGTTGCCACCATTTTTTTTGTGTGTCTGCCTCTGATAACAGCAATGCCATTTGCAACCTGTGCCAAAAGAAACTGAGTCATGGGAAGTCCAACACCCACCTCGGTACAACTGCTTTGCGAAGGCACATGATCTCACATCACAAACGCCTATGGGATCAACACATGAGTACAAGCAGCACACAAACTCAAAGCCACCATGCTCCTCCTGGTCCAGCATCTTCAGCCACGTCAACCACTGCTGTCCTCCCTGCCCCTTCTCAAATAACCGCCACTCCGCCTCTTACCTTCAGCAGTTCCTGCTCATCTGCCCACAGTCAGGTGTCTGTCAAGGACATGTTTGAGCGTAAGAAGCCAATGTCACATAATCACCCCCTTGCCCGGCGACTGACAGCTGGCTTGACGGAACTCTTAGCTCGCCAGCTTTTACCATACCAGCTGGTGGAGTTTGAGGCCTTCAAAAAATTTGTCGCTATTGGGACACCACAGTGGAAGGTACCTGGACGAAATTTTTTTTTCAAAAAAGGCAATCCCAAACCTCTACAATGTCATTTAAAAGGAAGTCATGGCATCTCTGGCATACAGTGTTGGGGCAAGGGTCCATCTCACCACTGATACCTGGTCTGCAAAGCACGGTCAGGGCAGTTATATCACGTACACTGCGCATTGGGTCAACCTGCTGACGGCTGACAAGCATGGAATGCGTGGCTCCGCAGCGGAGTTGGTGACACCGCCACGACTTGCAGGCAGACCTACTGCCAGCTCCTCTACTCCTACTCCATCCTCTTCGATATCCTCCTCGGCTGAGTCCTCTTCTGCTACGGCGTCTGGCTGAACATCAACTGAATCCCCCCTGCTCCCCAGGAGCTATTCCACATCCCGGATATGACAGTGTCACACTGTCTTGGGGTTGACTTGCCTGAAAGCAGAGAGCCATACAGGACCAGCACCAACTGGAGATCGGCAAAGTGGTGTGTGACAATGGAACAAATTTGTTGTCGGCATTGAATTTGGGCAAGTTGTCACATGTGCCGTGCATGGCACATGTGTTGAATCTCATCGTACAACGCTTTGTGTCTAAGTACCCAGGCTTACAGGACGTCCTCAAGCAGGCCAGGAAGGTGTGTGGCCATTTCATGCGTTCCTACACGGCCATGGCGCACTTTTCCGATATTCAGCGGCGAAACAACATGCCAGTGAGGCGCTTGATTTGCGACAGCCCTACACGTTGGAATTCAACACTCCTAATGTTCGACCACCTGCTCCAACAAGAAAAAGCCGCCAACGTGTATTAGTATGACCGGGGTGCTAGGACAGCTCTGCGGAGCTGGGAATTTTTTTGCCACATTACTGGACACTCATGCACAATGCCTGTAGGCTCATGCATCCTTTTGAGGAGGTGACAAACCTAGTCAGTCGCACCGAAGGCACCATCAGCGACCTCATCCCATTTGTTTTCTTCCTGGAGCGTGCCCTGCTGGATCAGGCTGTAGATGAGCGTGAAGAGAAAGAGTTGTGGTCACCATCACCACCAGAAACAGCCTTGTCATCATCGCTTGCCAGACTTGCGGCAACGCTGGAAGAGGAGTATGAGGAAGAGGAGTCAGAGGAGGAATGTGGCAGCTTTGAGGAGGAGGAAGACCAACCACAGCAGGCCCCCCAGTGTGCTCGTTGTTGTCACCTATCTGGGACCCATGGTGTTGGGCGTGGCTGGGGGGAAGAACAGACCGTCAATGACATCAGTGAGGACGAGGAACGGGAAATGAGTAGCTCTGCATCCAACCTTGTTCAAATGGGGTCTTCCATGCTGTCATGTCTGTTGAGGGACCCTCGTATAAAAAGGATGAAGGAGAACGACCTGTACTGGGTGGCCACGCTACTAGACCCCCGGTATAAGCAGAAAGTGGCAGAAATGTTACCAAATTACCGAAAGTCGGAAAGGATGCAGCAGTTCAAAACCAAACTAAAAAATATGCTTTACACAGCTTATAAGGTGGATGTCACAGCACAACGGGAATCTAACAGGGGAAGAGGTGAGTGTAATCCTCCTCCTACCACGGCAGCAAGGACTGGACGATTTACAGATGTGTTGTTGATAGTGGACATGCAGAGCTTTTTCAGTCCTACTCATCGCCACAGCCCTTTGGGATCCAGCCTTAGAGAACGACTCGACCGACAGGTAGCAGACTACCTCGCCTTAACAGCAGATATCGACACTCTGAGGAGCAATGAACCCCTTCACTACTGGGTGTGCAGGCTTGACCTGTAGCCTGAGCTATCCCAGTTCGCGATAGAACTTCTGGCCTGCCCTGCTTCAAGTGTCCTGTCAGAAAGGACCTTCAGTGCAGTAGGAGGCATTGTCACTGACAAGAGAAGTCGCCTCGGTCAAAAAAGTGTTGATTACCTTACCTTTATAAAGATGAATGAGGCATGGATCCCGAAGGGACTGACAGTGGGGGATACGTTTGACTAACAAAAGGCCTGATTACATGCCTTGGCCTCAAAATGGTCCCCACGCTCCTGTTTTTAATGTCTGCATACCGGATGACTTTCGTGAATTCTCCACCACCAACTAGGGTTCAAGCTGCAATGTTTTAGTCACTTTTCTGCCTGGAAGACATCAATTTTTCCGGCCGCTGCTACAATAGCGGCTGCAACAATGCCATTATTTTTCAGGCATGTGTAGATGCCTAATTTTTCTGTCCTATGGTGCAGCACTGTGGCTGAAAAAACAAAACAAAACAAAAAGGCACATACAAGTGTCAATTCCCCTTTGTGATCGTTACCTTGTTGTGGTGAAGGGGCTTGCATATCACAATGAAGCAATCATCACCTATATGAGTGTGTTGGCAATGTTGCCACACCCCAGATGTTAAGGCCGTTGCTTCATTATGGTCAGACCAAAAGCGATCGGACGGCTAAATAATATTTCATAGAAAAAACATTAATTTACTTTTTTTTTTTTAATGCTGTATGGGTTTTTAATACATAAAATAAAAAATCATAATAAAGTCTCTTAATAGTTTATTAGAAATAATGCAGACAATTATAAAAATCACCATCAATTCCAATACAAAGCAAGTACAGAGCTCAGAACTAAATTATTTCATGATGTCGTAATGATTTGTTAATTCAACAATGTTTAATCAATTCGACACACGTCCCCGGATAGGGTCTGTAACAGGGATTAAACTGATAGGAATAGTACTAGTTAAGACACCACTCATATAGGGTGTCACAGCACAATGCTCTGTGCACACGCAGTGCCCCAATTTGGGAGTAAGAGGACCGACCAAGCTGCTTTTTCCATCTCCCGGTTCCTGAAATCAATTCAGTTTGGTGTATGAGAGTTTGGTCTGTCACTGTGAAGTCAGTCGAAGGTACCCGGCCTAAATTTTTTTTCAGAAAAGGCAATCCCTGATATGGAATGTAACAGGGATTAAACTGATGAGAATAGTACTACAGAAAATACAACTCATTTGGGTGTGACAGTAAATTGCACGGCGGAGACGCAGTGGCCGTGGATTAATACAGAGTGGAGGGAGCCAGCGTTTTTTTAACCATCTCCCCGTTCGATTAATCAATTCAATAAATGGACCACAGATTGGGGACGTAACAGTGATTAAACTGATGAGAATAGTACTACAGAAAATACTACACATATCTGGTGTGACAGTAAATTGTACGGCGCAGACGCAGTGACCGTGGATAAAAACAAAGGGGAGGGAGCCAGCGTTTTTTAACCATCTCCCCGTTCGAAAAATCAATTCAATTCACCTTTCGGGGACCCTTGGTGTTGTACGTGGCTGGGTGGAGGAAGAAACCTTCAATGACATCAGCGGGACATGGCTAGCTTGGTATCCAACCTTTTGCAAATGGGGAGTTTGCGGTTGTGCAAATTAACTGTTTGCGGTTGTTTGTGGTGCATTAAAAGGGGAGTTTGGTATGTCAATGTCTGTGAAGCGGGTGTAACCCTTATCGATACAACCCCGTAATCCTGATCGATACAACATCATACCTGATCGTATACAAACACTAGATGTTTTAAACCACGTTGTTCAAAAAAATTTAGGATTGTTAGGTGATTTATGCCTTTTATGGATTAAAACCCAACTCTGCGTCAACTATGTAATTTTCCATGGGAGTTTTGCTATGGATCCCCCTCTGGCATGCCACAGTCCAGGTGTTAGTCCCCTTGAAACAACTTTTCCATCACTATTGTGGCCAAAAAGAGTCCCTGTGGGTTTTAAAATTTGCCTGCCTATTGAAGTCTATGGTGGTTCGCCCGGTTCGCCCGCGACATCACTACTTACACTTTTTCTGCCATTCATCAGTGTCGGGTACGCCATGAATGGCACAGGCAGCACATTGATTGTAGGCAGGCTATTATAGCTAAACATGAAGGAACATGTAAGATATACTATATTGGACTGTAGTATTCAGGTTAAATAATCGTGTTGGCACTTTGCGATAAATAAGTGCATTTGTGGTTGCAGTTTGGACAATCAGTCTCTAAAAGGTTTGCCATTGCCTTCACAGTTTTAGAGGGTTAGCGCACCCGGAGGCCCCCAGCTACATTATTTTACTCTATGTCATTGAGCCCAAGGCCACAGCCTCTACGTGAACCATTAGCATCACGGCCACTTCCACGACCCTTACTGGCTGCCTTCTTAATATTAACTGTTATATATGCTTAAAAGTATGTCACACGTACAGTATCGTAGAATATTTAGGTGTACGCTTCAATAAATTAAAACGGGTATTTTGGATGCCCACACTTTACACAGGGGATGTAGCTCTGATAATGTCACAGACTACCATACACCGTCTGCAGATGAAGTATAGTATATGTTAGTGATTTGTATGAAATGCACACACAGTAGATGTGGCACAAATATTTAACTTTTCCCCAAAATACACTGTTTTCACATGTGGTACTGTATTTGAAACAGAGAGCCACATGCTATGAACACTAGATTTGGACCAGATTATTTAGATTGTCGCAAGACACACAGATTTTAAATTTGAGTCAGAATATGCCCCAGTAATGAACAGAATATGAACAGATAATTTAGATTGGCCTAACAGACACTCTTTTTAAATGTGGTAGAGTATTTGTCACAGAAATCCACACTATATGGACAGAATATTTGGCACAAAACAGTTACATTTGTCCCAAATACAAATAATTCTCTGCTGGAATACTGTATATATGGTTGCGGCCTAAACGCACACACAGATGAGCCCAAAAGTAGTTAAATGTGTCCCAAATACAAATAATTCTCTGCTGGAATTCTGCATATATGGTCGCGGCCAAAACTAGTTAAATTTACCAAAAATATAAATAATTCTCTGCTGGAGTAATGAATATAACGGTTGCAGATTAAACGCACACACAGATGTGGCACAAATTAGGTTAATTTCCTCAGCAAAAAAATTTCTCTGATAGCGCGGTGTATATCTCACTAGCAGGCACACTCCAGTGAATATGCCCCTTTTTATAATGTCTGCTAAACACACTGCTTTCTGATGGCATACTGTAGATCTCACTTGCAGACACTCTAGTGAATAAGCCCCTTTTTATAATGTCTGCTAAACACACTGCTTTCTGATGGTGTACTGTAGATCTTACTAATATCAAATCTTTCTGTCTTTTAAAAGCTTTTGGATACTTAAAAAAGCGATTTTCCAGCCCTGCGCTATCTGTTCCTTCCTGAAGACTGCTCAATTTAACCCCTGGTAAAAAAAAAAAAAAAAACACACACTGTAGACCTTAAGAGGACTGTTTGGTCTTTCATTAGTTTTTTGGGAGTTAAATCTGTGAATTTCCAGCAAAACACTATCTATCTCTGCCTACTGTCTGCTCTCCCTGACGCTGAATGATCCGAGCACGGGACATCGGCTCCTATATAAACTATTGTCCGGCTCCTATTACGTGTTCCGGCCAGCCAATCAGTTTAAAGCTAATAGCTAACATGGCTATGGCATTACACTGAAGGTAATTACTTACCTGAACGTTGATTGGCTGCTTAGGAGGTGCCAAACGTGTGGTGAGGAGCCTCGAGCAATGCGATGAGCACACGTGGTACTCGACCATGTACCACCACATGCCGAGCATAGCGATGCTCGAGCCGAACCGGTACTCGGCCGAGCATGCTCGCTCATCACTAATACACATATCTTGGTTCTGTTACTGTTTCTATACACACAGCTTGGCTCTGTTATTCTATCTATACCAATAGCTTGGTTCGGTTACTGTATCTATATACATAGTTCGATTCTATTACCGTTTGTATACACGTAGCTTGGCTCTGTTGCTGTATCTATACACACAGCTTGTATACACAGCTTGGCTATGTTACTGTATCTATAAACAGAGACTTTGAAGGATGATTTGGAACAAGTAAAGCCATCAAAAGATAAGGTTGGTCATCATTAAGACCTGAACCCCTCCCCCAAGGCATCTTTCACATGAGTGAGTGTTCTGTCCAGGTGCGGTGTGTAAAGCAAATGCATAGCATCCAGAATGAATTTTGACCCATTCATTTCATTCAGTCTCTGCTCATAAACGTTGTTTTTCATGCATCATTTTTGCGTTCAGGAATAATCGCAGCATCTTCTATATTCTGCTTTTTTCATGCAGCCTTGGCTCCATAGAAGTGAATAGGGCTTGTGAAAAACAGATTTAGTCTGGTTGCTAGAAGATGTAGTTTGTAATTCTTCAGTTTTTTTTCAAGCGAGTGAAAAACGCATCAAAAACTGATTGCAGCTGCGTAGAAAAAACAAACACTGAACGCAATTGCAGACAAAACTGACAACTTGTGTGCCAAGCCATCATTTTTTTTTCGCTGAACATATCCTTACACAATCTATATCATTTTTGTGAAAGAGGCCTTATGGGGTGCAGACTGGATGGTATTGGTTGGCACCGGAATAATAAAGACTTCCATCTTGTTAGTATTGAATTACATATCTTAGTTTACTGCTGATGTAGGAATAAGTAAATGTAAGAATAAATAAATAAAACTGATGAAGAATAAGTTTCCCTGTACTCTCCCTGCACTCTCCTGCACTGTCCCTGCAGTGTCCCTAGCGCATGAGCGCTTGCCACGTCTCTCCCTATGCTCAGATCACAGGACAATGGTGGAGATCGTGCAGGATGAGGGTTTTATAGGGCTGTGACATCAAAGGGGATGGCTATCTGAGGATTGGCTGGCTGCATAGCATCATGGGTGATCTCTGGCTTCTTACTTTAACTTTGTAACATGTGCAGTCGCCATTTTAGGAAAAAATGATACATTACTATGAAGCACAAGGAAACTCGGATTCATGCTAAATGAAGTTTTTCTGAACATTGGATGGAATTACACTTCGAATGCTTCAAAAATTAATAGCATGCTGAAGATTTTCTAATCTACAACATGTCAATTTTGGAAATTTTTACCCCAAATGTCATCCTTTTCAGTGCCAATGGTGAAATATCACATTCATATGCAAATTTTGTAGTAGATTTATTATTATTTTTTTATTTATTTTTTTATGAAATCGTGTGGACTCAATAATTTGCATTCAGACCCAAGATCCCTTTTAACTCCTTAAGGACACATGACGTATGGGTACGTCATGTGTCCAGTCCCTGAAGATGGCGCCCGCTCCTGGCCGCTGCGGGCACCATCGCTGTGGGGGTCCGGCTGATTCCTGTAGCTGACCCCCGCATCTGATGATCGCGGTCGGCAGCGCTGCCGATCGCGATCATTTAACCCCGCGGATGCCGTGATCAATCCTGATCACGGCATCTGCGCGCGCTAAAACCGAAAGTAAAACTTTCGGCAGCGCTCCGGCTCCCCCTAGTGGTGATCGGGAAAATCGGAGCGCTGTAAGGGATAGCCTTAAGCCTTTCATTCAGCTTAAGGCTATCACTTACTATTTCCTATGGAGCCCTTGTTAGCAATAGGGCTTCATAGGAAAGTAGTAAAATGCTCATAAACTCCAATACAAGTGTATTGGAGTTTATGATAGAAGCAATCAGGTAACTAATTTATATAGGTCCCTATGGGATCTATATAAAAGTGTAAAAAATAAATAAATAAATAAATAAATAAAAAAAAACTAAAAATTTAAATCTCCCCCCTTTCCCCAAAATTAAAATAAAATAATAAAAAAATAAAAAAATACACATCATGGGTGTTGCAATGTGTGAAAACGCCCATAGTATAAAAATATAAAAATATATTTCCCATACGGTAAACAGAAAAACGGAAAAAGCGCCCAAATGGCCGATTTGCCGTTTTGGACGCTTCATTTCCTCAAAAAAATTAAATAAAAAGCGATCAAAAAGTTCTACACACCCCATAATGGTATCAACTAAAAGTTAAGATCGCCCACAAAAAATAAGCCCCCATACAACGCCATACACTTATTTACAAATACGTTATAGCGGTCAAAACATGGCGACAAAAAATAATAAAAATTTTCCCACTTTTGAATTTTTTTTCACTATCAAAACGCAAGAAAAGCTATACATATTGGGTATCGCCGGATTCGTACTGACCTGTAGAATAAAACTAAATGGTCAGTTTTATCGCAAATCAAACGTCGTAATTTAGAAACCCGTAAAACTGTGGTGAAATTGCTTTTTTTTTGCAATTTCACCCCATTTGGAATTTTTTTCCCGCTTCCCACTATACCGTATGCATTATTAAATGATGGCGTTGGAAAGTACAACTTGTCCCGCAAAAATAAGCCCTCATATGGCCATGTGAACGGAAAAATAAAAAAGTTATGGCTCTTGGAAGGCATAGAGCGCAAAACGAAAACGCAAAAATGAAAAAACCCTGTGTCCTTAAGGGGTTAATATGGGAATGGTATGAATGAATTCACATGTATGCCAGGGGTTCGGTTCTCATTAAAATCATGGCCGTCCTAAATGATATTCCAAATCCAAACCAGGATTACTGAATTATTGGAATTAATTATTGGAATTTTAGTTCATTCATGAATCTTCTCTATTGGGTTTTCTATACTTTTTTCCTAGAATGTATGGCATTGTTTTCTCAGTACAGCAATAAAATAATGCAGTATAGGGGGCTGTGCACTTTATTTTTACACTGATAAGCAAGTTTAATTAGATCTAAGCATAGCATTGTGGATGTGTGATCCAGTTCTGTTTCTCCCCTTGATATAATGTAGAGATGAGCCAACCAGTTGAGATTCGTTTTGCTCCAGTTGCTCTGAAAGTTGTTATATAACCCCCCTTTAGCCTCTTAGGACTCATAATTTTTAGGAAATTTTTTTATCTTTTTTCATTTATTTTGTAAGATTTTTTTCCCCTCGAAAACCCCCCCTTCCCAAGCTCTGGAATGCAATACTAGTAATAGTAAATGGTGACTGAGGGACACTGACATACTGAACATAGCTATGGGTACATGCACATTTGATGGTGTTATCATACAGTGTGTTTAAAAACACACTGCAAGGGCATATGGCTCATGCTTTTTTATATTCCAATGCAAACAAAGTGTTATGAGATGTGTGTATGCTGATGAATTAAATTGAACCTTATCCCGAAAAATTTTAAAAATTAAACTGTGTGAAAACTGTATACACGCAAATGGTTGATTGAGGCATAAGTAGAATGATGCATGCCACAGCAGCAGCCGTACAGAATGTGATGATAGACGGACATCAACAGTGCCAAGATGGGGCTCCGCCGGCGAAATGAGGTCTATTCAACCATAATCATCATGAGCTGTGAGAAAATGTTTGTATTAATGCAGTAATCAAGTATGTTTGCGGCTAAAAGAAATTTAGCCCCCCTCAAAAAAACAGAAAGTGATGGTAGGCAGACAGACAGAACTCATCAGTGGCAAGATGGGGCGCCGGCAGCAATGTGAGGTCTACTTATCCAAAATCAGCCTGCGCTGTGAGAAAATGTAGGTATTGTTGCTTATCTCATGTGACAAAGATTATCATATATTTTTTCTCCACCTGCAATAAACAGCAGGTTGTATTATCCTCTACTGTCTTTTATTGTTGATAAAATCAATAAAGAACCATTGAAACAGAAAATGTCGGTATTGGTGCAATAATCACATATGTATGCTGCGTAATAAAATGTAGCACACCCCTCAAAAAAAAAATTATAATTTAAATTTAAACTGTTCAAAAAGAAAGGAAATACATATAAACGGACAATTTAGGCATAAGTGGCATGATACTCGCTTCAGCATGCAGTCTTACAGAACATGATGGTAGGCAAACAGACAAACAACAGTGGCAAGACAGGGCACCGCAGGCGAGGAGAGGTCTATTCATTCGGAATCAGCCTGAGCTGTGAGAAAATGTCGGTATTGACACAGTATTGCAGTAATCACATACATTTATGGTAATTAACCCCTTAAGGACACATGACGTACCTGTACGTCATGGTTTCCGAGTCCTTAACGACCCATGACGTACAGGTACGTCATGAGTAGTTCCGATCACTGCTGCTCAGCCGGCGATCGCTGCAAACCGCAGGTCAATTCAGACCTGCGGTTTGCAGCTTTTTGTGCGATCTCTGATCCCCGCGGTCTGTGACCGCGGGGATCAGAGGGTTAATGCCCCCAAAGTGTTTATTTTTAACCCCCCCTGCAGCCCCCAATCATATTGTGGCTGCGGGGGTGCAGGGGGGTTGTTGCGGGCGGCGAGAGGCGGTGCGGGAGGCTGGATCGTGATTGCGATCCCCCGCCCGCCTCCTCTGTAATATATCCCTGGTGTCTAGTGGGTCTATTAGAGTGTCAGCACATTGCTGACACTCTGATAGAAACGGCTGGCATCTGTGCTTGATCAGATGCCAGCCGTTTAACCTCTCCGTACCGCGGTCCGTACGGACCGCGGTATGGAAGGGTTAACAGGAGGAGCTCCCTCCCTCTCCCATCGGGGGCTGCTGTGCCTTTGCAGCCCCCAACACGATGGGATCGCAGAGGAGGGGCTCCACTCCTCTGCTTCAATCACCCGCTGCCCTCTTATGGCAGCGGGTGATGAGTTGCCATGGAGACAGGACGCTTTCAGAGCGTCCTGTCTCCATGGTGCTGAAGTCTGAATAGACCTGCTAAAGGTCTATTCAGACTTTATAAGTACAAAATACAGCACAGTGCACTATATAGTGTACTGTACTGTATGCTACTGAACACCAGATCCACTGGATCTTTCAGAACCAAGTGGGTCTGGGTCAAAAAAAAATGTAAAAAAGTGAAAAAAAAAGTAAAAATGAAAAAAAAAAAAAAAACATATCACTGAATTAAAAAAAAAAAAAAAAAATACACTACACATATTAGGTATCGCCGCGTCCGTAAAAATCTGCTCTATAAAAATATCACATGACTGAACTCGTCAGGTGAATACCATAAAAAAGAAAATGGTGTAAATAAGCCATTTTTGGGCAACTTACATCACTAAAAGTGTAATACAAAGCGATCAAAAAAGCCTATGCCTCCCAAAATAGTACCAATCAAACCGCCATCTCATCCCGCAAAAAATGAGCCCCTACCTAAAACAATTGGCCAAACAATAAAAAAACTATGCTTCTCAGACTAAAACACGATTTTTTTTGTTTCAAAAATGCTTTTTAGTGTTAAATGTATAAAAATAACTAAAAAGTAGACATATTGGGTATCTCCACGTCCGTAAGAATCTGCTCTATAAAAATGTCACCTGATCTAACCCCTCAAGTAAAAACTGTAAAAAAAATTAAATAAAAACTCTGTCAAAAAGCCATTTTTTTGTCACCTTACATCACAAAAAGTGTAATAGCAAGCGATCAAAAATTCATATGAACCCCAAATAGTGTCAATCTAACCGCCACCTCATCCCGCAAAAAATGAGCCCCTACATAAGACAGTCGCCCAAAAAATAAAAAATGAACTATGGCTTTCAGAATGTGGAGACACTAAAAAATATTTTTTTTCAAAAATGCTTTATTATGTAAAACTGAAACAAAAACCCCTAAAAAGTAGTCATATTTGGTACTGTCGCGTCCGTTACAATCTGCTCTATAGAAATAGCACACAATCTAACCTGTCACTTCAACAATGTAAATAGCAAAAAATAAAAACGGTCCCAAAACAGCAATTTTTCCATTTTAATCCATTTTTCCAGTAACAAAGCAAGGGTTAACAGCCAAACAAAACTCAATATTTATTGCCCTGATTCTCTTGTTTGCACAAACACCCCATATGTGGTCGTAAACTGCTGTATGGCCAAACGGCAGGGCGTAGAAGGAAGGGAACGCCATATGGTTTTTGGAAGGCAGATTTTGCTGGAGTGGTTTTTTGACACTATGTCCCATTTGAAGCCCCCCTGATGCACCCCTACAGTAGAAACTCCAAAAAAGTGACCCCCTTTTGGAAACTACGGGATAAGGTGTCAGTTTTGTTGGTACTATTTTAGGGTAAATATGATTTTTGGTTGCTCTATATTACACTTTTTTTGAGACAAGGTAACAAAAAATAGAAATTCTGAAATTTCATCTCCATTTGCCAATAACTCTTGTGGAACACCTAAAGGGTTAACAAAGTTTGTAAAACTGGTTTTGAATACTTTGAAGGGTGTAGTTTCTTAGATGGAGTCACTTTTATTGAGTTTCTACTCTAGGGGTGCATCGAAGGGCTTCAAATGGGACATGGTGTCAAAAAACCAGTCCAGCAAAATCCACCTTCCAAAAACCATATGGCGTTCCCTTCCTTCTGCGCCCTGCAGTTTGGCCATACAGCAGTTTACGACCACATATGGGGTGTTCCTGCAAACTACAGAATCGGGGGAATTAATATTAAGATTTGTTTGGCTGTTAACCCTTGCTTTGTTACTGGAAAAAATGGATTGAAATGGAAAATTTTTAAAAAAATCGAAATTCTGAAATGTTATCTCCATTTGCCATTAACTCTTGTGGAAAACCTAAAGGGTTAATTACGTTTGTAAAATCAGTTTTGAATACCTTGAGGGGTGTAGTTTCTAGAATGGGGTCATTTTTGGGTGGTTTCTATTATGTAAGCCTCACAAAGTGACTTCAGACCTGAACTGGTCCCTAAAAAGTGGGTTTTTGAAAATTTCTGAAAAATTTCAAGATTTTCTTCTAAACTTCTAAGCCTTGTAACGTCCCCAAAAATGAAATAGCATTCCCAAAATGATCGATACATGAAGTAGACATATGGGGAATGTAAATCAATAACTTTTTTGGTGGTATTACTATGTATTATAGAAGTAGAGAAATTGAAACTTGGAAAATTGCTAATTTTTCTAATTTTTTGGTACATTTTGTATTTTTTTATAAATAAAAATGAAATTTTTCGACTTTATTTTACCACTGTTATGAAGTGCAATATGTGACGAAAAAACATTCTCAGAATGGCCTGGATAAGAAAAAGCGTTTTAAAGTTATCACCACATAAAGTGACACTGGTCAGATTTGCAAAAAATGGCCGGGTCCTTAGGGTGAAATAGGGCTGAGTCCTTAAGGGGTTAAAGAATCCCCAAAAAAAAAAAAAAAAAAGAAAAGAAAAAATACCATTTCAACCGTGTGGAAACTGAATATACATAAACTGATGATTGAGGCATTAGTGGCATGATGCCGGCCACAGAAGCAGCAGCAGCCATACAGAACATAATGGTAGGCAGACAGACAGACAGCAACAGTAGGAGAATAGGGCACTACCAGCAAGGGAACTAGCTTGGTTCATTCTAATAAAAGTGATGTTCTGGGTGGTGGCGGAGGACAACTTGGTCTGTCACCACACCCCCCACGGTGCTGAAAACCCTCTTGGAGATGACACTGGAGGCAGTGCAAGAAAGGAGACAGAGAGTGTGTTATGCCAGCTCTGTTCCAGTCTGCCTGTCCAGAAATCCATGGGGTCAGGGGTTTTGCGACAGAGGCTATAGTTTAGGCAGGAACTGTCGGCTTGCGAAAACCTGCTCCATCATGTTGAGGAGACTGAAATGGCTGCTGCTACAGCTTCTGCTGCTTGTGGAGGTGGAGGTGAGTGACTCTGCAGGGGTTGGAGGGGGGCCTCCCTTTCAGACACCCTGGCAGCTTGCCTTAAGCTGCAGCAAGCCACATACACAGTATTTACTGGTATTAACAAACGTAATTTGTCCTCTCTTTCTGCCAGAGGAAAACATTCTCTCTTTTTGCCTTGATAGCAAGAGTCTAAAAACATAACTATCCAGTAATTATCAGACTGCTTGATCTCAACGATACACTTGTCACTGCATCAGCAAGCTAGCATACAGGTGGATATTCTGGCCAGCATGCCTGAGAAGCAACTTCTTTCTGGCTCCATGCCCCCTAATGATACAAACCTCTTCGAAGTGCTTAAGCACCTAACGGATGTCTGAGGTGAGCTGCCACTGTCTGACCCCGAAGCAACACTTGCTTCCTGTTGCTGAAGCTGTCTGGTGCATGACATTCTGTTGGTTGTACAGTCTATCGATTATGCTTAATGCCGAATTCCAGCAAGTTGGCACATTGCAGATTAAGAGGTGTAGTGGCAGGCCAAACAGAATGTCCAGCAGAGCTTTTCTCATCACATAAGAGTCACTGAAATGCCTGTGCAGCCTCCTGGACTTTGCCAGCACCTTGCGTAAACCAGTGTACTTATTTAGAAAGTTCTAAGTTGATGATGTTTACCATGCAAGGATCATGTGTTATTTCTCCCAGGTTCAGGGCAGCCAGGATGTTGCGTCCATTGTCGCTAACCACCTTTCCCAGTTAGAGTTGGCAGGGTGTCAGACAGTGGGATGTTTGCTGCTTGATGTACTTGAGAAACTACTCTCTCCCAGGACATTTAGCTCCAACATGGTGTAGCAATGCTTAACCTGACACATGTGATAAGAAGGAGGGGTAGTGCGAGTGACCCTGTGCCTAGCTGCTGTTGGGGACAGGAACCAGTCCATAGAGGATGAAGAGGAGGAGGTGGATAAGTGCCTGGTGTGGGAGTCGGGCTGACACAATCATGGGTGGTCTTGTTGGGGGGATGCAAAGGAAAAAACATTGACTCAGTGGGCCATGAAAGACATGTACTGTACCTGCCCATAAAAGCTGCTTCAGATGTCAACCATGGCGGGAACCTTGCCACACAGCAGAAATTACAGTGCCCACATTGTCCACCACTTGAGACTACAAGGCAGGGATGGCTTTTTGAGTGAAATAATGATGGCTAGTACAGTTGAGCGAACCCGAACTGTATAGTTCAGGTTCATAACAAATTTTGGGGTGTTCGGGACACAGACCCGAACCCGAACATTTTCAAAAAATTTGGGTTCGGATTTCTTCCCACTTTCTGAAGGGCTGCACAGCAGCCAATCAGCAAGCTTTTTATTCTTGCCCTAAGAAGCCAATCACAGCCATGCCTACTAATGGCATGGCTGTGATTGGCTGAGTGCAGCATGTGACCTAGCCTCTTTATAAGCTGAAGTCACGTACTGCCGCACGTCACTCTGCTGATTTAAGCTTAGGGAGAGTATGTTGGTGCTGCGATCAGGGACAGAATAGGGCAGAAATCAGAAGAACCTGTGCTACTTTAATACACAAGATACAGCAAATAGAGAGAGTGTGAGGGAGCTTCAGCAATCCAACGTTTCTGTACCCAGCCACTGCAAGGGAAATCTTTTTTTGTAATCCATCTGTTACTGAGGTGGTGCTCGGCGGCCATATTAGCCACTGCAGTGTACTGCATGTGTGCCAGCCAGCCAGGGACATGAGCCTAATCCTATTTTGTTGCTCGGTGAAGGAAAAAAAACTTTTTTTTCTGGCTGCTCAAGTCCCCTATGTTGCCTTTTGTATGTTTAAGGGGTGACATAGTCCATTTATTTAGCCTGGGATCTGTGGTGCCACAGACTGAGCACTTGTGTATACTATGCACTAAACCGTATATTCAATTTCAGTTATCAAATAGTGCTTCAGTGTATTTTAGTTAAAAAAAAAGTGGTCATCCTGATCCACCAAGCCTATTTTACACCGCCAAAATATATATTTGACATTTTTCCTGTGAAATAGAGAATCCGTGTAATTTTGGGGGAAAAAACGTTTTCCTTGTCTACAAAACAGTTCTGCATAAACCGTCCATCGACATATTTTATATTTCTGCAGGGAAATAGTGCTTCTTTGTTTTTTATAGAAATTTTTTTTTTATTCAAGGTCCACCAAACATTCTGAAATACCCATTCCAACCAGCAATTTTACATTGCTACTGTGAAATACAGCATAAGTGTATGTTTTTTGACAAAATAGTGTTAATCCTTATCCACAGAGCATCTTGAAACACACAGCTTAACTAACGATTTCACATTATAGCTGAGAAATAATGCATTATTCTTTTTTGTAGGAAAAAAAGCAATATTCTTGCTTCACAAAGCAGTTGTACATACATGGTATAAATATCTAATTTAAATGTACAGCAGTAAAAAACTGCCTTTTGTTTTTTTTTTTTAAAAAGCTGTGTTTTAGGCCGAAAAAACTGTTGTGCATCCTTAATTTAAATAATTATTTACAATTTATAGCAGTTAAATACTGCATTTGTGAATTTTGGTGACCAAATCCGTGTTCTGGGTCCCCAAATCTGGTGTCCACACGTAGTATAAATAACTTCTTTTAATGTACAGCAGTTAAAAACTGCATTTTCAGGTTTTATGGAAAAAAGAAGTGTTTTAGGCTGAAAAAACTGTTGTGCATCCGTCATTTAAATAATTATTTACAATTTATAGCAGTTAAATACTGCATTTGTGAATTGTGGTGACCAAATCTGTGTTCTGGGTCCCTAAATCTGGTGTCCATGCATAGTATAAATATCTACTGTTAATGTACAGCAGTTGAAAACTGCATTTTGGGGTTTTATTGAAAAAAGCCATGTTTTAGGCAAAAAACATTTGTGCATCCGACGTATAAATAATTAATTTCAATTTACAGCAGTAAAATACTAATTTTCTGTATTTTATTACAAAAATACTTGTTCTTTTTCCACAAACCACTTGTGCATGCAGCGTACCAATTTTTTTTTAACATTTCTGCATAGAAATTGAGAGTGTATCAGTGTATTTTGGGCACAAAAAAACATTATTCTGGTTACACAGAGCATTTTTATGACAGGGGCACTGCCTTAGCGAACGTAATTGTTGACTAGTGGCAGGTAAATTGACACCGAAGAGAGACTAATCTTTCAGCTTGGTGGGTGAACGCAAATAAGGAGGAGAACATCAAATAAGGGATGTGGGCATGGTCGTGGTGGTGTTGGTGGAGCTCCTGTTGCTGGGAGAGGATGTGGTCGTTCAGTGCCAACTACCGAACCAAGTCAAACACCTTCCTCTGGTGCGAGTAGTCGACAGAATCTGCAGCGTTATTTGATAGGCCAAAATGCCGCTCTACAGATGATGAAGCCAGAACATGTACAGGCAATAGTAGATTGGGTGGCTGACAGTGCCTCCAGTTCCTTCAAAGTATCTAACACCCAGTCCTCTGCAGAAAGCTCAAAGTTGGCACCTGCAGCCCATGCCCATCAGTCTTCCACCTCACCCCCTTGCAAATCAGCCAAGCAGTCAGAGCCCCAAATCATGCAGGAAAGTCTCATGCTTTTGAATGACTCTGTTGGCAGGGTTTCTCCAGCCCATCCACCTAGCCCTGCCCCAGAAGAGGAAGACCTTGAATGCACTGATGCTCAACCACTTTTGTTGCAGGATGAGGACATGGGAATACCGCCACAAAACGTCTCTGATGATGATGAAACACAGGTGAAAACTGCTGTGACTATCTGCAATGTGCAGACTGACGAGGAGGGCAGGGGTAATGAATGGGTGGAAGATGATGTGGAGGATGATGAAGTCCTAGACCCAGACTGGACTGAAGGTCGTGCTAGTGAGGCATGCAGTTCTAAGGAAGAGGCGGAAGTCGCACAGATGCACCAGCACAGTAAAAGAGGGAGCAGGGTGCCAAAGCGCAGCGGCCGTTCCAGAGACAGTACGCCTGCTACTGTCCACCACACCCAGGCACCAAGCACACCAAGGCCTGCTCCAAGGAGTTCATTGGCGTGGCAGTTCTTCACAGAATATCCTGACGACAAGACACGAGTGGTTTGCATTTTGTGCCATCAGAGCCTGAAGCGAGGCATAAACGTTCTTAACCTGAGCACAACCTGCATGACCAGGCATCTACGTGCAAAGCATGAACTGCAGTGGCGTAAACACCTTAAAAACAAGGAACTCTCTCATGCTCCTCCTGCTCCCTCTTCTGGTGCTGGCTCGGCCTCTCCCTCCACCTCTGGCGTCAACTGGAGACCAGCAAACAGAGGATGTTCCACCAAAACCACCACATACGACAACATCACCAAGCATCTCCACCATGTCACACAGCAGCATTCAGCTGTCCATCACCCAAACATTGGAAAGAAGGAGCAAATACCCACCTACCCACCCTCGAGCCCTGGCCTTAAATGCCAGCATTTTAAAATTACTGGCCTTTTAAATGCTGTCATTCTGTCTGGTGGAGACTGACTGTTTTAAACAGCTGATGGCAGTGGCTGTCCCCCAGTACGTTGTTCCCAGCCGCCACTACTTTTCCAGGCGAGAAGTCACTTGCCTGTACAACCAAGTGGAGGTTAAAATCAAGTGTACGTTGCGCAATGCCATCTGTGGCAATGTCCACATAACCACAGATACATGGACAAGTAAGCACGGCCAGGGTCGCTATATCTCCCTAACTTCACACTGGGTAAATGTAGTGGCGGCTGGGCCCGAGGCGGATAGCGGTTTGGTGCATGTCATTCCACCACCGAGGATCACAGGGCATTATTCGTTGCCTCCTGTTGCTTCCTCCTCCTACTCCACATCATCCACCTCCTACTCCTCTTCTACAACCTCCACATCCGGTCATTGAAAGAACCTCACCCCCAAGTTCAGCACAGCCTGGGGAAAACGTCAGCAGGCGATTTTAAAACTCATGTGTTTGGGTGACAAACCCCACACCGCACAGGAGCTTTGGAGGGGCATAGACCAGCAGACTGATGAGTGGTTGCTGCCGGTGAGTGGTTGCTGTGGTGTGCGATAATGGGCGAAATCTCGTTGAAGCTCTCGTACTAGCCGGTTTGACGCACATCCCTTGCCTGGCGCATGTGCTGAATCTTGTAGTTCAGAAGTTTCTTAAAAACTACACAGACATGTCAGAGCTGCTGCTGAAAGTGCGGTCCGTATGTGCGCGCTTTCCTGCTTACCGCCTCATATGTGACATGCAGTTGGAACTCCACCTTGCACATGCTGGAGAGACTGTGCGAGCAGCAGCGAGTGATAGTGGAGTTTCAGATGCAGTATGCATGGGTCAGTCACTTTGCGGATCAGCACCACTTTACCACCTGTAACTGGGCCTGCATGCGAGACCTGTGTACCTTGTTGCAGTATTTGGAGTACTCAACCAATATGGCCAGTGCTTATGACACCGTTGTTAGCATTACCCCTTCTATGTCTCCTTGAAAAAAATATTACATTACCACTTCTATGTCTCCTTAAAAAAAATATTACGGCGATGATGGAAGAGGATACGGCACAAAAGGAGGAGGAAGAGGGGGCATTTCACAGGGTTTCAGGCAGGTCATACAGAAGTGGCTCAGAGAGTGGATTCCTGCACCAGCAGAGGCCAGGTATACATGTGGACAGCCAGGGCACACTTCTGGAGGAGGAGGATGAGGTAGATGAGGAGGAGGAGGAACCAGTTTCACTGCAGGATGGCACCCTACGCAGCTCAGGGCCATCACTGGAGCGTGGCTGGGGGGATACGGAGGACACAGACGATACACCACCTACAGAGGACAGCTTATCGTTACCTCTGGGCAGCCTGGCACACATGAGCGAATACATGCTGCAGTGCCTGCGCAACGCCCACATTTTAACTTGTGCTGACTACTGGGTTGCCACACTGCTGGATCCCCGGTACAAGGACAACGTGCCCACCTTAATTCCTGCACTGGAGCTTGATAGGAAGATGCGCGACTACCAGCGCATGCTGGTAGATGCTCTACTGAGGGCATTCCCAACTGACACGGGGGGACAAGTGGAAGCACAAGGTGAAGGCAGAGGTGGAGGAGGAGGTGTCACGCCCAGCTCCTCAGACAGCAGGGTTAGCATGGCCGATGGCGGGTGTCATTTTTGCGAATGGAAAGGTGCAAAAAAAGACATATGCGAATTTTCACAATATATGCAGCGTACTGGAGTCGGACACAACCTGTTAACGCTTGGTAGGAAAGGGAAATCAAACCACAAATAGATTAATGCGAATATTCAAGTGATGAACATTCGCAGGACAGTTTTTACCTATTAAGTCTTTTCTCTGACAGGAATAGTGTAAATTGTTATAGAAGGCAATTGAGATTGGGGGAATTATGTCTGAATCTTTTATTTTCAATACAGTTTTCCTATCACTATCTATCTTAAGAGCGAATATTCGTAATTGAGAATATGGGGTCATGTATTCAACATATTCGCGAAATCTGGAAATCACGATATTCGAGATTAAAATTCCCTTTGCGAATATTCGCGCTCAACACTAGTCAGGGGCCTATATTTCGTTTAATCGGTTGCTACATTGGTGTGAGACATTAAACTCTTTATACTGTCAAATGACCTCTACATTGTCTGGTTGTCAGTGGCCTATATTTTGTTTCATCGCCCGCTGGATTGGTGGGAGACATTAACCTCTTTTTACTGTCAAATGACCGCCCCATTGTCTGGTTGTCAGGGGTCTATATTTCATTTAATCGCTTGCTGCATTGGTGGGAGACATTAAACTCTTTATACTGTCAAATGACTGCCTCATTGTCTGGTTGTCAGGGGCCTTTATTTCGTTTAATCGATTGCTGCATTGGTGAGAGACATTAAACTCTTTATACTGTCAAATGACCTCTACATTGTCTGGTTGTCAGGGGCCTATATTTCGTTTAATTGCTTGCTGCATTGGTGGGAGACATTAAACTCTTTTTACTGTCAAATCTCCTCTCCTTTGTCTGGGTGTCAGGGGCCTACATAAATGATAATTGCCTGTTCCATTGCAGGTTGACCTGAGACCTGTGTTGCTGTTACGGGACTGCTCTCCTCTTTGCGGGTGCCATGGTCCTGAATTAGTGAATGAATCCTGTGGCACTATTGGGTGAAATCAATACTGTTTTGGCATGATTGTAACTCTCCTCTTTGTGGGTCCTGTGGGCCTGAATGTTTGAATGAGGCCTGTGGCCCTGCAGGCAGACATGATTCCTTCTTGGCTGTGATGACAACTTCAACTCTCATGTATGGTTGCCATTGGCCTGAGTCTGTGAGTGAGGCCTGTGACACTGCTGGCAGATATGAATCCTTCTTGGCTGTGATGTGAACTTCAACTCCCATGTATGATTGCCATGGCCCTGAGTCTGTGAATGAGGCCTGTGGCACTGCAGGCAGACATGAATCCTTTTTGGCTGTGATGGGAACTTCAACTCCCATAGCATTCCCACGTGATGCCACCCCAATCTCCTATTCCACCTCCTCCTCCAAGTTGCCAATTGATATTGGATAATTTTTATCCATTTTATTTTAAGTCATTTCCCTATCCACATTTGTTTGCAGGGGATTTACCTACATTGTGATGCCTTTTGCAGCCCTCTAGCCCTTTCCAGGGCTATTTTACTGCCTTTTTAGTGCCCAAAAGTTCTGGTCCCCATTGACGAACATTTTCGTGAAGTTCGGCCGAACTTCTCGAACCCGAAAATCCAAGTGTCTGCTTAACTCTACTGGCTAGGAATTTTTCAGTGAGTCTGAGCGCACACCATTAGCTCCATAGAGGCAGCAGACTTGACTACATAGTACTCCCAGCAGCTTTGGCAAGGGTGAATTAAGCTTGCGAGACATAGGATTGCTGGGTGCATGGCATTATTTCCTGGCCACACATTCCGTTATTGATGGCTGGCGAGGGAGCGGAGAAGGAGGGAACTCCTCTGTTTAACCATGGGATGGGGTGATGCCGCTTCAAGTGGTTCAATAGAGCTGTTGTGCCTATATTTGGGTTTGCCTGCCCACGTCTTATTTTGCTCTTGCACAGCTTGCACAAGGTAATGCTTTTGTGCGCTTAGCTTTGGCACATTTTGGGCCTAACCCAACCACAGCATCAGCGGCATCACCAGATTCCAAAGCAGATGTTGCCCTGGCTGTTCTTTGTGAGGTACGTGACCTCTGCACTTGCTGCTGACTTCATCCTCTTCCTCTGAAGTTGCCTCCTCATCAGCACCCCAATCCGTCTCCCAGGACCTGTCCAGCAGACAATTGTCCTCACCCTCCCTTTCACTTCTATCAGAATGTGGTATGTCATGGTGGAATCTTTGTCCCCCTGCCACTGTCACTGTCCCCAATGCAAATATTGAGGCTACAGGTGCCTCTACTACCACCATCTATGTCTATACTTTGGGACTGCAGCCTACTCCTCCACCTCCTCCTCAAAAGAGTCTTTACTATCTGCCATAGCTTGTGGTGGGGTTTTCTTGCCAATTCTTAGGAAAAAGAAAGGGGAAGTGAAGACTGGGAAGACTCCACTCAAAGCCTTATTAGCCTTATTTGGGCCTGCAGAAGCAGGAGCTGGAGGAAAACTGTGACCCGTGGCTCCACAACACGGTGTCAGACCCTAAAGTCACCTCCATGTCATCCTGCTGTGACTGAGAGGATTAGTGAGCATCCCATGCACAATCTCAGCCTCTTTTTCCTCAATTAGGATGTTGTGCCTTTCTGAACCCAGCAGGGGCAACTGAGGCCTACTACTTCTAAAACTTCTAGCTGGATAGTTGGTGCTGATACTACCCTAATTCTGGCTCAGGGTCCTTCTTTTGGAACCCTTCTGTAGCCTAGACATTTTGGGGCCTCTCAAATAATGTTATGCACTACCCTGTGTATTGGTGTAGTAAACACATATTTGTGCTGCTAGTTTGAATATACTAAACAACCACCCAAAAAAAAAAAAAAATGACTAAAAATGCGTGAATATAGGGAAATGGATTTGAGCCTAAATTTGCTTTCACGCCTAATACTATTGTATGCTACCCTGTCTATTGGTGTAGAAATCAGGTACATATGCTGATAGTTTGAACTTAATTTAAAAAAATGCCTGTTTGTGAAATAAAGGGAAGCTTATTTAGGCCTAAATTCGTCATCCCTCACAGATACTTTTGTTTGCTGTTCTGCTATGCAGGTTTAATTAAAGGGGTTGTCCTGCGAAAAATACTCTACAGTTTTCTAATCAGTCCCTGGATATGAATACTTTTGTAAATGCATGTAATTAAAAATTTAGCATAGTCACTGAGTTATTCAATGAAATGTAGCTGTATAGCGCCTCCTTTTTTTTTCTTATTTCTTTGTCCGGCTAACTCTGATAGGGAGAGAGCTACAGCAGAATGCCCCCCCCCCCCCACTTAGCTGTAGCAGAAAAAATACAACCCTTTAGTTGTCAGCTTGATAAAAATCTAGCAGAGCAATAAATGGGGAGATCTTTGGATCCATTTTAGGCACAGAGCTGGTTCTAACTTTTTAAATTCCAACTATGTGGAAACTTAATATATGTAAAGGGACAATTGAGGTTTGATGCTAAATTTCACTTTAATACATACTGGTAGATTGCTGCCACAGCAGGGGTATTGATGCAGTAATAATGTATATGCAGCTTAATTATATTGGATCCCCCCAAAACAAATAAAAAAATAACAATAATAATTGAAAATTTTAGACGAAATTGTGATTGTGGGGAAACTGAATATACTGAAAAAGATGATTGAGGCTTGACACTAAGTTTCCCCTTAATAAACACTGGTAGATTGCTGCCACACCAGAGGTATTGCTGTAGTAATCACAATGTCATTAAATAGAAACCAACAAAAAAAAGAATTTCTGTGAAAATTAGGGGAAAAAGAACACAGGTCCTGTCTCCTCTCTCTATGGCTATCAGCTGCCCTGCTTCTTTTTATTGTACACACAATTTTTCTTTGGAATTGTAGCCTTTACCTTCACTCTCCCTGGAATTGATTGATTGCTGACTGTCCCTGATTGATTTTTCACTCTCCCTGACTCCCTTTTCTGGCAAGCACTGTAAAATACAACCACCATCATTGACAGCCTAGCATAGCATGGTACTCTGCTTTTTCTGCTAGGGTACCTCGCCTGCTGTAGCACTGATTGTTCATCCAGGCTGTCTGTCAGCCTGGGATCCAATTAGGGCAAGCACCCCCCTCTCCCCAACACACACACACAAACATGCATACTTCGTCTCAGGGTCATGTAAGAACCCTTCTTTTTTCTTCCCTAGTGCTTTTTCTCCTGCCAAAATGTGCACTAAAATGGTGCTATTCACCGTTTTAGTGGATTCGTCCAAACAAAGCCTGAAAATATTTGGGTTTGTCTGCTGTCTAAAAAATAGCAAAGTTCGGACCGAATCTGGTTTGGTCCAGTCTGGTTCGCTCATCCTAAAATAATGCTTGCATGAGTGTACCTTGTGTTTTCTGCTACCACCTTCATACAATACATATTTACATTAATTGCCAACTTGCCAAGTTCCTTGTTGCATTTTTATGTTAAGAAAAGATTGACACTGACAAGTATCATCCACCAATGACATGATAATGAGTATCTCAGTTGGGTCCCATCTAAACTGCCTATCCATAGGCTTGAACATTTCACTAGACAGTCTTAGTGAGTGAAAATAAAATGCATCCCTCATTTTCTTTGCCACATCGTGTAAGGATTTCAGATGCAGACATGACAAGAAGACATGATAATTTTGCCATTTGTACATTTTCTTGATCACCGACGCTGTCTGAAAGAACCTGAAATGTCATCTCTTTAAGACAGCTTGTCATAGACTTCATCAAATGATTAAAAAAAGCATTCTTATTTTACGAATGCTGCTTTTGACTAACAGCTGTACACTTATTCTAAAGATAAAGTAAAAAAAGAAAATGTTTAGGTGAGATTATCGCAATGGGTAAAAAAACCTGATAGGTTACAGCTTGCGCAAAGAGGTGGACTGTCACGGATCAGCGGGTGTGAACCCACTGAGCCACTGATTGGCTATACTCTGGAGAGGCATGTCTAAGCAACTACCTGCTTTTCACTAGAGCCTCTGATGATGAGGATAGACTTGAGCCATTAGAGTAGTTGCCAGGGACTACTTCAGAGCAATCCCCGAGTCCAGGTTGACCAGGAGGTACCTGAGTAGATGCCAAAAGTACAAGCGTAGTACCCCCTGTGGGGGCTGAACTGGAGGAGGAGGACATTGGAGCACAAGCAATGTGTAGCGAATAGAGATGAGCGAACACCAGGAAGTTCAGGGTTCGGAAAGTTCAGCCGAACTTCCCGAAAATGTTCGGGTTCGGGATCCGAACTCCACCCGAACTTTATCCCGAACCCGAACCCCATTGAAGTCAATGGGGACCCGAACTTTTAGGCACTAAAAAGGCTGTAAAATAGTCCAGGAACGGGCTAGAGGGCTGCCAGACGCAGCAAAATGTAGGTAAATCCCCTGCAAACAAATGTGGATAGGGATATTAATTAAAATAAAATAAAATAAATAAAATTTAACCAATATCAATTTAAGAGAGGTCCCACTGCAAGGAATCATGCGTTATGTCACCCACCACTGGAGAAGGCCACTTTCAGTTATTTCGGCCCAGCACCCAGACCGAGGATACAGGTCTCACAGCAAGGAATCATGCGTCATATCACCCACCACTAGAGAAGGCCACTTTCAGTTATTTCGGCCCCAGCACCCAGACAGAGGAGAGTGGTCCCACAGCAAGGAATCATGCATCATATCACCCACCACTGGAGAAGGCCACTTTCAGTTATTTCGGCCCAGCACCCAGACCGAGGATACAGGTCTCACAGCAAGGAATCATGCGTCATATCAGCCACCACTAGAGAAGGCCACTTTCAGTTATTTCGGCCCCAGCACCCAGACAGAGGAGAGAGGTCCCACAGCAAGGAATCATGCGTCATATCACCCAACACCGGAGAAGGCCACTTTCAGTTATTTCGGCCCAGCACCCAGACCGAGGATACAGGTCCCACAGCAAGGAATCATGCGTCATATCACCCATCACCGGAGAAGGCCACTTTCAGTTATTTCGGCCCCACCACCCAGACAGAGGAGAGGTTCATTCAACTTTGGGTTGCACCGCAAGATCATGGTAAAGTTAAAAAAATGAGGATTCAATAAAGAAGTGCCCCGGAGTACAAGAATACATGGTTGAGGCGATGAGGTCCTAGACCCCACATGGAATGAAGGTCCTGTCACTGACTTTCATAGTTCAGAAAATGCAAAAAGATTGTGGAGCCCCAGTTATGGGTCTACAACACAGTGAAAGCCAGATATCCCTCAAAGGAAGGAAAAACAAGCAAAGGGGTGTCTCCATTACAGAGATCACCGGAAACCACCATATTAAGTAGCCCTATGTCAAAGATCCACGCCTCTTTACAAGCTTCAAGAATGTGACTGAGGAAGACCTAAGCAAGTTATCCATCCACAGACAGCTCGTTTCCGTGTTGCCCCTCATCCAGTGTGGAGTGGGATTCTGGCTAACCGGAGCGATGCTTTTGGTGACTGCTCCAAACAAGCAGTAGCTGATCTTAGGGAGACCCAGCTGCAAAAATGACCGCGGAGCCCCACTCAAGAGTCTCCAAACACAGCAATCCAAAGTGCAAAGCTCCCTGGGAAACATAAAATGCAAAAGATTGTGGAGCCCCAGTTATGGGTCTACAACACAGTGAAAGCCAGATATCCCTCAAAGGAAGGAAAAACAAGCAAAGGGTGTCTCCATTACAGAGATCACCAAAACCACCATATTAAGTGGCCCCTATGTCAAGATCCCGCTCTTTTACAAGCTTTAAGGATGTGACGGGGAAGACCTAAGCAAGTTATCCATCCACAGACAGCTGTTTCGGGGTGTTGCCCCTCATCAGTGTGGAGTAGGATTCTGGCTAACCGGGAGCGATGCTTTGGTGACTGCTCAAACAAAGCAATAGCTGATCTTAGGAGACCAGCTACAAAAATACCGTGGAGCCTCACTTAAGAGTCTCAAACACAGCAATCCAAAGTGCAAAGCTCCCTGGGAAACATAAAATGCAAAAAGATTGTGGAGCCCCAGTTATGGGTCTACAACACAGTGAAAGCCAGATATCCCTCAAAGGAAGGAAAAACAAGCAAAGGGTGTCTCCATTACAGAGATCACCAAAACCACCATATTAAGTGGCCCCTATGTCAAGATCCCGCTCTTTACAAGCTTTAAGGATGTGACGGGAAGACCTAAGCAAGTTATCCATCCACAGACAGCTGTTTCGGGGTGTTGCCCCTCATCAGTGTGGAGTAGGATTCTGGCTAACCGGGAGCGATGCTTTGGTGACTGCTCAAACAAAGCAATAGCTGATCTTAGGGAGACCAGCTACAAAAATACCGTGGAGCCTCACTTAAGAGTCTCAAACACAGCAATCCAAAGTGCAAAGCTCCCTGGGAAACATAAATGCAAAAGATTGTGGAGCCCCAGTTGTGGGTCTACAACACAGTGAAAGCCAGATATCCCTCAAAGGAAGGAAAAACAAGCAAAGGGGTGTCTCCATTACAGAGATCACCAAACCACCATATTAAGTGGCCCCTATGTCAAGATCCCGCTCTTTTACAAGCTTTAAGGATGTGACGGGGAAGACCTAAGCAAGTTATCCATCCACAGACAGCTGTTTCGGGGTGTTGCCCCTCATCAGTGTGGAGTAGGATTCTGGCTAACCGGGAGCGATGCTTTGGTGACTGCTCAAACAAAGCAATAGCTGATCTTAGGGAGACCAGCTACAAAAATACCGTGGAGCCTCACTTAAGAGTCTCAAACACAGCAATCCAAAGTGCAAAGCTCCCTGGGAAACAGTTCAGAGGAAGAGGCAGTGGTGAGACCGAGCCAACAGCGTAGCAAAAGAGAGAGCAGGGGGAAAAACAGGAATCCATTCAAATACAAAAACCGCAGCACACCTTTATCTCCTTGTTCCTTACTCTTTATTCCAACATCAAACACAGGTGCGACGTTTCGACCTCTGTGGTCTTTATCAAGCAAATTACAATTTGCACAGGCTAAACATTTATACCCTCCTAGTGGGAGGGCCCTACTAACAAATCACATGGTGCATACACAATACGTTCATAATAATTTATGCATTGTTTTAAAAGTGAACATCAAATATCCACTTACATAATAGTATCCGGTGGGTAGCTGGTGGGTGTAAGTTTCAAGTCCACTCTCATTCTCTTGTCTGCTTAAAAGAGTGTCAGTGTGTTGGCGTTTCAATCTGACAACTGCGCAGGCGCGAGTCCTTGCACATGGAATTGCGCGCCTTTGAACACTGGTTTTAATCGCGTCCTGTCATGTAGAGTGTGCAAGCACATTAGTGCTTGTTCACGCAGGCGCACAAAGATACCAAACTTCCCATGTGTCCAGCCCTGTCTGTGGCTGATGCGCGTGCGCGACAAGATGCTACACTAACTGTCAGCTGGTGAGATCTGTCATCCAATAAGGAATGGGAGTTTAAGGAGAGGACTGTAATCAATCCAAACCATTCAGGAAAAACTAGTGTACTGTGTGGCATCTGTGGTGTTTCCCCTACATAAGAGGTAAAAACCTACAGTGGGACGTAGTAACCTGTGCATTACTTGAAACGGGAGGACCATCACTCATCCCTAGGGGTGTGTGTCCCCAATGTCAGGGGCCGACCCCCCAATATGTGCCCAGTCTCACCAATTAGTGAGAACATTCAT
This sequence comes from Bufotes viridis, assembly GCA_033119425.1. NCBI lineage: Eukaryota > Metazoa > Chordata > Amphibia > Anura > Bufonidae > Bufotes > Bufotes viridis. The sequence goes on along the minus strand of CM065590.1, from coordinate 537,640,383 downwards.
GAGTCTGCGGCATCCCAGTGGCACTATGAAGGTCGACAATCTCAGGCAACCTAACTTTTAGGATAGTAATCCTGCGCTATGATCACCTTACGGAGGTAGCACCCCCAGTTACCAGGGGTGTCTGCCAAACCCAGGTGACCTCTATTGCGCTTATCAGTGTCTCACCCTTCGGATCGACATAGGACTCACTACTTGTGCATTCCACTCTCACTCCGGACACCTAAAGGGAAAGGGATAGTGGTAGGGTCCATTCCTGGATCCCACCATTACCCTCCCAGGGTCCCTATTCCAAGCAATCCAGCCGGTCCACTGTAGTGCACAAGCCACTCTATGCATATCATATATCTAGTGGCCTTAAATGGAAATGAGGGTACATACCACAGATTCATCCAATACGGTGAATTCATACACTTAGTGAGATCACACCACCATCTTCAGAATTCTGGTTCTCAGTCCTCACAAATCAAATCATCACACCACCAGTATCATTAGCAGTGACAGTATAGCTACCGCAGTCCAACAGATAGTTGTCGAGAGAAAGCAGACGCTGCAGTCCTGCCCACCAGCACTTCCACACGGGATAAAACAAATCTGTGAAAATAAAAACACAATTAGTGTAAGGTCATAACCATAATAGTTAGGTACAATTTTTCTGTGCCAGAGTTACTAAATTTATACAGTATATCGGAAGGTACAGATCTTCTACCCGGATCAGTAAAGTGAACCTATACTCCCTAATCTTAATAGGGAGTTCAGAATGGGTTCACTTTACTGATCCGGGTAGAAGAACTGTACCTTTCGATATACTGTATAAATTTAGTAACTCTGGCAACAGCTGGAACACCAGATTTACTGTATTTCTATTTTTGCTACTGACTTTCACCCCAGAAAATAATATATCCTTTGACGGACACTAGGGAAATTGTCCAGTCACGGCTGGAACACCATATTCAGGGTATTGCTATTTTGGCAATTCAATTTCACCAGAGAACAAAATCTATCCTGTGACGGACACTATTAAACTTGGCCAGCCACAGCTACAACCAGTGATTTATGGCATTGCTATTTTGGCAACTGAATTTCACCCCAGAAAAAAAATATATCCTTTGCCGGACACTAGAAATTTGTCAAGCCACAGCTGGAACACCAGATTTACGGTATTTCTTTTTTTGCAACTGTATTTCACCCCAGAAAATAATATATCCAATGATGGACACTATGAAACTTGTCCATTCACAGCTGGAACACCATATTTACGGTATTGCTATTTTGGCAATTGAATTTCACCACAGAAAAAAATCTATCCTTTGCCAGACAGCAGACAGTATTACACTTGGCTAGCCACAGCTGGAACACCAGATTTAGGGGATTGCTATTTTGGCAATTGAATTTCACCACAGAAAAAAATCTATCCTTTGCCAGAGAGCAGACAGTATTACACTTGGCTAGCCACAGCTGGAACACCAGATTTAGAGGATTGCTATTTTGGCAATTGAATTTCACCACAGAAAAAAATCTATTCTTTGCCAGACAGCAGACAGTATTACACTTGGCTAGCCACAGCTGGAACACCAGATTTAGGGGATTGCTATTTTGGCAATTGAATTTCACCCCTCAATAAAATATAGAAATTTCAATCATGAGTTTCTAGGGGTGACAGTAAGCACAGCCAAGCCCTTGATGTAGGATATAGCAACAAAAAAAAAAAAAAAACGTAGGATTGATGGATTGATGGACTTGGTGGCAGCTTGTGCTGGTGCACCACAAGACACAAAATGGCCGCCGATCACCCCAGAAAAAAGTAACATAAAAACGCTCTGTGCAGCCTAAAAACCAGTGAGCAATTAACTAGCAGAAGTTGAATGATTCACAGCTGTAGATCGATCACTTCATTAGGTGTTTTTGCTGACTTTTCCCTTCCTAATCTCGCCCTCACAGAAGCTGCGTCCTCTCCCTACACTAACCAGAGCAGTGTGACGTGCGGCGCTACGTGACTCCAGCTTAAATAGAGGCTGGGTCGCATGCTGCACTTGGCCAATCACAGCCATGACATTAGTAGGCAAGAAGTAAAATGCTAGCTGATTGGCTGCTGTGCAGCCTTTCAGAAAGTGGGAAGAAATCGCCGAACAACAGACCCGAACTTTTTTGAAAATGTTCGTGTCCGGGTCCGTGTCCCGAACACCCCAAAATTCGGTACGAACCCGAACTATACAGTTCCGGTTCGCTCACCCTAGTTAAAATACTGCATAATCCTCTACATTTGCACACACTGTTTTGCATATCTAAGTGTATTTCTTTCTGTTAAAGGTGTGGTAAGGTGCAGGGTGCCGTCGTGGATGGCAGGTATGTGTCACCGAGGTTCATAGCCTCGGTGAGGTAAGAGCCCGTTTTTATTGATGTCAGCAGCAGCTAGTGCTACTGACAGAGTTTAAATAGCATGGCTGCAAAGCCGATCCGGGCCGGCTTTTACCGGGAGCAGCTAAAGTGTAGGGTGGGTGGCTGCTCCCCACGAACCAGTCCTGGTTTTGGGCTGGGTTTAAAAGCTCAGCCAGCTCAGCAGCTGGAGGTGGTGATTATCCTGGAGCTGCTAACAGGGCTCTGGAGTTCTCTGTCCTGGAGGAAAGAGCTCAGCAAGGAGGTGTTTTGTTCCTGGCTACCTGAAGCTGGATTCTCCTGCGGCTGGGCCGACAGCGTGGTGCGAACCTGCACCTACACCTCCCAGGTGACTGAACCTGTGTTGGCCTGTTTTTGTTTTGCCACGTTATTTCCGTTGTGTGTGAACTGTCACCAAAGAGACAGTTTTTTCATTTATGGTGTGCAAGTGTGAATAAAACACTGTTTGTTGCACAACCTGGACTCCTTGTTTTGCCTCTAAACTGCACCCGCACCGCTGTCTACCAGAGCGACTCCCCACATTTGGTGGAGGATGCGGGCATGCGCAGTGAGGCTGGCGTGAATGCCGAAGTTTTGTTTTTCTAAAGTGCATGGAATATATTAAGCCAGCAAAGCTGCAAGCAGGAGTTTCTGGCAACATGGAGGCTGCTGTGAAGGCTCTCATAGAGGCTAACGTGCAGCAGCGGGAGACCAACCAACTACTGCTACAACATGTGATGGCGTTACAGGCGGCAGGAGCGTCCCACCACGTCCATGATGCCCGGAAAGCGGTCCGTGCGGCGATCCCAAAATGACCCCCGCAGACGACGTTGAGACGTACCTGGCGGTTTTTGAGAAGGTCGCCGTGAGGGAAAAGCTACCCCGTGACCAGTGGGCCGAGGTGGTTGCTCCGTTCCTGGCATCCGGACCCCAGCAAGTTTTTTTTTGATTTGGCAGACGACCAGGCTGCTGACTATTCCACGGTGAAAGGGGAGATCCTGGCCAGACTGGGGGTAAACGTGTTGGTCCGGGCTCAGCGGGTCCACCAGTGGGACTTCAAAGTGGCTGAACCCGCCAGGCCGCAGTACTATGAGTTGCTGCACAGGTTGCAAAAATGGCTGCAGCCTGAGGTTCTAAGTCCGACTGCTATGCTGGACCGGCTGCTGGCTGACATGTTTTGGAGGGCCTTGCCTTACCCCCTTCAACACTGGATTGGCCAGGTATCCCCACCGATGCCCTTGAGATGGTCGACCTGGTGGAGCGATATGAGGCCACCAGAAACCTGCAGGGGGTTCTTTTGGGAGGGGGCCAGTCAAACCCCGGAAATCTCCACCCCAGTCCCGGCGGCCGGCCAAACCCGCCCGGGATGTACCTCTTGCAGATCCGTCCCCAGTGGTCTGTTGGCAGTGTCGGGAGCCTGGACACATAAGGGCCAACTGTCCACAGTGGGGGAACCCATGGAGACTAATTATGGGTACCGGGCTTCCATGTATGCCCGGAGACTGTGTGCGACCGGCATCCCCGGGACAATAGACAATCGTCATCTGTGCCAGGTGCAAGTCGGGGATAACCTGGCAGTGGCGCTGTTGGACTCAGGGAGCCTGGTAACCCTGGTAAGTGCTGCCCTGGTACAGCCCACCCAGTATACGGGCCGGACAGTGGGTGTGGTGTGCATACACGGAGACTTAAAGGACTATCCCACTGCTGTAATGTCTCTGTCCACGGCGGTCGGCACCTGGACTTGTGAAGTGGCGATCTCCACAAAGCTGCCCTATGAACTAATAATTGGGAGAGACTTCCCTGGTTTTCCGTCACTGTGGCCTGAGATGAAAGTGACTAATAGCCCTGAGACAGGGGTAACCCTAGCAGAGTGGCCTGATACCCCTGGAAGGCCAGAACCCTGGGAGCCCGAGTCTGAAGGGCCAGCGGTAGAGGTGACCACTGCTGCAGCGGTAGTGGGGAGACAACCCCACTGAGTGTAATGGTGGGAGACACGGAGGACTTGCCACCGGGACCTGAGTTGGCAGACCTCAATGTCTCCGGGAAAATTTTGGGACCGCACAACACCGGGACCAAACCCTAACCAGGGCCTGGGAGAATGTGCTGGAAATTGATGGTAAACCCCAGAAACCAGGGGCTGAATTAATGTTCCCACGATTTATTGTTCTGCAGGATATGTTGTATCGGGTGAACCAAATCCGAGGTGAACCTGTTGAACAGTTGGTGGTGCCCACAGCGTATCGCAAGCTTGTCATGGAGCTTGCCCACCAACATGTTCTTGGGGGACACCTGGGGTGGCAGAAAACCCAGGACCGCATACTGCAGCGGTTTTATTGGCCCAGTGTGTTCAAGGAAGTAGAAAATTATTGTAAGTCCTGTCCAACCTGTCAGGTAACTAGCCCCAGCCACATTTCCGTAGTCCTCTGGTACCTCTGCCAATTATTGAAGTACCGTTTGAGCGAATTGCTATGGATTTAATTGGGCCTGTACCAAAGTCTGCTAGGGGCCACCAACACATTCTGGTAGTTCTCGAGTATGCCACTCGGTATCCGGAGGCGGTGCCTCTGCGACATACCTCAGCTAAGCTCATTGCCAAAGAGTTAATGGAGATGTTTTCCCGTGTGGGCCTGCCAAAAGAGGTTCTGACAGACCAAGGGACCCCTTTATGTCCAAAGTAATGAAGGAACTGTGTAAATTGTTGCGTATAAAGCAGTTACGGACGTCCGTTTACCATCCGCAAACAGACGGTCTTGTTGAGAGGTTTAACCAAACTCTAAAAAATATGTTAAAAAGGGTGGTGTCTAGAGATGGGAAGGACTGGGACCTGCTTCTGCCCTATCTCATGTTCGCAGTGCGAGAGGTACCCCAGGCCTCTACTGGGTTCTCGCCCTTCGAACTGCTTTATGGCAGACACCCTCGGGGCCTGTTGGATATCGCCAAGGAAGCATGGGAACAACAGCCTGTCCCCCACAAAAGTGTCATTGAGTATGTCGCCCAGATGCAGGAACGGATGGAAAGGGTGTTGCCCTTGGTCCGGGAGCATATGGAGGCAGCGCAACAAGCCCAGAGTAGGGTGTACAACCGTCAGGCTCGGGTACGGGACTTCAATCCGGGAGATCGGGTTTTGGTTCTGGTACCCACCCTTGACAGCAAATTCCTAGCTAGGTGGCAGGGCCCCTATGAGGTGATCGAGAAGGTAGGGAAGTGAATTACAAGGTACACCAGCCAGGGCGGCGCAAGCCGAGCAGGTGTACCACGTGAATTTACTTAAGCCGTGGAAAGATAGGGACGCGGCCGACGGCCACAGCCCCGGCCAGGGCTTCTAGGTGAAAGGGTCCAGCCCCACAGTTCGAGGCCTGTGAAGCCGTAACCACGGTAAAATTGCAGACAGCCTGTCTTCCAAACAAGTTCAGGAAGTCAGGAGTTCCTCAGTCGGAACACGGATGTGTTCTCGGACCTCCCTGGCCGCACGTCTCTCATCCGACATGACATCGTCACTGAGCCTCAGGCCAAGGTCCGGTTAAAACCATACCGGGTACCTGAGGCTCGGCGGCGGGCCATCGCGGAGGAAGTGCAGTTAATGTTGAAGCTTCGATGTCATTGAGGAGTCGAAAAGTGAGTGGGCCAGTCCCATAGTCCTAATACCCAAGCCGGATGGGACGTTGCGGTTCTGCAACGACTTTCGCAAGTTAAATGAAGTATCCAAGTTTGACGCGTATCCCATGCCCCGAGTAGACGAGCTTGTTGAAAATTTAGGACAAGCCCGTTATTTTTCTGTGCTGGACCTCACTAAAGGGTACTGGCAGGTACCCTTAACGGAGGCGGCTAAGGAAAAACCGCGTTTGTTACCCCGCAGGGCCTGTATCACTACAAGGTGTTACCCTTTGGCCTGCATGGCGCCCCGCCACTTTCCAGAGGTTAATGGACATAGTGCTGCGACCACATCGTCGGTACGCCTCGGCCTACTTAGATGATGTAGTCATCCACAGCACCGACTGGGAAAGCCATTTACCCAAGGTGCAGGCGGTAGTGGATGCCCTGAGGAAAGCTGGACTAACCGCCAATCCAAAAAGTGTGCGATTGGGTTGGAAGAGACCAAATATCTGGGATATGTAATTGGGCGGGAGTCATCAAACCTCAGGTAACTAAGGTAGAGGCCATTCGTAGCTGGCCCCGACCGGTCACCACCAGGCAGGTAAAGTCGTTCCTGGGGATTGTAGGATACTACATGAGGTTTGTGCCCCACTTTGCCACAATAGCAGCGCCATTGACAGACCTGTTGAAGGGGCGAAAGTCTGGGAGGGTTAGCTGGAGTGAGAAGGCGGAGGAGGCTTTCTCCACGTTGAAGTCGGCCCTGTGTGGGTCCCCGGTTTTGGTGACACCCGACTTCAACAAGGAGTTTGTCGTACAGACCGACGCCTCGGAGGTAGGCCTCGGTGCGGTACTGTCGCAGGAGGTCAACGGGGAAGAACATCCCGTTGTCTTCCTGAGCCGTAAGCTCAGTCCCGCCGAGTCCAGATATAGTATAGTGGAGAGGGAGTGCCTGGCTATCAAGTGGGCACTCGAATCTCTCCGCTACTACCTGTTAGGGAGGAGGTTCCGTCTGGTGACCGACCATTCCCCCTCAAATGGATGAGTCAGGCCAAGGAGAGGAATGCTCGGGTCACCAGGTGGTTCCTATCCCTTCAAAATTTCAAGTTCTCCGTGGAACATAGGGCAGGTCGCTTGCAGGGAAATGCAGATGCCCTTTCCCGCGTCCACTGCCTCACATGTGTCCACCCCTCAGGGTTGAACAAAGGGGGGTGTGTGGTAAGGTGCAGGGTGCCGTCGTGGATGGCAGGTATGTGTCACCGAGGTTCATAGCCTCGGTGAGGTAAGAGCCCGTTTTTATTGATGTCAGCAGCAGCTAGTGCTACTGACAGAGTTTAAATAGCATGGCTGCAAAGCCGATCCGGGCCGGCTCTTACCGGGAGCAGCTAAAGTGTAGGGTGGGTGGCTGCTCCCCACGACCCAGTCCTGGTTTTGGGCTGGGTTTAAAAGCTCAGCCAGCTCAGCAGCTGGAGGTGGTGATTATCCTGGAGCTGCTAACAGGGCTCTGGAGTTCTCTGTCCTGGAGGAATAAGCTCAGCAAGGAGGTGTTTTGTTCCTGGCTACCTGAAGCTGGATTCTCCTGCGGCTGGGCCGACAGCGTGGTGCGAACCTGCACCTACACATCCCAGGTGACTGAACCTGTGTTGGCCTGTTTTTGTTTTGCCACGTTATTTCCGTTGTGTGTGAACTGTCACCAAAGACATTTATGGTGTGCAAGTGTGAATAAAACACTGTTTGTTGCACAACCTGGACTCCTTGTTTTGCCTCTAAACTGCACCCGCACCGCTGTCTACCAGAGCGACTCCCCACAAAGGGTATATTACACAAAGTGTTAAAATACAAATGCTAAAAGCATAATCCTTTATATTTGTTCACACGCTACTGTGCATCTCCAAGTGGAAATCTGTCCGTAAACGAATACCTTTCATCCAGGGCCTAAATACTAGGCCTATAATTGATATTCCCCAAAATCTGTGGTTACTGCTGTGCCTGGATTAGTGTAATACGGTACATAAATAGATAGCCAGATAGTGTTAGGTGCCTGTAAAAAAAAGGCCTGTAAAAAAAAGGCCTGAATTTGGGCCAAATAATTTTTTTCTTATTGTGGAGAACGGTAACAATGAGGAAAACATCTACTAAGGGCCCATCACTGGTGCGTGGCTGGGGGTAAATGGAGGACGATGACGATACGCCTCCCACAGAGGGCAGCTTGTCCTTACCTCTGGGCAGCCTGGCACACATGAGTGACTAAATGCTGCAGTGCCTGCGCAACGACTGCAGAGTTGCCCACATTTTAACGTGTGCGGACTACTGGGTTGCCAACCTGCTGGATCCCCGGTACAAAGAGAATGTGCCCGCCTTACTTCCTGCACTGGAGCATGATAGGAAGATTTCCGAGTACAAGCGCACTTTGGTAGACGCGCTACTGAGAGCATTCCCAAATGTCACATGGGAACAAGTGAAAGCCCAAGGCGAAGGCAGAGGAGGAGCGAGAAGTCGCCAGCGCAGCTGTGTGACGGCCAGCTCCTCTGAGGGCAGGGTTATCATGGCAGAGATGTGGAAAAGTTTTGTCACCACGCCACTGCTAACGGCACCACCCCCTGATACGGAACGTGTTAGCAGGAGGCAGCATTTCACTAACATGGTGGAACAGTACGTGTGCACACCCCTCCAAGTACTGACTAATGGTTCGTTCACATTTAAATTCTGGGTCTCCAAATTGTCCATGTGGCCAGAGCTAGCCTTTTATGCTTGGAGGTGCTGGCCTTCCCGGCGGCCAGCGTTTTGTCTGAACGTGTATTCAGCACAGCAGGGGGCGTCATTACAGACAAACGCAGCCGCCTGTCCACAGCCAATGTGGACAAGCTGCCGTTCAAAAAAATGAACCAGGCATGGATCCCACAGGACCTGTCCATTCCTTGTGCAGATTAGACATTTATAACTACCTTCCTTAACCATATATTCTTGGACTCCAGGGCAATTCTTCATTCAATCTTTTTTTTTTTTTTTTTTTTTTACCATTATATTGCGGGGCACCCCAAAGTTGAATGAATCTCTCCTCCGTCTGGGTGCCTAAATATGGTAAAGTGGCCTGTTCCAATGGTGGGTGACATGAAGCCTGATTCTCTGCTGTGCGACCTCTCTCCTCTGTCTTGGTGCCTGGGCCTAAATATCTGAAAGTGGCCTGTTCCATTGGTGGGAGACATAAAGCCTGATTCTCTGCTATGCGACCTTTCTCCTCTGTCTTGGTGCTGGGGCCTAAATATCTGAAAGTGGCCTGTTCCATTGGTGGGTGAGATGAAGCCTGATTCTCTGCTATGGGATCTCTCTCCTCTGTCTGGGTGCTGGGGCCTAAACAAGTAAAAGTGGTCTTTCTATTGGTGGGTGACATGAAGCCTGATTCTCTGCTGTGCCACCTCTCTCCTCTGTCTGGGTGCTGGGGCCTAAATAACTGAAAGTGGCCTTTTCCATTGGTGGGTGAGATGAACCCTGATTCTCTGCTATGGGACCTCTCTCCTCTTTATGGGTGCTGGGGCCTAAACAAGTAAAAGTGGCCTTCTCCATTGGTGGGTGACATAAAGCCTGATTCTCTGCTATGGGACCTCTCTCCAATTGATATTGGTTAATTTTTATTTATTTTATTTTCATTCATTTCCCTATCCACATTTGTTTGCAAGGGATTTACCTACATTTTGCTGCCTTTTGCAGTCCTCTAGCCCTTTCCTGGGCTATTTTACAACCTTTTTAGTACCCAAAAGTTCGGGTCCCTATTGACTTCAATAAGGTTCAGGTTCGGGGTGAAGTTCGGGTCGAGTTCGGAACCCGAATATTTTCGGGAAGTTCGGCCGAACTTCTCGAATCCGAACATCCAGGTGTTCGCTCAACTCTATCCGTGACCCTTATCCCCTTCCTTTAATTTCTGACCTTTTTGATCAAATTGTTGTAGCCAAGGTATTCTCAATGTTAGATTTAAGAGGGGCCTACAATCTGATCAGAATCGAGGGGGATGAGTGTAAAAGGGCCTTCAACCCGCTCGAGGGTCATTAATAAAATCTGGTTATGCCTTTTGGGTTAACGAACACGCCAGTGGTGTTTCAACGATTTGTCAATAAAATTTTCCATCATTCAATGGGAAGGTTCATTGTAATTTACTTGAATGACATACTTATTTACTCTCCTGATCTGAAGAACCATCAGGATCACATGAGAAAGGTTTTGTCGATCCTTCGGGAGAATAAATTATATGCTAAATTGGAGAAATGTTTTGTTTTCTGTTTAGGAGCTTCCGTTTTTGGGATATCTGCTTTCTGACTGGTTTTCGTATGGACCCCTGGAAAGGGACCAACAGGAGAATCAGAAAGCTTTGATGCGGTTCTTGGGGTTTGCCAATTATTATGGAAAATTTATTTTGAACTACTCTACCATTGTAAAACCGTTGACCGACATAACTAGGAAGGGCGTCGCCTTTTCTTTCTGGTCGGAGGAGGCATTGTAGGCCTTTTCGGCTATTGGGGAATGTTTTGCGTCTGCTCCCATTCTGATGCAGCCTGATGTGTCTCAACAATTCGTAGTGGAGGTCGATGGATTAGAGGTGGGGGTTGGAGCAGTGCTGTTGCAGGGTTCATCTCCTGGCAAGTGGCATTCGTGTCCCTTCTTTTCCAAGAAGCTCTCGGTCGCCGAGAGAAATTATGATGTGGGAGATAGGGAATTGCTGGCCATCAAATTGGCCTTTGAGGAATGGCATCACTGGTTGGAGGGGGCGTCTCATCCTGTGACAGTATATACTGATCATAAGAATTGGCTTACTTGCAATCCGCCAAGCGCCTAAATCCTAGACAGAGCAAAATTGGGCAGCACAGTGTTTTTTTTGATTAAATGTGGAGTGTCTGAGGCTAAGGGGGCGATCCACCTCCAAACAATATATAAGTAAAGAAATTCCACGGCACATCCAGAGAGTAAAATAAAACGGGGTAGCTTTATTCACCAGACCGCGATGTTTTGAACCGCTTGTTAGGACCTTTCTCAAGCAGTGACAAATATATTAGTGCAATGTGCATATTTATACAGGTTCACACAATTAATCATCAATTAATCAAATTAATCTCATAAAGTACAAAAAGTAAAAAAATATATTCCATATTCACACCCTATTTCCATAAAATGCAATGTAAATCCTTAAGTACATAGTAAAGTGACAATAGTGCATATATTTTAAAAATTTTCATAACTGTCGCCTTCATTAATTCATATATTCGTGAATAATTGGCCTAATTATAATATAACTCACACATGTGATTATACAAATTTAAATACCTTAGTGCATTTAATACAAACAATATAACAGTGACAGATAACATTTTGTCCACCAACGTTTACTCAAAACCAACAAATAGGAATACACTATTGTGTTATAATAATGCACACCCGAGAGCCATGGTCAAATCATTGGGGCATTAAGTCAATATTTGCGTGCAAAACGCATAGTGAGCAATGATCAAAAATTAGATGTTACATTACAAAAAATGTCACAAGCTTTTCAAGACAGGGGGTTCCCTTCATCTTTATTAAAGGAGCATTTGAATACAGTACATAACAAGTCACGCACTGATCTTTTAAAGAAAAAAGTAGACAAAAAAGAACAAACAGAATTCCGCTGGTAACAACGTGCACTAGGAAGATAGCGTACATATTAAGCAGATCATTTCCAAACATTGGCCCATTTTGAGGAGTGGACATGGAGATATAGAAGCGTTCAGATTTCATCCCCTAATGTCATACAAAAGGGCAAACAATGTAGAAAGACAAATTAGTACACACTGATATAGGCCCGCAGAAGATACGCGGGCAAAGTTTCTTACGAAGTCAAAAGATGGGATGCTTTCCTTGTTTAAATTGTGTGAACTGCCGTTACATTCACAAGGGTAGTTATTTCCTACATCCTAGTACACAGAAAAAACATTTTATTGAACATTTCCTTACTTGTGATTCAATGTTTATAGTGTATGTATTATGGTGTTCATGCAAATTATTGTATATGGGTGAGAACTTCCTTGACTTTAAAACCAGAATTAACCAGCACCGATATACTATCCGCAAAAAGCGTATGGACCTTCCAGTACCTAAGCATTTTGTGGAATTGGGACACAAGGAAGGAGAATTAAGATGTATATTAATTGATCATATTCCTACCCCTAGAAGGGGTGGTAATAGGAACGTGTTTCTGAAAGAACTGGGAGATCCACTGGATCTCTACATTAAGTACATTGAGGCCTAATGGGCTGAATGTAGACTATAAGCCTTGGTTATTCTCCTAAATGGGCTATTATTGAGTTGCCTTGGCTTCTGATCCTGGATATATATTGGTGCTCCTTTGAACTAAAAAGGTGATTTTACAAAGTTATTTTTCTATCTCTTGCAGAAACTGGGGAAGATAAGACCATTTTGGAAGAGGATGCAGCGATTTAGGGGTCCTACTGGATACTGATCATTCATACTAGACAACACATAATTTAAGTGGAAATATGCAGTGTCTGTCCTCCTTATTGGAAATAACAAAGAAAGTTTATTATGATTTGTTGTTATTGAAATAACAAAAACAGTTTTTTTCACACACTCTCCAGGTGGGATGGCGCAGGGGGATCGTTTATATGGAGTGACCTCTCTTTGTGATTACATAGACACTTTATTATACGTCGGTTACATAAATGGGGTCTGACCAATGTTTTTATACGTCCTGACCAATACTATATTGAGCGATGGGGTTGATGTCCTCACAATCAGGGAGATTAGATCTGATAATTGCTACACTGTGTGTCTAGGAATGGATACCCAGTGGCAGTTGTGGATTTCCAGTGTGCTGTCATGTGAGACACTCGCGTGACAGGATATATTGGAGTCTCCATAAGATTGGGGCACTTTGTGATATTGGTGACCATCGGTGCATCCAGGAATGTATGCACGAGGCCGCCATCACACTTCTTACCTGCTTTTACTCCTATATCGATTAGGGAATCAATAGGCCCCTGGGGTTGCACTGAGTGTCCAGTTTGGATATACAGTGTAACCAGTGGCTCTTGGCTCCCGATTTAGGCGGTACTTCCGCATTATACACACGTCAGGACGATTAACATCAACTATACATTGTGTCAACCCCAGTAGATTTCTGATGTTTCTTAACTGTAGGATTGTTTTTACATAGCCTTCACTGATCATCCCCTGTGCTTGATGGTGCGCAATACTTTGATGTACCACTCGCTTGGACTGTGTGTGTATGCACTTCACCGGCCCCATTGTTTTTTTCTTTTGGCTTCCATGGTGAGGCTTGCGGTTCATGCCTCCTTTCTGTATGGAACGCACTATGTACTTGACAGCGGGGACTTGCGAGATTATGAGTGCGATCATGTGACTTAGATTCCCGATCACGTGATGCAGAGACCCGGAAGTGAGAATAGTTTGGACATGTGCATTGCGCAAATTGACACTTCAGTGTCCATGAGGACCATATCCCTGCATTTCTCATGGCTTTCTTCAACATTGTTTTTATTATATGCACCGGCACTAAGGTATTTAAATTTGTATAATCACATGTGTGAGTTATATTATAATTAGGCCAATTATTCACGAATATATGAATTAATGAATGCGACAGTTATGAAAAAGTTTTAAATATATGCACTATTGTCACTTTACTATGTACTTAAGGATTTACATTGCATTTTATGGAAATAGGGTGTGTACTTTATGAGATTAATTTGATTAATTTATGATTGATTGTGTGAACCTGTATAAATATGCACATTGCACTAGTATATTTGTCACTGCTTGAGAAAGATCCCAGCAAGCGGGTCGAAACGTTGCGGTCTGATAAATAAAGCTACCACTTTTATTTTACTCTCTGGATTTGCAGTTGAATTTCTTCACTTATAAATTCTAGACAGGCTAGATGGCGTCCACCCAGGGTGGACGCCCCTGTAGCAAAGATAAATAAATATTTGCTCTCCCGTTTGAGGATTTAGGATCCCTTAAAGATCCAATGGACAAGAGGGCAGACACATACTTAAGGAAAAATTTGGAGGCGTCCACGTCGGCCTTCAGCAGCCAGGTCATTAAAAGTCTGGTTGAAGGAACTAGAGTCTCACATAGAGAACAAGACCCCTAGAGAACAGCTTTTGTTAGCTATCTCGACCATGTCCAGGGCAGTAGATTTTATTTATGATGCCTCTGCCGATGCATTCAGTCTATCTGCTAAAGTGGCTGCACTGTCTAATTCAGCAAGAAGGTCCCTATAGTTAAAGCGGTGGAAAGGCGACGTGGCATCAAAATCTAAGCTATGTGCACTCCCTTGTTAAGGAAATGTTTTTTTTGGGTCACCCTTGGACGACATTTTAGATAAGGCATCAGATAAAAAAAGGATTTCCAACGCTGTCCTTTCCTAAACAGGGGAAGCCCTTTCGAAACAGCGAGAGAAGGAAGGGTTTTGGGGATCAAAAGACAAGAAGGGTGTGGAGATCTGATAAGTCAAAAAGCATGCTGTTTAAATCCAGACCTCAGACTTCAGGTTCCTTTCAGCAATGACGCCAGGCCCCAGGTGGGCGGTCATCTTTCTTTGTTCTCTCCTGTCTGGCGAAATATTACCACAAGTGCGTGGGTAAGGAGTATTATAGAGGAAGGCTACCGCCTGGACTTAAAAAGTTACCAGCCAGGACATTAAAAATCACATCCGTAAACCAACACTCTCCAAAACAGTTGGCTCTAATGGAAGAAATAAGCAGCCTCCTAGCCAAAGCAGTCCTTATACCAGTACCAGAAAACGAACAAGGAGAGGGCTTCTATTCAACCCTATTTTTGGTTCCCAAACCCAATCGTACATTCCGACTGATAATAAATCTGAAGAACCTCAACCAATATCTGACATACCAGAAATTCAGGATGGAGACAATCTTCCCCACAGTCCTTCATCTGTTCCCCAACTGTGTGATGGCCTCAATAGACATAAAAGAGGCCTACTATCACGTACCTATTCATCCGTCATCTTATAAATACCTCAGAGTAGCAGTAAAGATGGGAGAGTCGATTGACTATCTACAGTTCAGAGCACTTGCCTTCGGGATATCGCAGGCACCAAGGCTCTTCACAAAACTAATGGCAGCGGTAATGGCAGAAATAAGATGATCAGACATCATTATAATCCCATACCTGGACGACCTTCTCTTAGTAGGACAGTCCCCAGATGTGTTAATATCCCAAATACAGGAGGTACTGGAGACCCTGACAAGACGGTCTTTTTAGTGGCCATTACATCTGACAGACGAGTAGGAGAACTATCCGCTTTGTCACGCTCCCCTCCATTTACACAAATTCTAGAGGATAGAATTGTGTTCAAACCGGATCCTGCATTCCTATCCAAAGTAGTTTCTGTATTTCATAGATCTCAGGAAATAGTTCTCCCCTCCTTTTGTCAAAACCCAAAGAATGAGGGAAAAGAGTCCTTTCATACTCTAGACATGAGAAGGTGTGTCTGCGCATATTTAGAGTCTACAAAAGACTTTAGGAAGACTCCACAACTGTTTGTTTAGTTTCAGGGTCAGAACAGAGGCTTGAAAGTCACAAGCTGTACCTTAGCCAGATGGATTAAGAGAGTGATAGGTCTGGCATATTCCCAGTCAGGTTGTCAGGTGCCTGACTAATAACTCAATTTAACAATTAAGTATCTCCTTAAAAGGAGGAAGTCAACCCCCAGCCCACTGTGTTTATAGTAAGAAAAAAACTAAAGACATATCGAGACGTCCAGAGAATGTATAGCAGGTTCCTCGGAGGAGGTGGTAGATGTCGACAGAACCGGGAGGAATATCACCTCTTTGATGTTCTGGAATTAAGGAACTTTAGGCCTAAAATATGGGAGGAATCTAAGAAGGACCCGGTAATGTAAGAAAAAGGTATAGGGCTCATGTGCTGAGAGAGCTTGAAGCTCAAAGACCCTCTTGGCCAAAGTCCCTGCAAGCAGAAACACAAACTTCCAAGTGAAGAACTTGATGTCCACCTCCTCTAACGGTTCAAAGGGGGGAGATGCTAACCCCCTGAGAACTACTGATAAATCCCATTGAAAAATGGGTCTCAGTACTGTAGGCTTTAATCTTACAGCTCCTTTAAGGAACCACAGGATGAGGTACAACAGGATGAGAATATCCTCATAATACGAGAGTAGGCTCTCCTGGTAGAGTCCGCTCAAGAATGAGACAGCGTTTTCAGGACCGACTCTGAAAGCCCATCTATTCTGGGAAGGGACTGATCAACCTTCAGGCTGTCAGATTGAATCTGCGCAGATCTGAGCAGAGGTGAGTGTCCAACGACACCAGGGTCTGCTGTGGGGGGAACCTCCAAAATTGTCCTCGACTCAACTGGGTGAGCTAGGTAAACCAGGATCTGTTCGGCCAAAACAGTATGATGGCTATCACCGAGGCCTGATCCTGACGGATTTTCTTCAATACCCTCGGAATCATGGAAAACGGAGGGAAGATGTATGCCAGCCTGAACCTCCAGGATATTGACAGAACGTCTAACGCCAGGAGGTTGTCCTCCCTGTAAAGGGAGCAAAACCTCTCCACCTTGGCATTGAACCTTGTTGCCATGAGATCCATCTCTGGCTTACCCCACTTGAGGACTATCTGCTTGAATATCTCCGGATGTAAAGACCACTCCACCGACGGAAGACCGCGACAGAGCTGCTATCATATTGAGGGAGCCTTGAATGTGGATCGCAGATAAGTGGGAAAGGTACAACTCTGCCTAATCCAGAATTACCCCGATCTCTGACAGGAGGGGAAGTGATCTTGTGCCTCCCTGCTTGTTGATGTAAAGTACCGCAGTCATATTGTCTGACTGGACTTTTACTGCTTTGCCCCGGATCTGAGGGGCTAAGTGAAGGAGGGCTAGCCGGATAGCTCGAATCTCCCGGAGATTGGATGAAAGAAGCCACTCCTGAGGAAACCAGGTCCCACGAACTGCAGTGTCGTCTAGGTGAGCGCCCCAGCCTACTTGGGATGCATCCGTAGTCAACATGACCCAGGTTGGCTGGGTCATAGACTTCCCATCTAAAAGATGGCACCACCATCTGAGGGAATACCGAGTTTGCCAAGACAGGGAGCACAGGGAGTTTAGCCGAGCAGGGCTGCCATTCCATTTGGAGAGGACCTCCAACTGTAGAGGGCGGAGGTGCCATAGCGCCCAAGGGACTGCTTCCGCAGACGCTGACATGAGCCCCAACATCTTCATGAGAGTTGGGATTGGAACTCGCCGGGGAACGGAAATAAACTTGCCGTGTTCTGAACCCGGGATCTTCTTTCTGGAGTCAACTGGAGCGAGATCCCAGTGGAGTCGATTATGAAGCCTAGTCCACCTGTCCGGGAGGACAGAAAAAAACAGAGTGGGCAGGGGGTTGACTTCCTCCTTTCAAGGAGATACTTAATTTTTAAATTGAGCTATTAGTCTTGGGCTCATTAAACATTCTGCCGGTCCTACCAGTCCACGGGGGGTGGTTAACCCCATCTGTGCTGCTGGTAGGACATAAGGCAACATGTAGTTCTCCCTCCACATTTTACAAACACTACAGATTGGACCTTTCTTCTATGCAGGACATGTAAATTGGGAGAAAGGTGATGCAGGCTGTAGTCCCTCCCTAATAGTCATCTAGTCTAATCTCTCAGAGGTGCTGTCATGGGGCGTAATGAAAATACTTCAATTACTCTTACCGGTAATATGTTTTCCATGAGCCCATGACAGCACCTACATAATTCCCTCCCATATATAAAATAAAATTATATATATATATATATATATATATATATATATATATATATATATATATTCCAAAAAAATAAAACTAAAAAAAACTATATCTACAAATATGTGTAGTCAATTTTTCAGTTTGTGTCAAAGAAGATATATGCCCAGGCTTATTTTTGGCACAGATTTTTTTTCCTTGTGTCACTTTTGCTTATGAACTTTATATAGGTGTATTACTGGTCCCAAGAATCTTGTCAAATACTGAGTGGTGGAAGGAGGTGGACTAATTTAAAGATCTGGGAAGTTCCTGTTTCCTGTCCGGATGGGGGAGGATCTCTCACAGGTGCTGTCATGGGCTCATGGAAAACATATCACCGGTAATAGTAACTGAAGTATTTTTGGCCTTACCATTACTGGGACCATTAGGGAGAGAGCACTATGGACAGTGATTAGGAAAGACTTTAGGAGTAGAGTTGAGCGAACACCTGGAAGTTCGGGTTCGAGAGGTTCAGCCGAACTTCCGGAAAATGTCCGGGTTCGAGATGCGAACTCAACCCGAACTTCATCCCGAACCCGAACCCCATAGAAGTCAATGGGGACCCGAACTTTTGGGCACTAAAAAGGCTGTAAAAGACTCCCGAAAGGGCTAGAGGGCTGCAAAAGGCAGCAAAATGTAGGTAAGTCCCCTGCAAACAAATGTAGATAGGGAAATGATGACTTAACATAAAATAAATAAAAATTAACCAATATTAATTGGAGTTAGGTCCCATAGCACAGAATCAGGCTTCAAATCACCCACCAATAGAGAAGGTCGCTTACTATTATTTCGACCCCAGCATCCAGACAAAGGAGAGAGGTCCCACAGCAGAGAATCTGGCATCATATCAACCACCACAGAAGAAGGCCACTTTTAGTGACTTAGGCCTTAGCACCCAGACAGAGAAGACATGTCAGATAGCACAAGCATTACATTTATACCATCCAGCACAGGAGAAGGCCACTTTTAGTTACTTTGACCCCTGCACCCAGAAAGAGGAGAGAGGTCCCACAGCACATATTCAGGCATCATATCACCCACCACAGGAGTAGGCCACCATTTAGTTAATTTGACCCCTGCACCCATGTCAGATGGTACAAGCATCAGTTTTACATCACCCAGCACAAGAGAAGGCCACTTTTAGAGACTTTGACCCCTGCACCCAGACGGAGGAGAAAGGTTTCACAGCACCCAGACGGAGGAGAGAGGTTTCACAGCAGAGAATCAGGCATTTAGATCACCCACCACAGGAGTAGGCCACCATTTAATGGGACCCCGGCAACCATGTCAGATGGCACAAGTATAACATTTATATCACCCAGCACAGGAGAAGGCCACTTTTAGAGACTTTGACCCCTGCACCCAGACGGAGAAGAGAGGTTTCAAAGCACATATTAAGGCCTCATATCACCCACCACAGGAGTAGGCCACCATTTAGTTAATTTGACCCCTGCACCCATGTCAGATGGTACAAGCATCAGTTTTACATCACCCAGCACAAGAGAAGGCCACTTTTAGAGACTTTGACCCCTGCACCCAGACAGAGGAGAGAGGTTTCACAGCACCCAGACGGAGGAGAGAGATTTTCACAGCAGAGAATCAGGCATTTAGATCACCCACCACAGGAGTAGGCCACCATTTAATGGGACCCCGGCAACCATGTCAGATGGTACAAGCATCAGTTTTACATCACCCAGCACAAGAGAAGGCCACTTTTAGAGACTTTGACCCTGCACCCAGACGGAGGAGAGAGGTTTCACAGCAGAGAATCAGGCATTTAGATCATCCACCACAGGAGTAGGCCACCATTTAATGGGACCCCGGCAACCATGTCAGATGGCACAAGTATAACATTTATATCACCCAGCACAGGAGAAGGCGACTTTGAGAGACTTTGACCCCTGCACCCAGACGGAGGAGAAAGGTTTCACAGCAGAGAATCAGGCATTTAGATCACCCACCACAGGAGTAGGCCACCATTTAATGGGACCCCGGCAACCATGTCAGATGGCACAAGTATAACATTTATATCACCCAGCACAGGAGAAGGCCACTTTTAGAGACTTTGACCCCTGCACCCAGATGGAGGAGAGAGGTTTCACAGCAGAGAATCAGGCATTTAGATCACCCACCACAGGAGTAGGCCATCATTTAATGGGACCACGGCAACCATGTCAGATGGTACAAGCATCAGTTTTACATCACCCAGCACAAGAGAAGGCCACTTTTAGAGACATTGATCCCTGCACCCAGACGGAGGAGAGAGGTTTTCACAGCAGAGAATCAGGCATTTAGATCACCCACCACAGGAGTAGGCCACCATTTAATGGGACCCCGGCAACCATGTCAGATGGCACAAGTATAACATTTATATCACCCAGCACAGGAGAAGGCGACTTTGAGAGACTTTGACCCCTGCACCCAGACGGAGGAGAGAGGTCCCACAGCAGAGAATCAGGCATTTAGATCACCCACCACAGGAGAAGGCCGCTTTCAGTGACTTTGGCCCCCTGCACCCACACAAAGGAGACATGTCAGACAGCACAAGTATAACATTCATATCACCCAGCACAGGAGAAGGACACTTTCATGTACTTTGGCCCGGCACCCAGACAGAGGGAAGGTTCATTCAACTCTGGGTTGCACCCCAAGATCCTAGTTAATTTCAAAAATTTATTTTTCAATGAAGAAGTGGCCAGGAGTACAAGACAACATGGTTTAAGGCAGTTATTAATAAGGACTACTCTGCACAAGGGAGGGTCAGGTCTTGTGGGATCCATGCCTGGTTCATTTTTATAAACGCCAGCTTGTCCACGTTGGCTGTGGACAGGCGGCTGCGTTTGTCAGTAATGACTCCCCCTGCCATGCTGAATACACGCTCAGACAAAACGCTGGCCGCCGGGCAGGCCAGCACCTCCAAGGCATAAAATGCTAACTCTGGCCACGTGGCCAATTTGGAGACCCAGAAGTTGAACGGGGCCGAACCATCAGTCAGTACGTGGAGGGGTGTGCAGACGTACTGTTCAACCATGTTAGTGAAATGCTGCCTCCTGCTAACACGTTTCGTATCAGGTGGTGGTGCAGTTAGCTGTGGCGTGGAGACAAAACTTTTCCACATTTCTGCCATGCTAACCCTGCCCTCAGAGGAGCTGGCCGTGACACTGCTGCGTGGGCGACCTCTAGCTCCTCCTCTGCCTTGGCCTTGGCCTTCCACCTGTTCCACTGTGACAGTTGGGAATGCTCTCAGGAGCGCGTCTACCAGCGCGCGCTTGTACTTGCGCATCTTCCTATCACGCTCCAGTGCAGGAAGTAAAGTGGGCACATTGTCTTTGTACCGTGGATCCAGCAGGGTGGCCACCCAGTAGTCAGCACACGTTAAAATGTGGGCAACTCTGCTGTCATTGCGCAGGCACTGCAGCATGTAATCGCTCATGTGTGCCAGGCTCCCCAGAGGTAAGGACAAGCTGTCCTCTGTGGGAGGCGTACCGTCATCATCCTCTGTATCCCCACAGCCACGCACCAGGGATGTGCCTGCGCTGTGCTGGGTGCCACCCCGCTGTGAACCTGCTTCATCCTCATCCTCCTCCACCTCCTCCTCATCCTCCTCGTCCTCCAGTAGTGGGCCCTGGCTGGCCACATTTGTACCTGCCTTCTGCTGTTGCAAAAAACCTCCCTCTGAGCCACTTCTAACAGACTGGCCTGAAAGTGCTAAAAACGACCCGTCATCCTCCTCCTCCTCCTCCTGGCCTTGGCCCACATCCTCTTCCATCATTGCCCTAAGCTTTTTTTTTCTAGGAGACATAGAATTGGTATTGTCACGCTGATAACAGTGGCATCGCCACTGGCCATGTTGGTGGCGTACTCGAAACAGCGCAACAGGGCACACAGGTCTCGCATGGAGGCCCAATCATTGGTGGTGAAGTGGTGCTGTTCCGCAGTGCGACTGACCCATGCGTGCTGCAGCTAAAACTCCACTATGGCCTGCTGCTGCTCGCACAGTCTCTCCATCATGTGCAAGGTGGAGTTCCACTGGGTGGGCATGTCGCATATTAGGCGGTAAGCGGGAAGGCCGAATGTCCGCTGTAGCGCTGACAGGCGAGAAGCGGCAGGATGTGAACGCCGGAAGCGCGCACAGACGGCCCGCACTTTATGCAGCAGCTCTGACATGTCTGGGTAGTTGTGCTGAAGTTGGTGGTGAAGGTGTGTGGCTGACTGGATGAGCTGGTGGAAGCAGAGGAGGAGGAAGCCGAGTAGGAGGAGGAGGCTACAGGAGGCAAAGAATGATGCCCTGTGATCCTTGGCGGCGGAAGGACGTGCGCCAAGGAACTCTCCGCCTGGGGCCCAGCCGCCACTACATTTACCCAGTGTGCAGTTAGGGAGATATAGCGTCCCTGGCCGTGCTTACTGGTCCACGTATCTGTGGTTAGGTGGACCTTGCCACAAATGGCGTTGCGCAGTGCACACTTGATTTTATCGGACACTTGCATGTGCAGGGAAGCTGCACGGCTGTCTTGGAGAAGTAGTGGCGGCTGGGAACCACATACTGGGGGACAGCCATGGCCATCAGCTGTTTGAAGCTGTCTGTGTCCACCAGCCGGAATGACAGCATTTCAAAGGCCAGTAGTTTAGAAATGCTGGCATTCAGGCCAAGGGCTCGAGGGTGACTAGGTGGGAATTTGCGCTTCCTCTCAAAGGTTTGAGAGATGGAGAGCTGAACGCTGCTGTGTGAAATAGTGGAGACGCTAGGTGACGGTGGCGGTGGTGGTGGTGGTGTCGGTGGCACATCCTCTGTTTGTTGCTCGGCAGGTGGCAACATTCCTCTCGAGGCGGAAGCCGAGGCAGCAGCGGTAGAGGGAGCAGGGGGAGCCTGAGCGGGTTCCTTGTTTTTAAGGTGTGTACTCCACTGCAGTTCATGCTTTGCATGTAGATCCCTGATCATGCAGGTGGTGCTCAGGTTAAGAACGTTAATGCCTCGCCTCAGGGTCTGATGGCACAGCGTGCAAATCACTCTGGTCTTGTCGTCAGCACATTGTTTGAAGAAGTGCCATGCCAGGGAACTCCTTGAAGATGCCTTTGGGGTGCTAGGTCCCTGTTGGCGCTGGCCAATAGCAGGCGAACTCTCTGGACGGCGGCTGTTCTGCTTTTGCCCCCTGCTCCCTCTTTGGCTTCGCTGTTGTCTCGGTCTCACGACAGCCTCTTCCTCTGAACTATTTAAGTCAGCGGCACGACCTTCAGTCCATGTGGGGTCTAAGACCTCATCGTCCTCTGCATCGTCTTCCACCCAGTCTTCCTCCCTGACCTCCTCCTGTTCAGTCTGCACACTGCAATAAGACGCGGCAATGGGCACCAGTGTTTCGTCATCATCAGAGACTCGGTCACTCTGCTGTGGTGGTATTCCCATGTCCTCATCATCTGGATACATAAGTGGTTGTGCGTCAGCTTGAGGGAGTTGGTTCACTACTTTATGCGCCTGAGGCCGAACGGCCACATCCTCTGCCAGCAACAGAGGCTCCACGGACACCACCACGACTGCGTCCTCGTCCCTTAATAGAATGTTTCCTCATTGTTGCGATTCAACTCGCACCACAATAAAATATATTATTTTTTAGCCCCAAAATTCCCACACTGGAAGATATAATTCCTTTTTCCGGTATTAATTACAAGAAGACTGCTGCAAATTGGACACCAGAATTTTTAAAATGCTAGTTTTGGTACATAGAATCCCACACGGGGAGATATAATTCCTTTTTACAGGAGTAAAACGTGCGGCCTACTGTTTCTGGTGTAACTAACATCAGATTGATTAAATTGGCCTCTTTTTCACCAAAATTACAAAACTGGACAATGTAATGCCTTTTTCAGGTATTAATTACAAGAAGACTGCTGCTAATTGGACACCAGAATTTTTAAAATGCTAGTTTGTGTACATAAATTCCCACACTGGAAGATATAATTCCTTTTTCCGGTATTAATTACAAGAAAACTGCTGCAAATTGGACACCAGAATTTTTAAAATGCTAGTTTTGGTACATAGATTCCCACACGGGGAGATATAATTCCTTTTTACAGGAGTAAAAACGTGCGGCCTACTGTTTCTGGAGTAACTAACACCAGATTGATTAAATTGGCCTTTTTTCACCAAAATTGCAACACTGGACAATGTAAGGCCTTTTTCAGGTATTAATTACAAGAAGACTGCTGCTAATTGGACACCAGAATTTTTAAAATGCTAGTTTGTGTACATAAATTCACACACTGGAAGATATAATTCCTTTTTCCGGTATTAATTACAAGAAAACTGCTGCAAATTGGACACCAGAATTTTTAAAATGCTAGTTTTGGTACATAGATTCCCACACGGGGAGATATAATTCCTTTTTACAGGAGTAAAAACGTGTGGCCTACTGTTTCTGGTGTAACTAACACTAGATTGATTAAATTGGCCTTTTTTTCACCAAAATTACAACACTGGACGATATAATGCCTTTTTGCGGTATTAATTACAAGAGGACTGCTGGTATTTCAGAACACCGGAATTTTTAAAATGCTAGTTTTGCTAGATAAATTTCCCACACTGGGAGAAATATTGCCTAAGCCTTTTTACAGTATTAATTGCAACAGGAGTGCTTCTTCTGGTCTAACACCAGAATAATTTTATTATTACGGTGAAAGCTTTTTTTTATTTATATTTCTGGCACATAAAAAAAAATATATATTTCTGGCTGACAGTATTGGACTTGGCTGTAGTGGCACTGGCTAGCCTAGCTGGAACAGCACATTCATGGGATTTGCTATCCAAGTGGGTTACTTTCAGTTTCACCACTCATATATTAAATATCTTTGCAGTTAGTAGGGGTGACACAAGCACAGCCAAACCCCTGATGTAGTATATCTATGAAAAAATCGACTATTACATGAGATTAATGGACGTTGTGGCAGCTTTTGCTGTAGCACCACAAGTCCCAAAATGGCCGCTGCCTATCAGCCCAGTAACATGTGCCAGAAAACGGTCTACCCAGCCAGAAAAAAAATTGACTTTGACTGATCAGCTGAATCGCTGTTGTTCTGATTCACAGGTGTAGATTTTTCACTTCTTTGGAGCTTTGGTTTAGACTCTGTGGCAGCTTGTGCTGGCGCACCACAAGTCCCAAAATGGCCACCGCCGGTCAGCCCAGTTACATGTGCCAGTAAAAATCGCTCTGGCCAGTCTAAACAAAATAGTGACTTTCAGTGAACAGCTAAGCTGAGTTGTTCTGATGCACAGGTGTAGAAAGGTAGATCATTCACTTCTTTATCCCTGCCTATCTCGCCCTCACAGAAGCTGCGTCCTCTCCCTACACTAATCAGAGCAGTGTGATGTGCGGCGCTACGTGACTCCAGCTTAAATAGAGGCTGGGTCACATGCTGCACTTGGCCAATCACAGCCTTGCCAATAGTAGGCATGGCTGCGATGGCATCTTAGGGCAAGTAGTATGATGCATGTTGATTGGCTGCTTTGCAGCCTTTCAAAATGCGCCATAAAACATGACGAACTACGAACCCGACCGGACTTTTATGAAAATGTCCGGGTTCGGGTCCGTGTCACGGACACCCCAAAATTCGGTACGGACCCGAACGATTCTCGAACTGTTCGCTCAACACTATTTAGAAGTCATTTACTATGCTGAAATACACCTAAATTAGGAGTATTTCAGGTGCAGATGGGGGCACAATGGTTTGTTGTGCCGCTATCTGCGACTTCTTGATGCTCACACCAATTTTAAAATTATGGGCATGGCATGGGTGTAGAAAAAAGTCTAAATGTACATTTAGAACTGGAGCTGGGTGCTTCGAAGTTATGG
Organism: Bufotes viridis; assembly: GCA_033119425.1. Taxonomy (NCBI): domain Eukaryota; kingdom Metazoa; phylum Chordata; class Amphibia; order Anura; family Bufonidae; genus Bufotes; species Bufotes viridis. The sequence continues at coordinate 537,614,760 of CM065590.1, read as the reverse complement.
CGAGGCAGGCGCCTCTTCATAACTTTGGTGGATCCATCACCAGCTATGGGGCTTTTTTAAGACCAATTTTTAAAACGCCAGTCTTAATAAATGTGTCCCTTTATTTACAAATATTACTATTGAGCAGTTCAGGGAAAGCTAAGTGATGTTGTCAAGGAAATGTTTTGTTTGGGTCAGCCTTGGACGATATTTTAGATAAGGCATCAGATAAGAAAAAAGGATTTCCAATGGCGTCCTTTCCTAAACAGGGCTTTTCGGAACAGCGAGAGAAGAAAGGGTTTTGGGGATCAAAAGACAAGAAGGGAGTGGAGATCTGATAAGTCAAAAAGCATGCAGTTAAATCCAGACCTCAGACTTCAGGTTCCTCTCAACAATGATGCCAGACCCCAGGTGGGTGGTCGTCTTTCTTTGTTCTCTCCTGTCTGGCGAAATATTACCGCAAGTGCCTGGGTAAGGAGTATTATAGAGGAAGGCTACCGCCTGGACTTCAAAAAGTTACCACCCAGGACATTAAAAATCGCATCCGTAAACCAACACTCTCCAAAACAGTTGGCTCTAATGGAAGAAATAAGCAGCCTCCTGGCAAAAGCAGTCCTTATACCAGTACCGGAAAACGAACAAGGAGAGGGCTTCTATTCAACCCTATTTTTGGTTCCCAAACCCAATCGTACATTCCGACTGATAATAAATCTGAAGAACCTCAACCAATATCTGACATACCAGAAATTCAGGATGGAGACAATCTCCACAGTCCTTCATCTGTTCCCCAACTGTGTGATGGCCTCAATAGACATAAAAGAGGCCTACTATCACGTACCCATTCATCCGTCATCTTATAAATACCTCAGAGTAGCAGTAAAGATGGGAGAGTCGATTGCCTATCTACAGTTCAGAGCACTTCCCTTCGGGATATTACAGGCACCAAGGCTCCTCACAAAACTAATGGCAGTGGTAATGGCAGAAATAAGAAGATCAGACATCATTATAATCCCATACCTGGACGACCTTCTCTTGGTAGGACAGTCCCCAGATGCGTTTAATCCAAAATACAGGAGGTACTAGGGTCAAAGAAGAGATATGCCCGGGCTTACATTTTGCACAGATTTTTTTCCTTGTGTTACTTTTGGATCTCTCACTTCTTGCCAATTTTAAAATTATGGGCATGGCATGGGTGTAGAAAAGGTCTAAATGTAAGACAGCTAGGAAGCTGTCTTACATTTAGGACTGGAGCTGGATGCTTTGAAGTTATGGTGAGGCAGGCGCCTCTTTATATCTTCAGCGGATCCATCACCAGCTATGGGGCTTTTTTAAGACCGATGTCTAAAACGCCAGTCTTAATAAATGTGTCCCTTTATTTACAAATATTATTATTGAGCAGTTCAGGGAAAGCTAAGTGATATTGTAGGGATATTATAGGGAGACTTTATGCACACTATAGGGAATGATGATGATGATGATGTATAATCTTATATTCACCCAGTCTTTCCCATAGGGCCTCGATGCGCTTAGCTGGCAGAAAAAAAGGCATAACACTTGACCATAAGCCACAAGGCCCATTTCACTGTCAACCACCTAACACACATCAAATTGAGAAACAAGAAAGGGAGAAGAAAGGAAGAAGAAAAACACAGACCAAAACCTGGAAAAGCCCCCATATTTGTGTAAACCAAACCTAGTGTTGCATAGGAAGATTAAACGCCTGTTTGAAAAGTAGGGTTTTCCGTGCACGTCTAAATGAGAGAAGATTGGTGTTGCTTTTCAGTGCCAAAGGTAGATATTTCCAAAATCTTGACCCTTGGGCCAAAAATGGTCTACCTCCATGTCTAATCTTATTAACTTGCGGAATATTAAGATTCGCAGAGGTACTAGACCTCAATGTCCTCAACGGGGCGTACCTAGTGAATTTACGTCGCAGGTACAAGGGCCCCACATCATGGAACACCCTATGCATAAAACATTCAGTTTTGAACATACATAACCCGTTGTTGGACGGGGAGCCGGTGCAAGGCTTTAAGAGAGGGAGTGATATCCTCTCGGCGAGTAACACCCGTTAGTAGTCTAGCTGCGGCATTCTACACAAGTTTAAGTTTATGCAAGTTCTTCTTAGGGAGTCCCATGTACAATACATTACTATAGTCCAGCCATCTGTTGATCGCTGCTCCCCCCAGGGCTTTCCTGAGAGGGGATTCAATATATTTTAGGATCCACCTCAGGATTTTCAGCTGATAGTGACAGATACTGACCACCTGATTTATCTGAGGAGCCAGGGTTAATCTGGAGTCCAAGACCACTCCCAAATCCCTGACCTGTAGCAGGGACCAACTGAACAGTTTAAAGCTTGTCTAATAGGAGCTATTCTAATACACCTTGCTGCACTCATTAAGGTTAAAATGTGTTCTAGTACTACTGATTTTATGTTTTTCGCATTATTTTATACATAAGTAAATCCATTAATCCTTGTGTAATTGGTGTGAAATTGCGGCCTCATACCACAAATTTTGGGTTGTTAATTTTTTAAATATATATAAGTACATCCATTCATCCTTCATTCAGGAATGAGTAAACTACAGTCTGCAGAAAAATTAACAAACTTAAGGTTATTTAGTTTAGACAAGGGGACATCCTCGCCGTCTAGAGGAAACTAGGTTTCTACACAAGGATGGAAGAGAATTCTTTATGGTAAGAGCAGTGAGACTATGGAACGATCTGCCTGAGAATGTGATGATGGTAAATTTACTAAAAGTGTCCTGGATGCACTTCTGGAGTATAATAATATTACAGGTTAAAGTTATTAGATTTCTGGAGAAAGGTCTTTGATCCCAGGAATTATTCTGACTGTCTGATTGGGAAGGAATTTTTCCCATTAAAGGGAACCTGTCATCACCTTTATGCTGCCCATACTAAAGGCAGAATAAAAGAGAGACAGGTGAGTTGATTTCAGCGGTCTTTCATTTATAAGTTAAAAGTAAGTGGTTGCCGAGAACGAAAATCATAATCATTGCAGATTAGGCCTGAAAAAGAGTCAAATCTAGTTACATAGTAAGATAGTAACATAGTATATAAGACCGGAAAAAGACATTTGTCCATCCAGTTCGGCCTGTTTCCTACAAGTTGATCCAGAGGAAGGTAAAAAACCCCTGTGAGGCAGAAGCCAATTTTCCTCACTTATGGGGAAAAGATTCCTTCCCGACTCCAATCAGGCAATCAGAATAACTCCCTGGATCAACGACCTATCTCTAGTAGCTATAACCTGTAATATTATTACACTCCAGAAATACATCCAGTCCCCTCTTGAATTCATTTATTGTACTCACCATCACCACCTCCTCAGGCAGAGAGTTCCAAAGTCTCACTGCTTTTATTGTAAAGAATCCTCTTCTATGTTTGTGTACAAACCTTCTTTCCTCCAGACACAGAGGATGTCCCCTCGTCACAGTCACAGTCCTGGGGATAAATAGATGATGGGAGAGATCTCTGTACTAACCCCTGATATATTTTTACATAGATATTAGATCTCCCCTCAGTCGTCTTTTTTCTAAAGTGAATAACTCTAATTTTGATAACCTTTCAGGGTACTGTAGTTGCCCCATTCCATCTACCTGAGAAAACTCATGGTTATTCATGAATTCTTGCTCTCCTGCCCACCTGCTGATAACTAACAGTCTTCTACCTAGTTTTCTCCCTTTCTCTCTAGGATAAAACTGCCAATCATCAGCAAATGGGTGAGAGAGCATAAGATTATGAATAACCATGACTCTTCCCAAGTGGATATGACTTTTTTCAAGGCCTAGGCTGCAAAGATTATGATGCTGGTTATCGGCAGCCACTTACTATTAGATCATGAGTGACACACCACTAAAATCAGCATTTCTGTCAGTAATTTATGTTGCCCTCAGTAAGGTCAGCATAAAGTTGATGACAGGTTCCCTTCAAATGAGGAAAACTGGTTACTACCTTGTTGTCCCCCCCCGTCCCCCCCCCCCCCCTCTGCATCAACTTGCAGTAAAAAGGCTGAGCCCAATGGACGGATGTATTTTTTCAGCCTAACAAACTATATTACTATGTAATACAACTGGCATGGTGTCTCTCATTCATAATAACTCCAAGAAAATGAATTCATTATAATTACCAGATGGTACCTTACGCCAGTTCAAATGAAGCTAATTAAATGCTTGAGTTCAGACATAAGTTATAAATGTTCTCAATTGCAGGGCTCCTACCTACATATGTGGCGGACCTGCCCAATAATAAAACTTGGGATGTGGTCCTCTTCTTGGTCAAACATATACAGACAATCCCCACAACTCTTTCTATGTTGCTGAATGTTAGATTACAGGAGATCCCGGATGTACAACGGAAGCTCTTTTTATAACTAACCTCCGCCAATAAATCCCTCATTGCTGAAATCTAGAACCAATCTTCTTCCCCTATGCTCTCACAGTGGTTATGGAAAGTTGACCCTATATTCCTCATGGAAGAACTCTCAGCATAGCAAACCAGGTTACATGCCAGATTTATTAAAAAGCAAATATCGACGCCTTTTCTAGACTTTATCTCTGATGCAGGTCCTGCCCTGTGATGCCACCTCTGTCCATCCCTGTCCCCTTCCTTTTCGTACATGTTCCTCAGTTTTTCTTTTTTGTAGGGTTTATATTACTGCTTATTAACTTACCCCTATGGTAGTGCCATGGAGCAGGGATACTTTGGACACTGGACATTTGTAGACATTTGCCCCTATACAAAGTCATAAACTTCTCATTTTAATTTACTTTAAAGGCTATGCACAACTTTGGGTGCATTTTTTCTTTAGTTATTGCATTGTACTCATTTTGAGCTAAAAATATATTTTTTTTTAATTGGTCCTTATTAAAATTATGGAGCCCTTTTTTCTGTACATAGCTGAGATGCTCTAGTAGCAGCCTGTGGATTTTCTCTCTTTTCCTCAGTTAGGGAGGTGATGGGCTCCTTATCTCTGCCCTCTGACATTAGAAACACTCATTATAGCTCGATCCCTATCTTTCTGATAAGAATGTACCTTAAATAAGAATTTATAGCCTCTTAGTAAATTAGCGATAAGGCTTATTAGATCACTGGCACGAAGTGAAAGTAGCGGTCACACAGTAAGAAAAATAGTTAACTCTTTGTGACAAAACAGCTCAATATTTTTTTTTATAAAGGCCAATTGAAAATATGATTTTGATTTATAGCCCAAAATAAGTCAAATGCAATTTTAAACAAAAAATGCCTCCAAAGGTGTATATAGCCTTTAAATTGTTAACTTGCGCTGACTTATACTGTTTAATACTAATTGCATTATATATATATATATATATATATATATATATATCTTGTTCAATTGCACTGTATTGCACAGCACTATAGTAAGGGGTAATGAACACAGAGAGACTTTTGGGCCTTTCTAGCTAATAATGAGCTGGTAATTTTCCATAGCTACCATAAAAGAGCTACCATTTAAAGCAGGAACATGTTTTGGAGGGAAAAGGCCAGACTTCTTATTATGTCTGAAAACCTGTTTTTGTCTTGAAAACGTCTGTGTCATTGACATTCAGTATCACTAAAGTTCAAATGCAAGTCTACAAGAGATGGTAAATGTAACATTGTATTTGTTAGTGCTGAGTTTCTCCTCTCCCTCCCTCTCACTAGAAGGTTCTAGTCCAACCAGAAATTATATATAAGGAGAACAGTCAGAGCCCCTAGTGTTCTGCAGTTATGGAGCAGAACTTAGAAGAGGAGACTCTGCCAGACTACTTGAGTGACCAGAAGAAGACCCTGATATGGAGATACTCTGCCACAGACCCAGGATAACCAGCCTTTGTCCAAAGTACCAGCTAGTGAGGAACAAAGTATTGAAAAATTAGATTTGTCTGCTTTCCCGAATTTTACAAAAAAAATCACTTTGTGATGAATTACTTTGTCATAAAGCGCATTTCTTTGTATGTAGTGGGTGCAATGACAGGGATCGGGATTGTACCTGTCAGCAATAATACAGTGCAAAATAACTTTAAAAAAATTATGAAATCATACTTTCCTCACCGATTTGATCGCGAAGAGCCAGCCTGCATCTTGATTGAAGATCAAGCGTGAAATCCCATGCAGCCCATGATGATGGCAAGTGTGGTGACGTCATACATCGCTGTGCATGGGATTTCATGCGAGATCTTCGAGTTAAGAATGATTTTTTTTTTTACCACCATTCAGGGAAATCATCCCTGAAATTCAGATTGAAGTCAACTTCATGGAATTCTGTTCACTCAACAATAGTACCAACCTTTTGAAAGAGAAGGACATCTAGTTCAGGTCTTTCCTCAACATCAAACCCTTCTTCTACCAGGGAGTAGACAGGAGAAGCCAACACTATGCCTGGCCTGTATTGTTTTGCACCTGATTTCCTCCAGCAAACAAACACACTGGTTAACTACATACCCTCAGTCTCTGAACTTATATCCCTTTGGGGTGCACCACACCTTATCACGCCTTCTGGAGAGCAGCAACATGTAGGGCCACCTCAAGCCCGGCCAGTGCATTGTCAGTGCATTATCATTGAATCATCTTGGGATACCCATGTTCAACACTAACTTGTCTCTACTCTTTCTGAGTTCTCATTGCGGCCCTCCTTTAGGAATTTTTAAAGAAATATATCAACATTGCTGTTTCTCAGATGACCCAACTGATTGTTTTATTTATGTTTACTTTATTATTGAAAAATTTATAAAAAGATTATTGAAGAAAGAAGCAACTCTTTTATGCTATGATTTTTCTCACTAGTGATTTTGATTCATCAGCCAATCCCAAGAGACAGAGATGAAATGGGCAGGAGCAGCAACTACAATAAATGATGAGTTGTACCTCAGACTACCTTAGACTCCCTGCAGACACGGTTGTTAAGCTATAGTCACAGATCACAGCTCTGCCATAATACAGATAAGCTGAAAAAACAGCGAAGCATCAAGCAATTATAAAAATAAGCACATCGACTTACTGACCTAGATATAATTTCTGAGCTCACACCTGGACAACCACTGAAAGGTTTATACTACATAAAACATGAATTACTTTTCCCTGTAGTACAATATCACAATATACTGATGTACACACATACAGTATATGGACTGTCTTCTTTTCTATATGAGTATAGTTTAAGTACAATTGGATTTAATATATTAGACAAAATGATATGCATATACAATTTTAGCACACCAGATACCAGAAGAATATACCGTATGTATAAATGCAAATATATGCAATGTTTCTCTGCTCAGTCAACTCTTTAGATTGTTTTTATTATTCAAGCCAGTGAAGAGAATGAGCTTAGAACAAGAACGAGGTATATACTGTATGTAACTAAAATAAAAACCTCAGCACAACACAGGGACAGGAATTACTTGCTCATAATAGAAGCACATACTCACCATTCCAGGGATTTATGTTCCAGAAATATTCGTTTTAAATGCATTTATCCAAAGTAAACTGGGAACGTTCAGTTCAGCTAACTGCTGAAAACAAAATGATTGAGAACAACTAATAAAAATTTTCATCTTAAATTAAACTATATGTTAAGTGGATGTCTAGCAGGATAACTTTTTTATATAGGGGGAAGAATAGGTTAAAAAAAAAGTATTATTCCATCAATCCTCCACCCAAGCAGATGTGGATCAGCTGTGTCACTTGAATAGATTTGCCTTGGATCTTCATCCTTTAACTCCTATAGAGTTAACCATCAGGGTGCAAACTTCCTTTTGAATTAGTAGCATGATGACGGACGGGTTTTAAGAGACACCAGTGTGGAGCACCAAAGGATCTGGCAATACTAAAGTCAGAAGGGACAGGCTGAAGTCAGGGCAGGCAGAGTACTAGTAGAATGATAAACAGTCAGGACGGACAGCTGAGGATCAGAATGGAGATCAGGCAGAGGTCAGGTCAGGCAGCAAAAAGTCATATCCAGGTAACAGACAGAAGTCTGTACACAGGCAGATATACGGATGTAGCAGAGTTAACAGTCATAGTCATAAAATATTAACTAGATGTTGCCTAGTTAATAACAGGGTGTAATAGAAGGCTGGTAAAATCACCATACACTACAATACATAAGTATGAGGCTACTAAAGCTGTTAAGGCTTTCTTCTGCTTTGGCAGACCCAAACAGTATATGTAATACATGGTTGACAAATTATTAACATGTAATAATGCTCTGAAGAGGGGAGAGTGTCTGGTTCACATGAAAAGGTCAGAAATTGATGGAAACACCACTGAAATTGTTCAGAAACAGCATGGGGAGGATGTCTAGATGCATCTTGGACTCCCAGGTCGCTGCTGGGAACAAGTTTGTAGTAGTACGTTAGTGTAGTACGTAAATTTTTCAGCCTGACAATAATACGTACAAAACCAAAGATAAAATCGATTTTAGATAAAAAAAAATTGTCAGGAAACATTATTTTTGTATATTTACTTGTATATAAAGTGCAAGTGCGGCAAAAAAGGAAGAGGCATCCCAATACAACCTTTATATCACATAAAGGAGGGCCTTATTCAGCCTGCTGCTGATCTGACCATCTAAAACATTAGGGGTGAGGGTCTGTTGCTGCTGCTGAGATAACTCTCTAAAACATTAGGGGGCGAGTGCCTGCTGCTGATCTGACCATCGAAAACATTATGGGCAAAAGCATGCTGCTTAGCTGACCATCTAAAACATTAGGGGCGAGGGCCTGCTGTTGAGCTGACCACCTAAAACATTAGGGGTGAGGGTTTGCTGCCGAACTGACTCTCTAAAACATTAGGGGTGAGTGCCTGCTGCTGATCTGACCATGGAAAAAATTATGGGTGAGGGCTTGCTGCTGAGCTGACTCTCTAAAACATTAGGGGCGAGTGCCTGCTGCTGATCTGACCATGGAATAAATTATGGGCGAGGGCCTGCTTAGCTGACCATCTAAAACATTAGGAATGAGGGTCTGCTGCTGAGCTGACTCTCTAAAACATTAGAGGCGAGTGCCTGCTGCTGAGCTGACCATCAAAAAATTATGGTTGAAAGCCTGCTGCTGAGCTGACCATCGAAAAAAATTATGGTTGAAAGCCTGCTGCTGAGCTGACCATCGAAAAAAATTATGGTTGAGGGTGTGCGGATGCGGAAACGTTATACAGGAGAGGTACCACAGGTAATTGCGCTGCTGTAAAAAGCGGATAAGAAAAAATTATAAACGTAAAAACAAAGGTGCAATGGCACACTGCAGCTAGAGCTCCGTCCTGCCACTATGCTGGATGTTAGATGAGGCATTAGTTTATATTTTGGCCAAATTATGTAAGCCACCCACCACTTCACGGTTGCCTCTATGAGTGGTCCCTAACATTAATTCTTACCTTTTATGGGCCATATCAGCCACACAAAATCCAGGGAGTGCAGGTGCAGCATGCATGCCAGATACACTCTGCTTGTAACCCCATCTGGTGTAATACAGCGTTCATCAGATCAAGGGATGCAAATACCAACATGCATGCTGAGCCCACTAGTACTTCTCCTGGAACCAAATGGCTTCTGGTAAGTTCTATAAAGCAGACTCAGTTTTATACTGACTTTAAAACCAGCCTACAGGGCGGATTCACTAGTCAGGTGTGCATGACTGCATGGAGGTCACCACGCCTCCCATATATGCTACAAAGGAATAAAATGGGGATTGCAGTCAGCACAACCCAATACGCAGGTGCACGTTGCTATGGTGAAATACACATACAAACGTAAAAACAAAGGTGCAATGGCACACTGCAGCTAGAGCTCCGTCCTGCCACTATGCTGGATGTTAGATGAGGCATTAGTTTATATTTTGGCCAAATTATGTAAGCCACCCACCACTTCACGGTTGCCTCTATGAGTGGTCCCTAACATTAATTCTTACCTTTTATGGGCCATATCAGCCACACAAAATCCAGGGAGTGCAGGTGCAGCATGCATGCCAGATACACTCTGCTTGTAACCCCGTCTGGTGCCATACAGCGTTCATCAGATCAAGGGATGCAAATACCAACATGCATGCTGAGCCCACTAGTACTTCTCCTGGAACCAAATGGCTTCTGGTAAAGTTCTATAAAGCAGACTCAGTTTTATACTGACTTTAAAACCAGCCTACAGGGCGGATTCACTAGTCAGGTGTGCATGACTGCATGGAGGTCACCACGCCTCCCATATATGCTACAAAGGAATAAAATGGGGATTGCAGTCAGCACAACCCAATACGCAGGTGCACGTTGCTATGGTGAAATACACATACAAACGTAAAAACAAAGGTGCAATGGCACACTGCAGCTAGAGCTCCGTCCTGCCACTATGCTGGATGTTAGATGAGGCATTAGTTTATATTTTGGCCAAATTATGTAAGCCACCCACCACTTCACGGTTGCCTCTATGAGTGGTCCCTAACATTAATTCTTACCTTTATGGGCCATATCAGCCACACAAAATCCAGGAGTGCAGGTGCAGCATGCATGCCAGATACACTCTGCTTGTAACCCCGTCTGGTGCCATACAGCGTTCATCAGATCAAGGGATGCAAATACCAACATGCATGCTGAGCCCACTAGTACTTCTCCTGGAACCAAATGGCTTCTGGTAAGTTCTATAAAGCAGACTCAGTTTTATACTGACTTTAAAACCAGCCTACAGGGCGGATTCACTAGTCAGGTGTGCATGACTGCATGGAGGTCACCACGCCTCCCATACATGCTACAAAGGAATAAAATGGGGATTGCAGTCAGCACAACCCAATACGCAGGTGCACGTTGCTATGGTGAAATACACATACAAACGTAAAAACAAAGGTGCAATGGCACACTGCAGCTAGAGCTCCGTCCTGCCACTATGCTGGATGTTAGATGAGGCATTAGTTTATATTTTGGCCAAATTATGTAAGCCACCCACCAAGAAAAAATTATAGTCAATGTCACAGATATTTGGGATGAGGAAACATTATACAGGAGAAGTAGCACAGGTATTGGTGCTGCTGTGAATAGCGGCTAAGAGAAAATTACAGTCAATGTCACAGATATTTGAGATGCGGTTATTCGGTTATTGTGAGCCAAAACAAGGTGTGCATTAGTGTTGGGCGAGAATGCTCGGCTGAACACCTTTTTCACTCGAGCATAGCGATGCTCAGCACATCGCGGTGTTAGGTGGAACACCGCATGTGCTCAAGCGCGATATTCCAGTCTCCTCCACGCACATTTGTTGGCTGCTACGCAGCCCAAAAACTTACGTGGAAGTGCTGCCACTCACTGTGATTCTGTAGCCATGTTGGTTACTGGCAGTGATTGCCTGGCCGGAAAGCGCCATCAGGTATATATAGCACCCAATGACACGTGGTTTAGCTCAGACTTAATTTGGGCGAGATGCAGCAGAAGGGACTTCTGGACACTGAGGCTTTCCACAGCCTGATGGCGGTAGCCGTCCCTCATTACTCATTCCCAGCAGCCACTATTTTTACTGGTGTGCCGTCCCCGCCTTATATTAGCATGTGTCCCGTAACATCACCCGTGCCCTGACCAACGTAGTTATTGAGAAGGTCCACTTAACGACTGATACATGGACAAGTGCTTTTGGCCAGGGATGCTATTTTTCCCTGGCGGCACACTGGGTGAACTTAGTGGAGGCTGGGAGCGAGTCGAACCCTGGGATGGCACAGGTGCTACAGACGCCAAGGATTGTGGGCCCTACTTCCATCAGGATTTCCGCCACCACCTACATTAGTGGTTCAGTATAGGGGGTCACAGCACTCAGTTGGCTTCAGGGTTTTTGTAGGGTGCACGTCAAGAGCTTCTTCCCGTCTCCACCTCATGAATACTATATAGATACCAAATCCGTATGACAGCACACCAAAGTTCTTTTCAATGCTCTTTTATTTTTGCCGGAAGTTACAGATAATTTTGCAACGTTTCGGGCCAATTTGTGTTGCCCTTCATCAGGCTTAAGAAAAATAAACAAAATACAAATAATATACAATGAGAAACAGACATAAGAAATGGGGATCATGTGCAGATCAAAGACCATTATATATATTAAGTGGTTATATGGTTATATTGCCGCCATGATGTATAATAGTAATTGATCTTACATCATAAGGGCAGTTACAGATAGTGCCCCTAGTGATAAGGATAATATTGAATCCTAAACTATTGTGGCCCACTTCATAAAAGCATATAAGTGTCAGGCGTTAGATAAAGTGATGATTCAGTATAGATAAGCTACATCATCTACATAGCCATCCCATACTTAACAATCGCCGTACTGAACCATGCGATTGTAAGCTGAGTCGCATATATAACCAACACATACCTAAGATAGTGTGCAAAAATCTTACCTAGTTGCTGAGCTGCGGGGATGCTGGGTCCGGCATAAGGAATGAACTGCCGCCTGTGGCAATGTGAACACTGGGGTGTGCAGTGAAACCCCAGGGAGGCCGTCAGAGAGAGCGTGTCACCAAGGTGCCTGGCCTTGGGGGAGTGAAAGCCCAAGTACTAGTGTTAGTATAGCTGGCTCAGCCAGTTCCAGGGCGGGCTTTTACTGGGAACAGGTAATGTGCTGGGTGGGTGCCTGTTCCCCATGCTCCAGTCCAGGATTTTGGACAATGCCCATGTCCAGGGAGGATATTTAATCCTCTTGTTGGACATGGGTGGGGCCCCACTCTGGAGAGAGCTTTGGAGACAGAGGCTCTGTGTGAGTGGTCTCGGCTGAGTTGGCTGAGGGGCCACGGGGCTAAGCGACAGCCCGGAATTGGGGACACAGCGACGCCTGGAAGGGTCGCAGGGCCACAGTCAGGAGGTCTGGTGAGCCTGAATTCCCCAACGGACACTGATCTGAGGCTGTGTGTGAACAGTGCTCTGAACAGCCAGGAGGCTGTGGGACATTGGGCTGGAGAAAGCCGCAGCAGTTCACAGGGTGTGAACTGTACCCACTAGGTGAGTGAGGGACCCAACTAATATGTTTAGTTAGAGCCTAGCCGGGCCAGTGTTTATTGTTTTGCACCTGTTGTGTTGTTTCTGCTATAATAAACGCACTGTTTGGACGTGAAATCCGTTGTCCGGAAGGAAGTTTTTGTGAACGATCCTCGAGACCAGAGCTAACTCCCCACACGCCCCAGCTTTTAAATACCTGCCCTCTGCCTGTGATAGGAGGTCAATGCGGCTCGGCCCCTCACCATAGACATGGTTAGTCGGGCCAGTTAGGGTGCCGCGTCATCCTGATGCGTCCCGGATGTATGCGCATCGTGATGACGTCATCACGTGACGGTGACGAGGTTACGTCAGGTCAAGGTTTACTGCACATGCGCCGTATTGGGACGCAACTTGATGCTACTGGTTGTTATAGTTACACTTATTAGGAATAGATATAGCCGCTTATTAATAGTGGAGAGTAGCCTAAAAGGATGAATTTAGTAAGTACTATATTATACTTTGTGATACCTAATTTGGACTATGATAGTCCTAATGTATGACCCCCATATTCGGGAGCATACTAACGTTCATATCACAAAGAAATTAACAAAACGGTTGGTGGTCTGCACATGATACCCCACACACGATCCTTGGCTATTTTAACCCCACCTACATTAGTGGCTGCAACCGCCCTTCTCCTCCTCCACTTCCACTTCTCAATTCTCATCTTGCATCACCAGTCAACCATCAGTCAGTAGCTGGAAGCAGTGTATCACTGCAGTTGGGAAGCGGCAACAGACCATGCTGAAACTTATTTGCTTAGGTGACAAACAGCACACCGCTGCAGAGCTGTGGCAGGATATAAGGGACCAGACTGAGCTGTGGCTCTCACCACTTAACCTATAACCAGGCATGGTTGTGTCTGATAATGGCCGTAATTTGGTGGTGGCTGTGAGCTCGGCAAGCTCACACATATACCATGCCTAGCCCACTTGTTCAACTTAGTGGTTTAGCGATTTCTCAAAACCTACCCCAATTTGCCTGAGCTATTGGTGAAGGTGCGCCGCATGTGTGCCCATTTCTGACAGTCATCTACAGCTGCCGCTGGTCTGGCAACGCTGCAGCAGCACTTGCAATTGCCAGCTTACTGACTGTTTTGCAAAGTGAGCATATGCTGGAACTCCATGTACCACATGTTGGCCAGGCTTTGTGAGCAGCAGAGGTCAGTAGTGGAATGCCAGCTGCAACATGGTCGTCGCCTTTCCAGTCAGCTTCCTCTCTTCACAAGCGAGATGGTGAGCGGTGATGCTGCTATTATCAGCGTAACTATCCCACTTCTGTGTCTACTGAAATGCTCACTGCTCACAATGAAGGTGGACGCTTTGCATGTGGAAGAGATGGAAATGGGGGAAGACAGTACACAGGATTATAGCCAGACCACCCTCATTTTGTCTTCTCATCATGAATTGGATGATGATGAGGAGGAGCAGAAGACGGTTGCCTCCGCTACAGAGGGTAGTATCCATAGCAGGTTTATTCCATCTGTTCAGTGTGGATGAGCAGAAGAGGATGAGGAAATTGTCTGCTGGGACTCTGGCACACATGGCTGACTTTATGTTATGCTGCCTTTTCCGTGACCCTCGCGTTATAAGCATTTTGGCCAACTCCGATTACTGGTTGTTCACCCTTCTCAACCCTTACTAACAAAGAGAACTTCTCATCTCTCATTCCTGTGGTGAAGAGGACTAGGAAAATGGTGCAATACCAGAGGGCCCCTTGGAAAAATTGTTCCACAAATTTCCAGCTGACAACGCTGTTGGCAGAGTACGTGGTTCTTTGGGCAACCGAGGAGGGGAGATGAGGGGAAGACACAGCAGTTCCAACAGAGGCAGGGCAACACTCTCCAAGGCAGGGACAGTTTTATGACACCCCACCAGCACCCTCACCCTGATGCGTGGCCTACTGTCACAAGGAGGGAAATGTTTTTGAAGATGGTGAAGGAGTATGTAGCAGACCGTGTCAGCATCCTCAGTGATGCCTCTGTGCCTTACAACTATTGGGTGTCCAAGCTGGACACGTGGCACAAATTGACGCTCTATGCCTTGGAGGTGCTGGCCTACCCTGCGGCCAGCGTTTTGTCAGAGCAGGAATTTAGTGCTGCTGGGGGCATAATAACTGATAAGCGTACTCACCTGTCAACTGAAAAAACTGACAGGTTGACTCTAATAAAAATTAACAAGGCCTGGATTGCCCCTGACTTCCCTTCTCCACCAGCGGAAAGCGGCTGAACATAAAGGCACTTTAAATGTGGCTTTTCTGGTGTATTGAATACACTGTATTCCCAAATACCTCGTCCACCACAAAAAAGGGTATATTGTTCAATCTTCTTTTTCTCGTCCTCCTCCACCTCCTCCTCCATTATATCAACATGTTTATTAGGCTTTCCTTGCTCCTAACATTTTAGAGGGTCAGCTCAGCAGCATACCCTCACCTCTAATGTTTTAGATGGTCAGATCAGCAGCATGCCTTCGCCCCTAGAGCTTTAGAGCAGTGGTGCCCAACCTACGGTCCGCGGGCCAAATCTGACCCGTGAGACTCTCTGGAAAAAGTCTAAGGTGTAACAATACTGTACGCCTTTAGACTTTTTCCCCAAATTTATCAGCGAAGAGGAATGGAACAGGCAGCGCAGCGATGCTGCCTCTGCCTTAAAATAAACAATAACAAAGCTCCTTACAGCAAGGAGCTTTGTTATTGGTTGTAATGAGCGCATACACGTTAAGTCAAGAAGGGGATACCGACTCCAGCCTCCACGGGAGCTTGAAGGAGGAGGGGCCGGCTCCCGTGGAGGCTGTAGAGCAGAGCATGCTGCCGGGGGACCTTGGGCAACTTAACAGGTCCGCTGCAGAGATAAGGAGTGTGGACTCATGTGACTGGTCCCCCATGACCCTGCTTCCCCCTTCTACTATCACTACAATATTGACCCTTCTCCCCCCTGCTCCTTTCCTTCCATAGTGACCCTGCTCCCACCTCATCCTGTCACGCCACTAGTGTCCCTGTTTCCCTCCCTGTCACCCCACTAGTGTCCATGCTCCCCCTCCTATAACCCCACTGCTGACCCTGCTCCCACCTCCTTCTGTCACCCCACTAGTGTCCCTGCTTCCCTCACCTGTCACCCCACTAGTGTCCCTGCTCCTCCCTCCTATAACCCCACTGCTGACCCTGCTCCCACCTCCTTCTGTCAGCCCACTAGTGACCCTGCTCCCCCCCTCCTATCACCCCACTACTGACCCTGCTCCCACCTCCTCCTGTCACCCAAATAAAGACCCTGCTACCCCCTCCTCCTATCACCCCACTAGTGACCCTGCTTCATTCTCCTCCCCCTGTCACCTCACTAGTGACCCTGCTTTCCTCTCCTCCTGTCACCCCACAAGTGACCCTGCTTCCCTCTCCTTCTATCACCCCACTAGTGACCCTGCTCCACTCTCCTCCTGTCACCCCACTAGTGAACCTGCTCCCCTTTCCTCCTGTCACCCCACTAGTGACCCTGCTCCCCTTTCCTCCTGTCACCTCACTAATGACCCTGATCCCTCCTCCTCCTGTCACCTCACTAGTGACCCTGCTCCCCGATCCTCCTGTCACCCCACAGGGAAGAAGCTGAATAGACTCCACCAACTATGATGGGATCCGTTCACTTTCTGTTCGGGATCCTGTCTTTTTACCGGACACAAAAGTGCAGCATACAAGGCTTCCCTCACCTGTCACCCCACTAGTGTCAGTGCTCCCCCTCTTATAACCCCACTGCTGACTCTGCTCCCACCTCCTTCTGTCACCCCACTAGTGTCCCTGCTTCCCTCACCTGTCACCCCACTAGTGTCCCTGCTCCCCCTCCTATAACCCCACTGCTGACCCTGCTCCCACCTCCTTCTGTCACCCCACTAGTGTCTCTGCTTCCCTCACCTGTCACCCCACTAGTGTCCCTGCTCCTCCCTTCTATCACCCCACTGCTGACCCTGCTCCCACCTCCTCCTGTCACCTCACTAGTGACCCTGCACCCCCCTCCTATTATCTCACTACTGACCCTGCTCCCACCTCCTCCTGTCACCTCACTAGTGACCCTGCACCCCCCTCCTATTATCTCCCTACTGACCCTGCTCCCATCTCCTCCTGTCACCTCACCAGTGACCCTGGTTCACCCTCCTACTATCACCCCACTACTGATTCTGCTACCCCCTCCTCCTGTCACCCCACTAGTGACCCTGCTCCCCCCTCCTACTGTCACTCCACTACTGACCCTGCTCCCACCTCCTCCTGTCACCCAAATAAAGACCCTGCTACCCCCTCCTCCTATCACCCCACTAGTGACCCTGCTTCATTCTCCTCCTGTCACCCCACTAGTCACCCTGCCCCCTTCCTCCTGTCACCCCACTAGACCCTGCCCTCCCTCCTCCTGTCACCTCACTGGTGAACCTGCTTCCCTCTCCTCCTGTCACCCCACAAGTGACCCTGCTTCCCTCTCCTTCTATCACCCCACTAGTGACCCTGCTCCCCTCTCCTCCTGTCACCTGTGGGGAGTCGCTCTGGTAGAAAGCGGTGCGGGTGCAGTACAGAGGCAAAACAAGGAGTCCAGAAAGTGCAATAAACAGTGTTTTATTCACACTTGCACAAAATAAACGATAAACAGTCTCTTGGTGTTAATTCACACTCAGCAAACACAAAAGGCAAAACCAAAGAGTCCAAAACCAGGTTCAATCACCTGTGAGATGTTTAGGTACGCGTTCACACCTGGCGGTCGGCCCAGCCGCAGGATAATCCACATTCAGGCTTCCAGGACGACTGCACGCCTCCTTGCTGGTCTCATCCTTCCAGTCCAGAGAGCTCCACAGCACTAGCAGCAGCTCCAGGACAATCACAGCCACACCTGCTGATGTGGCTGCCTTTAAAAAGCCCGGCAAAGTCCGGTCCTGGACCGTGGGGAGTAGGCACCCACCCAACTCTTTGCCTACTCCCAGTAAGAGCCGGCCCGGATTGGCTTTGCAGCCAAACTAACTATCAATGTCAAGCAGCACTAGCTGCTGCTGACATATAAAACCCGGCTCTCACCTCACCGAGGCCAGGAACCTCGGTGACACGTATTTTCCGTCCATGACGGCACCTTGCGCCCTCTTACATACCTCCCCCCTTTGTTCAAATCTAACAGGGTGAACACACGCCAAACACCGTACTCGAGACAGGGCATCCGCATTTCCTTGCAAGCGGCCTGCCCTGTGTTCCACTGTGAACTTGAAGTTCTGCAGAGACAAGAACCATCTGGTGACCCGAGCATTCCTGTCTTTCGCCTGGCACATCCACTTTAGAGGGGAATGGTCGGTCACCAGACGGAACTTTCTCCCTAGCAGATAATAGCGGAGAGACTCTAGTGCCCACTTGATGGCCAGACACTCTCTCTCCACTATACTGTACCTGGTCTCGGCTGGGGTGAGTTTGCGACTCAGGAAAACCACGGGATGCTCCTCCCTATTGATTTCCTGAGAGAGTACAGCCCCGAGGCCCACTTCAGAGGCATCAGTCTGTACCACAAATTCTCTCTTGAAGTCGGGCGTCACCAAAACCGGGGACCCACACAGGGCCGACTTCAGAGCAGAGAAAGCCTTATCCGCCTGCTCATTCCACTGGATCGACACTGACCTGCGTCCCTTTAAAAGGCTTGTCAATGGAGCAGCAATTGTAGCGAAGTTGGGAATAAACCTCATGTAGTATCCCACCATGCTCAGGAATGATTTTACTTGCCGCGTAGTGACAGGTCGGGGCCAATTCTTAATTGCCTCAATTTTGTTTACCTGAGGTTTGACCACCCCCCGCCCAATGACATACCCTAGGTATTTGGTCTCTTCTAACACACACTTTTTTGGGTTAGCAGTTAAGCCAGCTTTCCTAAGGGAGTCCACTATGGCCTGTACCTTCGGTAGGTGACTCTCCCAGTCGGTGCTATGGACAACGATATCATCCAGATACGCTGAGGCGTACCGTCGATGTGGACAGAGCACAATATCCATAAACCTTTGAAACGTGGCGGGGGCGCCATGTAGACCAAAGGGTAATACCTTGTACTGATACAACCCCTCCGGTGTGATAAAAGCTGTTTTTTCCTTGGCAGCCTCTGTTAAGGGTACCTGCCAGTACCCTTTGGTGAGGTCCAAGACAGAAAAATACCTGGCTTGGCCCAATTTTTCAATGAGCTCATCCACCCTCGGCATGGGATATGCGTCAAACTTGGACACCTCATTCAGCTTGCGGAAATCGTTACAGAACCTCAACGTCCCGTCCGGCTTGGGTATTAAGACTATCGGACTGGCCCAATCACTTTTTGACTCCTCGATGACACCTAACTGGAGCATCAGCTGCACTTCCTTCACAATGGCTTGTCGCCGAGCCTCGGGTACCCGGTACAGCTTTAACCGGACTTTGGCCTGAGGCTCAGTGATAATGTCATGCTGGATTAGGGATGTGCGCCCAGGGAGGTCCGAGAACACATCCGTGTTCCGACTAATGAACTCCATAACTTCCTGGACCTGTTTGGAGGATAGGCTATCTGAAATTTTTACGGTGGCTGCTGCTTCCCGGACTTCGAGGTGAGGGCTGGATCCTTCTCACCTAGAAGCCCTGGCCGAGGGCTGTCATCGCTGGACGAGTCCCTATCCTTCCATGGCTTCAGCAAATTCACATGATACACCTGCTCCGGCTTCCGCCGCCCTGGCTGGTGCACCTTGTAATTTACTTCCCCCACTTTCTCGAGCACTTCATAGGGCCCCTGCCACCTAGCTAGAAATTTGCTGTCAAGGGTGGGTACCAGAACTAAAACTCGGTCTCCGGGATTAAAGTCTCGTACCCGAGCCTGACGATTATAGACTCTACTTTGGGCCTGTTGTGCTGCCTCCATATGCTCCCGGACCAGCGGTAACACCCTCTCCATACGTTCCTGCATCTGGGTAACATATTCAATTACGCTTTTGTGGGGACGGGCTGTTGTTCCCACGCTTCCTTAGCGATGTCCAACAGGCCCCGGGGTGTCTGCCATAAAGCAGTTCGAAGGGTGAGAACCCAGTAGAGGCCTGGGGCACTTCTCGCACTGCAAACATGAGATAGGGCAGAAGCAGATCCCAGTCCTTCCCATCTCGGGACACCACCCTTTTTAACATATTCTTTAAAGTTTGGTTAAATCTTTCCACAAGGCCGTCCGTTTGCGGATGGTAAACGGACGTCCGTAATTGCTTTATATGCAACAGTTTACACAATTCCCTCATAATCTTAGACATAAAGGGGTCCCTTGGTCCGTCAGAACCTCCTTAGGTAGGCCCACCCGGGTAAACATCTCCATTAACTCCTTTGCAATGAGCCTAGCCGATGTGTGTCGAAGAGGCACCGCCTCTGGATATCGAGTAGCATAGTCCAGAATCACCAGGATATGTTGGTGACCCCTAGCAGACTTCGGTGCGGGTCCGACCAGATCCATGGCAATACGCTCGAATGGGACCTCAATTATTGGGAGAGGGACCAGGGGACTTCTGTAATGCGGCTGGGGGCTATTTACCTGACAGGTCGGACAGGACTTACAGAACTCCTCTACTTCCTTAAACAAACCGGGCCAGTAAAATCGCTGTAGTACGCGGTCCTGCGTTTTCTGCCACCCCATGTGTCCCCCAAGAACATGTTGGTGGGCAAGCTCCATAACAAGCTTGCGATATGCGGTGGGCACCACCAACTGTTCAACTGGCTCACCTCGGATTTGGTTCACCCGATACAACATATCCTGAAGAACAATAAATCGTGGAAACATTAATTCAGCCCCAGGTTTCTGGGGTTTACCATCAATCATTACAACACTTTCCCAGGCCCTGGTTAGGGTTTGGTCCCGGTGTTGTGCGGTCCCAAAATTTTCCCCGGAGACATTGAGGTCTGCCAACTCAGGTCCCGGTGGCAAGTCCTCCGTGTCTCCCACCATTACACTCAGTGGGGTTGTCTCCCCTCTACCGCTGGAGCCGTGGTCACCCCTACCGCTGGCCCTTCAGATTCGGGCTCCCAGGGTTCTGGCCTTCCAGTGGTATCAGGCCACTCTACTAGGGTTACCCCTGTCTCGGGCCCATCAGACACTTTTATAGCCGGCCACAGCGCCGGGAAACCTGGGAAGTCCCTCCCAAGTATCAGTTCATGTGGGAGTTTGGTAGCGACAGCCACCTCGTGGGTCCACTTACCAGCCGCTGTGGACAAAGTCACTAATGCAGTGGGGTAGTCTTTTAAGTCTCCGTGGATACATAGGACCCCGATTTTACGGCCGGTATACTCCGCAGGCCGTACTAGGGCAGCTCTTACCAGGGAGACTAAACTCCCGGAGTCCAGCAGGGCCACCGCCAGAGAATCTCCCACCTCTACCTGACACAGGTGGTTATTATCCTGCACCTCACGGGTGCCAGTTGCGCACAGCTTCCGTGCATACAGGGAGTGGCGATACCCGTAGTTCACATCCATCGGCTCACCCTGATGCGGACAGTCGGCCCTGATGTGGCCTGGCTCCTGACACCTCCAGCATACCACGGGAGGCGGATCCGCAGGGGATACATTCCGTGCAGGTCTCTCTGTCGCCGGTCGTCGGAACTGGGGTGGAGGCCTCCGGGGTTTGACTGGCACCTTCCCAGCAAGACTCCCCTGCAGGTCTCTGGTGGCCTCGTAACACTCCACCAGGTCGACCATCTCCAGGGCACTTACCGGAGACGCCTGGCCGACCCAGTGCTGGAGGGGATAAGGCAGGGCCCTCCAAAAGATGTCCGCCAACAGTCGATCCAGCATGGCAGTGGGACTTAGTAGATCGGGCTGCAGCCACTTTTGCAGCCTGTGCAGCAGATCGTAGTACTGCGGCCTAGCGGGTTCCGTCGTTTTAAAGTCCCACTGGTGGACTCTTTGAGCGCGGACCAGCACGTTCACCCCCAGTCTGGCTAGGATCTCTCCTTTCACGGTGTCATAATCAGCCGCTTGGTCGTCCGACAAGTCGAAAAACACCTGCTGGGGTCCGGAAGCCAGGAACGGAGCGACCACCTCAGCCCACTGGTCACGGGGCAGCTTCTCCCTCACAGCCACTTTTTCGAAGACTGCCAGGTAGGTCTTAGCATCATCCTCGGGGGTCATCTTGGGAATTGCTGCACGGACCGCTTTCCGGGCATCATGGGCACGGTGAGAGGCTCCAGTCGCTTGCAAAGCCATTACATGTTGCAACAGCAGCTGGTTTGTCTGCTGCTGCTGCTTGTTGGCCTCCCGCTGCTGTAAATTGGCCTCCACGAGAGCCTTTACAACTGCCTCCATCTTGTCAGGGTTCACGTGTTGAAACTTTGCCGGCTTGACATATGACATTCACTTTGGAAAAACAAAACTTCGGCGTTTACGCCAGCCTCACTGCGCATGCCCGCATCCGACACCAAATGTGGGGAGTCGCTCTGGTAGAAAGCGGTGCGGGTGCAGTACAGAGGCAAAACAAGGAGTCCAGAAAGTGCAATAAACAGTGTTTTATTCACACTTGCACAAAATAAACGATAAACAGTCTCTTGGTGTTAATTCACACTCAGCAAACACAAAAGGCAAAACCAAAGAGTCCAAAACCAGGTTCAATCACCTGTGAGATGTTTAGGTACGCGTTCGCACCTGGCGGTCGGCCCAGCCGCAGGATAATCCACATTCAGGCTTCCAGGACGACTGCAAGCCTCCTTGCTGGTCTCATCCTTCCAGCCCAGAGAGCTCCACAGCACTAGCAGCAGCTCCAGGACAATCACAGCCACACCTGCTGATGTGGCTGCCTTTAAAAAGCCCGGCAAAGTCCGGCCTGGACCGTGGGGAGTAGGCACCCACCCAACTCTTTGCCTACTCCCAGTAAGAGCCGGCCCGGATTGGCTTTGCAGCCAAACTAACTATCAATGTCAAGCAGCACTAGCTGCTGCTGACACATAAAACCCGGCTCTCACCTCACCGAGGCCAGGAACGTCGGTGACACGTATCTTCCGTCCAGGACGGCACCTTGCGCCCTCTTACACACCCCACTAGTGAACCTGCTCCCCTTTCCTCCTGTCACCCCACTAGTGAACCTGCTCCCCTTTCCTCCTGTCACCCCACTAGTGACCCTGCTCCCCTTTCCTCCTGTCACCCAGGGCTGGGACAAGGCCCACCACCAACAGAGGCTGAGCTGCCCAAGTGCGCCCCCCCGGTGCGTTCCTTGTAATTTTACCCCATCCAGAACCCCATCAGACGGAAAAGAATATTCTTTATTTAAAAACTATCTTACTTCACTTCAGGGCAGACTCTCACGCTCTATCCCTGCTGGGGCCTGGGCTGGGTCGTGACACAGTGCTGTGCTGCTGCCCGCGCTGCTCCTGGTCTCCAGAGGGCGCACATGTGACCGTTACTGTGTACAGTCCCTGTACACTGTCCCTGATACTAATTGATAGTAGCAGCCTCACCACAGGGCACTTGTCCTGAAAAGAGACAGTATCAGGGACAGTGTACAGCTTACCACAGGGCGCATTTAGGGACCCTACACGTGTGTTCCATGTTATGAGTATGTCCTGCAACCGTAGCATCAACCTGGATATTCCACATGTGATCCAGGTCTGCCTATGCTGGGAACAGTGAAGCTGCCGTCGCTCCGCAGAGCGTGGTCAGTGTAGGGTTGCCACCTTTTCTTCGAGCCAAACCCGAACAGGCCAGCCACGCCCATCGACGCGCAGCGCTGGTCCATACAAGTTTCTCCTACAGAGCCGTACTTTAAGGGGCTGTCCACTCTGGACAAGTGTGGAGTAGATCTCCTGACAACAAGCAGATCTCCTAGATTCCAGCTCATGAAATGATTGGCTGCTACTGGTGAACCACTCAGCATGTGAAACACCTTAAAAAACCAATATATAGACACCAAGGAGCCTCCACAAAGACAACTGTAAAGTCTGTATAAGGAGGCGTGGTCCTCATCAGGGGGCTCTTTATTACTTGCATCATCCGACGTTTAGCTTTTTCTGAATGGTTACCATGGCAGCCAGGATGCTAAAGTCCTGGTTGCCATGGTAAAGTGTAGTGGGGAGTGGGGGAGAATTATACTTACCGCCTGTGCGGCTCCTGGGGCGCTCCAGAATGACGTCAGAGCGTCCCACGCACATGGATCACGTGATCCATGCGCATGGGGTTCTCTGACATCATTCTGGAGCGCCCCGGGAGCCGCACGGACTGTAAGTATAATTCTCCCACGCTCCCCACTACACTTTACCATGGCAACCAGTCCTGGCTGCCATGGTAACACTGAAAGCATTTTGAAGACTCATCCATCTTCAAATGCTTTCAGTTGTCTTGCGTTGTGACGGATCCGGCGGGTACTTCCGGCGACAGAAGTGCATGCTGGATCCTAACAACGCAAGTGTGAAAGGGGCCTTAGCATAATATAAAAGTATGAATTTTATTAAATAGAACAGGTAAGGGGCATATGGATAAATTCAGCTGACATTAGCAAATAGCTAATGTCAGCTGACAGCTAGTGAAAAAAATGATCAAATGGGGGGTGAGTGAACTACTAGTTTTGAAGCCCTTAACTTCACACAGTGACTGTCAGTGCAGTGTGTCACAGACAGTAACAGTACATCAGTGCTTGCCTTAAGACAAGCTGAGGCTGAGCCTCTGACTGAGACAGTGACAGTCAGTCTCACATACCTCCAGTCCTCTCCTCTCTGAGTGATTTATCACCTTCATGTTATCAGACCTGCTGGTCCTGTCGGCTAGTGTGAGAGCAGCAGGAAGTGATGTCACCACTGCTCTGCTACACACTACACAGAGATTGATTGAGAGAGGGAGGGGAGGAGTCTGGGGGAGCAGCAGCACGGCCATCCATCCAGGAAACATCGATGGCAGAGCAGACAGAGAGAGAGAGAGTAAGTTCTTTCACAGGGCAGGCTCACACAGCAGCTGATCGCAGCAGCCGGGTCCCGATGTGTCCCTGCGCCTGTGGCCACCAGCTCTCTCTCTGCCACTGCCATCTGCATTAATAATCATCTGCCCGGGTCTGAGAAAGCCTTGTCAACCCTAGGTCAGTGGCCTGCCTGCCGCCCAGAGGCTGGGGAGCTGGCCTGCGCCCTGACGCTGGAGCGCCCTGAGGCTGGAGCCTCCCCAGCCTCTGTGTCGGCCCGGCCCTGCTGTCACCTCACTAGTGACCCTGATCCCTCCTCCTCCTGTCACCTCACTAGTGACCCTGCTCCCCCCTCCTCCTGTCACCCCACAGGGAAGAAGCTGAATAGACTCCACCAACTATGATGGGATCCGTTCACTCTCTGTTCGGGATCCTGTCTTTTTACCGGACACAAAAGTGCAGCATAAATGGCTTCCCTCACCTGTCACCCCACTAGTGTCAGTGCTTCCCCTCCTATAACCCCACTGATGACCCTGCTCCCACCTCCTTCTGTCACCCCATTAGTGTCCCTGCTTCCCTCACCTGTCACCCCACTAGTGTCCCTGTCTGTTTTTTTTTTTTGACCGAATCTGCAACAGAGGCTCCAAACGCAGATTTGAAGGCCTAGGTATTATGTATTTTAGAATGCTCACACGTGCCCCCTCACAGTGTTTGCATTTCTTTCTGGCAAAGCTACCTGGTTCCGGCCCTCGAAATTTATACCATGTCTAGTGTGGCACTCAGAGGAAAAATGGTTGGGCACCACTGTTTTAGGGGGTCACCAGCAGGCCCTTGCTCCTAATGTTTTATATGGTCAGATTGGCAGAAGGCCCTCGCCCCTAATTTTTTAGATGGTCACCTTACCAACAGACCCTTGCTCCTAATGTTTTAGTGGGTCAGCTAAGCAACAGACCCTCACCCAAAATATTTGAGAGGGTAACCGGCAGACCCTCACCCCTAATGTTTTAGGTGGTCAGATCAGCAGCAAGCCTTCGCCCCTAATGTTTTAGAGACTGTCCAGCAGGCCCTTGCTAATAATGTTTTAGAGGGCCAGCTCAGCAGCAGACCCTCACCCCTAATGTTTTAGATGGTCAGATCAGCAGCAGACCTTTGCCCATAATGTTTTAGAGGGTCACCAGCAGGCACTTGCTCCTAATGCTTTGGATGGTCACCAGCAGGTCATAAATCATAATTTTTCATGGCTATGTATGATGACCTCCTTTATGTGTAATAAAGTGTGTATTGGAGTGTCGGTTCCTTGTAATTTTTGGCAGCCCTTTCACTTAGTGCATAGGCTTTTTGAGTGTAGGGATCCCACTACCTGAACAATTGTACCACAATGTGAATGAGGCCCTCCTTTATGTGATATACAGGTTGTATCGGAGTGCCTCTTTCTTGTAATTTTTGGCAGCACTTGCACTTTGTATACAAGTGAATATATACAGGAAAGAATATGGTTTTGTGCGCATTATTGTCAGTCTGTAAAAGTGCATTATTGTCAGTCTGAAGTGGCGTACTACTTGGACAACATCATTCCCAGAAGCGACCTGGGAGCCCAAGATACATCCAGACATCCTCCCCATGCTGTTCCCGAACAATTTCAGTGGTGTTTCCATTAACTTTTGACATTTTCCTGTGAACCAGACACCCTCCCCTCTTCAGAGCAGGGGGTGCCTGGTTTAATGCTCTGGTTCTCCCATTGACTTCCATTGTGCTCAGGTGCTCTGTAGAGCACCCAAGCATCCCAAAGTGTTCTACTCGAGCACCAGAGCACTCGAGCACTTTGGAGCTCTATCAACCCTAGTTCACATCAAAAACACAGAACAGGTGCAAATCTTTCCATTATACCTGATCTCTGTGTAGACGTCACTACTCGTTTTGGCTCACAATAACGGATAGAAATAACTGCCAAATAACTGAAGTATGAACTCAGCAAGGCTCCATTCACACTTCTGTAAGTGTTTTGCGGATCCACAAAACACGGACACCGGCCATGTGCACATGGCCTGCAATATAATAGAAAATGCCTATTCCTGTCTGCTATTGCTGACAAAAATAGGACATGTTCTATATTTATTTGCGGAAACGGAAGTGCGGATGCGGAACTGCGGATCCGGAAATGCATCCATTCTGGCCTCATTGAAAATGAATGGGTCAGCAACCGTTCCGCAAAAATGCGGAACGGCT
Source organism: Bufotes viridis (assembly GCA_033119425.1). Taxonomy (NCBI): domain Eukaryota; kingdom Metazoa; phylum Chordata; class Amphibia; order Anura; family Bufonidae; genus Bufotes; species Bufotes viridis. Next base: position 537,587,678 of record CM065590.1, on the reverse strand, counting down.
GCGAACCCATTTTGTGGATGTGTGAATGGAGCCTAATGGTGGACACATCTGTAGAGATGGAACAAGATTAGAGTTGAGCGAACACCTAAATGTTCGGGTTCGAGAAGTTCATCCGAACTTCCCGAAAATGTTCGGGTTCGGAATTTTCACGACCCAGGTTTTGGTCGTGCGTGTGGTTGTCAGCGGCAACGAGTCGTCTGCACGGAGGGCTGCTACCCCGTTGCCCTATGTGCGGTTGCCGTTGGCAACGGGTCACCCGCCTGGCGGTCGTGGCTTTTACCTGTGGCTTCGCATACACTGATGTATGTCATTTCCTGTGTGTATGTGTTATGTTGGCGCAGGGCCACGGCTGCTTTGTCTTTGGTGTGGTGACACTTAGACACACATGCTGGTTGCTGCTAGCAACATCTTGTTGTGCATGTGTGTCTTTCCCCCTATCCTGTGCACGATTCCCTTGTTCTGTGTTTGTGTGGCGTGCATGGGGCTAGGTGTTGTTTCGTTGTGTTGTTGGCAGTGGAGCAGCCCGAATTTGGTGCTAGGCGGCTCGCTGTCAACGCATGTGGTTGCCTTTGGCAACGTGTGTGTATATTTGTGCACTTCCCCCGTTTGGTGTGCACGGGGTTAAGGTGTGGCTGCTTGGTATGGTGGGTGTGTCCTCAGGCCTCCTTAAGTGTCGGTGTGTGGAGCCTGAAGGTCAGTTTGGTTTGTCCAGTCATGGTGTGAGCATGGCTGGAGCTTGTTGTCTGTTCCCCACTTGGATGTCTGCGTGAGCCACCCTTATTTGTTATATTGTTTGCTATGTTGTTCCTTCCCTGGTGAGTGTCTGTGTATCCCTTCCCCACCTGGTTGTTGTAGTATGGTGTGGGTATGTGTGGTGTCTGTTTACACGGTGTGACGCTCCGGAAGAGGCTTGCCCGCCCGGAGGGTGTGGTACCAACCTGATGGTGTGCTGCCACCTTGGGATCCATCCGCATGCGTCAGTGATCCGCATGGGAGGTCGGGAGTTCCGGGATCCGCTGTTTCTTCTGCGGTGCGGCAGGTAAGAGTGTTTGTATGCTCTCCTGCGGAACTCAGGGGCACACTGTCAGGGTCCCGGCTGCAGAGGGGCCTCTGGAGACTCCTGCTCATCCGTGTCCTTGGGTGAGCAGGTGGTCTCTGCCCTGTTAGATCCAGGGTAAAGCAGGGACGTCCAGGGCTATAGGTTCCGGACGTATGGGCCCTCCCACCTTCGGGGTCGGCCCATACGGTTAGGAGACCAGGGCCAGCCTTAGGGACGTGCTAGTTTAGCAGTTCCAGGGTCCCTGCTTTTAGTCCTTTTTGGCCCAGCGGCCGCGGATATTGCGCGGCGGGGAGTTTCCCCGCTTCCCGCCGTGACATTTATAACAAATAAGGCTCCACAGCCCTTTTTGCCTTCGAAAGAGGGCGCAGCATGCAACGCCGGCTCTTTTCTGGCACGCGTGCGCGTTCTCCGGAGGGAGAGCGTTACGGGGATTTTCACCGTGTACGGCATGGTTGGTGGCTTTTCCCCTGTCACCTTCCTAACCGTGTCCGTAGTGGTGTTTCCCCCCCCCCCCCCCCCCCCCCTCCTTGTCCGTTTCAGGGTTCCTGACTCTGGTCGTTGGCTCTCTTCGTTACCCGCGGTGTCTGGCTGGGTTCGGACTTGGGACTGTTGTTGAGAGCAACGACCTGGAGCAGGAGCTTCCCCTGAGCTGGATGAGGTCTCCATGCTTCAGGGTTCCTAGCTCCGGTCGTTTGGCTCTCTTCGTTACCCTTGGTGTCTGGCTGGGTTCGGACTTGGGACTGTTGTTGAGGGCAACGACCTGGAGTAGGAGCTCTTTCCCTGAGCTGGACGAGGTGTCCACGGTATCCTCAGACGTCCTGTGTTGTAACTGCCTGTGGACCTAAGTAGTGGTCCAGGTAGTTCGGCGGGAGTCTGGGGGTATTGACGGGCATCTTCTGGGCAGTGTCTCCGGTGGTCTTTATTCGTCTGTCTTTGTGCCGGCAGCCTGGGACCTGTTTCCGGTCCAGGTGTGTTGGGGGCAGTTTGGAGGAAGACACTGGTGGTCTTTTTGCATTGCCCCTCCCCCCCCCTCCCTTTGTTGTGTGCCCTTCCAACTGTCCTTTTTTGTTGGGGGGGGCTTTGAGGGGTGGGAGTGTCACGACCCAGGTTTTGGTCGTGCGTGTGGTTGTCAGCGGCAACGTGTCGTCTGCATGGAGGGCTGCTACCCCGTTGCCCTATGTGCGGTTGCCGTTGGCAACGGGTCACCCGCCTGGCGGTCGTGGCTTTTACCTGTGGCTTCGCATACACTGATGTATGTCATTTCCTGTGTGTATGTGTTATGTTGGCGCAGGGCCACGGCTGCTTTGTCTTTGGTGTGGTGACACTTAGACACACATGCTGGTTGCTGCTAGCAACATCTTGTTGTGCATGTGTGTCTTTCCCCCTATCCTGTGCACGATTCCCTTGTTCTGTGTTTGTGTGGCGTGCACGGGGCTAGGTGTTGTTTCGTTGTGTTGTTGGCAGTGGAGCAGCCCAAGTTTGGTGCTAGGCGGCTCGCTGTCAACGCATGTGGTTGCCTTTGGCAACGTGTGTGTATATTTGTGCACTTCCCCGTTTGGTGTGCACGGGGTTAAGGTGTGGCTGCTTGGTATGGTGGGTGTGTCCTCAGGCCTCCTTAAGTGTCGGTGTGTGGAGCCTGAAGGTCAGTTTGGTTTGTCCAGTCATGGTGTGAGCATGGCTGGAGCTTGTTGTCTGTTCCCCACTTGGATGTCTGCGTGAGCCACCCTTATTTGTTATATTGTTTGCTATGTTGTTCCTTCCCTGGTGAGTGTCTGTGTATCCCTTCCCCACCTGGTTGTTGTAGTATGGTGTGGGTATGTGTGGTGTCTGTTTACACGGTGTGACGCTCCGGAAGGGGCTTGCCCGTCCGGAGGGGTGTGGTACCAACCTGATGGTGTGCTGCCACCTTGGGATCCATCCGCATGCTTCAGTGATCCGCATGGGAGGTCGGGAGTTCCGGGATCCGCTGTTTCTTCTGCGGTGCGGCAGGTAAGAGTGTTTGTATGCTCTCCTGCGGAACTCAGGGGCACACTGTCAGGGTCCCGGCTGCAGAGGGGCCTCTGGAGACTCCTGCTCATCCGTGTCCTTGGGTGAGCAGGTGGTCTCTGCCCTGTTAGATCCAGGGTGAAGCAGGGACGTCCAGGGCTATAGGTTCCGGACGTATGGGCCCTCCCACCTTCGGGGTCGGCCCATACGGTTAGGAGACCAGGGCCACCCTTCGGGACGTGCTAGTTTAGCAGTTCCAGGGTCCCTGCTTTTAGTCCTTTTTGGCCCAGCGGCCGCGGATATTGCGCGGCCGGGAGTTTCCCCGCTTCCCGCCGTGACAGGAATCCAAACTCGACCCGAACTTTATCCCGAACCCGGACCCCATTGAAGTCGATGGGGACCCGAACATTTGGGCACTAAAAAGGCTGTAAAATAGTCCAGGAAAATGCTAGAGGGCTGCAAAATGAAGCAAAATGTAGGGAAATGCCCTACAAATAAATGTGGATAGGGAAATGAATTAAAATAAAATAAAATAAATAAAAATGAACCAATATCAATTGGAGAGAGGTCCCATTGCAGAGAATCAAGCGTAATATCACCCAACACTGACAAGGCCACTTTCAGTTATATAGGCCAAAGTACTCCGGCAGAGGAGAGAGGTCCCACAGCAAGGAATCATGTGTGATATCACCCACCGCTGGAGAAGGCCACTTTCAGTTATTTAGGCCCCAGCACCCAGACAGAGGAGAGAGGTCCCACAGCAGAGAATCATGCATCATATCACCCACCACTGGAGAAGGCCACTTTCAGTTATTTAGGCCCCAGGACCCAGAAAGAGGAGAGAGGTCCCACAGCAGAGAATCATACGTCATATCACCCACCACTGGAGAAAGCCACTTTCAGTTATTTAGGCCCCAGCACCCAGACAGAGGAGAGAGGTCCCACAGCAAGGAATAAGGCGTCATTTAACCCACCACAGGAGAACTCCACTTTCAGTTATTTAGACCCCAGCACCCAGACAGAGGAGAGAGGTCCCACAGCAAGGAATTATGCATTATATCACACACCACTGGGGAAGGCCACTTTCAGTTATTTAGGCCCCAGCACCCAGACAGAGGATAGAGGTCCCACAGCAAGGAATAAGGCGTCATATTACCCAGCACTGGAGAAGGCCACTGTCAGTTATTTAGACCCTAGCACCCAGACAGAGGAGAGAGGTCCCACAGCAAGGAATAAGGCGTCATTTAACCCACCACAGGAGAACTCCACTTTCAGTTATTTAGGCCTTAGCACCCAGACAGAGGAGAGAGGTTCCACAGCAAGGAATCATGCATCATATCACCCACCGCTGGAGATGGCCACTTTCAGTTATTTAGGACCCAGCACCCAGACAGAGGAGAGAGGACCCACAGCAGAGAATCATGCGTCATATCACCCACCACAGATGAAGGCCAATTTCAGTTATTTAGGCCCCAGCACCCAGACAGAGGATAGAGGTCCCACAGCAAGGAATCATGCATCATATCACCCACCACTGCAGAAGGCCACTTTCAGTTATTTAGGCCCCAGCACCCAGACAGAGGAGAGAGGTCCCACAGCAAGGATTAAGGCGTCATATCACCCACCACTGGAGAAGGCCACTTTCAGTTATTTAGTCCCCAGCACCCAGACAGAGGATAGAGGTCCCACAGCAAGGAATTATGCATCATATCACCCACCACTGCAGAAGGCCACTTTCAGTTATTTTGGCCCCAGCACCCAGACAGAGGAGAGAGGACCCACAGCAGAGAATCATGCGTCATATCACCCCCACTGGAGAAGGCCACTTTCAGATATTTAGGCCCCAGCACCCAGACAGAGGAGAGAGGTCCCACAGCAAAGAATAAGGCGTCGTATAACCCACCCCAGGATAAGGCCAATTTCAGTTATTTAGGCCCCAGCACACAGACAGAGGAGAGAGATCCCACAGCAAGGAATCATGCATCATATCACCCACCACTGGAGAAGGACACTTTCAGTTATTTAGGCCCTAGCACCCAGACAGAGGAGAGATGTCCCAAAGCAAGGAATAAGGCGTCATATAACCCACCACTGGATAAGGCCAATTTCAGTTATTTAGGCCCCAGCACACAGACAGAGGAGAGAGATCCCACAGCAAGGAATCATGCATCATATCACCCACCACTGGAGAAGGACACTTTCAGTTATTTAGGCCCTAGCACCCAGACAGAGGAGAGATGTCCCAAAGCAAGGAATAAGGCGTCATATTACCCAGCACTGGAGAAGGCCACTGTCAGTTATTTAGACCCCAGCACCCAGACAGAGGAGAGAGGTCCCACAGCAAGGAATAAGGCGTCATTTAACCCACCACAGGAGAACTCCACTTTCAGTTATTTAGGCCCCAGCACCCAGACAGAGGAGAGAGGTTCCACAGCAAGGAATCATGCATCATATCACCCACCACTGCAGAAGGCCACTTTCAGTTATTTAGGCCCCAGCACCCAGACAGAGGAGAGAGGTCCCAAAACAAGGAATAAGGCGTCATATTACCCAGCACTGGAGAAGGCCACTGTCAGTTATTTAGACCCTAGCACCCAGACAGAGGAGAGAGGTCCCACAGCAAGGAATAAGGCGTCATATAACCCACCACAGGTGAAGGCCAATTTCAGTTATTTAGTCCCCAGCACCCAGACAGAGTAGAGGACACACAGCAGAGAATCATGCGTCATATCACCCACCACAGATGAAGGCCAATTTCAGTTATTTAGGCCCCAGCACACAGACAGAGGAGAGAGATCCCACAGCAAGGAATCATGCATCATATCACCCACCACTGGAGAAGGACACTTTCAGTTATTTAGGCCCTAGCACCCAGACAGAGGAGAGATGTCCCAAAGCAAGGAATAAGGCGTCATATTACCCAGCACTGGAGAAGGCCACTGTCAGTTATTTAGACCCCAGCACCCAGACAGAGGAGAGAGGTCCCACAGCAAGGAATAAGGCGTCATATAACCCACCTCAGGTGAAGGCCAATTTCAGTTATTTAGGCCTTAGCACCCAGACAGAGGAGAGAGGTCCCACAGCAAGGAATTATGCATCATATCACCCACCACTGCAGAAGGCCACTTTCAGTTATTTAGGACCCAGCACCCAGACAGAGGAGAGAGGACCCACAGCAGAGAATCATGCGTCATATCACCCACCACAGATGAAGGCCAATTTCAGTTATTTAGGCCTCAGCACCCAGACAGAGAAGAGAGGTCGCATGGCAGAGGTTCAGGCTTCATGTCACCCATCATTGTAACAGGCCACTTTCAGTTTTTTAGGCCCCGGCGCCCAGATTGAGGAGAGGTTCATTCAACTTTGGGTTGCACAGCAAGATCATGGTAAAGTTAAAAAAATGAGGATTCAATAATGAAGTGCCCTGGAGTACAAGAATACATGTTTGAGGGAGAGGCAGTTATAAATGTCTATTCTGCACAAGGGAGGGACAGGTCCTGTAGGATCCATGCCTGGTTCATTTTTATGAATGTCAGCTTGTCCACGTTGGCTGTGGACAGGCGGCTGTGTTTGTCAGTAATGACGCCCCCTGCCGTGCTGAATACACGTTCAGACAAAACGCTGGCCGCCGGGCAGACCATCACCTCCAAGTCATAAAATGCTAACTCTGGCCACATGGACAATTTGGAGACCCAGAAGTTGAATGGGGCCGAACCATCAGTCAGTGCGTGGAGAGGTGTATAGACGTTCTGTCAAACCATGTTAGTGAAATGCTGCCTCCTGCTAACACGTTCCGTATTAGGTGGTGGTGCTGTTAGCTGTGGCGTGGAGACAAAACTTTTCCACATTTCTGCCATGCTAACCCTGCCCTCAGAGGAGCTGGCCGTGACACAGCTGCGTTGGCGACCTCTTGCTCCTCCTCTCCCTTCGCCTTGGGCTTCCACCTGTTCCCCTGTGACATTTGGGAATGCTCTCAGGAGAGCGTCTACCAGCGTGCGCTTGTACTCGCGCATCTTCCTGTCACGCTCCAGTGCAGGAAGTAAGGTGGGCACATTCTCTTTTTACCGGGGATCCAGCAGGTTGGCAACCCAGTCGTCCACACACGTTAAAATGTGGGCAACTCTGCTGTCGTTGCGCAGGCACTGCAGCATGTAGTTGCTCATGTTTGCAAGGCTCCCCAGAGGTAAGGACAAGCTGTCCTCCGTGGGAGGCGTATCATCATCTTCCTCCGTATCCCCCCAGGCATGCACCAGTGATGGGCCTGAGCTGTGTTGGGCGCCACCCCGCTGTGAACCTGCTTCATCCTCATTATCCTCTACCTCCTTCTCATCCTCCTCGTCCTCCAGTAGTCGGCCCTGGCTGGCACATTTGTACCTGGCCTCTGCTGTTGTAAAAAACCTCCCTCTGAGTCACTTCTAACAGACTGGCCTGAAAGTGCTAAAAATGACCCCTTATCCTCCTCCTCCTGGGCCACCTCCTCTTCCATCATCGCCCTTAGCGTTTTCTCTAACACGGATTGCGCTAACTTAATAAAGAATAATCATTATATAACTAAATTTTACTGCTGTGCGTTGGGCCTGGTGTATTAGAGTAGAGTAACTGCACCAGGCCCCACATCTAGTGTTGCCAGCCTCCAGACCCTTCTCCCTCCTCGCTGATACATCACAGGCCATGCTGTGCAGCATGGCGTCTGGCGATGTATCAGTGGTAGCAAAGTACAAATGGCAGCATTCGCTTTATAAGACGCACTGCCATTTTGCCCTCACTTTTGGGGCAAAAAAAGTTTGTCTTGTAAAGCAAAAAATACGGTAATCTCTTATACACTTATATGTGGTAAAATCTTTTTTGAATTATTTTGGTGGAAACAAATCTTGTATTCAGCATTATGCGCTGCACTTATATGTGGTAAAAAAAATTGAATTGTTTTGGTGGAGAAAAAACTTGTATTCAGCATTAAGCGCTGCACTTATTTGCTGCAAAATATTTTTTTAATTATTTCGTTGGACAAAAATCTTGCTTTCTGTGTTAAGCGCTGCACTTATATGCGGGAAAATCTTTTGTGAATTATTTTGGTGGAAATACAAATTTCCAGCTCCTCTATTAACTTCCTCATCTCTTCATTATCATCGGACCCCCCCTCCCCCCCAGCTATATATATATAAGTGGTGCCAGCACCACCTGGGAGCACAATACACAATGTGTACCACAATACATTTGAAATGACATTTAGCACATATTGGGACACTGCATCAAGATGAATCAGGCGTGGATCAACCAAGATTTCCATACACCAATGCCTGATGCATCAGACTAGATCATCCATGGTGCCACACCAACAATTTTACATACGAGACCGGTTTCTTTTGGCTACCTGCCTCAGCTATTATTCTGATGCTGTTACCCGCCTGATGCCACACATCTGATGCCAAGTGATACTTCTATCACCCACCATCTTCAGCGGGTACAGGTATTGCCACCCGCCTCCACAGTATGTCACTTTGCCAGTCTGCGGCCTCCGGATGCTGCCACCACCATCAGACTCTGTCATTATGCCACTCTGTGGTCTCCTCTTGCTGCTGCCACCTCCCAACACGGTCATTGTGCCACTTTGAGGTCTCATCATGCTGCTGACACCTCCAAACCCTGTCATTGTGCCACTCTGTGGTCTCCTCATGCTGCTGCTACCTCCAAACTATGTCATTATGCCACTCTGTCGTCTACTTATGCTGCCACCACCTCCAGACTATGTCATTGTGCAGCGCTGTGGTCTCCTCATGCTGCTGCCACCTCCAGATTCTGTCATTTGATGCATACTTTTCCAGGTCACCTCCCTGGTCTTTGTTTCTCCCGTGTTCTGATGCCTTGGGTGAGTCCCAGGTACAGCAATGCAAAACGAAGAAAAACAGCTTCAGAATGAGATGAAAATCCTCTTAAAACTTCTCCTTTATTGCAATATATAACAGCAGACACATCCACATTGTATGCAGTGATCGTTAAAGAGGACCTTTCACTGGTCCACAGTTTATCAGTTAAAGATATCTACATTGAGAGCGGCACCCAGGGATGTCCCTGCACTTACTTGTATCCCTGGGTGCTGCTCCGTTCGTCCTCTGTAGCCCCCAGTACCGGCGCTCCTGCTGCTGTATTTTTGCCTGGGGCGGAGACTTCTTCTTCTGCCCTGGGGTCTCCTTCTCACAGGGCTGGAGCGCTGGCCAATGGCAGCGCTCAGCTCATATCCTGAATATGAGCTGAGCGCTGCGATTGGCCAGCGCTCCAGCCCTGGGAGAAGGAGATGCCCAGGGCAGAAGAAAGTCTCCGCCCCAGGCAAAATTACAGCAGCAGGAGCGCCGGTACCGGGGGCTACAGAGGACGAACGGAGCGGCACCCAGGGATACAAGTAAGTGCAGGGACATCCCTGGGTGCCGCTCTCAATGTAGATATCTTTAACTGATAAACTGTGGACCAGTGAAAGGTCCTCTTTAAGGTGTTTCAGACATTTCATCCTATTTCATCCTTAGTCGTAACAATGTATCATGTTGGAGAGCTGTATTTAAGTGCGTACTAACCCTTCCTATCAAGAACGGGGGAAGGGAAGAGACTACTTCATTGGTCACTCCATCATGATAACATCTGTTACTTAAATGCAAATTAGATTTCAGGTGCTCATCACACTTAGCTCAGGTTTCCTGCCAGATTCACTCTTGCTTTCAGTTTAATCTCTGAAACATGCCCTGCAGTCTCCACAATCAAGCTGTAGCACATTGGCTGGAAAAATCACATAGTGTGAACAGCAACATACAATACTATAATAAAAACATAGTAACAAACCATTCAATGGCCTCTTCTACACCACATAAGATCACAGATAGATCTATATACAGGTATCTGTGTGTGGATGCACCAGTGACACCAATAATGCATGCAATGCCCAAAGTGCATAAACAGGTCCCCCCTCCCCCCTTGCGGCCTATTGTATCAGGAATAGGGTCCCCGACAGAGCGCCTGGGCAATTGGCTGGATAATATTTTGCCGCCAATGGTCAAGCGTGTACCAGGGTTCCTAAGGGATACAGCAGATGTCCTGAGGGCAATGTATAATCTAACATGGCAGACTGATTACAAATGGGTTACGGCAGATGTCGTGGGGTTGTATCCATCTATCCCCCACATAGTCGCATTACTGGCAATTGAGTTTCATCTCCATAAATACACTGGACATAATGATGACTTTATTCATTATGTATGTAAAATTGCTAAATTTTTGCTGTTGTACAACTATTTTATGTCTGACGGAGTGTATTATCTTCAGACACGTGGAGTGTCAATGGGGGTGAAATTTTCACCCTCACTGGCAAATTTAACTATGGCCTACTGGGAAGAAAAATATATTTACAATCCGAATAATCCATTTGGCTCTGGATTGGTCTGGTATGGCAGATTCATCGATGACCTACTCCTTATATGGGTGCGCGATGTGTCTGCCATCCCGGACCTCCAGAGCCACTTGAACGATAATGAATATAATTTGCGATTCACGTGTACTGTAGAAAATACAAGCATTAATTTTCTCAATTTGACACTGACTGGTCATCCAGGTGAGATAGTGCACACGCAAACCTTCAGGAAGGAGGTAGCTGATAATTCCATACTTAATGCAAGGAGTCATCACCCATTACATGTCATTAAAGCGATCCCTGTGGGAGAATATATTGGGGCACTGAGGAACTGTAGCTCCATACCATCTTTTGAGAAAGAATGTTCTATGATTGATAATAGATTAAAAAATAGAAATTACCCAGATTGGATGCTCCAGAGAGGCAGAAATATAGCATTACAGAGATCGAGATTTGACATACTTTTTGGACGTACTGACAGTCATAAACAGGGCGGAGGCCGGGGGGATGGTAAAATTTACCAAGGCGACAGGGAGTGGGACAATGTGCCCACCCTGGTATTAACATTCAGTAAGCAATTTGGAAGAATACACAACATTGTTAATAACTGTTTGCCAATTTTGTATGACGATCAGATATTATATGATGCACTAAAATCAGGATGCCATATAGTTCCAAGGAGGGCTCCTACCCTGTCCAGCACCTTGTCGCCTTTCTTATTTTCATCCAGAAAAAATACCAAAAATATGGGAAGCAGCTGGTTAAGCTATAGGGGATTAAATGTGGCAGCAGTCCCTGCAATTATGTTATTCCAACCAAAAATTTCCAGAATTCTGACCATTCTTCCACATTCTCCATCAAAAGCTATATTAACTGCAACACTACTGGCGTGGTGTACGTTATCCGTTGCGTGGAATGTGACTTAATGTATGTGGGAAACACTATACGTAAACTTAAAAATAGGATACTAGAACATTTAAATTACATTAGCAATCCCACTGCTTTAAATATTTCCAATGTGGCCAGACATTATATTCAGATTCATGTGCGCAAGACGAAGGCTTTTTGCGCCTTTGCAGTTAAAAAAGTTTCTGCGCCATTGCGTGGTGGAGATCACCGAAAAAAACTACTCCTTCGTTAGGCGTATTGGATTTTTAGGCTTAATACCAGAGTTCCTTCAGGCTTGAATTTGAAAAAAGAACTCATGTATGTATATCAATGATCTAAAATAAATATTTGTTCCAAAGTAGTCATATAGATCCATCTGTGATCGTATGTGGTGTAGAAGAGGCCATTGAATGGTTTGTTACTATGTTTTTATTATAGTATTGTATGTTGCTGTTCACACTATGCGATTTGCACTACTGCGACTACTGCAGCTTGATTGTGGAGACTGCAGGGCATGTTTCAGAGATTAAACTGAAAGCAAGGGTTAATCTGGCAGGAAACCTGAGCTAAGTGTGATGAGCACCTGAAATCTAATGTGCATTTAAGTAACAGGTGTTATCATGATGGAGTGATCAATGAAGTAGTCTCTTCCCTTCCCCGTTCTTTAAAGGAAGGGTTAGTATACACTTAAATACAGCTCTCCAACATGATACATTGTTACGACTAAGGACGAAATGTCTGAAACGCCTTAACGATCACTGCATACAATGTGGATGTGTCTGCTTTTATATATTGCAATAAAGGAGAAGTTTTAAGAGGATTTTCATCTCATTCTGAAGCCGTTTTTCTCTGTCATTATGCCACTCTGTGGCCTAATAATACTGTTGCCACCTCCAGACTCTGTCATTGTGCAGCTCTGTGGTCTCCTCATGCTGCTGCCTCCTCCAGACCCTGTCATTGTGCCGCTCTGTGGTCTCCTCATGCTGCTGCCACCTCCAAACTCTGTCAGTGTGCTGCTTGGTGGCCTCCTCATACTGCAGCCAACTTCAGACCCTGTCAGTGGGCCACTGTGTGGTCTCCTCATGCGGCTTCCACATCATCACTATGTCATAGGGCCTCTTTGTGGACTTCTCATGCTGTTCCCAACCTTGCCACCTCATGACTGGTCCACTATTTTGGCTTTAGGCCTGGCTGACATCATCATTTATTGGACACTTCTTCTGATCTGTCAGAAGGAAGGAAAAACGAGATGCACAATGGATCCTGTCTGTGTATCAGCTTTAAGGCCTGTATGGTCCTATCAGAATTAGCTTAGGATTTGGAAGTCATAAGTAGGAGTGGGTAGAAAACACATGCAAATATTACATCCACGTTTCATCTCTGTTTTAGATCCACTCTGTGCTTTTTTTGCCTTCCGCAATACTGATGGATTATTGAGCAAATACTGACCGAGTGAATGCGTATGCTCCACAGACAGAATCCATTTTTTTGGGGGGAAACTGTTCTGACAGATCAGAGAATGGGGAAAATTAATCAGTGATGTCAACACAAACTTACTGCTGACACCCTTCTCCACTCTGTCTGTCTGTTAATAGAACAGGTTCTGTAGACATCTATGTGGAATAAGCCGACAGGGGTGTAAAAGGATTGCACTTCTTCTTGACTCTAACATCTTCCTGTAAGGCTGAGTTGATACTTGAGTTATTTGGTCAGTTTTGGCCCTGTGACTGCCCGAATAAGTGAAGTATGCAGTGATTCTAAGAGCGACACCTGTCATCTGCATGTCATACGGACTCGCAGTATTATTTCACTGCCAAAGTAGACTCCCTATGCATATTACTGCAAGCCACAATGTTCTATACCACTATAAAGGCTTTCAGCAGCCTGGAAATAGCAGTTTTTTAATGTAATTCGCCACAAATATATTCAGATCAAAAGGTGCAGAGTCAACCACATGGAAAGAGAGGGTATGTAGTGGCAGCAACTTAGCCAGGAGAATGTTCAGCTTCTGCGTCATTACATAAGTGCACACATAATGTTATCCTTTTGCAATCGCCTACCTGATTAATTGCTGGCAAAATGAATGATGAGGAGGAGGAGCATCAGGAGCAGTAGATGATTGAAAGGAAGCATAGCTCCATTCTGCCGAGGTGGTGGAGCCTTGACTGCTAGAAAATGGTAGTAGGATGTTAGGAGATGTCTCAGGCTGTACCACAACATTAACTCCATGGTTTTCCCAGGCCACTGTATAATGACACATTATGTGTTGATGTAGAGCAGTGGTGCCAACAATGGCACCCCGGCCAAGCTTCACGTTCTTCTTCTGCCACATATTCTACACAAGGCCACGCTGACTTCCTCCTGCCCCTAAAATGGTATTTTACCCCCACCACTGGATGCTGACTGCCTGCTGCTGCCTCTATGAGACTGTGCACTGCTAGTTGTTTCCCAACAGGTAGGCTCCTGAGTAGCAGACAATCTTTCCCATGCACGCTTGTCTCCAGATCTCACACTGTATCCACCCTACTAACTCATGACCACACTTGCACCCTGCTGGCTCAGCTGCTGTCTCACATGCAATCTGCAAGCCTCACCCCCTAATGATGATGAAGCCCCCTCTTCACTCAGCTTCCATGTGCAATCATCTTTACCATCACCCACTACATTCTGCACATCAGTGATGTCACCCTCACCAGTCTCATGATCCATGCCTGACTGCACGCAACACCTGCCCCTACACAACTCTAATCATCACTACTTGCCTGCCTACTGGAGTAAGCAGCAACAGGGCAGTACCTGCTTAGTGTCCTCAATAAGCTCCTCCTTACTGAAAAGAGCAGAATACATTACTTCCAGAGCTGAAGGAGCAGGAAACGAAACTGGCAGGTTCAAGACAGGTGAGGGCACAGAGCTTGAGTTAATGAGCAAAGATGATGTTGAAGACCGAGTCAACCATTCAAGGACAGCTCGGTTGCTGGTCAAAACACGACCGCTGGATGACACTGGCAGCTCTGGCCTGTTGCTACTGCCACCCACCTTCTTCTGCTGCTACGTCTGCCAGCTCCAGAAACATTTTGTCACTGCCCGTTCCCTTGGAAGGCACTGTCACCTGTCTGTCAGACATACTGTACAGTAACTTTAATTGTAAAGTAGCAATAGTATTCGACCACTTTTTCACTCCAATTCCAAGTTCTATAATTACTTATGTATAAAACAATGTGGACACCACAATAGCAGTAGTATTACACCACATTTTAACCCCAATTACAGAATTGAGGCCTAATGGAATTACTTTTGCATATAACAATATGGACAACCCAATAGCAGTAGTATGAGACTGCTTTAACCCCAAGTGGAGAATTAAGGCCTAATGGAATTACTCATTTATAAAACAAGGGTGAAAACAAAATAACAGAAAAAATAGAGTGCTTATCCATCCCAATTACAGAATTAAGGCTTAATGTAATTAGTTATGTATAAAATAATGTGGACACCCCATATTGTTGCCATGTTGATCTAAAGCAGGAGTGCACAAGGTTTTCTGTTTTTTTTTTACCACATTGTCAGACTAAACCAACGACAAGGGACGAAAATAAAATTTAAAGGGGTATTAACAACTGAAATATTGTATTTATGGTGCTCCCATCTTATGGGAGAATACATGAAAGATACATGTGAGCCACAAGACATAGATATGTCTGTTACCAGATTGTTGGGGGCCACACAGAATGGTATCAAGGGCAACATGTGGCCCCCGTGCTGCAGGTTGTACACCCCTACTCTAAAGAATCCATAGCCTGAATGTGTGATTGTGTGATAGCTTGTGAGCAGGACGTTTATACGTGTCATTTGCAGTGTTTCTGACTTACATCAAAGTTGGTGGTGGCAGCTGGTTTTTGGGGTTTTCGAACACATAGCATTATTTGTGCGCTCTGCCAAGCACCCAAGTATAGTGGAAGTCAATGGGAGACAACCAGGCACCCCTGCTCAGATAAGGGGAGGGTGCCTGGTCCATTGGAAAAGGTCAGAAAGTGACAAAAACAGCACGGAAATAGATCTGGTGCATCTTGAACTTCAATGTCGCTGCTGGGAGCCATATTGTCCCAGTTGTCCGTCACTTTTAAATAGGGACAAAATCCCGCCCAAAATCACGCCGCCTAAAAAAAAAAAAGAGGAGTTTTTAGAGGTAAAATTTTTAGGAAACATTCTTTCCTGTATATTCAATTGTATATACAGTGCAAATGCTGCCAAAAATTAAAAGGAAGAAGCACAACCTGTATATCACATAAAGGAGGGCCTGATTCACATGGCGCTACAATTTTTCAGGTACACTGCTGCACTCATAAAGCCTATGCGCTAAATGAAAGGGGTGCCAAAAATTGCAATGAACCGGCACTTCAGTACACCCTTTATTACACATAAAAGAGAGCATCATACACACCCTTGAAAAATTATCATTGATGGCATACTGGTGACCCTCAAAAATATTTGGAGCAAGGGCATGCTGGTTACCCTCTAAAACATTACAGTTGAGGGCCTTCAAGGTGAGCGGACCCAATAAAAAATTGTAGTGAGGGCCTGAAGGTGAGCGAACCACATAAAACATTGCAGTAATGGCCTACAGGCGAGAAGACTGTATAAAACATTAGAGGTGAGGGCCTGAAGCCGAGCGAACACCATAAAACATTGCAGTAATGGCCTACAGGTGAGCAGACAGTATAAAGCATTGGTGGTGAGTAACTGAAGCCTAGCGAACCCCATAAAACATTGCAGTAATGGCCTACAGGCGAGAAGACTGTATAAAACATTAGAGGTGAGGTTCTGAAGCCTAGCAAACCCCATAAAACATTGCAGGGATGGCCTACAGGTGAGCAGACGATATAAAGCATTGGAGGTAAGGGACTAAAGGTAAGCAAATTCCATAAAACATTGCAGTTATGGCCTACAGGTGAGCAGACTATATGAAACATTGGAGGTGAGGGCCTGAAAGTGAGCAAACCCCATAACACGTTGCAGTGATGGCCTACTGGTGAGCAGACCGTATAAAACATTAGAAGTGAGGGCCTAAAGCCCAGCAAACCCCATAAAAAATTGCAGTGATGGCCTACAGGTGAGTAGACGGTATATGCCCCGCTTATACATTACACATTGATGTATACACCAATTCATGTAGGGATATCCACTTAGTGCCTAATCTCATCTGTAGTATCATGATGTCAGCCTTTCACATAGCCCTCATGGCCCTAGACACTCCAACATCATTTACATAACCTCGACACTGCGCTGCGCTCACCCAATGTACTTCCGGTCTGTGGAATGCATCGCAGCCTCACCCTGCGTTCCACACAAGCTCCTCCCCTTCCGGCCTTATGCCGCACGCCGACAGATCTTGCGGGATTTTTAACCCAGGCTGCCCTCCACCTGCCAAGCGCTTCTCATCACAAGCGGTACAACCGCGAATCTACCTTCCTGCGCTGCTCTTTCTTTCCGGCACTTCAACGCGGCATTGGGAAAGTAAATCCTGCACCTCAGGGCCCTACTTCATAAGGAGTTTTCTGCCTATTCCACCCAGACATCATGTGTAGATATCTGTGCCAGAAAATCAGGTGACCAAGCATTTCCTATGGCCACCAGTATTATCACAACGGTTACGTTAGTAAGCACCCATTAACCTTATCCTTGCCAGAACCAACCCCTTCCATTACAACCAGTGTGCTTTGTTCCCCTGTGTATTAATATATTGCATGTATCAGGACTCTCCTTAACTACTACTCACAGCTACCGATCTATGACATTGAGGATGAGACCAGCTGACTGTGTCCTTGCTAGGACTAAAGATGTTCATACACCGTTAAATAATGACTTGACTATTATTTATTTTATTTTATTTTTATTCTCTCCATCCCAGCAAGTGTTAAAATTGCATAATGTACTGCACAGTTCCGTCAGTATTATCAATATATTATGATGACAAAGTTCATCGGCACATGTGTCACTTGTTATGTGATATACGTTTTTCCATATGTATAAGAATTGTTTTGTCTTTTTTCTGCTGTAGTCTGAAGAAGGCGCCGAGTCACCGAAATGTTACAATCTATTGCCGCAGTTACATTTATAAAATAAACAGACGAACTTTATTGCATCTACAAACTGGAATTTGTGTATTTACTATTATATAATTATGAATTCTCAAAACTATTATATAATTATGAATTCTCAAAACTTTTTCAAGGTTTTCATGTGTTTTATTCTAGCATGTGCGATGGTAATGGCTAATTTTTTTATTGCCAATATTTTTATGTTTAACTATGTTTACATAAAAATTGTAAAAGTTTTAATATTGTCATTCGTGCTTCGGCTTCAATCACAAAATTCCTTTTTTAATTTTTTTTTTTTCTATTTGTTTTTATTTTTAAAAAAAAGTGTAGTTTGGGGCATGCCTGTAGTGGTACATGCCCTAGCAAGATCTATACCACATATGGGCTTCCCTTTTTCAAACGGTCTGGTGCAGTTAACACTGTACAGGACTGATTGATGAACCTACCTAATTTTATTTTGGTTTATTTTATTTATTCATATTTATTTAAAATATGGATTTAGGTTCAAACACAGTGTCGTCTGTTGTCCTGGGAGGGATGGCTGACTTCCGTGTTGACCTCTCTACATGGTTGGCTGTAACTGGCGTCATACTCATCCGTGTGGAAATCCGGTTTTGTGAATGGAGCCGTATTATAAACTGTAAATATGCTTAGATCCTTTATAGCTTTTTAAAATTATTGGCAAGAGAATTCATATATGCAGATTAATGTCTTTCCATATTTCTGGTTAAAAAGCAAAAGCAATTTAACTTTATTCGATGTTAAAAAAAATTATATTATATTTAAGATCCATGAGGGTTTGTTACTTAACTGTATCAGTATAATTTTTGTACATAGTTAAAAAAAAAATTTGAGTAACATTTTTTTTTTTATTGTTGATTGTGTTATTTAATACTAAATGTTACTATGTTTCACCATTTATTTAAGTAAAGATAGTTTTACGGTGGTTTGTAGATTAGTAGACTTCGTTATTATAGTGTATTTTGGAGTTTGGGTGTTATAACTTTTTTCTTTTTTTATGATGTAGGGTTTTAAATGTACTGTCGGGCCAAATGTGTAAACAAAAACTTATCATTGCTGTATACCCTTATATTTTTTTTCTAGTAAATAAAAACAAGAGACAAATTAAAATAACAATACATACTTTATAAATTAAGTGATAATAAAAATATTTATAAACTGTTTAACATAAAAAAAATTCCCTTTAAGGTAGAGCTTTTAGTTTGTTGCGGTCCTTGGATGTTTAGAAGCACCTCCACGTCCTGTTGATTTTTCTCTTCTATTTGGCACAGGTGGTGTGCAGACTGTAGCTTCAACTCACTGAGTTTTTGAGCATGGTGCTCCCTAAGCTCCTGGACGTTACGCCTTTGCTCATGCTGTATCTGCAATTGTTTTTTTTTCTTTAACTCTTTCAATACTGTAAAGGAAAAAAAATATTAATTTTTCCTTAATAAGATCCTTTTTTGGCATTATTGTATACATAAAGTTAAGGCGATTGTGGGAAAAACATTGACTAGTCTAAAAGCACTTCTTCCGAGGTGGGGTCATCAGAAATATCATTTCGTAGAAGGTATAATATCCCATTTTTGGTCTGAATAGTGTTTGGAGTACAGTTTATAATTATCCTGGGCTATGATTGCTGTAACTGAAATCTTAAAAATTTTAAATTAATGATAGGGCTCGTGTTATTTTTGTTCATGTAGATAGCACAACAATAGATAGGGCTCATGTTATTTTTGTTCATTTAGATAAACAACAATAGAAAAGAAATAATTAATCTAGAACATAACCGTTGCATTTGCACATAAGGATAGTAACTGTCGACAACCTGATCAATTATTTCGGAATTAACAACAACCTGTATAGTAAGTGTTTTGATGTCAAAATTATTCAATAGTATTCAGGAACACCACCCAATATTAATGGTAAACATCAACATTGCTCACAGTCGATTTGGATACAGAAGTCAATACTATATAGTGCAGGAGCACTGTATTGCCACGGTGGACTAGTGCGACAGCTTGAGTGGCTGGTTGTCACTTTTGTGTTGGTGTTTTGATTTGATGTTAAACTTGTTGATTAATTATACCTTGATAGTTTGTATTGTTT
Organism: Bufotes viridis; assembly: GCA_033119425.1. Taxonomy (NCBI): domain Eukaryota; kingdom Metazoa; phylum Chordata; class Amphibia; order Anura; family Bufonidae; genus Bufotes; species Bufotes viridis. The sequence continues at coordinate 537,568,144 of CM065590.1, read as the reverse complement.
TAGGCTGTTTTGATTTGCTGTTTTACCTATTAATTTGTTATACCGTGATAGTTAATTTTAGTGGTTTTTAGCTGTTTTGAATTAATGTTGTAATTAATTGTTAGATTGTTATACCTAGTACATAGTTTGCATTTTTTTTTTTTTTTATAACTCATTTATAAAATTTGCTAAATTCAATTTGATATGATGAGAGATTACTTTAAAAGCGTTAAAAAGCTTATTAGGGTTGGGTTTAAGACAGTATGCCTTTGATGAAAACTAAACTGACGTGTGAGTGTACTTTTATGTGTGGGAACAGTGAATGATTTTATGCAGCCATAGTACATATTTACTCTCCTTATGTGGGGTGGTGACTAGCTCCGCCTCGTCGTCCTCAGACTCATGAGGGGGCGGGAATCTGGTGGGGGTGAGGGTCCACCCGCAGGTCCCTCCATGGACTCTGCCTCCTCCAGGGGGATAGGGGCAGGTGGCTGACCGGAGGCCCCAGCCTGCTCCTCCTCTTCATCCGAGACCTGCCACGCCTCAGTTGGGGGAGGCCTACACCTCACCGAGGGAGAGGTACATCTAAAATAAAAAAAACAGAATACGTTTTTAAAGTTAAATGCTAACAAAAATGTACATATGCTTCACATTACTTTTGTATCTTTCACCAACACTCTGTTATTATTATACCTTGACATTGTTGGTCCCGGATTTCTCTGATCTTCTCCGCATGCCTCCTCTTCAGATCAGACCACTTCTTCAGTATGGCTAGCCACTTATGCTGGCCATCGTGGGTTATGGTGATATTTAGCGGTGGGTATATAGTGTGGATCGATTGGGTAAGGAGGGAAATCAGATATGCAATTTGCATCTGATATATATTTGTCTGCTCTCCATATATAAGGACCTTTAATGTAGGCCGCATTTATGTATGGATAGCATGTAAATATATATCTGATGCAAGTGACATAATGGGATGTTGTCAGAACTACCGTTTATTGATTGCAAAAATTTTAACTTAATTTTTACAAAATATAATAAATAAAATACTCATTTAAATTAAAAGTTAATAAATAATTGGTAGAAATACATATTTTTTTTTACAGATAACAATGTTTTTACTGCGATTATATTTTTATATAATATTTGCATTTGCAAATATATTAGCTAACTTTTTATTAAGTTTAAATACATTGTAATATAACAAATTTACAAGCATAAAAGTACTAGCAGTAATGTTAGATCAGAAACTATCAGGATTTTCTTCGGCTGCGCTGAAATTTCCTCCAATCAATTTTTTTCGGCTGAATTCCAATCCACGCAGGCCAGAAAATGAGTTCTTTCCGCCTTCTAGCAGAAGTCACACCCATAGGTGTGCACACGCATACGAACATATGTTCACATAATGTCAGATAACGAGGACAATCAGTGCGAACACGAAAAATACTTTTCGAAATAATCACATTGTATGAAAATAAAGCAAATATATACGAATATTACGAATTCTCGAATATTTGACGAGTATACCGCAAATTATTTGGCAAATATCGCGAATATGAATATGGGTCCTCCCGCTCATCACTATTAATGTACTGAATACAGAAAAATACAAATTTTCGAGGAGTACACTAGCCCAGAGATAATGCAATTTTTACAGTACACACTGTATTGGCTTGCTATAATGTACTGGAGACAGAGAAATAAAAATTTTCTGCACAACACTAGGACACAGATAGTGAAATTTTCACAGTACACACTGTATTGGCTTGCTGGAATTTACTGGAGACAGAGAAATACAAATTTTCGGCACTACAATGGGCCGCAGGTAATGTCATTTTTAGAGTGCACACTATATTAGCTTGCTGTAATGTACTGAATACAGAAAAATAAAGATTTTCAGGAGTACACAAAGCCACAGATAATGAAATTATTACAGTACACACTGTATTGGCTGACTGTAATGTACGGAATAGAGAAAATTAAAGAGTTTCAGGAGTACACTAGCCCAGAGATAACACAATTTTTACAATACACACTGTATTGGCTTGTTGTATGTAACAATGGCAGTTGGCAGCCGCCAGCGTGCAGTGCGTCCGACTACGTACCTCAGTCGAGCTGCATGCGGGCTCCTCCTCTTCGCTGCAGGCTCCGGACCCGCTTTCCTGCGCTGTCGCAGGCTACGACAGCTTCTGTTGTATCTTGTAGGAGCCGCAGGCGTCCTGGTACCTTAAGGGTTAATGCACAGCCCCTGATTCCGCCCTCTCTCCAATCCTGGCCAGGCACCACCTTTATAAGGGTGCTTCCCCCTTTCTGCAATGCCTGAGCAATATTGTACTTCCTACAGCTAAGGCTCCTGTTGTTCCTGCATTCGATATCCTGCTTATGACCTCTGCCTGTATCCTGACCTCACTTCTGCTTGATCCTCTTGTACCTCGCTGCTCTCAAGTTAAAGACCCGGACTGTCGACCACGCCTCTGTCTGCTGTGCAGATCCTTACGCCAGCTCCACCTGGACTAACTCAGCTCTGCTGTTCTCACAGCACTAGCCCTGCTATACCGCTTGCTCAGCTCAGCATTATCCTGCGGCTGTCTGCTATATTGCCTGTTTCCCCGTGCTAGGATCGGGGCTTTCTGGCCTGCCCGGCCAGCTGCCACTTAACCGGGACCACTCATGCGGTAGCGACCTGGTGTCTCCCCTGCAGCTGAGTCCAGCTTCCGCATCCTGGAGCGGGATGAAGGGTGAAAACCAGGGGGACACTTAGACTCCGCTCCCAAGTTTGGCCCAAAGCCAAACCGGTAAGTGGCACAGTGGGTCCACACCCGTTGATCCGTTACAGTGTAATGTACTAGAGACAGAGAAATACAAATTTTCGGCACCACAGTAGGTCACAGATAATGTAATTTTTACAATAGACACTGTATTGGCTTGCTGTAATCTACAAAATACAGAGAAATACAGATTTTTGGCACTACACTAGCCAAGAGATAATGTAATTTTTACAATACACACTGTATTGGCTTCCAGTAAGGTACTTGATACAGAAAAATACAGATTTGTGGCACTACACTAGCCCACAGATAATGTAATTATTATTAAATTCGGATGTAGTTCTATATTGGATACAATTTTTGCCCAAATAAAATGTATTCTCAGCGGGAATACTGTATATACGGTTGCGACATAAATGCACACACAGATGTGCCGAAAACAAGAACAAATAATTTCTCTGATGGTGCAGTGTATATTTCAGTACCAAGGAACACTGTAGTGAATAAGCCCCTTTTTATAATGTCTGCCCAACACACTGCTTTATGATGGTGCAGTGTATATCTCAGTACCAGGCACACTGTAGTGAATAAGCAAATCTCTTTTTAAAAGGTAAAATAAAAGGTTCTGCACTGCTGTCAAACACACACTCTAGTCCTTAAAAGGACTGTAAGGTCTTTCAATAAGGTGTTTGGAGGCAAATCAGTAAGTTTAGAGCAAAACGCTATCTGTTCCTGCCTACTGTCTGCTCTCCCTGACGGTGAATGAGCCGAGCGCCGGACTTCAGCTCCTATATGAAATGGTATCACGTGTGTTGGCCAGCCAATCAGTGTAAGGCTTACAGCTAACATTGCTATGGTCTTACACTGAGGGGAATTACTTACCTGGACCTTCAATGGCTACTTAGAAGGCGCCAAATGTGCGGGGAGGAGACTCGAGCAACACTACGAATACAAGTGGTTCTCGGCCGAGTAAAGATGAGCCCTGAGCATAGCAATGCTCAAGCCAAACCAATACTCGGCCGAGCACGATCGCTCTTCACTAGTGTTGGGTCTGTGCATGTTTGGAGCTGATATATGCAGAGTGAGAGCTTGGAGGCAGTCTGGCCCCTGGCAGACCCATCCCTGGTCGTGGGATGTGGCGGTGCTTACGTGACAACTTCTTATTCTTTATACAAATAAATGTAACCATTTAAACTGAAATACCTCTTTAAGGGTGAATGTATCTGTATACCAGGGCCATTTAAGTCTCTGCCATAAATGTACTGGTAAACTGAATGTTTGCTGTATAATCATCATGGTAATCAATCTAATCTTTTACTCTAGGTAATGACAAAATTATCCATGCACAGATTATTCCTTCTATATCTATGCAAAGCATAATTTTTTTCATAAGAAGCATTTAATTGGGGGATACAGTTTTTCTCATGTTATGTCTGCTGTTTAATATTAAAGGCACGTGAATCATTTAGTTGAGAGTAAAATGGAAAATAGGATGAATCTGAGCAGTACACATCTCTGTGAATCATTATTCCTTTTTAATACTTGTAGAGTAGCTGTGCTCATAGACACATATACTATGTATGTATATATATATATATATATATATATATATATATATATATAATGTCTGTGTTTTGTCTCTGGGGTCATGCATTGTTCTCCTGCATCTCTCTTAAGGCTTCCTAGAACTGCCATATAACCTAGGTTAGTATCTTTGGGCTCTCTGTGGCTCTGTACAGCTGTCATCATCACAACTGGTATGCTTGATGTTAACCCCTTTATGTACGGCAGACGTTTGGAGTTTAAAGATGATGCTCTGGTTCAAGAGCTGAACCAATGCCATAACCAGTGGGTAATGGTTGTGTTTAGGGATAAGCAAATCGACTTTGGATGTTTCATAAAACTTTGTTCTAATACTGTACGGAGCAGGAGCTCTGTACAGTATTAGAATGTATTGGCTCCTACGAGCCAAAGTTATTGCTTTGCGAAGTCTCGCAAGACTTTGCGCATTAACTTTATAAATTAATTTGTACTGTAAAAAAACATTTCTCGAACTCGGGTTCGGTTCCAAGTGGTACATGCAGTCAGTGTTGATAACCAGAGATAACAATGATGATGGGCTCTAAACCTCTCATATGCCGAAGTCAAAAGCAGCTGCAGTATATGCTGGTTCCTTCTGACCCCTAGTTGCCCCTCACTGTGCAGGTTGGTTGTGCAATTGGTTGTCATGGCAGCCTGGGACCATTTGAAGGCACCCAGTTCTGCCTTGATAATTTACCTATTATGCCCAGCCGGTGGTGTGTGCCAGTAACAAGATCTCAAATCAGTTGAAGTAATCCCGCTGTTTCCTCTGACAGACCTATGGAGGTATGTTTCACAGCCTACCATTCAATGTCAACTGAAGTTTTTGTATGGCTTGCATTAATTGAGTCTTTACCTTGCACATAAAAATACTAAAACAAAGGTCTTCCAGCCACCCCTCTTTGCATTAATTATATAGCCTTTGAGTTCTGCCTGATCTAGCACCTGGCATCATGTCACATCACTATGGAATCTGGATTTACTACTTCTGCTAGACCTGTCAATAGAGGCAGTTATTACCTATCCATATGCTTTCCTGCTTACACTTCTCACAGATTCTTTTTACCAGGGTCAGAATTACAAGATTTTACCTTGCCAAATGCCAACATGTCAAACCTTAATATATAAGGCAGAGTGTAAGGAACCAACAGGTGTAATATTCAAAAGGAAACACAGCAATATGCTTATTTTGCCTCTTGAAGAAACATCAATTAAAATGAGAAATATGCATGGACTAATTATTGTGCATAATTACAGCTTGATGAAAAGCTAATGACTTTAATTGCGATGCACACATATCACAGCAGGTAAAGTAGATTGCTGTATTCCATAACACACAATGCTGGGTGATTGGGTGACAAATTAATCCTGCGTTGGACACACATTTCTTGAAACTACCTTTTGTGAGGACTTGGGAGATCTTGAAAATTAGCCTTTGGAACTTATGAGACTTTAAAATAAGAAAGTAGCAAAATAAATACTGAATGATTACTATTAACCTCTTAGTGGCTGCCAATACTAATACAGAACTTAAACATGCTCATGCTTTTTTATGGTGCTGCCTCATAAAAGGTGTCCCATGTTGGGTGGAGTGGGTTCTATGTAATGACTTTCCTGCTCTAACAAGAGCCTGTCCATTTTACTCCTTACATACTGTGCGCAATACTGATCTAAGTGGTTTCAGAGAGAAGAGGCCCTCTCTGTCACCTCTTTGGCACCATCCACAAGATGAAGGGGTGTCAGTGAGTTGTCATGGCCGCTGAAAGCCTAATAATGATCTCCAAATCTACTGTATACAGAAACCTTCTAGAGCCTAATAGGCTACCTGACAATACTGTACACTAGTGACAGGCATAATACAATGCACTGAATGAGTAATGCAGATTACTATGTAATCGATAAAATGATTGCATGTCCAAGCCTGATTGTAAAATGAATAAATGTTAAAAATTCTAATAAAATGTTATGGATAAAAAACATGTTTTAACCTTACTTTTACAAAACACTTTCTTTAATAAAAGTTTATAAAATTATCCTATGTAGTTTCTGTGGTAACCACAAGACTCCAATTGCCCCCAGTTGTATAATAATGGTCAGTGTCGAGCAAATCGAAGTCCACAAAGTGGACTTCAATCCAAATTTCAGGGAGAATTAGATTAGCCCCAAAGCCGGATTTCCTTGTGCTACGTAGTAACGAATTAATTTTCCCTGAATAGCAGTAAAAATCATACTTACCTCATCCATTTGATAGAGACGAGCCGGCCGCCACCATTTAAGATAGTGCACAAAATCCCTTGCGCAGTGATGTATGACGTCACCATGGCGGCTGGCTTAATGACATCAACACTGTCCGCGCGAGTACTTGCTCTAAATAAACCTGGCTGGCAGGCTGGTCGCCATCAAATGGATGAGGTAAGTATAATTTTTAATGCTTTTTTTTTTTTACATTTTACACTGTGTTTTTACTGTCAGATGCCACTACCTGTCAGTGCACCCACTACAAAGAAATGCACTTTGTGACAAAGTTATTGAAACAGGCTTTTTTTGTAAAATTTGGCAAAGCAGCCAAATCGAATTTTACAATACTTTGCTTATCACTAGTAATGGTAGTAGGAAAATGAGAATTATACTATCTTTTAGACTTTGGGAAAAGCTCTGCACATAGTCCAAACTCAGGACTCAGCCGAAAAGGTTAGCGAAGAGGATGGAGTAGCAGGAGTAGAGGAGGTGGCAGCAGGCCTGCCTGCAAGTCGTGGCAGTGTCACCAACTCCGCTGCAGAGCCACGCATTCCATGCTTGGCAGCCATCAGCAGGTTTAGCCAATGCGCAGTGTACGTGATATACCTGCTCTGACCGTGATTTGCAGACCAGGTATCAGTGGTCAGATGGACCCTTGCCCCAACACTGTGTGCCAGCCATGTCATGACTTCTTTTTCCACAATAGAGTACAGGTTGGGGATAGCCATTTGTGAAAAATAATTTTGGCCGGGTACCTTCCACTGGGGTGTCCCAATAGCTACAAATTTTTTGAAGGCCTCAGACTCCACCAGCTTGTATGGTAAAAGCTGGCGGGCATAGAGTTCCGTCAAGCCAGCTGTCAGACGCCGAGCAAGAGGGTGACTGTGTGACATTGGCTTCTTACGCTCAAACATTTCCTTGACAGACACCTGACTGTGGGCAGATGAGCAGGAACTGCTGAAGGTGAGAAGCGGAGTGGCGGGTGGTTGAGCGGGGGCAGGGAGGACAGCAGTGGTTGACGTGGCTGAAGATGCTGGACCAGGAGGAGCATGGTGGCTTTGATTTTGTGTGCTGCTTGTACTCATGTGTTGATCCCATTGACGTTTGTGAGATCATGTGCCTTTGCAAAGCAGTTGTACCTAGGTGGGTGTTGGACTTCCCACGACTCAGTTTCTTTTGGCACAGGTTGCAAATGGCATCGCTGTTATCAGAGGCAGACACACAGAAAAAATGCCACACTGCTGAGCTTTGCAATGACGGCATTCTGATGGTGGCAACAGCATGCATTGATTGGCGTGCTGTCTGGTAGATCCCGGGTGCTGATACATGCTGTCTGACTGGGCCACTAACTCCTAGCGACGACCTCCCCCTGCTTCCAACTCGTCTCCTCCTCCTCTCTGTCTCCCCATCTGAACTTTCCCCTTTTTCTTCTTCTCTTCGAGCGGGCACCAACGTGACATCCACGGACACCTCGTCATCATCAACCGCTTCATTTGTATCTGACAACTCAGCAAAGGAAGCAGCAGTGGGTACAACATCATCATTATCACACCATATGTCCATGTGTGTAATGCTGCCTCACTGAGACATATCCCTGTTATCTACATCCTCTGGCAATAATGGTTGCGCATCACTCATTTCTTCAAACTGATGTGTAAATAAATCCTCTGACAGATCAAATGAAGCGGCTGTGGTGCTAGTGTTGGTGGTGGCGGTGGGCAGGCGAGTAGTAACTTGAGAGGTGCCCGAAGCTGACTCGGATGAGGATGGTGCGTCAAGATTCCGAGCAGAAGCTGTAGAAGATTGGGTGTCCTGTGTAAGCCAGTCAACTATGTCCTCAGAATTTTTCGAGTTCAGGATATGTGGCCTCTGAACACTGGGCATTATTCTAGGGCCAAAGGAAATCACAGCACCATGACGGCCCCTGCGGGGTGGCCTTCCTCTGCCTGTCATTATTTTTTTTTTTGATTAGTGGCACTATGCGTGCAAGGTACTGTGCCACCCGGTATGAGTGGTGGGCACGGCAGTGGGCACAGTACTGTTTGTGGGCCTGACACACACTGGCAGGCAACTAACCTTAGATTAAAGGGTAAAAATTAAATGCCTTATTTATCGGCAAGCTACTGTGCCACCCGGTATGAGTGGTGGGCACTGGCAGTGGGCTCAGTACATTCTGTCGGCCTGACACACACTGGCAGAAGGCAGGCAACTGAAATTAGATTAAAGTGTAAAAATGAAATGCCTTTTTTTTATGCAAAGTCCTGTGCCACACGGTATGAGTGGTGGGCACTGACAGTGGGCACACTACAGTCTGTGGGCCTGACACACACTGGCAGCAGGCAAGCAACTGAAATTAGATTAAAGTGTAAAAATTAAATGCCTTTTTTATGCAAATTCCTGTGCCACACGGTATGAGTGGTGGGCACTGGCAGTGGGCACACTACAGTCTGTGGGCCTGCAGCCTCTCACACACAGGCAGGCCAGGCAACTTTAAAATATATATATATATAATATATATATAATTTTCTATAATATATATATATATATATATATATATATATAAACTTTAGATATATATAAACTCTGACCACAGCCTTACCATCAAATCTGCTGATAAGGGTGGTGGGGTTGTGGTCATGGACACTGTGAGCTACGTGCAGGAGATCAGGAACCAATTAGAGGATGTACAGGTGTACAGACGAGTCACACAAGATCCAAAATTTGAGCTGTTACGAGAACTACGTGACATGTTGAATCAGGCCCGGAATGCGGGCATAATTGATGATAAATTGTTCTCTTACCTCTATTGTGACAAACCCTGTACACCAATATTGTATACTCTTCCGAAGATCCACAAGAGTCTGGAGTTTCCTCCTGGATGCCCGATCGTGTCGGGGAGAAACTCCTTATTCTATGGGGTGGCTATTTTTTTGTTCAAGGTTCTACGGAATTCTGCAATCACAGCAAAATCCTACATCAAGGATACAGGGTATTTTCTGTCCAAAACCAATGATTTGTGTATACCAATAGAGGCAACTCTGGTGTCATTCGACGTGTGCAGTCTGTACACGTTGATTGACCACGAGTTGGGCCTTTAGGCAGTTCAGAAGCACCTCAGACATACTGATTATACGGAGGAATGTCAGGAATTTATCTTGATGCTGTTGAGATTTGTGCTAACTAAAAACTATTTTTTGTTCCAAGATGATTTTTACATACAGTTGCGTGGTACAGCAATGGGGGTCCAACGTGGCGCCGACGTATGCTAACATCTATATGCTACACCTGGAGGAGTCATTTTTTTATGGCACCCACCACTACAGACATGTTCTTGGGCGGTGGCGCTATGTGGATGACATCTTCCTGGTGTGGACCGGCACCACGTTGGACCTCCTTGCGTTCCACGCATACTTAAATGAGATTGATCCAACGGTAAAATTCACTGTAGTTCACTCGAGAGAAGTTACAATTTTTGGACACCGAAATAAGTATCCGTCAACAGAGTTTAATCACTGATGTACATGTAAAGAAAACAGACAAAAATACTTTATTGAGATATGAAAGTCACCATCCCCGATCTATGATCGAATCCTTACCTTTCAGTCAATTCCTCCGTGTAAAGAGGATTGTGAGTAAGACTAATGTGAGGGATTTACGTTTTTCGTAAATGAGTAAAAAATTTGCGTCCCGAGGGTATCCGAAGAAACTGATCAAGGAAAGCAAAACGAGGACGGAGTTAAGCCCACAGGAAACGACCAAAAAAGTAACATCATCACGAATCCCATTTGTCTCCCAGTATTCCGTTAACAGTCCACAAATTGCGACTGTCATCAGAAAATACTGAAAAACAATCAGTGATGGCTTCCCAGAGATTTCAGAATTCCGAGAGCCACCATTGTTTTCGTACCGCATGGGGAGGAATTTAGGTGACAGATTGGTGACGTCGGCAGCAACAGAGTCACTGTTAAAACATTTTGCGGATCTACACGGGTTGGTTGCTACCCATGCTATAGCTGTGTGAATTGTAATCTAATGATCAAGGGCAATGTGTTCCATAATCCATTGACCAACAAGACGGTGAACATTAAGCAATATTTGACCTGTGATTCATCCCACGTCGTCTACCTGCTATCTTGCCCATGTGGGCTTTGGTATGTTGGTGAGACCACATGGGATGTTAAAACACGACTCAATCAACATAGATACACAATTAGAAAGGAGAAGATGGATTTACCAGTCTCAAAGCATTTTAAGGAGGCTGGCCATTCAGAAAAGGATTTGAGATTCCGTGTTCTGGAACAGATACAGTTGGGTAGACAAGGGGGTGATAGACAAGCCATTCTTAAAAAGAGAGAACTATTCTGGATTTACTCCTTGGGCACCTTGAGACCAAAGGGCCTCAATGTTGATTTCAGAGTAGGCTAAGGGTGTTCTGCAGCCGTGTCCGTCATCCTCTGCTCTTCCTCTCGGGTGTACTATAAGTGAACATGTAAAAATTTATTAGATTAAATTGTTTGCAGGATTGTGAATAATTGGATGTTTATGTATTTTCAGATTTACCTACAAGTTATACTCACGGCATATTCCCATGGAGTCATCGGAGCAACTGGACACTTGTTGAAATGTACATTAATATTTTTTGTTTGAACCAGGATGGCAACTTTTACAGAAAATCCACCCCATATGAAAGAATTGGATATACTATTATACTTTGCTCCTGGAGGAAGCTGAATACATTGGTTTTGTATGTGAACATTGATAAATTGATGCGGCACTGTGTGGGTTTGATGGTCCTGTCAGCCTACGTTGTGTAGCATGTATTTCTCAATCTTCCCCCTTTTTTTTCCGAAAAAGAGCTTGTTAAAAATATACCTCCGTTTGAGAGGACCGCTTTTTTCATTAATTCATGAACTTGCTACTATCTTCTTAATGATTAAATTGAGATAATCCATAATATACAGCGATCCTAAGTCATGTGACTGAGTCATGTGATAACAACATGACCTAGTCACATCCGGACATGTGCATTAGACGGTTGAAGCTACAGTGGCCATCTTGGATTTGGTACTTTTAGCACAAAGTGCCACAGTGAATATCGCGAGATGAGGGTCGTTCTTGCGCATGCGCTTTGGAAAAATATGTTCTCACGCATGCGCTTTGGAAAAGTATGGACGCTAATGAGACCGGATTGCTCTGATGCCACCTGGGAAGGATACACTGCCGTTTTGTATGTTTTTAAATTGGTAATGTTTAAATTGGTAATGTAGTTGTGATTGATAATTATCACTGTAGTGTATAATTTATACACTTTATAGCACTTTATATTTTGCACTAGCACTTTATGCCATGTAGGTGTTTTTTATACATGGTTCAATTATGGTCATATTTGATATACACTCAACTGAAATTAGATTTTTAACATTTTGTATTTGATTGGATGAATTATTGTACTGATTTGATATGCCTTTATATACTGCACATGTGCACATAGCTTGAGAAAGACCGCAAAAAGCGGCTACTCAGACACTGAGTGAATAAACCTTGACACATTTGGAATACTTTGGAGTGCGACTGGCCTTTTTTCTATATATATATATATATATATATATATATATATATATATATATATATATATAGAGAGAGAGAAAAAAATAAATAAAAGCAGACTAATGTAGCAGCCCTAAAAAGGGGTTTTTGGGGTGCTGTGACGCTGTCCTTACAGCAGATGAGTCTGTGGACACAGAACACTTGCCTAGCTAACGCTTTCCCTATGAATCCATCAGCACAGCAGCTGCACTCTCCCTGCTCTCACTAACACACTGCAGCTTCAGACTGAATCTAAAATGGCTTCCCTTTTTATAGGAGTTGGGAGAGTGTGGGAGAGAGGTTGCTGATTGGCTGGAATGTGTCTGCTGACTGTGAGGTACAGGGTCAAAGATTTCTCAATGATGATGTATAGGGGGCGGACCAAACATCACATATGTTCGCCCGCCGCGGCGAACGTAAATAAGCTATGTTCACCGTCGAATAGTTCGGGACATCACTAATGAAGGGAAGGCTGCATTGGCACAGCGCTTGGTCTTCTCTTCAACCAGCTGATCGCCACAGGCACTGATCTGATATTGATGACCTATGGTGAGGATAGGTCATCAATAAAAATATCTCGGAAACCCTTTTAAAAAATATTGTGAAATAACAGTGATTTTACATTTATCATTCTTGTTTTTTACTCCTGCCCTCCAAGATCCATAACCCTTTATTTTCTATTCATATTAGGGATTGATTTTTTGTCGGGCAAGTTGTACTTTCTAATGGCACCATTTAATATTGCACTGGGAAGGAACAATTAGAAAAAATGTGATTTCGCCATAGTTTTATGGGTTTGGTTTTTACAGGGTCCTCTATGTGGGTCAGCACAATAACAGAAATAATTCTTTTTTTAAATAATTTTTATTTTGTTTTGATAATTAAATTTAAAAAAAGTGTGATAACAGTTTGCATTCTGTGTGACTTTGTGATCACTTTTTTATTTATTTCTTTTTTTTACAATGTGAAGTCACCAAAAAATATCTTAACGCTATTTGGATGTCTTTCTATTATGCTGTTCACCATACGGTATGAAAAACTTTAATATTTCAGGCGTTCGAATGAAGAAAAGGCCTATGGGCCTGAAGAGGTGGCTACTCCCTACTCCAGCACTCCCTGGACCATGTGTGCAGTGGAATTGAGGGGTGTAAACCTTCTTCCCCTCAGGGCACATGCTGAACTATGGGGTCTCCTGTCTGGTCCAGGCTGGGGTGCAGGTGACAGTTGAAAAGAACGGATGTGAAGACCAATGACTAGGCAGGCTTCATTATAGTAAAAATATAGGGGCACATTTATTAAGACTGGTGTTTTAGACACTGGTCTAATAAGGCCCTGCACTGGCAGTGGATCCGCTGAAGTTATGTAGAGGTGCAAGCCGCTTCTAAGGGTACTTTCACACTAGCGACATAGCTATCCGGCAGGCTGTTCCGGCGGGTGAACAGCCTGCCGGATCCACCATGCCGCAAGTACCCGTGCACTGCCGTGCTGCCGCTCTGTCCCCATTGACTATGATGAGGCGGGGGGCAGAGCTTCGGCACAGCACGGCAGTGCACGGCCGGAGAACGCCGGACTAAAAGTACTGCAGGTCTGACTTTTTAGTCCGGCGATCTTTGCCTTGCACTGCCGTGCTGCGCCGTAGCTCCACCCCATTATAATCAATGGGGATGGAGCGGCAGCACGGTAGTGCAAGGGTACTTGCGGCATGTCGGTTCCGGTGGGTGAACAGCCTGCCAGATAGCTATGCTATTAACCCTTTAGCAGTGAACCAGCGGGTCACTTCAAAATGATCTTTATTTTGTTATTGTTACATTTTTTTTAGTTGGAACTCCTTCCTTGTGGTAATTGGGGTGCCCTTGATTTTAGGTGTTGGTGCAAGGCAGAAGAGCAAATTAAATGGTCGGCAAATTGTTACCAAGTCAATACCCAGGCCAGTTAGTGTAAATAATTCTCTCTTTACTAAAGTGCAAAATAGGAATGGCAGTACATCCAACAATAATAAGACACAGTTCCAACTAGATCACTCAAAAGACAAGGGGGCACTAGCTACGACTGGAGAAGAAAAAGTTCAGTCTCCAGAAGAGTCAAAAGCTTCTTTACTGTAAGAACTATGAATCAGTGCTCAGGCTCCTCAGGACGTGATCACAGCAGTGGGCAGTTTTAAAAGTGTTTAGATGAATTCTGAAAAAGTAAACAACATTAATGCTTATGAAAACGTGTAAAATCCGAGTCTTACTTCCTTCTGGGATTCGCGTCCCCTCTAGTGTTGACCTCTTGGGCCGAACACATCGGGATGCTCGGGTCCTCTACCGAGCACCTGAGTATAATGGAAGTAAATGGGAGAACCCAAGCATTAAACCAGGCATCCCCTGCAATGAAGAGGGGAGGGTGCTTGGTTCATAGGAAAAGTTCAGAAATTGATGGAAACCAAAATGGTTCAGGAACAGCATGGGGAGGATGTATGGATGCATCTTGGACTCCCAGGTCGCTGCTGGGAATGATGTCGTCCGAGTATTACAGAATTCACAAGGGTTCTGGATCAATGATCTTGATGACTGAGTAATGCTGAAGGAGATAGTGATGTAGATCCGGTGGACAGAGCTGATTCTAGTAGTTTGAATATTTGAGAGTCTCATTTCGCCCAAACGGGGAAAGGGTGTTGTATATATCCAATACATTTCTTTGCGACAAAGTTGCTGATAAGTGGATGTATGTTCTAGGGGTGAGACTCTCAGACTAGATGGATCGCTGTTGTGAATCTCTGAATAGTGTTGCGAGTTTATTCCATCCGATACCTCCTGAGTGAAGTGAGTTAAATTTATATTTTCCTTTAACTTACACTATGCTGTTGCCATATTGACTTTCAAACAATTTCTCTAATGTGTATACCATAAGTTTATATACGTATATATAAATATATATATATTGTGGGGAATTGCTCTGGTAGACAGGCTTGCGGACGCAGTATAGAGGCTAGGTACACAGTTCTCTGGGTAAAGCAGAAGTGTTTTATTCACACTCGGCAACACAAAAACAGTCTTGGTGCTTGTTCACACAAGGCAAAACAGAAACAGTCTTAGTGCTTGCTCACACGAGGCAAAACACAAGGCAAAAACATCAGTCCCACAGCAAGGTCACCTGAGTGGTGGGTGTTAGTTCACACCGGGCAGTTAGCTCAGCCACGCAAAGTTTCCACCAGAGGCTTCTAGGTAGACTGCACGCCTGTTTGCAGACTCTTGCTCTCAGCCCTGAGAGCTCCACAGTAACACCAGCAGCTTCCAGGATAATCACCCCCCCACCTGCTGAGGTGGCTGCCTTTTTAAAGGCCTGGAAAAAGTCCGGCCTGGACCGTGGGGAATAGTCTCCCACCCAGCACTTGACTATTCCCAATAAGAGCCGGCCCGGATCGGCTTTGTAGCCATACTAAATATCAATGTGTCAAGCAGCACTAGCTGCTGCTGACACACAAAAAATCCGGCTCTTATCTCACCGAGGCCAGGAACCTCGGTGACATGTACCTTCCGTCGACGACGGAACCTTGCGCCCTCTTACAATATATATATTATATATATATATATATATATATATTAAGATATCTTATAGAGACTTCAACTCACTGATTGTCACATTCAAATCAGTGGACATAAAATATATATTTTCATCCAAGGGTCTGTGGCGTCATTTAAAGGGGCAAAACACATTTTTTTCTTCTGTTTTACCTTGACTTCACCCATTAAGGAACCTCCTTGACGGTTGTTTTCTCCTGGCAGCCTAATCTCCCTCTCACTTAAACTGAAACCAAACATATACGACTTCCGGGGGCGGAGCATCCAGCATGGCCGCATTTTAGTGCTGCTCTCCCAGCCCGCTTAAAGATCGGCATCCATCGGGGTCCACAGTGACTTCAAAAGGCTTGGGAGACAACCCTCACCTTGCCCCGGAGTCCAGGGCTAAAACTGGCCACAACTTGCAGCAGCCTCTTGCCTGCCGGAGCGCACATCTGCTGAGTCTGCCTGCCGGCGCCCGGCCCCTGGCCCCAGGCCTTCAGACGGAGGAACACCAGGCCTTTGCCTGCACTGAGCGGGGCCCCGGAGCTCCTGCTCCACTGCACAGAGCCTCTACGGGACTATACTGCTGAGGAGTGCACCAGGCAGGCTGTTTCCCAAGGAGGAGAGGAGGTGCAGGGGCCACAAATCCACTGCCAGGGCACAGAAGAAAACCCTCCCCACCGAGGCCTGCACCCTCCCACCCCCACTGCATAACACTAGAAGAGAGAACATAGCCCATCAGCCAGGGAGACCAGCAACCCCATACTGATCCCCCTCCTGAAGTGAAGGAGGTGCCTTACCTGCAGTATGGAGACCTGTGAGTACTACCATAGAAGGCGCCTTCCATTCCATGCTGGAGTTCCCTTCACCTCTCTCCACGTAGTGAACTTTTAAGCCAACACTGCCACCTCGGTATTACACCAGCTAACATTACTATTGCTGTTCCTGCAATTCCTTTGGCCATATTCTGCTTTTTATTAAATCCTGGCCAGTTGGGACCCTAATATCTTTTGTACTGGTACCTCTATTCACGCATACCGCCACGCAGAACGCTAAGCAACCTCCTGCCAATTGTTCACTTTTTCAGCCGTCGTAAACCTTCATATCAAATGCTGTAAATTTCTCAAGCGGAAGAGAGGCCCACCCTCCTAATGTAAAGATCTGGTTCTTCTAGGACCCCCCCTTGACCGATTGCCCTCTCCCTCTCTGCACAGGGCACAGGAATGGACAAATTCCTTATGGGACCTTAACCACAGAGACAACAACGTCAGACACAGCCAAGCCAAATGGCGTCCAAATCTCAATCAACTAAAGGCTCAAATAAATCTACGCTGCGGAATAAACAGACACCCTCATCATCCCGACTGGAGGAACAGGCTCCAGAGTCACCACCCTCCCGGCAAGAAGTAATACCAGATGATATCACGCCACCAAACCTCTCACCTCCACATAGCCTGTCTCCTCAGCCACCCCAAGACACCGCTCAGGCTGCGGCAGTGGCCCAAGAAGTGACCCGTCTATTGCTGCCGCTGTTTGATAAAAGATTTGACATCTTACATGCCTCCATCAACTCTGCAATGGCACAGATTACCGCTAATACGCAAAGGATCACAGATCTAGAAAACAGAGTGGTCACAAGAGAAACTAATATGGAGGCGATTATGGCCTCACTGCGACAGCGCGAAGCCACTGAGTCGTTGCTTAGAGAAAAATTGGAAGACCTGGAGAACAGAGACAGGAGAAATAACCACAGATTTGTGGGAATCCCGGAGTCGGTGTCTGGGGAGGCGTTGGTTGCTTATCTGGCACTAAAAATTCCGCAGGCCCTACAGCTTAACCTGCCAGCTGATCCTATGATAATAGAGAGGGCACACAGAATAGGACCACCCAGAGATCAAGGGGGGTTGGGGTCGCCCTAGACCCGCAATTGCTAAATTTGTTCACCGGGCCACCAAAGAAAAAATTCTCAGAGCTTACTGTAACCAACGACAGCTGGTGGTAGAAGGTCAGAGAATACTCCTTTTCCAAGACTTTTCGGCCATGGTGACATAGAAAAGAAAAACATTTGTGGGAGTATGCAGCTGCCTCCATGACCGCGGCATTCGCTTTCAGCTCCTGTACCCGGCACGGCTGCGAGTCCACCATGAGGGCCGCACACACCTGTTCGATGACCCAGCGGACGCCAGAAGATTCTTCGGTCAACCAGATGCGGGATGAACATTCATCACATATTGGGGGGAGAACCTCCTAATTTCGATTGTTCTCTTTTTCTGCCTTTTGAATTTCACTTGATTTTCTAGCGGTGCCTCTTGACACCCACTAATGTTTGCTTTGCTCTGTTACATGTTATGTTTTCTATTCCAGATTACAAGCCGTGATGCACAGGACCTGAAACCCCCTCCTTCACCATGCAACGCCACTTCTGCTTGCTCGCTGGGACGAGTGGAAGAGGATTCTAACATGACTGACCTTTCTGATGATAATCGCATAACTCCTTGCAGTGGCGGATTAACATAGGGGCATTCGGGTCGGCAGCCCCGGGCCCGGCATCACTGGGGGGCCCAATGCCGACCCGAGCGCCACATACTGCGGCGGGGCACAGGAGCGCATAGTTCCCTGCCCCGCCGCCGATCAACACCATAGGCTTCAGGCCTAGTAGGCCTGAGGCCTATGTGGTAGTATATTCCCGATGCAGGCGTGCGTGATGACATCATCACGTGCCTGTGCCGGGACGCAGGACAATGAGGATTGCGCGCCTGCGGCCTGCCTCACCATCCCGAACCCAGATAAGTATTAGCTTTTAGTTGTTGTGTTTTTTTTCTGTGTGTGCCTTTGGGGGCCAGAGGAGGACATGGGGGCAGTGTGGGGCGCAGTATAGGTGCAGATTATTACATGGGGGCAAATAATTTCATTGGGAGCAGATTATAACATGGGGGCAAATTACTTCATAGGGTGCAGTGTGGGGCAAATTACTTCATGGGGGGCAGTGTGGGGAAAATTACTTTATTGGGGCAGTGTGATGACAAATTACTTCATGTGGGCAGTGTGGGGGAAAATTACTTCATGGGGGCAGTGTGGGGGCAAATATTTTCATGGGAGGGCAGTGTGGAGGCGAATTACTTCATGGGAGCAGTGTGGAGGAAATTACTATATGGGGCAGTGTGGAGGAAATTACTATATGAAGCAGTATAGGGGAAATTACTATATGGGGGCAGTGTGGGGAAATTATTATATGGGGCAGTGTGGGGAAATTATTATATGGGGCAGTGTGGGGAAATTATTATATGGGGCAGTGTGGGGGAAATTATTATATGGGGCAGTGTAGGGGAAATTATTATATGGGGGCAGTGTGGGGGGAAATAACTATATGGGGCAGTGTGGGGAAATTATTATATTGGGCAGTGTGGGGAAAATTATTGTATGGGGCAGTGTAGGGAAATTATTATATGGGGCAGTGTAGGGAAATTATTATGTGGGGGCAGTGTGGGGAAATTATTATGTGGGGGCAGTGTGTGGGAAATTAGGGGCATTGCTATTAGGGGAGATTATTTTTGGGGACACTATACAGGCATTATTACCTGGAGCACAATATAGGGTGTTGTTGTTATTACTGGGGGCACTCTAGGGACATTATAACTGCTGTAGACACTATAGGGGACCTTTGGGATAATTTATAAAGCTGGTGTAGTAGACCTGGCTTAGTAGCTCACAGCAACAGATTCCACCTTTCATTTTTCGCAGCTCCTTTGGAAAATGAAAGGTGGAATCTGATTGGTTGCTATGGGCAACTAAGCCAGTTCTACTTTACACCAGTTTGATAAATGACCCCAATTATGAGAAATCTAATGTGTCTGTGTAACAAACTCTGTAGAGACGAGATTTGTCATGCCGTACTAAGTCAAACGGAGGAGAAGAGGAAAGAGAAGGTCTACATGACAGGAGATGTCCCTGGATGTAAGAGGTATGTGGTGCTGTATTCTCCTATATGTAGAGGTGGCTCACTACTGTGACCTGCCTCTCATCTTCTCCTCCAAGTTTTTTTTATCATAATCATATGTATTTTAAATTTGGCAACTAAAATTTTAATTTGTCACCTGCAGTCCTATGTAACAGCCCACATAACACAATAGTTCACTGTGTTATGTGGAGTGTTACATAGGACTGCAGGTAACATCTATGACATCTGTACTCAGAGAGTTATGAGATGGTAAGGGTATGATTCCTGTCACCCCCGCCAATCCGTTGTTTGAGGAGACCGCGATGTTCCAGTGAGCGCCGCAGCCTCTTTGCTACTTAACAAGCACAGCGATGTCCATTTGATAGCAGTGTGCTTGGTATTTCAGATCATCCCCAATCACTTAGATGGGACTGAGCTACACCTAGACCATGTGAACGATGAATGTGATGTCATATGGCCTAGAAAGAGACTGTGATGCTCACGAAGCACCGCAGCCTCTTCATACAGAAAAAAATTAAACTAAAATGGATGGAGGGGCCCGAGTTGGGTAGACAGTCCCGGGCCTATCATGCACTTAATCCGGCCCTGCCTCCTTGGCCAGATGAGTACCACACCTGAATTCACCTCACCCACCAGGGGGGTGGCGACATTATTCAGACGCGGATTAGTATATGAGATACAGAATTTCTTAGCGGATCCAGCGGGACGTTTCCTCCTTCTGGACGTATTGATAGAGGGAGTACCATATTCCTTACTGAACATATATGGCCCCAATTCCCCGAATCCGGCCTTTTTTACTAAAATATCAGAGATGCTCACAGACAGGACGACTCGTTCGCTCATAGTGGCCGGAGACTTTAACGCTACGTTGGACTCGAACTTAGATAGGTCACATTGCAGAACGTCCACCTCGCCAGCCTCGCATGCAATTCTGCATTTAATGGATAGGTTACATTTATGCGATATCTGGAGAACTTTACACAATGATGTCAGGGAATATAGTTGTTATTCCAAATCACATGATTCGTTCTCACGGATAGACTTGATTTTCGTCTCCACCGCCTTGCTGGATAACTTGCTAGACGCTACAATTCATCCGATATCGATTTCGGACCACGCACCCGTAACTGTAGCTATTCAGGCATTACAACCCCAAACTTAATACCGCCTTTGGAGGTTCCCTACCTACCTCTTTGAATCAGAGGACTTTAGGACATATCTTAGGGTCCACTGGACAAATTTTTTGGATGACAATGTTGTGCATTTGAACGAAGTCCCATTATTATGGGCAACCTCCAAGGCGGTTATGCGCGGACACATTATGGCCTATGTGGCCCACAGGAAAAGGCAGGCAAAGGACCATTTTGAAAAACTACACCATGACCTCTTATCCGCCCAAAAGGACCACTCTACGTCCACCACGCCCCAAACCAAACAGGCATTTATAGAAGCTAAATCACTATTAGATACATTCGTCCAGGGCCAGGCGCACTGGTTTACCAGGTGTATACAAAACAAATATTTTCGCTGGGGCAATAGGGCAGGGACTCTGCTGGCCTCCCTCACTAAACCCTTTAAATGCTCAAAACCAATAGCGCGAATCAAATGTCCCGAGACCAACCACTTTTACTCCACCACTGATGAGATACTAGAGGTTTTTTTTAAGTATTACGAGGACCTTTATAGGGCTTCCCCTACAGATAAAGAAAAAAAACAATCCTTTTTGACCTCCCTGTCCATGCCCTCCCTGTCCGAGGAACAGAGGGAGTTTCTAGACGCTGACATTACTGAGGATGAGGTGAGAGGAGTTATTTCTGAATCCCACAATCGCAAAACACCTGGGCCAGACGGCCTGACAGCGGAATATTATAAGATATTAGCTCCAGAGATTATTCTAACCCTGACCACATTATACTCGCAGATATACAAAGAGGGGGCGGGGGTAAATAGGTTTACGGAATCAAGGGTGATAGTATTTCCCAAGCCCAATAAAAATCCTGATCTACCGCAATCTTATAGGCCAATCACCTTAATGAACCAAGACTATAAGTTTTTAACTAAAATTATTGCGAATAGAATACAAACCTTTCTCCCGAATTTAATTCACCCAACCCAGATGGGTTTCACTGCAGGGAGGCACGCGGTTAGTAATGTTCGCAGGGTGGTGGCAGCGACAGTCGCGGCGCAGGACCCCTCACTACCACCAATACTCCTTCTCGGCTTAGATGCCGAGAAGGCTTTCGACACGGTGTCCTGGCCCTTTTTACAATCTGCCCTAGACATTCGTGGTTTTGGACACGATTTTAGACGATTTGTGACTAATGCCTATACAGATGTCATGACCATGATTACTATCAATGAGAAGAACTCGGGGGTCCTCAATCTCTTTAGGGGCACTAGGCAAGGTTGTCCCCTCTCCCCTGTGTTTTTCAATCTGGCCCTGGACCCGCTCCTGTACCATCTTAACTCCACGCAAATTTTTCGTGGGGTTGGGGTGGGGAATGTGGAATTGAGATCGGCGGCGTTCGCGGACAATGTCCTGCTGATGATTTCCGATCCAAAGAATTCCCTGGAAGCTTTGTTGGCGGAGATCCGGGATATTGGTGTATTATCGGGATATACCATTATCTTGGATAAAACGGAAGCATTATTAGTGAGCGGACCCAGGAGACCAATGTGGACAAGGGCCTTCCCATTTTCATGGAAAGATGAGTCTATAACGTACCTAGGGGTCTCCATCCCTAAAAACCGTCCCAATTGTATAACTGTAACATAGGACCCTACCTCTCCTCTCTGGAGTCGACCCTGGCGAGTTGGAAACATTTCACACTCTCTTATGTAGGAAGGGCGAATCTGCTCAAAATGTCAGAGTTCCCTAAATTATTGTATGTTCTCCAAATGTTACCCATCTGCCTTAGGCCTCGAGATGAGAGGAGGATAAATTACTTGTATAGGACATTTGTCTGGAATGGGAGGCGTCCTAGAATAGCCTGGCACATACTGCGACAACCCAAACTAAATGGAGGCCTAAACTTCCCTGATATCAGACTGTACAATATTGCGGCTCTAATGCGAGTGGTGCGGGATTGGTTGCACACGACGTCACAATATACTCAGATCACGCTGGACCAGGCCTTTGTTCCACATATAGCGTTACCAAACCTACTGCATATCCCCTTTGGGGACCTTACACAGGCGGTTACAGCTAACCCCCTCCTCATGACGCTGTGGAGGGCGTGGTACAGAGTGAGTGGTCTGTGCGGATTGCAAGCGTCATCCTCAGTGCATCTGACACTGGTAGGGAATCCCCCGTTCCAGAACGGTTCTTCCCACCCCACGTTTAAGTGTTGGCAATCGCAAGGCATCTCCAGAATAGATAAACTTATCAACGCGCAAACACGTACGGTTAAACCACTCTCAGACCTGCAGAAGGAATACCCACATATAGTCTTCCCCTTCTTTCCGTACTTCCAAGCGAAAAGCTATATCACTAAAGTAATTTCCAATATGGTGGACTTGGAATGGAGTCCGTACTTTAGACAATGGTTCCTGATCCCCAATGGGGAGAAGAAACAAATATCGATAAACTACAGGTTTCTACATGTACCCATGGACTACTCCACTTCCACAACCCCTATGACCAGGTGGCAGGAGGAGGTACCTCAGGCTACCCCATCAGTGCTGCCCCGGGCGCTGGAGTTCGCATATAAACATCTACCAGTAGCGAGATACACGGAGATGGTCTTACAGATCTGCCATAGGTCCTACCTGACTCCGAGAATGGGGCTTAGAATGGGCATATACGATTCCACTAATTGTTTTAAATGTGGGGCTTTAGATGCAGGACTTTACCACTGCTTATGGGACTGCCCAATAATACAACAGTTCTGGAATAAAGTTATCACTTTTACTAATACACATTTAACCAATTTTACCCCACGTGACCCGCTTTGGGCGCTGTTTGGCTATCTGGATAAGGATAAATATAACTTTACCCCGGGATGTCGGAAATTATTACATTTTGTGGCAGTAGCAGGGACCAAGGCGATCCTGCAGGTCTTGGAGAAACTCTCCTATATTATGCGCATGGACTGGGTGGAGGCTTCACACCAAAAAGACAAAAAGGTGGAACACTTTTTTCAGGTGTGGGAAAGTTTTATTAATATCTTGCCGATACATGTCCGAAAGGCCATACAGAATGCTTCTCAGGGACCACGTGGTTCCTACAACAGGTGGTACTTGGCGACTCACCAGTTCTATTGTCGTGAACTGGGGAGGAGGGGGCTCATAAAGTCCAGATCTTCCCGAAGTTTTGGTTTCGTTTTATTGTTTTTTGTGTTTTATATTTATTTATTTGTCTTATTTTTTATTATTATTATTTTTTTATTTTTTTTTCTCTCTTTATTTTCGCTTCTTGTTTTCTCTTTTTTGTTCATTAATTTATGCTGCTTTCCATTCAATTCATATTGAATATCATTATATATTTAGTAGGCAAAGATATCACTGTCTTAGGCCTCATGCACACGACCGTATGAGTTTTTCGGTCCGCAAATTGCGGATCCGCAAAAAAAAACGGATGACGTTCCGTATGGCATGATTTTTACGGATCCGTTATTTTTGCGGATCCATTGTAATAATGCCTATCCTTGTCCGCAAACTAGAAAATATAGGACATGCTCTATTTTTTTGCGGAACGGAAAAACGGACACACGGAAACGGAATTCACACGGAGTACCATCCGTTTTTTTTGCGGACCCATTGAAATGAATGGTTCCACATGTGGTCCGCAAAAAAAACGGAACGGACACGGATATTCGAATAGCGAATTTTTTTAGCGAATATCGGCACTTCGCTAATTCACGAATATTTCGAATATAGCGCTATAAATTCGCCATTTCGAATATTCGTTTTTTTTTTTTAGTTATATTTTTTTCTTTCCCACTTCCCAAAAGTAGTTCTTACCTGTCCTGAGGATTCGTGGCTTCCTGGCTGCTCCAGTCAGTGCCCGTTGCCGCTTCTGCAGACTTCCGTGCTCATGGAGCGTCCCCATCACCATGGGAACGTCTCCATACTAAAATGTACTGTCGGATTTGAGAATTACGTTAAAATCGCAATGCGATTAATTCAAGTTATATTAATCGCATTGCGATTACAACTTAGCAGTGCACTGCTATCTTACATATTAGGCTAGAATTAACGAATATGGAATATAGCAACAGTGCTAAGTAGAAATCGCAATGCGATTACTCCAAGTTATATTATAGAAATCGCATTGCGATTTCAACTTAGCACTGCTGTATTCCATATTCGTTAACTTCGATAATTCTAGCAAGCTGACCCATTATAAACTCAGCTCTAAGTTGAAATCGCAATGCGATTAATATAACTTGAAGTAATCACATTGCGATTTATACTTAGCACTGCTGCTATATTCCATATTCGTTAATTCTAGCCTAATATGTAAGATAGCAGTGGTAAGTTGTAATAGCAATGCTATTAATATAACTTGAATTAATCACATTGCGATTTCAACAGACATGGTTTACTATGGTTGCTAAAACGAAGATGGAGAATACTTTGTTATCTTCGTTTTGAGGAATATGACGAATACATTTGTCATATTTGCTAATTCTACCAAGCCAACCTAAACCAGGTCTAAGTAGAAATTGCAATGCGATTAATTCAAGTTATATTAATCGCATTGCGATTTCAACGTAATTCTCAAATCCGACAGTACATTTTAGTATGGAGACGTTCCCATGGTGATGGGGACGCTCCATGAGTATGGTTGGCTTGGTAGAATTAGCGAATATGACGAATGTATTCGTCATATTCCTCAAAATGAAGATAACGAAGTATTCTCCATCTTCGTTTTAGCTACTGTGGGGAATTGCTCTGGTAGACAGGCTTGCGGACGCAGTATAGAGGCAAGGTACACAGTTCTCTGGGTAAAGCAGAAGTGTTTTATTCACACTCGGCAACACAAAAACAGTCTTGGTGCTTGTTCACACAAGGCAAAACAGAAACAGTGCTTGTTCACACGAGGCAAAACACAAGGCAAAAACATTAGTCCCACAGCAAGGTCACCTGAGAGGTCGGTGTTAGTTCACACCTGGCAGTTAGCTCGGCCACGCAAAGTTTCCACCAGAGGCTTCTAGGTAGACTGCACGCCTGTTTGCAGACTCTTGCTCTCAGCCCTGAGAGCTCCACAGTAACACCAGCAGCTTCCAGGATAATCACCTCCCCACCTGCTGAGGTGGCTGCCTTTTAAAGGCCCAGAAAAAGTCCGGCCTGGACCGTGGGGAATAGTCTCCCACCCAGCACTTGACTATTCCCAATAAGAGCCGGCCCGGATCGGCTTTGTAGCCATACTAAATATCAATGTGTCAAGCAGCACTAGCTGCTGCTGACACACAAAAAATCCGGCTCTTATCTCACCGAGGCCAGGAACCTCGGTGACTAGAGATGAGCGAACACCTGGATGTTTGGGTTCGAGAGGTTCGGCCGAACTTCCGGAAAATGTCCGGGTTCGTGATCCGAACTCAACCCGAACTTCATCCCGAACCCGAACCCCATAGAAGTCAATGGGGACCCGAACTTTTGGGCACTAAAAAGGCTGTAAAAGACACCCAGAGGGATAATATACCGCAATAAACGCATTGCGATTACAACTTTGAGCTAACGATCACCATGGGAACGCCTCCTCCAGTAGAATGTACTGTCGGATCTGAGAATTAAGTTGAAATCGCAATGCGATTCTCATATATTTGCTTAATCGCATTGCGATTTCAACTTAGCATTGCTAAATAATTCCATCCATATCGTTAACTTACTGAGTCAGTAAGTTAACGAATATGGATGGAATTATTTAGCAATGCTAAGTTGAACGACAATGCGATTAAGCAGATATATAATAATCGCATTGCGATTTCAACTTTATTCTCACATCCGACAGTACGATTCTACTGGAGGAGCGTTCCCATGGTGATCGGTAGCTCAAAGTTGTGATCGCAATGCGATAACTAAATACATAAGAATCGCATTGCGATTCCAACTTTTAGTACTCAACTTTTAAAATCGTACACCACTTTAAGTTCCAAAGTTGCAATCGCGTTCGAATAGAACTTAAAGCTGTCTCTTAGTCAGTTTTAGTATTGGTGTGCTGTAATAGAAGTTACATTCGTACGCGAATATAACTTAGAGCAATACACTCAACTTTACAGTTAGTTTTATTATCGCGATAATACAACTATTCAAGAATCGTGTACGTGCGTCTGTACGTGTGTGCGTTACCTCGGACACTATTCTATTTTGCCAGCCACAGCTGAAACCACTGATTTATGGTATTGCTATTTTGGCAATTGAATTTAACCCCAGAAAATAATCTATCCTTTGCCAGACAGCAGACAGTATTATACTTGTCTAGCCAAAGCTGGAACACCAGATTTAGGGGATTGGTATTTGGGCAATTGTATTTAACCCCTTAATAAAATATAGAAATTTCTTTCCTGAGTTTCTAGGGGTGACAATTAGCACAGCCAAGCCCCTGATGTAGGATATAGGAAAAAAATAAAAATAGTATTGATGGATTGATGGACTTGGTGGCAGCTTCTTCTGGCGCACCACAAGTCACAAAATGGCCGCCGATCAACCCAGAAAATAAGTGACAGAAAAACGCTCTGTGCAGCCTAAAAACCAGCGAGCAAGTAACTAGCAGAAGTTCAATGATTCTCAGCTGTAAATTGATCCGTTCATTAGGTGCTGTTGCTGACTTTAACCTGCCTAATCTCGCCCTGACAAAATCTGCGTCCTCTCCCTACACTAATCAGAGCAGTGTGACGTGCGGCGCTACGTGACTCCAGCTTAAATAGAGGCTGGGTCACATGCTGCACTTGGCCAATCACAGCCATGCCATTAGTAGGCATGGCTGTGAGGGCTCTTAGGGCAAGAAGTAAAATGCTAACTGATTGGCTGCTGTGCAGCCCTTCAGAAAGCGGGAAGAAATCGACGAACTCCGGACCCGAACCCGAACTTTTTTGAAAATGTCCGGGTTCGGGTCCGTGTCACGGACACCCCAAAATTCGGTACGAACCCGAACTATTCTCGAACTGTTCGCTCAACACTATCGGTGACACGTACCTTCCGTCGACGACGGAACCTTGCGCCCTCTTACACTACCTATTCGTCAACTTCGCTAATTCTAGCAATCAAATAGGAAGGTTGACTATAGAGACAGCTGTGTTTAATTTGCTATGTGATTATATTATTATTTTTATATAGAATAATTATAATAAGTAATAGAATAATTATAATAATTATCAAGTATTATAATTATTCTATTTATTTTAAAAAAGCAAAGTAATATAATCGCATAGCGAATTAAACAAAGATGTCTCTATAGTCAACCTTTCTATTTGATTGCTAGAATTAGCGAAGTTGACGAATAGGTAGCTAAAACGAAGATGGAGAATACTTTGTTATCTTTGTTTTGAAGAATATGACGAATACATTCGTCATATTCGTCATCTTCGCTATAATTCTAGATATCAAACCAACAGGAAAGTAGCCTTAAGTTGAAATCGCAATACGCGATTATTTAAATCGCATATTAATCGCGATAACTAGAATAATGACGAATGTTCGATTTCGACGAATATGAAACAAATATTTTATCGAATTTTCGCGAATTTCGTCGAAATCGAATATGGCACCTGCCGCTCATCACTACTGCTGCTGAGATGACGATCTAAAACATTAAGGTTGAGGGCCTGCTGCAGAGCTGACCCTATAAAACATTACAGTTGAGGGCCTGCTGTTGAGCTGACCCTCTAAAAGGTTGTAGGTGAGGGCCTGCAGGTGAGCTGACACTGTAAAAGATTGTAGGTGAGGGCCTGCAGGTGAGCTGAACCTGTAAAAGATTGTAGGTGAGGGCCTGCAGGTGAGCTGACCCTGTAAAAGATTGTAGGTGTGGGCCTGCAGGTGAGCTTGCCTTCTAAACATTATATGTGAGGGCCTGCAGGTGAGCTGACCCTGTAAAACATATGTGAGGGCCTGCAGGTGAGCTGTCTATCGAAAACATTATGGCAAGGGCCTGCAGGTGAGCTGACCATCGAAAACATTATGGGCGAGGGCCTGCTGCCGCATTGTTGACTCTAGATAACTTCTGGCTGATCGCAGGTCCCCATGACGTCGACGATCCATTTGGATCTCTGCCCTATCAAGTTTCTGCGCCTACCATGGTGACCACGAGCAACAGGGAATCAGGGTTTGATTCCGAAGAGGGAGCCTGAGGAAAGGCTACCACATCCAAGGAAGGCAGCAGGCGCGCCAATTACTCACTCCCGACTAGGGGAGGTAGTGACGATAAATAACAATATAGGACTCTTACAGGGCTCTGTTATTGGAATAAGTACCCTATTAAATCCTTTAACTGGGTTGGTCAGGGCACGTGTGATGTTACGGGACAGATGTTGGTGTAAGGCTGGCATGGCACACTGTGAAAAATAGTGGCGGCAAGGGACTGTGTAACATGGGACGGCTGCTGACATCAGGCTGAAGAAAGGCCTCAGTGTCCACAAGCCTAAATGGCAACATTTCCAGGGCCAGTAATTTGGAAATCTGCGAATTTAGTGCTATGGCCTGTGGGTGGGTAGCTGGGTATTTGCATTTGCATTCAAATACCTGGGGTAAGTACAGGGAGTGGACAGGGAAGTGGATGTGGTCGCTGATGGTGCTTGCGAAGGTCCAGGTGCAGGGCGGGAGACATCCGGGCCTGCGCCTTACAACAGGGGATTGGCCAGCAGCACATAACTTTGAGGAAGAGGAGGCAGTGGTGTGAACTGCAGACACAGATGGTGGACCCAGGCGTTCGGCCCACTTATTAGGGTGCTTGGATGCCATGTGGCGGATCATGCTGGTGGTGGTGAGGTTGCTAGTGTTCACGCCCCGGTTCATTTTGGTACGGCACAGGTTGCAAACTACTTGTCGTCCGCACTTTCCTCAAAAAAGCTCCATACTGCAGAACACCTACCCCTTGGCAAGGGAGATTTGCGCAAGGGGGTGCTCCGTGGAACAGTTGCGGGCCTGTTTGTTGTGGCCTGCCTCCTCTCTTTTGCTACTCCACTGCCCTAGTAATGTCACTCTCAGAAGCAGACATCGTCTATTGAAAGTACACTACATGTAACAGATACATTTTTTAAATGCACACGTTACACTTTATATGTACCCCTGGTAATGTCACTCTCAGAAGCGGACACCATCTATTGAAAAAGTACACTATGTGTCAGATACATTTTTTAAATGCACACGTAAAACTTTAGAAGCTCCCCTCGTAATGTCACTCTCAGAAGCGGACACCATCTATTGAAAAAGTACACTGTATGTCACAGATAACATTTTTCAATGCACACGTTACACTTTTGAAGTGGCCCTGGTAATGTCACTCTCAGAAGCGGACACCGTCTATTGAAAAAGTACACTGGATGTCACTGATATTTTAGGGATGAGCACACTTTACACAGAAGATGTGGCGCAGATAATTTAACTGTCCGCAGCAGCCTATTAGACACTATTTGGCACAGGATGCGCTAAAAGTATATATTGCTTTCAATATTTTTCAACCAACCGTGTAAACTATTGTTTCAAAAATGAAAGTTCTCTAGCACAGGCCTAGCTCTAAGGAGCTTGGAAAACTAGGTTCTCATTGTAGCACAGTTAAGAGTCTTTACTCATTGACCAGGTAGCTGCCGCAGAAACCTAAGGCGATGAGCCAAGGTGTTAACCCTAAACAGTCCACATAGCTCTATTAGGTATACAAATACAGTAAGTCACTTAGCAACATAACATTAGAATAATTTAGCCTTTACAGTGACCAATTCCTAGGTAGTGCACTGTACAATAGAATGCCTACAGCAGAAACATAGTTGTTGCAGCATCGATCTGTGGGGATGTTTTTCAGTGGCTGGGACAGACAGACTAGTCAGGGTTAAGAGAAAGTTAAATGGAGCAAAATACAGAGATGAGACCTAATGAAAACCTGATTAAGAGTGCTCTGGATCACAGACTGGGCAAAAGGTTAACCTTCCATCAAGACAATGACTCTAAGAACACAGCCAAGACAACACAGGTTTGACTTAGGGACACCTCTAGCCATGACTTGAACCCAATTAAACAACTCTGAAGAGACCTGAAAATGGCTGTCCACAATCAACCCCCATTCAACCTGACAGAGCTTGAGAGGATCTGCAAAGAAGAATGGCAGACAATTCACAAATCGAGATGTACAATGCTTGTGCCTAGAGATGAGCGAATTTTTCGATTTGGACAGTTCGCCTAATTTTTCAGAAAAATTCAATTCGATACAAATTTATTTGCAGCGAATCGAGTAAATAAAAGGCTATTACTGGGCTGCAAAGAGCCTTTATAGGGCTGTAAAACACTGTGATTTTCAGTAACATGCATAGGGAGTCTGCTCTGGTAGGGAAAAAATACTATGAGTCAGTACTGATGTCGCGAACATAAAATTTTCCCTTCGCAAACGGCAAAGCGAACTTCCGCAAATGTTCGCGAACATGCAAACAGGGCGAACCGCCATAGACTTTAATAGACAGGCGAATTTTAAAACCCACAGGGACTCTTTCTGGCCACAATAGTGATGGAAAAGTTGTTTCAAGGGGACTAACACCTGGACTGTAGCATGCCGGAGGGGGATCCATGGCAAAACTCCCATGGAAAATTACGTAGTTGACGCAGAGTGTGGCAAGTTGAATTCACAATGCAGTTTATATTAATCGCATTGCGAATTAAACTTAGATCTGAGTTCCTAATGGTTGTTGTATTGCTAGAATATAACGAAGATTAAGAATATAGCGCTATATTCTCAATCTTCGTTATATTCTAGCAATCCAACCATTAGGAACTCAACTCTAAGTTGAATTCGCAATGCGATTAATGCAGGTTATATTATTGGCATTGCGAATTAAACTTAGATCTCAGTTCCTAATGGTTGTTGTATTGCTAGAATATAACGAAGATTGAGAATATAGCGCTAAGTTCTCAATCTTCGTTATATTCTAGCAATACAACCATTAGGAACTGAGATCTAAGTTGTAATCACAATGCGAATAATACGGGTTATATTAATCGCATTGCGATTTACAATTACTAACACTGCAGCTTCAAAATGAATCTAAGATGGATGCTGTCCTTGCGTTTAGATAGGAGGTGGGAGGGTCTGGGAGGGAGGGTATGCTGATTGGCTGAAATGTGTCTGCTGACTGTGAGGTAAAGGGTCAAAGTTTGCTCAATGATAAAGTATAGGGGCGAACGCGAACATCGAATATGTTCGCCCGCCACGGCGGACGCGAACAAGCTATGTTAGCCGGGAAATGTTCGCCGGCGAATAGTTCGGGCCATTTCTATGAGTCAGTATGACATGCAGATGACAGGGTTCACTCTAAGAATCACTGCATACTTCAGTTATTTGGGCAGTTACGGGGCCAAAACTGACGAAATAACGGAAGTATCAACTCAGCCTTACAGGTAGAAGTTAGCAGCAAGAAGAAGCGCACTCTTTTTACACCCTCGTCAGCTGATTCCACATAGATGTCTACAAAACCTGTTCTATTAAACGCTTATACATGTATAGCCGTATAGCCCCCCGACAAAGTGGAGAGGGTATCAGCAGTAACTGATTAATTTTCCCCATTCTCTGATCCATCAGAATAATTACCCGGAAAAAACGGATCCTGTCTGTGGAGCATCCCCCTTCACTCAGTCAGCATTTGCTCAATAATCCATCAGTATTGCTAAAGGCAAAAAAAACTGAAATGGATGTAAAACGGAGATGACACATTAATGGAATATTTGCATGTCTTCTGTGCGTTTCATTTTTCCTTCCTTCTGAAGAATCAGAAGACATGTTAAGTATTAAGCAAATACCTTTGCTGTATTTGTGGGAGGGGAGGCTGATTACAAGGCTAGTTATATGCACCTGTGACCCAGGCTGAAGCCGATTCAGCTGATTTCACTACCTCTGGGTCAGCATCATGGTATAGAGACTCCTTACGGCTGGGCAACGGCAGAATGTCTCAGGAGGGCGCTGGTATTCATGGTAGGATCGTAGTGGTTTGCACGGGACCCACACTGCGGTCCGCGACATGTAGCGCTATGGGATGAAGCAGAGTTTTGGCGCTAA
This sequence comes from Bufotes viridis, assembly GCA_033119425.1. NCBI lineage: Eukaryota > Metazoa > Chordata > Amphibia > Anura > Bufonidae > Bufotes > Bufotes viridis. The sequence continues at coordinate 537,535,291 of CM065590.1, read as the reverse complement.
ATAGTCGAGCGATGGTTGTTAGTTGGCTCAAGCTATGCACGCTGTGTTTTGTGTATCAATGGTAGATAAAAAATAAAAAAAACGCAGCAGCATCATGTGGAGGCTCATTCACACCTGGGCATCGGCAGAAAGGGCCAGGCAAATGCTGGCATTCACTGCAGAATTGCACTTGTTGGCACGGGACCCACAGTGCGGTATGCGATTCGCAGTACTCTGGGTCAAAACAGAGTTGGGTACTAACGGTCAAGTGACTGTTGTTAGTATTTTTGTCCGGATGTTTAGGGGCTTGTTGGGGACTATTGCATATGATTATTGTTATAGTTATTGGTGTAGCATTCGCCTAGAGTAGGTATGGTCACATGTTTTCTTATATCTGTTTCATACGGGGGGCGGGGGGGGGATTGCATGTTTTTCTATCACCTGTGTTACATGTGGGGCGCAGTTAACGCCAGACATGCAAGGTGTTGATAGATGTATATCAGTGGTCTGTATATGGGGACACAAGCAGATAGGTCAAGGCGCTTGTATTTGAGTTCTGATGCTCTTGTATGCAAGTGTGTTTAATCTATAAATTGTATGTTTTGAGCACGCATGTGTCAGCGGTTCTGTGCTAGGTTTATAAGTGCACTATATGTCGATTAATTGGCGTTGCATCAGGGTTTATGTTCAAACACGTTTGTTTTCTTAGGGGAACATGAGGTGGTGTTGTGGTGACCATCTTTTAAAAAAAAACAAAAAAAAACTGCAGCATTATGTGGAGGTTCGTTCGCGCCTGGGTAATGGCAAAAGGTGCCAAGCGAGTGCTGGCATTCATGGTAGGATCGGACTTGATTACACGGTTAGTGACCTGTAGCGCTCTGGGGCGAAGGAGGTAGGGCGCTAATGGTCGAATGATCATGGTTAGGTTCGTTACCTTCAAAAGCTACGTCCATGTGTCTGCATTTACATTTTGTCCTATACTCCATTCACTACTAGAGCTGCGTTCATGCGTTTGCTGTTGCATCACATTAATACTCTGCTCACTTCAGATTGCATTCATACAGCTGCGTTATACCTTGCTCTTCATGCTCAGAGCTGGGCCCATACCATGTTTTTAGGCACCACTCACATCCAGAGCGGCATTCACCCACCTGTTCTTACATCAGATGTTATACTCTGCTTCCACTTAAAGCTGCATTTTCCTTTTCATTTCTACATCATGGTTACTCAGTATTTTCACTAGGGCAGTTAGCACACCGCTCTGATACCGTTCTCCCGATAAACATAGCTGCTTTCTTTCAGGTTTACGTTTCTTTCCTCGCTGGTGGTTACATTCCATAGGCCTACTTTTTCTGTTTCACTTCGGTAAAAAAAAAAAAAAAAAAATTTGTACTGTTCTTTAGTCCTCGTTCGCATTCACTCAGACTGGTCTACTTTACTTCTGGTTTGCGTTTACTCAGATTGGTCTCCTGCCCCAGTTCACCATACAGTCCCTCAGCGGTCAGTGGGCTAATAGGAGCAAATTTCCTACTATGTTTCACAAGTTTTTCATTCGTTTGTCACGATAAGGGTCTTCTCTTAGCGAACTGTATAGCCTCTGGCTCTTTTCTCTCCCATCTATTCAATTTCACAGTTGGTTTAATGTTTTATTTATGCACGTGGTTCGGTTCACTAATGTCTATGCATATACCATCAGGTCTGACTCACATTTTAATTACTTATCGTCACTGCAATGTCATCCAGTTCAGTCTTGGCTTCGGGGGCCCGATGACCACTTCAGCCTCATGGTTCCGCGGGGCCTATGACCATTCTTCACGTTATTCGTTAGGGGTACAATATGGTTAGTAAGCTGGTTAGTGTCCTAGGTTTACTGTCGGAGGGGGTCATGGTTATGCGAGTCCCCAAGTCATACTGCTGCTGCAGAAGTGGTTTATATTTAAATAATAAAAAATCCGCCATTAGTCTCGCATTCATGGCTATGCCATTAGAGTCTCTGACGCATGGCTTCTCCGTTTAAGTTTGACACGCATGGCCCCGCCATTAGCGTCTCTCGCGCATGGCCCCGCCATTAGCGTCTCTCGCGCATGGCCCCGCCATTAGCGTCTCTCGCGCATGGCCCCGCCATTAGCGTCTCTCGCGCATGGCCCCGCCATTAGCGTCTCTCGCATGGCCCCGCCATTAGCGTCTCTCGCGCATGGCCCCGCCATCAGCGTCTCTCGCGCATGGCCCCGCCATCAGCGTCTCTCGCGCATGGCCCCGCCATCAGCGTCTCTCACGCATGGCCCCACCATTAGAGTCTCTCACGCATGGCCCCGCCATTAGCGTCTCTCACACATGGCTTCTCAGTTTATATTTTACACACACAACTCCACCATTCGAGGTCGGCTGCGTTGTCGCGCCACAGTAGGTTCCATGTCTTTTTCTGCCTTCAGGCCCGCTCGCATGGCTCGGTCAGCTGTGGCTCGCAATACAATTCTTCTTGTGGAGGCTCGCATGCGTGGCTTTTGCCATTAGAGCTTCACTCACATTATTGTTGTAGGTCGATGGGTCTTCATTGTTTTCTTTTCAAGCAGTCATCCCAAGCCTTCCTATTCAGACATCACCTTCTCCCAGGTTCGCATTTTCTCCCACTTACCCTCTCTAGGTTCTTGCTTCCCTCGCTCCCTGCTGTTACTTTTGTCTTGCCCGTCCTTGCATTATAGACCCATTCTCCCAGGAAGCTGACCCTGTGGTCTAATTTTTTCACGTTTCTCAAATTCCGCCTCTCCAGGGGTTGTTCAGGGAAAAAAAAAATGATACTATGGCATTAGTTTCGTCTACATGGAGTCCTGTCACCACTACAGGCGATATATGAAGTCTGTCGCGTCTACAGACTAATAAGTCCTGTCTCATCACTACAGGCGATTTACGAAGTCTGTCACGACTACAGACTAATAAGTCCGGTCACGACTACAGGCGATTTACGAAGTCTGTCATGTTTACTGTCACGATAATTCCTAGCACGACTACAGGCGCAGCATATGTAGTCTATCATGACCTTAAGCTTTTCCTGTCATAGCGGCAGGCATTGTGTGTATATTAGGTCTTCAATACAGGCATGCTTACTTCATCTTCATACTCGGGCTGAGGGTGGTGGTGTCGCACCTAGTTCCTGGGTACCGGTCCATCTTCCAGTAGGAGGTACAATAATAAGGCACAATATACGTAGTCTGTCACGTCTACGGACACGACAAGTCCTATCACTACTACAGTCGCAGCATACATAGTTTATCACGACCGTAAGCTTATTTCCTGTCACAACTGCTAGTATGGTGGGTACGTTTTCTGTCCTCATTACAGGCAACATTAGCTCGTTAATTGGAACAGCCATGTATTCGTGCTTATGGTTCCCCAGGCCTGGTGAGTCTACACATTTCACTTAATCCATTACTAGAGTTAGACGGCATACTCCATCTTCTAACTTTTTGGGTCCTTTATAAAAAATAATAATTAAAGCGGTGGCCTGGGGAATAAGTATAGGTGAAGTATTTTGCTACCAGTAACAGTTGGTGTCCGAGCAGGGCCCTTGGCGAATGGTTGGACTTCATTTAGGCCCTGCCATCAAATTCACCATTGATGTTTCAGTCTGCAGCTCTCAGGATTCAGACCTTCTCGTAATATGTTCATATGTTGGTCAACATAGGATTAAATTGTTTCTGATAACCGACCACTCTTTCAAAAGCATCAACATTAGCCACCTCCAAGAATGACGTGCCAGCACGTGACAAAGAGGTAATGTACATAGAAGTCTCTGTGATATGTACGGTATATTCCGCACCTTCATCGTGTAGTGTCTTTTGCGTTCAAAGCGGGTGTCGTAATGGTATGTATTTGTTTTGCTCTAAACTAGGGTCTGCTCTTTTTGGCCCCTTTAGACTGCCCTACCGCAGCAGTTATGGCATAATTCTACTTTTTGTTGTAGATAGGGTTAGATAGGTTAGGTTCACCTTTCTGATAGCCGATCCAACCACAAGTATTAAGCAAATACCTATGCTGTATTTGTGGGAGGGGGGGCTGATTACAAGGCTAGTTATATGCACCTGTTGGCCCAGGCTGGCTGGTTACTAGGCTATTTATAGGCACCTGTGGACCCAGGCTGACGCCGATTCAGCTGATTTCACCCACCCACCCACCCACACTATCTTACAGTCACTTCATATTAGGGTGGCCCCCTTTAGGCTGCCCTACCGCAGCAGTTATGGCATAATTCTACTGCATGTTGTAGATGGGGTTAGATAGGTTAGGTACACCTTTCTGATAGCCGATCCGACCACAAATAAATAATAATGTCAGCCAGGCCGAAAGCCAAAAATAGTGGATCAGTCATGACGTGGGGAGGGTGGGAACAGCCAGACTAGGTCATTGTGCCACTCTACAGAAACTGGTCTCTTGTGTCAAAGTGTTAGTATGGCACCATTAATGATCTAGTCTGATGCATCAGGAATTGTTGGTTGGAAATCCTTGCTTATCCACGCCTGATTCATCTTGACAAAGGTCAGTCTCTCCACATTTTGAGTGGACAGGCGAGTTCTTTTTGGGGTAACTATGGCCCCCGCCACACTAAACATGCCACACTACTGGCCAGGTAGGACCGTTTTTTAAGGGCAAACTCTGCTAGTTGTGGCCACAAATTCAATTTGGCTGCCCAGTAGTCCAGTGGATCTTCAATGTGGGGTGGCAGGGTGCAATCAAAGTATGCCACCACCTGCTGGTTCAGGTCCTGCTCCAGGTCTACCTGCTACTGCATGTAAGGAGTTTCTTCACTAGGCGGGTGAAGAAAGCTACTCATCAGCGACTGTAGACTCAGGCTGCTGCTGATGGAGCTGGCACTGCTCCTGCCTCTCCACCCCTCCCCAGCAGCCATGAAAGTGGAACATGAGCGCAGAGGGCCCCCCCCCCCCCATCAGACCTGCAAGAGGATGGATGATGGCGCAGATAGGCAGCTGCCAACTGACTACATAGGATGCCTCTGTAGTAGTTCAGTTTGTCCTCCCTCTTGGTGGGTGTAAAAAAGGCCTCCATTTTGAACTGATAGCAAGGGTCCAACAAGGTAGAGAGCCAGAAGTCATCCCTCTGCCGAATGGTGACAATTCGGTTGTCACTACGCAAGCAAGTGCTCATGCAGCGGGCCATTTGTGCAAGTGACTCGGAGGGACTCCCTGCCTCCATCTCCACTGCACACTGCCACTGTGTTCAGGTCCTCTGTCTCATCTTCCTCATCGCCCACAGCTCCTCGATCTGCTCCTGCTCCTCCTGTTCCTGTCAGCTGAGTAGAAAAAACACCCATTTGGCTACACATTGCCTGTGCTCCAATGTCCTCCTCCCATTCCTCCTCCTCCAGTTCAGCCCCCACAGGGCTCATGTAGCTGTGAGATCGAGGCGTCACGTCTCCGGTCCCCTGACCAGCCATTGTTACCTGCATCTGTTCCAGGACATGAAGCAGTGGAATGACATTGTTCATTTCGTAGTCCTGACGAATGACAAATAACAGCTTGAGCAAGGAGGGTGTGCTTTGCGGTGTACAAGTGGCTCAAGTGCATGCAAAGTTTCCTGGCCATTTTTAGGATGTCTTGCAGATGGGTGCAAGACTGCAAGAACCGCTTGACAACCAGATTGAACATGTGTGTCATGCAGGGCGCATGGCTCAGCCTTTCTTGACGCAGCGACGACACCATATTCTTCCCGTTGTTGGTCACCATGGTTCCGATTTTCATTTGTTGGAGAAAGCCAGGATTCGGTTTCTTGATGCATCACATGGAGCAGTTCCTCCCCTGTGTGACTCCGTTCTCCAAGGCAAACTAGGTGCAGAACAGCGTGATACCGCCAAGCCCTGCACATGTGGTATGCTGGAGGGGCACTGTGACTTTCCCCTGCATTGGAGGCTGAGGACATGGTGGAGGATGGGGCGGCAGAGGTGGAAGTTGCCACAGGATCAACGGTGTGACAAATTGGAGGCGCAAGTGGCGTGACCTGTCCAAGTTGCTGGTGTGGCTGTACAGGACCCACATTCACCTAGTGGGCCGTAAAGGACATGTTTTGTTCCTGACCGTAGTTCCACACATTGGCGCTGGCGTGCACTTTGGCAGACACCGACAGGCTCAAGAATTGGCCCACCTTCTGTTCTACATGTGTGTGCAGGGCTGGTACTGCCTTTTTTGCAAAGAAATGATGGATTGGGTCTCTCCACCTCGGCTCAGCACAAGCAAACAGTTTTCTGAAAGGTGCAGAGTCAACTACTTGGAAAGCGAGGGACTGAAGCACCAGGAACTTTGACAGGAGCACGTTCAGCTTCTGCGCCGTTTGATGCGTGCATGCATATTGTTGTCTTTTGGCAATCGCTTTGGTGACCGATTGCTTATAGAATGACTGATGAGGAGTAGGAGCAGGAGCATTTGGACTAGCAGAAGATGGGATTGACAGACAGCTCCCTTCGGCGGTGGTGGAGCCTTGACTGGCTGAAACTGAGTGCGTGCCACTGGATTATGTAGCAGTATCTGCGACAGGCTGGACCACCACATCGTAGCCACAGTTCTCCCAGGCCACTTTATGGTGACGCTGTATATGTTGAGCATATGTTCACCAGGGCTGTGGTGCCAACACTGACACACTGGCAACGCTTAACCTTTTGCCCACATATTCTACATATGGTCATGTTGACCTCCTCCTACGGCTTCACAAAAAACTGCCACACCACCTAGAACCTGATTCCCCCCCCCCCCCAACACTACTCACTGGCTAACTGCTACATCCACTGCTTCTGTGAACCCATGTACCACTCCTTTCGGGCAAGTAGGCTGCTGCAAAGCATGTGGTCTACCCCATGCCTGTTTGGCTCCCGACCTCCCACTGCTGCCACCCTGCTGACTACCGGCCACGCTAGCAACTTGCTGGCTCAGTTACTGCCTGACGGGCAAGCTGCCACCCTCTTCTCCTGATGACGAAACCCATTCTTCACCCGGCTTCCAAGTGCGATCGACTTCATCATCATCGAGTAGTGTTTGCATATCACTAATGTGCTCCTCAACAACCTCTGGGTCAGGAGCTTGACCGCTCGCAACACAAGCTCCCATGCCACTCTCCCTATCACTACTTGCCCACCTATCGGACGAAGCGTCGGATCTCTCCTCTACATCTTGGCTGGGCAGTAGCTGCTCACTGTCCTCTAGTAGCCATGTCAACTAGGGGTTGTGTCTGACAAACCCACCAACTGTTGTCACTTGGGATGATGTGGATGACCGAGTTAACTAATCAATAACCGCTGGGTTGCTGGTCAAGACAGGACTGCTAGATGACACCGGGAGCTCAGGAATCTCGCTGCGACTACTGCTGCCATGGCCCCTTACTCTGCTGCTACCTCTGCTTGCACCAGAGACATTCAGGCCTCTGCCACTCCTCTGTGCAGGGCCTGGCACTTCTCTGCCTGACATACTTGTAGCTGAACAAATTAAATGGAAAATAAAACACCCCTAAAAGCGACAAATATATTTTTCTTTTTGTACTGAAATAGGCCACTAAAAGCTTTCACTACAATTCACTGCGGAAATGCACATACTCTTTGACCAGAAAAAAAATAGAGTGAAGGGCCTATATATATATATATATATATATATATATATATAGTTAAGGCTGCTCAGCCTGTATTTGTGGGCGGGGCCGAGGTCCCCCTTATTAACCCCCTCACCTGGGTCCTCGGTCTCACATGCCGAGTCTACTTCCGGTCCTGCAGGCAGCCCGCCGGCTGAACGCCTCTGCAGCACTACCCCGACATCGCTGTGCCAAGGTGTTTTCAGATGCTGCTGCTTCCAGGGGGTTTGCTGCGATTTTTAGGAGCCATTGGTTAGCAGGTCAGTGGCCTCCCCAGATCAGCACCGACACTCAGGCCCTCGCTTCATCCCCATTTTTGGAATTATACCCGATCGTGGCAGCTGCTGCAACGTGGGGGTATCGGTGGGCAAATTCTAGCGTTATGTTTGTAACAGACAGCCAGGATGTGGTGGACATCATCTCCAGTTTTCCTTAATTACAGGTTCATTTGAGACGGCCGCTAGGATCATCAAGCCATGTCCCAGGCTTCGGATATGGATGACGCGTTGTCCCTCCCGGGTTCAGCGGTGTCTGGCCAAGGCGGGCCAGAAACTCTCAGAAGATGGACTGTGCCAAAGCTCATTGCCGAGTTAAATAGAAGGGGCATCGGGTACCAGGCCTCCGCCAGGAAAGCGGAATTATATAGACTGCTTGTGTCGGACCCCGGTTCGTCCATAGGGGAGGCCCCGTCCCCATCAATTCAGCAGTCATTGGCTCAACTACAGGCCACCATGAATTCTTTCGCCTCGTCGGTTGCAGACATTTGGTCCAGGGTGGTGGAGTTGGAATCCGGAATCCCCACTATTCCCCAGGTGGCGGTCCCATCCCCTGAGCCTTCTCCACCTCAACCACTGGCTCCAGGTATGGCTCCGGTAGTTCCCGTGATTGCTCCAGCTCATTTCGTCCCAGACCACATTAGGAAGGACATATTGGCTGGGAAGGACGTCAACCTGGCGTCCATCTTGATTGCGTCCCACGATGGAGCGGAGAATAAGACCTTCGACTGCGGGGAGGTTTCGGTGGTCTTAAAGGCCAAGGATGCCCAGTTGAACTGTAAACTCACCGTTCCTGAATTTGTCCTGGCCTTCAGCCTGTTTAGAGACGTGATCTGCTCCGCCTTCCCCCTGAGGAGGGAGGAGCTCGACACATATCTTTACAGGGTCACTGATCTTGGGCACAAGTACGGCGGCACGGCCTTCTATGACTACCACCGCTCCTTCTCGGCCAAGGCCGCCGCCGCACTTGCCCAGTTTCAGTTTACCACCAGTTGGGCCAGTTTAGATATGGAGTTGTTCTGCCGGCACTTCGCCGGTCTCCGGGCTCCCACGTGTTCGACTTGCCAGTCGATCTTTCACTCATCAGAATGGTGTCCCCAGCCTTCCACGGCTCACCCGGACAGGGCCACGCCCGGGTCCTCGGGGGTCCCACGCAATCCCACCACGACAGACAAATTAGGAAGGCCCATAGTCTACCTTGGCAACGCCCAAGTTTGTAACAACTTCAACTTTGGCAGTTGTCTTTTTAGTGGCTGCAGGGCCTTGCACATTTGCGCCATATGCTTCAGGGCTCTCCCCAGGTCCACCTGTCCTAAGAGATTCGCAAAGCACCTATGACTGGCCGACATTGACGTTAGTCTCCTGGCCGTTTTGTTACGGGATCATCCCAACCCGAGTTTTGTGGGTTCTCTGATTGCCGGGCTCACCTCGAGCTTTGACACTGGCTTGGTGGCTCTCCCTCACTGCAACTGGGAGTGTCCCAACCTCCAGTCGGCCAGGTCCGATCCGGCCGCCGTCCAGGCGCTTCTGGACTCGGAGGTCGCGAAAGGATTCGTGCTGGGTCCGTTCGATCAGATCCCCTTCTCTCGGTGGCGGATTAGCCCCATAGGAATTGTGTCCAAAAAAAGATTCTAATAAAAAACGCTTAGTTTACGATCTCTCGGCCCGCATGATTCCGTCATCCCGAGCACGAATTCTCTAATTCCTTCTGAGGAGTTTTCCATGAGATACTCCTCCATCGATGAGGCCATTGCACTCATTCTCCGGGTAGGGCAGGGTGCCTGGTTGTCCAAGGCGGACATAGCGGACGCCTTCAAGCTTCTGCCGGTCGCACCCCACTTATGGAAGTACTTCGGCATCCAGTGGGAGAGCAAATACTACTTTGCAAATCGTCTCACGTTTGGCTCAAAAAGCAGCCCTTGGCTTTTCGACCAACTGGCTCAGGTGTTGCATTGGATCCTGGTCCAGTACGGTAGCACTGCATCAGTCATCCACTACCTAGACGACTTTCTCATCGTCGAACAGCCACAACGCCAACCTTCAGGACTCCAGGATCTCTTGAAGCTGTTTTACTCTCTGGACGTACCCATTTCACAGGGCAAGACTACAGGGCCAACCACTTCCATCACTTTCCTGGGCATCTCCCTGGACTCGGACAGGTTAGAAGCTAGCCTACCAGGAGACAAGTTGGCGCAAATTCACCAGGTTATCTCTCAGACATTGGGAGCCTCCCAGCTGACCAAGGTGGAACTTCAGTCTTTCCTTGGCAGGTTGAACTTCGCCATGAGGATCATGCCCCAGGGCAGGGCTTTCATTTCCCGTCTTCTCTGTCTCCTCCCCACAGCCCCAGATTCTGACAGTATCATCCGTTTAGATAGGTCCGCCATGGCAGATTTGCGGATATGGCATGACTTTATCGCAGGATGGAACGGGGTGAGCCTGTTTGTTCCCCCCTGGAATCTTTTTTCTGCCAGGGTGTTTTCAGATGCTGCTGCTTCCAGGGGGTTTGCTGCGATTTTTAGGAGCCATTGGTTAGCAGGTCAGTGGCCTCCCCAGATCAGCACCGACACCCAGGCCCTCGCTTCATCCCCATTTTTGGAATTATACCCGATCGTGGCAGCTGCTGCAACGTGGGGGTATCGGTGGGCAAATTCTAGCGTTATGTTTGTAACAGACAGCCAGGATGTGGTGGACATCATCTCCAAGGGTCGAGCCAAGTCTGCCAGAATCATGTCACTAATGCGCAGACTTGTCTGGCTGTCCTTGCGGGACAACTTCCATTTCTCGTGTTCCCACATAGCAGGGGCCAGTAACTCAGCGGCCGATGCCTTGTCCCGCTTCAACTTTCCTGCTTTTTTCCAGGTATGTCCAGAAGCCGACCAGTCCAGAGCCCAGACTCCCAGTTTCGGCGATCTGACGATGGACTAAAATCCCTCTTGGCAACTGCCAAGGTGCTCATGCATGGATCCCTATCAGCCAACACTGCCCGCAACTATCAAACCGGTTGGAATCTCTTTTCAAAATTTTCCAGGGAATATCCTCAGGGGGATACTGCATTCACATCATATGTTTTGGCGTTCATGCACATTGCCATTCCAAGCTTCGATTGGCTCCAAACACCATACGTTTATACCTTGCCGGCATTCAACACCACCTGTCTTTACGAAATCCTGAACATCGCTCAGTTTTCACGTCTCAGGCAGTCAAAGCCACGCTCAGGGGCATTGAAAGAAGCAGCAGGGACTCAACCTGGTCACGCCGTCCGGTATCAGGCGAGCTGTTTAGGCAGCTGTCGTCGATCCTAGACGGTAGTCCTTTTTGCCCTTCCATCAGCTTGGTTATTAAGGCGGCAATGTATTTAAGTTTCTATGGGTTCCTGCGCCCGGGAGAATTCTCTGTTAGCTCCGCAAGAGGAACTTTCTTGAGGAAAGGACAATTATCGTGGCACCAGGACCACTTCATTTAGAGCCTTCCATCCACGAAGACGTCACAGACCGGTCCCCCAACGGAGATTCGATATTTTAAGACACAAAATACTTGGTGCCCCGTCAGTGTGCTTCAGCATCTCCTCGCCATGGGTCAAACCTCAGGTCCCGATGCTCCACTACTGCCGTTCCAGGGCAGACCATTGTCCACTCTGCAGTTCGTGTCCCACATCAGGTCATTGGTCACAGGGTTGGGTCAGGACCCTACCACGATAACCGGCCACTCCTTCCGTATTGGGGCAGCCTCCGCGGCCTCCAAACACAAGACCCCAGCTCATGTCATTCGCTTCATGGGTCGGTGGCGGTCTGCCTGTTTTTCTAGATACATTCCTGATCCTCAATCCGAAACCCATGAGGTGTTTCGTTCACTAGCTTTGTAACACGATTAAACTACTTATTCACCTACCATGTGTCCTTTTGCCCTCTTTTAGGCCTGCCCACGGTACGTGGCTCCAGGCACACTTCAGCCACAGTTAGGGTCTTATCAGCCACACCACGGGCCGTGGCGACGCACACAAATAGTTAAGGCTGCTCGCAGTCTACCCTCCCGCCCTCCCCTCTGCTTGACTCTTCTAGCTAGGGTGGTCCCTCTTTTAGGCCTGCCCACGGTACGTGGCTCCAGGCACACTTCGGCCACAGTTAGGGTCTTATCAGCCGCACCACGGGCCGTGGCGACGCACACAAATATATATATATATATATATATATATATATATATATCTATCTTGAAGTACTGAAATACGCCTCTATATGCTTTCACCAGAAATAACTGCAGCAGTGAAGATATATTTCTTGTTGGACTGAATTAGGCCCCTATACGCTTTGACAATCAATTCTATATATAGACAAAAATCTCTCCAAAAATCCACAAAATCCTATAAGTGTGGATAACACCAGGGGGGGAAGGTAGATGATGCCAATCATCAAGGATTTGGCTATGAGGAGACAGGTGTGGTATCCCTACCGTATCCCTAATATCTCTCTCAGCCCGAAGAACTCACCTGATGGTGGTAAGTCTTCGTCCACGTACCTATCCCTAGAAACCTGCGTATCCCTGAAAACACCTGAACACCCCGACGCGTTTCCCCCTATCAAAGGATTCCTCAGGGGGTCAATACAGCAAAAACAAATATAAATAAATGATAATTGTAACATTAACATGAGAGGGGGCTGGTCTTAGCCAGCAATAACTGATCCATATGAGGTAGCACTAGTCAGATGACACATATGTTGTGGCAGCCACTCAGGAATCTAGCCCCCTCAGGGATCCTCTGATGTCCAGGACATCCTTTGATGTCTGCCTCATATGGATCAGGTATTGCTGGCTAAGACCAGCCCCCTCTCATGTTAATGTTACAATTATCATTTATTTATATTTGTTTTTGCTGTATTGACCCCCTGCGGAACCCTTTGATAGGGGGAAACGCGTCGGGATGTTCAGGGATACGCAGGTTTCTAGGGATAGGTACGTGGACGAAGACTAATTGCGTTAATTTTAATGTATATCAATAAAATGTACTGTTTTTAGAGTCTACCACCCATAGGACCCTACTTAATACTTTGAACGTGGAGACCTACCATCATGGTTTATTTGTTTTTGATTATGTCCCTATACGCTTTGAACAGAAATCACTGCAGCAGTGCACTAAAATATATATTTCTTGATGTGCTGAAATTGGCCACTATTCAATTTGACCAGGAAAAAATTAAAGATTGAAGTGGATATCTATATTTCTTTATGTACTGAAATACACCCTTATATGCTTTCACCAGAAATAACTGCAACAGTGCAGTGCGTATATATTTTTTCTTTTTTTACTGTAATACGCTAGTGTTGATCGAGCACCAAAGTGCTCGGGTGTTCAGGCCGAACACATCGGGATGCTCAGGTGCTCTACAGAGCACCCGAGTAAAATGGAACTCAATGGAAGAACCCGAGCATCAAACCAGGCACCACCTGCTCTGAAAAGGGAAGGGTGCCTGGTTCATAAGAAAAGGTCAGAAATTGATGGAAGCACCACTGAAATGGTTCCGGAACAGCATGGGGAGGATGTCTGGATGCATCTTGGACTCCCATGTCACTGCTGGGAATAATGTTGTCCAAGTAGTGCGCCACTTTTATAGACTGACAATAATAAGCACAAAACAAAAGATAAAATCCCTGTCCCTTACTGCTCACCTTCTTCATATTAAATGTTATATATGCTTGAAAGTACGTCACACGCACAGTAGCGCAGGATTTGGAAGTGTATGTGCAAAAAAATTAAAAAAGGTATTTGGGATGTGGAAACGTCACCAGCGGCTAATAAAAAATTACAGGGAATGTCACAGGTATTTGGGATGAGGAAAAATTATACAGGAGAGGTATCACCGGTAATGTCACTGTCTGCAGCATCTACGGAAAAAGTACACTGTATGTCACAGATACATTTTTTAAGCGCACACATTACACTGTAGATGTGGCACTTGTAATGTCCCTGTCAGAAGCGGACACCGTCTATTGAAAATGTACACTGTATCTCAGATACATTTTTTAAGCGCCCACGTTACACTGCAGATGTTGTGCTGGTAATGTCACTGTCCGCAGCAGACACCGTCTACTGTAAAAGTACACTGGATGTCACAGATATTTTTTGGATGCACACACTTTACACAGAAGACCTGGTGCATCTAATGTCACTGTTCCATCATAATGATGAAGAAATGGTGTATATGTATCTTTGGTGTGTTCGACATGGGGACCATAACGGTGGATTTGGTGTTGTATAATCATCTTCTGGAATCTCCCATGTATAATTGTTCTCGACGCTTATGGATTCTCGATGACATCTGGATCCTAATTCCTCCTTCCCGTGCTGCTTTTGCATTATTGAATTACTCTCTTGGGGACCTGTTTTTTTTTTTTTTGTTAGTTTTTTTAAACCCATGTACTTATCTTGCAGCTTCACTAGTATATTATGTATTTTATCGATGGACACATATGATAATTTTTATTAATTCGGTATGATTTATATATTTATACATGTATATATTTATTTTCACCTTATTATACGATGACATAAGCATGATCATTTATTTATCTTTCACTCTTACCGTTTCCTTTTTTTCACTTGTTCACTGTTCTTCACATATTCACCTCATGCATGCGTCACCCTGTTTCACCCTCTATCACTCCCCAATACACTTTCAACAGAAATAACTGCAACAGTGCAGTGCGTATATATTTTTCTTTTTTTACTGAAATACGCCCCTATACGCTTTCACCAGAAATAACTGCAGAGGTGACCAGAGAATATATTTTTCTTGTTGGACAGAAATAGGCCACTATACGCTTTCACCAGAAAACAATTAATGACTGAAGTGCGTATATATTTTTCTTGTAGTACTAAAATAAAGCCCTATACACTTTCACCAGAAATAACTCCAACGGTGCAGTGCGTATATATTTTTCTTTTTTTACTGTAATATGCCCATATACGCTTTTAACAGAAATAACTGCAACAGTGAACTGAGAATATACTTTTCTTGTAGTACTGAAATACGCCCCTATACGCTTTCACCAAAAATAACTGCAGAAGTGACCAGAGAATATTTATTTCTTGTTGGACTGAAATAGGCCCCTATATGCTTTAACCAGAAAACAATTTAAAAGTGAAATATGTATACATTTTTCTTGTAGTACTGAAATACACCCCTATACGCTTTCACCAGAAATAACTGCAGAAGTGACCAGAGAATATTTATTTCTTGTTGGACTGAAATAGGCCCCTATATGCTTTAACCAGAAAACAATTTAAAAGTGAAATATGTATACATTTTTCTTGTAGTACTGAAATACACCCTATACGCTTTCACCAGAAATAACTGCAGAAGTGACCAGAGAATATTTATTTCTTGTTGGACTGAAATAGGCCCCTATATGCTTTAACCAGAAAACAATTTAAAAGTGAAATATGTATACATTTTTCTTGTAGTACTGAAATACACCCCTATACGCTTTCACCAGAAATAACTGCAGAAGTGACCAGAGAATATTTATTTCTTGTTGGACTGAAATAGGCCCCTATATGCTTTAACCAGAAAACAATTTAAAAGTGAAATATGTATACATTTTTCTTGTAGTACTGAAATACACCCCTATACGCTTTCACCAGAAATAACTGCAACAGTGCTGTGCGTATATATTTTTCTTTTTTACTGAAATACGCCCCTATATGCTTCCAACAGAAATAACTGCAGAAGTGAAATGCATATATATTTTTCTTGTAGTGCTGAATAAGATACTAAGATGTACTAAGTAGGCTTTACAACATAACACTTGCAGCCCAATAACAAAAAGCTGAAATGACAGAGATGTCTAATGACTATTTGAATCCCCAAATAATCTTTCCCTGCACTTGTAAATCACTTTCCTATCAATGTCCCTAAGCACCTTCAGACATCTCTCCCTGCACCAAGATGGTGTGAAATGATTCCTCCCTATCCTTTCCCTGCACTTATAAATCATTTTTCCTGTCTTTTTTTTCCACAATCGTTTTTCAACTTGCTGTCCCTAGCGCCTTGCGATTTCAACGTAATTCTCAAATCATTTTAGTATGGAGATGTTCCCATGGTGCTCCATGAGCACGGAAGTCGGCAGAAGCGGCAACGAGCACTGACTAGAGCAGCCAGAAAGTCAGGAATTCTCAGGACAGGTAAGAACTACTTTTGGGAAGTGGGAAAGAAAAAATCTAACAAAAAAAAACCGAATATTCGAAATAGCGAATTTATGGCGTTATATTTGAAATATTCGCGAATTAGCGAAGTGCCGATATTCGCTAAAAAAAAAAAAACGCTATTCGAATATTCGCGCTCAACACTAATTTGCTTGGGGGGGAGTAAATTAAGAACTCGAGGAAGGGCAAATTTTTTACAGTATAGAGGCAACAATAGAAAAAAAACACAAATATATATGTATTAAGGCAATTTGCCTGGATTTGTGGGAGGGGCTGGTTTGCTACCCCTGGCCAATTTAAACACTCCCCCGGCCTTGCGCCTTACCGTGCGAGGTCAGCGCCGAATGAGATTTCCACTTCCGGGTTCTCTCAGTCCTTTGGAAAGCCGGGTAGGAGGAGCCGCCTCTTCGCGTCCGCCTGCACCACGGTCCTCCATTCGCCTGGACTCTCGGTCCATCGGGGTATGTGGCCGGCGTCCACTTCCGCCACTTGCCGGGGATCGTGCCTCCGTCATAGCGTGCGTTCCACAGTGGAACGTGCGCGCCTGCTGCAGCAGTCCCAGGAGCCGCCAGGAGCGCCGGCTGGGGGTCCAGCCTGTTCCACGCCTTGCTGCTGGTTGCCAGGCGGGGCTCCTGCCCCTGATCGGCTGCAGCATGGGGGGGGGGATTCCTTACTGGTGTCTATTGTGCGTCACATGGGCTGGTGACGTGGCACATGGGGCAGTGCAGGATGTGTATGGGGGCTTTACCACAGAGTTGCAGGGTGTTTCCATTGCCTGTTCCCGGCCTTGTCAGCTGGGGAGAAGATGTGCAACGAGGGGGGTTGTTTTGGAACTGACAGTACATTGAAGGGAAAAAATGGTTGTATGGATAAGACCTTAAAATCTAGATACATCTGCTGTCACATCATTGCTTTTGCCAGTCATTGTGGGTCGCGTGGGGACTGGAGCATGGCATCAGCAGATACGTTTTGTGGTTTGCATTTCATCCTTTAGGTGGATTTCGGTTATTTGGTTCTCTACCATATAGTTAGACCACTTCGGTACCATTCATATGTGGCACTCATCATATCAAATACGTGTAACCATGGATCATTGGACTCCCATTCAGGAGTTCGCAAATCATCTGTCTCGTTTTAGAAATTAACTGCTGATAGACACCATAATCCCTTTCATACATACTCGGGTTGAATCACATTCGGTTCAACCAGCCATACGTCTTTTCGGCACATTTTGTGCAAATATAACTCAGGGTTCTTTCCTGCACACACTACTTATCATCTAAAACACATGGGTTATTTACACAAAAACCATGACTGACCTTAAATATCACAACGCACGACCTGATGTTCAGAGTTATATTATAACATTATAGGTTCATACGTCAGCAAACCATATTACATTACCGCTACATGCTACAAATCCGCTCTCTTGCCCACAAATCCACTCACCATACTACTCTCTCTTACTCATTTCAGGCTGTCTAGCATACATATTTTGCTCCACACGGTTTGCCTGGGAAATTTTGCTATACTACCAGGTATGTGCACCGGCTCATATGGTTTCTACCATACATTTTATTTCGTCCCTCTAGGTTAGAGTACTGGCATTAGGGTCATAGGCTTCCCAATAGGTATCTACCCCGTCTTGGCTATCGCCACTAGTTAGTGGTCCCGCAAGGCCAACACCCCGCTTCAACGGTTCAGAAGCATACACCCATCGGGCCACACGGTAGCTATCCGCCTTGCATGTTGCATAGAGAGGGCCTCACCTGTCACTCCCTCCCTCTGTTTTCTGTCTTACAGTCACCGAGAGGCCTAAAACTCCTGCCACTGTGACAAGTGGCCTCAATAACCCCTCGCACCAACGCATAGATAAAGCCTCTCAAAAGCCGCTTGGCAATTAGAAGGGCCGCATCTGTCACCAAACAAGCATAATGTTTCGCCTTTGGCCTAGCTAGCCTGCCAGTATAATTTGGGGGGGGGGGGGGTTTCATACACAAATTATTGTTTTGATTATAGCATGTCTCAAGAAGGGGTAGAGGATTGCTCCCTGCCTGGCACTCCAGCTAGATCTATCACTCCCACCCGAGGAGGAGAGCTACCTAGTCCAGCGACGATCAGATCCTGGACGATCCCTCACATAACAGCGGAACTAAGGAGACGTCAAATCCCCTACCCCGCTTCAGCAAGGAAAGCAGAACTTTTCTCACTGCTACGTACATTCACAAACAACATGGATGCCGTGGAAGGACCTAGCCAGTCCAACCCAGAAGACATACATGCCATGTTGACTTCACTCATGGCGTCCATGAGCAAGGTCAACTCCAAACTGGAGCAAATGGAGTCGGTCACCACGGCCCTTACGCTGACAGGTCCACCCGCGCCTGCTTCACAAGCAACAGCCGATTTGCCAGTAGTGGCTCGTGCCATTACTCTGGAGGATCAGGAAGTTAGCCCGGCTCATATGAATCCTGAGCACATAAAAAGAGATATCCTGGAAGGTAAAGACGTCAACCTGGCTTCCCTGTTGATTGCCTCCCAGGATATTGTTTAAAACAAAACCAACGCATATGAGGACATGTCTGTTGTCAGATCTAGGGATGCCATTCCCGAATTTGTACTGACCTTTGGTATTTACAGGGATGTCATATGTGCGGTCTATCCCAACAGAAGAGAGGAGTTTGATCTTTACATGCACAAGCTGGTAGATCGGGGCAACAAATATAGGGGTTCACCCTTCTACCACTACCATAGGTCATTTTCTGCTAAAGTATCTGGAGCCTTCTCCCAGTATGGAACTCGGTTCTACTGGGGAAGGATTGATACTGTCATTTTTTTGCAGACACTTTGCAGGTCTTAGAACACCGGCTTGTGCATTCTGCTCCTCCACAGCCCACACTACAAGTTTTTGTCCCCACACGTCGGGTGAGCATGCCTCCACGCAAGGGGCTAGCTCCTCTGGGATTCCAGAGATTGTCAAGAGACAAACTGGGACGCCCAATCAAGTTTCTGGGCAAGTCCCAGATATGTAATAATTTCAATGTTGGGTCTTGCAATTATAATGGATGCAGACTATTGCATGTCTGTTCACAATGTTTCAGGGCACATGCAAAATCCATGTTTCCAAATAAAATGTATTCCAAGCCTTACTTAACGTCCATTTGTTTGCCAGAATTTACGGCCCTCATGTCACAGCACCCATCTAGACATCTAGCAGACTTTCTCATCTCTGGTTTGACAGAAGGCTTCCACACGGGTATCCTACACATACCAACGGGAACTCTGGAATGCCCTAATCTACAACCCGTACAACACAACCCCACAACAGTTGACACCCTCATAGCTCAAGAAGTGGCTGAGGGCTTCGTATTGGGGCCTTTCAACACTCCTCCATTCACAGAATGGCGCACAAACCCCCTTGGGGTTGTCACTGGGAAATCTTTCCTAAAACAGAGACTCATCATTGATCTATCAGCACCCCACTCATCAGCCAACCCCAGTCTTAACTCCCTCATACCTTCTGAGGAATTCTCCCTGCAATATACCACCATAGATCATGCCATTACCGCTATCATACAAGCAGGGGTGGGAGCCTGGCTTAGTAAGACTGACATTGCTAACGCTTTCAGGTTACTTCCAATCCACCCCACTCTGTGCCACCTACACGGCATCAAATGGTCCGAGTACTACTATTTTTTCTCCCGTCTAACGTTTGGGTCCAAAAGTAGCTCAGCTATTTGACACATTTGCAGAAGCCTTGTGCTGGTTGCTATTGAACGTGGCCGGATGCCCTACGGTATTACCTGGACGATTTCCTACTGGTTGAGGGGAATACTTCCCCTCCTACTAGTCTCAAAGCTACCACTAGGCTATTTGAGCAACTAGGCGTACCTATCTCCCCTAAGAAAACAGAGGGGCCAGACATTGTCATCACCTTTCTGGGTATCCAGTTAGACTCAGCCACAATGCAAGCGAGCTTACCACATGACAGAATAGAGAATATTCTTACCCTCATCAACAACTACCTTCGACACGGTACTTGCAATCGCAAGGCGCTACAGTCTCTGCTGGGATCACTAAATTTTGCCATGCACATCATACCTCAAGGCCGGTTGTCGTTAGATACCCAAGCTACGGCAGACCTAAACATGTGGAAGAGATTTTTAACCATTTGGAATGGTAAAAGCATGTTCCTCCCTCAATTGTCCGATGCATCTTCTATCATTTGGTCAGATGCGGCATCTACCACAGGTTTTGCAGCAATTTTTGGGAACAAATGGCTTTGGGGCAGCTGGCCTTCAACAATGCAGGATTTGGAAGGGTTTTCCATGACCTCAGCTCTCTTTGAGATCCCATCGTGACAACCAAGCAACCTGTCACATCATCAACAATTGTCAAACCTGCTGGACTTAAAACCGTTTGACACTAACACCAATTCTATAATCAAGACAGAGATATACCTAGCTTTCTATGGATTTCTAAGGCCTAGAGAGTTCACTACTACAACCACGACCCCAACCAATCCGTACCTCCTCTATTCCCACTTGACAAAACACAAGGATCATTATGTCCTGACTCTCCCTCACTCCAAAACCAGTCAGCACACACCAGTAAACAGTCCATACTATCCCACGCACAACAGATGGTGTCCCGCCAGGGTTCTGGATGCATACATACAGCCTCATAACTTGTCATTTTTTAAATCAACCAATGCAATGTGTATTTTAGACGCTATTTACAAAATAGCATCTGATATACCTGCTGCTGCTCCTCTGGAGGTCCCTTTTGCTTGGATCGACCACCAGAGGACACAGGCAGCTCTGTAAGTAGCACCAATCACCACATTTACACCACACACCCCCCTGTCACTTATTAACCCCTTAGTAGCCACTGATCACCCCATATAAACCCCCTGATCACCCCCCTGTCACCCTCCTGTCATTGATCACCCCCCTGTAAGGGTCCCTAATTACCGCCAGGTAGTTATCTACTTGTTAGGTAGTTAGCGCCCAGCCCACCGCACCGCAGTCACTAATTAGTGGCTGATTAGCGTCATCGCTGTCGCTAATCAGCACTAATACTAATATAGTATCTAAAAGTGATCAAGACTGATTGCAGTCAGATCTATATTAGTACATTAGGGTCACCATAGGCTCTATAAAAAACGCAGTGTTCGCCCGATCAGGCCTGATCTTGTGCACACACTTGCGTTCAGTCCGCCCCACCGCAGTGACAGAATATTTTTTTTTCTGATCACTGCAAAAACACAGTAAAATCGCTGCGCCGCTATAAAAGGTCACTTTTGAGTTTTTGGATCTTTATTAGCGATCGCAGCGTTACTTCTCAAGCACTCCTTTTTACTAGGCAGGTGTGCTCTTTTTCCTGGGTAGTCTCAGAGGAATACCCCCTAAATTTAGTTACTCCAAAATGGCAAAAAAGGGGTATTCCGCTGAAGAGGCCTACAGGATTCTTGCCGTGATGAATGAAAGCGATGGGGATGATTCACCCGCTGAATCCAGTGGTTCAGAATAGGAACCTGTAGACAGCAGTGGCACTCTAACCGCTAGTGAAGATGACGAGGTTGAGGTCCCTGCTACGGTCAGGCGTACCCGACCCCATGTCAGTGTTTTGCATACCCCGCGTGATGAGCCTCATATGCAGCAGAGTGGTGCTAGCGCTGACCTTTTTTATGGTGCGGCATACACCAGCAGCGCAGCACATCCTGGACCTTCTACCAGCACTGCCGTATTTCCTGGTGAAGTGGCGAGCACCAGAAGGGCAGTTCAAGCTGGTACGGTGGCACGTGCACTAACTCCCCTGTCGCAGCCACCGCGTTCTCAGGCCCGTAGAGCCCTTAGTCTCCCAGAGGTGCTAGCAAACCCTAATTGGCAATCCCCTGCTTCCGCCGCAGCCGGTTTGCCCCCTTTCACCGCCCAGTCAGGAGTTTGCATGGAGACAGCTCATTTCGGATCGGCCCTTGAATTTTTTGAGCTGTTCTTCACCGCGGATCTCTATGACTTAGTTGTGGCAGAAACCAACCGCTACGCCACAGATTATATTACCGCCAATCCGGAATGCTTCTATGCCCAGCCTTTCCGGTGGAAACCAGTCACAGTTTCCGAGTTTAAATTTTTTTTGAGCCTTATCCTCAGCATGGGTCTAACTAAAAAAAATGTATTGTGGTCATATTGGTCTAAAGACCCAATACATTACATGCCCATGTTCTCTGCTGCAATGTCCAGGGCACGTTTTGAGGTCATCATGTGCTTTATGCATTTCACTGACAATAAAACCTGTCATCCAAGAGGCCACCCTGCTTATGACCGGCTCCGAAAAATTCGGCCCCTCATAGACCATTTGTCATCCATATTTTCAGATGCGTAGGTCCCCAATCAGAACATCTGCATAGACGAGTCCCTAGTACATTTCACCGGGCGCCTTGGCATCAAGCAGTACATCCCCAGCAAGCGCGCCCGGTATGGGGTCAAATTGTATAAGCTCTGTGAAAGGGCCACAGGCTATACATATCGTTTTAGAGTCTATGAGGGAAAAGACTCAAAACTGGAGCCGGTCGGATGCCCTGACTAACTGGGGAGCAGTGGCAAGATTGTCTGGGACTTGGTGTCACCCTTACTCCACAAGGGGTACCACTTATATGTGGACAATTTTGATACAAGTGTGGCCCTATTTTGGCACTTACATCTAGTCGGAATTCAATGCTGTGGCACCGCGCGACCTAGTCGCCGGGGCTTCCCCCAACGGCTTGTTAATACTCGACTTGCACAGTGGGAGAGGGCTGCCTTGTGTGACCAAGAACTGCTCGCGGTGAAGTGGAGGGACAAGAGGGACGTTTACCTTCTGTCCACCATTCACGCAGACACGACTGTACAAATTAAACGGGCAACCAGTGTCATTGAAAAACCCCTCTCTGTCCACGACTATAACCTTCACATGGGAGGGGTGGACTTCAATGACCAGATGTTGGCTCCATATTTAGTATCCTGCCGCACCAGACGCTGGTATAAGGTGTCTGTATATTTAATTCAATTGGCTGTATATAATAGTTTCGTTCTCTACAGTAAGGCTGGGAGAACGGGATCCTTCCTTAAATTCCAGAAAGAGATCATTTCGGAACTCCTGTATCCAGGAGGTTCTGTGCCCCAAGTCCCTGATGTAGTGAGCCGGCTACATGAGAGATATTTCCCCAGTGTCTTTCCTGGTACCCCAACCCACCGTTCCCCAAGAAAAAGATGTGTCTGTAGCAGGGCTGAAAGAAGGCGTGACACCACCATTTTTTGTCCTGACTGTCCTGACCAGTCTGCCCTATGCATAGGGGAGTGTTTCCGCAAGTACCACACACAGGTACACTATTAGTGTAGGGATTGCGTGACACAGGAGAGGCACACAGGGGTCTTAGGGCCCTTGCACACGAGCGTTGCTCACGCATCGTGATCGCAAAGGAGCTCCCGGCCTGACTTCTCCTGCACAGACGGGATCGCATAGCATCATATTGATTTATGATGCTAAGTAACCCTTACAGATCTGGAATGCATTGGATAGCACTGGCATACTGCTGCCAGTGCTATCCAATGCATTCGAGAACTGTAAGGCTTACACAGCATCATAAATCAATATGATGCTATGCGACCCGTCTGTGCAGGAGAAGTCAGACCGGTAGCTCCTTTGCGATCACGATGCGTGAGCAACGCTCGTGTGCAAGGGCCCTTAGGGCCCTTTCACACAGAGCTGCCACAAACCTCTCCTTTCACCTGGGGCAAAGTGCATAATGTACTTCGCCACATCTCTGGGTGATTTGCGCTTTGCACATTGTCCCATGGGGAAGAAGAGGTTTATCCTCTAAGGCCTCATGCACACGGCCATGCACTGACCGTGGTATCCCGGCCTGGCATCCATCTGACAGCAGGAGCGCACGGCGTCATAGTAACCAATGATGCCGTGCGCTTCTGCTGTCAGATGGATGCCAGGTCGAGATACCACGGTCCGTCACGGCCGTGTGCATGAGGCCTTAAGGTAAAAAAAAAAAAAATCACAGGTAAGCAAAATAGTTCACGTTATGTTTCAAATGTTCAATAAAGTTAATGTTCTGTTTCTAATATTATATAAAATTAATGTTAATAAATTTATAGCGATGCTACCTGTCAGAAGACACGTGAAGTCGGTGTATGCGGCGCTGCAGGACGAGATTTCTTCTCCGCAGTACAGGTACATTTGCCCAGGCATATAAGCTGAGGAGAGGTGTTGGAGTTCATATGCTTGGGCAAACACTTTGTATCAAAAATCTGGAAAAGATGTCTTCCTCCACAACGATCGATTGATCGATGTGAATGGAGAAATCACGTTTGCCAGGACATAGGAGCTGAAGTGGGTATGGATGTTTGAGCGGAGCCCCTATGTCCTTGTAATCGCCAGGCCCCTTTTTTTTGCATATTTTTGGCAGAGATTTTTCATTCACATCGATCGATGCGAATGGAGAAATGTGTGCTGTTCATTTTTCTTTCAGCCCAGAGGCTGAACGGAAAAAAATCTCATTACCCATATGCTCAATATAAGGAGAATAGCAGAAACTCCTAATGCTGGCCATACATGTAATGATTGCGGAGACCCTCAAATGCCAGGGCAGTACAAACACCTCATATGTGACCCCATTTTGGAAAGAAGACACCCCAAGCTGTTCGCTAAGGGGCATATTGAGTCCATGAAAGATTGAACTTTTTGTCACAAGTTAGCAAAAAAAAAAAAAAAAGGCAATTTCTGCTAACTTGTACAAAAAAAAAAAATCTTCTATGAAGTCGCCATGCCCCTCACAGAATACCATGGGGTGTCTTCTTTCCAAAATGGGGTCACATGTGGGGTATTTATACTGCCCTGGCATTTTAGGGGCCCTAAAGTGTGAGAAGAAGTCTGGAATCCAAATGCCTAAAAATGCCCTCCTAAAAGGTACTCATTGGAATTCGGGCCCCTTTGCGCATCTTGGCTGCAAAAAAGTGTCACTCATGTGGTATCGCCGTACTCAGGAGAAGTAGGGCATTGTGTTTTGGGGTGTATTTTTACATATACCCATGCTGGATGAGAGAAATATCTCTGTAAATTGACAACTTTTTAATTTTTTTTTATACAAAGCCGTCAATTTACAGAGATATTTCTCTCACCCAGAATGGGTATATGTAAAAATACACCCCAAACACATTGCCCTACTTGTCGTGAGTACGGAGATACCATATGTGTGCCACTTTTGCAGCCTAAGTGCGTAAAGGGCGGAAAGTCCAACGAGTACCTTTAGGCTTTTCAGAGTTGCTCACTATTTAGCCCCGCCCAAAATGCCAGAACAGTAAACACACCCCACAAATGACCCCATTTCGGAAAGTAGACACCCCAAAGTATTCACTGAGGGGCATAGTGAGTCAGTGGGAGATTTTTATTTTTGCCAGAAGTTAGCAGAAATGGAAACTTTATTATTTTTTTAAACATAGGGCATTTTGTTTCCAAAACAGAGAATGCAGAAGAGTTTTGGGGTTTGATTGCTAGATTATTGGTAGTGAATCTATGTTGGTGTATAAAGAAAGCTATAGTAAGAGATTTCAAGCCATGCTGGATCTGTGAAATGACAGACATCAATGGTATCTGTATCCAATGTATAATGGGATCCATCTGGGTTCTGCCGTCCATGCAGCACAATTTTTTTCACCATGAGTAGTGCAGTGTTTCAATTTAGAGAAAGTCTAATTTTCCTAGTGACATGCAACAATAAATGTGCACACTCTGCAAAGCACAATGCGCTATGGTGGCTGCTTGACATTTTTACTATGCGTTTGTTTTTCAGCTCATAAAGAAGCCACTAAATGTAAAATTATAATAATGATTTCATTTTCCATTCCATAAATTTATTTTAAGGTTATGGGGGATGTAGCTTGAGAGACCCATTTTAGGCTAATACACAATTATGTTAGTATGAGGGGGCAGAAAAAGTAATCACACCTGCAGCCTGGTGCCTGAAGGGGCCCAATAGTTTTTGCTATACCAATCATTTTTGCTATGACACAGTACAGTTTAGTTATAATAAAATTATACTTAGACATTTAAATATTTTTGACATCCATATAAATTAATATAATATTTATTAAATCACTTTGATCCCTCTGAGTAAAATGTGGATATGCATAAGAAATGTTCCAAGCCTGGCAAAGCTACCCATAAATCTATGAGTGCAGAAGAGATGCTGAATTGTAAGTCTGTCTGCCAGGCTGGAGCTTCTGGGTTCATTTATTTATTTGGCCAGTCAAATTGTCTTTTTTCTCTCTACCATTGCAATTTACAGCTGCGAGCATCTTCCCAGCCAATAAATAATAATAGCTGATTTTGAGTCCCTTTATTTTGCCTCAAATTGAAGTACAATGTAGATTAAAACAACAATAATTGAATTTTTCAAATTATTAGTATTTTTTATAATTTCATTGTGTCTGTCTTTGTGAAGTACAGTGTCATTTTCAGTTTTTCATTACATTATTCTGTGTTGTGTTTTTTTTTTTTTCTCATTACAATGTTAGTGGTTGGAAGAAATTTATTAATCCACCATTTAAAGGCGCTGTCTGGGTTTAGGGCTGAACACGAATATAAGCTCCCTTCACTCCTTTACCATGTAGGAGAGGATCATCGGGGCATTTGCTTGCTCCGATGCTCCCCTTGACTCGCACTGCATCGCAAGTTCTGTTTATTGTGAGCCGTACCAGGCTTCACATTAGTATGCTAGATGGAGACTTCCTAGCAGGAAGCCCAGTGACACCATTGGGACAAATGGGCGGTGTATGGTGCTGATCCAGGCAGTTTTAGAGGCGGGTATTACTAGCACCCAGTCTAAAACACAGAACAGCACCATACACCGCCTATTTGTACCAGCGACATCACTAGGCTCCCTGCTAGATGGAAGTCTCCTCCTTCACTCATGTGAAGCCCTTGAGCTACGCAATGCAGTGCAAGGCAAAGGCAGGATCGAACAAGGAAATGCTCAAATGCTCCTCTCTTACATGGTAAAGGAGTGAAGGGGAGCTTATATTCGCGTTCAGCTCTGAACCCGGACAACCCCTTTAAACCATATCAGTGTAATATTTATTTACATTTCATTTTACCAAATTCCTATAAAGTACAATAAATCTTTTATGTAGCTTTTTTTTTTTCATGAAAACAACTACCTTTACAAATATAGCTTGCTGGCAATTACAGTTGATCACCAGTGGTTTCTGAAGCATGTTTTGCATTGATTCACTGATCAATGAGCTAGATTCAGCTGCTAATAGGATTGTCTTCAGTGTAATGTACAAGTCCTATACATAAGGATAATAAATTTCCCCTTGAAGAGGTCACTACAGGGGAAATTTATTAACACATACTCACCATTCAAATGAATGTTAAACAGGATCTGATCAGTACAGCTGATCAGTGGGGATAGGCCAGATCATCACCACTGATCAGCTGCACTTCAATAGCTCTGACACCAGAACTACACAGGTCTGTCTGTTGTGCAGTGGACAAAGCTGGTTACTACAGTGCTGTTCTCATTCATACATGGCCATTCTTTATTAAAGTAAATGGCAGAAAAGTGAACTTCTGAGCTCACTAGTTCATGAGATTCATGGAAAGCAGGATTTAGAAGTCAAAAACTTCCACTAAACACATTAAGACAAGTCAGATTGACGTGTTAATGGCTTCCACAGAACAAACCATTTTGATAAAAATGATTAAATGAATGAACATTGTAAATTCTGAAGAACAGAATCATGGGAGATATTTATCAATACACTTAGTAATTTAAATGAAGGTGAAAAGGGACCAAATGAATAGTGTTGGCGCGAATATTCGAATAGCGAATTTTTTTAGCGAATATCGGCACTTCGCTAATTCGCGAATATTTCGAATATAGCGCTATAAATTCGCTATTTCGAATATTCGTTTTTTTTTTTTAGTTATATTTTTTCTTTCCCACTTCCCAACAGTAGTTCTTACCTGTCCTGAGGATTTCTGGCTTCCTGGCTGCTCTAGTCATTGCCGCTTCTGCCGACTTCCGTGCTCACGGAGCGTCCCCAACCATGGGAACGTCTCCATATACTAAAATGTACTGTCGGATTTGAGGAATTACGTTGAAATCGCAATGCGATTACTTCAAGTTAAATTAATCGCATTGCGAATTCAACTTAGCAGTGCTGCTATATTCCATATTCGTTAACTCGTTCATTCTAGCAAGCTGACCCATTATAAACCCAGCTCTAAGTTGAAATCGCAATGCGATTAATATAACTTGAATTAATCGCATTGCGATTTCAACGTAATTCCTCAAATCCGACAGTACATTTTAGTATATGGAGACGTTCCCATGGTGATGGGGACGCTCCATGAGCAAGGAACTTTATGGTTGGCTTGGTAGAATTAGCTGAATAGCTGAATATGACGAATGTATTCGTCATATTCCTCAAAACGAAGATAACAAAGTATTCTACATCTTCGTTTTAGCAACCTATTTGTCAACTTCGCTAATTCTAGCAATCAAATAGGAAGGTTGACTATAGAGACAGCTGTGTTAAATTCAGCTATGCGATTTTTTTTTTTTTATAGAATAATTATATTACTTGATATAATTATTATAATTATTCTATTTATTAAAAAAATATATAAATAATCGCATAGCGAATTAAACACAGTTGTCTCTATAGTCAACCTTCCTATTTGATTGCTAGAATTAGCGAAGTTGACGAATAGGTTGCTAAAGCGAAGATGTAGAATACTAGTTATCTTCGTTTTGAGGAATATGACGACTACATTCGTCATATCCGTCATCTTCGCTATAATTCTAGATATGAAACCAATAGGAAAGTAGCCTTAAGTTAAAATCGCAATACGCGATTATTTAAATCGCATATTAATCGCGGTAACTAGAATAATGACGAATATTCGATTTCGACGAATATGAAACGAATATTCATTCGAATATTCGCGAATTTTGTCGAAATCGAATATGGCACCTGCCGCTCATCACTACAAATGAACCAAAATTATCAAAATTATACACATTGCATGAAAAATTTGGTACAACATTAGAAGCATCTTAGACATATTTGGGGAACATCTATAAAAATTGGTAAAGAATACAAGAATAAAGAGAAATAATACATGTTGTCCAACTCCACATGGGAACAACTCCAATGGTTTTAATAAATCTTCCTCTTTGATTTTCTTATGCAACCACATAGCCAGCATTCAATTCCACCGATATTTTGTGACAAAAACTGGTGTACATATTTAAATAATTCAGAGCATTTTATACCAATTTTTGTCTAAATAATGCTTATAAGACAGTCTAGATACTGAGATATATAACTATGTAATAATAAAATTAACAACAAAAACAACAATTTTAACAAATAATAAAACAATATTGATATGCATGTCATGTATTCCAAGTATTTGGATTGATTTGTGATAGAATTATTGTGCATTTTCCCAAGTAAATTTTTCATTTTTCTCCTAAGTTGCCAATGCACATATAAAAAATATTATTTATTACTCATTTTTGCTAGACACTACTTTATAATAAGATAACTTTTTCTACTTATTTGGTATTTTCACACCAGCCATCTGTTCTGATGATAGTTAATTCAGGTAGAACACTGTCTGCCATTTCTCTCTGTTTCATAGCAACATAGTTTGTTTCATGTCTTAAAGACTTGATTACCCAAAAAGAATGAAGGCAGTGACTAAAGTTGTGTGAAGCATAATGATAAGGTGTAAACATTTTCTGCGCTCGGAATGTGTCATCGTGTTGACAAGATAAGATGAGATTTAAGGACAAGGAATAAATATTGATTAGGATATTTGGATTCAAAGCTTTGCAGTAGGATACATATTTGTGTTATGTTAAGGTTTTTATTCAAAATCTCTTTCTCCGTAATAATTTTTTTCTAGCGTAAAGAATACTACTTCTCTAGAATGTGCTTTGTGCTTGGATTGCTATTTTTGCAGTATCATATAAACATATTTCATATTATACAAAGAAAGTTAGCCTCTGTTGAAATCAGGATTCTGCCTTTTTCTACAAAGAAGGATTTGAACAGATAAGAACTCAACATAATTCCATTCATGAAAACTAAGATGTTCCTATAGTTAGTAACATACACAATAACATAGCTTGTTAGGCTGAAAATGGCATGTCCATCCAGCTCAGACTATTATCCTGCAAAGTTGATGCCAATTTTCCTGATTTTATAGGAAACAATTACTTCCTTAATCCAATCAGGCAACTAGAATAACTCCTTGGATTGACTACCCTTCTCAAGAATTCTATTAACTATAACCTGTAATATTATTATATTCAAGCAGGACTTTTGGCCATCGAAGTTTCACGATAGGTAGGTAAGCGCGGAAATAATCGAACACAGGAAAATAAACAGAACTAATGACTAGGCCCAAAAGCTAGGGAGAAAGGGGTCACCTCCTAGCGATCCCTAAAAGCTTTCCCTAAACTGCTGTGCCCATGTGCATAACCTAATGGTGGATATGCACATGCCCTCGTGCCTAAATGTACACCCTGGGCAAACCCTAAGCTGTAGGGAAGAGGCAACCTGCTTCCTCAAACCCGGAGAAGCAAACATCTCCCTAGAGGCCTAGATAAAAGACACAATAAGAAATAGCAGAGAGAATTTATCTGGAGCAGACGATCCACCACACATTCAGAGCTAACAGGAGAGAACTATAACCCGCACATGCCACTGGGAGAAGGAGGGATAAATAGCCTCACTAACAATTAAATCCAGTACACCTGAGAGAAGGTGGATCCAGCTCAAACCTAAACAAAAACAAACAGAGAAGTCTGACATGTGCAGCCAGCCTGACAGACCTCCGCACATTCACATGGCAGGGCGTGACAGTACCCCCCCTTCTATGGGTGACCTCCGGACACCCCGGACCAACCTTATCCGGGTGTGCCCTGTGAAAGGCCCTCACCAGGCGGCTAGCACTAACATCAGTAGCCGGAACCCACATTCTCTCCTCGGGACCGTATCCTTTACAGTGCACCAGGTACTGAAGGGAACCCCGAAGAACACGTAACTCGAGAGTCCTAAAGATCTCAAACTCCAAATTGCCATCCACCAGGACAGGGGGAGGTGGCAATGTAGATGGTTTCACAGGTTCCACATATTTCTTCAATAAGGACCTGTGAAACACATTATGGGTCTTCCAGGTCTGTGGAAGATCCAGACGAAACGCCACCGGGTTGACAAAAGCAGAGATTTTGTAAGGACCAATAAATCTTGGATCCAATTTCCAAGATGGTACCTTCTGCTTAATGTTTTTAGTGGACAACCACACCGAATCACCTACACACAGGTCAGGAGCAGTCATATATCTCCTGTCAGCCATCTATCTATATCTTTCACCCATCTTTTAAAGATTAACTTGTATCTTCCGCCAGATAGATGACAAGGCGGAAGAGAATCTCTCCTCTTCTTGCATCCCAGAAGATCCAGTCACAGAAAAAGTACCATACTGTGGGTGAAAACCATATGCGCCAAAAAATGGCGACTTATCAGCAGACTCCTGTCTACGGTTATCCAAGGCAAATTCGGCTAGAGACAAGAACGAGGACCAGTCATCCTGATTCTTGGCAACAAAACACCTCAAATTGGTCTCCAGGTTTCGGTTAGTGTGCTCTGTCTGACCATTCGACTAGGGATGAAAAGCCGAAGAGAAAGACAGTTGAATACCCAGATGAAAACAGAACGCCCTCTGTCCTGTTCTCACAACATGTATCCCCGGGGTCTATATGCAGTTCAACAGGCAGATATCACCATTCTACTAGTTAATAAATTGAGACTTGTATCTGTAATCTGTGGCTTTATTAACCGGCAGTAGATAAGGTAAACTGTATAAAGAGAACATACAAAGGACTGAATGTACAGCATACAGGTACACAAAGCTATAGGAAAACATTGATTAAACCCTTACCGACGATGCTTGAGTCAAGAGGCACATAATGTGCAGCTGCTCCTTCCATGAGGTGAAGGAATATGGCAGCAGGCTCAGTCTCTTTCCCACAAAGCCCTGGGAGCAGGAAGTTGTGTCACCTAATTAATATTCATGACTTTAACAAAGTGATTACAGCAAAAGGTCACTAGATGGTGCTGCAGGCACACATATGAATACACATAACATTAAACTATGCAAATGGTTCTGAACAGAAGACAGTACACTCCCCGCTTGACATCAGCCGATGTCACTATTAGAGTCCTCATCAGATAACAGTAGGACTAGCTCGGAAGTGGGCCTGATAAACAGTTTGGTCTCATTTTGTTTGGAAATCTTGACCTCAACTTTACGGACACATCCGTCTTCACTTGGGAATACTTTGGTAACGAGACCCAAAGGCCAGTAATTTCGTTGAACATGAGAGTCTTTAACAAGAACAATGTCATCCGGTTTCAGGTTGGGCTTAACTGTGTGCCATTTGGTTCTTGTCTGTAAAGTTGGAAGATATTGCTTCTTCCACCTATCCCAGAAAGTATTGGCAAGAACTTGCACTTGTCTCCACTGGCGCTTGTAGAGGTCTTTGGTGCCAAACTCTCCGGAAGGAGCATTCACTGTACCAGTCTTTTGGGTAAGTAGAGAGGCAGGCGTGAGCAATATTGGATCCCCTGGGTCATTTGATATCAGAGTCAAGGGTCTGGCATTAATAATGGCTGAGACTTCAGCCATAAAGGTTGTAAGGCACTCATGAGTGAGTCTTGCACTGCCGACTTGCATGAAGATAGAGTTCAAGATTCTGCGGGCTATGCCAATCATTCTTTCCCAAGCTCCTCCCATGTGAGAAGAATGAGGGGAATTGAAAATCCAAGTGCATCCTTGCTCACTAAGGAACCTTTTAACATTGTTACTATCCAGGTTGGAGAGAATATTTAGTTCATTGACGGCTCCAACAAAGTTTGTGCCTCTATCAGAGCGGATTTGTTTTACAGGACCTCTGATTGCAATAAAGCGTCTGAGGGCATTTATGAAGCTAGACGTATCCATAGATTCAATAACTTCAATATGGACAGCTCGAATGGACATACAGGTGAAAATGACTGCCCATCGCTTGGAGCTAGCGTGACTTCCTCTAGTTTGACGTGTAACAACGGACCAGGGACCGAACACGTCCAGACCAACATTAGTAAATGGAGGATCCATGCTAACCCTGTCAGAGGGGAGATTGGCCATTTTTTGTGTTTGTAAACCCCCGCGTAGCTTGCGGCAAGTGATACATTTAAAGATACAGCTGTTAACACATCTTTTTGCTCCAACAATCCACAGCCCAGCAGCTCGTAAAGCTCCTTCGGTAAATAGTCGGCCTTGGTGTTTTATCTTATTGTGGTAATGCTTTACAAGCAAGGAAGCTAAATGATGATGACCAGGTATTATGATAGGGTGTTTCTCTTTGAACTCTAATTTGGCTTCTTTAAGCCTCCCTCCCACTCTCAGCAGGCCATTCTCATCAAGGACTGGATCAAGCTTCACTAACGCACTGTCCTTAGACACAGGTTTTTTGTTGTTGATGTAGTCGAGTTCCCTAGCAAATGTCTCTCGTTGCATGGAACAAATTATTAGATTTTTAGATTGTTCTAGCTCACTTACTGTGTATCCATTCTTACAATGGTGCCAGCCTTTGCAGTTACTTTCCATAACAGATGGGGTATGCTTGAAAGAATGGGCTATGTGTGCTAAGCAGGTGATAGCTCGCACAAGTGACTTCCAGGTGGAAAACCTGATGAAACGGTGACTACCAAGCTGATTGTATGAATTTACTGTAAGTAGCACAGATACCTGAGGGCGGATTTCTTTATCAGAATCTGCATCTAACAGCTCATATGGGTCACAGTCAGAAGAATGTTCTGGGTTGTATAGAAAAGCGGGACCTGTGAACCAGACTGTGTCCTTAAGATGACTGGCGGCAACTGACCTGGTTGCTAAGTCTGCTGGATTATGGTCAGTAGGTACAAAGTGCCATTGTTTTGGGGAAGTGGACCTCCTGATTCTTAACACTCTGTTGTTAACGTAGACGTAAAAACGCCTAGTTTGGTTGTAAATGTAGCCCAGGACCACTTTACTGTCTGTATAAAACTCGGTGTCTTGAATCTCAAGGTTTATCTCTGAAGTAATTAATTCAGCTAGTTCAACGGCTAGTACGGCGGCACAGAGTTCCAGCCTGGGTATTGTATGTTCGAGAAGTGGTGCCAGTTTTACTTTGCCCATGACAAACCCTGTGTGGCATTGACCTTTGTTGTCTACAGTTTTAAGATAAGCTACAGCGGCAATAGCTTTGACAGACGCGTCAGAGAAAACATAAAGTCTTTGTGTTTTTACCTCTGTGGATGGCACAGGAGCGTAAGATCGTGGAACATGGAGGCTAGATAAAGTCTTTAGGGAGTTTCTCCACTCTATCCATGTGTTCCTTTTTTCAGGGGAAAGTGGGTCATCCCAATCCAATGTCTCCTGAGTTAGGTCTCTAAGCAGTGTTTTACCCTGGATTGTGACCGGAGCTGTGAACCCTAAGGGATCATAAAGACTGTTTATGGCAGACAGGACACCTCTACGGGTAAAGGGCTTCTCTTCCTCACTGACTTGGAAGGTAAACGTGTCTGATTTTAGATCCCAGAGAAGACCAAGGCTACGTTGTATAGGAAGGGAGTCAGTCCCTAAGTCTAAGCTCTGCAGGTCATTTGAGTGGTCTTGAGAGGGAAATGCTTCTATCAGCCGCTTACTATTAGAGGCTATTTTGTGGAGTCTCAGGTTTGAGCATGCAAGCATTTCTTGAGCTCTCTTAAGGAGACTTATTGCATCCTCATCAGTGGGTAGTGATTTTAAACAGTCATCTACATAAAAGTCTCTTTCTACGAATTGTCTGACGTCTGACCCGTATTCTATCTCACCTTCCTGAGCAGAGTGTCTAAGACCATAAATTGCAATAGTGTTGAGCGCGAATATTCGAAAAGCAAATTTTTTTAGCGAATATCGGCACTTCGCTAATTCGCGAATATTTCGAATATAGCGCTATAAATTCGCTATTTCGAATATTCGTTTTTTTTTTTTTTTTAGTTATATTTTTTCTTTCCCACTTCCCAAAGTAGTTCTTACCTGTCATGAGGATTCCTGGCTTCCTGGCTGCTCCAGTCAGTGCCCGTTGCCGCTTCTGCCGACTTCCGTGCTCATGGAGCGTCCCTTCCATGGGAAAATCTCTATATACTAAAATGTACTGTCGGATTTGAGGAATTACGTTGAAATCGCAATGCGATTAATTCAAGTTATATTAATCGCATTGCGATTACAACTTAGCACTGCTATCTTACATAGGCTAGAATTAACTGAATATGGAATATATGGCTATGCACTAGCAGTGCTAAGTTGAAATCGCAATGCTTGAATACTTTAAGTTAAATTAATCGCATTGCGATTTCAACTAGCACTGCTGCTATATTCCATATTCGTTAACTTCGTTAATTCTAGCAAGCTGACCCATTATAAACCCAGCTCTAAGTTGAAATCGCAATGCGATTAATATAACTTGAATTAATCGCATTGCGATTTCAACGTAATTCCTCAAATCCGACAGTACATTTTAGTATATGGAGACGTTCCCATGGTGATGGGGACGCTCCATGAACACAGAAGTTATGGTTGGCTTGGTAGAATTAGCGAATAGCGAATATGACGAATGTATTCGTCATATTCCTCAAAACGAAGATAGCAGTATTCTACATCTTCGTTTTAGCTACCTATTCGTCTCGTCATCGTCAACTTCGCTATTCGCTAATTCTAGCAATCAAATAGGAAGGTTGACTTACCAGACAGCTGTGTTAAATTCGCTATCACGATTTTTTTTTTTTAATAAATAGAATACTTATAATAATATTATCATATCAAGTAATATAATTATTGTATTAAAAAAAAAAAAATCGCATAGCAATTTAACTACAACTGTCTCTATAGTCAACCTTCCTATTTGATTGCTAGAATTAGCGAGGTTGACGAATAGGTTGCTAAAGCGAAGATGTAGAATACTTCGTTATCTTCGTTTTGAGGAATATGACGAATACATTCGTCATATTCGTCATCCTCGCTAATTCTAGATATGAAACCAATAGGAAAGTAGCCTTAAGTACAAATCGCAATATGCGATTATTTAAATCGCATTTTAATCGCGATAACTAGAAAAAATGACGAATATTCGATTTCGACGAATACGAAACGAATATTCATTCGAATATTCGCGAATTTCGTCGAAATCGAATATGGCACCTGCCGCTCATCACTAAATTGCAACTGCAGGAGAGGGACTGTTACCAAAGATATGTACCCGCATGCGGTACTCCGCGATATCTTTTGTGGGGTCATTGTCAATAAACCAAAGAAATCTTAAAAAGTTTCTATGTTCCTCTTTAACGAGAAAACAATGAAACATCTGCTGGATGTCCGCCATGAAGGCAACGGAGTCTTTACGAAAACGAAGCAGTACTCCTAGGAGTCTGTTGTTAAGATCAGGACCTGAGAGCAGGACATCATTTAAGGAGACGCCTTCATATTTGGCGCTAGAGTCAAACACTACTCTAATTTGGCCTGGTTTCTTTGGGTGGTAAACCCCGAATATGGGTAAATACCAACATTCCTCTGAGTTTTTAAGGGTGGGGGCTACCTCAGCATGACCGTTCTCAAATATTCTTCTCATGAAAGTAAAGAAGTGGTCTCTCATTTCTGGCTTCTTGTGGAAGGTACGTCTTAGAGAGACAAAACGCCTGTAGACTTGCTCTCTGTTGTTAGGCAGACGTTGCCTCTGAGGTCTGAAGGGAAGAGGTGCGACCCAACTATTTGTCTCATCCTTAGTGATTTCCTTTTCCATGGTCTCTAAAAACAATCTGTCTTCATGGGACATTGCTACCTGATTGTCCTCCCTGGTCCTTTGGAACACTGAGCAACCTAGGTGGTCTTTGTCACTATCACAAGCTATGTTGTGGTTTAAAGAGCCTATGAAGGAACAAGGTAGGTGAGTACTATGTGGCAATTCCTTTATGAGGAAGTTGTTTTCACATGGTTGGAAGATAGAGGGACGTCCATTTTCTAATGTGCTAGTAAGCATGCTATTAATGGAAGTTGGTTTGTGTATGCTTCCTAAGCAGACATCTCCTATTATGACCCATCCTAAGTCATGTCTCTGGGCATAAGGAGCATGGTGTGGGCCATTAATCTGTTCTCTGGTTTTGTGAACTTGTAAGATATCTCTCCCAAGGAGTAAGATTATCTGAGCGTTAGGATCAAGCTCTGGCAAGAGGTGGGCTATACGCTCCAAATGGGGGTGATGCTTAGCTACATCTGGTGTAGGGATCTCATGTCTATTATCAGGGATCTGGTTACATTCGGTAATAGTTGGTAAGGAAAGACATGTCTTACCATCTATGGACTCAATCAGGTAGCCACTAGCTCTCCTCCCCGCTGTTTCTACAGTGCCCGCACAAGTCTTTAGAGAATAAGGAGTGCTGGGCCCTTTAATGTTGAAAATATCAAAGAAAGTAGATTTGGCTAGGGACGCATTACTTTGGTCATCTAGGATGGTGTATACATTGATGGCTTTGTCTCTGCAGCCCTTTGGGTATACCTTTGCTAGGCAGATCTTTGAGCAGGACCTGCCACCTATGGCTCTCTTGCAGACTTCGGTGCATTGTGAAGTAACTGCTGGTGGGTTAGCTTCAGAGTTGCTTTCCTCCCCGCCATGCTCTCTGGCACTGTTACTCTGTGATAAGGCCCATGAGAAAGGCCCAGGATGTAGAGCCGTGTTGTGATCTGTGTTGTTGCATTCTGTGCATTTTACACTAACCTGACAGTCCTTGGCAATATGTGATGTTGATGAGCAGCACTTGTAGCAAATGCGGTTCTCCTTCAGGAAGGCTTTGCGATCTCTTATGGACATTTCTCTAAAGGCTCTGCACTTCAGAAGAGGGTGTGGCTTCTTGTGCAGAGGGCACTGCTTACCAGGATCTTTGACTGTTTCCAGGTTAGAGGAGCTGTAGTACCTGTAAGAATCTGCAGGTGAAATGTTAGTTTTGTGCACTGCTACTGATCCTTTGTAAGGTCTGTGGTCAGAGGGAGTGACATAAGACTGTGATAGGTCAAAGCTAGGGTCATTACGGATGTTGGCCTCTAGGCTTACAAAGTCAACAAACACACTGAACGGAGGGAATGGCACATTGTAGGTATGTTTGTACCTTGACCCATGGGAGACCCATTTCTCCTGTAGGTTGTGGGGAAGCTTTAATACGATCGGCTTGACGCCTCTGGCAGTGTCGAGGAAAGCAAGCCCTGGTAAATCCCCTCTGCTTTGGCAACCTGTAATTCCATCAGTAGATCACTTAAATCCCTAAGTTTCTGGAAACCTTTGCTAGTTATTTTAGGGAATTCGTCAATTCTTTTAAACAACGCATCCTCTATGACCTCTGCAGAACCATAACATTGATCAAGTCTATCCCAGATCATTTTTAGACCGGTCTCTGGGTAGTTTATATTAATGTCTCTAATTCTCTTGGCATGTTCCACAGAGTCTTTTCCAAGCCGATCAACAAGGAAGTCTATCTCCTCCCTACATGACAGGCCCAAGTCTCTTGTAATGTTATAAAAGGAGGACCGCCATGCTCTATAGTTTTCAGGGCGATCACTGAACTTCGCCAGTCCCTTTGTAACTAGCTCTCGTTTAGTAAAGAACCTGGCAAAGTCTGTTGTGGCTTGGTTATAACTAGGGTTGGTTGGAGGTGTGGAGTCACGGTGTGGCTGTGGTGTGCGATCATACCTGTATGGAGTCTCTGATTTAGGCCAGCCCGTGTCATACTGTCTTGTGGAATAAGGTGGCTCTGCAAGCTGGACTGGAAGCTGGCTTCCTTTGGATGCAGGGAAGTTAGCTCGAGCTTTGTCATGTGGCTCTGTGCTCTCTTGTTTGCAGGACTGGGTTCCATGTGTGACTCTTTCTTTTGGATGGTATGATTTTTCTGTGGCATAGGTGACAACTTCGGTTCCTGGGAATGGATCAGCATTGCTGTTTGGTCTGGAGTGTTGAAGGACGTACTCTGAAGTGCGTCGTGCAGGATCTTGCTGGTCGAGTTCTGGGCTAAGCACACTGCTGTGACTTTTAGTTTCTGGGTATTCTATTGCTTCCAAGAACTCTGCTTCAGCTATGGCGGCTGCCGTTTCCTTCTCTACAGCGAGTTTCTCTAGCTTTGCATCTAAGAGGACTTTTTGCATTTCTAGTGAAGCCTGTTCTTCTTTCATCTTCATTTGTAGTGAAGCCTGTTCTTCTTTCATCTTCATTTCTAGTAAAGCCTGTTCTTCTTTCATCTTCATTTCTTGCTCAGCAAAGGCTGCTTTGACCTTTGCTGCTTCTGCTTTTGCGCGGGCAATGGCGGCTGCGCTGCTAACGGAAGCCGACTTGGAGGAACCATTCTTCTCTGATCTTGTCTTGTAGCTCAATACTGTGCTTCGTGACATGGTATTGGTAAAGACACTTAACTGCGTGTACTGTGGAATGCAGGTCGCTGTGCTTAAAGAGCGGTCACTGTATGCAATCAAATATGTCTAAATTGCTTGAAGCAGCTATCCCTTGGTAGCACTGGACTGTATAGAAGTCGCTGTGGTGTCCGTTTGCAGGTACTTGCGTGGACTGTAACAGACTTCTGTGTAATCAGAGGTGCCCCTCTTGCTAGAAGTCGTCGTTTACTGTCCTGTTCTCAAAACATGTACCCCCGGGGTCTATATGCAGTTCAACAGGCAGATATCACCATTCTACTAGTTAATAAATTGAGACTTGTATCTGTAATCTGTGGCTTTATTAACCGGCAGTAGATAAGGT
This sequence comes from Bufotes viridis, assembly GCA_033119425.1. NCBI lineage: Eukaryota > Metazoa > Chordata > Amphibia > Anura > Bufonidae > Bufotes > Bufotes viridis. The sequence goes on along the minus strand of CM065590.1, from coordinate 537,495,291 downwards.
AAACTGTATAAAGAGAACATACAAAGGACTGAATGTACAGCATACAGGTACACAAAGCTATAGGAAAACATTGATTAAACCCTTACCGACGATGCTTGAGTCAAGAGGCACATAATGTGCAGCTGCTCCTTCCATGAGGTGAAGGAATATGGCAGCAGGCTCAGTCTCTTTCCCACAAAGCCCTGGGAGCAGGAAGTTGTGTCACCTAATTAATATTCATGACTTTAACAAAGTGATTACAGCAAAAGGTCACTAGATGGTGCTGCAGGCACACATATGAATACACATAACATTAAACTATGCAAATGGTTCTGAACAGAAGACAGTACACCCTCCAAAACCTGGAAACAAATTGTGTCCCCCTATCAGACACCACATCAGAGGGAATGCCATGTAGTTTCACAATGTTATCAATAAAAACCTGAGTGAGAGTTTTGGCATTGGGCAAGCTAGGTAACGGTACAAAGTGGGCCATCTAACTGAAGCGGTCCACTACCACCAAAATCACAGTTTTCCCAGAGGAACTCGGTAAATCAGTAATAAAGTCCATGGACAAATGTGTCCAAGGACGAGACAGGATGGACAAAGGAAGAAGGGATCCTGGCAGCCAAGTGTCAGCCACCTTCGCACGTGCACAGGTCTCAAAAGCTGCCACATAACCCTCCACATCCTTGCGCAACCCTGGCCACCAGAATCTCCGGAAAATAAAATCTATGGTGGATTTGCTTCCAGGATGTCCCGCAAGGACCGTATCATGATGTTCCTTGAACACCTTATATTTCAGTTCAGCAGGAACAAACAACTTGTCTGGAGGACAAGAATCAGGAGCCTTCTCCTGGGCCCCCAACACCTCCATCTCCAACTCGGTGTACAGAGTGGAGACCACCACCTCATAAACCAAAATCAGAGCGGGGTCCTCCGAATCACTCCCCCCAGTAAAACTACGTGACAACACATCTGCCTTGACGTTTTTAACCCCAGGGCGAAAGGTGACCACAAAATTGAACCTAGTAAAAAACAGTGACCATCTAGCCTGTCTAGGATTCAGGCACTTAGCAGACTGCAGGTAAGCCAAATTCTTGTGGTCACTATATACTGTAATAGGATGAGAAGCCCCTTTCAACCAATGACGCCATTAATCAAAGGCCAATTTGATGGCCAGTAATTCTCTATCTCCTACATCATAATTTCTTTCAGCGGCCGCAAGTTTCTTGGAGAAAAAAGCACATGGGCGCCATTTGCTAGGGGATGGACCCTGCGACAGAACTGCTCCGACCCCCACTTCTGATGCATCAACCTCCACGATGAATGATTGAGACACATCAGGTTGCATCAGAATGGGAGCAGATGCAAATCATTTCTTAATAGTAGAATAGGCCTGTAATGCCTCATCCGACCAGACAGAGAAGTTGGTGCCTTTCTTAGTCACATTTGTCAAAGGTTTTACAATGGTGGAATAATCCAAGATGAATTTTCTGTAGTAATTGGTAAAACCCAAAAATCGCATCAGAGCTTTCTGAATCTCAGGCTGGTTCCATTCCAGAACTGCCCAGAACTTATCGGGGTCCATATGAAAACCAGCTCCTGGACAGCAAATACACATTTTTCCAATTTTGCATACAATTTATTCTCCCGAAGGATCAACAACACCTGTCTCACTTGATCCTAATGGGTCTCCAAATCGGGTGAGTAAATTAGTATGTCATCAAGGTAAACAACAATGAACCTTCCCACTAAATGATGGAAAATATCATTGATAAATCGCTGAAAGAACGCTGGCGCATTAGTTAAACCAAAGGGCATGACAAGATTCTCAAAATGACCTTCAGGTGTATTGAAGGCCATTTTCCACTCATCTCCTTCCTTAATTCTGATCAGATTATAAGCACCTTTTAAATCCAACTTGGAGAACACCTTGGCTCTGACAATTTGATCAAATAGATCAGAAATCGAGGGAAGAAGAAACAGATCACGGACCGTAATGAAATTCAATTCCTGGAAATCTAAACATGGTCTAAGTGATCCGTCTTTCTATTTTACGTAAAAGAAGCCGGCGGCCACAGGGTACTTAGATGGCCTCTAATATGTCCCTTTGCCAAGCTCTCGACAATATACTCCCGCATAGCTTCTCTTTCGGGTTGGGAAAGGTTATATAGCCGAGATTTTAGCAATTTAGCTCCAGGGATGAGATTGACGGGACAATCATATTCTCGATGGGGAGGCAACTCCTGAACTCCACCCTCCGAGAACACGTCTGCAAAATCAGAGAGAAACTGACGTAGGACCATACACAAAGACCATTGTCCATACAAAATTAATTCCAGCTACTCATTTGTTTAATTTGCCAGTCAATAGTAGGGTTATGCTTTATCAACCACGGTAAACCTAGAACCATCAGAGTAGGCAAGCCCTTCATGACAAAACAAGAAATGGACTCAACATGTGAATCACCCACCCTTAACTGAATGTCATGAATGATATGAGTAAGACTCTTTTGTGAGAGAGGGGAGGAATCAATAGCAAACACTGATATCACTTTATCTAATGTGCTAGTTCTAAAACCAAGATTTTGGAGGAAATGAAAATCCACAAGGTTTACCCCAGCACCACTGTCAACAAATACCTCAAAATCAAAATTTCCAGAGTCTAGCGCCACCATGGCAGGCAGAAGGAAATGGGTATTGCAGGGAGAATGCATATTTGCTTGCTCAGACTCCCTATTCACTCTACTAAGAATCAGGGAAGTTTTTTTTCTTTCTTTATGTGAATACCTTCGTAGTTTTTAATTACAGCCTTGAGGTTTAACAAAAGGATACACAAACAAAATGACCTTCTTTTCCACAGAAGTAACATAGCTTATTCCGCTTCCTAAAATTCCTATCACCTGAGCGAACTGATAACTGGCCTAACTGCATAGGCTCCTCTCCTGCCCCATATCCAAATGTCAAATTACCCCGGGGAATAGGTGGGATGGATCCACTTTCAGACGGGACTCCCCGCTCGAGAGGAATCTTATACCTCTCTCTAAGACGTCTATCAAGTCGCACCGACAAAGACAGGGCCGTCTCCATTGAATCGGGATACTCATGAAAAGCAAGGGCATCTTTCAACCTCTCAGATAGCCCCTGACAAAACAGACTCCGGAGTGCAGGATCATTCCACTCTGAGTCAGTCGCCCATCTTCTAAATTCTGCACAATACGACTCTGCAGTACGTTCTCCCTGTAACAGACTGCGCAACTTAGATTCAGCCATAGAGAACTAGTCTGGGTCATCATAAATCAAGCCCAAGGCTTTTTGAAATCCATCCACCGACCGGAGGGATGGTGAACCGGTCAGCAGAGAAAAAGCCCAGGACTGCATGTCCCCTTTGAGCAGAGATATAATGATCCCCACTCTTTAATTCTCATCAACAGATGAAATTGTCGGCAGACAAAAATACAACCTGCAGGACTCCCTGAACTGAATAAAGTCATCACCACCCCCTGAGAACCTATCAGGGAGAGCGACTTTAGGCTCTAGGAAGACCTGATTAAATCCAAAGGCACCAGACACCAGAGCATTCTGACACCGTGCAACAGAACTGCTGAGGTCAACAACCTCCAGCGATAATCCCTGCATGCAATCAGCCAAAGCATCCATAGCCTCCATTTCGCAAACAGCAAAAAAATGACAGTTTCGGTGGGTTATAATGTCACGATAGGTAGGTAAGCGAGGAAATAACCGAACACAGGAAAACAAACAGAACTAATGACTAGGCCCAAAAGCTAGGGATAAAAGGGGTCACCTCCTAGCGATCCCTAAAAGTTTTCCCTAAACTGCTATGCCCATGTGCATACCCTAATGGTGGATATGCACATGCCCTCGTGGCTAAATCACTTGCATCCGTCAGTTTCATTGGTGGGTGAAGAAATCATATATTTTGTTGAAATAAATTCCATCCTCTGCCTGCACAGGCAATCTAAAAATAAACAATACTTTGTTAATTCATCTGTTTCTCTGGGGTTAAAGAAATTATATATTTTGTTGAAAAAAATTTCATCCTCTGCCTGCACAGGCAATCTGATAGTGGACAATAATCTGTTAATTTATCTCTTTCTCTGGGGTTGAAGAAATTATATATTTGGTTGAAATAAATTCCATCCTCTGCCTGCACAAGCAATCTGATAGTGAACAATAATCTGTTAATTTATCTGTTTCACTGGTGTTGGACAAATCCTCTTTTTTTCCCTATAAAGGACCTTTTTACCTTGTACTGAAAATCAAATAAAATCATTAAATTCCACAGGGACATTATGAGTGGAAAAAACACGTACTTTTTGGCACAAAGTAAATTTGTGGCCTGTTCTGTACTACTGCTAGTGTAGTGAAAGAATTTCACTTGCATCCATCATTTTCCCTGGTGGGTGAAGAAATCATATATTTTGTTGAAATAAATTACAGCTTCTGTCTGCTACAGGCAATCTGATACTGAAAAATAATCGTTATAGCCATCTGTTTCACTGGGGTTGAAAAAATCCTCTTTTTTTCCTATGAAGTACCTTATTGTCTTTTACTGTAAATAAAATAAATCAGTAAATTCCACTAGGACATTGTGGTTGAAAAAAAACAAACATAATTTTGGACCATAAAGTACCCCTGCGGCCTGCACTGGTGTCCCTGTTGCACTGCATACCTAACTTGCCAAAATGTATTCAGTAAATTAGGTGGCGTACTACCGATTGTTGGGGGATCTGTGCCCCTCATATCTTTTAAAGTAACTTGTGACCTTAACCAATCGTTTATCTTCAACACGCTGCCAGGGCCTATTGGGCAGGCCACTCAGTAATAAATTTGTTTCTCATATTTTGGTGTGACCTAGAAATATCTTTTATCTTTATCACACTGCCAGGGCCTATTAGGCAGGGCACAATGTGTAATAAATTTATCTGTCACATAGAGGTGTGACCAAAACCAATCTTTTCTGTTTATGACAAGGGCACCACATACCTGAAAAGGAAACAAGTTTTATTAAATCTGTCTGTTACTTCGTTGGGTTACCGAAAAGAATGAGGAGAGCGTCAAATAAGGGACGTGGCCATGGTCGTGGTGCTGCTGGTGTTGGTCGGGCTCCTGTTGCAGGGAGAGGACATGGTGGATCTGTGCCAGCTACATGCTCAAATGAAACACCTTCCTCAGGTTCGCATAGACGACAGGGCCTTCCACGCTATTTAGTTGGCCCGAATGCCACTCTACGAATGGTGAGGCCAGAGCATGTACAGGCGCTAGTAGATTGGGTGGCTGATAGTGTCTCCAGTACCTTTACATTGTCTCCCACCCAGTCCACAAGCTCAGAGTTGGCACCTGCAGGCCATGGGCAGATATCTAGCACCGTACCCCCTTGCAAATCAGCCAAGTAGTCTGAGCCCCAAGTCATGCAGCAGATTTTCATGCTTTTTGATGACTCTCCTGGCAGGGTTTCCCAGGCCCATCCACCTAGCCCTGCTCCAGAAGAAGAAGAGATTGAGTGTACCGATGCCCAACCACTGATGATGATGAAACACAGGTGCCAACTGCTGCAGCTTTCTGCAGTGTGCAAACTGACAAGGAGGGAAGAGGGGCAGAAGACTTGGTGGAAGATGATGTGGAGGACGAAGAGGTCATAGACCCTATATGGGATAAAGGTCATGCTAGTGACCTGTGCAGTTCCGAGGAAGAGGCAGTGGTCGCACAGAGACACCAGCACAGCAAAAGAGGGAGCAGGGTGCAGAAGCAGAGCGCCCGTCCCCTAGACACTATGCCTGCTACTGCCCACCGCACCCAGGCACCGAGCACACCAAAGACGGCTGCAAGGAAATCTCCGGCGAGGCAGTTCTTCGCACAATGTGCAGCCGACAAGACACAAGTGGTTTGCACGCTGTGTAATCAGAGCCTAAAGTAAGGCATAAACGTTTTAAACCTGAGCACAACCTGCATGACCAGGCATCTAAGTGCAAGACACGAACTGCAGTGAACTAAATACCTCCAAAACCAAGAAAAGTCTCTGGCTCCTCCTGCTCCCTCTTCTGCTGCAATCTTGGCCTCTTCCTCTACATCTGGAGTGACAGTGGCAACGGCCACCATGCAAACGGAGGATGTGACACCAACACCATCACTTCCATCACCTTCGACAAGCTCCACCACAGTGTCCCATGGAAGCGTTCAGCTGTCCATCTCCCAAACACTGGATCGAAAGAGGAAGTACCCCCTATCCACCAGCGTTCCCTGGCCATGAATGCCAGCATTTCAAAATTGCTGGCCTTTCCATCTGGTGGAGACGGAAAGTTTTAAAAACCTTATGGTGGTGCCTGTCCCATAGTATGTTGTTCCCAGCAGCCACTACTTTTCCAGGTGAGCCATCCCTTACCTGCACGAGCAAGTGATGGACAAAATATGGTGTGCACTGCGCAACGCCATCTGTGGCAAGGTCCACATAACTACCGATACGTGGACCAGTAAGCACGGCCAGGGCCGTTAAATCTCCCTAACAGCACACTGGGTAAATTCAGTGGCGACTGGGCCTGAGCCGGATAGCTGTTTGGCGCATGTCCTTCCTCCCCCCAGGATTGCAGGGCATTGCTCTTTGCCTTCTGTTGCCTCCTCCTCCTACTCCTCTTCCTCCTCTACCACCTCCTCATCCTCTCAGCATAACACCTTCACCACCAACTTCAGCACAGCCAGGGGAAAACTACAGCAGGCAGTTTTTAAACTCATCTGTTTGGGGGACAAACCCCACATCTGCGTAGGAGATTTGGACAGACCCGTGCATGCTGCAGCTTAAAACTCCAGACTGATGAGTGGTTGGTGCCACTAAGCCTCAAGCCCGGCCTGGTGGTTTGTTTTCTGTGCGCGCTTTCGGCATTCTAACCCTGTTGCTGTTCGCCTGTCTGCGCTGCAGCGTAACTTTGGCCTTCCAGTTCACCGCCTCATATGCGACGTGCCCACAAGGTGGAACTCCACCTTCACATGCTGGAGATACTGTGCAAGCAGCAGCAGGCGATAGTGGAGTTTCAGCTGCAGCATGCACGGGTTAGTCACTCCGTGGAAAAGCAACACTTCACCCCCAGTGAGTGGGCCCCCAAGCGAGACCTTTGTGTTTTTTTGCGCTGCTTTGAGTACTCCACCTACAAGGCAAGTATTGCTCGGAGTTACTATACCACTTCTATGTCTCCTTGAAAAAACGCTTTGGGTGATGGTGGAGGAAGATGTCTCACAGTAGCAAGAGGAGGAGGGAGTGGGATCATTTAAATGGTTATCAGGCCAGTCGTTCACAGGTGGCTTGGAGGGTGGGTTCCTGCACCAACATAGGCCAGGTACACAATTGTCCTGCCAGGGCACAGTTCTGGAGGATGAGGAGGAGGAACCGTGTTCACAACAGGGTGGTACCCAAAGCAGCTCATGGGCATCACTTGAGGACAAAGACGATATACCTTCCACAGAGGACAGCTTGTCGTTGCCTCTGGGCAGCCTGGCACACATGAGCGACTACATGCTGCAGTGCCTGCGCAACGACAGCTGAGTTGACTACATTATAACTTGTGCTAATTACTGGGTGGCCGCCCTGCTGGATCCCCGTTAGAAGGACAACGTGCCGTCCTAAATTCACTCACTGGAGCGTGATTGGAAGATGCGCAAGTACAAGCGCATGCTTGTAGAGGCCCTGCTGATGGCATTCCCAACTGACACCGGGGGCTCAGTGGAAGCACAAGGCGAAGGCAGAGGAGGAGAAAGAGGCCGCCAACGAAGCCAGGGCACCGCCAGCACCTCAGAAGGCAGGGTTCGCATGGCCAAAATGTGGAAAGCTTTGTCACCACGCCACAACAACCAGCGCCACCAGCTGATACTCAACTTCTTAGCAGGAGGCAGCATTTCAGTAAAATGGTGGAGCAGTATGTGTGCACACGCCTACACATACTGACTGATGGGTCTGCCCCATTCAACTTCTAGGTCTCCAAATTGGGCACATGGCCTGAGCTTACCCTTTATACCTTGGAGGTGCGGGCCTGCCCTGGAGCCAGTGTATTGTCTGAACGTGTGTTTAGCATGGCAGGGAGTGTTATCAGAGACAAGCACAGCCGCCTGTCCACAGCCAATGTGGACAAGCTCACGTTCATTAAAATAAACCAGGCATGGATCCCACAAGACTTGTCTGTACCTTGTGCAGAATGGACAAGTATATCAACTTCACACAGCCAGCGGTATACTCCAGCGCACTTTCTCTTTGTGTTATTTTATATATTGCACAATGTTTTGTGGTGTACCCAAATTAAATAAAAAAAATGTGTTGGCTGCCTCCACCTACACTACCACGTCCACCTACAACGCCACGTTCAACGCCTTCTCAACCTCCTAGTCCATATGGACCCTTTGCTCTTAGTTCAGGATTAAAATTTGTAATTTTTATTTATTTTATTTTACGTAATTTCCCTATCCACATTTGTTTGCAGGGCAGGCCTTTTGCAGCCCTCTAGCCCTTTCCTGGACTTTTATAGAGCCATTTTAGTGCCCCAAAGTTTGGGTCTCCATTGACTTCAATGGGGTTCGGGTTCAGGGTCAAGTTCGGATCCAGAACCCAAACTTTTTTATTTAGTTTGGCCGAACCCGGCGAACCCTAACTTCCAGGTGTTCTCTCAACTCTAGTGATACCTTATGGTGGCTAAATGGCAGTCCAAACCAAACTGCTTCGCGTGTCCTTCCAATACCAATGTGCATGTCCGAGACCATATCATTCGCTAACAGGAGCCGGAGTGCGTGTCATAGCTCATGTGACGATCACATGGACATCACATGACTACACATTAAACTATGCCTCTATCTTGCGCAAACCAATCAAACGGCATTAAGAAAAAACTTAGCCGCACTATTAATCTACACATCAAACAGCTCGGCAGCATCCATACTCCTCAACTAATAGCTATCCACGATCCCCAGCCAGGGATAGCAGATAGCCGGTCATAGAGTATGCTGCATAAGTAGTATCTGGCTCTGTGTGAATAGCGCACAGATCAAACAATTTTATACTTGTAGATCTAAAGATGTATTTTACATGACACAGTGCCCATGCAGCTTAATCTATGATGGGGAGGCCACAATGGAAATAAGAGCGAATTAACAAGCATAAAAGTATTATTTGGAAAAAAGATATGGAAAAACCTATTGCAAAATACTATGTGGAGTCTGGTCACTCTATTAGCCAACTAAGGTTTTTGGTCATAGACTCAGTTGGAACATTGAGAAGGGGGGGGGGGGGGGATAAGGAACGTATTATCCATAATAAGGAGTTAAAATGGATTTTCAGACTAAGAGCTTTACAACCACATGGGCTCAATATTGAGTTTAATGTGAGTAATATTGATTAGACCTCTGATATAGGGTGGTTATAACAATGGATATAGATGTGCCTCCTCTATTGTGTACTTTTTATATACATTATGTTTTTATGACAATGTTTTTATTGCACTATTTGCACTTTTTTATTGGTATTTGTGATACCTGGTGGTTGCTTTTGGGTACTCCGCACCTATCTGCTTTTCACTAGTTATGACTGCCTGTGTTGGGTGTCTTCTGGTAGTGGATTGTGTCCCTTGACAGAGTCTGGAGGAGGCAGCAGAATCAGTAGGCCACACAGTGGCACAATGACAAAGTGTGGAGGTGGCAGCAGCATGAGTAGTCCACAGAGTGGCACAATGACAGGGTCTGGAGTGGGCAGCAGCATGAATATGCCACAGAGTGGCACAATGACAAAGTCTGGAGGTTGCAGCAGAATCAGGAGGCCACAGAGAAGCACAATGGCCGAGTCTGGAGGTGGCAGCAGCAGCAGCAACAGGAGAATGCCACAGAGTGGCACAATGACCAAGTGTGGAGGTGGCGGCAGCATAAGAAGACCACAGAGCGGCACAATGACAGAGTCGGGAGGTGGGAGCAGAATCAGGAGACCACAGAGTGGCACAATGACCAAGTGTGGAGGTGGCAGCAACATGAGGAGACCACATAGTCGCACAAAGACCGAGTCTGGAGGTGGCAGCAGAATCATGATGCCACAGAGTAGCACAATGACCAAGTATAGAGGCGGCCACAGCAGCATTAGGAGGAGGTCAAAAAGTGGCACAATGACCAAGTGTGAAGGTGGAAGCAGCATGAGGAGGCTACAGAGTGATACAATAACAGAGTCTGGAGGTGGCAGCAACATTAGTAGGCAACAGAGTGGAACAAAGACCGAGTCTCTAGGTGGCAGTAGAATCAGGAGTAATCATCTATGGGACCTAGCCTGGGTAAGGTTATTTAACACAAATATTATCTAACAAATGCCCATATGGGCGGTAAACCTATCTGGACCCAGGTTATTATAAAACGTCACTTTTATTTGACATGCACTAAAAGTTAAAGTGTGAGATGAATGCAACTTTAATAAACCAAAAATATTCATTAAAAGTACAGTCGACACTCCACCTATGGATAGGGATGTTATTCAGAGAGAGAGAGGGTAGGGAGATGTGCACAATCTCCCACCCTATCACTGCTAGATATAGCGTACTATGATGTCACTGTTTGCAGAGCAAGTTGCTAATAAGGTATATCCGGCACCTTTGCCGTATTTTGTGGTGAAGACTTGTGTACCTTCACACCACTGTCAGATTAACACAGCCACCATTAGCATGTGTCTAAACTGACATTGAGCCTGAGGGCGGTTAGCCCTGCAAACAGAGGTAGCTGCAGTTAAGTACTGCGGCTCACATCAGTACACTAAAGTGCCAAGCATTTGAACAAAGTCCAACCAGACTGTTATTAGTTGATTGCTAGTGGAGTGAGAGGCCGCAATTAAAAACTAACACTGCCCCCCGACATGTTTCACCAGACTTCTGGCTTCTTCAGGGGTAAATGGGCAGCAGAAGAAGACCACAAAATGGCAAGGTGACATAGTGTGGAGATGGCAGCAGAAGAAGACCACAAAATGGCAAGGTGACATAGTGTGGAGATGGCAGCAGCAGCATCAGGACACCACAGAGAGCCATGGTGACATAGCGGGGAGATGGCAGCAGCTTCAGGATACCACAGAGAGGCAAGGTGACATAGTATGGAGATGGCAGCAGCAGCAACATCAGGAGTCCGCAAAATGGCAAGGTGACATAGTGTGGAGATGGCAGCAGCAGCAGTCAGGATACCACAGAGTGGTAAGGTGAAATAGTGTGGAGATGGCAGCAGTAGTATCAGGATACCACAAGGTGGCAATACCAGTACTCGATGATGAAGGTGGGTGAAAGAAGGAGCACTTGGCATCAGATGTGTGGCATCAGGTGGGTGGCAGCATCAGAGTAGTAGCTGAGGCAGGTAGCCAGAAGAAACCGATCTCTTTTTTCAGGGTTTGGGTGAGGCGGCATGGATGATCTAATCAGATGCATTGGGAATTGGTGGGTGGAAATCCTGGCTGATTCACGGCTTATTCATCTTGACAAAGGTCAGTCTCTCCACATTTTGGGTAGACAGGCGAGTTCTACTTGTGGTCACTATGGCCCCCGTCGCACTAAACACCCGTTCTGATGCCACACTACTGGCCTGGCAGGACAGCTTTTTCAGGGCAAACTCGGCCAGTTGCGGCCCCAAAGCCAGTTTAGCTGCCCAGTAGTCCAACGGATCTTCAATGTGGGTTTGCAGGGTGCTGTCCAGGTATGCCACCACCTGCTGGTTCACGTCTTGCTCCAGGTCTACCTGCTGCTGCTGGTGTGTAGTTTCTTCACTATGCGGGTGAAGAAAGAAAGCTACTCATCAGCAACTGTAGACTCAGGCTGCTGATGATGATGCCATCACTGCTCCTGCCACCCCACCACTCCCCAGCAGTCATGGCAGTGGAACGTGTGCGCAGAGGGCCCCCCAGGTCAGACCTGCGAGAGGATAGACGATGGCGCAGATAGGTAGTGGCAAACTGACTACATAGGAGGTCTCTGTAGTAGTTCACCTTGTTCTCCCTCTCAGTGGGTGTAAAAAAGGCTCCCATTTTGGACCATTTGTGCAAGTGACTCGGAGGGTCTCCCTGCCTACATCTTCACTGCATACTGCCACGGTGTGTCTGGGTCCTCTGTCTCATCTTCCTCATCACCCTGTAGCTCCTCCTCTTCCAGTCCAGTCCCTACAGGGCTCATGTGGGTGTGAGATCTAGGCGCCAAGTCTCCAGTCTCTTGACCAGCCATTGTTACCTCCATGTGTTCCAGTACATGAAGCAGAGGAATGAAATTGTTTATTCCGTAGTCCTGGCGACTGACAAACATTACGTCCTCAAAGGGCCTGAGCAAAAGGCAGGTGTCACGCATGAGCTGCTGGTGTTGGGAGCGAATTTTCGAATCGCAAATTTTAATTGCGAATATCACAACTTCGAGAATTCGCAAATATTTAGAACTAGCAGAAGGACCCGGCTTCGCACGGGTATATTTCATCTATTTTGTTTCATGTTTCCGTGTCGTAAAAAGATATCAACAGTATCCCCCATAACAGTGACGTCTACAGTGCCCCACCCCGCTCTCTGCTGAGCTGTGTATCTAATCCTGTCCTGGGTGATACCATCTGCTGAGCTGTGTATCTAATCTTATGTTGTGTGATACTGTCTGCTGAGCTGTGTATCTAATCATACCCCTGTGTGATACTGTCTGCTGAGCTGTGTGTCTAATCCTAGCCTGTGTGATACTATCTGCTGAGCTGAGTATCTAATCTTATGTTGTATGATACAGTCTGGTAAACGGTGTATCTAATGCTATCCTGTGTTATACTGTCTGCTGAGCGTGTATCTAATATTCTATCCTGTGTGATACTGTCTGCTGAGCGTGTATCTAATCATATCCTGTCTGCTCAGCTGTGCATCTAATCCTAGCCTGTGTGATACTATCTGCTGAACTGTGTATCTAATCTTATGTTGTATGATACTGTCTGCTAAACTGTGTATCTAATGCTATCCTGTGTTATACTGTCTGTGGAGCTGTGTATCTAATCCTATCCTGTGTGATACTGTCTGCTGAGCATGTATCTAATATTCTATCATGTGTGATACTGTCTGCTGAGTGTGTATCTAATCATATCCTGTCTGCTGAGCTGTGTATCTAATCCTAACCTGTGTGATACTGTCTGCTGAGCTGTGTATCTAATTCTATCCTGTGTAATACTGTCTGCTGAGCATGTATCTAATATTATATCCCGTGTGATACTATCTGCTAAGCTGTGTTTCTAATCCTATCCTGTGTGATACTGTCTGCTGAGCTGTGTATCTAATCATATCCTGTCTGCTGAGCTGTGTACCTAGTAGTTGATTTTTAACTTTATTTTTTCAATCCCTGTTGGCTGAGTGGGAGGGGTCATGGCCTAACTGGATTGGGCGTGTCCTTTTGAATATCTTAATGTAAGACAGCAGCACTGTCCTCTCTGAGTGTGAGCTGCAAAGAGAAAGTCACCGTCCCTCCCACCTCTGCAGATGACAGAAGTTGATTTTTTACTTAATTTTGTCAATACTCATTGGCTGCAGAGGGGGAGGGGTGTGTCCTAAATGTATCGGGGGTGTGGCTTTGTGGACCAAAAAGTTGATTTTTAACTTTATTTTTTCAATCCCTGTTCGCTTAGTGGGAGGGGACGTGGCTTAACATGATTGGGGGCGTGTCCTTTTAAACAGCTCTCTAAGACAGCAGCACTGTTCTGTCTGAATGTGAGCTGCAGGGAGAAAATCACCGTCCCTCCCACCTCAGGAGGGGAGGGGGCATGGCCTAACCGAATCAGAGGCGTGGCTTATCTGGACCTGGGGGCGGGGTTTTAAGGGTGACTTGAATGGCCACCCTACTTTCTCCCTGAACTGTGACCTACATAGAACTCCGCTCCCTTGACAGTGTCATTCACAGCGCTCTGCCCCTTTAAAGCTAACCTGCAGCAGTGGAGAGAAATGGACGAGTTGTTATGGAAACCTCAGGAAATAATGTACTAAGTGCTAATAGGCCCTGGCTTTACTTCAATAGTGATTATCCTAGTGACAGATTTCCTCATCTCATCTACAGCAGTGAACATGGCTGGGGGTAAGTCCTAGAGAGCTGAGACCTGGTCTAAAACCTTCCTGGACACTGGATGTACCCATGTGCCAAATTTGGTGAAGATCGGTCCAGTCGTTTGGTCGCGCATAAAGAACGTCTAGACAGAAATTCATTTTTATATATATATAAGAGACTAGCAGAAGGACCCGGCTTCGCACGGGTATATTTCATCTATTTCATTTTATGTTTCTGTGTGTCTAAAATGATATCAACAGTATTCCCCATAACAGTGACCTCTACAGTGCCCCGTCCCACTGTCTTCTGAGCTGTGTATCTAATCCTATCCTGTGTGATACTGTCTGCTGAGGTGTGTATCTAATCTTATGTTGTGTAATACTGTCTGCTGAGCTGTGTATCTAATCATATCCTGTGTGATACTGTCTGCTGAGTTGTGTATCTAATCCTAGCCTGTGTGATACTATCTGTTGAGCTGTGTATCTAATCTTATGTTGTATAATACTGTCTGCTAAACTGTGTATCTAATTCTATCCTGTGTGATACTATCTGCTGAGCTGTGTATCTAATCCTATCCTGTGTGATACTGTCTGCTGAGCGTGTATCTAATATTCTATCCTGTGTGATACTGTCTGCTGAGCTGTGTATCTAATCATATCCTGTCTGCTGAGCTGTGTACCTAGTAGTTGATTTTTAACTTTATTTTTTCAATCCCTGTTGGCTGAGTGGGAGGGGCGTGTGACTAACAGGATTGGGGCGTGTCCTTTAAACATCTCATCTAAGACAGCAGCACTGTTCTGTCTGAATGTGAGCTGCAGGGAGAAAATCACCGTCCCTCCCACCTGCAGGAGGGGAGGGGGCATGGCCTAACCGACTCAGAGGCGTGGCATATCTGGACCTGGGGGCGGGGCTTTAAGGGTGACTTGAATGGCCACCCTACTTTCGCCCTGAACTGTGACCTCCATAGAACTCCGCTCCCTTGACAGTGTCATTCACAGCACCCTGCCCCTTTAAAGCTAACCTGCAGCAGTGAAGAGAAATGGACGAGTTGTTATGGAAACCTCAGGAAATAAGTGTACTAAGTGCTATTAGGCCCTGGCTTTACTTCAATAGTGATTATCCTGGTGACAGATTTCCTCATCTCATCTACAGCAGTGAACATGGCTGGGGTAAGTCCTAGAGAGCTGAGACCTGGTCTAAAACCTTCCTGGACACTGGATGTACCCATGTGCCAAATTTGGTGAAGATCGGTCCAGTCGTTTGGTCGCGCATAAAGAACGTCTAGACAGAAATTCATTTTTATATATATATAAGAGACTAGCAGAAGGACCCGGCTCATACGGGTATATTTCATCTATTTCATTTTATGTTTCTGTGTGTCTAAAATGATATCAACAGTATTCCCCATAACAGTGACCTCTACAGTGCCCCGTCCCACTGTCTTCTGAGCTGTGTATCTAATCCTATCCTGTGTGATACTGTCTGCTGAGGTGTGTATCTAATCTTATGTTGTGTAATACTGTCTGCTGAGCTGTGTATCTAATCATATCCTGTGTGATACTGTCTGCTGAGTTGTGTATCTAATCCTAGCCTGTGTGATACTATCTGTTGAGCTGTGTATCTAATCTTATGTTGTATAATACTGTCTGCTAAACTGTGTATCTAATTCTATCCTATGTGATACTATCTGCTGAGCTGTGTAACTAATCCTATTCTGTGTGATACTGTCTGCTGAGCGTGTATCTAATATTCTATCCTGTGTGATACTGTCTGCTTAGCTGTGTATCTAATCATATCCTGTCTGCTGTGCTGTTTAACTAGTAGTTGATTTTTAACTTTATTTTTTCAATCCCTGTTGGCTGAGTGGGAAGGGGGCGTTGACTAACAGGATTGGGGCGTGTCCTTTTGAACATCTCAATCTAAGACAGCAGCACTGTCCTCTCTGAATGTGAGCTGCAAAGATAAAGTCACTGTTAGTGTTGAGCGAACAGTTCGAGCATAGTTCGGGTTCGTACCGAATTTTGAGGTGTTCAGGACCCGAACCCGAACACTTTCAAAAAAGTTCGGGTTCGGGTCTGTTGTTCTGCAATTTCTTTCCGCTTTCTGAAGGGCTGCACAGCAGCCAATCAGCTAGCGTTTTACTTCTTGCCCAAAGAAGCCATCACAGCCATGCCTACTAATGGCATGGCTGTGATTGGCCAAGTTCAGCATGTGACCCAGCCTTTATTTAAGCTGGAGTCACGTAGCGCCGCACGTCACACTGCTCTGATTAGTGTAGGGAGAGGACGCAGCTTCTGACAGGGCGAGATTAGGCAAGGAAAAGTCAGCAACAGCACCAAATGAACTGATCAATCTACAGCTGTGAATGATTCAACTTCTGCTAGATAATTACTCACTGGTTTTTAGGCTGCACAGAGCGTTTTTCTGTCCCTTTGTTCTGGAGTGATCGGCGGCCATTTTGTGACTTGTGGTGCACCAAAACAAGCTGCCACCAAATCCATCAATACTATTATTTTTTTTTTTTTTTGCTATATTCTACATCAGGGGCTTGGCTGTGCTTATTGTCACCACTAGAAACTCAGGATAGCAATTTCTATATTTTATTAAGGGGTTAAATACAATTGCCAAAACACCAATCCCCTAAATGTGGTGTTAAAGCTTTGGCTAGTCAAGTGTAATACTGTCTGCTGTCTGGCAAAGGATAGATTATTTTCTGTGGTGAAATTCAATAGCTAAAATAGCAATACCCTTAATCTGGTGTTCCAGCTGTTGCAGGCCAAGTGTTAATCTGTCCGAAAAAGGGTATATTTTGTTCTGGGGTGAAATTCAATTGCCAATATAGCAATACCCTGAATCTGGTGTCCCAGCACTGGCTGGCAAAGTATAAGAGTGTCCGCCAAAACATATATTTTGTTCTGGGATGAAATTCACTTGCCAAAATAGCAATACCCTAAATCTGGTGTCCCAGCTGTTGCAGGCCAAGTGTTAATCTGTCCGTAAAAGGGTATATTTTGCTTGGGGGTGAAATTCAATTGGCAGTATAGCAATACCCTGAATCTGGTGTTCCAGCTGTTGCAGGCCAAGTGTTAATATGTCCGTAAAAGGGTATATTTTGTTCTGGGGTGAAATTCAATAGCCAAAATAGCAATACCCTGAATCTGGTGTCCCAGCACTGGCTGGCAAAGCATAATAGTGTCTGCCAAAACATATATTTTGTTCTGGGGGAAATTCAATTGCCAAAATAGCAATACCCTGAATCTGGTGTCCCAGCTGTTGCAGGCCAAGTGATAATCTGTCCGTAAAAGGGTATTTTTTGTTCTGGGGGGAAATTCAATTGCCAATATAGCAATTCCCTGAATCTGGTGTCCCAGCTGTTGCAGGCCAAGTGTTAATCTGTCTGTAAAAGGGTATATTTTGTTCTGGGGTGAAATTCAATAGCCAAAATAGCAATACCCTGAATCTGGTGTCCCAGCACTGGCTGGCAAAGTATAATAGTTTTCGCAAAAACATATATTTTGTTCTGGGGTGAAATTCAATAGCCAAAATAGCAATACCCTGAATCTGGTGTCCCAGCACTGGCTGGCAAAGTATAATAGTTTTCGCAAAAACATATATTTTGTTCTGGGGGAAATTCAATTGCCAAAATAGCAATACCCTGAATCTGGTGTCCCAGCTGTTGCAGGCCAAGTGTTAATCCGTCCGTAAAAGGGTATATTTTGTTCTGGGGTGAAATTCAATTGCCAAAATAGCAATATTCTGAATCTGGTGTCCCAGCACTGGCTGGCAAAGTATAATAGTGTCCGCCAAAACATATATTTTGTTCTGGGGTGAAATTCAATTGCCAATATAGCAATTCCCTGAATCTGGTGTCCCAGCTGTTGCAGGCCAAGTGTTAATCTGTCCGTAAAAGGGTATATTTTGTTCTGGGGTGAAATTCAATTGCCAAAATAGCAATACCCTGAATCTGGTGTCCCAGCTGTTGCAGGCCAAGTTTTAATCTGTCTGTAAAAGGGTATATTTTTTTCTGGGGTGAAATTCAATTTCCAATATAGCAATACCCTGAATCTGGTGTCCCAGCTGTTGCAGGCCAAGTGTTAATCTGTCCGTAAAAGTGTATATTTTGTTCTGGGGCGCAATTCAATAGCCAACATATCAATACCCTGAATCTGGTGTCCCAGCACTGGCTGGCAAAGTATAATAGTGTCCGCCAAAACATATATTTTGTTCTGGGGTGAAATTCAATTGCTAAAATAGCAATACCCTGAATCTGGTGTCCCAGCACTGGCTGGCAAAGTATAATAGTGTCCTTTGATAAAAAAGTATTACAGAAGGAAGCACAATGGACATTTAATCTCAAAACGGTGCGTCCAGATGGCTTAAATGAGCATATTTCCTATGTATGCTTTATCTAATGCAGTGGACAGCGTTGTGCAGCCTGATTTCAATCAATCTGACCAACCCCCCCCAAGATGTGCATATGAGAGAGCACTTGTATGGTGTCATGACCCCCTACGGATGAATGGGGCTCATCTGATCACCACTGTTAAGATCTGCTCACCCAGAGGCATGCGTTTGCAACCTACATCTTTGCAAACAATGATGCACCTCCACAAAGTACTGATTGATACAGTGATTGGGATAGAAGATGTCCCATCACCCACTATTTGGGACGTTATTCGCCCATGACATACTCGCTCTGGGCCAATAAGCTATATGACACACTTGGCGGAGACTTACCACCTTATGTACTGCTATCACTGCCATGCTTACACCGCCGATTTATTCCTGTTATTACAAACTGTGTTTTGACACAGCTGAGACACACCTCCTTTGTGGGCGGCATCAGAACGTGGAGGCACTATGTCCGTGCCTCTTGTGTCCTGATTGGCCGGCTGGGAGTCTGGTCTCCACCTTATGGGAGTGGCCTAGTAGTTTTATACCTCTGAGCACGGCGCCCGCGTCACGGCCTCCCTAGTGCCGACGCTGCTGCTGTTGAATCACACGGCAGTCAGCGCCTCTGTGTTTGTCTGTCCTCATGTCTCCATAGATTTAGCCCCCAGCTCCTGATGAATGCTGACACAGGAAACGCATCGAGCTATTAGGGCTTCTAACTATGTGAGCGGGGCATACTTAGCAGCTAGGTTTGAGCTTAGTGCCGTCCTGTACGCTGTGATTGGATAAGGAGGGAATGGGTTACAGAGAAGCAGTAGGGGTGAATACACATTAGAGAGGCACAGTAGTAGGACGATTCAGTCCACCCAGGCCCGACTAATCCCCTTGAGCTTATACTCCAGGATCCCTTCTCAACGCAGCGTCTCGTTGTCCTGCAAGCAAGGACCTCCTAACCTTAGGAAGGGCTTGACAGGTCTGTTTGTGTGTGTGACTGAGCTATTGAGGAGCGTGGGTAGTGGATTTGGGTTGTAACTTGCCCGTGTCGTGTATCGGACAGACCTGTTCCCGCAAATTTTGTTTACCCGGCTCACCAATATCACTGATTGTGATGATATGGGTGGGTTGCAGTTATAGTGGTGGAGGAGCTATGATTGGATCTATCTAACCACGCAGCCTAGTAGCTCCATTGACCACCACATCACCCACTGGAGAGATCCCATCCATCAGAGGTCTGTAGGTGGCCACCGAAGTGAGGGCTCTTACATTGCCCTTGGTGGCGTTCACCATTGACAACCCTGTCTGCATCCACTAATACAGTGATAGTTGATAACATACTCAGCATACAGTATAGTTTTTAATTACTTTCTACTCCTCATTTTTCTTAATTTTGTTAATAAAGGTTATGTTTTAACTAGTATATTAACACTCAACGTCCATCTACCCTTCTCAGTGATCAATTCTATTTGAGGACGTAGTTTTTCCAGTGATTAGTTTTGTTTTAAATGTTTACCTAATTTAGGAATGGCAGGTTTTCTGGCAGGTGATATCGGTACTGACAAATGGAATGATGACGCCAAGTTAGTGTTTTCTGAGGCTGCGTTATCAATAGAAACAAGCACTCTGAGCATCTCAGGCTCGTTCAAACAACTAACAAAGGTCTACAAAGACCACATTAGACGGTGGTGGGAAATTCAAACGCTAGAAACTTACATTAAACATCAAATACTTCCCCGAGGTTTGAGGATCCCCTTCGTACCCCCAATCAGAATTAGGTCACCTGAATTCTATAAAAGGTGGGAGAAGGAATCGATTGAGAGCTCACTTAAGCTGATGACATTGCTCCTTGAGGGGGAAAAGGTGGTATATGAGAAGAACACTCAGACCCTCAAGGAACAAATCACAGTGACCAATAAGTTCTCCACCAACTCTGATTTTGCTAGAAAGGAGCTTATCTTACAGCAAAATATTGAGAAATTTACAGCACAGTTAAAGTAGAGAAAGCACTTTCAATTCTTAAGGGATACTGCAGACTTCAGGGAAGGCCTTATCCTGGAGTTTGGAGTTAAAAACACCAAATCCCTAGAATTGGAAACTGAACCCTCTTCCTCTGAGGGAGAAGGGGAGGTTGAAACGATTACGGGCTCTTAACAACAGTTCCCAATTTTCACTAATAATAGGGGACGTAATAGGGGTCGTGGTGGTAGGCATAGAAGGCCCCGTACACGAGGGCATTTTTTAGGGAACCCCTCAGAAGCATCACCCTACGGCCTGAGGGACAGGAAATAACCCGAAAGGTAGGGGCTAATCAGACTAAGACCCCCCCTGGAAGGGTTGAAACCCACTCTGGGACGATGAATAATGAGTTACAAATAATTAATGTTTCACAGAGACCCCTAAGTGTAGCAGAGATGCAATTATTGAAACGAGGCTTGTCATTTGTTCCGTCCTGTTCATTTAATGTATTCAACTGGGTAAATGACTTCTCCCTCTTCATCAGGAAATTGAAGTGGAAATTTTTTTTTCCACATTTGACAAACAACAATGTCTAGCACTAGAGATTGATATGGAGGAGTTACCCGATGTGCGTTTATTGGCAACCATGATTGAGGAGGGAGGTAGAGGTTCAGGAGAAGGTCCATTTACTGATCATAAACTTTCTTCCACTAAGAATCCTCCAATCAATGACCACACTGCGATGGATATTTTCCTCAAAGTGGTTACAGACCAACTGAGGGGAATGGAGAACAAGGAAAAAAAACAGAGGAGGCAATCTGACTAGAGGAGAAACGGAGGCCTTGGTCACTTTGGAGGGAGATTCCTCCATAGTGATCAAGCCCTCTGACAAAGGGGGCAATGTGGTGGTGATGGACATTGAACAATACAGAGATATGTGTCTAAGTATATTGAAGGACAAACAGTGCTACCGCATTCTAGATCATAACCCATTGTGGGAATTACATACGAAATTAAAACACATCTTAGAAGCGGCATTAAACAATAAACTGATTGACAAAAGGGAATATACTTTTCTACTTCCAAAACACCCGCAAATGCCCTGTTTTTACAGTTTACCAAAGGTGCATAAAGGTTATCCCCCTCTGAAAGGGAGACCCATTGTGTCAGGGATTGACAGCCTGACACATGGGGTCAGCACCTATGTTGACACTATAATGCGTCCCTTCGTTACAGCCCTCCCATCGTACATACGTGATTCTATGGAGGTAATCCAGAAAGTGGAAGGCATCCAGGCTTAACAACATACCTGGTTGGCTGGTCTAGATGTGGAGGCCCTCTACAGCGCCATACCCCATGAAAAAGGGTGTGGGGCTGTAGCGGATTTCCTTAAGCAGCGGGGTACACACCTTTGGCCCCACAATGAGTTAATTATGGAACTCCTTCGCTTTATCCTTGAGAATAACATTTTCCTCTTTGACCATCGCATATACCACCAGCTCAGGGGGGTGGCGATGGGGAGCCCTTGTGCCCCCAAGTTCGCCAACCTGTACCTGGGCTGGTGGGAACGGGAGGTGGTATTCTCAGAGGAATTTAATGAGTGGACACGTCACATCACTCTATGGCTACGTTTCATAGATGACGTGCTCATCTTATGGACAGGCACGAAGCTTGAATTTGAAATGTTTGTGGAGGTGTTGAATATCAACAGTTTGGGGCTATTCTTCACCTCGGAAATTCATGAGGACAGAATAGACTTCCTTGATCTTACGATCTTCAAAGATCAGGAGGGCTATCTGGGGACTCGCCTCTTCCGTAAAGAAACAGCCACCAATAACCTGTTGGAGTGGAACAGCTGTCACCCGATACCTTTAAAAAAAGGCATTCCAAAGGGGCAATATCTGAGGCTCCGGCGAAATTGCTCCAGGCTCTCAGACTATTTGGTGTCAGCTAAAGATCTTCAACAGAGATTTCAGAGAAGAGGCTACCCCAGACAGGTTCTTACCAGGGCACACCAACACTATCTAACTGTAGATAGGAATTCCCTTCTGGTCCCTCGTATGAAAGACAAGGAGGACAAGGAGTTACGCATAATTGCGACATTTGATGATGCGCAAGGTAGGGTTTGTGACCTGTTAACCCAGTTTTGGGGCATCCTGCAGTCCGACCCAGATGTGGGCCACTTAGTGGGTGATGCACCAAAAATCACTTACCGTAGAGGCCGCAACCTGAAGGACAGACTGGTACATGGCCTCTTTGAATCCCCGCACCCCTCCACGTGGCTAAATACCAAACCACTGGGAACATTTAGATGCAGCAGGTGCGTTGGCGTGTTGTGCAATAAAAACAGGCTACACCTTTAGGAGCACTGTGACAGGTATAAACTACACCATTAGATCTTTTGTCAACTGTAAAACCAGCGGTGTGGTATACCTAGCAACGTGCAAATGCGGAATCCAATATGTGGGTAAAACTATCCGCGAATTCCGCAGACGGATAGGGGAACATCTTAATGATATTTAAAATAGAGTCGATACCCCACTCGCACGTCACGTGGCGATCTGCCATAAGGATGAGAAAGACTGTTTTTGCAAAGCATGAACTGCAGTGGAGTAAACACCTTAAAAGCAAGGAACTCACTCTGGCTCCCCCTGCTCCCTCTTCTGCTGCTGTCTCAGCCTCTTCCTCCGCCTCGGGAGGAACGTTGGCACCTGCCGCCCACCAAACAGAGGATGTGCCACTGACACCACCACCTGCGTCACCAAGCATCTCCACCATGTCACACGACAGCGTTCAGCTACTCACAAACATTGGAGAGAAAACGTAAATTTCCACCTAGCCACCCTCGAACTCTGGGCCTTAATGCCAGCATTTCTAAACTACTGGCCTTTGAAATGCTGTCATTCAGGCTGGTGGACACAGACAGCTTAAAACAGGTGATATCCATGGCTGGCCCACAGTATGTTGTTCCCAACCGCCACTACTTCTCCAAGACAGCCGTGCCTTCCCTGCACAACCAAGTATCCGATAAAATCAAGTGTGCACTGCGCAACGCCATCTGTGGCAAGGTCCACCTAACCACAGACACGTGGACCAGTAAGCACGGCGAGGGACGCTATATCTCACTAACTGCACACTGGGTAAATGTAGAGGCGGCTGGGCCCCAGGCGGAGAGTTCCTTGGCGCACATCCTTCCACCACCAAAGCCAGGGCATCATTCTTTGCCTCCTGTAGCCTCCTCCTCCTACTTGGCTTCCTCCTCCTCTGCTTCCACCAGCTCATCCAGTCAGCCACACACCTTCACCACCAACTTCAGCACAGCCCGGGTTAAACGTCAGCAGGCAATTCTGAAACTCATATGTTTGGGGGACAGGCCCTACACCGCGCAGGAGTTGTGGCGGGGTATTGAACAACAGACCGACGAGTGGTTTCTGCTGGTGGGCCTCAAGCCCGGCCTGGTGGTGTGCGATAATGGGCGAAATATCGTCGCAGCTCTGGGACTAGCCGCTTTGACGCACATCCCTTGCCTGGTGCATGTGCTGAATTTGGTGGTGCAGAAATTCATTCACAACTACCCCGACATGTCAGAGCTTCTGCATAAAGTGCGGGCCGTCTGTGCGCGCTTCCGGCGTTTACATCCTGCCGCTGCTCGCCTGTCTGCGCTACAGCGTAACTTCGGCCTTACCGCTTACCGCCTCTTATGCGACGTGCCCACCAGGTGGAACTGCACCTTGCACATGCTGGAGAAACTGTGTGAGCAGCAGCAGGCCATAGTGGAGTTTCAGCTGCAGCACGCAAGCGTCAGTCGCACTGCGGAACTGTACCACTTCACCACCAATGATTGGGCCTCCATGCGAGACCTGTGTGCCCTGTTGCGCTGTTTCGAGTACTCCACCAACATGGCCAGTGGCGATGACACCTTTATCAGCGTTACAATACCACTTCTATGTCTCCTTGAGAAAGCACTTAGGGTGATGATGGAAAAGGAGGTGGCCCAGGAGGAGGAGGAGGAGGATGAGGGGTCGTTTTTAGCACTTTCAGGCCAGTCTGTTAGGAGTGCCTGAGAGGGAGATTTTTTGCAACAGCAGAGGCCAGGTACAAATGTAGCCAGCCAGGGGCAACTACTGGAGGACGAGGAGGATGAGGATGAGGTGGAGGAGGATGAGGATGAACCAGGTTCACAACGGGGTGGCACCCGACACAGCTCAGGTCCATCACTGGTGTGTGGCTGGGGGGTACGGAGGACGATGACGATATGCCTCCCACAGAGGACAGCTTGTCCTTACCTCTGGGGAGCCTGGCACACATGAGCGACTACATGCTGCAGTGCCTGCGCAACGACAGCAGAGTTGCCCACATTTTAACGTGTAAAGACTACTGGGTTGCCACCCTGCTGGATCCCCGGTACAAAGACAATGTGCCCACCTTACTTCCTGCACTGGAGCGTGATAGGAAGATGCGCGAGTACAAGCGCACGCTGGTAGACGTGCTCCTGAGAGCATTCCCAAATGTCACAGGGGAACAGGTGAAAGCCCAAGGCGAAGGCAGAGGAGGAGGAAGAGATCGCCAATGCAGCTGTGTCACGGCCAGCTCCTCTGAGGGCAGGGTTAGCATGGCAGAAATGTGGAAAAGTTTTGTCTCCACGCCACAGCTAACTGCACCACGACCGGATACGGAACGTGTTAGCAGGAGGCAGCATTTCAGTAGTATGGTTGAACAGTACGTCTGCACACCCCTCCACGTACTGACTGATGGTTTGGCCCCATTCAACTTCTGGGTCTCCAAATTGTCCATGTGGCCAGAGTTAGCATTTTATGCCTTGGAGGTGCTGGCCTGCCCGGCGGCCAGCGTTTTGTCTGAACGTGTATTCAGCACGGCAGGGGGCGTCATTACTGACAAACGCAGCCGCCTGTCCACAGCCAACGTGGACAAGCTGACGTTCATAAAAATGAACCAGGCATGGATCCCACAGGACCTGTCCCTCCCTTGTGCAGAATAGACATTTATAACTGCCTCCCCCTCAACCATGTATTCTTGTACTCCGAGGCACTTCTTTATTGAATCCTCATTTTTTTAACTTTACCATGATCTTACGGTGCAACCCAAAGTTGATTGAACCTCTCCTTAATCTGGGCGCCGGGGCCTAAATAACTGAAAGTGGCCTGTTACAATGATGGGTGACATGAAACCTGAACCTCTGCCATGTGACCTCTCTCTACCCTTTTTCCCCCCACCCTGATCAATAAAACACAACAACTGTACTTGATGTAAAGGCCATAGCGGCAATTTATTAATAAAATACCATGCTTTTAACATATAATATAACCATAACACACCGAGGGATCAAGGCAATCTGAGCATCTGGTCCATGTTTTAACTCACTTTTTACCCTCGGCCGCACTCTCCGACTCAACGGCCCCAAATCCACGACTTATACCCTTGCAAGGCTATTAACCCCATCAGGGTCCCCAGTTTTCCATTTACAATTAAAACCTCATAGATGCACGCCGTAAAGATAAAGCCATGCACCTATACCAAAATATTGCCTCCCAGGATCCCCTTCTTTACTGCCACCAGATGACATAGGTGTCACCTCACCTATGGTCATCCCTCCACACCTTCAAAGCAGTCTCCAAACCCTCACACAGGGGCCTTAGGCTGGGCTGCCGCGTGGGCCAGGAGTGCCGATCCGGGGTGTTTAACCCTTTACATGCTGGGCGCAATGGCGCCTGCAGCTTGTAAAGTGGTGTCAGAGGGAGCGGACTCCCTCTGTCTTGCATCACCACCCTGCAAATGTGATCGTGGGGTGTTGATGTGTTGAGAAGCCTTATCTGGCTTCCGATCAGGGCCCCGAGCCTGTCTTCACTGATTTCCAGCAGGCTGTGCCTCTCTGGCGCAGCCTGCTGTTCAATCCTGGAATAGCATTGCTATTGAAATGTAATGCATTATAGAGATAATGCATTACATTTTAAAAGCAATCAAAAAATTTTTTCCATTGAAAATATTATTTTTAATAAAAAAATAATGCAAAAAAAACCCCTCCCCCATATGTTTGGTATTGTCGCGTCCGTAATGACCCAGAATATATAAATATCACATAAATTATCCGCTACGGTAAACGCTGTAAAAAAAAATTTCAAAAAAGACAGAATTGCTAATATATTCTTAGTTTCCCCTAATAAAACGTAATAACAAGCGATCAAAAAGTGCCATTTACTCCAAAATGATACCAATGAAAAATACAAGTCGTCCTTCCAAAATCAAGCCCTCACAACTCCATAATTTTTTTTTTTTAAAGTTATGGGTCTTGGGAAGCGCCAATGCAAAATCATTTTTTCCTTTACAAAAAAAAGGGGGGTTTATGGAAAAAAAATTGTAAAACGTAAAAAAAAAAAAAACTATATGTATTTGGTACCACTGTAATCGTACTGACCCAGAGAATGAAGATATTATGCTATTTATACCGAAAAATGAACACCGTAAATTTTATAACGTAAAAACCCAGTGGCAGTATTGCGTTTTTTTCCCATATTCCTCCTAGAAAGAGTTAATAAAAGTTGATCAGAAAGTTATGTGTACCCCAAAATGGCATCATTAAAACCTACAATTTGTCCTACAAAAAAAAAGCCCTCATAAAGCTATATAGACGGAAAAATAAAAAAGTTATAGCTCTTGGAACGCGACGACAAAAAAAGGAAGAAAAACTTTTGGTCATAAAGGCCCAAACAGGCTTTGTCACTAAGGGGTTAAAGAATAAGATAGAGGTTATTGTGTATTCTTTGTGCATACCTGTTTTATTGGATATGTAATTTGTGAGTTGTTAGCCATCTTGATTCCCTCTATCTCAGATAAATAGTTTCCAACTGTCCTGAATTTAATGGAACTGTGTCTGATTTTCAGAGATAGTCCTGGGCCAAAAACGTGTGGGTCTAACACAAACCCCACCTATAAGTGGTTGTTATCTGGGTTGGGCTTAGATGCACTGATTTTACCAACTGAAATGTTGAAAAGTATGCAGATATGGTTTTCATAATAAATCCTACATTTCTGATCATGCCTGGCTTTACTTAGACAGAGGAAATAGAGTTTCACCTCACACTGCAGGGTCTTCACTGCTGGCTGTGGGAGGAGTGCTTTAGCCCGGGAATCAGCCTCCAGAGACCAGAACAGCCAGCAGCACGATGTGTGTGGGAGCCTGTCATCAGGGAAGAAGGTAAGTATGTTGTTGTTTTTTTTAAATAAAGCTGCAGACTGGACATATTTGGCCATAACCACTGTGAAGGGACACATATCTGGACATAACTTGGTGTGAGGGGCCACATGGAGGACATAACTATTGTGAAGGGGCCACAAGGTGGGCTTCACTACTGTGAGGGGCCACAATGTGGCCATTAGTGCTGTGTGATAACACTTAGGGGAAATGTCCTAGATTACCCTGCTGTACCATCACCATCCCTTCCTTATGTGATTATTCTTTTTCTCACCACAGGGACCTTGTTTTGGATCCAGTGGACATCACACCAACGCCAGTAACACCCTGGATGAGGTAGGACCGGATTTTATTAGTTAGGAATGGGTTAGTGTAGCCATATATTGGGCTAAGGCCCCATTCACACACCTGCATTCCGTTCCGCATTTTGTGGAACGGAATTGCGGACCCATTCATTTCTATGAGGACACACTATGTCCCACTCGGATCCAGAATTGCGAATCCGCACTTCCCGGTCCGCACTTCTGTTCCGCAAAAAAATAGAACATGTCCTATTCTTGTCCGCAATTGCGGACAAGAAAAGGCATTTTTCATATAGTGCCGGCGATGTGCGGTCCGCAAAATGCGGAATGCACATTGCCGGTGTTTGTGTTTTACAGATCTGTGAATCCGCAAAACACACTACGGACGTGCGAATGGAGCCTTAGTGTAAAAAAAATTGACACCTTTATATAAATTGAGGGGGGGGGGCCCAATCCAAAGTTTGCACCGGGGCCCATAACACTCTAGTTACGCCACTGCCTGTCTCCCCTCTCACCTATTATCTATTTCTCACCTGTCATATCTCTCTCTCCCCTGACAGCTCTTGCAGGGGGCAGGGAGACCAATGTGAAGCTACATCCCATAGAATTACACAGGAGAGTCAGCACACACAAATACTACAGACAGGCAGTGTAAGTCAGGAGGTTTATATAACTACAGCTTTTCATTATATACACTTACCTACTATATATCTACAGTCCTGGAAAATTAGATAGGGGATACATTATATGTCCTGCAGAATACAGGGATATCTAGAGGAACATGGAAGCTGATCTGTTTTTTGCGGATTAGATGCAGACCTATTCACTCTTATGGGTCCCTTTTCTTCCATTCTATGGCTCCGTAAAACAAATAAAACATGTCCTATACTTGTCAGTGAAAATCAGGACGTGGCCCCATTAAAGTCTACGGGTTCGCAAAAATGTGGAATGCTATTTTTTTTTTTGCGGACATGCTGAACAGTGCGCAAAAAAAAAGGATCCGCATTTTGTGGCCATGAAATCCACAAATTACTGTGCTGCACTTGTGCTTGTTGACTGTAATAAAAGCATGTACAGGTTTAGCGTGGCAACTAGAGGTATTTCGCCCTGGATTCCTGGATTCTGTGCCTAGGCCACACCATGTATGGGCACCCTTTCTTTATTTTTCGACCTGCACCTAATATGTTAAAAGTATAATTGATAGCAGTTGGGAGCATTTACATATTCAATGCAAAGTAATCGGTCCAATGTATGTTCTTAACATATAAAGACTGTTCGCAAAGAGCAGTTATGGAAAATATATCTGGATTAATTTCCTAAATAAAGCCATTTACAGTTGGTGTACTGTCTGCAAGTTTCCAATTTGAGAATTTGTACAGCTTATTTTTTTACTTACTTTTTTTTAAATATTCTAAACTTACGACAAGTAGTTGAAAACCTGTGGGAGCTAATTAATCCGAACTGTACATTTTTAATGAGTTGTTAGGTCTTTCTGTCCTGACCCCTCAATGAGTCATTCAATTAGTTCTACAATGCTAATCACAAGTGTTCACATGGTTACAAAATGGCTGCTGTGGAAATAAAATGGTTGAAAAAATAAAGAGAATATAATGCAAGCTTAAAAGGACACTTCACTTCAAGTTTAGAATTGAAAGCTGACCTTGAACTCCCAATCTGACTTAAGAATGCTTCAAATTTCATTCATTAATGCCTCTCATTTCATTAGAGCAGCCATAATGTTTACTAATGTACCCACTGAGAATGAAGAAAGTTTCTTACTCTTTTTAGCTGCATCTTTCAAAGCATTTACTATTCGGAGGGACATTTAAGAAATGGATACACAGTAGAGATGAGCAAGTTGATTTTGAATTAATTGGATTCGTTTTTTCACAAAAATTCAGCTGTCAAACAAATCCAAAGTTTTGTTGATTCGCTTTGGAAGAATCACCAGGCACCAGCAACATTTTACTGTAGAAACTGAAAAGGAAATGGGAGAGAGGATGAATATTGAGGATCTTATGATTGTGGTAGGGGGAGGTGGGCTGGCCCTGATTAGCTCAGAATCCGGCAGACAACCTGTGAGCCAATCAGGGGCAGGGTTTTGGCAGTTTCTTTAGTCTCAGAACCCACATACACCATTCTGAGACTAGCTTGTGATCTAAGAACCTGTGTCTTGGCTTTGTCTGGCAAAAAAATTATTAGAGACACAAGCCAGTAATTTATGTGTTGTAGGGAGAGGATAGGGACAGTATAGCGACATATTTAATTGGATTTAGTCAATAGGTTGAAATGTAATAGTTTTATCAGGGAAAACAAATGGAGTGAGGAGCTATCTACTCAGCGTTGTGTGTGTTTCATACTGGTTTCATACAGCTGCTGACAAGTGAGAAGTTCATGTTGCATTGAAAACTCAACACTTTGCAATAACCTCATCGTTTTCTGTAACTGAACATCCAGCCAGCCTTTTTTTTTTAAACTGCAGGTTTCTACAATTTATGATTTTTTGTGTAGGATTATTGCCAGTACCTTCAGCACCAGCATCAATAGAATACATTCTGCTGTAAGCATGGCACAATTGCCCATTTTTTTTTCCTTTCTAAAACCCAGTTTCAATTTTGTATCTCAATGTATTTCAGTGCATCAACACCAGGGTGTTTGTAGAAGGGGGTGTATAATTGTGCCTCTTTTAATTAACAAAAAAACACTGCAATTTTGATACTGTGTATAATTGAAGGACATCTGTCAGCAGATTTATACCTATGAAAAAGGCTGAACTGTTACATGTGTGTTTGGCAGCTGAAGGCATTTGTGTTGGTCCCATGTTCATATGTTATGGCACTGATACTGTGGTCAGTAGTCAGATATCAGCATCACACATGACTTGAATTTGCCTCATATCTAGCGCTTAATAAAATGTTACATTTTTTAAAGTCTGAAAGGGGTCTTGAACACAGGCCCACTGGACTCACGACAAGTACACTACCACTGAGCTACAAGCTTGCTTAGTGGCAGGCTGGGATTTTATTCATCTATGTGATTTTGCATACAAATACATAGTATATCTATAACTCATTCTCACTTTGACCCTGGCCTATGAAGAGCATAATTCAAACTCAGTTGTCAGAGTCAGTTGTCAGAGTCAGTTGTCAGAGTCAGGTGTCAGAGTCAGGTGTCAGAGTCAGATGTCAGAGTCAGGTGTCACACTGGCATTATTTTGATAGTTGACTATGATATCTGACCATGTCCTAAAATGAACACCGTACACGTGGTCTGGTTCTTAAAAGGGTTGTCTGCTTTTGTGAGCACAGCTCAATGAGCACAGCTGAGACTAGGTATTTTAACACCCTAGGTGGAGCAGGCACATTAAGCCCCCCCAAAAAATAAATAAATAATAATAATAAAAAAAAATTGACCCTATTTTCTAATAAAGATATTTAAAGGAATCAGCCAAGGGCAGATCCGGTGACTTGCAGGTGACGGGTCCACATATTTCAATTGTTCACTTTCTTTTTCTTGTCCACATAGTCAAGACTATCATGAGTAGACATTTTTAGTCAGGGGTGTGGAGCCTCTTCTGCAACATAAGAGTAAGAAGACACCAATATTACTATATAGCATGTGGGGGATTGTGCACATTTTGCAAAACAGCTGCCAAATAGAGATGTCCTGAAGTATTCGTCGGCGAACAGTTTCCGGCAAACATCACTTGTTCGCGTTCGCCGCGGTGGGCGAACATATGCGATGTTCGGTCCGCCCCCTATACATCATCATTGAGCAAACTTTGACCCTGTACCTCACAGTCAGCAGACACATTTGAGCCAAACAGCATACCCTCCCTCCCAGACCCTCCCACCTCCTATCAAAAAGCAAGGACATCATCCATCTTAGATTCATTCTGAAGCTGCAGTGTTAGTTAGAGCAGGGAGAGTGCTGCTGCTGCTGCTGAATTAATATAGGGATTCTATGGAAAGCGTTAGCTAGGCCAGTGTTCTGTGTCCACTCCAGTCCTCAAAGACTCATCTGCTGTAAGGACAGTGTCCTTAAAGCACCCGAAAAAGCCCATTTTAGGGCTGGTACATCAGTCTGCTTTTATTTATTTTTTCTATATATATATATATATTGCAGTTGTCTGCCCGTGTGTGAGAGGCTGCAGGCCCACAGACTGTACTGTGTGCACACCACTCATATAAGGTGGCACAGTACCTTGCAGATAAAACAAAGTCATTTAATTTTTACTCTTTAATATAATTGCATTTGCCTGACAGTGTGTGTCAGGCCCACAGACTGTACTGTGCCCACTGCCCACCACTCATATAGGGTGGCACAGTACATTGCGCGGCGCACGCGCAGTGACCTGAAATTCAAACGAAGCGGACCGAGCATGGGTCTTTTTCCATCTCCCGGTTCCAAAAATCTATTCACTACACCGGCCCTGATCCTGATAAGGGACAAAACAGAGATTTAACTGATAGGAATAGTACTTAGTTAACACTAGTTGCATTGGTGGCAAATTCCATTGCAAGTGCCCAAAATTAGAAGGAAGCGGACAGAGCAAGCTTTTTTCTCTATCTCCCCATGCAAGGATTCAATTCAATACACGTCCCCTGATAGGGGACTTAACAAAGATTAAAATGGTAAGAATAGTAGTTCACACTATTTGTATTTGTGGCACAGTACATTGCGCGGCGCACGCGCAGTGCCCCAAATTAGAAGTAAGAGGACCGACCAATCATCTTTTTCCATCTCCTGGTTACTAAAATCTATTCGATACACATCCCCTGATAGGGGACGTAACAGGGATTATACTGGTAAGAACTGGTCAGTCAAGCCCAAGCCAACATCATCAACCTCATCCCATATGCGTTTTTTCTGGAGCGTGCCCTGCGAAGAGTGCTGGATCAGGCCATAGATGAGCATGAAGAGGAAGAGTTGTGGTCACCATCACTACCAGAAGCAGCCTTGTTGTCGTCGATTGCTGGACCTGCGGCAACGCAGAGAGAGGAGTCTGAAGAAGAGGAGTCAGAGGAGGAAGGTAGCTTTGAGGAGGTTGAAGACCAACCACAGGAGGCGTCCCAGGGGGCTTGTTGTCACCTTTCGGGGACCCTTGGTGTTGTACGTGGCTGGGTGGAGGAAGAGACCTTCAATGACGTCAGTGAGGACAAGGAACGGGACATGGCTAGCTTAGTATCCAACCTTGTGCAAATGTGGAGATTGCGGTTGTGCAAATGGACTGTTTGCGGTTGTTTGCGGTGCGTTAAATAGGGAGTTTGGTCTGTCAGAGTTTGGTCTGTCACTTCCAAGCGGGCGTAACCCTTACACTACCTGATCGATACAACATCATACCTGATTGTATACACACACTGGATGTTTTAAAGCAGGTTATTCCAGACAATTTAGGAATGTTAGGTGATTTATGCCCTTTATGGATTAACACCCGACTCTGCGTCAACTACTTAATTTTCCATGGGAGTTTTGCCATGGATCCCCCTCCGGCATGCCACAGTCCAGGTGTTAGTCCCCTTGAAACAACTTTTCCATCACTATTGTGGCCAGAAAGAGTCCCTGTGGGTTTTAAAATTCGCCTGTCTATTGAAGTCTATGACGGTTCACCCAGTTCGCGAACATTTGCGTAAGTTCGCGTTCGTGGTTCGCGGATGGAAAATTTTATGTTCACGACATCTCTACTGCCAAACTTATACAGACCCTAGCTCTGTCCTGAACATTATACAGGCCACTGTCATCATGCTGTTACCCCCAATACTGTGGCCACTGTACACCTCCATGTCCACAAACACTATACTGTAATAGTGCCATACAGATAATCTTACCACAGTAATAGTGCTCCAAGACTGCTCTCAGTAGTAATAGTGTGATAATTAGTGTTGATAAAATCTAAGTTGACAAAGTGGAATTTGTTTTGAATTTCAGGAAACATTGGATTTGTCACAAATT
Source organism: Bufotes viridis (assembly GCA_033119425.1). Lineage (NCBI taxonomy): Eukaryota > Metazoa > Chordata > Amphibia > Anura > Bufonidae > Bufotes > Bufotes viridis. Next base: position 537,461,453 of record CM065590.1, on the reverse strand, counting down.
GAAAAAAAAAATTACTAAAATGGTTGAGGCATATGTTACAAAGTGAAAGTAAGAAGCCCGGAAAAGAGGGATCGCCCATAATACCGTGCACCCAGCCAATCAGCAGATAGCCAGCCCCTGTGATGTCACATTCCTATAAAAAGCCACATTCTTCCTTGTCTCTGCCATTTTCCAGTGAACTGAGCATAGGGACAGATATCACAAGTGCTAGGGAAAGTGATTCGGAAAGAATTTATTTGAAAAATATTAGTTTTCAACAGTTCAGAGACAGCACTGAGAGTGTAAAGAGGTAATAGGGAGACTCTATCTACACTATAGGGACAGTGCAGTGGTCAAGTAAACAAATAACAGGTTATGACTAAATTTTGAAAACGTCAACCTGTTATCGCTCATGTTCCTGTACTTTTAATGTATGCCAAATCAAACTTGGATTTTAACAGCGGACGACCGTGCTGGAAGATTTTTCTTTTTCTCATTGCAAGTTTTCTTGGTTCAGAAGCTCCATGCATGTCTCTTGCTAGCAGGGGGTGAGCTGATTAACTATTTTGTGTATTAACTACTGATTTAAGGTTGTTCACATTCTTTTATACATAATATTTTGGTTAATCCTTGATTCTGTAATCCGGGTGAAATAGCGGTCTGATACTACTGAATCTGGAATGTTCACTTTGTTAATGTACAAAAGTAATTCCCTTAAAGGATAACTGTCATATTTTTTTATTTATTTGCCAGTTTATTAGAGCTAGGCTAACTCAGGAATACATGCCTATTAATGATTGTCAAAAGATCATTAATTACCTTATAGTAACAGCTTTCATTAATGTCCTCTGTCCCTTTACACTGCTCCCTTAAAAGACCATTGCTAGCGCTTGTCTGTCTTCCCTTTAGTATAAACAGAAGACAGAGGGGCGGTCCTTTACACTGCATGGCTGCATTAGGCTTCAAAGTGAGGAGGCGTGTCTCTCAGTAATGCAATCTGATTGGCTGGCAGGGAGCTGCTAGCTACAGCAAGTGTGTATGGGAAGTGAGGGAAAGCAGTTTTGGCCTTAAAAAAATGGCAGCGGAGCCATCTTGAGAAGGACCGCATATTGTAAATGTTTAAACAGCCGTAACTAAGGTAAAACCTCAAGGAAAACAGTGGTATGTGAAGAAACTAAAGATTGCTTTATGCATAATGCTGCTGCACCAGTAACATATGCTAAAATAGTTTTTTTGATAAAAACATGACAGTTACCCTTTAATCCTTGATTCTGTAATTGGGAATTGGGGGTGAAATTGTGGCATGATACTACTGATTTTGCGGCAAACTGGTTCTGTTGCAATCTATATGTAATCAGCTGATAGTGAAAAAAGAGTGCACTCTTTCACTCTATAGTAGAACCTTGGGCCATAGCACAGTTAAGTCCTTTATACCTGATGCTAACATTGACCTGAAAGGCTAAGTTCACATTTCAGTTATTTGGTCAGTTTTGGACCCATAACTGACCAAATGACTGCAGTGTGATCTGATTCTAAGAGTGACAACTGTAACCTGCCTGTCATACTGACAAACAGTAACTGTTTCACTACCATAGCGGACTAGCTATGCCTGTTTCTGCAATGCACAGTGATGTACACCGATATACATGCTCCCCGCAGCCGGGAAATAGTAGATTTTTTGACACGCTTCATTAATTTGAATCAAATCAAATTTTTTTGTAAAATTCGGCAAAGTGTCTGTATCGAATTTTGGAAAAGTTCACTCTTCTCCAGTGATAATATTCCTTAAGAGTGCCCCATTAGTAGCAAAGCCTACATTTTGTGTCCAATCATAATAACGCCCCTACAGTGCCCCAGTAGTAATAGTGCCACCATAGCACCCAAGTATTTATAATACACCTCCTGCAGTGCCCACTATAGCCGTAATGCCCTCTTGCAGTTATAACTCCCCTGCAGTGCCAATATATATATATATATATATATATATATATATATATACTTCCTGTTATGCCAGTATATAATGTTCCTCTGTCCACCATAGTGCCAGTATATATATATTTACAGTTGTACTTGTTGCTTTTGTCACTATTCACATTCGCTAAAACTAAAACTACACTTTTATTTCTGCCTTTGTTAAAATCAAAGCAAACAAAGAGGGTGATTTAAAACAAAGTAGATGGAATCACACTGTTATTAATACAATGTTGCAATCTCTCTGCTACAATAATTACTTATTTGAGGTACAGCAGTGTGCACTACTGCTGCAGCGCAGCCTCGCTTTTCTCAACAATATTTTTATTATTCCATCTTTTCCTTACAGTGTTATCTGCTATTTAAAAGCTTTGATTCAGCCCCAAGAGTCAGACATGTCTCGCCAGCTAGCTGATATCTTCAGGGGTGCTGCACATACCCTTACTCATACGAGCGCAGTTTTCTTTTCTCTGTTTACCTGCTAGCTATCGACATTGCAGCAGTGAGCAGATATAATTACAGTTCCCATTCAAGTGAATAGGAAGGTATTGTCCCATTAAAGTAAGTGGGATGGTGCAATTACACCTGCTTACCCCCACAAGGTCAACAGGAGGCAGGTAAACAAAGAAAAGAACAAATCGCTCATACGAGCGCTGTGTTCTCTTCAAACAGCTAGTCAGTGGGGGTGCCAGCAGTCGTCTAACCACTAATCTAACGTTGATGACCTATCTCAAGGATAGTAGTGATGAGGGAGCACCAAAGTGTTCGGGTGTTCGGGTACTCGGTCCGAACACATAGCGATATTTGTGCGCTCGGCCGAGCACCCGAGAATAATGGCAGTCAATGGGAGACAACCAAGCATCCCCTGATTGGATGACGGGACGGTGCCTGATCCATTGGAAAAGGTCAGAAAGTGAAATAAACACCACCGAAATGGATCTGGAACAGCATGGGGACAATGTCTGGGTGCATCTTGGACTCAAAAGTCGCTGCTGGGAACCATATTGTCCCAGTTGTCCGCCATGTTTACATAGTGACAAAATCCTGCCCAAAATCCTGCCACCTCAAAAAAAAAGGAAACAGTCTTTCCTGTATATTCAATTGCATATACAGTGCAAATGCTGCCAAAAATTTCAAGGAAGAAGCACTCCGATACAGCCTGTATATCACTTAAAGGAGGGCCTCATTCACACGGTGCTACAATTGTTCAGGTACACTGCTGCACTTATAAAGCCTATGCACTAAGAGAAAGGGCTGGCAAAAATTTCAAGGAACCAGCACTACACCCTTTATTACACAATAAGAAGGACATCATACACACTCTTGAAAAATTATCATTGATGGCCTACTGGTGACCCTCAAAAACATTCAGAGCAAGGGTGTGCTGGTTACCCTCTAAAACATTATAGTTGAGGGCCTGAAGGTGGCAGACCCAATAAAAATTGCAGTGAGGGCCTGAAGGTGAGCGAACCCCATAAAACATTGCAGTGATGGCCTACAGGTGAGCAGACCGTATAAAACATTAGAGGTGAGGGTCTGAAGCCAAGCGAACCACATAAAACATTGCAGTGATGGCCTAAAGGTGAGCAGACAGTATAAAGCATTGGAGGTGAGGGCCTGAAGCAGAGCAAACCCCATAAAACATTGCAGTGATGGCCTACAGGTGAGCAGTCGGAATAAAGCATTGGAGGTGAGGGCCTGAAGCCTAGTGAACCCCATAAAACATTGCAGTGATGGCCTACCGGTGAGCATACCTTTTAAAGCATTGGAGGTGAGTACCTGAAGCCTAGTGAAACCCATAAAACTTTGCAGTGATGGCCTACAGGTAAGCAGACGGTATAAAGAATTGGCGGTAATGAAGTGAATCCTAGCGAACCCCATAAAACATTGTAGTGATGGCCTACAGGTGAGCAGATGGTATAAAGAATTGTAGGTTAGGGACTGAAGCCTAGCGAACCCCATAAAACATTGCAGTGATGGCCTACAGGTGAGCAGATGGTATAAAGCATTGGAGGGGAGTGCCTGAAGCCTAGTGAACCCTATAAAACATTGCAGTGAATGGCTATAGGTAAGCAGACCTTATAAAGCATTGGAGGTGAGGGCCTAAAGTGTAGAGAACCCCATAAAACATTGCAGTGATGTGCTACAGGTAAGAAGACTGTATAAAGCATTGTAGGTGAGGGACTGAAGCCGAGTGAACCCCCTAAAACATTGCAGTGATGGGCTACAGGTGAGCAGACCCTATAAAGCATTGGAGGTGAGGGCCTGAAGCCGAGCGAACCCTACAAAACATTGTAGTGAGGGCATATATATTCTGTATGGAACAGGAGGCGGAGGAGGAGGCGGATGAGAAAACAAGATTCAAACATATACCCTTGTTTTGCGGTGCAAAGGGTTCATCTGAATCTTGTGGATTGAGGACATTATAAAGGATACATTTATATCACGTTTTTGTTCCTCATTAGTTCAGCTTTCCTCTGGTGGAGTGGAGAAGTCAGGGGCAATCCAGGCCTTGTTCATTTTTATCTGAGTCAACCTGTCAGCATGGTCAATGGACAAGCGAATACGCTTATCTGTTATAATGCCACCAGCAGCTCTAAATACACACTCAGACAATACGCTGGCGGCATGGCAGGCCAGCACCTCCAAGGCGTAGAGTGCAAGTTCGTGCCACGTGTCCAGCTTGGACACCCAGTAGGTGCAAGGCACTGAGGGATCATTTAGGACACTGACACGGTCTGCAATGTATTCCTTCACCATCTTCCAAAACGTTTCCCTCCTTGTAGCACTAAGCCGCGATTCAGTGTGAGGTTGCTGGCGGGGTGTCATTAAATTGTCCCATGCATTGGAAAGTGTTGCCCTGCCTCTGTTGGAACTACTGTTTGTTCCCCTTGTCTCCCTTCCTCGGTTGCCTAAAGAAGTACGCACTCTGGCGGCCGCATTGTCAGATGGAAAATTTTGGAGCAATCTGTAAACAAGTACCTTCTGGTATTGCACAATTTTAATCGTCCTCTCCACCACAGGACTGAGAAATGAGAAGTTCTCTTTGTAGCAGGGGTCGAGAAGAGTGAACACCCAGTAATCTGTGTTACCTAAAATGCGTATAACGCGAGGGTTATGGGAAAGGCAGCCTAACATGAAGTCAACTATGTGTGCCAGAGGCCACAGATAATTACATTTTTACAGTACACACTGTATTCGCTTGCTTTTATGTACTGAAGACAGAGAAATACAATTTTTTGGCACTACAGTAAGCCACAGATAATTAAATTTCCACAGTACACACTGCATTGGCTTGCTATAATGTGTTGAATACAGAAAAATAAAGATTTTCAGGAGTACGCTAGCCCAGAGATAATGTAATTTTTACAATACACACTGTACTGGCTTGCTATAATGTACTGGAGACAGAGAAATACAAATTTTCGGCACTACAGTAGGCCACAGATAATGAAATGTTTACAGTACACACTGTATTGACTTGCTATAATGTACTGGAGACAGAGAAATACAATTTTTCGGCACTACAGTAGGCCACATATATTTAAATTTTTAGAGTACACACTGTATTGGCTTGCTATGATGTACTGAATGCAAAAAATAAAGATTTTTGGCACTATACTAGCCCAGAGATAATGAAATGTTATAGCACCCACTGTTTGACTTGCTGTAATGTACTGGAGACAGAGAAATACAAATGTTTGGCACTACAGTAGGCCACAGATAATGAAATATTTTATAGTACACACTGTATTGGCTTACAGTAAGGTACTGGATACAGAACAATACAGATTTTTGACACTACACTAGCCCAGAGATAATGTAATATTTACAATACACAATGTATTGGCTTAAGGTAAGGTACTGAAAACAGAAAAATACAAATTTTCGGCACTACACTAGCCAAGGGATAATGTTATTTTGATAATACACACTGTATTCGGATGTAGTTCTATATTGGATACAATTTGGCCCAAATGAAATGTATTCTCTGCGGGAATACTGTATATATGGTTGCAGCTTAAACGCACACACAGATGTGCCCAAAACTAGTTAACTATGGCTAAAATATAAATCACTCTCTGCTGGAGTAATTAATATAACGTTTGTGGATTGAACGCACACACAGATGTGGCACAAGTTAGGTTAATTTCCCGAAAACAAATCATTTCTTTGATGGTGCAGTTTATATTTCGGTAGCAGGAACACTGTAGTGAATAAGCCCCTTTTTATATTAATTACCCAACACACTGCTTTATGATGGTGCAAGGTATATCTCACTACCAAGGAACACTGTAGTGAATAAGTCCCTTTTTATAATATCTGCCCAACAAACTGCTTAATGATGGCGTATTGTAGATGTCACTAATCGGAAATCTTTCTATCTTTTAGAAGTTATAAAAGCGATTTTCAAGCCCTGCAATATATGTCCCTTCCTGGTGACGCCTGTCCCTGATAGTGCTGAAGCATACCCTTTCATTAACAAAAAGGTGCTGCACTGCTATCAAACACACACTCTAGTCCTTAAAAGTACAGTTAGGTCTTTCAATAAGGTTTTTGGAGAAAATTTTGTAAGTTTAGAGCAAAGCGCTATCTGTCTGCTCTCCCTGATGCTGAATGAGCCGAGCACCGAACATCAGCTCATATATGAAATGGTATCACATGTTCCGGCCAGCCAATCAGTGTAAGGCTTACAGCTAACATTGCTATGGCCTTACATTGAGGGGAATTACTTACCTGGACCTTCATTGGCTGTTTAGAAGGTGCCAAACATGCGGGGAGGAGACACGAGCAATGCGACGAATACATATGGTGCTCGGCTGAGTAAAGCCGAGCATAGCGATGCTCGAGCCGAACCGATTTTCCGCCGAGCATGCTCGCTCATCACTAAGGCCCCTTTCACACGGGCGAGTTTTCCGCGCGGGTGCAATGCGTGAGGAGGACGCATTGCACCCGCACTGAATCCTGACCCATTCAGTTCTATGGGGCTGTGCACATGAGCGGTGATTTTCACGCATCACTTTTGCGTTGCGTGAAAATCGCAGCATGTTCTATATTCTGCGATTTTCACGCAACGCAGGCCCCATAGAAGTGAATGGGTATGCAGGAAAATCGCAAGCATCCGCAATCATGTGCGGATGCGTTGCGATTTTCCCGCATGGTTGCTAGGATACGATCGGGATGGGGACCCGATCGTAATTATTTTCCTTTATAACATAGTTATAAGGGAAAATAATCGCATTCTAATTACAGAATGCAATGTTCCCCGAGCTTTAAAGGGTTAAAAATAATAAAGAGTTAACTTACCTTCTCCCATTGTACGCGCAGAGCCCCAGAACGTCTTCTCTCTTGATAGTTTGGATGCTTGAGGACCTGTGGTGACGTCACAGGGTCACATGGTCCAATCATAGAAGCATTTGAGTGGACCATGTGACCCATGTGATCCTGTGACATCACGGCAGGTCCTTCATCCAAGGATCTGTTGGATGAAGGACCTGCCGTGATGTCACAGGATCACATGGGTCACATGGTCCACTCAAATGCTTCTATGATTGGACCATGTGACCCTGTGACGTCACCACAGGTCCTCAAGCATCCAAACTATCAAGAGAGAAGACGTTCTGAGGCTCTGCGCACAATGGGAGAAGGTAGTTAACTCTTTATTATTTTAACCCTTTAAAGCCCGGGGAACATTGCATTCTGTAATTAGAATGCGATTATTTTCCCTTATAACTATGTTATAAAGGAAAATAATTACACATACAGAATACTCATCCCGAAACCAGACTTCAGTGATGAAGTCTGACTTCGGGTCTGGGTACCAAGCATGCGGATTTTTTCACGCGCGTGCTTAACGCACTACAAACGTTAGCACACGCGCGGAAAAATCGCGGCGATTCCCGCAACGCACCCGCATCTTATCTGGGCGTCAAACATGACGCCCGTGTGCAAGAGGCCTAAAGGATAGTAAAAGAGCGAATTGGCTAAGCACTTGGTCAAGGATCACGCTGCCCGGGAGACCTTCAACCACGTATTATATGAAATTCTTGTCTTCTTCAATAATATTTATTCCAAAATGCGTTCTGTTTGTTATCTTATTGAATAAATATTATTGAGGAAGACAAGTGCTGCTGGGATTTATTTATAACACTGCCTCAAGGATAGGTCATCAACATAACAAAAGAGGACAACTCATGGAAAGAATATTCCTTCTTAAAATGAAACTGTCAGTAGACACCTTTTTATCTATCTGTTTGCACAGACACATAGCTGTACTTCACTAGACAAAAGCACTGTCTTTCTGTTGTTGATCCAGGGCTCCATTCCCAAGTTATGATACATTTTCCTAATGTTCAAAATGGGGGTGTTAAAATTGCTCTTCTTGTACCAAAGCTCCACATCTTTCCTTCATTAGCACCTCCCATGCTGCTTTGATTGACAGGGCCAGGCAGTGACAAAGCAGAGGGAAAGGCACTGGCCACAAAAGAGTTAAAAAACTGAGTTAAAAAACAACACTTCCCTATGCCAAATTCTCATTCTGACCAGACCACCATGGTGATTTCTTTCAGCCATATTTCATCTCTGCAGAGACATTTTAGTTTCCAACTTTTCCATCATCCTCCCACTTCCTGAACACTCAATTCTGCCACTCCTAATAGTGTGCCCACTGTGCTCCCCAATACTATACTGCAGAAACAGTCTACCTGAAAATATTAGTACCACACAGATAGTGCCCTCTTCAATAATTATTGACACACAGTGCCCTACAAAATAACTGTGCACAGGAAACAGTGTCCCTGACACTAATAGTGTAAACATAATGTCCCCCAAAAACTACTGTGCTAAGCTGATACTGTGCCAGGGTGCCCCCCCCACAATAATAGTGGTTGCCAAAAGTCCCACTAATAGAAATAATTATCTTCCGGAGTGCATAATGTTAACAGTGCCCCCAATAGTAATAATGCTCCCATTGTGCTCATAAGAGTAATCATGTTCTCTATAGCCCCCCAGTACTAATACTTCTCCTAATAATGTTTGACAGTAGAAAAATGCCCCCCTAATATATGCCAGCACAAAAATAACACATTTTAATGTGTGCCAGTACAAAAATACCCCCTTATCATTTTTGCCACTATAAAAATAACCCCTTATAAATGTGCTAGTACAAAAATATTCCATTATATGTATGCCAGATTTAAGGTTACATTACCCAGACGGGGAGGTAACAGATTACAAACGCTGAGAATGCGGGAGAGCTTTTGGATACATACTCTGCAGACATTGGAGCCAAAAGGTCTCAACAGAGAGTATCAATTGAATGCTGCACTGTGAACGATAATAGGACCATCAAAAAAAAATTTTTAAAAGAATTTTTGAAAGGATTTTTTTGAAAGGTTTTTTTAAAATAATTTTCTAATATCAAATAATTCTTTTTCTTTTTTCCTCTATTTTTCTTTGTGTTTTTTTCTTATAGACACAGAAGACCTGAGCCTTATATATAACAATTGTATTTATAGTTTTAAATATACTAGAATTTTGTAATGATATGAACTTTTGTGACTGTTGTTTATACATTGTATTAGTTACCATGGTGACCAGAAACCGGAAGTGACGGAGGTCACAGCGGGCTATTTAAATTTGTTTGATTCACTTGCTATCTTGTACACTTGAGAAAGGCTTATACAGCCGAAACACGTGTAGTGTGTTGCCTCTACTACGGCGAATAAAAGAGAACTTTGAAGAAACATTACTTTGAGTGCCGATCCTTCCTATACTGCTGCTATTCGTGAGTACGCCGACTCGGGATACGGGCACCGCTCCATGGTGGAGTAAATGTGGAGTGCAGCCTGCTCTTTCTTCTATTAAACTTGTCCAGTCACAGCTGGAACACCAGATTTACTGTATTTCTATTTTGGCAACTGAATTTCACCCCAGAAAATAATATATTCTATGACGGACACTATGAAACTTTGCCAGCCACTGCTGGGACACCAGATTTACGGTATTGCTATTTTTGCAACTGAATTTCACCCCAGAAAAAAAATATATCCTTTGCCGGACACTATTAAACTTGGCCAGCCACAGCTGAAACCACTGATTTATGGTATTGCTATTTTGGAAATCGAATTTCACCCCAGAAAAAAAATAAATCCTTTGCCGGACACTATTAAACTTGTCCAGTCACAGCTGGGACACCAGATTTACTGTATTTCTATTTTGGCAACTGAATTTCACGCAAGAAAATAATTAATCCTTTGACGGACACTATTAAACTTGTCCAGTCACAGCTGGAACACCAGATTTACGGTATTGCTATTTTGGTAATTGAATTTCACCGCAGAACAAAATATATCCTTTTCTGAACACTATTAAACTTGTCCAGTCACAGCTGGAACACCAGATTTACCAGATTTCTATTTTTGCATCTGAATTTCACCCCAGAAAAAAAATATATCCTTTGCCGGACACTATTAAACTTGGCCAGCCACAGCTGAAACCACTGATTTATGGAATTGCTATTTTGGAAATCGAATTTCACCCCAGAAAAAAATATATCCTTTGCCGGACACTATTAAACTTGTCCAGTCACAGCTGGAACACCAGATTTACGGTATTGCTATTTTGGCAATTGAATTTCACCCCAGAACAAAATATATCCTTTGCCGGACACTATTAAAATTGGCCAGCCACTGCTGAAACCACTGATTTATGGTATTGCTATTTTGGCAATTGAATTTCACCCCAGAAAATAATATATCCTATGACGGACACTATGAAACTTGTCCAGTCATAGCTGGAACACCAGATTTACGGTATTTCTATTTTTGCAACTGAATTTCACCCCAGAAAAAAATATATCCTTTGCCGGACACTATTAAACTTGGCCAGCCACAGCTGAAACCACTGATTTATGGTATTGCTATTTTGGAAATTGAATTTCACCCCAGAAAAAAATATATCCTTTGCCAGACACTATTAAACTTGTCCAGTCACAGCTGGAGCACCAGATTTACGGCATTGCTTTTTTTGCAACTGAATTTCACCCCTCAATAAAATATAGCAATTTCTATCCCGAGTTTCTAGGGGTGACATGAGGGATCGGTCATGCCAAACGAATTTAATTAGTTTCTATGAGGAGGTAAGTTCTAGACTTGACAGCGGCGAATCAATGGATGTCGTGTATCTGGACTTCTCCAAAGCATTTGACACTGTACCACATAAAAGGTTAGTATATAAAATGAGGATGCTCGGACTGGGAGAAAATGTCTGTAAGTGGATAAGTAACTGGCTGAGTGACAGAAAATAGAGGGTGGTTATTAACGGTACACACTCAGATTGGGCAACTGTCAATAGTGGGGTACTTCAGGGGTCAGTACTGGGCCCTATTCTTTTCAATATATTTATTAATGACCTTGTAAAAGGCTTGCATAGTAAAATATCAATTTTTGCAGATGACACTAAACTGTGCAAAGTAATTAACACTGAAGAGGACAATATACTGCTACAGAGGGATCTGGATAGATTGGAGGCTTGGGCAGATAAGTGGTAAATGAGGTTTAACACTGACAAATGTAAAGTTATGCACATGGGAAGGAATAATGCAAGTCACCCGTACATACTAAATGGTAAAACACTCGGTAACACTGATATGGAAAAGGATCTAGGAATTTTAATAAACTGCATACTAAGCTGCAAAAACCAGTGTCAGGCAGCTGCTGCCAAGGCCAATAAGATAATGGGTTGCATCAAAAGGGGCATAGATGCTCATGATGAGAACATAGTCCTACCACTTTACAAATCGCTAGTCAGACCACACATGGAGTACTGTGTACAGTTCTGGGCTCCTGTGAACAAGGCGGACATAGCAGAGCTGGAGAGGGTTCAGGGGAGGGAAACTAAAGTAATAACTGGAATGGGGCAACTACAGTACCCTAAAAGGTTATCAAAATGAGGGTTATTCACTTTAGAAAAAAGACGACTGAGGGGAGATCTAATAACTATGTATAAATATATCAGGGGTCAGTACAGAGATCTCTCCCATCATCTATTTATCCCCAGGACTGTCACTGTGATGAGGGGACATCCTCTGCGTCTGGAGGTAAGAAGGTTTGTAAACAAACATAGAAGAGGATTCTTTACGGTAAGAGCAGTGAGACTATGGAACTCTCTGCCTGAGGAGGTGGTGATGGTGAGTACAATAAAGGAATTCAAGAGGGGACTGGATGTATTTCTGGAGTGTAATAATATTACAGGTTATAGCTACTAGAGATGGGTCGTTGATCCAGGGAGTACTTCTTTCCTCTGGATCAAGTAGCAGGATGACAGGCCAAACTGGATGGACAGATGTCTTTTTTCGGCCTTATGTACTATGTTACTATGTTACAATAAGCACAGCCAAGCCGCTGATGTAGGATATAGCAAAAAAAAATAGTATTGATGGATTGATGGACTTGTTGGCAGCTTGTGCTGGTGCACCACAAGACACAAAATGGCCACCGATCACCCCAGAAAAAAGTGACAGAAAAAAGCTCTGTGCAGCCTAAAAACCAGTGAGCAATGAACTAGCAGAAGTTGAATGTTTCACAGCTGTAGATCGATCACTTCATTAGGTGTTTTTGCTGAGTTTTCCCTGCCTAATCTCGCCCTCACAGTACCTGCGTCCTATCCCTACACTAATCAGAGCAGAGTGACTTGCGGTGCTACGTGACTCCAGCTTAAATAGAGGCTGGGTCACATGCTGCACTTAGCCAATCACAGCCATGCTATTAGTAGGCATGGCTGTGTTGGCTTCTTAGGGCAAGAAGTAAAACGCTAGCTGATTGGCTGCTGTGCAGCCCTTCAGAAAGCGGGAAGAAATCGCCGAACAACGGAGCCAAACCCAAACTTTTTTGAAAATGTTGGCGTCCGGGTCCGTGTCCCGAACACCCCAAAATACAGTTCGGGTTCGTTCATCCCTACCCATTAGACCTCCATGTCATTGTCACGGAGGTTCCCGTGACAGGTGCCAGGAGATCAGTGAGACTTTTGTTTCTGGAAATGGCCACACCCCTTGCCTCAGGTGTTGCTTATGTCTTTATTTAATCTTCCCTATTTATTGTGGCTTCTCCCACCATGCTGTGCGGTTTATAGCTTCTGTCTTGTTGTGGATTGCTGGTGTTTGGATCCCAGCGGAGTTCCTGTGCTTCCATAGCCATTTGTAGTTAAGTGTCCTCTTCTACTTTTGTTTATTTTTTAGGTTTTCTTGTGTTGCTTTTTTCCCTGTCATTTGTGTTTAGGCCTAAGGGACACTCCTGTTCATCCTTCTGTTTGGAGGAACAGGTTGTCTCTTGTCCTGACATTAGTACCAGGGTCCTACAAGGTGAGTTAGGACTTTAGGTTTCTACGTATGAACTCACCTACCTCTGGGGTCAGTTCATACTTGCAATCAGTCAGAACTTTGATTAAGGTTTCTCTAGGAGGTGACCTGCTCCTTTCCCTAGTTTCCATGCCTTTTCCCCTCACCCCTTTCCCTCCTATGTTCGGTGTGGGTTTCCCTTCTACACCAAAGTATGACAGTCAGACTCCCCCATATCAGACCTCAGATCACACCACCTTTAGACTTCCATTTCAGTTGCCTCCATCCAACCTCAGATAAGACCCCCATAAGAGCAACTTTCAAACCCTGCATCAGACCTCAGATTCCATGTCAGACCCCCAACCCATATCAGGCCTCCATGTTAGACCCCTCATATCTGACTTCAGTTCAGATCTTAACTGCTTCAGGACCGCCATACGCAGGATTGCGTCCTGCGGGCGGTCCTGTTCTTCTGATCGGACGCGCCGGGGCGTCATCTCGCGAGACGCGAGACTTCCTGTGAACGCGGGCGCGCGCGCGTTCACAGCGTCTGGCGTCTGAAGAGTTGTACTACAGCCTGCCAGCGATGATCAATCGCTGGCAGGCTGTAGATGCGATATAAATCGCATCAAACAGCTATATCAGACGCTGTTTTATGAACAGCGTCTGATATAGCTGCTACCTGGTCCTCTGGTGGTCCCATTTGCTGGGATCGACCACCAGAGGACCAGGTAACACAGTAAAGTTGCACCAAACACTACACTAACCCCCCACCCCCCTCACCTATTAACCCCTTGATCACCCCATCTAGACCCCCTGATCACCCCCCTGTCATTGATCACACCCCTTGTAAGGCTCCATTCAGACGTCCATATGTGTTTTGCGGATCCGTGGATTCACGGATCCGTGGATTCACGGATCCGCGGATCCGATCCGCGGATTCGATCCGCGGATCCGATCCGCAGATCCTCAAAACACGGACACCGGCAATGTGCTTTCCGCATTTTGCAGATCCGCACATTGCCAGAACTATATAGAAAATGCTTTTCTTGTCCGCAATTGCGGACAAGAATAGGACATGTTCTATATTTTTGCGAACGGAAGTGCAGACTCGGAAGCGCGGATCCGTAATTCCGGATCCGAGCGGGACAAAGTCTGTCCCCATAGAAATGAATGGGTCCGCAATTCCGCTCCGCAAACAGAATTGCGGACGTGTGAATGGGGCATAAGGGTCCCCTATCACCACCAGTTAGTTAGCTACTTGTTAGGTAGCTAGCGCCCAGCCCACCGCACCGCAGTCACTGATTTTGGCAGAGATTTATTCATCCACATTGATCGATGCGAATGAAGAAATCTGTGCCGCTCATTTTTTTTTTTCAGCGCAGAGGCTGAACGGAAAAAAATCTCATTACCCGTATGCTCAATATAAGGAGAATCGCAGAAACTCCTAATGCTGGCCATACGTGTAATGATTACGGAGACCCTCAAATGCCAGAGCAGTACAAAACCCCACATGTGACCCCATTTTAGAAAGAAGACACCCCAAGGTATTCCGTGATGGGTATGGTGAGTTCATGCAAAATTTTATTTTTGTCACAAGTTAGTGGAATATGAGACTGTAAAAAAAAAAAAAAAACAATTTCCGCTAACTTGTGCCAAATTTTTTTTTCTGTGAACTCGCCATGCCCCTCACGGAATACCTTGGGGTGTCTTCTTTCCACAATGGGGTCACTTGTGGGGTATTTATACTGCCCTGGCATTTTAGGGGTGCTAAAGCGTGAGAATCCAAATGCGTAAAAATGGCCTGTAAAATCCTAAAGGTACTCATTGGTTTTAGGGCCCCTTTGCGCATCTTGGCTGCAAAAAGTGTCACTCATGTGGTATCGCTGTACTCAGGAGAAGTAGGGCGATGTGTTTGGGGTGTATTTTTACATATACCCATGCTGGGTGTGAGAAATATCGCTGTAAACGACAACTTTTACATTTTTTATTCAAAGTTGTCAATATACAGAGATATTTCTCTCACCCAGCATGGGTATATGTAAAAATACACCCCAAAACACATCGCCATACTTCTCCTGAGTACGGCGATACCACATGAGTGACACTTTTGCAGCCAAGATGCGCAAAGGGCCCAAATTCCAACGAGTACCTTTTAGGAGGGTATTTTTACGCATTTTCTTCTCACGCTTTAGGCCCCTAAAATGCCAGGGCAGTATAAATACCCACATGTGACCCCATTTTGGAAAGAAGACACCCTAAGGTATTCGCTGAGGTGCATAATGAGTTCATGAAAAATTAAACTTTTGTCAAAAGTTAGCGGAAAGGGAGACTTTGTGAGAAAAACAATAAAAATCAATTTCCACTAACTTGTGCCAAAAAAAAATATTCTATGAACTCGCCATGCCCCTCATGGAATACCTTGGGGTGTCTTCTTTCCAAAATGGGGTCACATGTGGGGTATTTATACTGCCCTGGCATTTTAGGGGCCCTAAAGCGTGAGAAGAAAAATGCGTAAAAATGCCCTCCTAAAAGGTACTCATTGGAATTTGGGCCTTTGCGCATCTTGGCTGCAAAAGTGTCACACATGTGGTATCGCCGTACTCAGGAGAAGTAGGGCAATGTGTTTTGGGTGTATTTTTACATATACCCATACTGGGTGAGAGAAATATCTCTGTAAATTGACAACTTTGAATAAAAAAATGTAAAAGTGGTCGTTTACAGCGATATTTCTCACACGCAGCATGGGTATATGTAAAAATACACCCCAAACACATTGCCCTACTTCTCCTGAGTACGGCGATACCACATGAGTGACACTTTTTGCAGCCAAGATGCGCAAAGGGGCCCTAAAACCAATGAGTACCTTTAGGATTTCACAGGGCATTTTTATGCATTTGGATTCTCACACTTTAGGGGCCCCTAAAATGCCAGGTGAGTATAAATACCCCACATGTGACCCCATTTTGGAAAGAAGACACCCCAAGGTATTCCGTGAGGGGCATGGTGAGTCCACAGAATTTTTATTTTTTGCCACAAGTCAGCGGAAATAGTTTATTTGTATTTTTTTTTATTTTGTTTTTTACAAAGTCTCATATTCCACTAACTTGTGACAAAAAATAAAATTTTACATGAACTCACCATACCCCTCACAGAATACCTTGGGGTGTCTTCTTTCCAAAATGGGGTCACATGTGGGGTATTTATACTGTCCTGGCATTTTAGGGGCCCCTAAAGCGTGAGAAGAAGTCTGGAATCCAAATGCGTAAAAATGGCCTGTGAAATCCTAAAGGTACTCATTGGTTTTAGGGCCCCTTTGCGCACCCAGGCTGCAAAATAGTGGCACACATGTGGTATCGCCGTACTCAGGAGAAGTAGGGCAATGTGTTTTAGGGTGTATTTTTATATATACCTATACTGTGTGTGAAAAATATCTCTGTAAACGACAACTTTTAAAAATTTTATACAAAGTTGTCAGTTTACAGAGATATTTCTCTCACCTAACATGGGTATATGTAAAAATACACCCCAAAACACATTGCCCAACTTCTCCTGAGTACGAGCGATACACACATGTGTGACACTTCTTTGCAGCCTAAGGCGCAAGGCCCAAATTCCAACGAGTACCTTTAGATTTTACATGGCGGCTCACAATTTAGCCCGCCCAAAATGCCAGAACAGTAAACACACCCCACAAATGACCCCTTTCGAAAGTAAACACCCCGAGGTATTCACTGAGGGGCATAGTGAGTCCGTCTGAGATTTCTTTTTTTTGCCAGAAGTTAGCAGAAATTGAAACTTTTTATTTATTTTTTCTCAGAAAGTGTCATTTTCCGCTAACTTGTGAAAAAAATGAAATGATACATGAACTCACCATGCCCCCGCGAATACTTTGGGGTGTCTTCTTTCTAAAATGGTGTGATTTGGGGGGTATTTATACCATCCTGACATTCTAGCACCTGAAGAAACATGACAGGCGCTCAGAAAGTCAGAGCTGCTTCAAAATGCCGAAATTCACTTTTTTGCACCATAGTTTGTAAACGCTATAACTTTTACCCAAACCAATAAATATACACTTATTGGACTTTTTTTTATCAGAGACATGTAGAACAATAAATTTAGAGAAAAATTTATATAGAAATGTAGTTTTTTAAAAAAAAATTTACAACAGAAAGAGAAAAATGTCATTTTTTTGTAAAAATTTCGGTAATTTTTGATTAATAGCAAAAAAAGTAAAAATGTCAGCAGCAATGAAATAGCACCAAATGAAAGCTCTATTAGTGAGAAGAAAAGGAGGTAAAATTCATTTGGGTGGTAAGTTGCATGACGGAGCAATAAACGGGTAAAGTAGTGTAGTGCGGAATTGTAAAAAGTGGCCTGGTCTTTAAGGGTGTTTAAGCTAGGGGGGCTGAAGTGGTTAAAATAATTAAATTCACTTACCTCTCCTGCTCCGCCGCTGTTCTTCAGGTGTGTTGTCCTCTCCTACATTCCCCGCTCACTGGTCTTCTGTGGGCTCGCACTGCACTTGACTGCGTACAATGTCAGGACATAGTGCACACCTACATCCTGAGGCTTTACACAGACAGGAACGTGCAGTGTGGCCCGAAAAAGACCAAGGAAGAGGATGGAGTACAGCACTACACTCACCTGTCCTCTCGTCTCCTGCATACTAGTGAACACTTCCATAATTAAAACACTCACTAGTATTCTCTTTATACAGTAATTGGCAGCAAACTACTGGCAAGAGGCCCTGTGGGCAACCCTGGCTTAGGGGCCAGTCACAATTGCAACTGCTGAGACCTCCATAGCTATGCCACTGTACTGTATATATTGGTGTGCAGCCTATGAATATAAACAGCATTGCTGCCTATTTTCTCAAACATAAAATGATGAGAAATGAAAAGTGAAGTCAATTAAAAAGTTACTGAATATTTTCATTCACAAACTCATTATAATTTATTTGCATAAAACCAGAAAACGCTTGTAAGCTTATTTGAATGGTTTTACTGATACATACTATCCTGAATCCTGATGTATGAAAACGATGAGTGCTATTCCTCTAAGGCCTCTTTCACACGGGCGTCATGTTTGACGCCCGGATTGAATGCGGGTACGTTGTGGGAATATGCGCGATTTTTCCGAGCGTGTGCAAACTTTTGTAATGCGTTTTGCACGCGTGTGTGAAAAATCGCCATGTTTGGTACCCAGACCCGAAGCCGGACTTCATCACTGAAGTCCGGTTTTGGGTTGAGTATTCTGGAGATTTTATAATTTTCCCTTATAACATGGTTATAAGGGAAAATAATAGCATTCTTAATACAGAATGCTTTGTATAATGTTGATTAAGGGGTTCAAAATAAAAAAACTTAACTTACCTTAGCCACTTGATCGCGTAGTTGGCGATCTGTCTTCTCTCTTCAAGCTTTAGCTACCAGCTAAAGGACCTGTGATGACGCCACATCACATGGTCCAATCACATGGTCCGTAAATAACTGTGAAAGAATTAACCACCTGCATGAAAAGATGGGATCTTGAAAGGAACAGTTTGCTAATTATTAATCAACATCACACAAATTTTTATTTTTTTATCTTGTTGTATAGGGATAATTTGATTATCATTTTCCACTTACGATGTTGATGTATTTGTACAAACATTTACCTTTTTAATGGCATACAAGTAATACCCAAATTATAACGACTCTTACATGGCGTAGCTAATTTGTTGTTGAGAAAATCGGGCTTGGATTTTATGATGTTAATGAAATGTGCAAGGCTTTTTATCTTCTTAGAGTATAATAAATCCTGTGGCTTTTAACCCTGAGTTTACAGCTAAGATCTAGATGAAAATCTTTTTGGAAGAAGCTGTCTCAAGGGCTGAAGTACTGTGATTGACTGGGAGGACTGTGTGAACTTTACTCAAGCAGAACTTACCGCAGGTAGGACATTGCTCAGTTCTCCTTTTTAGAATACTCTATTTAAAGAAAGGGGACAGTGCGGATCCAGTAAAGTAATTTTTTTTTCTGTTTAATTATTGAGTACCTACTTTAATAGGATCCTGCAGCACCAGAATCCTAAAGGACTAGAAAAAGGATTGTATTTTTTTTATAAATAGCAGAGAAACTTACCAGGATCCATGGGTGGAATCAGCAATGTATGAAAAGACTCAGGGTTCAAGAATAGGTGGCTTTATAAAAAAAGGTAAGGACGGGTTTGCATTGGCGTTATGGCATTCCGTTATAAGTTCGGTTATAACAGCATATTATAACTGAATATAATGGAATTTTAGAATGGAAAGCAAAACAGAAGCCGTTCAAATACATGTCTATGTGGACACATAACGGTTCAGTTTGGTGCCGTTGTATATGAAAGAAAATGAATCTTGTTAAAGGCTTTTGTTTTGCTTTCCATCCTAAAATTCATTTATATTCCATTATGACTGTTATAACGGAACCTATAACGGAATGCCATAACACCAAAGTGAACCCAACCTAATGCTGCTTTCTGCATTACAGCCATAATACTTGGACCTTCTGCAGTTCTACTGAAACTTGGGAACCTTTGTGATCCAAGTTTGATTCACTAGAACCACAAGTGGTTCTGATATTACAGCTATAATATGAACAATAAAATGCACTCCCCATTATGAGCATAAGAATGCAACCAAATTCATTTTTAGTCCTGGCCTAATGATTCAGAAATGTTTATTATTATTATTTGTTGTTTTTTAGGGTAAACACTATGGCCTCTTTCACATGAGCATATTTGCAATCCCTATATTCATATTTTATGTACCAGAATTCACAGTTAAATTAAATTAATATAATAACAATTCACATGGGTGTATAAGGAATTGATATGCATGTAAATGCGGGTGAATTACTGAAGCAATACTGGTGACAATATGGATTGAATCCAATATGCTTGTGTGAAAGTGGCCTATATACAGTTGTGTTAAAAATTATTCAACCCCCAAAGCTGTAAAGGGTTTTAGGGAATTTAGTGTACATTTGTAATTGCGTTCAGAATAAAATCTTACAAGGACTTTTTAAAGAACCAAATGCAACTAAAATGACATCAATTGTTTTTGTAATACAGTATTTAATGTTTTTTTTTTGTGATTTCTTCATTAACACAATTATTAAACCCCTAAAGACTACCACTCTTAAGAACAGAGGTTCATTCAAGTGTTTTCGATCAGGTATTGAAAACACCTGTGGATGTTAAGGAGCAGCAATCAAGCATAATAAGCACCAATTAGGCAGATTTAAAATGACTGTGAAACTCAGCTCCTTCTAGACATTTACTGGTGTGTTTACAAACATGGTGAAGTCAAGAAGTCAATGGTCCAGGAAGACAAGAGAAGAGGTGATTTCTCTTCACAGGAAGGGCAATGGCTATAATAAGATTGCAAAGATGTTAAACATACCAAGAGACACCATAGGAAGCATCATTCGCAAATTCAAGGCAAAGGGCACTGTTGAAACGCTACCTTGTTGTGGCAGAAAGAAGATGCTGACTTCGACTGCTGTGCGCTACCTGAAGCGCAAAGTGGAGAAAAGTCCCCATGTGACTGCTGAGGAACTGAAAAAAGATTTGTCAGATGCGGGTACTGAATTTTCATCTCAGACAATAAGGTGCACACTGCGTAATGAAGGCCTCCATGCCAGAACTCCCAGGCGCACCCCCTTGCTGTCTCCAAAGAATAAGAAGATATGCCAAAAGTCATGTGGACAAACCACAAAAGTTTTGGGATAGTGTTCTGTTGCCTGATGAAACAAAATTAGAACTGTTTGGGCCCATGGATCAACGCTATGTTTGGAGGAGGAAGAACAAGGCCTATGAAGAAAAGAACACCTTGCCTACTGTGAAGCATGGCGGGGGGGTCAATCATGCTTTGGGGCTGTTTTGCTTCTACCGGTACAGGGAAGCTTCAGCGTGTGCAAGGTACCATGAATTCTCTTCAGTACCAGGAGATATTGGATGAAAATGTGCAGTCCGTCACAAAACTGAGGCTTGGGAGACGTTGGACCTTTCAACAGGACAATGATCCCAAGCATACCTCCAAGTCCACTAGAGCATGGTTGCAGATAAAAGGCTGGAACATTTTGAAGTGGCCATCGCAGTCACCAGACTTAAATCCGATTGAGAACCTCTGGTGGGACTTAAAGAAAGCAGTTGCCGCGCGCAAACCTCGATGTCAAACTGGCCAAAACAAATGGTAAAAATGGTTAATACGTTAATTAGACACATTTTAAGACTGGCACTGAAGAGTCAGAAACAGTAAACAGGTAGAGGTCGGTAAATGGGCAGACAAATGGAACAGCACACCTTCGCAAGAACTAGCAAGCTAAAGAATCTATAAAGATTCTATTGATCAGGCACTTCTCCCTAGGAAAAGGAGCCCTAAGTACTCTCAGGTGTTCAGCCATTGGATGGTGAAGATTGGCATGCATGCTGGACCTTTAAGTGCTAGGGAGCATGTTCACACCCTACAGGAAAAAAAGAAGAGGTCTAGCAGCCTTTGGGGACACAGAACTTCGATGGCTGGGCATGCTAGACCTCAAGAGCAGGGTGAGTGATGAGGTGCCTTGCCCCAGAAAGTGTGATGGTGGAGGGCATGGTGCACAGCCACAACACCACTGTGATAAATTTGGTATTTTTTCAGACTTTTCAGTACACAGTTTACACTGCTTAAAGATGACTATGTAGATAAAGGGATAAAAAAAGCAGGTGATGAGGGGGTACTAGTATAGTAAAGAGGAAATTTATTTAAAATATGAATGAAAACACAATAAACCAAATACTGTATAAAATGCATCAAGCACATAACTAACAATACCCACATGCCAGTAGGTCAAGGTCACCACTCACACCTTTGTAGCAAATGCAGCACATGAGATAATGATAATAAATAGAGTTGAGCGGAAGTTCGGGTTCAATGGGTTTGGCTGAACTTCACAAAAAAGTTCGGGTTCCGAACTTAACCCGAACTTGACCCCGAACCCGAACCCCATTGAAGTCAATGGGGACCCAAACTTTTTGGCACTAAAATGGCTCTAAAAAAGTCCTGGAAAGGGCTAGAGGGCTGCAAAAGGCAGCAAAATGTTAGTAAGTGTCTTGCAAACAAATGTTTTCACCGGCAAAATGGGGTTCATATCGCCCAACAATGGAACAGGCGATTTTTACAAATGTTGGCCCCTGGCACCAAGGCAGAGGAGGGGTTTATTCACTGCAAAACGCGGTTCATGTCACCCACCAATGAAACGGGCGATTTTTAGAAATGTAGGCCCCTGGCACCCAGGCAGAGGAGGGGTTAATTCATGGCAAAACAGGGTTCATGTCACCCACCAATGGAAAAGGTGAATTTTAGAAATGTAGGCCCCTGGCACCCAGGCAGAGGAGGGGTTAATTCATGGCAAAATGGGGTTAATGTCACTCACCAATGGAACAGACGAGTTTTTAAAAATGTAGGCCCCTGGCACACAGGCAGAGGAGGGGTTAATTCACAGCAAAAATGGTAATATTCCACCCAACAATTTAAAAGAAGATTTTCCGCATTTTCTGTCACTGTCACCTATGCAGAGCAGGGGTTTGTACCTGGCAAAAATGGTTGTTTTGCACCCAACAATTTAAAATAAGATTTTTCAAATTTTCGATCCCTGTCACCTATGCAGTGCAGGGTTACTTGACAGCAAAAAATTGGAAAATGTCCACCCCTGAACTCCCAGACGGATTAACTATATTATTGTCGCCGGCACATATGCAGCGCAAGCTACAAAGGTAATTCCTGGCCTTAAAAAATATGATTTTTCCAACACCCATGAATAACATGGATTTAAGTGGTATATTTTGGGGTGTAGGACCTCATCGTTCTCAACATCATCTTTGTCGGTCTGTACTCTGCAGAAAGCTGCAGCAGTTTGCACCTGTGTTTTGTCATCATCAGAGACGTACTGCGGTGGTCTTCCCATGTCCACATCCTCAAACCTAAGTGGTTGGGCATCCGTGCACTCAATCTCTTCCAATTCTGGGGTAGGGCTATTGTTATGGCCCTGGTAAACCCTGCCAGCAGAGTCATCAAAAGCATAAGAGACTGCTGCATGACTTTGGGGTCAGATTGCTTGACTGATTTGCAAGGGGGTGAGGTGAATGACTGATGGGCATGGGCTGCAGGTGCCAACTCTGAACTTTCAGCAGTGGGAGACAATGTTAAGGTACTGGAGGCACTGTCAGCCACCCAATCTACTAGTGCCTGTAGTTGTTCTGGCCTCAACATTCGTAGAGCAGCATTCGGGCTTACCAAATAACACTGAATGTTCTGTCGCCTACTCGCACCTGAGGAAGGTGTTTCACTTGGACATGTAGTTGGCGCTGAACGGCCACATCCTCTCCCAGCAACTGGAGCTCCACCAACACCACCACGACCATGCCCACATCCCTTATTTGATGTTCTTCTCATTATTTGCGTTCACCCACCACACTAACAGATGGTTTATCTCCGGTGTCAATTTAACTGCCAATAGTCAACAATTAAGTTCACTAACAGTAACGCAGTGCCCGTGTCATAAACAGAATAAATTTCTTTAGGTCACACAACAGTGTAACGGAGCAATTCAATACAATTACTTCACTATCACCAAAAATTAGATTTTTCAAACCAACAATGTAAAAGCAGACGTTAACGGTTTAATTTGACAGTCAGAAATGCAGCGTACACCGCTAATGTTCTATCTACCACAAAACCTATGTGTTTGCAACCAACTATGTAAATGCGGAGTTACACAGGTTACTTAAAATAACTGAAATACAGGGTAGACCTCAGATCTCTAGCACAAAACCTGTGTTTATTGCAACAAACAACAAAAATGCAGTATGTCACCCCAAAAATTATAAAACAGGTTTTCTAGGGAAATTTACCAACAGAGCGAACATCAAAAAAGCACCCCCCCCCCTCCAGATTGTGGCCAGATCTCTGCCATACCCCATTGTAGTTGTTTGGGCCGGCAGGCATTCAGTCTGCATCCAGCAGTGCCTGATCCAGTGAATTCTGGCAGGCTGTTCTCTGCTGGAACAGCCTGCCAGAATCACTAACGCAGTTGTGAAAGTAGCCTAATACAGCCCCACATGCCTCTTACATCCAGTGACGTCTCCTGTGATGTAGATGTTCTCTTTCTTAATCTTCTCCATTTAGACCGCTATGATGATTTCTTTCAGCCATCTCTTCTCTCTGCAGAGTTTGACAGACATCTTAGTTTCCTACTTTTCCATCATCCTCCCACCTTCTCAACATCCCATCATGCACCCCCGAAACAATACTGCACAAACTGATAAACCCCCTGAAAATACTAGTTACACACAGATAGCTCCCCCCCCCTTCAGAAATTATTGGAACACAATTCTCTAAAAAACACTGCACCCAGCCAATAGTATCTCTGACATGAATACTGTATCCATAGTGTCCCCCAAAAATAACTGTGCTAAGCTGATACTGTGCCAGGGTGCCCCCACAGTAATAGTGCTCCCCAAAATCTCAACAA
Organism: Bufotes viridis; assembly: GCA_033119425.1. Classification (NCBI taxonomy): domain Eukaryota; kingdom Metazoa; phylum Chordata; class Amphibia; order Anura; family Bufonidae; genus Bufotes; species Bufotes viridis. Next base: position 537,436,631 of record CM065590.1, on the reverse strand, counting down.
AAGTAATAATTCTGTGCCAGAGTGCACTAAGTAGTAATAGTGCTCCTACAGTGCCCCCCAACAGTAATTGTGTCCCAGAAGTATGGTAATAATGCTCCCATAGTCCCCCAGTTGTAATAAAGCCCACCATAATGCCCCTGGTAGTAATAAATATTTTTGTAATGTGTGACAGTAGAAAAACGCACCTTATAATGTGCGCCAGTACAAAAAATGCCCCGATGTGTGTCAGTAATAAAAAATTAAAAAACAAAACATCTCTCAGTGCCACCAGTAGAGCCAATGTCCCAAGAGTGCCCTCATGTGTTCCAATGACCCGTACTGTGTGCCACTAGAAAAAACACTCAGTGCCCCCAGTTGAGCTTAGGTGCCAATAGTGCCCCTTTAATTTGTGCCAGTATAAAATACTCCTATATAATGCCTCCAGAAGATTCCCCATAGTGCTCCTCCCCCATCCCCATAGTGTCCTCCATAATGTGCCAGTATAGACTGCCCCACATAAATGCCCCCATAATGCTCCTCTCCCCCCTTCCCGATAGTGGCAACAAAATGGGTACCAGTATTAAATGCCCCTATATAATGCCCCCATAGTGCTCTTCTCCCCCACTTTTCTATAGTGTACCCCCATAATGCGAGCCAGTAAATAGGGCCCCCAGTAAATACCCCCATAGTGCTCTTTTACCCCCCACTTCTCCATAGAACCCCCCATAACGAGTGCCAGTATATAGGGCCCCCAGTAGATGCCCCTATAGTGCTCCTTCCCTTCTTCTCCATAGTGCCCCCCCATATTGTGGCAGCATATAGGGCCCCCATAGTGCTTCTTCTCTTCTCCATAGTGGCCCCCCATATTGTAGCAGTATATAGGTCCCCATAGTGCTTCCCCTCTTCTCCATAGTGCCCCCCCATATTGTGGCAGTATATAGGGCCCCATAGTGCTTCCCCTCTTCTCCATAGTGGCCCCCCATATTGTGACAGAATATAGGGTTCCATAGTGTTTCCCCTGTTCTCCATAGTGCCACCCCCATATTGTGGCAGCATATAGTGCCCCCATAGTGCTTCCTCTCTTCTCCATAGTGGCCCCCCTATATTGTGGCAGTATATAGAGCCCCCATATACCTTCCCATCTTCTCCATAGTGCCCCCCCATATTGTGGCAGTATATAGGGCCTCCATAGTGCTTCCCCTCTTCTCCATAGTGGCCCCCCATATTTTGGCAGTGTATAGGGCCCCCATAGTGCTTCCCATCTTCTCCATAGTGCCCTCCCCATATTTTGGCAGTATATAGGGCCCCCATGGGGCTTCCCTTCTTTTCCATAGTCCCCACCCCCATATTGTGGCAGTATATAGGGCCCCCATAGTGCTTCTTCTCTTCTCCATAGTACCCCCCCCCCCATATTGTGCCAGTATTTAGGACCCCCATCCCCCTTCTTGCCACAGTATACTATACATAAAAACAATAAACCCTTATACTTACCTTATGGTGCTGTCAGTGATGCGATTCAGGTCTCTTCCGGTCGGTGTCCCGCGCTAAACGGCTCAGGCAGCGCGATGATGTCATCACGCCCCTTGAGCCGGCAACTGATAGGCTACATGCACTAGGCCTCTCCCCTGTTCCTCCGCACCATTCATCTGTATCGCTGTCCTAAGGACGACAATACAGATGAATATGGAGATTAATGCTTCCACAGTGGAAGCGCTCATCTATACTCCTGCTGCCTCCAGACAGAAAGGGCCCCCCTCCGGCGATGGGCCCTGCTGACAGCGCCCTGGTTAACACAAGACACTTGAGGCTGTATTAAATACTGCGATGCAGCAGGCGAAGCGTTGCTTCCTGGCAATAGCCTGCTTGTTAATGGAGGAAACCGCTGCTTTTACATGCAATTATCTCCTCCACAGTATGAGGAGGAGCGATCGCTAATACCATCTCTCGTCCCCACACTGACTTGTTTATTGGCAGCAGATCGTGATTAGTCTAATCACGATCTGCTGCCGGCAAACAATGATTTTTAAGAATGTCAAAAGGTTTGGATTGCCTGGTGAATGAGCTTGTTTTGCTCATTCATTGAGTAATCGGCAGCAGTATTACAGTGCCAGATCATCGCTAATGAATGTTGCTACGAACGCTCGTTACCGATGCTCTGGAACATCAAACGGCCAGTTTAATACAGCCTTTACTAACATATTGTGATTGTCCGTATTGCCTCCTTTGCTGGCTGGATTCATTTTTCCATCGTATTATACACTCCTTGTATCTATGGGTTACAGCCACTAACACAATCCAACAGCTGTGGTTGTGCATGCATACTATAGGAAAAAGCCTCTCAGGTGGTGGGGACCATGGGAGCGCGCATGGGCATGCATGCACAGCAGAGGTGGTCCTAATCCTTGGATATGAGCAGTGTACTATGTGGATGAAAAATGAATCAAGCCAGCAAAGGAGGCAATATGGACAATCACGATACATTAGTAAGTGTCTTTTATTAACTTTCTCTACATAATAAATACCATTTCTGAAGTGAGACAACCCATTTATATAAATTCCCTGTTTACTACAGTAGTGTCCTGTGATTACTTGCTTTTATAATCTACAGACTCTAAATTGGGACCCTTTGTAGATTCCCAAGCAGGCGAGAGTGGCTGCTGCATGCTGTGGAGACCCTATTGATAAGCAGAGCACATCACCTCACTTAATCTGCATGTATTAGGGCAAAACACTACAGAGAGCCCATATCTGCTTTCTTTTCTCCTATACTATCTAAATATAAGACAGGGTTAGTATATTTTCCTCAATATGTAAAAATCGAAATAAGATCAATAAAATATATAAACGGTGTGGTTCTTGTGGTTTTTGAGAGGCGTACAGATTGCACTGATGTAAGTAATTGATATTGTAGTATAATACATGATATTGCAAGTGTCCAAAAAGGTTTACCTTGGTGATGTGGCACTAACTGCACTTGGCAAGAGGCACTGGTGCACCACATACGACGTACTATTAATGAATCTCTTGCACGCTGTATTTAGTTTTATCTTCAACTTTGTTCCTCCTTGACAGTGAGACCCATGTTAAAGAAGAGTCTAACAGCTTGGGTCTCCAAATATCACGTCGATCCAGCCTTCATTATGGAGAAATTAATTGTCTATTCAACTCTATGGGACTTCCATAGATGATCAAGTTCTGTAACGTGAATCAGGATTTTTGGGTGGGACAACTTTTTAAAGTTTTACTACTGTATGTGACCCTATAATTTCTGTCAATGCTCATTTCTATGACTGAGTTACACGTATGAGTTTAAGGTCTTACAGACACCCCTGATCACATAGAAAGCACAATGTAACCTAGAAACAATGTATTGCAATTATATTCATTTTATAAAAGTCCCCAGGGGCATAGCTATTCTAGAGGTTTCAGCATTGGCACTTACATCCAGCTACTAGTGCCTGACATGTCCAAAAGCCCCTCTGCCACTTAATAACATCTCAGTCATTGTTTTAGTGGACCATTGTAGATTATGACACCGGGGTCCTGTTAAAAAATTTCCATGGGGCCCAGGAGCCTTTCTGGCAGACCCCCTTATCTGTTCCGACCTGTGCTAGGATTAATACCTGATTCCTGCCACTGGGTTCCGGCACCTTCTCTCATCCATCTCAGATACAGATCTTGGATCTCCAGTCACGGGGCTTCTGCAGCCAATGACTGGCCGCAGAAGTGATGTGTCCCCTATGCGTCACATGTCCCAGTGACATGACATATGGGGAATATGTCATGGCTACAGCCAGTTATTGGCCCAGGTCAAACCGGATGTTAATGCAGGGAGAATGCAGCCATGGTTGGGATGCGAAAGAACCAGGACCCAGCAGCAGGGATCAGGTAAGTATGGTTCACTCTGCATGTCTGGCCACAGTGGGGAGGCATGCATCCAAAAGTCTAAACCTTTTAAGTCACACCTCAGCTATTCTTTAAATCTGTAGCTGTAAGCATAATTGCCTCCCCTCTAGTGTTGAGCGAGCATGCTCGGCCAAACACCATTTTGAACACGTGTGCTTGAGCGCGATGCTCGAGTCTCTTCCCTGCACGTTTGTTGGCTGCTAGGCAGCCAATAAATGTGCAGGTAAGTACTGCCACTCACTGTAATGCCGTAGCCATGTTGGTTACTTGCATTACAGTGATTAGCTGGCTGGAACGCGTCGGGTGCTATGAAGCACCCGATGACACGTGTTCGGCTCAGTCTTAGTCAGGGAGAGCTGTGCTGTAGAAGGGACAGATAGTGTAGGGAATTGAATTTTATTTTATTGTTATGCAGGGTTTGTTTTAGAAATAGAGACCCGAAAGTCCCTTAAAGGACTATTGTTGTGTATGGCAGCAATATATATATTTTAGCACAACCTGCGCTAAATTGCATGCAATTGTAAAAACCAAAAAGTCCTTTTAAGGACAATTGTTGTATATGGCAGCAATATATATTATTAGCGCAACCTGCGCTAAATAGCGTGCAATTGTTTGGCCGTTGGAGACAGTGACATTATCTGCGCTACATCTCCTGTGTAACGTGTGTGCAGCCTAAAAATATCTGTGGCATCCATTGTACTTTTTCCATAGACACAGCGGACAGTGACATTACCTGCACTACATCTCCTGTTTAACATGTCCGCATACTAAAAATATCTGACATCCATTGTACTTTTTCCGTAGATGCTGTGGACAGCGACATTATCAGTGCTACATCTCCTGTATAACGTGTGCGCATACTAAAAATATCTGTGACATCCAGTGTACTTTTTCTGTAGAAACTGAGGATAGCAACATTATCTGTGCTACATCTGCTGTTTAACGTGTGTGCATCCTAAAAATATCTGTGACATCCAGTACACTTTTTTCCGTAGATGGTGTCGGACAGTGATATTACCTGCGCTACATCTTATGTATAAATTTTTCGCATCCCAAATATCTGTGACAACTATTTTTTCTTAGCCACTGTTGACATCAGTGCCATTACCTGTACTACCTCTCCTGTATAATGTTTCCTCATCCCAAATATATGTGACATTGACTGTAATTTTTTCTTAGCCGCTGTTGACAGCAGTGCCATTACATGTACTACATCTCGTGAATAACGTTTCCGCATCCCAAATATCTGTGACCTTGACTGTAAATGACACCCCACCAGCACCCTCACCCTGATGTGCGGCCTACTGTCACAAGAAGGGAAAAATTTTGGAAGATGGTGAAGGAAGATTCCCATGCACCCCTTCCACCACAAAAAAGGGTATACGGTTCAATCTTACTATTCTCATCCTCATCCATCATATCAATATGCTTATTAAGCTGCCCTCGCTCCCAATGTTTTAGAAGGTCAGCAGCAGCAGACCCTCAACCATAATTTTTTCAATGTTCAGCTCACCAGCAGGCCGTCAACCAAAATCCTTTTGTTAGTCAGCTCAGCAGCAGGCCCTTGTCCATAATTTTTTTCCATGGTCAGATGAACAGCATGCCCTTGCCCCAAATGTTTTAAATGGTCAGCTCAGCAGCAGACCCTCGTCCATAATATTTTAGAGAGTCAGCTCAACAGCAGACCTTGACCCCTAATGTTTTTGATGGTCAGCTTAGCAGCAGGCCCTCGCCCATAATGTTTTAGAGAGTCAGCTCACCAGCAGACCCTCGCCCAGAATTTTTTCCATGGTCAGATCAGCAGCAGGCACTCGCCACTAATGTTTTAGATGGTCAGATCAGCAGCAGGCACTCGCCCCTAATGTTTTAGATGGTCAGATCAGCAGCAGGCCCTCGCCCCTAATATTTTTGAGAGTCAGCTCGGCAGCAGACCCTCAACCATAATTTTATCGATGGTCAGCTCACCAGCAGACCCTCGCCCATAATTTTTTCCATGGTCAGATCAGCAGCAGGCACTCATCACTAATGTTTTAGATGGTCAGATCAGTAGCAGGCACTCGCCACTAATGTTTTAGAGAGTCAGCTCGGCAGCAGACCATCACCCCTAATGTTTAAGATGGTCAGCTCAGCAGCAGGCCCTCGCCCATAAAGTTTTAAAAAGTCAGCTCACCGTCAGACCCTTGTCCATAATTTTTTCCATGGTCAGATCAGCAACAGGCACTCACCCCTAATGTTTTTGAGAGTCAGCTCGGCAGCAGACCCTCAACCATAATTTTATCGATGGTCAGCTCAGCAGCAGTCCCTCAACCATAATTTTTTCGATGGTCAGCTCAGCAGCAGGCCCTCACCCATGAATTTTTTCCATGGTCAGATCAGCAGCAGGCACTCGCCACTAATGTTTTAGATGGTCAGAACAGCAGCAGGCACTCGCCCCTAATGTTTTTGAGAGTCAGCTCGGCAGCAGACCCTCACCCCTAATGTTTAAGATGGTCAGCTCAGCAGCAGGCCCTCTCCCATAATGTATTAGAGAGTGAGCTCACCAGCAGACCTTCGCCCATAATTTTTTCCATGGTCAGATCAGCAGCAGGCACTCGCCCCTAATGTTTTTGAGAGTCAGCTCGGCAGCAGACCCTCAACCATAATTTTATCGATGGTCAGCTCAGCAGCAGGCCCTCGCCCAGAATTTTTTCCATGGTCAGATCAGCAGCAGGCACTCGCCACTAATGTTTTAGATGGTCAGATCAGCAGCAGGCACTCGCCCCTAATGTTTTAGAGAGTCAGCTCGGCAGCAGACCCCAACCATAATTTTATCGATGGTCAGCTCAGCAGCAGGCCCTCGCCCAGAATTTTTTCCATGGTCAGATCAGCAGCAGGCACTCGCCACTAATGTTTTAGATGGTCAGATCAGCAGCAGGCACTCGCCCCTAATGTTTTAGAGCGTCAGCTCAGCAGCAGACCCTCACCCCTAATGTTTTAGATGGTCAGCTCACCAGCAGACCCTCGCCCATAATTTTTTCCATGGTCAGATCAGCAGCAGGCACTCGCCCCTAATGTTTTTGAGAGTCAGCTCGGCAGCAGACCCTCAACCATAATTTTATCGATGGTCAGCTCAGCAGCAGTCCCTCAATCATAATGTTTTTGATGGTCAGCTCAGCAGTGGGCCCTCGCCCAGAATTTTTTTCCATGGTCAGATCAGCAGCAAGCACTCGCCACTAATGTTTTAGATGGTCAGCTCAGCAGCAGGCCCTAATCCCTAATGTTTTAGAGAGTCAGCTCAGCAGCAGACCCTCACCCCTAATGTTTTAGATAGTCAACTTAGCAGCAGGCCTCGCCCCTAATGTTTTAGAGGGTCACCAGCAGGCCATCAATCATAATTTTTCAAGGGTGTGTATGATGCCCTCCTTTATGTGTAATAAAGGGTGTATTGCAGTGCCGGTTCCTTGTTATTTTTGGTAGCCCTTTCACTTAGTGCATGGGCCTTATGAGAGTAGGGGTCCCACTACCTGAACAATTGTACCACAATGTGAATGAGGCCCTCCTTTATGTGATATACAGGTTGTATTAGAGTGCTTCTTCCTTGTAATTTTTGACAGCACTTGCACTTCATTTACAATTAAATATACAGGAAAGAATGTTTCCTAACAATTTTACCTCTAAAGTTGTTTTTTTCTTCAGTTTTGTGCATGTTATTGTCAGTCTGTAAAATTGGCGCACTGCTTGGATAACATCATTCCCAGCAGCGACCTGGAGTACATTCAGACATACTTACCACGCTTTTCCAGAACTATTTCAGTTGTGGTTCTATACAATTTCTGACCTTTTCATGTGAACCATACACCCTCCCTTCTTCAGAGCAGGGGTTGCCTGGTTTGATGCTTGGGTTTAATGCTCGGATTAACTTCCATTGTGCTTGGGAGCTCAGTAGAGCACCCGAGCATCCCAAGGTGTTCTACTCGAGTCGAGTACCCAAGCACTTTGGTGCTCAATTTACACTACTCTCCTCTTCTGCTTCCACTGCTTCTTTAAATCTGTAGCTCAAAGCACGAATGCTTTGACTCAGAAAAACAAAACAAAAAATAAGTAGAGTTTGGTAAAACAATTTTAAATGAACTAAGAATTTCTGCTAGTATTAACTTGTTGTCTTTAATTTCTAAGTACTGAATGTTTGTAACCATCGTATGTTATTATCTAGTCTTGAAGCTGTCAGTCTTGAAGCATGGGTTCTGCAACAGAAAATATTGTCTCTTGGGACTTGATACCTTAATCTACTAAAGGATTAATTCTCACGATGTACATTTCTCTTATGTTTTTGTCTTTTGTCTCTCAAGATTTTGCTTTTAATAAATGCTGCTATTAAATCTTCCTGAACATGAATCTTTCAAAATGCTTATGTATTTCTCAAGAATTAAGCATCAGGTGAACAAGAAAATAACTTTGCAATATCGTTTTCTGTCTTTTTACAGGAATAAAGGACAGTCAAACTATTTTATGTGGGTCTGAATCAATTCTACTTCAATCAAATGTTCTCCAATTGCAAAAGTCCTAGAAGACCAGGAGAGACAGAGAGAGGCAGAGAGAGACACATAGAGAGACACAGAGAGACAGAGAGATGTTAACTTGCCTAATTGTTTCTCAGAAATGCAGAGCAATGATAGGTAGACTGCAATACTCCTCATAAATAGAAGGTGGTCTCCCTAGCTAGAAAGAGCATCTCCAAGAACACTACAAAAGCCACTCAACTAACCAGGGCATTTTTCTCTTGAGACACTCAGTTTTATTTTGCTTTTGGAAACAGGACTAATTTGCATGTCTTGTAGAGAAGCATAATATTGGAACATGCTATATTCTTTACTTTTTGAAAGGAAAACTAGTTGGCATGTCACATTTAGAGAAGCATAATATGGGAACATTCAAACCTCTTTTCCTTTTGGGAGGAGAACTGGCATGCACGTCTCTATTCTAGTTGAATATTAGTTGTGTGTCTTTAAGTCTCTGTGGGATTTGCCCAAAACGAATCCCAAGAAATCTGGGGTTCGTTAGAATCCCATTTTTTTTTAATTTGGGACAAGTTTTGTATCAGTAGAATTAATTGACTCATCTGTAATCAAAATAATGTCTATAGTTAGGGGTAACCAAATCGCAAAACAGCAATCCAAAGTCGGCTTCAGTACCAAGGTGTTTTAAAATGTTTTTAAAGTTGTACAATCAAAGGCCAAAGTCTCGCGCGACTTCGGACTTAATTGAATTTGCCTCCACAATGCAGTTACAAAAAGGATTAAAACAGAAAGAACACAACGCACTGTCGACTCAATCTCCAAACTGTGTAAACTGGCCTATCCACAGCCATGCATTTTTATCTGCTAAAAGATCCCATGATTACAAAGCTTCTTGTCCCTATTTACAGGAGGAAGATAAGCTCTGAAGAACAGACTGCTGCTAGTTCAAGTAAAATACTGCGCAAATTAATAGAAGAACATTCCTGAGCAATGTAAGTTTTTATTATCATTATTAATATTATTATTACTAGAGTTGAGCGAATCGAATTTAACTATGTGGAATTCGATCTGCATTTCAGGAAAAATTCGATTTGTCATGAAGTAGAATTGCTCGCGCTTCGTGGTAACGAATCAGATTTTTTCTAAAATGGCTGCACATGTTAGAAAGAGGAAGTAAGAAGGCCGGGAACAAGGGATCACCCATAATTCCATGCACGCAGCCAATCAGCCAGCCCATGTGATGTTCTCAGCCCTATTAAAAGTCTCCTTCTGCCAGGTGTCAGTGATTAGGGAAGACTTTATTCACCAAATATTACTACCGAGCAGTTCAAGGACAGCTTAGAGATAGTGTAGGGCTATAAAAGGGAGGCTTTATCCACACTATAGGGAAGAGAGCAGGGGCCAAAGTATAAAGCCTGGGTAATAGAAGCTATTCTATTACACATTGCTGCACTAATTGGGGTTAAAAAATAATTATAATACTACAGATTTTAGGCTGTTTGCATTCTTTTACACATAAGTAATTCCATTAATCCTTGATTATGTTATTGAGGTGAAATTGCAGTATGATACTACATATTTTGGGGGTCCACATTCTTTTATATAAAATTCAATCCATTATTCCTTGATCGAGTGCAATTGGGGTGAAATTGTGGCCTGATACTACACATTTTCGGGTGTTCATGTTCTTTTGTACATACGGTAATTCCATCCTTCTTAGTTGTGAAATTGCAGTCTGATACTACATATTTTGAGGTGTTCATGTTGTTTTAGACATAAGTAAAACTGTTAATCCTTACTTGTGCAATTGGGGTGCAATTGTAGCCTAATACTACAGATGTTGGTGTGTTTGTATTTTTCTTTCCATATGTAAATCCATTAATCATTCATTGTGTAATTGGGGTGAAATTGCGGCCTAATATTACAAATTTTGGGGTGTTTACTAGGGATGAGCGAACCCGGACCAGAATGTTTGGGTTTGTACTGAACATTATGGTGTCCGGTCACCCGAACCCAAACACAGACATTGAAGCGAAAGTCTGTGTTTGTGTTCGGATTTTAAATAAAGCTTGTTGAAAGACTGCAGCTCATGCATGAATGCCGGATCACGTGTTACGCCGCTATTCTGCTCTGACTAGTGTAGGGATAGGACGCTGTTGCTGTGAGGGACATTGTTAGGGTTTTAAAGTTTTTAATAACTCTGTGGATGACCTATATACATTTTTGAGGTTGCAATACAACACCTTTGCACCAGTGACACAGAATACAATGATTAATCAGGCAGTTAAGCCTGTGGGTAAACAAAAGCCATTTTTGGGGGTTCATAACAATGCATTTGCATCCGTCTTACTGTAATAGGAGAATTAATCAGTCTGTTAAAGGGAGTCTTTCACCCCAAACCCCATTTTTCAGCACTCACATCTTCCTGTGCTAAATTGTCCCCCCATTAAAAAGCCTCTTACCCCATTGCTGTACCGCTTACCTATCTTCATAAAATCACTTTTATTGCAGCTGTCAATCACAGCTGAAGGTGCCCAGGGGCGGCGTCATAACGACCGGTGCCCAGGTCGCACGCTCATCTTCCTAACTGTCCATGCCCCCTGTAGCGGACCGTTACGCACACAACTCCGTTTAGGCGATATTCCCTTTTCAGACACACCGGCAGTTACTGCAAGCACCAATTTCCCGAACTGCAAGCACAAGAATGCTCCAGACTCCCGAACCGGAAACAGTATACAGCCGAACAGGAAAAACCCTAGGAACAGTTTACACTCCTGGCAGTCGCACTGTGACAGCATACACTCCAATTCCCCCCAAGAACGAGACGACACTTCGCTTGAGGGTTAAGCAGACCACATGTACTGGCCCATACAGCCTCTTTTATTACCATGTTCAGTCCAGAGGAATACCCCCTGGACTTCTACATTAACCAATCATAAAATAACAAAGGAATGACCCCCCTGCACAGAGTACACATTGCCTCCCCTCTGCCTGTGATATAATTACTAAACACAATGGACGAACTTATTATCACCGGCAGGAAAATATACAGTTTTATACAACGTTTATAACTTCAAAACTATGCATGGGATTTCAATAAAAATTACATCTTCATCCTCAATCCATTCAGGGGAAAAACATATCCAAAAATGGTATGAGTTAGACCAGGGGTTCAGAAATGAGTAAAAAGTGTCTTTGTGGAACTGGTTTGGGCTGGAAAGCCATGCTAGCAGTAGGTCACAGAGTCCTCTGTACTGGAGACAACTGGGAAGTAATCCAATTATCTCCCAGGCCAGAGGCAAAACTCCATTGTGCGCATGTTAGTGAAAAGACACAAAAATACACAAATATACATAACTCCTATTATGCTGAACAGGACCCCCACATTCAGCCTATCCCCAGATGGCTTGGATCCGAGAACTCAATATATCCGAACAGCGCTCAGATACCACAAACACAGTCACATCGCCATGGGGTTTAAGCTTAGCATGGGCTGATGAGAGGGGCCATAATCCTGGGGCAGCAGGTGGGCAACCAGACTTCTCCAGCACCCAGTGGCCAGGTTGGTTTTGCCACACCCCCTTTCACCCAGACGGACCATCCAGTGTCTTCTGCTTGTCCTCCTCCTCAAGTGGCCAAATCCCGTGCCTGCGCTGAGGACCCGCTGAAAGCAGAGAGTTGGCACTGGTGGTCCACTGGCATCTGTCTTTCACCTCAACCCCTGCTAAGCCCCAAGTCATTCAGCAGTTACTTATGATTTTTGATGACTTTGCTGGCAGAGTTTCTATGGGCCATCAACCTAGCCCTGCTCCAGAAGTGGAAGAGAGAACTACCGCAGCACTTCTCTGCTAATGATGACGAAACACAAGTGTCAACTGCTGCGGCTTTCTGCACTGTGCAGACCGGCCAGGAGGGCAGGGCTGAGTAGTGGGTGGAAGATGATGTGTAGGATGATGAGGTCCTAGACCTCACATTACATCCAGGTCATCAGAGTGATGTGTGCAGTTCGGAGGAAAAGGTTGGGGTCATGCAGAGCCAGCTGCACAGCAAAAGAAGGAGCAGGATGCAAAAGCAGAGCGGCCGGCCCCCAGTCAGTATGCCTGCTACTGCCCAACGTGCTGAGAGACAGAGCACGCTGGGCAGTCAGTGTCTGAAATTAGGCATACATGTTCTAAACCTGAGCACCACCTGCATGACCAGGCATCTAAATGCAAAACACGAGCTACAGTGGAGTTGTCACCTGAAAAACCTTGAAAGATCTGGGGCTCCTCCTGCTCCCTCTTCTGCTGCAGTCTCGGACTCCCCCCCCCCCTGGAGCAACAGGGCCACCTAGCACCCCTCAAAGTGAGGATGTGACAGTAACACCACCACCAGTGTCATCGAGCATCTCGACACTGTCCCATGGAAGCGTTCAGCTGTCCATCCCCAAAACACTGGAGAGAAAGTGGAAGTATCTCCCTACCAACCTGCAAGCCCTGGCCCTGAATGCGAGAATTTCCAAATTCCTGGCCTTTGCAATACTGCTTTTCTGTCTAGTGGAGACGGACAGTTTAAAAACATGATCTGCTATCTTCAATCAAGATGGCTGCGGTGACCTCTTTGCGTTCAAATGGATGAGATGAGTATGTTTTTTTTATTACCATTATTTCAGGGAAAATTGATTTGTTACCACAAAGCGCGAAATTCAGCTTTGATGCGAAACGAATTTCCCTGAAATTAAGATCGAAGTCCACTTTGGATATTTTGATTTGCTCATCCCTACTAGGTTAGAAAAGTTTTGAAAAATTAGATCTGGCTGATTTACCAAACTTCAACAAGAATTTGATTTGTTGCTTATTAATTTGTCACGATCGCAATATATCTGGTATACCCAGACCACTCTGCGGAATCATATTCATCCCACCTGGTAGCCCTATCTCAGTGTGAAGGCTTGTAAGTTAAACTGCAGGGAGATTGCAGGCAAAGTGTATCGCTGTGTGCATTATTTTCTAGTGCATGAGTAGGGACAGCAAAGATAAAACAGAATCTAGCTAGCGGTAGTCAGGGTCTGCAACTGATGAGTTAGATAATAGATCAGTGCACAGCTATCATAGGGACCCTACAGCCAATCTTCAAATGGGATGTACTACAGTGGGGCGATACTGAAATCAGAGCCCCATGGTGCAGAATGACATCACTCTGAGGTGGAATAGGGCAGTATACCATTGCAAGATACACGTACAGCATAAGTGAGCACTACAATCATATTGCACACACGTTGTATGCTTGTCCACCTCATGTTTTTTCATATTAGCCTATTTCAGTAAAAGGACTTAATTTTAATAGCTACATAAATAACGTTTTTTTTATTTTAGTTTTAACACCGTCTAACATAGTCAGTGAGCTGGAACTTAATTTAGACGGTGAACGTCCCTACAAGTACAGTATTTTCTGTGATTTGCAATATGTTCAAGTGCACCCACATTCGTATTTAATCCGTTCTGTAGGTACTGTGCCATCAGTATGACACGCATAATTTATCCTCGTCTACATCACTGTGCAGGGCCCACTCCTGCTTTTGGCTTACAAATACTTATGAAATACTGATATAAAGTACTGAAAATGTGAAAGAAGTCTTATGCTCAAACTGCATCTGTTTTGGCCAATTACCGTACATCTAAAATCAGTATTTTTTAAAGGCTTCTTTCACACAGTCAGTATTTGACCAGTATTTGATCAGTATTTGTAAGCCAAAAACAGGAGTGGGCACAAAACAGAAATAAAATGTAATGGAAATATTTGTATCTCATCTATGTCTTTAACCCACTCCTTTTTTCGGCTTACAAATACTGATCAAATATGAATCAAATAATGACTGTGTGAAAGAGGCCTGTGGATGCTCAAAATACAGGATCCTTTTTTTCTGTTCTTCTGACTAATAAGAACGGGAAACGAAACAGTTATGTCAACAAGGACAAACAGGGATAATAGTGGCCCCATAACAGAGTGGGGATGAGGCCCAACTGCAGTGGCAGTAACAGGGAAAATAGTGCCCCATGAAAGTCTGGGGAGGGGGACAGCACTGGCATACAGCACAAGATGGTGGCAGAGCACAATAATAGCAGGACCTAAAAACAGCAGTGTGATAGCAAGGCCCAGTGGAATGCATATCCTTTGAAAAACGTAACATGTACATATGAGTAGGCCAAGAAGCCCCATTATAGGAATGGCAGTAGAGGCACCAAGATGTGGCCAGAGTTAACGGCACATTTTGCAGAATATTTTGGTGTGGCAGCAAACTACAGTATGATCATTAGTGGCAGAATGATCTATTCTGTTGCATCAGGCACTGGGGGCTGGAAATTTTTTTCATGATTCATCTTTATGAAGGTTAGTTTCTCAACAAGTTCTCTTAGGGGTAATATGCCCCTTCGCTGCACTAAACAGCTGCTCTACTGGCTGGGCAGGAAATCATGTTCCTATGCCTAGTAGTCCAGGGGATCTTAGATCAAGGGTGCAGTCCAACTATGCCACCACCTACTGATTGAAGCTCTCCCGCATGTCCTGCTGCTATGTGGTTTCCTCAGTAGGTGGCTGGGGAAAAATGCTCATCATAGACTCCAGACTAAAGGTTCTGGATATGGAGCTGGTGCTGCTGCAGACCCCCCCACCTCCCACAAGTCATATCACTGGAGCATGAGCGCAGAGGGTCCCCCCGGAGACCTTGCTGAGGATGGGCAATTGCGCTCATAGGCAGCGATCAACTGACTACACAGCATGTTTCTATAGTAGTCCATTTTTGCATGCCTCTCAGGAAAGCTAAAATCTGCGCCCATTTTTTACCAGTAGTGAGGGTCTAACCATGTGAATAGCCAATAGTCATTCCTCTGCCAAATCATGAAAATTTGTCTGTCACTACACAAATATCACAGCATGCATCTGGCCATTTGCGCAAGGAACTTGAAGGACCTCCCTGCCTCCATCTCCACTGCACACTGCCATGGTCTATTGGGGTCAACTGCGTCATCGCTCTGCAGCTCATTATTCTTCTCCTGCTCCTCTCCTGTCGCATAGCCCGATAAACCACCTAGTTGTGTATAAAATTTCTGGGCATTTATGTCCTCCATGAAATGGAGATGCCTTGTATCCTCTCTCCTCACCAGTCACATTTGTCAGCATTCCCTCTAGAATATGAAGGGGTGAAATTACATCATTCATCTTGTAGTTCTGCCGACAAATAAAGTGGCCTTCTCAAAGGGCCTGATCAAATGGCATGTGTCACACATAAGCTGCCACTGGCTAACTTGGAAGTTACATTGGGGAGTAGACTGGTCCGTCTGCTGCATTAAGAAACCATTGGCCGCCTTTCTCTTCTCATACAAGCGGTGTAACATATGTAGAGTGGAATTCCAACGGGTGTAAACGTCGCATAGCAGCTCAAGGAGGGCATGTTTTCCATGGTAAGAGTGTCTGAAGGGCATGCGCATCTTCCTGGACATTTTTAACATACCTTGCAGTTCAGTTTAAGACTTGAGGAAACGGATCGGATGACAATGAGATTGAAGATGTGCCCAATGCAAGGTGTGTGGGTCAGGCGTAGACAAAATGTTCTTCCATCGGTAACCTGGTTCCTATCTCCAGTTGGCGAGGATACAGCCAGTATTTTATTTCTTTATTGTTGACGCCAATTAGTTCCTCCCCAGTGTGGGTTTGTTCCCCAATGCTGATCAGGTGCAGGCCTGCATGACATAGGTGATATGCTAGAGGATCACTGTGAACTGTGCCTAGGGGCAAGCCCTGCATCAGGCTGAAACACTAAATGAGTGTCACGGTTTTCCCACACCATTTTATGGTGAAGCTACATGTGTTGATGCAGGGCTGTCATGTCAACACTAGCACCTTGGCCGTGCCTCCCCTTCTGCCAACATATCCTGCATACAGCCATGCCAATGTTCCCTAGGGAAAACTTCCCACACTGTCGAGTATGGCATTTTCCCTCCATGTGACGCCTGCCTGCTGCTGCTTTTACGAACCACTCCTAGTGTGCTCCTCACAGGTAGTCTTTTGAGTAGCAAACAGTGCATGCCTTCCACATTTGGCTGCAGATCTCCCACTGCTTCCACCCCTATACATCTGTTTGCTCATCACTTGTGCCACCCTCATCTGTCTCTTGTGCACTTTCCTGACCTCTCACAACATGTGCTCCCACCCGACTGTCATCATTGTTAGTTGTACGTCAAGAGGAGTCCTCAGATGACCTCTCCTCCAAGTCTAGGCTGGCCTGTAACTGCTAACTGTCCTCACAAAGCTCATTCTTGCTTCAAAGCGGAGCAGAGTCGGCATCATACATTACTTGGCTACCAGAAAGAGCAGTAAAAGGTAAAGGCAGGTTCAGGACAGGTGAAGTCACAGAGGCAGTTTCTGGGCCATGCCAACTAAGCGTGATATCAAAGGAACCCACTGATTTCTGTCTTTGTATATCTGTTGTCACTTGAGATGATGTTGAAGAGTGAGTCAACCATTTTAGCACAGCTGAAGTGTTGTCAAAACAGAATCTGGATGATAGTGGCATCTCTGGCCTGTTGCTTCGGCTGCTGCTACCACCACCCCTTCTTCTGCTGCTACTGGTAGCGGCTGCAGCAACATTTTTGCCACTGCCTGTTCCTTTTGAGGGCCCAGGCAACTGTCTGTTGACATAGTGTACAGTATCAATAATGTAACAGATTAACTAAGAATGTAGCACCAGTTCAACAAGAGGCACAAAGCGATATATTAGACCGCCCTTTAATACTGAGGCACCCTAATTCTATGCATAAATTAAAGGGGTTGTCCAAGTTATATTTATCGATTACCTATCCTCAGGATAGGTCATCAATATCAGATCGGCGGGGGTCCGACACCTGACACCCCCGCCGATCAGCTTTTTGAAGAGAAGGCACGCGCCATGCCAGCGCTGCCTCCTTTTCATTGTTTACCAGCCCGCCTTCTTATCTGCAGCTTGTATAGGAACCAGTCGCCCCACTAAAATGAATGGGACGGCTTGGGTGTAATTACACCTGCTCACCACTGCAGATGCGTCGGCGAGCAGGTAAACAATGAAGAAGAGGCAGCGCTGGAAGTATTAGTACAAACTCTACAGCAATGTGAATCTGACCTGGCTAATTCTACCCATGAATAAATGTAAAATCAAATTGTAAAACACAGCATATATCATATTCATAGCTACTGCTCTGTAATAATAAACTATGTCATAGTTTTTGAATTACTTTTTGACTTATAAAAAAGCCATTCTTTTACAAGATACTGTAATTTTATTATATTTTTAAAATGTAAATTTTAGCAGCGCATATGTTATTGTCTATGCAAATAAATGCCGATTCCCACCTGCACACACTCGATTATATTAATAAGCTGACATTTATGTATAGACAAGTTTTTATAGCATATTATCTCCAAGGCTTGTCTACCTTTTCTTGTTCACTGTTGATAATTCTTATTAATTACAATAAGGGAAGACAAAGGGAGTGAAAGCTAATTAGTAAAATAAAAGAAGCTAATTTAAAAATTGTCAAGTTTGATAAGTAAATATATGATGTGACAATTATCACAGTTGCCACATTTCAGTTTTCATATTAATATCTCCAGTACTGAGTTCTGACAAATATGTGGTTTATCTTCTACTTTTATAGTAGTTAAACACAACATATTAATAAAAACTAATTCATATAAGCACTGGATGAATTTTATGTAAGAGACATTCCTTCCACACTATGTTATGTTAGTGAATCTGTTGGAGGTTAGTCTTATATTCAATGGTGCCCTGAGTGGAAGTATTAGGATCAGTTCCTTATCTTGGCCAAAATAACACTTCCTACAGAATAATGCTAAAATATTTAGTGTTGTGCATGAATAGCAGTACCACAGTATCCCCATAGAGCTCACACAGAGCTCAGATAATGCAAATATACAGTGAGCCAAAATAGCTCCATACAGAAAGTAATGTTTAAACAAAACTTCTATAAAATTGACAGTAAGATCCTGGTGGTAACGTGCCTCAGGTGCCAGGTCATCTAAGATGTCCCTTCAGCTGCTGATTTGCCATTTGCAACCACACATGGTCCACACCCCTAAGACCAGCCCTGAGATTATGAAATGTACCAGAGATGATCTAAAGATTATGGGGGTCATTTAGTAAGCTGAAATATGCCTATATTAGGTGTATTTCAGGTGCAATCTATGACTTCCTCCACTTACAACAGGCCTAAAATTGTGGGTAGGGAAGGGGACCGGCAGGCAGGTCCATCTAATTTACTATTTTCAACACCTGTTTCAGGTGTAGAATATGGTCTAAATGTAAGACAGCTTAGAAACTGTGTTACATTTAGAACTGGCGCTAGATGCGCCAAGGTTATGGCCGACACCTCTCCATAAATTCAGTGAATCCACCGCCAGCTTAGGGGTTTATTAAGACCGGCATCTAAAACACCAGTCTTAATAAATGTGCCTCTATGTCTAGACCTGCACCAGATTCACCACAGGGGCTCAGGCTGGATGATAAATTAGGTGTATGGCTAGACAACTATTGGTTGGCTTACTTTGAGACAGAATTTCAGATAAAATTGTGGCATCTTAGGCCACAGGTTCTGGTGAAATTATCCCACAGATAAGTTTCATTTAATTCACTGCATCTTAAGTTGTTAAAGGTGCATTCTTTCAAATATGGATTGATACTACTATAGTTTCCTGCCAGGATCCCCACCAACCTCAACAGTGCTATTCTGTGGCTTATTCAATTTTTTTTCATAAAATGTTTCAAAACTAAAATTACCTAAATAAGTGTAAAATAAATTATTTAATTACATTACTGTACTCAAGCTCCAGTAATAGTAAATAGTCATGAATAGCTTGATTTTGAAATCGGAATTATATCCTATAGATCAAAGCAGTAAAATCTGGAATATAAAGAGATAAATATGTGTGCATGAATGTAGCTGCTACAGGGCCCAAATTCAGAAATATTTTATTGTCAGGGCCCCCTCAACAGTGTTATACAATTACATTATATACAGTAACAGTATATATGGTGACATGACATACAGTATATACCAGGCTCGGACTGGCCTACCGGGGAGCCGGTGAAATCCCCGGTGGGCCCCTTACCTGCACGCTAATATTTATAATCAGGCAGCCTGGGTAGTAGCGAGGGGGTGCAGACAGAGATGTGTCCTGAGGGGGCGCCAGCGCGGGTGACAGTCCTCCCTCTGCATGGACTTCAGAATCGCAAGCAGGCCAGTGATCAGCTGTTCTGAACTACAGGACAGCTCAGTACTTGCTGGATAACCTGGGTGCAGCACTGCCGTCAGCCCTGCAGTCCCGCACACAGCAGCCTAGAAGAAAGCTCCTCCTCCCAGCCTGTTCCCGGTCAGAGGAGCCAACACTGCTGGAAGAATTACTACTGGTTAGAGCCTCCCTTCCCCCTCCCTTCTCTTATTCCTTGCCTAGCTGTGGTGCCTGTTAACCCTTACTCTCTTATCCAGCAGCTGGTGTTTATACAGCCAGACATTCCCAGGGCTGGTGTAAATGATGCAGCTGTGTAGTCAGGGCCGAGGTCGGAGAGGGAGAGTTGTCAGGCCATGCAGTGCTTACAGCTACAGTACAGGATGCTCACTCCTGCCTTGTGCCCACCCCTTAAGCTGCAGGACTCCCCTTCCACTGCATAATGGAGCCCCAGGAATCCTGCATCAAAGTATGTGCATATGTGTAGTATATTCACAAGCCCCACTGCCTGTCACTGTAATAAGCCTTGCAGTGCTCACTACAGGGCCAGCAATGGGCATCAATGTGCAGAAAGTGGAGAGATGATTTCTGAGATCATCTCCCCACTTGTCATCTTGTATGGTTGGGGCAGCACTGTGGGGCCCATCTACTTCAACTGTGGGCCCCGCCTCCTGACCTGTAAGTGTGTGCATCATCACACTGATGACGCTGCGCACACACAGAGCAGGAGCAGCCCTGCCTCCTGCCCATATTCTGAGTGATTGCAGAGCACAGTGGCACAGTGATGGTGATGACCAGGCAGACACAGGAAGAGCCAAAGAAGAGAAGCAAGCTGAGAAGTATGCCCAGACCGGTCTCCTTCCAGCCTAAGGCCTCTTGCACACGACCGTGTGCTTCTCGTGGCCATATTGCGGACCACAAACAGCGGATCCGCAATACACGGGCACCGGTTCGTGTGCATTCCGCATCACGGATGCGGACCCATTCACTTCAATAGGTCGGCAATCACGGTGATGCGGAATGGAAGCACAGAACGGAACCCTACAGAGTGCTTCCGTGGGGTTCCGTTCTGCAAAAAGATAGAACATGTAGTATCTTTTTGCGGAACGGACGGATGCGGACCCATTCAAGTTAAATGGGTCCGTATCCGTCCCGGCCGCTGCACGAACGTTCTCTGTGCATTGGGGACCACAAATTGCGGTCCCCAATGCACGGAACGGAACACATACTCTTCGTGTACAAGAGGCCTAATAGGTATTTAATGCTATTAAAAAAAAAAAAAAAAAAAATCAGCATTTTTACTCACCTCCTCTCTGGAAACTACAATTCCCAGCACACTCTGTCAGTTGCAGACATTTTCTTACTACAAAATGCTATACTCTTAGCGCCCGTACTCTGTACACATGACATATTTTGATGCTCTCAAAATCTGCAATGTACTGTATACCGCAACAGAGAATGACGCTGTTTCTGTTCACTTTAGATGCCATGGATCCGCTTGCGTCTCAGCTCCTTTGAATACAGCCAAGCGGCAAGTGAACACCATGCAGACCTTCACGCTGCAAACTGCACCGCTGCATCCCATTGAAAACAATGGGAAGCAGACACCACCTTGCCTCTGGACAGGCTTGCTAATCGTCCACAATTTTCTGGACAGTCAGTAAAGTTAGATTATTTTTTTCCTCTGTCCATGAAAAAAAATAGATGTGTCTGTGATTTTTTTTTTTTTTAGGCTTGCGGTACTTAACTAGATTATTTTGGTGGTAATTATCATAACCTTACTGCTCACAGTGAATGCTGGTGATGATGTTTATCAGTATATTACGCTATAGACATGTATGACAACTAAAAGTCTATACGGTATACAAAGAACTTAAAAGGGTTGTCCAGGCATCCTCAGAAATACATGCGTTCCGAGGACCTGTGGAAGAAATTTAGTTTCATTACTACTTACCTGTCCTTTGCTCTGTCAATACCCCTATGATATAAAATGTATCAAAATGTATTTATTGAAACATGATCACATAAAATGTATAAATATTAAAGGTGAAAAACAGTACGAGGATCAGTTACAATAGTCTATAACAAATTTTGATATATTTTATATCATACTCTATGTGTATTTTGTTTGGGTAAGGCCCCTTTCTCATGAACGTTTTTGCTTTCCGTCCTAGAGTTCCATCCTCGGGGCTCTAGGACGGAAAGAAACTGATCAGGATTATCCTAAAGGATTCTAAATGGAGAGAAATCCGTTCAGGATGCATCAGGATGTCTTCCGTTCAGTATGTGAACGTTTTTGGGACGTTGACAAAACCGCAGCATGCTGTGGATTTGTCTCCGTCCAAAAATCCGGAGAACTTGCCGTAACGCCGGATCCGGAATTGATGCCCATTAAAGTGCATTAATCCGGAATTAAGCTAAATGCCGGATCCGACGTTTAGCTCTGCGCATGCGCAGCAGCAGTTCTGATCGGGGCCCCAGTGTAAGCTGGGGCTCCGATCGGTTACCATGTACCATGGCAGCCAGGACGCTACTGAAGTCCTGGCTGCCATGGTAAGTACTCCGCAGCAGGACGGAACGGGATGGAAGTGCCTGCCGGATTCTCAGAAAGCAAGTGTGAAAGAGGCCTTATTAGTTTTGATCGAGTGTAGGAGTGTGTCAGTGTTGCTACTAGGCCCTTATTGTATTGTATATAATTTTCTGAGGTACAGTACTGTTTGGATTTATACTTTGCTTTGTCGATGCCGCTGTCCCAACTGCAGTTGCACCGGCCACGAGCTCTTGTCGCGACCGGATGTATGCGCTTCTCTTCCTGTTCACTTGCATTTATTACTATATCCAACACATTAATAAATGCAAATGAACAGGAAAAGCGCACACATCCATTTGGATGCAACTGCAGGTGGGACTTGTAAGTAGTACTGAAACCAAATTTCTTCCACAGGTCCACGGAACGCATGTATTTCTCAGAATACCTGAAGAACCCTTTTAAGAATTTGCCTAAAATTGCACAGCCATTAACAGTTAGTAAGTAGTAAAGAGGGTAATTTATGATCAGAAATGCTCATATTGGGCGTATTTGTGTCGCAATTTGCGACTTTTCTCTGCTCACGCCAGGTCCTAAAAGAGTGGGTGTGGTGTGGGCAGGGAAGGTGGCGGGGCGGCAGGCCTGTCTTATTCCATATTTTCTACACCTGTTTCAGGCATAGGAAATGGTCTAAATTAGGGATGAGCTAATCGCATTCGCATAAAACTTTGTTCTAATACTGTACGGAGCAGGAGCTCTGTACAGTATTAGAATGTATAAATTATTTGTACTGTAAAAAAAAAACATTTCCTGAACTCGGGTTTGGTTCCAAGGTACCACTCATCCGAGCCAATACATTCTAATCCTGCTCCTGCTCCGTACAGTATTAGAACAAAGTTTTATGCGAATCGACTTAGGATGTTTCATCCGAAGTCGATTCGCTCATCCTTAGTCTCAATGTAAGATAGCAAGGAAGGTGGCGTAGATTTAGACCAGTGCCGGTTTACGCCGAAGTTATGAAGAGGGCGGCCCCGCTACATAACTTTGACGGATTATTGAGAGATAGTATAGCATTTACAGTCTATGGGCGGAACAGGCACAAGTAAAACACAAAGATCAAAAAAAAATTCCATTCCATCCAAAAAATAAAAAAGTAATAAAAATCTAACTGTATTTTATATATATCATGGTAACATGGTGCAAATGAGAGCAACACAATGTACATTACACTGGACAGTGCATGGCATAAAAAAGAGCAAAGAAAAGCAATAGATTTACTTTTTTTCCCATTCATAGTTACATAGTATATAAGGCCGAAAAAAGACATTTGTCCATCCAGTTCGGCCTGTCATCCTGCAAGTTGATCCTTTTTGAAAAAAAAAAAAAAATGAATGAAGTTAAGTTCACACAAAAATGGGAAACGACCGCCACACAGCCATTTTCAGTACCATTGCAGACTATGGGGCCATTCACTTGACTGTTTCTTTAGCAGCCATCAAAAAAAAAATTGTACATTTTAGATATTTTGATAGCCAGACGGACCCCTTAGAAATATGCCAATTTTTAACTGCCGTTTAGACAGAAGTGCACAGGTCCATGAGTGAGTGGCACGGAAGGCAGGGAGTTAAAAAAATAGGGGCATATTTATTAAGACCGGTGTTTTAGAAGCTGCTCTTAATAAATACAGTGCTGTTCTGCACGCAGTGTTGTGTGCTAAAGTGCCCATGTTCATGCACGTGAGGCCGAAAAATATACATGTTTATGGTAGTGTTAGGGTGGGCCCCCAAAATTAATTCCACTGGTGGGCCCTACGCACCCCAGTCCGACACTGGTATATACGCAACTGCCTACAAGCAATAGTTCAAATGGCTGCAGCTCTCATCTCTACCTTTAATCCAAGAAGCACAGAAAAGAGACCAGAACTGGGCCTTATGAAGTATCCAATGGAAAAATGGAATCCAGCTTCTTATGGAATAAAAAAGGTTCTTTATTGGCTCATAAAATCCACCAAATTCACAGAAAATGACATCAAAGTGATGCGTTTCGGGCTACAAAATCCAGCCCTTCATCAAGACATAACAAAATGTATTAAAACCATTCCTTTTATACAGCACAGGTCAAACCCCTTCTAATTAGCAAGGTATCTTGCACCTGGAACCTAGAAACGCGTCACTTTGATGTCATTTTCTGTGACTTTGGTGGATTTTATATGATGAGCCAATAAAGAACCTTTTTTATTCCATAAGAAGCTGGAATCCTTTTTTCCATTGGATACGCAACTGCCTGGCCTGCTTTGAGAACGCAATCTTGACTAGCCACATGAGTGAGGATTGTATGGGAGGAGAGGGTTGCAGGGAACCGGGGGGTAGGGGAGTGGGGGAGGTTAGGGGCGGGGTATTGGACATTAAAAAATTTGCTGTGGGGCACAGTCAGTTCTAGTTACGTCACTGGGAGTGAAAGTGCGTTTGTATATATATTTATATTGACTTTGGGTGAACTTATTGGGCACTTGGCTTTAATGCACTAGTGATAGTTAAATGAATGCTATCATATAAACTTTGTATACTAGTAATATCTGAACAAACTATGGCAGTATTAATTGAACATTGTGTGAAGGTACATTTGAAACCATATGTGAGAGGATGGCTTGAACATCAAGTAAGAGGATGTACTGAACACTATAGATAATAATATTGTAAAGTCACAGTACCCATTGAAAAAAAGGTCCTAAAATACTGAAAATGGAATACAATTTTGTAAGTGTAGCAAAAATTACATAAAGACAGAAAATGCAGTCAAGATTTTTAAGATGTTAAAGTGGCTTGAGTTATTTGTATATTCTCTGTTTTTGCTTTTTCTGCAGCATTTCATATAGTATACTTTGTTGGCCTGTCATTATGTCATTGAACACATTTTATATAAATAAAAGTGTTGGTATGTCATGGCTTGTGTCAGGTCCATTTCCTAAGAATTCATCCAAACATGCTTCTAAAAACCTCAAGGAGAGAAATAAACCTCAGGTATACAGACTGTGTAACAAAAGGGTATAGTGTTCATTTTAGGACATGGTCTGATATCATAGTCAAGTATCAGAATTGTGTCAGTGTGAGGCAAAATACTCAACCTGATACTTAACTCTGACACCTGACTCTGACTATGATATTTGACTCTGACATCTGAGTTTGAGTTACGTTCTTCATAGGTCAGGGTGAAAGTCAGAATGAGCTATAGATATACTGTGTATTTGTATGCTAAATCATACATCCAAATAAAGTCTATAGCTGAGATTATAGCTATGTGTCTGAACTGATGTAAGCTAATGTATTACAACAGTAGATAAGTGCATAGCTTAGTGGTTAGGATGCTGGTTTATAAACTGGAGTTTTTGGGTTCAACTGGAGTTTTGGGGGATCCAATAGAAACCTTAAAAACAACAAGTTAGTGGTTTTAGACATTAGCTCAGAGACAAATTCAAGTGATGTGTGACTCTGATGTCTCATAGTATGAAGGATCACGACACTCGTTATTTTCAAGTTAAATCAGTTGTGCTTTTTATTTTTATCCATCCAGGAATAAATTGTACATAATGGCCAACGTTTCGGTCTTATCCCAAGACCTTGTTCACGGAATAAGGTAAATTGAAGCTATGACCTACATCAGAATTAATCCATGTGATAATCAATTCCTAGACATAAAAATCTAGACATACAATAGGTTGGAAGAAAATTATGTTGTCGCCAGAGGTGATATAGATAATATCAAGAGCAGAGGTGCAGCTCCAGTGAGTCAAGTAAACCAAAAACCATTATCTGTTAATGTAAAGATGTGGGATACTTGGGGATCCCCAGGGTCGCCTGTAACCAGTAGAACCTGCAAAGTATGGCAATATAAGTATATGTGTTGGCAAAAGATAAGCAAATATAGACCAGTAACTAATTAAAATGCAGGCAGGGTGTATTTATATCTCATGACTAGAGTTGAGCGAACTTCTGTTTTAAGTTTGGCGTCCAAAGTTCGGGTTGGGGTTATCCAAGCATCTCGTTATGGATTCCGCTACCACGGACCATAACGGCATTTGGAATCCATAAGGGGATTCTTCACTGAACCCGAACCTTGGACAACACGGAGGACCTGGGGTGACGTCACCGTCATGTGATCAGTGCAGGGGGCGTGGCTCAGTGCTGGATTAGATAAGAGGTGGTAGCCTACGACCTCTTATCCAATCCAGTACTGAGCCACGCCCCCTGCACTAATCACAGGACGGTGACGTCACCCCAGGTCCTTCACCCCGTGTTCCAAATGCCGTTATGGTCCGTGGTAGCGGAATCCATAACGGGATGCTTGGATAACCCGAACCCGAAATTTGGAAGCCGAACTTAAAACAGAAGTTAACTAAACTCTATGACATAACATGCAGGCAGAACCTTAATTCATAGTATATTGTCGGTTGGCAAAGTAATCATTAGCAAATGAGCAACTATAACCAGTAACTGGTTAATATGCAGGCTGAATGTCTTCATATCATATGATATAACAAGCAGACAAAACCCTAATTCATGGTATACTGTAAGTGGGCAAAGTAATCAACCCCTACAGACAAAATGACACCATTCCATACAGGTAGTATAAGTAGTATATATTGTTTCTATAGTTACATGCTTTATACTTTAATAGTGACCCCCTAGCCAATGTCTATATCTATATCTATATATATATATATATATATCTATATATATATATATATATATATATATATATAGACATTGGCTAGGGGGTCACTATTAAAGTATAAAGCATGTATATATATATATATATATATATATATATATATATATATATATATATATATATATATATAAATCCCAAAATTGAAGCAGCACTCCGAGGTACAAAACAAGTGGATCGACCTTTATTCCCCTGCAACGTTTCAACTGCTCAATGCAGTCTTTCTCAAGCATACAAAAAGGTGTTCACGAGGGGTATATATACCCATAGTGCATAGCAGTGTAATTAAACATGATTAAGTGTAATAAATAAAACAAGTCATATCATATACATAAAATCTAGTAGAAAAGCATCACAAATACAACCATGTGCTCATAAAATACATAGTAATAAATTGCATATATTATGTGTATCATAATCAATACAAAAAGTATAAAGTGCATAAGTGCTAATTAGGACAATAATAGTCACCATATGTGCATATCCATCAAGGCATATCCAGCCCCATGGAAAATTATACAACACCTGTGTGAATTTAAAAGTTAATAAAATAAACTCACTGCGGTAAGGAAACAAGCCATGCCTGCTTAGCGTCACCCATCAACTAGTGCGCATGCTCCAGGAGCTGGACGGCTCATGACGTAATTCACGTCATGTAGTCGTCCTCCAATCACGCGATGACACGTCGTGCCACAAGCTGATCTTCCTGGAGACCAAGGACGCCGAACCCTCCATCACTAGCAAGAACCTGCATCCGGGTCAGTAGCGAGTGCACCCAGGTCGACAAGCTCACGTGACATGGTCACGTGACCGTCGCCTGGGCAACAACATCGCAACAAACGCAAATTGCAGTCTGCGGAATGTGGAGTATTCTACGGCCAAAGTCAAAAGCGCAACTATATCTATATGTCGCTACCACAACACATAGAGCTACAGGGAAAATATAGGTAAAATAATAATGCTGTGTGGTCAAAACAGTGTACTGCAACATGTAAATGGTTACATATAAAGGTAACCGCCCCAAAAAACATGGCGTATCGGGGCAGTACATTAACCCTTAGACATATCAAAGGAGGGGGAAAAGAAAAGTGGGAAAAGTGGACCTGGGGAGGGCCACACAGTTATACCAATTTCAATGGTCATCACTGTTGGCCTATTATGCGTATTAGGTGTCGAGAACAGACGTGTGCCCAACACCCAACACACAAAGTCTTCCCCAAACAGTCCCACTACCCATATTCAGATATACTGTTTGTAACCCAAAGTACACGAACACTGAATGCACACATCACGCTCAGATTATGTTTAGTTCCCTGTAGTGAAGATCTTAGATAGGTGACCAAAAGCAAAGAATGGCAGTCCCATCGCTGTGAAGAACTTGAGGATGATATCTAAAATATAAAAAAATTGTATATTAGAAAACTGTGAATATAACACCTTCAGTATTCACGTATTATTCCACCAATGAAGGGACTGGATATACAAATAATGGACTTGCACCCTCATATTATATGCCACCTAAAATCAACATTTAATCCATGTGGTCTTAATGTATGTAGGCGGTGTATCCACCTCAATTCTCTCTGTTTGAGGGCCAAAGCCCGGTCACCACCGAGGCGGGGTAAAGAGACTTGGTCCAGAATAGTGAATCCAAGGTCTTTCTCATTGTGCCCACAGTCCACAAAATGTTTGGGAACAGGTAGATCTTTTCTTTTCTGTCTAATGGAGAACCTGTGATTGTTGAGACGTGTCTTTATGTCACATGTGGTCTCCCCAACATACAAGAGACCACATGGACATTGCAGCACGTACACAACAAACGTACTGTCACATGTCAGGAAATGTCTAATATCATGTCGTTTGCCCGTACCTGGATGAGTGAAGTATTCACCTTTGATCATGTATCTACAATTTACACATCCCAAGCAAGGGAAGCTACCTGTTCTTTTAGGCCCCATATAGGTCTGTTTCAATTTTTTGGTCTGGACATCAGCCCTAATCAATTTATCCCGTAAATTGGGAGCTCGTCTATATGACATCAAGGGCGGTATGGAAAATTCCTCTATTTGTGGGAAATTACTCCTCAAAATACCCCAATGCTTTCTGATGACACGAGCAATAAAGTCGCTCTGTTCACAGAAAGTGGTGACAAATGGAATGCGTTTGGGTTTAGATCTCAATCCGTTGTGTGTAGTCAATTGTTTTGGATTCCTTATTCTCTCAAGATGGCGTGAAATGATCTGACGAGGATAACCCCTCTGGTGGAATCGATTTGTCATCTCCAAATATCGTTGTGGTAAGACTTTGTCGTCCTGTACAATGCGTGAAACCCTGAGTAATTGGCTATAGGGTAGTGATTCAATGGTGGATCTGGGATGACAGCTGTCAAATCTCAGCAATGAATTGCAATCAGTTGGTTTAGTGAACATATCGGTAACTAGTCTATCCCCCAGGATGGACACAGTGGTATCCAGAAATTGTACCTGTTTGTCAGAATAGACCAACGTAAACGAAATATCTGGATCCAACTGATTCAAAAAGTCATGGAACAGCTTCAATGAGTCACCGTCCCCCCTCCAGATAAGGAAGACGTCGTCTATGTATCGCCACCACCCCAAAACATTTCCGAAGTGGTGGGACACATAGACAAGGTCCTCCTCGAGGGCCGCCATGAAGATATTGGCATAAGTGGGCGCCACATTAGACCCCATGGCGGTCCCTCGTATCTGGAGGAAGAAGCCGTCCATGAATTTAAAGTAATTCTGTCTTAAAACCAGATCCAACAATGACAGTATAAAGTTATTACACTCCATCGTATATTGTCCACGTGTGAGGCATCTACGAACTGCCAAGATGCCCCGCCCGTGATCAATAGAGGTATATAGACTGGTGACATCAAAAGATGCCACCAGACACCCTTGTGGTAAACTGACAGTTGAAATCTTATCCAAAAAATCACATGTATCCCTGACATATGATCTAGTATCAGTAGCATAGGTCCGTAATACTCGATCCAAAAAAATGTCAATGTGTGAGAAAATAGAGTTAGTACCAGATACAATGCGGCGACCAGGTGGATCAATTAAACTCTTATGAACCTTAGGAAGAATGTATATCACAGGGGTACGTGGATGATCAACTACCAAATATTTGTACAATTCACCATCAATAATGCCCTGTTCGCGTGCACAATTCAATATGGCACTAATCGATCTGGCTATATCGAATTTAGGATCACACTGTAACTCCCTATACACATTCTGATCTGCCAACTGTCGTTTGATCTCATTAATGTACCAACTAGTGTCCATAACAACAACCGCACCACCCTTGTTCGCGGGTTTAATGGTAAGGTTGCTGTTACGGCTCAATTCATCAAGTGCCCTAATGTCACTTCCACACATGTTGGGATGTATCAATCTCATATCAGAAATATTATGTAACTTCTCTACTTCACAAGTAATAGCCTTAGTGAAGGCATCTATTGCAGATGGATTGATCTGAGGACTGAAGTCACTCCTGGAGTAAAGGCCCATCTGTCCAAGAGTGAGTTCAGTCCGCCCATCTGCAATTATTGGTGCTGTAGGAGGATGATCAACATGCCACACACGTAGTTTGATATTTCTATAAAACCTCTGCAAGTCCACCTCCAACTGGAACAAATCAACCCTAGTAGCAGGGCAAAAGGACAATCCCTTGGCCAATAAACATTGTTGTGCATTAGTCAATGGTATTGAAGAGATATTTACCACAGTAGGTCTGGAACATGAGAAGTCCTCATTTTCTATTGGTTGCCTTTCTTCCGAAGGGACATCTTTTTCTTCTGCCTTTGAGATTTGTAGTTTCCTCCATTTATGTTGCCTTCTGCCACCCCGTCTGGTTCTTTTGTGTTGGACTCCACCTCTAAAAAAGATTGCGTGGTTGGCTGTGGTGTAGATGTACTCGTAGGTATGTTGCGATCAGAGTGAGTTTGCCTCTTATAGTTAGACCGATAATATGGTAGTTGTTTTTTGGACAAATCGTCCTGCCATGTGTACACTTTCCCTCTTTGATAGTCATCAGCGTCGCGGAGCCATTTCCTCCTTTTAGTAGCCTCTTGTTCCTTAATAAACTTATCCAGATAGGTGGTACAATTGGAATCATATAGCCCCCATTCCTCCGTAGTGAGCGTAGACTGTAGATTTGCCTTAGTCTCCATCTGTCTCGTACGTATTTCATTTAGTTCATGTTGTAGATACTCCAAATTTAACAGAATAATATCAAAAGCATATTTATTAGAAATCTGTGCAAATTTTTGCGCAAAGTTCGAATCCATTGAAAAAAAGTTAGGTTTGAGTTGGGAACGGATCCCCCTAGGGATCCTATGCTCCTTGAAGTACTGTCCCAAGGTGGCTAAATGTAGCTCCATGGACGCTATCTTCTTAGTGTCGGCCTCATAGCGTTTCTTTAAATCAGTCACAGTAGGTGTAGATAAAAAGGTGGGTGCACTCACCAATCCCTGTAAAATCCTTTCTTCATCGGTTTTGGAATACGTGAAGACATCGGGGAGGTCCATATTGAACAGAAAAAATTAGAAGCGTAGTATGTTGGTGCTAAGCTGAAAAAGTCCAGATATAAATAACAAAGAGAAACACAGCAGCACTCAAAAAAATGAAAAGTGGGTGCAATCCTTCCAAATCAGCAGGCTCAGCTGTCTACAGAATATATAAATCCAAAAAATTGAAGCAGCACTCCGGGGTACAAAACAAGTGGATCGACCTTTATTCCCCTGCAACGTTTCAACTGCTCAATGCAGTCTTTCTCAAGCATACAAAAAGGTGTTCACAAGGGGAATATATACCCATAGTGCATAGCAGTGTAATTAAACATGATTAAGTGTAATAAATAAAACAAGTCATATCATATACATAAAATCTAGTAGAAAAGCATCACAAATACAACCGTGTGCTCATAAAATACATAGTAATAAATTGCATATATTATGTGTATCATAATCAATA
Organism: Bufotes viridis; assembly: GCA_033119425.1. Taxonomy (NCBI): domain Eukaryota; kingdom Metazoa; phylum Chordata; class Amphibia; order Anura; family Bufonidae; genus Bufotes; species Bufotes viridis. The sequence goes on along the minus strand of CM065590.1, from coordinate 537,404,742 downwards.
CAAAAAAGTATAAAGTGCATAAGTGCTAATTAGGACAATAATAGTCACCATATGTGCATATCCATCAAGGCATATCCAGCCCCATGGAAAATTATACAACACCTGTGTGAATTTAAAAGTTAATAAAATAAACTCATTAGACAGAAACTCCATTAGACAGAAAAGAAAAGATCTACCTGTTCCCAAACATTTTGTGGACTGTGGGCACAATGAGAAAGACCTTGGATTCACTATTCTGGACCAAGTCTCTTTACCCCGCCTCGGTGGTGACCGGGCTTTGGCCCTCAAACAGAGGGAATTGAGGTGGATACACCGCCTACATACATTAAGACCACATGGATTAAATGTTGATTTTAGGTGGCATATAATATGAGGGTGCAAGTCCATTATTTGTATATCCAGTCCCTTCATTGGTGGAATAATACGTGAATACTGAAGGTGTTATATTCACAGTTTTCTAATATACAATTTTTTTATATTTTAGATATCATCCTCAAGTTCTTCACAGCGATGGGACTGCCATTCTTTGCTTTTGGTCACCTATCTAAGATCTTCACTACAGGGAACTAAACATAATCTGAGCGTGATGTGTGCATTCAGTGTTCGTGTACCTTGGGTTACAAACAGTATATCTGAATATGGGTAGTGGGACTGTTTGGGGAAGACTTTGTGTGTTGGGTGTTGGGCACACGTCTGTTCTCGACACCTAATACGCATAATAGGCCAACAGTGATGACCATTGAAATTGGTATAACTGTGTGGCCCTCCCCAGGTCCACTTTTCCCACTTTTCTTTTCCCCCCTCTTTTTATATGTCTAAGGGTTAATGTACTGCCCCGATACGCCATGTTTTTTGGGGGCGGTTACCTTTATATGTAACCATTTACATGTTGCAGTACACTGTTTTGACCACACAGCATTATTTTTACCTATATTTTCCCTGTAGCTCTATGTGTTGTGGTAGCGACATATAGATATAGTTGCGCTTTTGACTTTGGCCGTAGAATACTCCACATTCCGCAGACTGCAATTTGCGTTTGTTGCGATGTTGTTGCCCAGGCGACGGTCACGTGACCATGTCACGTGAGCTTGTCGACCTGGGTGCACTCGTACTGACCCGGATGCAGGTTCTTGCTAGTGATGGAGGGTTCAGCGTCCTTGGTCTCCAGGAAGATCAGCTTGTGGCACGACGTGTCATCGCAGTGATTGGAGGACGACTACATGACGTGAATTACGTCATGAGCCGTCCAGCTCCTGGAGCATGCGCACTAGTTGATGGGTGACGCTAAGCAGGCATGGCTTGTTTCCTTACCGCAGTGAGTTTATTTTATTAACTTTTAAATTCACACAGGTGTTGTATAATTTTCCATGGGGCTGGATATGCCTTGATGGATATGCACATATGGTGACTATTATTGTCCTAATTAGCACTTATGCACTTTATACTTTTTTGTATTGATTATGATACACATAATATATGCAATTTATTACTATGTATTTTATGAGCACATGGTTGTATTTGTGATGCTTTTCTACTAGATTTTATGTATATGATATGACTTGTTTTATTTATTACACTTAATCATGTTTAATTACACTGCTATGCACTATGGGTATATATACCCCTCGTGAACACCTTTTTGTATGCTTGAGAAAGACTGCATTGAGCAGTTGAAACGTTGCAGGGGAATAAAGGTCGATCCACTTGTTTTGTACCCCGGAGTGCTGCTTCAATTTTTTGGATTTATATATTCTGTAGACAGCTGAGCCTGCTGATTTGAAAGGATTGCACCCACTTTTCATTTTTTTGAGTGCTGCTGTGTTTCTCTTTGTTATTTATATATATATATATATATATATATATATATATACTTATTTACTGTAGCTTTCCTGCTATCTACAGCTGTATATATACAAATATAGATGAGAGAAACAATCATGCTAGTGCCCATGATATTGGATGGATTAAAATAAAAAGCACAATTGATTTAACTTGAAAATAACCAGTGCCGTGGTCCTCCATAATATATGATTACTATACCTACCACTTAGCACCGTCCTTGAAGGTTGAGAAGTGCCATCCAATCAATTAATACCTGACTCTAATGTCTGACTTTCCTCACTGGTCAGCGTCACAATGACTTTTAGGTTTACTGTATTTTTGTATGGTAAATGAAATAGATGATAAAAATCCCCAGCTGACATTAGGCACGCCTATAGCTCTGTGGTATGGAAGTTGCCTCATATGTAGTATTTCTGGGTTCAAAACTCCTTTCAATATTTAATAAAATTAATTAAGGGGGACATTTTTCAAGCCTACTACACCATTTTTGCGGTATAAATTTTTTACAAGTGATTCTTTTGTGCCATATTTGGTTCATATATTTGAGCCATGCTGCAGCGTACTCAAGTTAGGGTTCAATAGTGTTCCTGGGTGTTGTAGTGCAATTATGACCGCTAACCTGGGACAGGCCGACTCTCTGGTTCTTCTTCTAGGACAGGTAATTATAGGTAGAGTTCGTGACGCCAGTGCCAATTAACGGTGGCACACCGTTTGTTGATAGTAGGAATAATTGAGGAACCATGTTGCAATAAAACAGAACTTGAACTTTACTGAAGCTTGGATAGTAACCATGCATATAAATGGATGGAAGCGCAGTTCCTTAATACATAGCAGTTGCAGAGTAGTTTCGGATGAATAGATAACAGATAAATATAGGTTGTACTTCCTCTTAGATCAAGCAGGCCTAAATCTGCACAGGGATTTGACTCTCCACTATTTCCTCAGGTTCTCTATAGATACAGATGACTTCAGTTCTTCGGACCTGTCTATTCCTGGGTTACTTTATAAACCAAGGCCCAAATACCTCTTAGTCGGCTTCTATCCTTGGTACTTTACACTTGGAGGATTTCCCTTGCTACCTGCTGAGGACATTCCAGGAGTCCACCACACAGACTACTCGGTCTGCACACACTTCACAGACTCACATGTCTGCACTGACCTCCCTTACTATCTGCTTGGGCCTACCTATATATAGTGGGGCGTACTATCTCCCTCTAGTGGCTGTAGTAGACACTACCCCTGCAGGCCTGTACCAGGAAATGAATTAAAGGTACATACACATAATAAACCTTTTGCAGTGTCGGGTATTAACACCCATATGCTGCATACCCCCTTGCTTTGAAATGAGTACGGCCTCGTACTCTAGTGGGGTTTCCCTTTTACACAACAATAGGCATAAAGATACACATGCAACAATATAAAACATGACTAAGACATAGCATAGAAACGGAAGGGAAACAGGGCGACATTCTCTTCTTATCAGGAAACCATATGGAACAGGGTCGCTGACCTGGCACAGCGTGTTCAAATATAAAACCAGGATAGTCCATGGCAAGTATATAAGTCCATAACAGAATAGAATCAAACGGAAAGTAATACAATAGTGCATGGAGGCTCGCACTAGGGAGTCCATCGGAGCACAGAGCTTAATTAACTGATAATTTACACAGGAGTTTCCGGGGGGGAGATGCCACCAGCATAGTCAAAGTCTCCCAAACAGATTGGCGGGCGCCCCCTGGTTACCCGAGTGGATCTCCTTAGAATGGGAGTCTCCTCCTCCCTTGGAAACGGGATAGGAGGAGGAACAGAAGGAACAGAAGGAGCAGGAGGGTCTCCCTCAGTGGGACCCTCGTCACTGGTACCCTGATCCGGCTCCTCTGGAGATGGAAGGCCGGTGGGTGCTGGAGCAGGCACCAACAAGTTTAACCAGGGCGTGAGGAACCAATAGAGTGGTTCAGCATCATTCAATAGATCTGCCACGGCCTGCATAGGCTCCACAGGCTGAGCAGAAGGTTCTGGCACAGGAGACTGGGGTCCGGAGTCTCCAGCAATGGGCCCCTTTGTCATGCAGAGTTTTAAACTCTGGGATCCCTTACCTTCCCTGGTAATTTCGTAAGTAGGAGTTCCAGCATTGGGGATGACAGATACAACATAGGGAGTCCGTTCCCATTTACTGTCCAACTTACTGGTACAGTGATTGTTTTTTAACCATACAACATCCCCCACGGCAAGAGGCTCTGCATGGGCTGCCAGATCATAGTCTCTTTGTTGCCGTTCTCGGGCACTTTCCATACGCTCCTGGACAATCTCTTTAGCATTTAACAGGCGCCTTTGGTGTTCAATTACCCAGTCAGTTTTAGGCAGGGGATTTATGGTGTCTGGCACTTGTACATCCAGGGAATGATCCACAAGCAATTTACCCTGACGTCCGAACATCAGGTAAAAGGGAGTGTACCCGGAACAATGAATGGTATTGTTGTAAGTATACATGAGCTGTGGTAGCAGGTTAGGCCAATCTCCTCTGGTCTCAGGAGGCACGGCTCTCAGCATTTCAATCAAGGTCTGATTCATCTTTTCACAGAGTCCATTGCCTTGTGGATGATAGGCCTTGGTCCGGACCTTTTGGCAGTTGTGTAATCAGCACAGCTCCTGGAACAGATGAGACTCAAAGGCGGGTCCCTGGTCGGTGAGGATCTTTTCTGGACAATCGTAGGGCAGGAGGAAGTGTTTCTAGAATAACTCAGCTGTCGTCTTGGCTGTCGGATCGTTCACAGGCACTGCTACTACAAACTTGGTGAAGTGATCAATAATAGTCATAGCATAGGTATACCCTGAGCGACTGGGCTCCAACTTTACATGATCAATAGCAACAAGTTCAAGAGGGGCGGTACTTACAAAAGGGTGCAGTGGCGCTCTCTGATCATGGTGTTCACCTCTTTTCAGGGCACAGGCTGTACATTCCCGACAACACCTCTCAATGTCCTCTCTCATTCCGACCCAATAGAACCGCCTATGGACAGTGGCCTCAGACTTTTGAACCCCAAAATGTCCAGACCTGTCATGATACATTTCCAAAACCATACCTGCATCTCGACGTGGGATGAGGATCTGGTGCACTCTGTCATTTGATACAGGATCCAGGCTTCTTCGCAGCAATAGACCCTTTTGAAGGAAAAGTTGTTGACGCTGCCTCCACAATTTGATCAGTTCTGGGTCTGCGGTCTTTCGTCAAATTCTTTCAGGGGCTCTGCCACTGGTTAGGAAGTCCAGCAGTTCACCGAGAACTCTACTCTCTGATTGCAACTTAATCCACTTTTCCTCTCTGGGTTCAGGCTTGTTAAAGGATGGAGGATCAGTGGCTCTGTTATTGGCAGCTTGAGCCTGGTCCTGTTGAGCAAACCTGTTATAAAATGCTGGCATTTCTACATCCTCCCAGACATCCCGCATGTCATCAGGTGCTATTTCAGTGGGTGCCTCGACAGGGCATCAGCATTATCATTTGAACGGCCAGCCCGGTACTTTACAGTGAAATCGTAATTAGCAAGGCGGGAAGCCCATCTCTGTTCTAAGGCCCCCAGTTTAGCAGTATTCAGGTGAGCTAGAGAGTTATTATCAGTGAATGCAATGAATGGAGAAGCAGCCAGATAGTCTTTGAACTTTTCTGTTACCGCCCACACTAAGGCCAGAAACTCCAATTTGAAAGAGCTGTAGTTCTGATCATTCTTTTCAGCTCCCTTTAAGGACCGGCTGACGTAAGCTATCACTCTCTCTTTTCCCTCTTGCACTTGGGCCAGCACTGCTCCCAGGCCTTTCTTACAGGCATCTGTGTAAAGGTGAAATGGCTTACTGTAGTCTGGGTACCACAGCACAGGAGGCTCAGTCAACTTTTGTTTTAACAATTGGAATGCGATCTCTCTCTCTTCATTCCATTCAATGTGGACAGGAGTCTTTGGGCTTTTTTTTTTTTTGGTTGCCCCCTCAGGAGTTCCTGGATTGGATCCGCTTTTTGAGCAAAGTGGTGGATAAAGCGCCGGTAATAGCCACCAAAGCTAAGGAAACTCCTCACCTCTTTCACGGTGGTAGGGACCGGCCAATTTCGGACAGCAGCCAATTTATCAGGATCAGGCCGGACCCCCTCTGCGCTTACAACATGTCCCAGGTATTTTACAGCAGGTTTAAGCAGGTGACATTTGGACGGTTTTATTTTGAGGCCGTATTTAATAAGGATTTCAAACACCTCAGCTAAGTGCTTTAAATGGTCCTCATAAGTTTTAGAATAGATGATAACGTCATCCAGATACAACAGCACCATCTCAAAGTTCTTGTGGCCTAAACACCGCTCCATTAGCCTTTGGAAAGTCCCGGGGGCATTACACAGTCCGAACGGCATACAGTTAAATTCGAACAGGTCCATAGGAGTGGTAAAAGCAGTCTTTTCTCTATCCTCAGGGGCCATGGGCACTTGCCAGTACCCGCTGGTTAAGTCTAATGTGGAGAAATAGGCTGAGGAGCCTAGAGCAGTTAGAGACTCCTCAATACGTGGCAATGGATAGGCATCTTTGTGGGTTATCTGATTTATCTTTCTGTAATTTACACAAAAGCGGATGCCGCCATCTTTCTTTTTTACTAGAACTAGGGGTGAAGCCCAGGGACTACGGCTGTCCCGGATTATGTTTGAGTCTTTCATTTCCTGGATCATCTCCTTAACAGTTTGGTAGGAAGTAGGTGGTATGGGTCTATACCTCTCTTTGTTGGAAGGATGAGAGCCAGTGGGTATGGTGTGTTGAATGACACAGATCTCTCCATAGTCCGTTGCATGTTTACTGAAGGCCTGATGGTGTTTTTTTACCAGATTCAGAATTCCCTCTAGTTGATGTTGGGGGGTAGCTTCATCCCCGACATGGAGTTCCTCCCACCAGCGCACTTGTAAGTCGCTCACAAGAAGATGTCCTCGAGTGGCAGCTGGCGGCTTCTCGGTGACAGGCAGGCGGATGACATCCTGGAAGAACACCTGGGAAAGCTGGGCAACAGGGTAGTGCTTAATAAGCGCAACAGGATGATCACTGAGGTTAATCAGACGGACAGGTACTTTATCTTGGGAGATGGTCACCAGGCACTTGGCAGCTCTCACATAAGGATAGTTCTCCATCTGGATAGGCTCCACCAGGGCTGGATAGTCTTGGCCCTGGACTCCAAGAACGGCACGACACAACAGGAGGGTTTGAGAGTTTGGAGGCAGAGTCACCGGCCTATTATCATGGATCCTGTTGGTACAGATCTCCCCTTTCTCATTAGCAAACCTCTGCTGAGCACACAGTACACTGATAGTCTTTTGGATGGCTTTCTTGGATGCAGAGGGAGCAGTAGGCAGAGTCTGGTGCAGCGCTTCAAGCACCTCAGGGTAACAGTTTTTAAAGACATTGGTTCCTACGATTACAGGATGACCCCCTCTATCTCCGGCCTATACTACTATCACACCTTGTTGAGGCAAAGTAGCCTCTCCCACTTGGAGAGTGGGCTCCCAGTATCCATGGACTTTCACTGGCTTGCCATTACTTGCGATGATCTCCAGCCAGGACTCAGGTGGCTGAGTTAGTAGGCTGGAGTCCCAGTATTTTTCAAAGGTAGGCTGCTGGATAGTTGTAATTTGAGACCCAGTGTCCAACAAAGCTTCAAAAGGGATCCCATTGATTTTGACACTTATTTTAGGACGGGACCCTACATACCGGGGCATCCAGCTTGGATCTTTTGGACCTATTGTTCTACCTCCCGAGGGGCGGTCCTCAGCCTCGAGGGTGGCCCGTTTAACTTACAGCATGTAGATTCTGTGTGGCCCAACTTTTTGCAATAACTACAGACAGGCCGTTTGCGGTTCTTTAATCCGTCACTTATACGTTTCCCGGGATCTCTGGGGTGAAACTCCTGATAGGCAGGAGGAAACGGTTTTGGAGGTAGAAGCAATTCCTCTTCTAACATTACTGGTTTTTCCCACTCCTCTAATTTTCTGCACACTTTTTCCAGGCTTTTAGTGAGATGATTAACCTGTTCCACTAACATAGCAACAGTATCAGAGGTTGGAGCTTGAGCTGCTTGGCTGGCCCCGGGCTGATTAAGCTTAGGTTTACAAGCCAGGGGCTCAGACGGGGCCACTGGTTCTGCAGGCAGGGTTTGACCCAAAATACTAATGGCCAGTTCCTTAAAGTCCAGAAAGGTGCTATTAGGATGTTGGGCAGACAAAATTTTCAATTGGGCTTTTAACTGTTCGTTATATATCCCTGCAATGAACTGTTCCCTCAGGGTCTGGTCTTGGGTATCAGCCTCCCTGGGATCTATCTGAACAACAGCCCCCAAAGCTTCCTGGAGAGATAGAGCAAAATCACGGAGAGACTCACCAGGTTTCTGTTTCTTCCCAAAGAAGCGCATCTTTACTTCGGACGCTGTCCGTGCTTCAAAAGTGGTTCTGAGGTGGCTAAAAATTTGGTCCATGGTGATCCTCTCGGAGTTAGGCCAGGACATGACTTCTCTGCGGGCTGCCCCTTCTAGCTGGGCTAACAGTATTTCCATCTGCTGTTCTGCATTAACAGGGTATAGTTTGAACAACGGCATCATTTTTCGAAATAATATGGCATCGTCAGCGGCATCAGGCTGGTGGCTGTGGTACCGCCTGTGGCCACAGGCTCCCTGGGGGCAGGCTTCTCGTTTATTTCTGAATCCGACATGGTGGCGCAGCCTGAACAAGTATTGAATCGACTGGGGGGTGTTGCTAGGAGCAACAGTCTGGCCGGTGCGGTCCCTTTAAGAATGACTCTGAGGGTGCGCGTTTTCTGCAGTGTACCCTCTATATATATATATATATATATATATATATATATATATATATATATAGTAGTAGAAAGGGCACAGCAGCACTCCAGTAAAGTGAAAAAAGTGAATCTGTTTATTCCCCAAAGATGCAGCAACGTTTCGACTGCTATGCAGTCTTTGTCAAGCCATACAAAACATGTGCCATAGTGAGGTATATAAAGGCATATCAATAGAGTGCATAATCAATCAATCAATGGTGTAATCAAGTATAAAAGTGAACATTAAAATACATAAACTTGTTTAAAAATCATATCCACAACATGTGCAATGCATATCATCTGTGTTAATAAATATATAATGTATAAGATGGTGCAGTATAAAGTGCCATAACTTCAATTCATATAAATTCTACAATAATTAATTAAGTGTAACACCTGTGCATGATTAGTGTAGTTAAAAAAGATATAATAAAATCTCACAGTTGGAATGGACAGCAGGTCCGCTTTGGCGTCTCAACAGAGTTAATGCGCATGCGTCTGAGACAAACATCGCGTTGTTTCAGACGTCATGGCATCCTGATTTGCCCTATTCAAAAATGGCCACCATTATCTGTATTGCTATAAGGGCGCATGTCAAATGCCCTTACTTCGACAGGCCAGTCCCACAGATCACATGACATCTGTCATTATCACATCGGGCAACATTGTCAACATTTAACCTTCACAGGGGTCTTATGGGGAGACTGGGAACCGCTCGACATCCCGATCAGGGGTATTACCCCCTGTATCCTGGGTCGTGCAGTTCACACCGGTAGCGTCATGTCCGCGTCAGCGGCACATCACAGCTTCCATCTCCCCCTTTTTTGGGGGGGTACCGCTGCCGCGGATACAGCGACGGCACCACTCCATCAGGGATAGTGTTACCCCACAGGTACAATCGCACATATCATCACACATACTCCTGTGCTCCTGTCCTGCTGAAACAAATACGTGTGGCTGTGGAGACATCCAATAGTGGGATAGTATCCACAACCCACCCATGTTTAAAACAAAAAACAGGAAAAAGATAGGGCAACATCATTCAATGTTCGGATTAAAAATCCTATACAAAAAATAGGCCAGGCGTTCCCGTCGTGCATTCTCAACCGGATAGTTTCAATCTTGTAGTGACTTAAGGCTTTTATGATCTATAAAGAAAAAAAATAATATTTTTGAATGTCATCATTAAATCGGCACATGCTGTCACCCATACATTGAGAGGGAAGGATAGATTATACATATATCATGGGACACTTCCTAAATAACCCTAAACTCCACATTCAGTCCCCTAGGTTTTAGGGTCTGTAAGGTAAAGATCCAATAGAGCTCTCGTTTTTTTAGGAGAGCAACTCTGTCACCGCCCCTTCTTCCAAATACAACCTGTTCCAAAATCCTAAACCTAAGATCTTTTTCTGTGTGTTTCATCTCTTTAAAATGTTTGGAGACCGGCAGGTCCATCCTGCCTTGTCTGATGGTATATCTGTGATAGTTTAATCTGGTTTTCAGATCACACGTGGTCTCACCCACGTACCACAAATTACAGGGGCACGTGAGGAGATAGACCACGTGAGTTGAATCACAAGTTAAGAACTGACGTATTCTAAAGGTTCTATCTGTACGTACATCATGGAAGGAATTACCCCGTAGTAGCAAGGGGCAGTTGACACAATTAAAACAAGGGAAACATCCAGTGCGTGTGGAACCACAATATTGGGACATTGATATTTTGGTGGAGCCTACATCCGACCTCACCAACCTATCTCCCAAATTCTGGTTCCTACGGTAGGAGAACAAAGGTGGGGATTTAAATTCGGACATACCAAGGAAACCATTCTTCAAAGTAGTCCAATGTTTACGTATGATTTCAGCTATTATTGGGCTCTCAGTACTGTAATTAGTAATAAAGGGAATTCTAGATTGTACATTTCTATCCTTAAATGTGTTGCCTTGTTTCACTCTTTGAGTGTGATTAGAGATTAATTTTTTGGGATAACCCCTTGTCAGAAACTTTTCTCCCATCTCTTGTAGTCTGAGATCCTTGATGTCCTGATCTTGGACAATTCTATCAACCCTCAGCAACTGACTATATGGTAGAGAACGTATCATGGGCCTGGGATGATGACTCTCAAATCTCACTAGTGTATTTTTGTCTGTAGGCTTAACATACACATCAGTGTGAAGTAGACCATCTCTGATATACACCTGTGTGTCCAGAAATTGTATATTCTCTTGGGAGTACACCATAGAGAATTTCACTGTGGGATCAATGGTATTGAGAAAGGAGTGGAAGGCCATGAGATCCACCGTGGCGCCCACCCAAATCAGGAACACATCATCTATGTACATCATCTATGTATATGTATATACAGTCATGTGAAAAAATTAGGACACCCTTTGAAAGCATGTGGTTTTTTGTAACATTTTTAATAAATGGTTATTTCATCTCCGTTTCAACAATACAGAGAGATTAAAGTAATCCAACTAAACAAAGAAAACTGAAGAAAAGTCTTTTCAAGATCTTCTGTAAATGTCATTCTACAAAAATGCCTATTCTAACTGAGGAAAAAGATAGGACACCCTCACATGTATTCCCTCTTAAATTGGCTCAGATCTCACACAGGTATATCACACCAGGTGCACATAATTAGTAGATCGTTACTCTGCATGTTGAATGAGGCTTGCCCTATTTAAACCTCAGACATTTAGTTTGGTGTGCTCCTGACTGTTGAAGTGAGAGTGAGCACCATGGTGAGAGCAAAAGAGCTGTCAGAGGACTTCAGAAAAAGATTGTAGCAGCCTATGAGTCTGGGAAGGGATTTAAAAAGATCTCAAAAGATTTTGAAATCAGCCATTCCACTGTCCGGAAGATAGTCTACAAGTGGAGGGCTTTCAAAACAACTGCCAACATGCCCAGGACTGGTCGCCCCAGCAAGTTCACCCCAAGAGCAGACCGCAAGATGCTAAAAGAGGTCTCCAAAAACCCTAAAGTGTCATCTCGAGAACTACAGCAGGCTCTGGCTACTGTTGATGTAGAAGTACATGCCTCTACAATCAGAAAGAGACTGTACAAGTTTAACTTGCATGGGAGGTGTGCAAGGAGGAAACCTTTGCTTTCCAAGAGAAACATCGAGGCCAGACTGACATTTGCCAGAGATAAAGTTGACAAAGACCAGGACTTCTGGAATAATGTTCTTTGGACAGATGAGTCCAAAATTGTTTGGCGTAAACCAAACACAGCATTCCAAGAAAAGAACCTCATACCAACTGTGAAGCATGGAGGTGGAAGTGTCATGGTTTGGGGCTGCTTTGCTGCAGCAGGACCTGGTCAGCTCACCATCATAGAATCCACGATGAATTCTACTGTGTATCAGAAGGTGCTTGAAGAACATGTGAGACCATCAGTTAGAAAATTAAAGCTGAAGCGGAACTGGACCATGCAACATGACAATGACCCAAAACATACTAGTAAATCAACCAAAGATTGGCTGAAAAAGAAGAAATGGAGAGTCCTGGAATGGCCAAGTCAAAGTCCAGATTTGAATCCCATTGAGATGCTGTGGGGTGACTTGAAAAGGGCTGTACGTGCAAGAAACCCCTCAAACATCTCACAGCTGAAAAAGTTCTGCATTGAGGAGTGGGGTAAAATTTCCTCAGACCGATGTCGAAGACTGGTAGATGGCTACAAGAACCGTCTCACTGCAGTTATTTCAGCCAAAGGAGGTAACACTCGCTATTAGGGGCAAGGGTGTCCTATCTTTTTCCTCAGTTAGAATAGGCATTTTTGTAGAATGACATTTACAGAAGATCTTGAAAAGACTTTTCTTCAGTTTTCTTTGTTTAGTCGGATTACTTTAATCTCTGTATTGTTGAAACGGAGATGAAATAACCATTTATTAAAAATGTTACAAAAAACCACATGCTTTCAAAGGGTGTCCTAATTTTTTCACATGACTGTATATATATATATATATATATATTGTAAGAGGGTGCAAGGTGTTGTATTTGATAGCAGGTACGTGTCACCGAGGTTGCTGGCCTCGGTGAGGTAGAAGCCGAGGTTTTTGTCTGCAGCAGCTAGTGCTGCTCTGTTAAATAGCATGGCTGCAAAGCCGATCCGGGCCGGCTCTTACTGGGAGCAGCTAAAGAGTAGGGTGGGTGGCTGCTCCCCACGGTCCAGTCCATGTTTTTGGGCTGGGTATAAAACGCAGCCAGCAGCTGTGTCTGGGTGTGTGTGATTATCCTGGAGCCTGCAAACAGGGCTGAGAATTCTCTGTCCTGGAGGAAGGAGCTCAGCAAGGTGGTGTTTCCCTGCGACCTGAAGGTGGAATCGCCTGCGGCTGAGCCGACTGCTAGAGTGTGAACCCGCACCTAAACCACCCAAGGTGACTGGACCCTGTGTTGGCCTGTTTTTGTTTTGCCACAGTATTTCCGTTGTGTGTGAACTGTCACCAAGAGACTGTTTTCATTTCTGGTGTGCAAGTGTGAATAAAACACTGTTTGATGCACAATCTGGACTCCTTGTTTTGCCTCTAAACTGCACCCGCACCGCTGTCTACCAGAGCGACTCCCACATTTGGTGGAGGATGCGGGCATGCGCAGTGAGGCTGGCGTGAGCGCCCGAACTTTGTTTGCTGAGCAAAAGTGTATGTCCTATATTAGGCCGGCAAAGTTGCAGCCTGTGATTTCTGGCAACATGGAGGCTGCTGTGAAAGCCCTCATAGAGGCTAACGTGCAGCAGCGGGAGACCAACCAGTTATTGCTGCAACATGTGATGGCATTACAGGCGGCAGGAGCGTCCCACCACGTCCATGATGCCCGGAAGCGGTCCGTGCGGCGATCCCAAAGATGACCCCCGCAGACGGCGTGGAGACATACCTAGCCGTCTTTGAGAAGGTCGCCGTGAGGGAAAAGTTACCCCGTGACCAGTGGGCCGAGGTGGTTGCTCCGTTCCTGGCAGCCGGGCCCCAGCAAGTTTTTCGACTTGGCAGACGACCAGGCTGCTGACTACCCGACCGTGAAAGGTGAGATTCTAGCAAGACTGGGGGTGAATGTTTTGGTCCGGGCCCAGCGGGTGCATCAGTGGGAATTTAACCCGGCTGAACCCGCCAGACCACAATACTATGACCTGCTACATCGGTTGCAAAAATGGCTGCAGCCAGACATACTGACTCCCACTGCTATGCTCGACCGTCTGTTAGCAGATGTATTCTGGAGGTCTCTGCCATACCCTCTCCAGCACTGGATCGGCCAGGTATCCCCACCAATGCCCTTGAGATGGTCGACCTGGTGGAGCGATATGAGGCCACCAGAAACCTGCAGAGGGGTTCTTTGGGAGGAGGCCAGTCAAACCCGGAAACCTCCACCCCAGTCCGGCGGCCGGCCAAACCCGCCCGGGATGTACCCCTTGCAGATCCCTCCCCAGTAGTCTGCTGGCGGTGTCACGAGCCTGGCCACGTAAGGGCCGACTGTCCACAGTGGGGGAACCCATGGAGATTAATTATGGGTACCGGGCTTCCATGTATGCCCGGAGACTGTGTGCGACCGGCACCCCTGAGACAATAGACAATCGACATCTGTGCCAGGTGCAAATCGGGGATAACCTGGCAGTGGCGCTGTTGGACTCAGGGAGCCTGGTAACCCTGGTAAGTGCTGCCCTAGTACAGCCCACCCAGTATACGGGCCGGAAAGTTGGTGTGGTGTGTATACACGGAGACTTAAAGGACTATCCCACGGCTGTAATGTCTCTGTCCACGGCGGCCGGCACCTGGACTTGTGAAGTGGCGATCTCCACAAAGCTGCCCTATGAACTACTAATAATTGGGAGAGACTTCCCTGGTTTTCCGTCACTGTGGCCTGAGATGAAAGTGACTAATAGCCCTGAGACAGGGGTAACCCTAGCAGAGTGGCCTGATACCCCTGGAAGGCCAGAACCCTGGGAGCCCGAGTCTGAAGGGCCAGCGGTAGGGGTGACCACTGCTGCAGCGGTAGTGGGGGAGACAACCCCACTGAGTGTAATGGTGGGAGACACGGAGGACTTGCCACCGGGGCCTGAGTTGGCAGACCTCAATGTCTCCGGGGAAAATTTTGGGACCTGCTTCTGCCCTATCTCATGTTCGCAGTGCGAGAGGTACCCCAGGCCTCTACTGGGTTCTCGCCCTTCGAACTGCTTTATGGCAGACACCCTCGGGGCCTGTTGGATATCGCCAAGGAAGCATGGGAACAACAGCCTGTCCCCCACAAAAGTGTCATTGAGTATGTCACCCAGATGCAGGAACGGATAGAAAGGGTGTTGCCGCTGGTCCGGGAGCATATGGAGGCAGCACAACAAGCCCAGAGTAGGGTGTATAATCGTCAGGCTCGGGTACGGGGCTTCAATCCGGGAGATCGAGTGTTGGTTCTGGTACCCACCCTTGACAGCAAATTCCTAGCTAGGTGGCAGGGCCCCTATGAGGTGATCGAGAAGGTAGGGAAGTAAATTACAAGGTACACCAGCCAGGGCGGCGCAAGCCGAGCAGGTGTACCACGTGAATTTACTTAAGCCGTGGAAAGATAGGGACGCGGCCGACGACCACAGCCCCCGACCAGGGCTTCTAGGTGAAAAGGGTCCAGCCCCACAGTTCGAGGCCTGTGAAGCAGTAACCACGGTAAAAATTGCAGACAGCCTGTCTTCCAAACAAGTTCAGGAAGTCAGGGAGTTCATCAGTCGGAACACGGATGTGTTCTCGGACCTCCTGGCCGCACGTCTCTCATCCAACATGACATCGTCACTGAGCCTCAGGCCAAGATCCGGTTAAAACCATACCGGGTACCCGAGGCTCGGCGACGGGCCATCGCGGAGGAAGTACAGTTAATGTTGAAGCTCGATGTCATTGAGGAGTCGAAGAGTGAGTGGGCCAGTCCCATAGTCCTAATACCCAAGCCGGATGGGACGTTGCGGTTCTGCAACGACTTTCGTAAGTTAAATGAAGTATCCAAGTTTGGCGCGTATCCCATGCCCGAGTAGACGAGCTGGTTGAAAGTTTAGGACAAGCCCGTTATTTTTCTGTGCTGGACCTCACTAAAGGGTACTGGCAGGTACCCTTAGCGAGTCGGCTAAGGAAAAAACCGCATTTGTTACCCCGCAGGGCCTGTATCACTACAAGGTGTTACCCTTTGGCCTGCATGGCGCCCCGCCACTTTCCAAGGTTAATGGACATAGTGCTGCGACCACATCGTCGGTGCGCCTCGGCCTACTTAGATGATGTAGTCATCCACAGCACCCGACTGGGAAAGCCATTTACCCAAGGTGCAGGCGGTAGTGGATGCCCTGAGGAAAGCCGGACTGACCGCTAACCCAAAGAAGTGCTCCATAGGGTTAGAGGAGACAAAATATCTGGGATATGTAATTGGGCGGGGAGTCATCAAACCTCAGGTAACCAAGGTAGAGGCCATTCGTAACTGGCCCCGACCGGTCACCACCAGGCAGGTAAAGTCGTTCCTGGGGATTGTAGGTTACTACATGAGGTTTGTGCCCCACTTTGCCACAATAGCAGCGCCGTTGACAGACCTGTTGAAGGGGCGAAAGTCTGGGAGGGTTAGCTGGAGTGAGAAGGCGGAGGAGGCTTTCGCCGCGTTGAAGTCGGCCCTGTGTGGGTCCCCGGTTTTGGTGACACCCGACTTCAACAAGGAGTTTGTCGTACAGACCGGCGCCTCGGAGGTAGGCCTCGGTGCGGTACTGTCTCAGGAGGTCAACGGGGAAGAACATCCCGTTGTCTTCCTGAGCCGTAAGCTCAATCCCGCCGAGTCCAGATATAGTATAGTGGAGAGGGAGTGCCTGGCTATCAAGTGGGCACTCGAATCTCTCCGCTACTACTTGTTAGGGAGGAGGTTCCGTCTGGTGACCGACCATTCCCCCTCAAATGGATGAGTCAGGCCAAGGAGAGGAATGCTCGGGTCACCAGGTGGTTCCTATCTCTTCAGAATTTCAAATTCTCCGTGGAACACAGGGCAGGCCGCTTGCAGGGCAACGCAGATGCCCTGTCCCGCGTCCACTGCCTCACGTGTGTTCACCCCCTCAGGGTTGAACAAAGGGGGGGGGTGTGTAAGAGGGTGCAAGGTGTTGTATTTGATAGCAGGTACGTGTCACCGAGGTTGCTGGCCTCGGTGAGGTAGAACCGGGGTTTTTGTCTGCAGCAGCTAGTGCTGCTCTGTTAAATAGCATGGCTGCAAAGCCGATCCGGGCCAGGCTCTTACTGGGAGCAGCTAAAGAGTAGGGTGGGTGGCTGCTCCCCACGGTCCAGTCCATGTTTTTGGGCTGGGTATAAAACGCAGCCAGCAGCTGTGTCTGGGTGTGTGTGATTATCCTGGAGCCTGCAAACAGGGCTGAGGAATTCTCTGTCCTGGAGGACGGAGCTCAGCAAGGTGGTGTTTCCCTGCGACCTGAAGGTGGAATCGCCTGCGGCTGAGCCGACTGCTAGGTGTGAACCCGCACCTAAACCACCCAAGGTGACTGGACCCTGTGTTGGCCTGTTTTTGTTTTGCCACAGTATTTCCGTTGTGTGTGAACTGTCACCAAGAGACTGTTTTCATTTCTGGTGTGCAAGTGTGAATAAAACACTGTTTGATGCACAATCTGGACTCCTTGTTTTGCCTCTAAACTGCACCCGCACCGCTGTCTACCAGAGCGACTCCCCACATTATATATATATATATATATTGGACGTTATTCCCCGGCTCTCCCAAGGCCTCTTATAGTATTTTTATGCCCTCCGGTGTATTCTTACCGGGTCCGCTGGCGGTGGGGTTTCAGTCCGGCACCCGCCGGGGTTCAGCAGGTCAAATCCCACGAGATTTCGGGCGCCATGCCCGCGCGATGACGTGCAGGGTATCAAAGCCCGGGCCGCGGCGGTGCTTACAGGCGACGTCCTTCCACTGAGCACAGGCAAGTGGGTGGGGCGGAGCTTCCCGCTCTTCAGGGGGTGGCACCCTGTACACTCCTCTAATGGCGCAGCAAATTTCAGTCAATGAGGTGGGCGGCCATCTTGGGTGCCATTCACCGACAGCAAGCAGGATTGTAAAAAGTTCACAAAAATCACTTTCAAGTACACAGTTCTTTTCCTTAGGATAGCGCAACACTGCACAGCACCTCCGGTCCACTTTAGGCACACTTTTCTGGCCCAACAATGCAAATAAAGTCCCAAAAGTCACTCTGGTCACAGGGCAAACTGGATAAGGCACAAAGTTCACGCTTCCTGCACTATAAAGCGTGTGAATCCTGTTCGTGACGCCAAAAGAGAGGTGCAGCGTACTCAAGTTAGGGTTCAATAGTGTTCCTGGGTGTTGTAGTGCAATTATGACCGCTAACCTGGGACAGGCCAACTCTCTGGTTCTTCTTCTAGGACAGGTAATTATAGGTAGAGTTTGTGACGCCAGTGCCAATTAACGGTGGCACACCGTTTGTTGATAGTAGGAATAATTGAGGAACCACGTTGCAATAAAACAGAACTTGAACTTTACTGAAGCTTGGATAGTAACCATGCATATAAATGGATGGAAGCGCAGTTCCTTAATACATAGCAGTTGCAGAGTAGTTTCGGATGAATAGATAACAGATGAATATAGGTTGTACTTCCTCTTAGATCAAGCAGGCCTAAATCTGCACAGGGATTTGACTCTCCACTATTTCCTCAGGTTCTCTATAGATACAGATGACTTCAGTTCTTCGGACCTGTCTATTCCTGGGTTACTTTATAAACCAAGGCCCAAATACCTCTTAGTCGGCTTCTATCCTTGGTACTTTACACTTGGAGGATTTCCCTTGCTACCTGCTGAGGACATTCCAGGAGTCCACCACACAGACTACTCGGTCTGCACACACTTCACAGACTCACATGTCTGCACTGACCTCCCTTACTATCTGCTTGGGCCTACCTATATATAGTGGGGCGTACTATCTCCCTCTAGTGGCTGTAGTAGACACTACCCCTGCAGGCCTGTACCAGGAAATAAATTAAAGGTACATACACATAATAAACCTTTTGCAGTGTCGGGTATTAACAACCTTCAGTTTTTCAGACCTGTCTATTCCTGGGTTACTTTATAAACCAAGGCCCAAATACCTCTTAGTCGGCTTCTATCCTTGGTACTTTACACTTGGAGGATTTCCCTTGCTACCTGCTGAGGACATTCCAGGAGTCCACCACACAGACTACTCGGTCTGCACACACTTCACAGACTCACATGTCTGCACTGACCTCCCTTACTATCTGCTTGGGCCTACCTATATATAGTGGGGCGTACTATCTCCCTCTAGTGGCTGTAGTAGACACTACCCCTGCAGGCCTGTACCAGGAAATAAATTAAAGGTACATACACATAATAAACCTTTTGCAGTGTCGGGTATTAACAACCGTATGCTGCAATGCCACTTTTAGAAGTGGAGTGAAAAGTAGTTCAGGATTTTATATTAGAACACCTTTAAGTCTTATTTATGATGTGCAACTTTTTAAAAAGCAATACCCTAGTAAACTTTTACAGGGAAGGGTGCACACCACATTGCACTTGCACCAGCTATATTATTTCTGTGACATTTTATAAATTTGGTGCAACCTCACAAAGCAAAGAAAGATAGAAAGCTGACACCAAAACCACCACAAATAATTATATTCTCTTTATTTCCACACCTAATTTGCACGTAACGGTGCTGGACCCTGCCTTCCCTTCACCTAAAACCCTGTATCATCCAGGGCACCTCAACCAACATTTGGCAAGAGATCCCTCAACACCAGTGTGCCTTGTAGGAATCAGGTGAATTCCTTCCTGTCACTGCACGTCAGCCCAGGGAGCTTTAGAAAAGTGTGTAACAACTAGTACACCCATCAGGCCACCACAATCACACAATTACCCTGTGGTCCCGGTTACTGCACTATCACAGGAGGCTCTTTTGAGTCAGTTGTCTGCAGGGTTCACTACTATCATTAACAATCATTGAATATCATTCTCAGTTGTTGGCACATAATGTAAGAGCTTCTTAAGAACTGACTCAAAGCTAAGTGGCTTTTTCTTTTCTGTGTGCTTGCTTGATTATGTTTCTAATTTATTATGTTGCTTTGCATTCAGAGATATATCATTGCTGAGACTAAGGCAGGTGTTTTTCTAGAAGGGGACTAGAGCAGAAGTGGAGATAGGGTTGCTTATTCATGTCCAATGGGCTTACTCTCGTCTAGTCTGCCAGTGGAGGGGGTTGATGCACAAGATGTGGTGTTTTATATAACGCTGTTTTTATTGTCGATCTTTTAAGTACAATAAATACCATTTTGGAATTTTTCTCTGGTGGAACTTCACTATTGAGTACCAACTGTTTTCCAGGGATAGGGTACATGGAAGTGTTCTCATGCCTGGATTCTGATTGTATGGCTTCAATGTGAGGAAACATCTAATACCGACATTGGATTCCTAGTTGGACTACATAGCTGCTGGCAGCGCAATCACCTTTATTGAAATCTTGACTTTTAGTGAACTTACCCACATCATCCGGTGATTCTGCAGCGCCGATAAGTATTTATTCAGCGATATAGAGTTTTGGACATTTTATTGTCTTTATATTTGAAAGGTGAGTTGAAACTAGTCAGTCCTTTCAGTCAGTGGAGACCATTGTGTCTGTGTGCAGCTGAAAGGAAGTGCAGTGGACAGTCTGTAGGGAGAATGCATATTGGCTTCATAGCTTTGACTGTGTTTTGGCTACTAATAGAGATGAGCGAATCGAAGTTGACAAAGTGGAATTCAATCCGAATTTCAGGAAAAATTCGATTTGAACCGAATCCGAATTTCCTCACGCTTCGTAGTAAAGAATCACATTTTTTCCTAAAATGGCTGCTGCAATCAGCAGCCAGCCAGCCCTGTGATGTTACAGCCCTATAAATAGCCTCAGCCATCTTGGATTATGCCATTTAACAGTGTACTTAGTGCAGGGAGAGACATCAGTAGGCGCTAGGGATAGTGCTAGAAAAAACTTAATTGTGCTAAAAATACTATTTACAAGTTCAGGGAAAGATTATTCAAGATGTAGGAAAAGGATAGGGAGGAATCATTCCACAGCATTTATGTTGAACAGGGTTCAGTAGGGGAGGTTACAGGCTGCGTAATAGGAACAATCCTATTACACCTTGCTGCACTGACGGGGGATCCAAATTGCCATTATACAACTCTGTAATTCCAGCAAACCTTGCTTGTTGTGGGGTTCAGTTATATGTTCTAAAGCAATTTTTGGCTTTTAGTGGGAAAAAAAGGTCTTATTTGCCATTGTTTGGGAAGTGCGAAATGTACAGCCCTTTTTGGTGTGTATTAGTGGCAAAAGAAAAATATATTTGCCGTTCAACGGTGCAGTTATATGTTATAAAACCCTTTTTGTCGTGTATAAGTGGCAAAAGAAAAATATATTTGCCGTTCAGCAGTGCAGTTATATGTTCTAAAGCACTTTTTGGTGTGTAATAGTGGCAAAATAAAAATACATTTGCCGTTCAGCGGTGCAGTTATATATTCTAAAGCCTTTTGTGTCGTGTATAAGTGGAAAAAGAAAAATATATTTGCCGTTCAGCAATGCAGTTATATATTCTAAAGCCTTTTATGGCTTGTATAAGTGGAAAAAATAAAAATATATTTGCCATTCAGCAGTGCAGTTATATGTTCTAAAGCCCTTTTTTGTGTGTATTAGTGGGAACAAAAGGGTTTATTAGCCGTTGTGTGGGGAAGTGAGAAAATTGAAGACTTTTTTGGGGTGTTTTAATTTCCTTTTTATTTATTTATTTGATCTAACAGTATGTCAGACAGAGAAGTGCCAGGCCCTGCAGAGGGGAGTGGCAGAGGCCTAAATGTTTCTGGCGCAGGCACAGGTCGCAGCAGAGTAAGGGAGCAGGGCATCAGTAGTCGCAGAGAGAGGCCTTAGCTCCCGGTGTCATCTAGGGGTCGTGTCTTGACCAGCAACCCAGCAGTTCTTGAATGGTTGACTCTTTGTTTTGGATCCACTCCAGTTTTTTTTGGCCTTAGCAATACTGATGGATTACTGACCAAATGCTAACCGAGTGATGGCAGATGCTCAACAGACAGTATTTTGGGGGTTATTGTTCTGACGGATCAGAGGAAGGGCAAAATAATCAGAGACGTCAACACAATCTTACTGTTGACTCCCTCTCCACTGTGTCTGGGGGCTCTATTATTATTATTTATTATTATTATTATTATTATTATTATTATTATTATTATTTATTTTTAAAGCGCCATTCATTCCATAGCGTTGTACATATTATAAGCGGTGCACATACATAATACAGGCAATTGCATTAAGCATGAACGAGACGAGTTACAGACTGGTACAGAAGGACAGAGGGCCCTGCCCGTGAGGGCTTACAATCTACATGGTATGGGGGAAGGAGACAGTAGGTGAAGATGAAGCTGGTCATGGCTGTATAGAGGCAGCAGCGTCACTGGTTGTAGGCTTGTCTGAAGAGGTGGGTTTTCAAGTTTCTTTTGAAGGATTCCACTGTAGGTGAGAGTCTGATATGTTGGGGTAGTGAGTTCCAGAGTATAGGGGATGCCCTCGAGAAATCTTGGAGGCGAGTGTGGAAAGAGGTGATAAGAGGAGAGGAGAGAAGGAGGAACTGTGAGGATCGAAGATTGTGTGTGGGGATGTATCGGGATAGTAGCTCAGAAATGTAGGGAGGGGACCGGTTGTGGACGGCCTTGTATGTGTTGGTTAGTATTTTAAACTGAATTTGCTGGGCAATGGGGAGCCAGTGCAGGGACTGGCAGAGGGGAGAGGCAGAGGAGTAACAGGGTGAGAGGGGGATTAGTCGGGCAGCAGAGTTGTGGATAGATTGGAGGGGTGCGAGAGAGCTAGATGGAAGGCCACAGAGGAGAATGTTGCAGTAGTCTAGGCGGGACATGATGAGGGAATGTACAAGCATTTTTGCCGATTCAAAGTTGAGGAAAGGACGGATGCGGAAGATGTTTTTGAGTTGGAAGCAGCAGGTGGTGGAAAGGGCTTGGATGTGTGGTCGGAAGGAGAGGGCAGAATCCAAGGTCACTCCAAGGCAGCGGACTTGGTTGACCAGGGAGAGTGTGCAGTCGTTGACTGTGATAGATAGATAGATAGATAGATAGATAGGTCTGTTGGGGGGGGGGGGGTGAGCAAGATGGAGGAAAGATGATGAATTCTGTTTTATCCATGTTAAGTTTTAGAAAGCGAGAGGAGAAGAAGAAGGATATGCGAGATAGGCATTGTGGGATTCTGGATAGTAAGGTGGTGATGTCTGGACCAGAGAGGTAGATTTGTGTGTCATCAGCATAAAAGTGATACTTAAAGCCATGGGACTCTATAAGCTGTCCCAGGCCGAAGGTGTAGATAGAGAAGAGCAGGGGTCCTAGGGACACCAACAGAGAGGGAATGAGGCGAGGAGGTGGTGTGAGAGTGGGAGACGCTAAATGTCCGGTCTGTGAGGTATGATGTGATCCAAGAGAGGGCCGGGTCAGTGATGCCAAGAGATGAGAGAGTTTGCAACAGAAGGGAGTGGTCGACAGTGTCAAAGGCAGAGGACAAGTCAAGGAGAAGGAGGACAGAGTAATGTTTTTTGGTTTTGGCAAGTAGTAGGTCATTGGTGACTTTGGTGAGGGCAGTCTCAGTTGAGTGGTGGGGTCAGTAGCCAGATTGTACACGGTCAAAGAGGGAGCAGGAGGAGAGGTGAGAGGACACTTCAGAATGGACATGTTGCTCAAGTAGCTTTAAGGCATACTTGTATAAGCGTTTAATAGAACAGGTTCTGTAGACATCTATGTCAATCAGGTGATGACGGTGTAAAAGGAGTGCGTGTCTTCTTGGTGCTAACATTGACCTGTAAGGCTAAGTTCATATTTCAGTTATTTGTTAAGCTTTTGACCCGTGACTGCCCAAAGAAGTGAAGTATGCAGTGATTCTAACAGCGACGCCTGTCATCTGCATGTCATACTGACTCACAGTATTATTTCACTACCACAGCAGACTCTCTATGCATGTTTCTGCAAGTCACAATGTTCTACACCATTATAAAGGCTCTCTGAAGCCTGGAAATAACCGTTTTTATTTCGATTCGCAGCGCATAAATTCGTATCGGCCAAATCAAATTTTTGAAAAATTCGCTCTAGCTATTAACCACAATATCATAGTGTTTTGCAGCTTGCTTTGCTCTTAGTGAATCTGCAACCTGTTGCTAGGAATTGCAGATACTGGAATTGTGCCGACCCCTCAGCTGGAACTACAAGGAATTGTGATTTAAGGAATTGCATCTCAGGTTTGAGAATAGAAAAACCTTGTTTCAGCCAAGCCAAAATGTTTTTGACAAGACTAAGTGTCTCCATTTTGTGTGGACATGTTTTGCATTTTTTTTATTCAGTAAAGGCTGAAAGTAATTTATTCACCTTTAACTCAGTCTCCAATTATTCACGCCTGAACACCAAGTGCACCCCACGTTCCACAAGCCAGGAGGCATAACAAAGGGAGTTCCCCTGGGGAACTACTATTGCTAACATTCAAGGTGTGATCCCTTTGTCAATGTGAGGGAGAGTTGGTGGAGATAGCCCATGACCCCATGATCAGATTCAGAACTTCTACTCCCATCCTCTCCATTTTCCTGGGCTGCTGCATTTACATTTATTATTTTTCTTTTGCTGTAGCTGTCATTTATTAAGACCAGCGTTTTAGATGACGATCTTAATAACCCTATAGCTAGTGGTGGATCTGCCAAACTTATGAAGAGGAGCAGGCATAGAAAATGATGAATGACACAGGACTGCAGTCTGTCTCCTTCCCTGCAGATACCTCGCCCACTTTTTTAGACCTAGCATGAAAAGCCGCAGATTGCAGTGCAAATAACCTATGCCCCGCAATATTCCCAAGAAATACACCGAATAAAGATAGTAAATGACCCTCACTGTGTTCTCACTGCATTAATGGTGTGTAGCATACAGTACATTGTGCTCATAGCACAAAACTCATAATTAGAATTGATCGAGCACCAAAGTGCTTGCATGCTCTGGGGCTCGAGTAGAACACTTTGGGATGCTCGGGTGCTCTACAGAGCACCAGAGCATAATGGAAGTCAATAGGAGAACCAGAGCATTAAACCAGGCACCCCCTGCTCTGGTTCACAGGAAAAGGTCAGAAATTGATGGAAACACCATTGAAATGGTTCAGGAAAAGCATAAGGAAGATGTCTAGATGCATCTTGGACTCTCAGGTCACTGCTGGGAACGATTTTGTCCAACTATGACGCCTCTTTTACAGACTGACAATAATAAGCACAAAACTGAAGATAAAATTGATTTTAGAGGAAAAATTGTTAGGAAACAATCTTTCCTGTACACTTACTTGTATATAAATTGCAAGTGTTGTCAACAATTACAAGGAAGAGGCACTCCGATACAACCTGTATACCACATAAAGGAGGGCCTCATTCACATTGTGGTACAATTGTTCAGGTAGTGGGACTCCTACACTCAAAGCCTATGCACTAAGGGCTGCTAAAAATTACAAGGAACAGTCACTCCAATACACCCTTTATTACAGATCAAGGGAGGGCATCAAACATACCCTTGAAAAATTATGATTGATGGCCTGCTGGTGACCCTCAAAAACATTAGGGGGGAGGGCCTGCTGATAATCTGACCATCTAAATCATTACAGGTGAGGGCCTGCTGCTGAGTTGACCCTCTAAAACATTAGGTGCGAGAGCCTGCTAATGATCTGACCATCTAAAACATTAGGGGTGAGAGTCTGCTGCTGAGCTGACCCTCTAAAACATTAGGGGTGAGTGCCTGCTGCTGATCTGACCATCTAAAACATTAGGGGTGAGGGTCTGCTGCTGATCTGAACAGCTAAAACATCAGGGGCGAGGACCTGCTGCTGATCTGAACAGCTAAAACATCAGGGGCGAGGACCTGCTGCTGATCTGACCATCTAAACATTATGGGCGAGGGTCTGCTGCTGGTTACCCTCTTAAACATTACCGGTGAGGGTCTGCTACGGAGCTGATCCTCTAAAACATTAGGAGCGAGGGCAGACTAATATGCATGCTGATATGATGGAGGAGGAGGACGAGAAAAGGAAGATTAAACCATATACCCTTTTTTGTGGTGGAAGGGGTGCATGGGAATACAGTGTATTCAATACACCATAAAAGCCACATTTAAAGTGCCTTTATGTTCAGCCGCTTTCCTCTGGTGGAGTGGAGAAGTCAGGGGCAAACCAACAAAAAATGTGGTGATAAGAAAGCAGGATGCGCTCATACCCATATGCAGTTGTGCATTTCTATAGGGGAGCACATCCTGCACTTGTAGTCCGTTGCTAATGGCAATCACCAGCAAAAAATGCATACAATGGATGATGCCCGCAACGGACTACAAGTACCACAATGGACATCCTACATAAGATGAAATTTATGTGGATGTGGCAAGAATTCAGAACAAACACAGAACCAGAGATAGGTGCACACTGCCGTCATACTAAACCCTCACACTGATGTTAAAAATTGAGAGTTAGTTCGACATATCCTACTAGGAGGACATGTCTTAAGCCTCGGGCACCAGCGTCAAGGTCTCTCAAGTAGCCCGTGGGCCCTGCTTTCTTATCACCACATTTTTTGATGGTTTATATATATGTATGGAGGTGTATAAACTCCAATTCAAATGTGCCTGTTTTTTATCTTCAGGTCACATTTGGGTGCACCTGTTAGGCCTTGGACTATATCAGTCAGTCTTGGGTAGGGCTCATAGACACCTCCCACCTCCCATTGCAAGCATGGCCACATGCTGGAGGTAACAGAGGAGATGTTTGTGAGTCGTCCTAATGCTCCTGTAATTGCCCACTGGCCCCTGATATCGCCCATATGGCGCAGGTAGGTGAGTGTTAGGGCCCACGGGCTACTTGAGAGACCTTGACGCTGGTGCCCGAGGCTTAAGACATGTCCTCCTAGTAGGATATGTCGAACTAACTCTCAATTTTTAACATCAGTGTGAGGGTTTAGTATGACGGCAGTGTGCACCTATCTCTGGTTCTGTGTTTGTTCTGAATTCTTGCCACATCCACATAAATTTCATCTTATGTAGGATGTCCATTGTGGTACTTGTAGTCCGTTGCTGGCATCATCCATTGTATGCATTTTTGCTGGTGATTGCCATTAGCAACGGACTACAAGTGCAGGATGTGCTCCCCTATAGAAATGCACAACTGCATATGGGTATGAGCGCATCCTGCTTTCTTATCACCACATTTTTGATGGTTTATATATATGTATGGAGGTGTATAAACTCCAATTCAAATGTGCCTGTTTTTTATCTTCAGGTCACATTTGGGTGCACCTGTTAGGCCTTGGACTATATCAGTCAGTCTTGGGTAGGGCTCATAGACACCTCCCACCTCCCATTGCAAGCATGGCCACATGCTGGAGGTAACAGAGGAGATGTTTGTGAGTCGTCCTAATGCTCCTGTAATTGCCCACTGGCCCCTGATATCGCCCATATGGCGCAGGTAGGTGAGTGTTAGGGCCCACGGGCTACTTGAGAGACCTTGACGCTGGTGCCCGAGGCTTAAGACATGTCCTCCTAGTAGGATATGTCGAACTAACTCTCAATTTTTAACATCAGTGTGAGGGTTTAGTATGACGGCAGTGTGCACCTATCTCTGGTTCTGTGTTTGTTCTGAAGTCAGGGGCAATCCAGGCCTTGTTTATTTTGATAAGAGTCAACCTGTTACTATTTTCAGTTGACAGGCAGATGCGCTTATCAGTTTTTATGCCTCCAGCAGCACTAAATACCCGCTCTGACAAAACGTTGGTGGCAGGACAGACCAGCACCTTCAAGGTGTAGAGCGCCAACCCGTTCCATGTGTCCAGCTCGGACATGCAATTGTTGTAAGGCACAGAGGGATCACTGAGGACGCTCACACGGTCTGCCTTCACCATCTTCCAAAACTTTTTCCTCATTGTGACAGGTCGCGCATCATGGTGAGGGTGTTACTGTCCCAGGCCTTGGAGAGAGTTGCCCTGCCTCTGTTAAAACTGCTGTGTGTTCCCATTGTCTCCCCTCCTCAGTTGCCAAAGGAGCTACGTACTCTGCCACCAGCGTTGTCAGCTGGACATTTTTGTAGCAATTTTTCCACAAGGCCCTTCTGGTATTGAACCTCTTTGCTAGTCCTCTCCACCACAGGATTGAGAGATGAGAAGTTCTCTTTGTAGCGGGGGTCAAAAAGGGTGAACAATCAGTAATCAGTGTTGGCCAAAGTGCATACAACGAGATGGTCAAGGGAAAGGCAGCCTAACATAAAGTCAGCCATGAGTCCCAACAGACAAGACTTCGCTGTCTTCATCATGAGGATGACTCTCAATCTCCTCATCCTCTTCCTCCTCTTCTGCCCATCCAGGCTGAACAGATGGAATAAACTTCCATGGGTACTACCCTCTGTAGTGGAGGCAACCGTCTCCTGCTCCTCCTCATCATCCAATTTGCACTGAGAAGATGAACTGAAGGTAGTCTGGCTATTACCCTGTGTATTTTCTTCCCCCATTTCCACCTCTTCCACATGCAAAGCGTCCGCCTTCATTGTGACCAGTGAGCGTTTAAGTAGACACTGAAGTGGGATGGTTACGCTGATAATAGAGGCATCGCCGCTCACCATCTGTGTTGATTCATAAAAGTTGCGTAAAACCTCACAGAGGTCAGACATCCATGCCCACTAGCTGCATGTGAAGAGCAGAAGATGACTGGAAAAGCGACAACCATGTTGCAGCTGGTATTCCACTACTGCCCTCTGCTTCTCAAAAAACCTGGCCAACATTTGGAACATGGAGTTCCACCGCGTGCTCATATCGCACAATAGTCGGTGAACTGGCAACTTCAAGTGCTGCTGCATTATTGCCAGACCGGCGGCAGCTGTAGATGACTTTTGTAAATGGGCACACACACAGCCATCTTCACCAATATCTCAGGCAAATTGGGGTAGGTTTTGAGAAACCACCGAGCCACTAAGTTTAACACGTGGGCTAGGCATGGGATGTATGTGAGATTGCCAAGCTCCAAAGCTGCCACAAAGTTACGGCCATTATCAGACACAATCATGCTTGGTTGTAGGTTGAGTGGCGAATATGACGAATATGAATATATCGCTATTTTCTCTATATTCGCTGATTCTAGCAAGCCAATAGGAAAGTTGCCTATAGACAGCTGTAAGTTGGATGCGCATTGCGAGAATATTACTTTACCTTTTTTTTGCAATAAATAGAATACTGAGTCATTATTCTATTTATTGCAAAAAATAGGCAAAGTAATATGCTTCCATTGTGCATCCAACTTAGAGCTGGGTACAGTCAACTTTCCTATTGGCTTGCTTGAATTAGCGAATATAGAGAATATAGCGCTATCTTTGTATTCGTCATATTTGGTAATTCTACCCAGCCCACCAATAGTAAAGTAAGTTGCATATACCCCGCTCTAAGTTGGATGAGCAATTCGAGTAATATTACATAATATTCTTGCATTGCGCATCCAATTTAGAGCTGTGTATGGGCTACTTTACTTGGCTTGCAAGAATTAACAAAGATAACGAATACAAATATAGCACTATATTCTTTATTTTCGTTAATAGCAAAGATAGAGAATATTTTGCCATCTACAAGGATAACGAATATAGCGCTATATTTTCTATCTTTGTGAATTCTACCAAGCCAACCAATAGGAAAGTTATACCCCGTTCAAAGTTTCATTTTACGTAATGTAATATTCGCGTACTGTGAGTGGAACTTTAAACGGGGTATAACTTTCCTATTGGTTGGCTTGGTAGAATTAATGAATATAGAGAATAAAGGCTATATTCGTTATCTTCATAGATAGCAAAATATTCTCTATCTTCGCTATTAACGAAAATAAAGAATATAGCTCTATACTTGTATTATTATATTTGTTAATTCTAGATAGCCAGCCAATAGGAAAGTTGCCTTTACACCCCATTCAAAGTTCAATTCGCAATACCAAATAATTAAATCGCATATTATTCGAGATAAATAGAATAATGACAAATATTCGATTTCGACAAATATTCAATAGAATATTTGCCAAATATCGCAAAATCGAATATGGCACCTCCCACTCAACACTACTGCTGTCCTCGTTCGGCTTGCCACCTTCCCAGGTTGGGTCAGTGATTTCATCGTCCACCACCTCCTTTCCACTTCCTCACTCTGGTCATCCTCCTGACTTGTTGACCTAACAAGAACCTCACTTATTGCCAACTGTGTCTCATCCTCGTCGTCAACCTCTTGAGACAATAATTGCCATTGACATATTGGCAACTGTGTCTCATCATCACCATCCACCACGTGAAATACTAATTGCCGTTCCCCACCATCATCTTCTTCTGACTGTGGATACTCAAGAGTTTGGGAATCAGTGCACAAGATCTCCTCATGTCCCTCTTCAAGCGGGCTTGACGAGAGGACCAAATCAAGGAGTTGTGAAGAAAAGAGCTCCTTGGAATATCCGAGTGTGGGATCACTTGTTTGCCAAGACTCTCCATGGTGGGAGGAAGGAGGATCAGGGTGAGGACTCTGTTGACCAGACTCTTGGCTACTAAGACTAGACTTTATGGAATACAGGGTGGTGCTTAACCAACTGGAAGCATTATCTGCTGCAATCCAACCGTCCATATGGTCGCACTGGTGTGACTTCGAGAGTGTTGTCCTGTGCAGCCCTGCAAACTGGGACAGCAGGCACAGTTTCACCATCAGCAGCACGGCCACTTCCCTATCCCTTACTGCTCACCATAAGCATATTAAATGGTATATATGCTTGCAAGTATGTCAATCATACAGTAGAGCAGGTTTTGTAAGTCTATGCGCAAATAAATTTCACTGAATGTCACAGATATTTAGGATGCGCAAACATCATACAGGAGATGTAGCCCAGGTAATGTCTCTGTCACCAGCGGCTAAGAAAAACATTACACTGAATGTCACAGATATTTAGGATGCGCAAACGTTATACAGGAGATGTAGCGCAGATATTGTTGCTGTCAGCAGCGGCCAAACAATTGCGCTGAATGTCACAGATATTTATGATGCGCAAATATAACACAACAGATGCAGCAGAGGTTGTCACTGTCAGCAACGGCCAAACAATTGCACACAATTTAGCGCAGGTTGCGCTAATAATTTATATTGCAGCCAGATAAAACAATAGTACTTAAAAGGACTTTTGGGTCTTTAACACCTTTCAACACTAAACCCTGCCTAAAAAAAAGAAAACCTGTCCCTACACTATCTGTTCCTTCTGCTGCAGCTCGCCCTGACTAAGACTGAGCCGAACCATGTGTCATCGGGTGCCATATAGCACCCGATGACCCGTTTCCGCCAGCCAATCACTGAAATGCAAGTAACCAACATGGCTACGGCATTACAGTGAGTACCAGTGGGATCTCGCATGTTTCTTGGCTGCATAGCAGGCAACAAACGTGCGAGGAGGAGACTCGAGCATTGCGCTCGAGCACAGACGGTGTTCAGCCAAACACCGCGATGTGCCGAGCATTGCGATGCTCGAGTCAAAATGCTGTTCGGCCGAGCATGCTCTCCCAACACTACTCATAATATATGGTTTGACTCAACGTTTGAATAATACCTATATTTAATAGAGATGGATGAATCAATTTTTCAGTAAACAAATTTAAAAAATTTTGATTAGTGGCCTGCTGGTGAATCTCAAAAACATTTGGAGCAAGCGCCTGCTGGTGACCCTCTACAACGTTAGGGGTGAGGGCCTACTGGTGAGCTGACGCTCTAAAACATTATATGCGAGTGCATACTGTTCAGCTGATGCTCTAAAACATTATATGCGAGTGCATGCTGTTCAGCAGACCCTATAAAAAAATTAGAGTGGAGGGAATATATACAATCTGGATGAGGAGGAGAAAACAAGATTCAACCATCTACTCTTTTTGGTGGAAAAGCTGCATGGGAATACACTACAGTAGATTGAGTACATTATAAATTATAGATTGAAATTGCCTTTATGTTCATCATCAGCTCAGCTCTCCTCTGGTGGAGTTGAGAAATCAGTGGAAATCCAGGCCTTGTTCATTTTTATCTGAGTCAAACTGTCAGCATTGCCAGTGGACAAGTGGATACGCTTATCTGTAAAAATGCCACCAGCAGCACTAAATACACGCTCAGACAAAACGCTGGCGGCAGGGAAGGTCAGCACCTCCACGGCGTAGAGTGCAAGTTCGTGCCACGTGTCCAGCTTGGATACCCGGTAGTTGTAAGGCACTGAGGAATCATTTAGGACACTGACACGGTCTGCTATGTATTCCTTCACCATCTTTGAAAATGTTTCCCTCCTTGTAGCACTAGGTTGTGCTTCAGGGTGAGGTTGCTGGTGGGGGGTCATGAAAGTGCCCCATGCCTTGGAGAGTGTTACCCTGCCTGTGTTCGAACTGCTGTGTGTTCCCCTTGTCTCCCTTCCTCGGTTGCCTAAGGGAGTACGGACTCCGCCGGCCACGTTGTTAAATGGAAAATTTTGGAACAATCTCTCAACAAGTACCTTCTGGTTTTGCACCGTTTTACTCGTGCTCTCCACCACAGGAATGAGAGATGAGAAATTCTCTTTGTAAATAGTGTTAAGCATGAATATTCGAATCGCTAATTTTAATTGCGAATATCGCCACTTCAAGAATTCTCAAATATTTAGATTATAGTGCTATATATTCGTATTCGCGAATAGTATAGATCACGAATATTCTAATTGCAACTTTATTGCAAATTTATTGTGAGTATCGAACTTAGCAACATCAGTGGCAACCAATAGGAAAGTTGCCTACCCCTTAGTGTTGATCGCAAATAATTTTAATCACAAATTTTTATCACGAATATACAGTATTGCTGATTTTCGCAATTAAGTAAATAATGACTGGAGATCACGACAGGGGCGGACTGGGCCGGGGGGCAGGGGGGCAATTGCCCCCTGGGCCTCTCTGTTGCCTCTTTAAATGGCCCCCGTCGTCGAAATGACCGACCACTGCGCTGCTGTGTGTAACTTATTGACTTACTTGTGACAGACAGGCCAGCGCAGCGGTAGCGCACTTGTATGCAGCAGGGCAGTGGTAGCCTAGGCAGGGGAGAGAGAGGTGTGTCCCCTTCCCCGTCCTATGATAGGCTGCAGGCACTAGGCCGGCAGCCTATCACAGCGAGGCCGGCGCAGGTGGCGCGATGACGTCATGTCATCACGCCGCCGGCCTCACTTATTAGAGCCTGAGAGCCATACCGTACAGCGGCGGGAGTCGGGACTAGACTCTGGAAATATATGGCTACTTTGGTGGGGGGCCCTATGCCATGGATGGCTACTGGCAGTCTGGCTGGCACTTATAGGGGGCAGGGGAGCCTATGGCTACTGTACTGGCACTGTCTAGCACTTATAGTGGGGGCCCTATGACTACTGGCACATTATAGGGGGGGCCTATGGCTAGCAGTGTCTGGCACTAATAGGGGGGCCCTATGGCTACTGGAATATTATAGGGGGGAGCCTATGACTATTGGCAGTCTGGCACTTATAGGGCGGGCCTATGGCTACTGGCACATGTTGATGGGGGGCTCAGGCTACTGGCACATGATAGGGGGGCCCTATGGCTATTGGCACATGATAGGGGGGGCTATGGCTACTGGCACATGATAGGGGGGCTCTATGGCTACTGGCACATGATAGCGGTGGCTCTATGGCTACTGGCACACGTTGATGGGGGGCTCAGGCTACTGGCACATGATGGGGGGGCCCTATGGCTACTGGCACATGATAGGGGGGCTATGGCTACTGGCACATGATAGGGGGGCTCTATGGCTACTGGCACATGATGGGGGGGCTCAGGCTACTGGCACATGAATGATATGGGGGGCTCAGGCTACTGGAACATGATAGGTGGGGGCTATGGCTACTGGCACATAATGGGGGGGCTATGGCTACTGGCACATGATGGTGGGGCTCTGGCTACTGGCACATGATAGGGGCGGGCATATGGCTACTGGCACATGATGGGGGGCTCAGGCTACTGGCACATGATAGGGGGCTCTGGCTACTGGCACATTATCGGGGGACATCTATGGGGGCACTTATTACTGGCACATTGGGCATCTACTGGGGCACTATATATGGGGTATTTTATACTGGTACATTATGGGGGGCACTAGGAGGGAGGGGGGAGAGGAGCACTATGGGGGCATTTACTGGGGGCACTATATAGGGGTATTTTATACTGGCACATTATGGGGGCACTATGGGGACGTTAGCTCAACTGGGGGCATTACAAGGGGGTATTTTTTGTCACATTATAAGGAGAATTATTTCTACTGGGGGAGCCATTATGGTGGGATTTATTACTCCCCCATGTTATGACCCCCCAGTAGCAGCACCAGCCTCTCCCTGCTCTGCTATCCCTCTGCCCCTTCTCCAAATCCTTATTATGAAATATTTCTCATTAGGATAAAACACATCAGCTCCGCCGAGCCCCGGCCAAAGTGTGGAAGACAAAGTGGTGTCCGAGGGTCAAGCCAAGTAATTGTAAGTTTTCACATATAGCATACACCGTGCCCCACAATATACAGTTTCTTCTGCAAAAGTCATCAAGTGTCATGGGGGGGGGGGGGCCTTATTGTTTTTCGCCCCAGGGCCTCTGGTTGTTACTTGCCCCCTGGGCCAAAAGTTGCCAGTCAGCCCCTGGATCACGAATTCTCGAATTTGCAAAATTATGGCAAATATTCTGACAAAAATTTGCGAAAAATCGCGAATTCGAATATTGCCTATGCCGCTCATCACTATTTGTAGCGGGGTTCAAGAAGGGTGAACACCCAGTAATCTGTGTTATACAAAATGCGTATAATGCGAGGGTCACAGGAAAGGAAGCCTAACATGAAGTCGGCCATGTGTGTCAGAGTACCATCATCCTCCTCCTCCTCTTCTGCCCATGCACGCTGAACAGATGGAATTAAAATTCCATGGGTAATACTCTCTATAGCAGAGGCAACTGTCTTCAGCTCCTCCTCCTCCTCTTCATGGTCCAATTCGCGCTGAGAAGACAAACTATGGGTGGTCTGGCTATCACCCTGTGTAATGTCCTCCCCCATTTCCTTGTCTGCCACATTCAGAGCATCCTCCTTAATTGTGAGCAGCAATGGTTATAGTAGACACAGCAGTGGAATGGTTATGCTGATAATAGCGTTATCGCCACTAACCATCTGTGTGGATACATGAAAGTTTTTTAAAACCTCACAAAGGTCTGACATCAATGTCCACTCCTCACTTGTGAATAGTGTCAGTTGATTCGAAGGACGACGACAATGTTGCCGCTGGTATTCCACAACTGCCCTCTGCTGCTCACAAAGCCTTTCCAACCTGTAGAACGGAGAGTTCCAGCGCGTGCTCAAGTCGCACTACAGTCAGTGAGCTGGAAGCTGCAAGCGCTGCTGCAGCATTGACAGACCGGCTGAAGCTGTTAACAACTTGCAGAAAGGGGCACATCCGCGGCATGCCTTCACTAGTAGCTCTTGCAATTTGGGGTAGGTTTTGATAAACCGCTGAACCACTAAGTTTAAGACGTGGGCTAGGCATGGGATGTGTGTCAGGTTGCAGAGCTCCAAAGCTGCCATCAAGTTACGGCAATTGTCAGACACAACCATGCCTGGTTATAGGATGAGTGGCAAGAGCCACAGCTCGGTCTGGTCTCTTATACCCTGCCACAGCATACCCTGCAATAGCTCTGTGGCGGTGTGCGGTTCCTTAGGCAGATCAGCGTCAGAATGGCCTGTTGACGCTTACCCTCAGCAGTGCTACACTACTTCCAGCTAGCGACAGATGGCAGAGTGCTGATGAAGGTGGAAGTAGAGGAGAAGGCGGCGGAGAAGTCGGAGTTGGAGCCAGTAACATAGCTGCTGGTGGAGACCCTGATGGATGTAGGGCCCGCAATCCTTGGTGAGGGTAGCACCTGTGCCATCCAAAGTTATGTCTCACTCCCGGCCTCCACAACATTCACCCAGTGTGCGGTCAGGGAAATATAGCGTCCCTGGCCACCAGCACTTGTCCATGTGTATTAAACGCACACACTATAGACAATAAATGTGGTGCTGATTATTTGAATTTATGCAAAAAGACATAGTCTGCGGACGATATACAGTATATGTCACTAATAGGTATTAAAGACAAATATCTTGCTGCTGTCAAACACACACACAGTAGTCCTTAAATGGACTTTGGGGTCTTTGAAAAGCATTTGGTAGTAAAAACAGCAAATTTCTCTCCCTGCACTATCTGTCCCATCCTCAGCACGGATGTCCCTGAGACTAATCAATTTAGCGCTGGTAAAAATATATTGCTGCCCTCAAACACACACACACAGTAGTTAGTCCTTAAAAGGACTTTTGGGTCTTTGAAAAGCTTTCTTAGAATAAGAACTGTGAATTTTGCTCCCTACACTGTCTTTCCCCTTGTAAGATCTTCTCTCCCTGACTATGACTGAACCGAGCACGTGTCATCAGGTGCTATATAGCACCCGATGACGCTTTCCGGCCAACATAGCTAACATGGCTACGGCATTACAGAGAAGGGCATTACTTGTCTGCACATTTATTGGCTGTTTAGAAGGCGCCAAACGTACGGGAAGGAGACTCGAGCATTGCTCTCGAGCACATGTGGTACTCGGCCAAGTACCCCCATTTGCCGAGCATAGCAATGCTCGAGCCGAACCGGTATTCGGCCTAGCATGCTCGCTCATCACTACAGCATGCATCATCAGACAATCTGTGGCAGTATTAGACTGCCACATGATTGTTAACGAGCTTTCATTGGAAAGTTCAAGCAAAGCTCTGATACAGTTTTAGGAGACCTCAGAGTGTCATAAACGACTTTTTAGGGCAATTGGGGCAATTTAGATTCGGACCTAATCAAATCTTACAGCCAATTCAACTGACTTGGATCTGAAATGAATTTTGGGAAGTTTGCTTATCTCAGATTTTCATAGCACTTTGTGTTTAGAGTTGAGCGAACACCTGGAAGTTCGGGTTCGCCGGGATCGGCTGAACTTCGTTGCAAAGTTTGAGTTCGGGATCAGAACTGGACCCCGAACCCTAATAAAGTCAATGGGGACCTGAACTTTTGGGCACTAAAATGGCTGTAAAAAAGTCCTGGAAAGGGCTAGAGGGCTGAAAAGGTAGCAAAAATGTGCTTAAGAACATGGCAAGTGCACTGCAAATAAATGAGGATAGGGAAATAACTTAAAATAAAATAAATAAAAATTAAAAATTATTAACCTGCAACTCGGAGGAGGAGGTGGATGTTGAGTCGGAGGTTGAGAAGGCAGTGAATGTGGTGTTGTTTTGCTGTTTCACTGCAAACCAACTAATACATAACTATAGCTTCCATGCTTTTTATATATGCAGTTTACAAAAATTTGTTGTAGAGTTGTGCCTTAGGGTACACTATTATAATCCAAAATGTATATTTAATTACTGTATGTCTTTCTGTGGATTATTTCTTTTTTTTTTACTGGTTGTAGTCTCCTTTAAAATGAATGACAACTCCAAAATAGGTTGTCATTGGGTTTACATTATAGATGAGCACAATATTTCACCTACTTCAGATTTTACTGCAAATTTAATGAGTTTTTAGAATTTAATCACTGTATGTTAACAATAATGCAATAAAGCAGTGGTGCCCAACCATTTTTCATCCGAGGGCCGCACTAGATTTGGTATAAATTTTGCGGGCCGGAACCAAGTAGCTTTGCTAGAAAGAAATGCCCCTGTGAGGAGTACGTGTTAGCATAACTACTGTGAAGAGGGCACATATCTGGCCATTATTGCTGTGAGGGGGCACGTGTGAGTATTACTACTGTGAAGAGCGAACATATCTGGCCATTATTACTGTGAGGGGGCACGTGTGCATTACTACTGTGAAAGGGGAACATATCTGACATAACTACTGTGAGGGGGCACATTCCTGGGCATAACTACTGTGAAGAGGGCACACATTGGGGCATAACTACTGTGAAGAGGGCACATATTTGGGCATAACTACTGTGAATAGGGCACATATCTGGCCATTATTGCTGTGAGGGGCCAGATATACAGTAGTTATGCCATATATGTGCCCTCTTCACTTTAGTAATGCCTCCTCACAGCAATAATGGCCAGATATGTGCCCTCTTCACTGTAGTAATGCCCAGGTATGTGCCCCTCACAGTAGTTATGCCAGATATGTGCCCTCATCACTTTGTAATGCTTACATGTGCCTCCTCACAGTAATAATGGCCAGATATGTGCCCTCTTCACGTTAGTAATGCTCACACATGCCCCCTCACAATAATAATGGCCAGATATGCTCACGTGTGCCCCCTCACAGTACTATTGCACACATGTGCCCCCTCACAGTAATAATGGCCAGATATGTGCCCTCTTCACTTCAGTAATGGTCACACGTGCCCCTTCACTGCAATAGTGGCCAGATATGTGCCCTCTTCATGTTAGTAATGCTCACACATGCCCCCTCACAATAATAATGGCCAGATATGCTCATGTGTGCCCCCTCACAGTACTATTGCACACATGTGCCCCCTCACAGTAATAATGGCCAGATATGTGCCCTCTTCACTTCAGTAATGGTCACACGTGCCCCCTCACTGCAATAGTGGCCAGATATGTGCCCTCTTCATGTTAGTAATGCTCACACATGCCCCTCACAATAATAATGGCCAGATATGCTCACGTTTGCCCCCTCACAGCTAGCATAATGGCCAGATATGTGCCCTCTTCACAGTAGTAATGCCCATATACATTACTACTGTGAAGAGGACACATATCTGTCCATTATTACTGTGAGGGGTATGTGATATATGCATGTCTGTGTATGATGTATGTAGTGCAGCGTGTGATGTATACATGTGTGATTTATGTAGTGCAGTGTGTGATGTATACATGTGTTTGTATGTAGTGCAGAATGTGATGATCACACACTGCACTACATACATCACACATGTATACATCACACACATGTATACATCACACACTGCACTACATATATTCCACACATGTATACATCACACACTGCACTACATACATCACACATGTATACATCACACACTGCACTACATACATCACACATGTATACATCACACACTGCAATACATACATTACACACATCGATACATTACTTACATTACTGTGATGTCACTTTCTTCCGCAGGTCCCTCTTTTTGCCTGGGATGTAAGCTTCGGAACCTCCGCTGCCATGCTTTAGCCACCACCGGAGCTGCCCCTCTTCCTTTAATCTCCCGCCGCTTCCCTACTGCAGGCACTCTCCGGCGCCCTCCCAGTCCAACCAATAGCAAAGCTCCTTGCTGCCTGGAGCTTTGCTATTGGCTATTGCAGGTACAGGCAGCATCGCTTTGCTGCCTGTGCTGTTTGCAGCGCACCTTGCACTGAAAAAATGAGGGAAAGGTTCGGGTACTGTGCGGGCCGCATGACACGGCTTCGCGGGCCGGATTTGGCCCGCGGGCCGTAGGTTGGGCACCACTGCAATAAAGTATGCATTTTAAGGATATGTGTGGTTTTGTTAGTTTGGTGCGGTATACATTGTTACCACACATTATCATCTGTACTGTTTAGTGGTCGAGTTTTCAGAATCGCAAAAAAATTCTGATTCTTCATTATGAAATACAGAAAATGTGGATATATTTTCTGTTGGCAGAATACAGAGATCCTTCCTAAAGGGGTCAATAGACTCTAAAAAACAGATGTATGTACTTGATTCCATTGAAATTCAATGTTTTTAGACTCTCTTGACTTCTATATGTCTTTTACAGTGCCTTGAAAAAGGATTCATACCCCTGGAACTTCCACATTTTTTCACGTTATGTTGATAGGCCAACACAAAGTAGCAAGTATGTGTGAAGTGAAAAGAAAATTATACATGGTTTTCAAAAAATGTAATAAAAAAAAAGCTGAAAAGTGTTACTTGCATTTGTATTCAGCCTCCTGTACTCTGATACTCCTAAATAAAATCCAGTGCTACCAATTGCCTTCAGAAGTCACTTAATTAGTAATTAGAGTCCACCTGTGTATAATGTATTCTCAATATTACTATAGCTGTTCTGTGAAGGTCTCAGAGGTTTTTTAGAGAACATTAGTGATCAAATAGCATCACAAAAACCAAGGAACACAGCAGGTCAGGGATAAAGTTGTGGAGAAGTGTAAAGTAGGGTTAGGTCATAAAAAAAAAATATCCCAAGCTCTGAACATCTCTCAGAGCACTGTTCAATACATCATCAGGAAATGGAAGGAGTGTGGCAAAACTACAAACCTATCAAGACATGGCCGTCCACCTAAACTGACAGGCCAGGCAATGTGAGCACTAATTAGAGAAGAAGCCAAGAGGCCCATGGTTACTCTGGAAGAGCAGCAGAGATCCACAGCTCAGATGGGAGAATATGTCCACAGGATAACTATTAGTCATTAACTCCACAAATCTGGCCTTTGTGGAAGAATGGTAGGAAGCAAGCCATTTCTGAAAGCGCGCTATAAGAAGTTCCATTTGCAGTTTGCAACGAGCCATGTAGGGGACACAGAAAACATGTGGAAGAAGGTACTCTGGTCAGATAAGACCAAAGGTGTACTTTTGCAAAACTCTATGTGTGGCGGAAAACTAACACTGCAAATTACCCTGAACACACTGGGGGACATTTATAAAACTGGTGTAAAGTAGAACTGGCTTAGTTGCCCATAGCGACCAATCAGATTTCACCTTTTATTTTCCAAAGGAGCTGTGAAAAATGAAAGTTTGAATCTGGTTACTACGGGCAACTAAACCACTTTACCCCAGTTTGATAAATCTCCCCCACCATCCCCACCATGAAACATTATGGTGGAAACATCATGCTGTGGGGATACCTTTCTTCAGTAGTAACAAGGAAGCTGGTCAAAGTGTACGGGAAGATGGATGGAGTTAAATACAGGGAAATCCTTGTGGAAAACCTGGTAGAAAGACTCGAGACTAGGGTAGTGGTTCACCTTCCGGCATGACAACAACCCTAAACATACAGCCAGAGCTACAATGGAATGGTTTAGATCAACGCATATTCATGTGTTAGAATGGCCCAGTCAAAGTCCAGACCTAAATCCGATTGAGGATCTGTGGCAAGACTTGAACATTGCTGTTCACAGACGCTCTTCATCCAATCTGACTGAGATTGAGCTATTTTGCAAAAAAAAAGGAATGGACAAAAATCTCAGCTTCTAGATGTTCAAATCTGTTAGAGACATACCCCAAAAGACTTGCAGCTGTAATTGCAGCGAAAGGTGGTCCTACAATGTATTGACTCAAGGGGCTGAATACAAATGCATACCACAATTCCCAGATTTGTACTTAATAAACATTTTGAAAACCATGTACCATCTTATTTCACTTCACACATACATGCTACTTAGAGTTGGTCTATCACAAAAATGAATTTAAATTTGTGGGTGTAACATGAAAAAATGTGGAGAAGTACAAGGGGTATGAATACTCTTTCAAGACACTATATATGAAGAATATAATGTTACACTATGGATCAATGCTGTCCACATTGAACTCAAGGGTCCAAAATGTTTCCATGCTATTGACAGTTTATGGGACAAAGTATTTCATTTACTGTAAATCAAAACGGAGACTCAGGTTCACCTAATCTGCTGCAAAGAAAAATGTCAACAATTGTTCATTAATACCTGTGTTAGGATGCACACCTAAAAAGGAGGAGAAAAGAGCAGGGAATCACATACTAAATTTATAATTGATGATGAGGCGGCTCTTTACCTCAGTGTTGTGAGGTAACTTGTCCTCCTGTGTGATTAGGACAGGATTTGTGTGTACTAATAGGACGGCAGCCATTTTATTTCTCCTAATGATTGCTCCCCAGACAAAATGAGCCATAACTAATTAAAGCTAGTTGGGAATATATTTATAATAAACTAATATTTAAGTATTTTCAGTAATTTATCTTTTTTTATTTATTTTTTACCAGAGAACCCCTTTAAGTTAATTCTATAAAATATCACAACATATAGGCAAAACTCTTAAGACCCATTCACACGACCATATTTTTTCTCGGCATCCAATCTACATCTTTTGCACATCAGATATGTTCTTAATTTCAATAGGGGCCGCAAAAAATGCGGACAACACACAGTATGCTGCCTGCATCCGTATGTCCATTCCTTAGCCCTGCAAAATAGATAGAACATGTCCGATTCTTGCCGGTTTTGATGACAAGAAAAGGAATTGTTACAATGGGTCTGCAAACAGAAAAATGGATGCAACACGGATGTCACACAAACATCTTCCATATTTTTTTGTAGATCCGCATTTTGTGGACAGCAAAATGCATGCATAAACTCATGTGAATGCACTCTTAAGCTGCAATTCACAACACAACCAATGGCTAGCTGCACAAGGCACATATAGGATAGACATCTCATGACACAGTATCATGAAAGTTTACAGGGGGACATTTATCATCCCCTATATGCCAGAAAACTGGTATCCAAAATCACAAAGCTTGTGACATACCCTGACTATGGACAATTTTTTTTTTTTTACTTTTGGGGGGTGTAGAGTAAAGCTTGCCTGTATTACGAAAAATGGGCCGAGCATGGTGGGGAGATGGTGGTTCAGGGTTACTTATACCTGCCCAAGCTCATTTTTTATAATCTACACCAGGAAAGTGCCACTGATTATGGCAGAAATCTTCCACAGCTCCCTTGCTAGTGTAGATTTTCATTTTGTGATGTATCTGGGCAGATGCACCCCAATTATTAAGAGATGTGAACCTCTTGATTGTGGTATATCCAATTCCTGCGGGTATAGAGTAAGAGTGGCTTTTAATATGCCTGTCTTAATAAATGTCCTCCATACTTTTTTTCAAAAGCTGGTCGTCTCACTCCACACATCTCGGGATATGTTGAGCCAAGAAAAATGATAAGGAAGGACACATTTGTAGGAATCCCATAATTGGTTTTATTTTAAGTCTTTGTCGTCTTCCACCCTCTCAGATCTTACAGTAAGGATAACACTTTTGCTTGGAGTATTCATTTAAATATCTGGACAGAAATGTATGGCATGTCCTTATGCAAAGAACAAAAATCCCTTTGTATAAGTGAACTTATAAAGACTTTATAATACTTTGGCCACTGTTCATTTGCTCAAAATGAAATCTTTGCAGGCTGAAAAATCCCAATTTTCTCTTTACAAGAGGTTTGGCTTGACCAAAATGTCTTGCTAGGGAACCTGCTAAAAGAACATTATGCAAAGGTTGGTTCAGGAAACTTTAGGTATTGTAACAGGACTATACCTTTTCCCACACACTGCAGGATTGTACCAAGCACAATCATTTAAAGGTGCTTATAATTTCAGCTTTCATACAGAGAATAACTACTTGAAAAAAAGGTCACATCATCCACTTACTACACAGAGCTGTAAAAATCTAATTTGGATTTCATGAGCTGCTGCCTTTCTGTTAGCTTTTCCTCCCAATAGAGAATCTGCACAGTTATCGCTTCAAATTAATTCTTATTAGATATTGCTGGTTTAGATACAGTGGCCATTTCGGGTAAATATGTGATAATCAAGAATTTTAACAGGCATATTTTCAAGCAATTTTATCAAATTGGGGTGGCTCCAACGCTATGCTGGGTGACCCAGACACCGTCGAGGTGTCACCACATGTTGCTGCTCTCCGGAAGGGATGGTAAGGTGTGGTGCACCCCAATGGGGAAAAAGTCCAGACAGTCAGGGTCTGAAGTAAACCAAGGTGCTTCATTACTGGAGGGATTCAGGTGCAAAACAATACAGGCAAGGTGTAGGGCTGGCTTCTCCAGTCTCGTCCCTGGCAGAAGA
This sequence comes from Bufotes viridis, assembly GCA_033119425.1. Classification (NCBI taxonomy): domain Eukaryota; kingdom Metazoa; phylum Chordata; class Amphibia; order Anura; family Bufonidae; genus Bufotes; species Bufotes viridis. The sequence goes on along the minus strand of CM065590.1, from coordinate 537,361,105 downwards.
AGGGTTTGATGCTGAGCTAGCTGTTCCCCTCTCTCTCTCAGAAGGCTGGCATCCTAGTCAAGGGCCCATGATCTGTAGCTCACTAGTCTGGGTGGCTCCTTGGTCACAGGGCTAGTGACCCATGGTCTTTGGCTCAGCGTCCCCATCTCATCATCTTCTTCTGGTCACTCATGCAGGCTGACATGAGTCTTCCCCTCCAAGCACTGGTCTGTAACTGCAGCACACTAGGAGCTCTGACTGATCTCCTTATATACAGTTTTAGCTAGACTGGAACCTTCTAGTGGGAGGCGTGGGAGCTCAGCACAAACAGATACATTGTATCGCTTTGCAACACTGATAGACTTACATTACAGCTTTAATGATACTCAATGGCAATGACACAGCAGTTTTTCCAGACATAACAACATAGCTAAACCAGATATTCAAAAGGTCAGACTGTCTGTTTTTGGTGGTAAGCAATGCCTGGCTTTTTCCCTACAAAACAGGCTCTTTTTGAAAACCTATGGCAGCTGTGGAAAATTACCAGCTTCTCATTCAAAGTCCTAGCAGTCTCTCAGTGTGCATTAACCCTTTCAACAGAGCCATGTAAATACAGTGATAATGAACAGGATATATATTACAACATACATATACAATGCAGTTACACAGTATTAAACAGTGCAAGTTAACCTTTTCAAGTGAAATTAAGTAAGACGTTTATAACTTTGCATAGGGGAAATAGAAAAATGTCCACAAATGTCCAAACGTCAAAGTACCGCCTCTTAGCACAAGAGGAGCACAGTAGAGGAATTGGCCAATAATCCACCTTATATACAACAATAATACGGACATGATACAGGAATTATTTTTGATACTCAGGTCCCACCTCTGCAAGGCTTTGCTCACATTTGTGACTGGAGACTCCATTAATTACCTCTGTCACAAATTCTGTTATAAAAAATAGGACATAATTGTTCAGCATGCTATGCTACTTTATCCAGTTTCCCAGATAAAAATGTAACAGACCACATTATAGTCAACGAAACAGAAGAATTGTCAGAAATGGAAACAAGGGTCAGGGTCAAGAGTACAACAACAGGTACTAGATAATCTAAAAGGTGAGGCAGAGGCAAATCAGGAACAAAGTTAATCAGGGTCAAACCAGGACCAATAGCACAAGGAATGAGAGCCAGAACATGGTTTAGATCCAAAATGACAGAAAATGCATGGCAATATGATTATTTAAATAATTTCTAGGGCTTGCCTTAGCAAACTGATGTACAATTCAGTCTGAGCAGGAGGGCTTCAGTCTGAAGCAGCAAAGCCACAGAAGCACATAGAAGCCAGGGTAGGAGAAGAGAAAGCATCCTGATAGACTGTATCCAGATGAGGCCACAGGCAGAGGACCCAGCACTGAAAATGGATGAGGCGAGTGACTCATTGAAATCTAGTACTGTTATTGCAAGCAACCAATGCATTTGCTTTGAGCTTATCCTAAGGAAGTTATCCTGCCAGTTTCCTGGAATTCACTTAGTAACCCCTGTACAGGGATCAGAACTTTACTGCAGGGAAACCAACAGGCCTCTTCTTACTGTAGATGTGCCTGTGTGATTGACAGCTGACCCACGGGGGGACAGATACACTGGTACAGAGCACTGAGGGATCAGGCAAAATCGTAGTCTGGTTGATGTCAAGGCTGCCAGAGTATGTGCTATACAATGATTGGTCTGAGGTCAGAGCAGGCAAAGAAGGGTCAGTATGGAGCCACAGCACAGACCATCAAAAGGTCAGAATCCATTAAACGGACAGAAAGTCGATCCATGGGCCGACAATTAATTTAGCATATCTTTGCAGAGAACTAGCAAGACAGACAACCTATTGCTCAGGCACTCTTCCAAATGGCAGGAGGTTGGAGCAGATTAGGGTGCGTGCTGGCCCTCTAACCTCTCTAACCAGAGGATACATGTGCACGTGACACACAGGCACAGGGAAAGAGGCTAAGCCATAAGCAGGCTTCAGCCTGTGTAGAGGAACAGAGCAAGCCATACCAGAGCCACCAGAAAGAGCTGGAGGTGGGTTCACTCCACCTGGAAGCCAAAACCCAGTATTAGCAAGCGTGACACAGTGGCGGACAAGGTCTGTCACATAAAAACTTTTCATTCACAGATCCATCTGGCCAATGTCATATTTTTAGGATATCCATGGTGCAGATATTCATTCAAATCAAATAGCTTGGTGTATCGCAACAGAAGAAAGTGTCTCCCTTTAAATGTTTTATCTGTCATGTTTTTAAAACTGCCCCTGTTTCAATTACTTGTAGTCTTTATGAGACAAACAAAAAGTGAAGGGTTTAGAATTGTAATCATCCATGATTCATTTTCAGATGGTAGAAACAGAGTGATCCATTGTACAGTCAGCCAGCTGTGAAGGGATAGAAGAAGGCTTTTCTTCAAACAGAGAACACAGAGGCAGAAATAACTTATATGTTGTGGGTTTGCTTCCCTGATAAAAGTTAATAGGGTGGTAAAAATCTATTTAAAGAACAAATTTAAACAGTGATGCTGAAAAGCGTTGTGAAAAATAATGATCACTTTTCAGCAGAACCATTTGCATTTCCTTATTGTATAGAAAGCTAATTAGCATCTAACCGTGAAAGCTCATTAGCATATGCTAACCATAGATATGCTTCTTCCTTAACTGTTAATAAATGTATCTAGGAATCCTATTTTGAAGCGTCCATTTTTCCACTTACACATTGTTAGGTTTGTGAATTAATGTGTATCTTTTTGCAGCCAAATTATTAATTTTACAATTTGCAGTCCAGACATTAGGAGCATAATGTTTTCAGTAATGATACTTCACATCTAAATGAAGAGCTTATTTTACATGGGAGATTTGAGTAAAAAACAAAAAGTATGAAGGCTCATTTATTTCTGACTTTTTAATATCCTTCTGTGATCACTCAGCACTTTCAAGAATACCCATTAATTTCAGTTGAAAACATCTTAACGTGTTTCCACAGGCCTTTTCTAGGGATTGGTGGGGCTTCAGCTGGTTGACCATAAAAGTGAGCATGTACATTAGATGAAAATTCAAAGCACTTTGTGTTTTCAGTGAGAGCGCCACCTATCTTGAGCAGCACCAGTTCTTGAGAATGCCCTACCCCAAGCATTTAGGTTAATTCCCAGAATCCACAGCTTAAGGCACTCAGTAAAAACATATCTCTTTAGGGTGGCCTAGCACATCCCTTAGGTCTCATGCACACGACCGTTGTTTGATTCCGTGTCCGTTGCTCTGTTTTTCGTGATTTTCTGCGGACCCATTGGTTTTCAATGGGTCCGTGGAAACCTCGGCAAATGCACCATTTGTCCTCCGCGTCCGTGGTCCGTGATTCCAGTCCGTCAAAAAAATATAACCTGTCCTATTCTTGTCCGTGAAAAACGGTTCACGGACCCATTCAAGTCAATGGTTCCGTGAAAAAATGCGGATGGCCATCCCTGTGTCATCCGCATTCCGTGTCCGTTTTTATTGCGGATCCCTTGGCAGGCACTTGGGAAAAATTGTCAGCCTGTCTTTTGGTAAAATCTTTTGGGTCATGTCCGCTAAAAAAAACGGAAGACACACGGAGACACAACGGAAGGCAAAAACGGACACGGATCACTGAACAACGGAACCTCTTTTTGCGGACAGCATAAAAAAACGGTCGTGTGCATGAGGCCTTAATCTAACTCTTCTCAATTCACCCCTCACCCTAATCAACATAATTTTTCAGAGCCTGATCCATTATCCATCAATATACACTACACACCATGCATTCAGAAGCATTACATATATTGTCTGGTGAGTGGCTGATATGTTTGTTCAGATCGCTGGACCATTGTACAAAATAGGTACTTTTTACCTTTTATGTCACCCCTATCTCTTCATAGATTGTAAGCTCGTGCGAGCAGGGCTCTTATTCCTCTTGTTTTGATTGTTGAATTGGTTGCTGCTATGAATGATTTTGTTTGTACATGAACCCTCTGATTGTAATGTGCTGTGGAAGATGTCAGGGCCATATAAATAAAGATTATAATTATTACTGTACCTCCTCAAGAAAAAGTATATAACACAGCATGAGATCCCAGTAGGTGTTTGTCTTTATTCTCCCAGGAATCTAGGGCATAGTAATGTATTGGCGAATAATAATGATATAATGATAATAATTTATTTGAAAGCACCATTCGTTGTTTGAGGTTTCACATCTGAGAGGGGGTATACATACATATACAAGTACTGAGTTCCAAAGTATGGAGGATACGTGTAAAATCTCTTGTAGGCGATTGTGGGGGGTACAGACAAGAGGAGAACAAAGAAGGAGGTCTTGAGAGGATTGGAAATTATGTGTGGGGATGTATGGGGAAAGAAAGTTAGAGGGGACAAATTGTGGACAGCCTTATATGTAGTTGTTAGCATCTTGAACTGAAATCACTGGGAAAAGGGGCCATTGAAGGGAATGTCAGAGGGGAGAAGAAGAGGAGAAACAAGAGAAGAGGTGCAAGAGTACTGGATGGGAGGCCACAAAGGAGGATGTTGCAGTTGTCCAGGCGGGAGTTGACAAAGGCATTTTTTTAGTTGACTCAGGGGTAGTGTTGAAAAGTTGGAGCATAGTTCGGGTTCGTACCGAATTTTGGGGTGTCCAGGACACGGATCCGAACCCGAACATTTTCAAAAAAGTTCGGGTTCGTTGTTCGGCGATTACTTCCCGCTTTCTGAAGGGCTGCACAGCAGCTAATCAGCTAGCGTTTTACTTCTTGCCCTAAGAGCCCATCACAGCCATACCTACTAATGGCATGGCTGTGATTGGCCAAGTGCAGCATGTGACCCAGCCTCTATTTAAGCTGGAGTCACGTAGCTCCGCAAGTCACACTGCTCTGGTTAGTGTAGGGAGAGGATGCAGCTTCTGTGAGGGCGAGATTAGGCAGGGTAAAGTCAGCAACAGCACCTAATGAACTGATCAATCTACAGCTGTGAATGATTGAACTTCTGCTAGTTACTTGCTCACTGGTTTTTAGGCTGCACAGAGCGTTTTTCTGTCACTTTTTTCTGGGGTGATCGGCGGCCATTTTGTGACTTGTGGTGCACCAGAACAAACTGCCACCAAGTCCATCAATCCATCAATACTAGTTTTTTTTGCTATATCCTACATCAGGGGCTTGGCTGTGCTAATTGTCACCCCTAGAAACTCAGGATAGCAATTTCTATATTTTATTAAGGGGTTAAATACAATTGCCCATTGCCCAAATACCAATCCCCTAAATCTGGTGTTCCAGCTTTGGCTAGCCAAGTATAATACTGTCTGCTGTCTGGCAAAGGATAGATTATTTTCTGTGGTGAAATTCAATTGCCAAAATAGCAATACCATAAATCAGTGGTTTCAGCTCTGGCTGGCAAACTATAATAGTGTCCGCCAAAACATATATTTTGTTCTGGGGTGAAATTCAGATGCCAAAATAGCAATACCAAAAATCTGTGGTTTCAGCTCTGGCTGGCAAACTATAATAGTGTCCACCAAAACATATATTTTGTTCTGGGGTGAAATTCAATTGCCAAAATAGCAATACCATAAATCAGTGGTTTCAGCTCTGGCTGGCAAACTATAATAGTGTCCACCAAAACATATATTTTGTTCTGTGGTGAAATTCAATTGCCAAAATAGCAATACCATAAATCAGTGGTTTGAGCTGTGGCTGGCCAAGTTTCATAGTGTCCTGCAAAGGATATATTTTGTTCTGGGGTGAAATTTAATTGCCAAAATAGCAATACCCTGAATCTGGTGTCCCAGCTGTTGCAGGCCAAGTTTCATAGTGTCCGCAAAAACATATATTTTGTTCTGGGGTGAAATTCAATTGCCAAAATAGCAATACCCTGAATCTGGTGTCCCAGCTGTTGCAGGCCAAGTTTCATAGTGTCCGCAAAAACATAGATTTTGTTCTGGGGTGAAATTCAATTGCCAAAATAGCAATACCATAAATCAGTGGTTATAGCTGTGGCTGGCCAAGTTTCATAGTGTCCGCAAAAACATATATTTTGTTCTGGGGTGAAATTCAATTGCCAAAATAGCAATACCCTGAATCTGGTGTTTGAGCTGTTGCAGGCCAAGTGTAAATCTGTCCATAAAAGGATACCTTTCATCCAGGGCCTAAATACTAGCCCTAAAAGAGATATTCCCCTAAATCAGTGGTTACTGCTGTGCCTCGATTAGTGTAATACGCTACATAAATAAATAGGCAGATAGTGTTAGGTGCCTGTAAAAAAAGGCCTGAATTTGAAATCAATACATTATTGTGGTGCTTGGTGAACAGTAACAATGAGGAAAACATCTAGTAAGGGACGCGGTCGTGGTGGTGTTAGTCTACCCTCTTGTGCTGGGAGAGGACGTGGCCATTCTGCCACAGCCACACGTCCTAGTGAACCAACTACCTCAGGTTCCAGTACCCGCCAGAATTTACAGCGATATTTGGTGGGGCCCAATGCCGTTCTAAGGATGTTAAGGTCTGAGCAGGTACAGGCGCTAGTCAATTGGGTGGTCGACAGTGGATCCAGCATGTTCACAACATTATCTACCACCCAGTCTTCTGCAGAAAGCGCACAGGTGGCACCTGAAAACCAAGCCCATCAGTCTGTCACATCACCCCCATGCATATCAGGGAAACTGTCTCTTATGGTGTTTGAAGACTCTGCTGGCAGGGTTTCCCAAGGAAATCCACCTAGCCCTTCCCCAGTGGTGGAAGACATAGAATGCACTGATGCACAACCACTGATGGTTCCTGATGATGAGGACATGGGAATACCACCTCATCGGAGTCCGCACGTCTCTGATGATGACGAAACACAAGTGCCAACTGCTGCGTCTTTCTGCAGTGTGCAGATCGAACAGGAGGTTAGGGAGGAAGACTGTGTGGAAGACGATGCAGGGGACGATGAGGTCCTAGACCCCACATGGAATGAAGGTCGTGCCACTGACTTTCATAGTTCAGAGGAAGAAGCAGTGGTGAGACCGAGCCAACAGCGTAGCAAAAGAAAGAGCAGGGGGCAAAAGCAGAACAGCCGTCTCCAAGAGAGTTTGCCTGCTACTGGCCACCGCCACCAGGGACCGAGCACCCCAAAGGCAGCTTCAAGGAGTTCCCTGGCATGGCACTTCTTTAAACAATGTGCTGACGACAAGACCCGAGTGGTTTGCATGCTGTGCCATCAGAGCCTGAAGCGAGGCATTAACGTTCTGAACCTAAGCACAACCTGCATGACCAGGCATCTACATGCAAAGCATGAACTGCAGTGGAGTAAACACCTTAAAAGCAAGGAACTCACTCTGGCTCCCCCTGCTCCCTCTTCTGCTGCTGCCTCGGCCTCTTACTCCGCCTCGGGAGGAATGTTGGCACCTGCCGCCCACCAAACAGAGGATGTGCCACCGACAACACCACCTGCGTCACCAAGCATCTCCACCATGTCACACGGCAGCGTTCAGCTCTCCATCTCACAAACCTTGAGAGAAAGCGTAAATTCCCACCTAGCCACCCTCGAGCCCTGGGCCTGAATGCCAGCATTTCTAAACTACTGGCCTTTGAAATGCTGTCATTCAGGCTGGTGGACACAGACAGCTTCAAACAGCTGATGTCCATGGCTGTCCCACAGTATGTTGTTCCCATCCGCCACTACTTCTCCAAGACAGCCGTGCCTTCCCTGCACAACCAAGTATCCGATAAAATCAAGTGTGCACTGCGCAGCGCCATCTGTGGCAAGGTCCACCTAACCACAGATACGTGGACCAGTAAGCACGGCCAGGGACGCTATATCTCCCTAACTGCACACTGGGTAAATTTAGTGGCGGCTGGGCCGCAAGCGGAGAGTTCCTTGGCGCACGTCCTTCCATCGCCAAGGATCGCAGGGCATCATTCTTTGCCTCCTGTAGCCTCCTCCTCCTACTCGGCTTCCTCCTCCTCTGCTTCCACCAGCTCATCCAGTCATCCACACACCTTCACCACCAACTTCAGCACAGCCCGGGGTAAACATCAGCAGGCCATTCTGAAACTCATATGTTTGGGGGACAGGCCCCACACCGCGCAGGAGTTGTGGCGGGGTATTGAACAACAGACCGACCAGTGCGGGCCGTCTGTACGCGCTTCCGGCGTTCTCATCCTGCCGCTGCTCGCCTGTCTGCGCTACAGCGGAACTCCAGCCTTCCCGCTCACCGCCTCATATGCGACGTGCCCACCAGGTGGAACTCCCCCTTGCACATGCTGCAGCAGCAGGCCATAGTGGAGTTTCAGCTGCAGCACGCACGCGTCAGTCGCACTGCGGAACAGCACCACTTCACCACCAATGATTGGGCCTCCATGCGAGACCTGTGTGCCCTGTTGCGCTGTTTCGAGTACTCCACCAACATGGCCAGTGGCGATGACACCGTTATCAGCGTTACAATACCACTTCTATGTCTATTTGAGAAAACGCTTAGGGCGATGATGGGAGAGGAGGTGGCCCAGGAGGAGGAGGAGGATGAGGGGTCATTTTTACCACTTTAAGGCCAGTCTGTAAGAAGTGGCTCAGAGGGAGGTTTTTTGCAACAGCAGAGACCAGGTACAAATGTGGCCAGCCCTGGCCCACTACTGGAGGACGAGGAGGATGAGGAGGAGATGGAGGATGAGCATGAAGCAGGTTCACAGTGGGGTGGCACCCGACATAGCTCAGGCCCATCACTGGTGCATGGCTGGGGGGATACGGAGGACGATGACGATACGCCTCCCACAGAGGACAGCTTTTCTTACCTCTGGGGAGCCTGGCACACATGAGCGACTACATGCTGCAGTGCCTGCGCAATGACAGCAGAGTTGCCCACATTTTAACGTGTGCGGACTACTGGGTTGCCACCCTGCTGGATCCCCGGTACAAAGACAATGTGCCCACCTTACTTCCTGCACTGGTGCGTGATAGGAAGATGCGCGAGTACAAGCGCACGCTGGTAGAGGCGCTCCTGAGAGCATTCCCAAATGTCACAGGGGAACAGGTGGAAGCCCAAGGCGAAGGCAGAGGAGGAGCAAGAGGTCGCCATCGCAGCTGTGTCACGGCCAGCTCCTCTGAGGGCAGGGTTAGCATGGCAGAAATGTGGAAAAGTTTTGTCTCCACGCCACAGCTAACTGCACCACCACCTGATACGGAACGTGTTAGCAGGAGGCAGAATTTCACTAACATGGTTGAACAGTACGTCTGCACACCCCTTCATGTACTGACTGATGGTTCGGCCCCATTCAACTTCTGGGTCTCCAAATTGTCCACGTGGCCAGAGTTAGCATTGTATGCCTTGGAGGTGCTGGCCTGCCCTGCGGCCAGCGTTTTGTCTGAACGTGTATTCAGCATGGAAGGGGGCGTCATTACTGACAAACGCAGCCGCCTGTCCACTGCCAACGTGGACAAGCTGACGTTCATAAAAATGAACCAGGCATGGATCCCACAGGACCTGTGCCTCCCTTGTGCAGAATAGACATTTATAACTGCCTCCCCCTCAACCATGTATTCTTGTACTCTGGGGCACTTCTTTATTGAATCCTCATTTTTTTAACTTTACCATGATCTTGCAGTGTAACCCAAAGTTGAATGAACCTCTCCTCTCTCTGGGTGGTGGGGCCGAAATAACTGAAAGTGGCCTTCTCCAGTGGTGGTTGATATGACGCATGATTCCTTGCTGTGGGACCTTTCTCCTCTTTCTGAGTGCTGGGGCCGAAATAACTAAAAGCGGCCTTCTCCAGTTGGGGGTGATATGACGCATGATTCCTTGCTGTGGGACCTCTCTCCTCTGTCTGGGTGCTGGGGCCTAAATCACTGAAAGTGACCTTCTCCAGTGGTGGGTGATATGACGCCTTATTCCTTGCTGTGGGACCTCTCTCCTCTGTCTGGGTGCTGGGGCCTAAATAACTGAAAGTGGCCTTCTCCAGTGGTGGGTGATATAACGCATGATTCCTTGCTGTGGGACCTCTCTCCTCTGTCTGGGTGCTGGGGCCTAAATAACTGAAAGTGGCCTTCTCCAGTGTTGGGTGAGATGATGCATGATTCCTTGCAGTGGGACCTCTCTCCAATTGATATTTGTTAAATTTTATTTATTTTATTTTAATTAATTTCCCTATCCACATTTGTTTGCATCGGATTTAGCTACATTTTGCTGCCTTTGGCATCCCTCTAGCCCGTTCCTGGACTATTTTACAGCCTTTTAGTGCCTAAAAGTTCGGGTCCCCATTGAGTTCAATGGGGTTCGGGTTCGGGATAAAGTTCAGGTCAAGTTCGGATCCCGAACCCGAACATTTTCGGGAAGTTCGGCCGAACTTCCCGAACCCGAACTTCCAGGTGTTCGCTCATCTCTACTTAGGGGTAAGAATAGAGTGAGTTCCTGCAATATTCTTGAGTTGAAAAAAGCAGGTGGAGGTAAGGGTTTGGATGTGTGGTTTCAAGGACAGGGCAGAAACAAATCACCAGACAGCAGACCCCTGAGAGTGGAGAAAACATGGTGCTGTTAACTATAATGTACAACACTGGTACGGGGGGCTGAGTGACTTGGGGAAAGATGATTAATTCTGTTTTCTCCATGTTGAGTTTTCAGAAGCAGGAAGAAAAGAATAAAGATATAGGTGATGGACACACTGGAATTCTAGATAGAGGGGAAATTACATCTGGGCCAGAGAGATACATTTGCACGTCATCAGCATAGAGGTGGTATTGGATGCCATAGGACTCAATGAGCTGACCCAGTCTGATTGAATAAATGGAGAAAAGTAGGGGACCCAGGACAGGGGGACATTGACAGAGAGAAGGCACAATGAGGATGTGGTGTATGAATGATTTATCAAAACTGGAGCAAAAGAATACTGACTTCCACCTTTCAGAGCTCCTATGAAAGATGAAAGGATCAATCTTATTGGTTTCTATGGGCACCTAAGTCAGTTTTCCTTTGCACCAGTTTTAATAAATCTCCCATGCGTTAACTTCCATCCCATTACAACAACGTTATGGTGCAGGCTGTAAAGAAACTACAGTAAATGGGAATATTTCAACTCTCATAGAATCAATGTCTACTGTCTTATATACACATTGGCGCTTTTTCCACATTTTTATGTCCAAATGATTAGCGCTCTAAAGCACTTAGGCTTTTTCTCCAATATATTGCTATACTCTTTGAGAGCTTAGAGAAGGGGACTGCAAACGAGTAGAAAAATAAATATACCATATTCTAAATTTGTATCTTTAGATCAATCAACCAGGGGTGTAGTGGAGCCAGGAGGTGATGGGGCATAAGTTGACTGTGAGTATTAGAGATGAGCGAATCGAAGTTGACGAAGTGGAATTTGATCCGAATTTCAGGAAAAATTCGATTTGCACCGAATTTTCTTGCGTTTCGTAGTAACGAATCACATTTTTCCAAAAATGGCTGCTGCATGTGTGATGACATGGAGAAAGGAACTCTGGGAAGGTGGGATCACCCATACTGACATGCATGCAGCCAATCAGCAGCCAGCCCTGTGATGTCACAGCACTATAAATACAGCAGCCATCTTGGATTCTGCCATTCACCAGCGTACTTAGTGCAGGGAGAGACTTGTCTGCTAGGGACAGTGATAGAAAAAACGTCATTGTGCTAAAATAAAAAAGATTTACAAGTGCAGGGAAAGATTATTCAAGGTGTATGGAAAGGATATTGAGGAATTATTCCATAGCACTTCAGTTGAACAGGGTTCAGTCAGAGAGGTGACAGCCTGGGTAATAGGAACAGTCCGATTACACCTTGCTGCACTGACTGGGGATCTAAATTGCCATTATACAGCTCTGCAATTCCAGCAATCCCTTCTTTTTGGGTGCAAGTGCTGTTTGATACAGGCATTCAGAGGGTTTCCTACATGGCAATATTTCATTTGCCCTAGTGCAGTGCAGTTATATGTTCTAAATAGAGTTGAGCGAACACCTGGATGTTCGGGTTCGAGAAGTTCGGCCGAACTTCCCGAAAATGTTCAGGTTTGGGATCCGAACTCGACCCGAACTTCACCCCGAACCCGAACCCCATTGAAGTCAATGGGGACCTGAACTTTTGGGCACTAAAAAGGCTGTAAAACAGTCCAGGAAAGGGCTATAGGGCTGCAAAAGGCAGCAACATTTAGGCAAATCCCCTGCAAACAAATGTGGATAGGGAAATGACTTAAAATAAAATAAAATAAATAAAAATTAACCAATATCAATTGGCAACTTGGAGAAGGAGGAGGTGGAATAGGAGGTTGGGGTGGCACCAGGTGGGAATGCTATGTGAGTTGAAGTTCTCATCACAGCCAAAAAGGATTCATGTTTGCCTGCAGTGCCACAGGCCTCATTCACAGATTCAGGGCCATGGCACCCACAAAGAGGAGAGCGGTCCCGTAACAGCAACACAGGCCTCAGGTCAACCTGCAATGGAACAGGCCATTATCATTTATATAAGCCCCTGACACCTAGACAGAGGAGAGGTCATTTGACAGTAAAAAGAGTATAATGTCTCTCATCCAGACAGCAAGCAATTAAACAAAATATAGGCCACTGACACCCAGACAATGGGGCAGTTGTCACTACCAGAGCTTTGAGACGTTCTCACAGCTCTGTTTCTCCACCCCTGTGATGATGTAACTACTAGAGCTTTGAGACGTTCCCACAGCTCTGTTTCTCCGCCCCTGTGATGAGGTCTTTACTTTCTGTTTCCTTCCTCCCAGCTGTCCCTCCTGTGTTTGATTGCTCTGCCTTTAAATCACCTCTCTTCCTTTGTACGGTGCGGATTATACTACTTCATTTGACCTGTATCTCTCGCTTGAGTATCTTCACTGGTGTGATATCTTTTCTGGACCTGTGTTCTGCTGAAGCAAGTACTTCGGACATTGTCTGCTGACTTTGGATCTGTTTTCACTGCTGCTGCAGCTCCTTCAGTTAAGTGTGCAGACATTGTGTGTTTCTGTTTGTTTTGCTGACTGGATCCGAGCGACCCGGTTCCGTCCATATACTGAGCAGGGCACCGGTGGCCGTGCCCCTTCCACTACTGTAGGGGTTACAGTGGTCATCAGCCTTAGGTACGCGGGCATGTCTCGATCCACCATCTGGATCTGGACATGGGCTTAGCAGCATAGGGAGAGCTTTTAGGGTCTGACAGGGGTCACCCTTTATGTTCCCTAGTTTGGGTCCGGTCAGTAGCTAACTCACTGTGTATGCTCTTGTTGCTCACATACAGCCGTGACATTATAATCCGCCGAAACCGTCCTTTTGACATGGATCCGCTTTCTGACCTGGTTGACCGCATGCAGGGTCTTTCTTTGGAGGTAGCGGATCTCCGTCAATCTATGATTCAGCTTCAAGCATTGGGCTCGGCTCCGGCCCATGGAGTCTGTTGCGAGCCAAAGGTCTCACTTCCGGAAACGTTCTCCGGGGCAGTGAGAATTTTGTTCGCTTCAGAGAGGCATGCAAACTCCATTTTTGCTTGTGTCCCCGTTCCTCTGGTAATGAGGAGCAGAGGGTGAGGATTGTCATCTCCTTGCTCAGGGGTAATGCTCAGACTTGGGCTTTTCACTGCCATCGGGGATCCCTCCCTTCGATCCACAGAAAGATTTTTGTGGCCCTGGGGCAGATATATGATGACCCGGATCGTGTTGCTCTGGCTGAATCTAACTTACGTTTTTATGCCAGAACAAACTGTCTGCTGAGCTTTATTGTTCTGAATTTCGGAGATGGGCAGCTGATTCAGGTTGGAATGATGCTGCACTCCGGAGTCAGTTCTGTCATGGTCTCTCAGAGAGATTGAAAGATGCGTTTGCTTTCCATGAGAGACCAACATCTTTAGAGTCTGCCATGTCATTGGCGGTGCGCCTTGACAGGCGTCTAAGAGAAAGAAGCGAGACCTCTCGGTCCAGCCATTGTCACTCTAGGGGCAGTGGTGCGGACTCATTCAGTGTGCAGGGGTCTCATCCTGTCTCGGTCCCCTCTGAGGAGGAGCCTATGCAGCTAGGTCGACTTGCCCCTGATAAAGGAGGATTTAGTCCTCAGAGAATGGTGTGTTTTGTTGTGGGGGCATTGGTCATTTGGCAAATGTTTGTCCCTCTAGGAGATTCATGAACTGTACTAAGAGTGATAATAGAGAAAATCCTCAAAGGAAAATCATCAAACTCTGCTTCATCTGCTACCTTGGGCAAAGTTGATGTAGGAATTGGGGCTTTTCCTCTGACCTGCAGTTCTCGTTTTCTCCTTTCTGCCAGGGTGGCGCTAGAGAGCAAAGTCATTTCTTGTGAAATTTTTGTTGATAGTGGAGCGGCCGTCAATCTTATTGACACTCAATTTGTAGCCAGGCATGGTTTTCGGGTTTGCACATTAGAAAAAGATATACCTGTTTTGCCATTGACTCTGCTCCACTCTCACAGAGATCCCTGAAGGGCATTGTTCACAATATCCGGTTAGCTGTAGGTGACACTCATGTGGAGGATATATCTTGTTTTGTCCTTAACGGATTGCCTACTCCTCTAGTGTTGGGGTTACCCTGGCTCACTAAACATAACCCCACTATTGATTGGCAAGGAAGGCAAATAAATGAGTGGAGTGAGTTTTGTAGAGAGAATTGTCTCACAGCGACTTTTGCAGAGGTATCTACTAAAACTTTGCCATCATTTCTCTCTGATTTCTCGGACGTGTTTTCCGAGAGCGGTGTGCAGGAGCTACCTCCTCACCGGGAGTTTGACTGTCCCATTAACCTCATTCCCGGCGCCAAGCTGCCAAAAGCACGCCTGTACAATCTCTCACAACCGGAGAGAATCGCAATGCGAACCTATATCTCTGAGAGTCTCGATAAGGGGCATATTCGTCCCTCAAAATCACCGGTCGCCGCGGGTTTTTTTGTTAAAAAGAAAGATGGCTCTCTGAGACCTTGCCTAGATTTTAGGGAGCTGAACCGTATCACGATTCGCGATCCCTATCCCCTTCCTCTGATCCCAGACCTCTTCAACCAAATTGTTGGGGCCAAGGTTTTTCCAAATTGGATTTGAGAGCGCGTACAACCTGGTCAGGGTCAGAGAGGGGATGAATGGAAAACAGCCTTTAATACCCCCGAGGGGCATTTCGAGAATCTCGTTATGCCTTTTGGCTTGATGAATGCTCCGGCCGTCTTTCAGCATTTTGTTAACAGTATTTTCTACCATTTAATGGGGAAATTTGTATTGGTGTATCTTGATGATATTTTGATTTTTTCCCTGATGTTCGGACTCATCAGGATCATCTTTTCAGGTTCTGCAGATTCTGCGAGAAAATAAATTATGCGCCAAGCTGGAGAAATGTGTGTTTATGGTATCGGAGATTCAATTTCTGGGTTTTCTCCTCTCTGCTTCTGGTTTTCGCATGGATCCGGAGAAGGTCCGTGCTGTGCTTGAGTGGGAGCTTCCTGAGAATCAGAAGGCATTGATGCGCTTTCTGGGTTTTGCAAACTATTACAGAAAGTTCATTTTGAATTATTCCTCTGTTGTCAAACCCCTCACTGACATGACCAAAAAGGGGCGGATTTTTCCTCTTGGTCGGAGGAGGCGCTTGCAGCTTTTCTAAGATTAAAGAGAGTTTTGCGTCTGCTCCCATCTTGGTGCATCCCGATGTTTCCTTACCTTTTATTGTTGAGGTGGATGCTTCCGAGGTGGGTGTGGGTGCGGTTTTGTCCCAGGGTCCGTCTCCTTCCAAATGGCGACCCTGTGCCTTTTTCTCTAAAAAACTCTCACCGGCAGAGAAAAACTATGATGTGGGAGATAGGGAATTGTTGGCCATCAAGCTGGCTTTCGAGGAATGGCGCCATTGGTTGGAGGGCCAGGTACCCTATAACCGTTTTTACCGACCATAAGAATCTGGCGTGCCTGAGTCGGCCAGCGTATGAATCCGAGACAGGCCAGATGGTCTCTGTTCTTCTCCAGATTCAATTTTGTCGTTACATTCCGCCCTGGGATCAAAAATGTGAAGGCTGACGCTCTCTCTCGCTGTTTTCCGGGAGGAGGAAACTCCGAGGACCCGGGTCCCATTTTGGCGGAGGGGTAGTTGTTTCTGCTCTGTATTCTGATTTGGAGGCCGAGGTCCAGGCTGCCCAGACTGAGGCACCTGCCCGTTGTCCTTCTGGAAAGTTGTTTGTGCCTCCTGAGTTACGTCACAAACTCTTCAAGGAGCATCATGATACGGTTCTTGCTGGTCACCCCGGGAGTAGAGCCACGGTAGATCTCATTGCTCGGAGATTTTGGTGGCCGGCTCTTCGTAAGTCGGTGGAGGGTTTTGTGGCTGCTTGTGAGACGTGCGCTCGCGCTAAGGTCCCTCGTTCACGGCCTTCAGGTCCCCTTCTCCCCTTACCCATACCTTCCCGTCCTTGGACACACCTGTCCATGGACTTTATCACGGATCTTCCTCGTTCCTCAGGGAAGTCGGTGATCCTGGTGGTGGTGGACCGTTTTAGCAAGATGGCACATTTCATACCCTTCCCTGGATTGCCCAATGCTAAAACGTTGGCGCAAGCTTTTGTCGACCATATTGTTAAATTGCATGGCATTCCTTCTGATATTGTTTCCGATAGAGGCACGCAGTTTGTGTCCAGATTCTGGAAGGCTTTCTGTTCTCGCCTGGGGGTTCGGCTGTCCTTCTCTTCTGCTTTTCACCCGCAGTCGAATGGTCAGACTGAACGCGTCAATCAGAATCTGGAGACATATTTGCGCTGTTTTGTTGCAGAGAACCAGGAGGATTGGTGTTCGTTTCTCCCTCTTGCTGAGTTTGCTCTGAACAACCGTCGTCAGGAATCTTCTGATAAGTCACCATTCTTTGGTGCATATGGGTTCCATCCGCAGTTTGGGACATTCTCGGGAGGGGCTCCTTCTGGTTTGCCTGAGGAGGAGAGATTTTCCTCGTCTTTGTCTACCATTTGGCAAAAGATTCAGACTAATCTAAGAAAGATGAGTGAGAAATATAAGCGTGTGGCTGATAAGAGACGTGTGCCTGGTCCGGACCTGAATGTGGGTGATCTGGTGTGGTTGTCTACAAGAAATATTAAACTGAAGGTTCCCTCCTGGAAATTGGGTCCCAAGTTTATTGGGCCTTATAAAATCTTGTCAGTCATCAATCCTGTTGCCTTCCGTCTTGATCTTCCACGGGTTTGGAAGATACATAATGTATTTCACAGATCTCTCTTAAAACCATATGTCCAGCCCACGGTACCCTCCTCTTTGCCTCCTCCTCCGATTTTGGTTGATGGCAATCTGGAGTTTGAGGTTTCCAGAATTGTGGACTCTCGCATTGTCCGCGGTTCTCTTCAGTACCTCGTTCATTGGAAAGGTTATGGTCCTGAGGAGAGGATGTGGGTTCCGGTGTCGGACATTAAAGCCACTCGCCTCATCAGGACTTTTCATAGGGCTCATCCTGAGAAGGTGGGTCCTGGGTGTCCGAGTCCACCCGTAGAGGGGGTACTGTCACTACCAGAGCTTTGAGACGTTCTCACAGCTCTGTTTCTCCACCCCTGTGATGATGTAACTACTAGAGCTTTGAGACGTTCCCACAGCTCTGTTTCTCCGCCCCTGTGATGAGGTCTTTACTTTCTGTTTCCTTCCTCCCAGCTGTCCCTCCTGTGTTTGATTGCTCTGCCTTTAAATCACCTCTCTTCCTTTGTACGGTGCGGATTATACTACTTCATTTGACCTGTATCTCTCGCTTGAGTATCTTCACTGGTGTGATATCTTTTCTGGACCTGTGTTCTGCTGAAGCAAGTACTTCGGACATTGTCTGCTGACTTTGGATCTGTTTTCACTGCTGCTGCAGCTCCTTCAGTTAAGTGTGCAGACATTGTGTGTTTCTGTTTGTTTTGCTGACTGGATCCGAGGCGACCCCGGTTCCGTCCATATACTGAGCAGGGCACCGGTGGCCGTGCCCCTTCCACTACTGTAGGGGTTACAGTGGTCATCAGCCTTAGGTACGCGGGCATGTCTCGATCCACCATCTGGATCTGGACATGGGCTTAGCAGCATAGGGAGAGCTTTTAGGGTCTGACAGGGGTCACCCTTTATGTTCCCTAGTTTGGGTCCGGTCAGTAGCTAACTCACTGTGTATGCTCTTGTTGCTCACATACAGCCGTGACAGCAGTAATTAGACAGCAAAAAGAGTTTAATATCTCCCACCAAGACAACAAATGATTAAACGACATATAGGCCCCTGACACCCAGACAATGGGGCGGTTATTAGACAGTAAAAAGAGTTAAATGTCTGCCACCAAGATAGCAAGCAAGTATGTGAAAGTTAGGCCCCTGACACCCAGACAGAGGAGAGAGGTCCCATAGCAGCAAAAGAGGCATCATGTCACCCACCAACCGAGAAGGTCACTTTAAAATATTTAGGCCCCTGGCACCTAGACGGAGGAGAGGTTCATTCAACTTTGGGTTGCCCCGCAAAATAATAGTAAAATTAAAAAAAGAGGATTCAATAAAAAAGTGCCCTGGAGTACAAGAATATATGGTTAAGGGTAGGTAGTTATAAATGTCTATTCTGCACAAGGGATAGACAGGTCCTGTGGGATCCATTCATTTTTATGAACGTCAGCTTGTTCACGTTGGCTGTGGACAAGCGGCTGCGTTTGTCAGTAATGACGCCACCTGCCATGCTGAATACACGTTCAGACAAAATGCTGGCCGCCAGGCAGGCCAGCACCTCTAAGGCATAAAAGGCTAGCTCTGGCCACGTGGACAATTTGGAGACCCAGAAGTTGAATGGGGCCGAACCATCAGTTAGTATGTGGAGGGGTGAGCACACGTACTGTTTCACCATGTTTGTGAACTGCTGCCTCCTGCTAACACGTTCCGTGACTGGTGCAGTTAGCTGTGGCGTGGTGTGACAAAACTTTTCCACATCTCTGCCATACTAATCCTGCCCTCAGAGGAGCTGGCCGTGACACAGCTGCGTTGGCGACCTCTCACTCCTCCTCTGCCTTTGCCTTGGGCTTCCACTTGTTCGCCTGTGACATTTGGGAATGCTCTCAGTAGCAGTGCGGCATGTAGTCGCTCATGTGTGCCAGGCTGCCCAGAGGTAAGGACAACATGTCCTCTGTGGGAAGGGTATCATCATCGTCCTCCGTTTCCCCCCAGCCACACACCAGTGATGGGCCCGAGCTGCGTTGAGTGCCATCCCGCTGTGAACATGCTTCATCCTCCTCCACCTCCTCCTCATTCTCGGACTGAACAGCCTGCTGACGTTTACCCTGGGCTGTGCTGAAGTTGGTGGTGAAGGTGTGTGGCTGACTGGATGAGCAGGTTATAGAAGAGGAGAAGGAAGCCAAGTAGGAGGCTACAGGAGGCAAAGAATGATGCCCTGCAATCCTTGGCGGCGGAAGGATGTGCCCAAAGAACTCTCTGCCTGAGGCCCAGCCGCCACTACATTTACCCAGTGTGCAGTTAGGGAGATATAGCGTCCCTGGCCGTGCTTACTGGTCCACGTATCTGTGGTTAGGTGGACCTTGCCACAGATGGAGTTGCGCAGTGCACACTTGATTTTATCGGATACTTGGTTGTGCAGGGAAGGCACGGCTCTCTTGGAGAAGTTGTGGCGGCTGGGAACAACATACTGTGGCACAGCCATCGCCATCAGCTGTTTTGGAGCTGTCTGTGTCCACCAGCCTGAATGACAGCATTTCAAAGGCCAGTAGTTTAGAAATGATGGCATTAAGGCCCAGGGCTCCAGGGTGGGTAGGTGGGAATTTATGCTTTCTCTCCAATGTTTGTGAGATGGAGAGCTGAACGCTGCCGTGTGACATGGTGAAGATGCTTGGTGACGGAGGTCGTGGTGTTGGTGGCACAACCTCTGTTTGGTGGGCGGCAGGTGCCAACATTCCTCCCGAGGCGGAGGAAGAGGCCGAGGCAGCAGCAGAAGAGGGAGCAGGGGGAGCCTGAGTGAGTTCCTTGTTTTTAAGGTGTTTACTCCACTGCAGTTCAAGCTTTTCATGTAGATGCCTGGTCATGCAGGTTGTGCTAAGGTTCAGAACGTTAATGCCTCGCTTCAGGCTGTGATGGAACAGCGTGTAAATCACTCGGGTCTTGTCGTCAGCACATTGTTTAAAGAAGTGCCATGCCAGGGAACTCCTTGAAGCTGCCTTTGGGGTGCTCGGTCCCTGGTGGCGGTGGCCAGTAGCAGGTGAACTCTCTTGGCGGTGGCTGTTCTGCTTTTGCCCCCTGCTCCCTCTTTTGCTAAGCTGCTGGCTCGGTCTCACCACTGCCTTTTCCTCTGAACTATGAAAGTCAGTGGCACGACCTTCATTCCATGTGGGGTCTAGGACCTCATCGTCCCCTGCATCGTCTTCCACACAGTCTTCCTCCTTGACCCCTTGTTCGGTCTGCGCACTGCAAAAAGACGCAACAGTTGGCACTTGTGTTTTGTCATCATCAGAGACATGCGGAATTTGATGAGGTGGTCTTCCCATGTCCTCATCATCAGGAAACATAAGTTGTTGTGCGTCAGTGCATTCTATGTCTTCCACCACTTGGGAAGGGCTAGGTGGATTCCCTTGGGAAACCCTGCCAGCAGAGTCTTCAAACAGCTAACAGTTTTCAAGAGACTGCTGCATAACTTGAGGCCTAGACTGTTTCCCTGATATGCATGGGGGTGATGTGACAGACTGATGGGCTTGGTTTTCAGGCGCCACCTGTGCGCTTTCTGCAGAAGACTGGGTGAGAGATAATGTTGGGAACGTGCTGGATCCACTGTTGGCCACCCAATTGACTAGTGCCTGTACTTGCTAAGGCCTTACCATCCTTAGAACGGCATTCGGCCCCACCAAATATCGCTGTAAATTCTGGCGGGTACTGGAACCTGTGGTAGTTGGTTCACTAGGACGTGTGACTGTGGCAGAATGGTCACGTTATCTTCCAGCACCAGAGGGTCCACTAACAACACCACAACCATATCCGCGTCCGCGTCTCTTACTAGATGGTTTTCCTCATTGTTACCGTTCACCACAATAAGAAAAAAATTATTTGGCCCAATGTATTGAATTCAAATTCAGCCCTTTTTCTACAGGCACCTAACACTATCTTGCTATGTATTTATGTACCATATTACACTAATCCAGGCACAGCAGTAACCACAGATTTAGGGGAATATCAATTGTAGGCCTAGTATTTAGGCCCTGGTTAAAAGGTATCCTTTTACGGACAGTTTTACACTTGGAGATGCACAGTAGCATGTGAAAAAATATATAGGATTATGCTTTCAGCACTTGTATCTTAACTCTTTGTGTAATATACCCTTTAACAGAAATCAATGCACTTAGAGATGCAAAACAGTGTGTGCAAATGTAGAGGATTATGCTGTATTTTAACACTTACTATACGTAATATACACATTAACGGAAAGAAATACACTTGGAAATGCACGCTGAGAGTAATATACCCTTTTACGGACAGTTTCACACCTGGCATGCAACAGCTGGAACACCAGATTTTGGGTATTACTATTTTGGCAATTGAATTTCACCCCAGAAAATAACATATCCTTTGACGGACACTATGAAACTTGTCCAGTCACAGCCGCAACATCAGATTTACGGTATTTCTATTTTTGCAACTGAATTTCACCCCAGAAAATAATATATCCTTTGATGGACACTATGAAACTTGTCCAGTCACAGCTGGAACATCAGATTTACGGTATTGCTATTTTTGCAACTGAATTTCACCCCAGAAAATAATATATCCTTTGACGGACACTATGAAACTTGTCCAGTCACTGCTGGAACACCAGATTTACTGTATTTTAATGTTTGCAACTGAATTTCACCCCAGAAAATAATATATCCTTTGATGGACACTATGAAACTCGTCCAGTCACAGCCGCAACATCAGATTTACGGTATTTCTATTTTTGCAACTGAATTTCACCCCAGAAAATAATATATCCTTTGACGGACACTATGAAACTTGTCCAGTCACAGCTGGAACACCAGATTTTCCGTCTTTCTATTTTTGCAACTGACTTTCACCACAGAAAATAATATATCCTTTGACGGACACTATGAAACTTGTCCAGTCACAGCTGGAACGCCAGATTTACGGTATTGCTATTTTTGCAACTGAATTTCACCCCAGAAAATAATATATCCTTTGACGGACACTATGAAACTTGTCCAGTCACTGCTGGAACACCAGATTTTCCGTCTTTCTATTTTTGCAACTGAGTTTCACCCCAGAAAATAATATATCCTTTGACGGACACTATGAAACTTGTCCAGTCACAGCTGGAACATCAGATTTACGGTATTGCTATTTTTGCAACTGAATTTCACCCCAGAAAATATTATATCCTTTGATGGACACTATGAAACTCGTCCAGTCACAGCCGCAACATCAGATTTACGGTATTTCTATTTTTGCAACTGAATTTCACCCCAGAAAATAATATATCCTTTGACGGACACTATGAAACTTGTCCAGTCACTGCTGGAACACCAGATTTACTGTATTTTAATTTTTGCAACTGAATTTCACCCCAGAAAATAATATATCCTTTGACGGACACTATGAAACTTGTCCAGTCACAGCTGGAACACCAGATTTTCCGTCTTTCTATTTTTGCAACTGAATTTCACCCCAGAAAATAATATATCCTTTGACGGACACTATGAAACTTGTCCAGTCACAGCTGGAATGCCAGATTTACGGTATTGCTATTTTTGCAACTGAATTTCACCCCAGAAAATAATATATCCTTTGACGGACACTATGAAACTTGTCCAGTCACTGCTGGAACACCAGATTTACTGTATTTTAATTTTTTGCAACTGAATTTCACCCCAGAAAATAATATATCCTTTGATGGACACTATGAAACTCGTCCAGTCACAGCTGGAACACCAGATTTACGGTATTGCTATTTTTGCAACTGAATTTCACCCCAGAAAATAATATATCCTTTGACGGACACTATGAAACTTGTCCATTCACAGCTGGAACACCAGATTTACGGTATTGCTATTTTGGTAATTGAATTTCACCCTAGAACAAAAGCTATCCTTTGACAGACACTATAAAACTTGTCCTGCCAGAGCAGAAACCACTGATTTAGGGTTTTGCTATTTTGGAAATTTAATTTCACCGCAGAATAAAATATATATTCTTTGCAAGACAGTATTACACTTGACTAGCCACAGCTGAAACACCAGATTTAGGGGATTGCTATTTTTTTAAGTTAATTTCACCCCTCTATAAAATATAGAAAATTCTATCCTGAGTTTCTAGGGGTGACAATAGCTCAGCCAAGCCCCTGATGTAGGATATAGCAAAAAAAAAAAAAAACTACTGTTACGTTATAACCCGGTATAGTGAGGGTTAATACCGTTCGGGCGATTCCCCTGGAGAAGAGCACAGCAACCCACAACCACTCAAATCCACCGAACTGGAACCATACAAAGTCCTCCTTTCCTGGAACAGGCAAGAGAACGTTCTGACGTAGCAATTCCCCCTTAAGTATGAGACGAGGCTCCGTATTGATGGTTAAACAGGAATTCTAACTTTATTGAGGGCTACCTGCCCGGTATTAATCCAGGTCTGCCACCTGGTGGACACTCCCCTAGGGGACCAGAAGGAAGACTGAGACACAGGGGATACAGCAGCCAATCACACACAATGGGACAATAGAAACACACCCAGCATATCCCTCCCCTCTGCCTGTGATACAATTACCCTACATGGGTTAATGTTATCATCACAGGCAGGAGAATACGCAATGTCTTCTGTCCTGGAGACAACCGAGGAGTCATTCAATTATCTCTCAGGACAAAGGGAAATCGCCAATACACACGTGGGGACAATAGGACAGACATCACTTTTCAAATATACAATGTCCCACCCTTTACAGTACACAGACATTTAACATATCCCCAGATGGCTTGGATCTGAGCGCTCAATATATCCAAACAGCGCTCAGATGCGACAAACACAGTCAAATCGCCATGAGGAAGTATGATGGCTTGGGCATTCATGGCTGCCAGTGCCACTGGGTCCATAGTGTTTATTGATGATGTGACTCAGGACAGAAGCTGCCGGATGAATTCTGGGGTTTTCAGAGACAACCTGTGTGCTCAAATCCAGCCAAATGCAGCCAAACTGATTGGTCGGCATTTCGTAATATACATGGACAAGACCCAAAACATAAAACCAAAGCAACCCAGGAGTTTATTAAAGCAAAGAAGTGGAATATTCTTGAATGACCAATTCAGTCACCTGATCTGAACCCATAGAGCATGCATTTCTCTTGTTAAAGACTAAACTTCAGACAGAAAGGCCCACAAACAAACAGCGTAGTGTTTAAATTTATGTGAAATAGGCATTTTTGGGAAAATTGATAGGTGACAGTAGACTTTCTTCTGTATGAACCGAATTCCATTATCCTTTCATTGGTGAATATTTTTTTTTTTATTTCAAACATGTTTTCTTCTGGAAAATTGATGGGTGATTGTACACCTCTTTTTGCGGTATGGACTGAAGTACTTAGTGGTGAAATTCATTATATGACAATAGCTTTTTTGGGGGAAAATGTATAGGTGCATGTACACCTCCTTTTGCGGTATAGACTAAAGTACTTAGTGGTGAAATTCTTTATGTGACAATGGCTTTTTTGGGGGAAAATGTATAGGTGAATGTACACCTCCTTTTGCGGTATAGACTGAAGTACTTAGTGATGAAATTCTTTATGTGACACTGTTTTTTTTTTTTTCGGAAAATGTATGGGTGAATGTAGACTTTCTTATGTATGAACCGTATTCCATTATCCTTTCATTGGTGACATTTTTTATTTTTTTGGGGAAAATTGATGAGTGTTTGTAGACCTTCCTTTGTGTTATGTACCGAATTACGTCGTCATGGGTATAGCAGTAAACTTGTGAAGATGCTGATGAACACACACCAGCAGACTTTGCCTTTACCATCTATGCACAATTAAATCAAGCAGCTTCAGTAAGATGAAAACATTTAATGTGTTTTTATCTGCTCCGTCTGCATTTGATCTCCACAGCACACAAGACATGACAGGAGAGCCTATGCTTTGGAGGCCAAGTCCAGTTTCTTAAGATCAGGAGTTACATCAGAATTGTGCGTAATATTCTTGCTCCCTGTGCAAAGCCATAACAATAGGACTACGTAGGCATACACATCAGAGGAAGCTGAAGCCACATGTTGTTACGGTGGTACATGTTTCTCGCTCTGAAGGAAGCTTGGAAGGTTCAGCCCGAACTTCCGGCTGGGAGACAGGGCCATAGGAAAGACTTTCTGGGGTCTCACATAGGCCACAGGCAGGGAGGTCGGTGATCTGGTGTTCCTCCCATGTCTCAGGTGGAGAAGGCAACTCTGGTATGAGACTCCGGCTCTGGCTGAGGTCGTTCTCACATATGGAGCACACTGTCTGCCGACTCTTGCAGACAGCGCACTTTGCTTATTGCAGCTGGGTCATCCGGCCATAACTCCGGTGCTTACAACGGGACCAGAGGTTTCTCAAGGCAGATTAAAGCTACAGCAAATAGACCCTGAAGGGACTCTATAGGGGTGTATTCTACAGTGTCCCCCTTATATAGTCCTTCAAAAGAGCCATGTTTCCTGGGCGGTGGAGTGGTGACTCCGGCTGCCTCTGCCGCATCAGCCGGCATGGGGAATGCAACCTTTTCACCTTTCAGGGGCCGCTGCACTTGAAAGATGCGTATATCTTCAGGTGCTGCCTGCATCAGGCACTTCATTACCCCAACACATGCCATCCCAGTTTGGCTGACGAGGACGTGCCAAAAATTACAAGCAAGAGGCACTGCAATGAAACCTGTATATCACATAAAGGAGGACCTCATTCACATTGTGGTACAATTGTTCATGTAGTGGAAATACTACACTCAAAGCCTATGCACTAAATTAAAGGGCTGCTGGTGAGCTGACCCTGTAAAAGATTGTAGGTGAGGGCCTGCTGGTGAGCTGACCCTGTAAAACATTATATGCGAGGGCCTGCAGGTGAGCTGACCCTGTAAAAGATTGTAAGTGAGGGTCTGCTGGTGAGCTGACCCTGTAAAAGGTTGTAGGTGAGGGCCTTGGCTACTGAGACTGGACTTGGTGGAAGACAGGTTGGTGCTTAACCGACTGGAATCTTTATCTGCTACAATACAACCGACCACTTATATCACTCCCTACACTGTCTGTCCCTTCCTCAGCACAGCTCTCCCAGACTAAGACTGAGCCGAACAGGCATCATCGGGTGCTATATAGCACCCGATGACTCGTTCTGGCCAGCCAATCACTGTAATGCCAGTAACCAACATGGCTACGGCATTACAGTGAGGGCAGTATTTACCTGCACGTTTATTGGCTGCTTAAACGTGCGGGGAGGAGACTCGAGCATTGCACTCGAGCACATGCGGTGCCGAATACCGCCATGTGCCGAGCATAGCGATGCTTGTGCCGAACTGGTGTTCGACCGAGCATGCTCGCTCAACACTATGAATCAGGCATGGGTTAGCGAGGATTTCCACACAACAATGCCTAATGCATCAGAATAGATCATCCATGGTGCCACACCAACACTTTGACAGGTGACCGATTTCTTCTGGCTACCTGCTTCAGCTACTATTCTGATGCTGTCACCCGCCTGATGCCACACATCTGAGCCAAATGCTCCTTCTTTCACCCACCATCTTCAGCGGGTACTGGTATTGCCACCCACCTCCACAGTATGTCACCTTGCCACTCTGTGGCCTCCAAATGCTGCCTCCACCTCCAGACTCTGTCATTCTGCCACTCTGTGGTCTTCTCATACTGCTGCCACCTCCACACTTTGACATTGTGCCACTGTGGTCTACTCATTAGTGATGAAAGAGCATGCTCGGCCGAATAACTGTTCAGCTAGAGCATCGCTATGCTCGGCGCATGGCTGTACTCGACCAAGTACCGCATGTGCACGAGCGCAATGCTCAAGTCTCTGCCCCATACATTTTGCGGGTTCTAAGCAGCCAATAACGGTGCAGGTAACTTATGCCCTCACTGTTGGCTGCTGGCATTGCAGTGATTGGCTGATCGGAGCGCATCATCGGGTGCTATATAGCACCCAATGACGCATGTTTGGCTCAGACTTAGACAGGGAGAGCAGAGCGTAGGAAGGGAAAGACAGAGTAGGGAGCGAATTTCACAGTTTTTATTCTGAGAAAGCTTTCCCAAGACTTTTCAGGACAAATGAGTGTGTCTGTGTTTCAGAGCAGCAATCTATTTACCTCCTGCAGTCTCAGGGACAATGCTTCAGAAGGGACAGATAGTGCATTGAGAGAAATTTGATGTTTTTACTACAAAAAAACGCAGGACGTCCAAAGGACCAATAAAAAATAATTTGCAAAAGTGGAGCATCGCACATCTGTGTAGGGTCTATATAATACAATTTGATCTCAAAATAACTCAACACACAGCCAATAATGTAAAAACAAAAGTGAGTACACCCCTAAGTGCAAATGGTCAAATTGTGTACAAATGGCCATTTTCCCTCTCTGTTGTCATGTGACTCGTTAGCATTACAAGGTCTCAGGTGTGAATGGGGAGCAATTCTGCTGAACGGGTGCGGAACTATTCATTCTCTATTGGGCAGGAATGGATTTGGATAGCACACAGTATGCTCTCCATATCCGCATTTCCAGAGCGCACTCCCGAACTTACGGTCTGCGGCTCCGGGAAAAAAAAATCAAACATGTCCTATTCTTGTGTGTGTGTGTGTGTGTATGTATGTATATATATATATATATATATATATATATATATATATATATATATATATATATATATATATATTGTCATAATGTGAACAGTGCTGTAAGGTGTGTTTGTCCCATTCAGGTTTCTCAGCTGGATGAGACAACTAAAATCCAGAGGGCAGCAGTGGTCTCATCAAAGCATAGTTTGCTGAGACAGTTTTGGTTATTAGTTAGGCTGGATTTTACCAGGACTGGTGTCTAGGCTTGGTAGACGGAGTTGTCAGTCCACACCCGTCCAGTACAGGTTTTCCTTTTCACATAAGGTGATCACAGGTGAAGCCTGCTGTAATCAGGCTGGCATAAAGCACTGCCCAGACACCTGGAGTAAGATAGGCTACGTGTGGTCCCAGCCAAGGAGGGCTGAGGGTCCACAAGGCTTTCATAGCCTGAAGTTTGGGGGACCTAGCAATGCCGGCTGGAGTGAGGGCTGCACTGCCTGAATCTGGAGGTCTTCTGGGCCACATCCCCCCAAAAGGTATTATTTTGTCACAAAGGCAGCTGGACTGGGCTGAGAAAGCCACATGTGAGCACGTATGTGAACAGGGTTCTGTAGATGAGTCAGGGCCACGTAATGTGTAGCCAGGGCCCAGCCGGGCAAGTTGTTTAGTTTGGTTTTTGTATGTTTTGTTGTTATGCTGCGTGCCGCAATAAAGCACAGTTTGGCCCCTAGATCCTGGTGTCCATGAGGACGTGTGTAACAATTTAATCTATTTCATTTAATGTTTGTGTGTGTCGTTAACAGATATCAATGCTATCCACGATACCAGTGACATCTACAGCACCCCACCCCTTAACATTGACCCCCCCCCACAGTGCCCGTCCCTTAAAATGGCACCTCCACAGCAGCCCACCCCCTTAACTTTGACCTTTACAGCAGCCTTCCCTTTTAACAGCGAGTTTCACAGCACACCACCCCCTTGACAGTGACCTCCACAGGTGCCCTCCCCCTTAACAGTGGCCTTTACAGCAATCTTCCCCTTAACACTGACCTCCATAGCGGACCATTCCCTTAGCTGTGACCTCCACAGCAGCCTGCCCCTAGGGGGGCCAGAGGTCAAGTTTTTGGCTGGACAGTCCGGATTTAAGACTCCATGTCCTCCGTCTGGTGAAGGGCCTGGACGGACAGAGGGATGTCCTTTTGAACAGCTCACTCTCAAACAGCAGCACTGTGCTGTCTGAGCGTGAGCTGCAAGAAGAAAGTCACCTTCACCCCCACCCCTACAGCTGACAGAAGTAGATTTTTAACTTCTGTCGGCTGTGTAGGGGAGGGGGTGTGGCCTAACCAGGTCAGGCTTGTGGCTTAGCGGGACCTAGAAGTTGATTTTTAAATTCATTTTTTCAATCCCTGTCGACTGAAGAGTGGGAGTGGGTGTGGCCTAACTGGATAGGGGGCGTTGCCATATTAACAGCTCACCCTAAGAATGCAGCACTGTCCTGTCTTAGAGTGAGCTGCAGAGAGAAAGTCACCATCCCTCCCACCTCTGCAGCTGACAGAAGTTGATTTTTAATTTCATTTTGGAAACCCCCGTCGGCTGCGGAGGGAGGGGGGTGAGGTGTGGCCTAACCAGATCAGGAGAGTGGCTTAGCGGGACCTAGAAGTTGATTTTTAACTTCATTATTTTTTAATCCCTGTAGGCTGAGGAGTGGTAGGGGGTGTGGCCTAAACTGATCAGGGGCATGGCTTAGTGGGACCTAGAAGTTGATTTTTAACTTCATTTTTTTTTTCAATCCCTGTTGGCTGAGTGGGAGGGGGCTGGGCCTAACCGAATAGGGATGTTTCCTTTTGAACAGCTCACTCTAAGATGGCAGTACTGTGCTGTCTGAATGTGAGCTGCAGGGAGAAAGTCAGCGTCCCTCCCACTGCTGCAGCTGAAAGAAGTTGATTTTTAACTTCATTTTTTTAAAATCCCTGTTGGCTGAGGAGTGGAAGGGAGCGTGGCCTAACTGGATCAGGGGCGTGGCTTAGTGGGACTTGGGGACGGGGCTTTAAGGGTGACTTGAATGGTCACCCTACCTGCCCATTAACCTCCACACCACTCTGCTCCCTTAACAGTGTCATCCACAGAGTTGTTGTGTAAACCTCAGGAAATAAGGTACTACGTGCTATTAGACCATGGCTTTACTTCAATAGCTATTATTCTGGTGACAGATTTCCTTTCAAACTAATTTACAGCAGTGAAGAAGCATGACTGGGTTGTTATGGTTACCTGGAGTAAAACTGTGTGTGTGGAGACGAACTGCCAGCGAGCTACTATTGGCTGATAAGGGCCATGTGACCAGGCTTCCATTGGCTAATGTATTTTTTGGGAATATCTCAGAAACGGTACATCCCAGAAAGCTGAGACCTGGTCTAAAACCTACCTGGATACCTGATGTACCTGTGTGCCAAATTTTGTAAATGCATTTACGAAATTTCGCAAATGCGATGATGCGGATTCCTTTAGCAGACATTCACACATACACTCAGCTTTATATTTTAGATCAAAGAAGGACATATGTATGTATGTTCCGCGATCACTCAGAAACGCAATCATCGATTTTACCGAAACTTGGTATACACATCCCTTGCTACCTGGAAAGAAATCTTGTGGGGGTCATACACCCCTACACAGCAGCTGCATGGAGTTTGTATGCTCCAACTGTTTTTGCTACACACATATTGCTCTGTAACTCAAAAATTCATCGATCAATTTCTACTAAATTTGGTACACATGTCACTTACTATCTGGGAAATAATACTGTGGAGGTAACACGCTGGTACACAATGAGTTTCTGTCTGTCTGTTCTTTATGCGCAACCAAAAGACTGGACCGATGTTCACCAGATTTGGAACACAGGTACATCAGGTGTCCAGTCAGGTTTTAGACCAGATCTCAGCTTTCTAGGATGTACCGTTCCTGAGGTATTCCCCCAAAATGACCTGCATTACCCAATACAAGCCTGCAAGTCTTGCCTCTGCTACAGAAGGTAGTACCCATGTAACTTTAATTTCATCTGTTCAGCGTGGATGGGCAGAAAAGGAGGAAGAGGAGGGGATGGAGAGTCATCCTGATGTTGACATTGACTTCTTGCCTGTTGGTACTCTGGCACACATGGCTGACTTCATGTTAGGCTGCCTTTCCTGCGACCTTCGTGTTATACAGATTTTAGATAACACAGATTACTGGGTGTTTACCTTCTTGACCCCTGCTACAAAGAAAACTTCTCATCTCTCAGTCCTTTGGTGGAGAGGACAAGTAAAACAGTGCAATACCAGAAGGTACTTGTTGAGAGATTGCTCCAAAATTTTCCATCTGACAACGCATTTTTCTTCACTGCTGTAGGTCAACTTTAGGCTCGGGCTACACGACGACATGTGTCGCACGACACATAGGGCGCAACTACACTACTACATGTGTCGCGCGACATTGATGTCTCACCAATGTCGCACGACAATTTTTAAAATGATAGTCTATGGTGTTGCACTGCGACATGTGACATGCTATGACTGAGATGCGACAGTCACAGAAAAATCCATGTTGGATGGATTTCTTGCGACTGTCGTGTCGCAGTCGCAGCATGTCGCATGTCGAGGTGCGACACCATAGCCTATTATTATAAAAATTGTTAAGACAAAATGTTGCGGAACACATGTCGTTGTGTAGACCTAACATTAAAGAGGCAGAGCGTAGAGATGTCTCGAACTATTTGCCTGCAAACAGTTCCCGGCGAACATCGCATGTTCACATTCGCCGCTCCAGGCGAACATACGCGATGTTCGATTCGCCCCCTATACTTTATCATTGAGCAAACTTTGACCCTGTACCTCACAGTCAGCAGACACATTCCAGCCAATCAGCATACCCTCCCTCCCACCTCCTATCAAAAAGCAAGGACAGCATCCATCTTAGATTCATTCTGAAGCTGCAGTGTTAGTTAGAGCAGGTAGAGTGCTGTTGCTGCTGAATTAATAGGGAAAGCGTTAGCTAGGCCAGTGTTCTGTGTCCACTCCAGTCCTCAAAGACTCATCGGCCTCTTTCACACGAGCATGTCCGGATTAGGCCCCATTCACTCGTCAGTAGTGTATTGCGGATCCGCAACACACCATGCCGGCACTCCCCATAGAGATGCCTATTCTTGTCCGCAGGCTGCGGACAAGAATAGGCCATGCTCTATCTTTTGTTGAGCCGCCAAATGTTTCGGGGCCGAAACCCAGAAGTTCGGGACCGCGGCTCCACAAATGCGGAAGCTTTGATCCAGGGAGTTATTCTGACTGCCTGATTGGAGTCGGGAAGGAATTTTTTCCCCTTAAGTGGGGAAAATTGGCTTCTGCCTCACAGGGGTTTTTTGCCTTCCTCTGGATCAACTTGCAGGAAACAGGTCGAACTGGATGGACAAAAGTCTTTTTTCGGCCTTATATACTATGTTACTATGTTACTAATTACAGTTGCCTGCCCGTGTGTGAGAGGCCGCAGGCCCACAGACTGTACTGTGTGCACACCACTCATATAGGGTGGCACAGTACCTTGCAGATAAAAAAGTCATTTAATTTTTACCCTTTAATATAATTTCAGTTGCCTGCCAGTGTGTGTCAGGCCCACAGACTGTACTGTGCCCACTGCCCACTACTCATATAGGGTGTCACAGTAAATTGCATGGCGCACGCGCAGTGACCTACAATTCAAATGAAGCGGACCGAGCATGGGTCTTTTTCCATCTCTCGGTTCCAAAAATCTATTCACTACACTGGCCCTGACCCTGATAAGAGACAAAACATAGATTAAACTGATAGAGATGATACTTAGTTAACACTAGTTGCATTGGTGGCAAATTTCATTGCAAGTGCCCAAAATTAGAAGGAAGCGGACAGAGCAAGCTTTTTTCTCTATCTCCCCATGAAAGTATTCAATTCAATACACATCCCCTGTTAGGGGACTTAACAAAGATTAAAATGGTAAGACTAGTAGTTCACACTATTTGTATTGGTGGCACAATTGGATGTAAGAGGACCGATCAATCATCTTTTTCCATCTCCCGCTTCCTAAAATCTATTCCATACACCGGCCCCTGATAGGGGACAAAACAGAGATTAAACTGGTAAGAACAGATTTTTTTAATTTAAAAAAAAAGGACAGCCTCTGCGGAGCTGGGTATTTTTTGGCCGCGTTACTGAACGCTCATGCACAATGGCTGTAGGCTCATGCATCCTTTTGCGGAGGTGACAAACCTGGTCAGTGAAACCCAAGGCAACATCATCGACCTCATCCCATATGTTCTCCCCCCCCCCCCCCTGTTTTTTCTGGAGCGTGCCCTGAGAAGAGTGCTGGATCAGGCCGTAGATGAGCATGAAGAGGAAGAGTTGTGGTCACGATCACCACCAGAAGAAGCCTTGTCGTCGTCGATTGCTGGACCTGCGGCAAAGCAGAGAGAGGAGTCTGAAGAAGAGGAGTCAGAGAAGAAAGGTGGCTTTGAGGAGGTGGAAGACCAACCACAGCAGGAGTCCCAGGGGGCTTGTTGTCACCTTTCGGGGACCCTTGGTGTTGTACATGGCTGGGTTAAGGAAGAGACCTTCAATGACGTCAGTGAGGACAAGGAACGGGACATGGCTAGCTTTTTATCCAACCTTGTGCAAATGGGGAGTTTGCGGTTGTGCAAATGGACTGTTTGCGGTGCGTTAAACGGGGAGTTTGGTCTGTCAGAGTTTGGTCTGCCACTGTGAAGCGGGCGTAATCCTTACACTACCTGATCGATACAACATCATACCTGATCGAATACAAATTTTATGTTCACGAAATCTCTAGCAGAGCGCTGGGGAGGTCACTGTTAAAGAGATGTTCACTGTGGATGTTACTGTTAATGGGCAGGCCGCTGTAGAGGTCACTATTAAAGGGGCAGACATTGTGGAGGTCACTGTTAAGGCAGCAGGGTACTATGAGGTCAATGTTAATAAAGCGGGGTACTGTGGAGGTCACTGTTAATGGGGTAAGCCCGTGAGGAGGTCACTGTCAAGGGAGTGTGCTGCTGTGAAGGTCAAAGTTAAGGGGATGGGCTGCTGTGGAGGTCCCATTTTAAAGTGGTAGGGCACTGTGGGGGGTTCAGTGTAATGGGGTGAGGGACTTTGGAGTTCACTGTTAAAGGGGTTGGATGCTGCAGAGGTTACTGTTATGGAGAATACTGTTGATATATTTATGACACACACAAACATTAACTGAAATAGATTAAATATACCGAGCGAAGCCGGGTCCTTCTGATAGTGCTAAATAAAATGGCCATTGAGGGGTTTAAAATAATTTTAAAAACTCACCTCATCCACTTGATCGTGAATATGTTATCTTCTTCTTTCTTCTTTCTGCAGGACCTGCAAAAGGACCTGCTATGATGTCACCGCAGGTCCTTCTGTCTTAATTCAGCAAGACTTAAAAAGACATCACCTCGCTCACCACGTGGTGAGCGCAGTGACATCATCACAGGTCCTTTTGTAGGTCCTGCAGAAAGAGGATACCAGCTGCGCGATTATGTGGATGAGGTGAGTTTTTAAATTATTTTTAACCCCTCAATGGCCATATTATTTAGCATTCGGTCTTAAGAATGATATTATTTTCCGTTATAACCATGTAATAATGGAAAGTAATAAAATCACCCAAACACTGAACTTCAGTACAGTTCGGGTTCGCTCAATCCTATCTCAGACATAAACAAACTGCTGGTCCTTCCTCGTGGGCTCCTCAGTCTAGGGACCGATGTATTGATAATGAGAGCAGGAGAAGCTGAGCAGATTGATGTATGGTTTTATGGGAAAAGATTCAGTAAAATTGTTAATTGATACATTTAAATTCCTGCTCATTCTGGGCTTTAAAGTCCAGAAGGCGGTCCTATCAGTGACTGACAACTATTTGTATCCACACCCATAGAGGGAAGGCTGTCAATTATTCATAGGATCACCTCCTGGATAGTGTTGAGCGCGAATATTCGAATAGCGAATTTTTTTAGCGAATATCGGCACTTCGCTAATTCGCGAATATTTCGAATATAGCGCTATAAATTCGCTATTTCGAATATTCGTTTTTTTTTTTTTTTTTTTTTTAGTTATATTTTTTTCTTTCCCTCTTCCCAACAGTAGTTCTTACCTGTCCTGAGGATTCCTGGCTTCCTGGCTGCTCTAGTCAGTGCCCATTGCCGCTTCTGCCGACTTCCGTGCTCATGGAGCGTCCCCATCCATGGGAACGTCTCCATATACTAAAATGTACTGTCGGATTTGAGGAATTACGTTGAAATCGCAATGCGATTAATTCAAGTTATATTAATCGCATTGCGATTTCAACTTAGCACTGCTAGTGCCACTGCTATATTCCATATTCGTTATTAATTCTAGCTGGGTTTATAATGGGTCAGCTTGCTAGAATGAACGAAGTTAACGAATATGGAATATAGCAGCACTGCTAAGTTGAATTCGCAATGCGATTAATTTAACTTAAAGTAATCGCATTGCGATTTCAACTTAGCACTGCTAGTGCCACTGCTATATTCCATATTCGTTATTAATTCTAGCCTATGTAAGATAGCAGTGCTAAGTTGAAATCGCAATGCGATTACTTCAAAGTTAAATTAATCGCATTGCGAATTCAACTTAGCAGTGCTGCTATATTCCATATTCGTTAACTTCGTTCATTGAATCGTTAACTTCGTTCATTCTAGCAAGCTGACCCATTATAAACCCAGCTCTAAGTTGAAATCGCAATGCGATTAATATAACTTGAATTAATCGCATTGCGATTTCAACGTAATTCCTCAAGTCCGACAGTACATTTTAGTATATGGAGATGTTCCCATGGTGATGGGGACGCTCCATGAGCAAGGAACTTTATGGTTGGCTTGGTAGAATTAGCGAATAGCGAATATGACGAATGTATTCGTCATATTCCTCAAAACGAAGATAACGAAGTATTCTACATCTTCGTTTTAGCAACCTATTCGTCAACCTCGCTAATTCTAGCAATCAAATAGGAAGGTTGACTATAGAGACAGCTGTGTTAAATTCGCTATGCGATTTTTTTTTTTTTAATAGAATAATTATATTACTTGATATAATTATTATAATTATTCTATTTATTAAAAAAAATATATATAAATAATCGCATAGCGAATTAAACACAGTTGTCTCTATAGTCAACCTTCCTATTTGATTGCTAGAATTAGCGAAGTTGACGAATAGGTTGCTAAAACGAAGATGTAGAATACTTCGTTATCTTCGTTTTGAGGAATATGACGAATACATTATATCATCTTATCCGTCATCTTCGCTATAATTCTAGATATGAAACCAATAGGAAAGTAGCCTTAAGTTAAAATCGCAATACGCGATTATTTAAATCGCATATTAATCGCGGTAACTAGAATAATGACGAATATTCGATTTCGACGAATATGAAACGATTCGAATATTCATTCGAATATTTGCGAATTTCGTCGAAATCGAATATGGCACCTGCCGCTCATCACTACTCCTGGATGTCAAAGCCCAGAATGAGCATGGATATAAATGAAAAAATTACAGGTTTTACTGAATCTTTTACTATAAATCTGCTCAGCTCCTCCTGCTCTATAAAATGCTGCCTGTAGCTATTTTTGCATTTTCACGGTGACGGGTTCCATTTAAAAGTGGATAAAAACAAGTTCTTCTGGTGCTGCCATGAAATTAGTAAAATAGGAATTAAAAGAATGAAGATATGGTGGACTCGCCCTTTGTGATGGAAGCATTATTTATTTATTTTTTGTCCCAGCTATCTCCCATTCTATCTGATGATCACAGTTCCTAATCACATAAAAGTGTCCATTAAAGTCTGCCTACAGAGCTACCCACATCCATACTTCTAGCCCCACCTATGATGCATAAGACCTAAAGCCCTGGCACTTTTTGGGGGACTGCAGTCTTGCTATCCACCCATAAAAGGAACTCGGGGATCTTCTGCTGTGACAGATTTCCTTTAAGCCATTTGTTTTGTTACCTATTTGTGCTTGATGAGCTATGTGTTTCTTGTGTGGTCTTGAATTGATTTATATCTATTGGTTTCTGTTCAAGAGTTTATGCCAACATCTACCAGGTCACATTTAGGATGATGAGTCCATTTAGGCACAGGAATGAGCTGTAATGCAGGTGGTTGCTTCTTATGATCTATAAATCTTCCTGTTCTGCCAATAATAAATGTTTTGTGTTCATTCATAAAATAGAATTTCCCGGTGAGATTTCAGCAGGTACATATTCTGTCTAAACTTGAAGAAACTGCTAATGAATATTAATTGCTTTAACGGCTAGTTGTGATAAGACCTAGTCAGATCCGATTCCTCGGCTTGTTGCTAGGAGACTAGAAATGACTTGATGGTATAAGTTCCTCCAGTTCTGCTCATTTTGCATTGATGTTCACATGTAGATGTGTCCACCCTTACCTTTGGCCAAGTTTGCTAGCAAAACCATTGAAAGGATGAAATTCATATCATACATACTGTTGACAGTTATCGAACAGACATCTTGTGAAATTTTAATTCTTTCAAATCAGAACTTTTTGAAAAATTAAGGTTGGATTCCTGAATTTTAAAACAGATTTTCTCATCTCTAGGGAGGACACATTTTTAGGACACTGAACTGTCTACAAATTAAAGGGTCAGGCTGCTTGCCTGTTTGCTAGAAAGGTGCTACAAAAACAAACTGATTATTGGCTGTTCCACTGATGGAAATTACAGGGAATGATGGTAGCAAGTACTTTTTTCCCCTGCAGTGCCTTGAGTGCTGTTTTTATTAAGATAAAAGCATCTGTCTGTGTTATGCGTTAAATAAAGAGACTTTTTATAGATTCTCTTCACTCTGGTTGATGTAAATCCCATATGGGAGAAATCCCTCTCCCACAGTATATTAAAAGGAATGTGTCATTAGAAAATGACCTATTGTTTAAATCACATTTTTTGGTGTAACAGATTTGCAAATTTTTTTTATGTTTTTTGTAATTTTTCATGTCAATATCTATATTTAAACAAAAACCATAAAATCCTGCAGTTTTTGCACTGGTCACTAAGCCTAATAATAGGTGTCACTTCTTGGTCTGTACCGATCCCTTTACTGAAGTTACCTGCTTAACTGTCATTCTAATCCTGCCTGTAATGATATCACCTCTGTGTATAGATAAAACAGGATCCACCATTCACAATAGGTAATTATCAAAGCTTATATGTTCTTTCCTTGTACAATGACACCTGCACAGATTACAGAGCATGCCTAGAAAACTCTCCCATAGAAGTCGATAAAGCCCCCTCCTGACCATTGTGTCTATGGCCCATGGGGCTGCTGTAAAGCAATTTTCTAAATGCTTTCTAAATGCTATTAAAGAACAGTTCAGGCAAGATGGCCGTCCCATAATCATGTTCAGAAGAATAAATAAGTACGCAATCAGAAAATAAAAACAAATTAGGAAAAAAATCTGTTATCTGGTTTTAACCGGTAGATAACATTTTTGGTGACACATTTCATTTAACTAAGGGTACTTTTACACTTGTGTTATCCTTTTCCGGCATAGAGTTCCGTCAAAAGGGCTCTATGCCGGAAAAGAACTGATCGGGCATATTCCGATGCAATCTAAATGGATAAAAATCCGTTCATTTTGCATCAGTATGCCTTCAGTCACTCTCAGGCGTTTTGGCCAGACATAATACCGCAGCATGCTGCGGTATTATGTCCGTAAAAAATGCCTGATCAGTTGCCAGAATGCCGGACCTGGCACGAATTCCCATTGACTTGTATTAGTGCCGGATCCGGCATTGTGAAACAACTGCGCAGACCGGGACAACTGTGAAAAAGACTGCAAGACGGATCCGCCCATCCGCATGACAAGCGGAGAGACGGATCCATTCTTGCAATGCATTTGTAGATGGATCCGCACCCGGATCCGTCTACAAATGCTGTCAGTTGTCACACTGATCGGCGGATCCGGCTGGCAGCTCCGACGACGGAACTGCCTGCCGGATCACACTAACGCAAGTGTGAAAGTACCCTAAGATGTCTGTATATCATATTTAAAAATTGACAACCTACAATCCCGTTAATGAATCAGAGTTTGTATTCTTACCAAAATCAGTATCTCTTGAGCCATATGTACAGTAAGTACCAGCTATACAACTGTTGATTTTCTTTCAAGGACAGGTCTACCTATGATACCAAAAAACGTTACTTTCATTAATTTTAAGTAAGAAATGAAGCAGGTTTGCACATAGTCTTGACTAAAACTATCTACTGTTTTAAGTCTACACCTTTTATGGGCTCATTTTCATATATTAAAACTTAATTCTTCTTAGCAATGCGGGCACATTTGAACATGGGGCCAACATAGATGCCTTCAGCTGCCAAGCGCACATGTAACAGGTCAGCCAATTTCATACTGTAGGTACAGATCTACTGACAGATGCTCTTTAACTTACAATTTGGAAGGCCAGCCAGAAGGCGAGCAACAAGTAGAGGACAGATGGAAAGAGGCATAGCTATTCCTCGTCATTGTGCCCACTACATACGAAGAAATGCACTAATTAGTCACAAAACCAATGAAACTCAGCAAAGCAGCCAAATCGAATGTTTGATAACTTTGCTCAACACTACCTACCACCATACAGTGACTATACAGAACTACTGTAGATAACAGTTTTACGTAGGTTCTCTAGGTGCAGACTGTATAAGTGCAGTACAGTAACTTCCAATGATTTACATTCGACTCCCATGATGTCTGATTGTTCGGAGTCATTCACCTTTCCTGTCTTTTCCTTTGGTCTCACACCACCACTTG
Organism: Bufotes viridis; assembly: GCA_033119425.1. Taxonomy (NCBI): domain Eukaryota; kingdom Metazoa; phylum Chordata; class Amphibia; order Anura; family Bufonidae; genus Bufotes; species Bufotes viridis. The sequence continues at coordinate 537,321,496 of CM065590.1, read as the reverse complement.
TGTCTACAGAGTTTGTAACAAAGAGATCTTTGGCTCATCAGTTTTCCAGTATCCACTCTAGCTTTCCCAAACCTATAACATTTCCTCCTGCTGAAAATGTATTTGTCCTGGCTGGTGTTTTTGCGCCCCATTGCGGTCTTGCTACACGACTACTATATTGTCTTTGGAGAGATTGGGCCTCTCCTCCTGAAGAATCAGACGCTGTGGCTGCACACTCGGCGACTGGATATTTATTTCCAATAAATCCTCAATTGTCCCCATATTTAGCACAACAACCTAAGATGAGCCTCCATTTTTGTTCTATCAAGCAGTCTCATAACCTGGAACATACTACCTTATGGTGTGCTTTCTTTTATATGATTCTATAGCTACTGCACTCCAAACCATATAAATCTTTTGTAACCGAGAAGGGTAATAATCATTCTCAATGCTCCCACAAATTAATTCCCAATTTGTTGGCCATTACAAACTAATCTTACTGCCTAGAAAGTTCGAATGTCCTGTGTGTCCCTTTTTTCACCTACATAGTAATAATGCCCCAGTGTGCCCCCAGAAAGTAACATTCACCCTGAAAAAGTAATGCTGTCCCCCTTTTTTTTTTTTGCCTAGATGGTAATAATGCCCTTGTGTGCCTCTTTGAAGATTATGGCAGCTAAAAAGTAATGATGCTGAATGCACCATAAAAAAGTCATAGTGCCCCTCAAAAAGTAATAACTCTTAGCTGCCCCCTTAATTTTTTATAATGCTCCCCTTAGTATCACCTTAATAAATCACACCCTAAGGCTACATTCACACGTCCGTGTGTGTTTTGCAGGTCCGCGGATCCGCAAAACACGGACACCGGCAATGTGCGTTCCGCATTTTGCGGACCGCACATCGCTGGCACTCCCATAGAAAATGCCTTTTCTTGTCCGCAATTGCGGCCAAGAATAGGACATGTTCTATATTTTTCGGGAACGCGATTAAGGACCCGGAAGTGCGGATCCGCATCTGCAGAATTACGGACGTGTGAATGGAGCCTTAATAAGTAATAATGCCTCCTTAATAAACAAGTACCCCCCTTAATAATTAATGAATGTCTACAGAGTGCTATACTTTCCAGCTTTGTGCCCCCCCCCCTCCCATTGAAATTAAAACACTTTTATTCACCTCACCATAATCCACTAAAGAGCATAACGTCCAATTCGCTGCACAGCCAGTGTCCACTGACACATCTGCTTGGTTTTGGCATGCTGTAGGGCCACAAACCTAATGCTGCTTAAGGCCTACAAGATAGAGAACTACAAGCAGGAATTATATTGTTCTCTGCTCTAACATAGAGTTCAACTGAATTAGCATCCTGTAGATCCACTGGGGTTCACCAATCCTCCTCTGGTTGGCCCCACAATATAATTGGGCTCGCTGAGGCTGCCACCTACCCCCACCTTAGCTAGCCTTTGGATGGAAGGAAATATAATGGAAGGACAATAATTATAGTCTTAGTACAGTACCAACAAATTCAACAGCATTTGACTACAATGGATTTATAATCTATAAACATAGGGACACATAGGTCTGAATAGGTGCTGAAGACACAGAATGGTATTTTCATCCAAACTTATTATCAAAGTTGCATTATTTTAAATGTTTCATTCTTGGTTTTCATGTAATGCAGTATAATTGGCCTGATTTACACTGTTTGTTCATTTTTTAAAATTTTTTTTTAAAGCAAAAACTAAAGGTGGAGCCCAAACTCAGAAAAATGTAATGGAAATGTTCAGACTTCTCTTTACTGAATCAGTTCCTGATCTTGGCTAATAAAAAATAAATGAAAAATACTGATTAAATGCTGAAGTGTGAACGATACCTTACCTTATGTACCTTCAAACAGGGTATACAGTAATTTGTAACCTTTTTGCCAACTCACGAATAACATTCAATAGATATTTGATGCAGAGACATTTCCACCCCGCACATTTTGTGAATATCTTGCAAGAACACAGGCATTTCTTTTAAGCACGATATAGGTCAAACTACAGTATCAGAATTTTCACCTCATAATATTTTACTCCTAATTTTCTGCTTAGCAGAATTTGCACTTGCAGTCATTTTGCACTTAATTGTGTTTTTTGTCACCTGCTTTAAAATGCAGAATGTATTAAAGGTCAACCGTTTTTATTGAGTATAACAATTATGTACAAAAGGTACTGTACCCCGGTGATGATTTCACACAATGTCATCATAAATGCATGACAAATATAATTAGTCAAACTTAAAAGTATAATTATGCAAAGTGTTGATGGTTTTGTGCTCTGGATATTACAAAAATGTCCATCTATCTGAACTGTTGCTGCAGAACATAATTAAGTAAAAATTTATATGAATTCATATCATAGCAGCCACACTTTTTCTACGCCAGAAATTAAAGGACAAGTAATGAAGTCTTTAAATGCAATCCTTTATAAGAGCCTGAGCACAGATTATGTGATCAAGTCTTTCAAAAAATTTCCTTTGTTCTAACCTGAGAAATGGGATTTGAACACTTGCCAAACAGTGCACCCGGGACAGGGCATCCGTGTTTCCCTGTAACCGTCTTGCTCTGTGCTCCACCGTGAACTTGAAGTTCTGCAATAACAAAAACCATCTGGTGACCCGGACATTCCTCTCTTTGGCCTGACTCATCCACTTGAAAGGGAAGTGGTCGGTAACCAGGCAGAACTTTCTCCCCAACAGATGGTAGAGGAGAGACCTGAGTGCCTATTTGATAGCCAGGCACTCCCTCTCTCTCTACTATAATGTACCTGGTCTCAGCTGGGGTGAGCTTGCTGGTCAGAAAAACAGGATGCTCCTCCCAGTTGATTCCTGAGACAGTACAGCTCCCGGGCCTACTTCAGAGGCATCAGTCTGTACCACAAACTCCATCTCGAAGTCGGGCGTCACCAAAACCTGTGACACGCACAGAGCCGGCTTCAAAGCGGAAAATGCCTCTTCCACCCGATCATCCCAGTGAACCATCACTGACTTCCATCCCTTTAAGAGCCTTGTCAATAGCACTGCTAGCAAAGTGGGAAATAAACTCATGTAATATCCCACCATCCCTAGGAACGACTTTATTTGCCTGGTTGTGACAGGTCATGGCCAATTCCGTATTACCTCTATTTTATTCATCTGCGGTTTGATGACTCCGCACCCAATGACATACTCTAGGTATTGTGTCTCCTCCAACCATATAACACATTTTTTGGGGTTAGCGATTAGCCCAGCCCTCTGTCCACTAAGGCTTGTACTTTTGCCAGGTGACTCTCCCAGTTGATACTATAAAAGGCTATATTATCGAGGTAAGCCGAGGCGTACCGATGATGCAGATGAAGCACAATGTCCATTAACCGCTGGAATGTGGCGAGAGCGCCATGCAGGCCAAAAAGTAACACCTTATACTGATATAGTCCCTCAGGTGTGATAAAAGCCGTTATCTCTATGGCAGCCTCCATTAAGGGCAATTGCCAGTACCCTTTTGCGAGGTCCAAGACAGAAAAGTACCGTGCCTGCCCTAATCGCTCGATTAACTTATCCACCTGGGGCATGAGATACTCATAAAACTTAGAGACCTCATTCAGTTTACGGAAGTCGTTACAGAACCACAACGTCCCATCTGGCTTGGGGATCAAAACTATTGGGCTGGCCCACTCACTCTTAGACTCCTCACAACATCTAGCCACAGCATCAGCTGTACTTCCTCCAAGATGGCTTGTTGCCGAGCCTCAGGCACCCGGTACAGATTTACAGATTTAACCCGACTTTTGTCTGCAGTTCAGTGACAATATCATGGTGGATTACGGAAGTAAATCCAGGGAGGTCAGAGAACACATCAGTGTTTCGACTAATGAACTCCCTGGCCTCCTGAGCCTACTTAGAGGAAACGCTGTCAGCAATACGTACTATGGCAGCTGCTTCACCCAGAACAGACAGAGGGGCCGGAATCTCTTCCCCCTAGACAAACCAGCCGCGGGTTTTTCTCATTACAGGTCTCCTTATTCTTCCAAGGCTTCAGTAAATTGACATGGTATACCTGCTCCGGCTTCTGCCGACCTGGCTGCCGTACCTGTAATTTACATCGCCTACTTTCTCAAGTATCTCGTAGGCCCCTGCCATCTAGCCAGAAACCTACTGTCAACGGTCGGTAAAAGTATCAAGACCCGATCTCCCGGGTTAAAGTTCCAGACCCGAGCATCTCGATTATAGACCCGACTCTGGGCTTGCTGAGCTGCCTCCATATGCTCCCTAACAAGTGGCAACACTGTCACTATCCGTTCTTGTATTTTGGTAACATATTCAATGACACTTTTATGCGGAGTGGGCTGTTGTTCCCACGCCTCTTTGGCTACGTCCAACTGTCTCCAGGGATGTGTGCCATATAGCAGTTCGAAGGGTGAGAACCCGGTAGAGGCCTGAGGCACCTCTCTCACTGTGAACATTAGCTAGGGCAGAAGGAGGTCCCAGTCCTTCCCATTTTTGAACACCATGCTTTTTAGCATATTTTTTAACGTTTGGTTAAATCTCTCCACCAGACCGTCAGTTTGCGGATGATAAATGGACGTCTGTAACTGTTTGATGTGCAGCAATTTACACAGTTCCCTCATAACCTTCGACATGAAAGGTGTCCCCTGGTCTGTCATAACCTATTTTGTTATTCCTACTTGGCAAAACATCTCCATTAACTCCTCAGCTATGAGTTTGGCAGAAGTATGACGCAGTGGCACCGCCTCAGGGTACCGGGTTGCATAATCTAGGAGGAGTAAGATGTGTTGGTGACCGCTAGCGGACTTAGGTACTGGTCCTATTAGGTCCATGACGATTCTCTCAAAGGGCACCTCGATAATCTGAAGGGGTACTAGGGGAATACGGAAGTGTGACTGGGGGCTAGTCATCTGGCAAGTCGGGCAAGACCTAAAAAATTCTTCCACCTCTCTGAACACACTGGGCCAGTAAAATCACTGCAGTATACGGTCCTGAGTTTTTTTTGTAACCCCAGGTGGCCACCGAGAACATGTTGGTGTGCCAGATATAATACCAATTTATGATATGCCTTGGGCACCAGCAACTGTTCAACATTCTCACCCCGTAGATGGGTGATCCGATACAACAAATCATGGTGAACCACAAGACCTGTAAAAACCAACTCGGCTCCAGGTTGTTGTGGTTCTCCATCGACTATCAACACATTCTCCCAGGCTTGGTAATGAGTCTAATCCCTGTGTTGGGCCATGCCGAAATTATCACCGGAGACATTCAGGTCTGCCAATTCAGGGCCCGGTGGCAAGTCCTCCTCCTCCCCAAACATCAAATTCAGCGGGGTTGTCTTCCTTTCATCCACTGGAGTAGCGGTCACCCCTACCGCTGTCCCTTCTGCCTCGGCCTCCCAGGGTTTTGGCCTCTCATCTGAACAAAGCCAATGCCGCTGGAGCTATCCCTAACTCTTGGGGATCGGTAGGCCTAACGGCTGGCCACAGGGCCAGGAACAACGGGAAGTCTCTTCCTAATATTAACTCGTAGTGCAGGTTCGTGGTCACTGGCACCTCATGGATCTGCCTGCCGGAAACAGTGTTTAGAGACACCAGATCAGTGGGGTAGTCGTTTAAGTCTCCACGTATACAAAACACCCCACCTTTCTGGCCAGTAAACTCAGCGGGCCGCACTAGGGCAGCTGTCACAAGGGTCACCTGACTCCCCGAGTCTGAGCCACCGACTGACATAAATGTCTGTTATCGAGAGTCTCTGGGGTGCCTGTCGCACATACCTTCCTGGCATACAGAGACTGTCGGTAACCAAAGTTGGTGTCCATGGTCTCAGCAAGATGGGGACAGTCGGCCCTTACATGGTCAGGCTCATGACACCGCCAACAGATTATCGGGGCCAGATTCGCAGTTGGTACATCCCGAGCTAACTTTTTCGGCTCTGGCCGCCCGGTCTGGGGCAACGATTTTCTTGGTTTTATTCACCCCCTACCCAGAAAGCCCACCTTTAGGTTCTTGGTAGCCTCATACTGCTCCATACAGGTCCATCATGTCAAGGGCACTAGCAGGAGACACCTGGCCTACCCAGTGCTGGGTAGCACACATCTAAGCACAGGGTTCACCCCTGCTGCTGTCAAGCTGGCTTTTAACCCCTTTAGGACACATATTTCACCTTAAGGGCTCATGCACACGGCCGTGTACTGGCCGTGGCTGTATTGCGGCCCGCATATGGCGGGTCCGCAATACATGGGGCACCAGCCGTGTGCATTCCAGATCACAGATGCGGACCCATTCACTTGAATGGGTCTGCAAATCCGGAGATGCGGTGCGGAACGGAACCACGGAATGGAAGCACTACGGAGTGCATTCGTGGTGTTCCGTTCCGTGCTTCCGTTCCACAAAAAAGTAGTGCATGCAAGTGAATGGGTCCGCGATCCGCATGTGGCTGGCCCAATTGTGACGTGGGCATGAGCCCTAAGGACCAGGCCAATTTTTGCAAATCTGACCAGTGTCACTTTATGTGGTGATAACTTTAAAACGGTTGTAATTATCCAGGCCATTTTGGGAATGTAATTTTATTTTTTGGGGACATTTTTTACTAACTTTGTTAACCCTTTAGATGTTCCACAAGAATTACTAGCAGATGGAGATAAAATTTCACAATTTAATTTTTTTTTTTTTTGGAAAATTTTTCAATTTTAATCAATTTTTTCCAGTAACAAAGCAAGGGTTAACAGCCAAAAAAAAAACTAATTCTTTATTGCCCTGATTCTGTAGTTTGCAGAAACACCCCATATGTGGTCGTAAACTGCTGTATGGCCAAACGGCAGGGCACAGAAGTAAGGGAACGCCATATAGTTTTTGCAAGACAGATTTTTCTGGACTGTTTTTTTGACACCATGTCCCATTTGAAGCCCCCCTGATGCACCCCTAGAGTAGAAACTCCAAAACAGTGACCCCATTTTTGAATTTACTGGATAAGGTGGCAGTTTTGTTGGTACTATTTTACGGTAAATATGATTTTTGGTTGCTCTATTTTACACTTTTTTTGAGGCAAGGTAACAAAAAATTTAAATTCTGAAATTCCATCTTAATTTGCCAATAACTCTTGTGGAACACCTAAAGGGTTAACAAAGTTTGTAAAATCAGTTTTACATACCTTGAGGGGTGTAGTTTCTTAGATGGAGTCACTTTTCTGGTGTCAAAACATCAGTCCAGTAAAATCTGCCTTACAAAAACTATATGGTGTTCCTTTCCTTCTGTGCCCTGCCGTTTGGCGATACAGCAGTTTACGGCCACATATGTGGTGTTTCTGCAAACTACATCGTTGATCTGACAGGCTAGATCATGTGCTATTTCTATAGAGCGGGTTGTTATGGATGCGACAATAACAAATATGACTACTTTTTGGGGGGTGTTTCAGTTTTACATAATAAAGCATTTTTGAAAAAAATGATTTTTTTAGTGTCTCCACATTCTGAAAGATATATATATATATATATATATATATATATATATATATATATATATATATACATATACATATACAGGAAAGAGCAGGCAGCACTCCGGACTTTGTGAAAAAAGTGTGGGATTTATTAACATTCAAACAACTGCAACGTTTCAGCTCACCTCAATGGAGCTTTTGTCAAGGCTCCATTGAGGTGAGCTGAAACATTGCAGTTGTTTGAGTGTTAATAAATCCCACGCTTTTTTCACAAAGTCCAGAGTGCTGCCTGCTCTTTCCTGTTATCTCTATTGCTGATCCCTTGGTCCAGGACTCTACAGTGATTTGCACCTGGCATCCTAAAGAGTGCTGCTTTTCATAGCTCTTGTTTTTTATATATATTTTTATTATATTATATATATATTTTTTTTTTTTGGGGGGGGCAACAATCTTATGTAAGGGCTCATTTTTTGCAGTATGAGATGTCGGTTTGATTGGCACTCACTTGGGGTGCATATGACCTTTTGGTTGCTTGCTATTACACTTTTTGTGATTTAAGGTGACAAAATGGCTTTTGACAGCGTATATATATATATATATATATATATATATATATATATATATATATATATATATAATTTTTTTTTTGCTGTGTTCACCTGAGGGTTTAGGTCATGTGTTATTTTTATAGAGCAGATTGTTACAGACATGGCAATACCTAAAATGTATGCTTTTTATTAATTTAATTAAGTTTTACACAATAATATTAATTTTGAAACAAAAAAAAAGTTTTAATGTCTCTTTAGTCTGAGGCGTCCAGTTGCCATAGTAACCATAAACCACAACAGAGCAGCAGGTGATGGGGAAGGAGGGGAGCCCCCTCCCTCTGTGATCCCATCAAGAATGCAATGGCACAGCAGCCACCTATGGGAGAGGGAGGGAGCTCCCTCCCTGTTAACCCCTTCCATACAGTGGACCGCGGCATGGAAGGGGTTAAACGGCTGACACTCTGCTAAACCACTCGGCAGAGTTCCGCATCACAGCACCGCCCGCGCCCTCCCCCTTCACCCCCTGCTGGCCCATCTGAAAGAGGGCTGCAGGGGGTGGGGTGGGGGTTACAAATTAAAAAAATGCCATTTTTATATTTCTTGATCAGGGATCAGAAACTTCAGAAAGGGCTGCAAACCGCAGGTCTGAATTGACCTGTGGTTTGCAGTGATCACCGATACGAGGGGGGTGTGGGTGTCACAGGACCCCCCTTGTCATTGTCACAGAGTGCCTGCGGCGGTAATCGGAAGTACACCGGGTGTACATGTACGCCCTGTGCCCTTAAGGACTTAGACATCAGGGCGCACCTGTAAGTCCTGTGTCCATTAGAGGTTAAGACCACTAGGTGTCGGCAAAGCCTGGACGGCAGCTAAGATCCAGTCCGGTGCTTGACTTCACCTGGCTGTAAATTAGTCCAGCAGCTCCACTATCTGTGACTATTCCCCTTTCACGCCAGGTCTAAAATTGTGGGAATGTTTTGGGTGGGGAAGGGGATGGTCTGGCAGGCCCATCTCATTCAATATTTTCTACACCTGTGTTAGGCATACAATATAGTCTAAATACAAGACAGATCGAAAGCTGTCTTACATCTAGAACTGGCACTGGATGCACTGAAATTATAGAGAGGACTGCTCCTCTTCATACCTTCAGCGATCCACTGCCAGCTATGGGCCTTCATTAAGACTGGTGTCTAAAACGCCGGTCTTAATAAATGTGCCCCATAATGTTATTAAAAGGAATCTGGCACCAGGAAATTCACTGTTAAACCAGACACAATGCCTTGTAGGGTTAACTCAGCTGAATGTTATAATACTTTCCACTTAGTGATCTTTTGTATTATTCTTTAGAATACATACTTTAAATTCATATGTAAAAGAGTAGTTAAGTTCGCTGAGGATGGGCCCAAGCCATTCTGTGCACCATTGCTTTCTCTATCCGCCCCTCTCTCTCTCCTTCTTAATTGACAGGGCTAGGTGAGATGACTATGCAGTAACCTTTCACTGTGTATCAAGAAGGGCAGGGAAAGGCAGGCAGAGGAAACAGGAGAAGAAAGGTGCACAGAGTGATTTGGTCCCACCCTCAGTGCACTTAAGTGCCATTTGCAACGTGTGCCTCCTCCCAGGGCCCCTATATCGCATCCCAGGTGTAGTAGGAATGCTGAGTGGTATAATAGGGCCAAAATGTCTCTAAGTTTGTCACGGTTCTCCTACCTGGATACTGCTGGACCCCAGGGTTTTGCTCCAAAGCAATTAAAAGAGGGATTAATGGAGGGATTTGAAAGAATTACTTGAGTCCAGACCTTGAGATGAAGTTCAATAGCAGCTTTACTTGAATAAATATTTCTCCAAACAGTTTTCAGGCTTTGTCTTGGTTCCAGCAGGCTTTGGTATAAACTGGCAATAAACTTAACTCTGCTTTCTCTCTTTCTCTCTGCTGTACTGACAAGCTAGCTTAGTCATTTTGATTTCTTCTTTATGCTGCACCTCTCTCCTTAGTCTGACTTTTGTTCTGCCAGAGGACTATGCTCTTGGTTTCTGAGGCTTCAAGCTTCTCCCTCCATGGCCAGCAGAGCTTAGGGTGCTCTGGCTGGCATGGGCATGTCTAAAAGAGATGTGCCCCTGCACACCCTTTCCTTTGCTGGGGGTAAACTAGATGAACTCTAAGTGGTCCCCACCCTTCCTTCGGAAGGTAGGTCTAGCCCACTTCTCTCTAGAGGGGGGTTAGAATGGAATGGCAAGTTCCATTCTCTCTAACTATAGCTCTGCCATATTTGCTGCCACCTGCTGGTGAACCAGGTACATTACATATGAACTGTTGCATAACAAGATTAGGAATGCACATTGTGGAGGACCTGGACAAAAATACATAAGATGACATTGCGGTAGATCATTAAGATAGTAGCAGGGTATAGGAGTGGTAACACCACTCTGGGGTGTTGCATTAATATGCATATTCTTTTTCTCTGTAATGAAGCAATGGATCACTAAGTGAAAGGTATTACGTTCAGCTCAGCTAGCTGTACAAGGCACTATGTCTGGTTTATTAGCTAATTAGTTAATTTTCTGATAACAGTTTCCTTTTAGTGACAAATATGGGTCTGTTACAGATTCCACTTTGGCCAAAATTGAATAATAAAAATAAACAGGACATAAATTCTCCCAAACAGTTTGTCAGTCTGAATAATTTTTGCAAGTTCCTGATTCAAGCAGTCTTGAAGATACCTTGCAGAAAACACAAACATCATTTTTATCATGTTTCTGAAAGAACGAGGTATTAAATGATCTCTTTATGCATAGATAGAAAAATTCTATTGCAACATGTAATAGAATAGGATTAAAGAAGAAAAGGATAAGGCACACATTTCTGAGAGCAATTAATGGTCCTATCTTTAAAAGATGCATCATCCTGAGGATCTTTCACATAGCAGTGCTTTTTCTATGCTGACACTTTGGAGAAAAACTGCCTGGCATGAGATACACAAAGCTACAAGCAGCTGACCTAAGTTTGGCACAATTTGAACCTGTGCCCATAGTATCAGCTGCATCACCAGGTTTCCGAGTTGACTACAAGAAGCAGATGTGGCCCTGGCTCCACGATCTGACTCCTGACTTATAATTATAGTCCCGCCCCCTTCCCACCACACTTTGATATTCCCTGCTCTCTATCTGCCTGGAGTGCCACTGTTGCTACCACTGCCCCTACTGCCACCATCATGGCTATAAGTGCCACTACTACTACAACCAACACAGCTATGCATGGGGTCCTCTGCCTCTCTATAAACCACCTTCTCTTGGCAGTTCAAGCGCCGACTGTTCTCGCACAATTCATCAACATAGAGACTCTATTGGGTGTCTTACATATTGTGTGGTGGAATTAGGTTGGCTCTTTTTAGGAAAAAGCAAGACACCACATTAGGAGAGGACAATGAAGGCCGAGATGATGCCAGTTAAAGGTGGGGTCACAAAGAAGAGGAGCAGGAGGAAAGCTGTGATCCCAAGCTCTAAGACACAGTGTCAAACTATGAGATGTCAATTATCCTAAGAAACGGGGGCACACCAAAATAATACAATATAAGAGTGCCGGCACACGGTATTAAATATGCAATCGCACCAAAGAAAAGAGAAGAATACCGAGATAAAAAGGCGCACATCTAAAAAATATGTATCAAATTTATTGAGAACAACAGACACAACAAGGACAAATTAAAACCATTGTATACAATGAGTCATGGCAGTGAGGACTAAATACGTACCGCACGCCACCCTGACACTACCACATGTGTGTAAGCACAGTCCCACATAAATAAACAATAAGTAAAGTGCATAAGATCCATCAACATTGAATGGTATGAAGGTAATACTTATCATAAAAATAGCATGGTGGAAATGTGCGTGGTAGGCAAGGAAAAACCCAACGCGTATCGCCAGGCTCTGCTGGCTTCCTCAGGGGTGCAAATCATTGTATACAATGGTTTTAATTTGTGCTTGTTGTGTCTGTTGTTCTCAATAAATTTGATACATATTTTTTAGATGTGCAGCTTTTTATCTCGGTATTCTTCTCTTTTCTTTGGTGCGAAACTATGAGATGTCATCGACATCTTCCTGCTATGACAGTGGAGGAGTGAACCATCCAGTCCACAAAGTCATGCTCTTTGTCCCCCAATAATAATGTGGCGCCAATTGGAATTAATGGAGAATGGTGGCCTGCTGCTATTTCTACTACTACTAGACAGATGGTGCTGTTTACACTATTACAGAGCCACCAACATTCTCACTCGTGGATACATGGCTCTCCTTTATTTTCCACTTTGTTGTTTATCAGACATTTTATTGTGCATAAATAAAAAGTCACAGGTCTGGTGTTGGTAAATTGATTATTAAATGGTAACAAAATTGTAGCTGCTTTCTTGGTAATTTCATGAGGTGCAACTATAGGCCCCCTTCTACAAACAAACTGATACTGATGCACTATAATGCACTGAACTGTGTAATTATAAACCATAGCAACATTACAGCTGTTTTTTTTAAAAGAAAAAAGACACAATTGTGCAGCATTTCCAGAAAAATGTATGCAGCCACAGAGGCTTGGAATAATACCAGCCTTATGTCTGACCCTTGTTATTGAACAGAGGTCATTGTGTCATTATTGAAGTGGGCGCTGATTGCCTGTGCACACATAACTTCCCTTATTGTTATTATACTTGGTTCCTACTACTCATTGCAAAGGTAGCTAAACAGGATAAAGCTGCATTGTCATTTTATTGATTGGGCCGTGTAATGGTACCATCCCATGGTGTGGTTGACTGCTTGCAGCCAAGCCACATTAACCCATTGCAGGCAATGGCTGCACAATTTTACCACAAAATTGTGAGACCACTGATTGCTGTAGTGTTATTTGAGCACCCCGCAACAACTTATTATGGGCACATTAAAGAGGTTCTCTGGCAATTTGGCCTATTTCAAAAGGAAAGTGTGCGCCCCGTTCCCGTATTGTGGACCGCATTTGCGGGCACCGTTCCGTGGCCATTCCGCATCACGGATGAGGACCCATTAATTTCAATGGGTCCGCAAATCAGGAGGTGCGGAACGGAATGACGGAATGGAACACTATGGAAGCACTACGGAGTGCTTTTGTGGGGTTTCCGTTCCGTACTTCCGTCCCGCAAAAAGAGAGAACATGTCTTATCTTTTTGCAGGACAGGCAGATCGCGGACCCATTCAAGTGAATGGGTCCGTGATCCGCTGCGTCTGCCCCACGGTCGGTGCCCGTGAATTACGGGCCTCCAATTTGCGGTCCGCAGCAAGGGACACCTACGGCCGTGTGAAGGAGACCTAAGTAAAATACAATTACTGAAAATACATAAATCTTAATTTATCATAAACACTTTCCCAAATAGTTTTCATTATGTATAAGGGCTTGTTTTCTCTCGGGGGCGATCATTAGGAGAAATTAAATGGCTACTGCTCTACTAGCATAAAACAAAACCCGTCTTCATAACACAGCTGGGACAGTATACATCAAAGCTTTAATGCAGTTACTGTAGCTACAGAACTCTCTCAGCCATCCTAATTAGTTTTGTCATAAATTACATCTTACATACAGCTGATAAAGATATCTGCTGTGTGTGGTAATGGAGAGAAGTGAAAGTACAGAGAGGATGGACAAGGCAGTTAGTTGTGGGGCTGAGGTGATTTAGCAGAGTGCATACAAGTGCTGCCACTCATTAGCCACATCTCCCTGTTCGTCCTCTCTGTACTTCCACTTCCCTCCATTACTAAACACAGTTGATATCTTCTCAGCTGTATGTAAGACTAGTTAAGAGGGCTGAGAAAGCTCTGTAGCTAACTGCATTAACCTCCTGCCGACCTAGGACAAGAATGCTCGTCTTAACTGGCCGTTACTTAATGCCTTAGGACGAGCATTCTAGGGTTAAGCGGCTGCCCAACATGCGCTGCCGCGATCAGCAGTTACTGATAGCTGGGCCCCTGCTGTATCCGCCAGCATCGGTGAAAACACAGATGCCGGCGTATTAACCCCCTGTAGGCAGCTTGTACATCCCCATCGGGTCCATGTGCTGCGGTGACGGGGAACCTATGGTTGGTATGGCAGCCCTGAGGCATTGAGACTGCCAGCCCAGGAGATCCTGCTACAGGGCTGGGACTCCTAGGCAACTGTCAGCGTCTTATAGTGTAAGACGCGGACAGTTCAATACAGCACAATACAGATTTATTGTGCTGTATTAAAACAGGAATCAGACCCTGTAATGTTGAAGTCCCATAAATGGATGAAAATAAAAAATAAAAGTGAAATAAGTGTTTTTAACAATAAAAAAATAAAAGCTTCAATGAAAAAAAGCCCCTTCCCCATAAACGAGACATATAAAATTGTAAAAAAAAACACACACATATTAGGTATCGCTGCGTCTGTAACAACCTGCTCTATAAAAAAAAATCACGATCCACCCTGTCCAGTAAACGCCGTAAAAAAATAAAAACTGTGCTAAAAAAGTGTAATACCAAGCAATAAAGTCATATGTACCCAAAAATAATAGCAATCAAACCGTCATCTCATCCCGCAAAAAATGAGATCCTACATAAGACAATTGGCTAAAAAAATAAAAAAGGTATGGCTTTCAGAAAATGCTTTTATTGTTTAAAACCAAAATATATTTAAAAAACAAACATATTAGGTATCACTGCATCCGCAACAACCTACTCTATAAAACTATCATATGAGCTAACCGATCTGGTGAATACCGTAAAAAAATAAAAATAAAAAACATGCCAAAAAAATATAATTTTTTTTTGTCACCAATCCATCACAAAAAGTATTATACCAAACCATCAAAAAGTAGTATGTACCCCAAAATAGTACCAATCAAATGGTCATCTAATACCGCAAAAAAATTAGACACTAAGAAAATCGCTCCAAAAATGTAAAAGATTTGGCTTTCAGAAAATGGAGACATAAAAACATGATTGTTTTTCTTTCAAATATGCTTTTATTGTGTAAAACCAAAATAACTATAAAAAAGACAAATTATGTATCGCCATGTCTGTAACAACCTACTCTATAAAAATATTACCCTGATTTTAACCTGATTTTTTTTTGTCACTATACACCACAAAAAGTGTAATACCAAAAAGATCAAAAAGTAGTATGTACCCCAAAATACTTCCAAACCCTCACCATATGCCGCAAAAAGTTGGCATAAGATAATTGCCCGAAAAAGAAAAATGCTGGTTTTCTTAAGAAAAAAAATGGTTTTCTTCAAAAATGCTTTATGTAAAACTGAAACAAAATAAAAGTAGACATATAATAATATCATTGCGTCCATAACAACCTGATCTATAAAATTAGCATATGATCTGACCTGTCAGGCGACACAGTAAAAAAAAAAAAATGAAAACTGTGCCCGAACAGCCATTTTTTTTGGTTACCTTGCATCACAAAAAGCATAATATAGAGCAATCAAAGTCATATATACCACAAAATAGTATCAATAAAAGTGTCACCGTATCCTATAATTTCCAAAATTGGGTCACTTTTTTGGAGTTTCTATTCCTGGGGTGCATCAGGGAGTCTTTAACCCTAAGTTCACACTTGCGCGTTTTACAGCGCGTTCGAACACGCTGTAAAACACTCAACACGTGCAAACCAATGCTTCCCTATGGGACTGGTTCACATTTTCGCGTTTTACAGCGCGTTCAAACGCGCTGTAAAACGCCCTCAGCATAAACAAGTACTTGAACTTTTTTTGGGGCGTTTGTCGCGCGTATTGTGATTGACACCACAGTAGTCAATCACAAGAACGCGCGTACGACGCGCATTTCCTATTTGCAAAAACGCGCTGTAATACGCGCGACTAAAACGCGCGTTTCAAGAACGCTCAGGTCTGAACCCAGGGTAAATGTCATATGGCAACTTAAAATTATCCCAGTGAAATCTGCCCTCCAAAATCCATATGGCCTTATTTTCCTTCTGCACCTTGCAGTGTTCCCATACAGCAGTTTACGACCGCATGTGGGGTGTTTCTGTAAACTGCAGAATCAGGGTAATAAATATTGTGTTTTATTGTTAACCCTTGATATGTTACAGGAAAAAATAATAAAAATGGAGAATCTGCCAAAAAGGTGACATTTTAAACTGTCATCTCCTTTTTTCTTTAATTCTTGTGGAACACCTACAAGGTTAACAAAGTTTGTAAAATTTGTTTTGAATAACTTGAGGGGTGTAGTTTCTACAATGGGGTCATTTATGAGTGGTTTTCACTATGTAAGCCCCACAAAGTGACTTCATAACTGACGTGGTCCTTTAAAAAAGTGGACCACTTTTAAGGTCCAAAAAAATTAAATTACATGATGCAAACATGAAAGTGGTCATATGGTTAATGTAAGGTAGTAACTCTCTTATAATGTATCACTATCTGCCTTAAAAGCAGAGAAATTCTAATTTTGAAAATTTCAAATTTTTCCAAATTTTTTGTAAATTTTGAATTTTTTAATAAGTAAAGGTGAATTATATCAAATAAAATGTTTCACTCTCACAAAGTGCAATGTATCATGAGGAAACAATCTCAGAATGGTTTGGATAAGTAAAAGCATCCCAAAGTTATTGCCACATAAAGAGACACATGTCAAGTTTCCAAAAAACCACCTGGTCCTTAAAGGGTTATCCAATTTCACAAACAGCCATGTGCCGGGCCCCTCACAGGTACTATACTTACCCCACTCCCCGCACCTCTCCTGGTCCCCGCACTGCCGCTTCTCCCTGTGCATGGATTAAAACATCCGGTGTCGGGGAAGGGCAGCCAATGGCAGGCGGGGACGATCCTCCCTAGCATCACCCGCGATGCTAGGGAGGCTCGTCCCCGTCCCCACCTACCATTGGCTGCTTCCCCTGACACAGGATGTTTTCATCTGTATACAGGAAGAAGCAGCAGCGTGGTGAGGGGACCAATAAGTGGTGCGGGGAGTGGGGTAAGTATATTACCTGTAAGGGGCCCGGCACATGGGGGGCTGTTTGTGAAATTGGATAACACCTTTAAATGTGAAAAATGGCAAGGTCCTTAAGGTGTTAAAGCTCTGAAAGATCCTGTCTCAGCTCTATTAGGCTGAGTTCACATCAGCATTCAGCCTTTCGGTTCTCCTGCTCCATTATAGGAGCAGAAGAACGGAAAGGACGGATTTGGCACACAACTGACCCGAATGGAGCCTACGGACCCCATAGACTATAATGGGGTCTGTTAGATTTCTGTGCAGAGAAGGATTTTTGAAGCAAAGACAAAAGTCGTGCTTGCAGGACTGTTTACTCTTCAAAAATCTTCCACTGAGTGGAAACCTAACAAACCCCATTATCGTATATGGGGTCTGTAGGCTCTGTTCGGGTCAGTTATGTGCCAAATCAGTCCTCTCCATTCCTCCTATAACAGAGCAAGAGCAGAAGAATGGAAAGGCTGAACGCAATCTTATTAGAATGGGTTTTGTGTGTGCTAGTAGAGCAGTGGCCATTTTATTTACCCTGATACTTGTCCTGCAAAGAAAAGAAGCCATTATAAATACTGAAATATATTTAGGAAAGTGTTTATAATGAAGTAATATTTATGTATTTTCAGTAATTGTATTTTATTAATTCCCAGAAAACCCCTTTAAGATACACCATGAAGATGTCATTGAAAGATTGTGATGAGCATGGCACCAACCAACTATCTCTACTAAGGAGTGGTGTTTATTTTCTGAATGTAAATAATGAATGCTTCAAATCACTGACAGCAAGCTGAGATACTTTGTCTATAATATCTTAATTATCTTTGAAACATGCCGATGGAATGCAACTTGTATTATTTTTTTTTTAAATAACTGTATTCTTTTTTTGCTAGTATTTACCAAGAAATGAGAAGTCAATTATGGCTATGTCTTTGGCATGACCATCCTTCAGAAGATTTCCTGGGGACCTATTAAATATTGTATTCCACTCTGCATCCTGATGAACATTTATTCAGGTAATTGTGATGCAACTGCTCCTACTGCAGCTTCCATTAAGACAGATGTGATATTAATCCTACGTACAAAACTTTGACACAAATATACCAATTTGCTTAAAAAATGAGTCCTCTACCAAAGGCACTGTAATCATCCCCTTTGTTCATCTAATACCAACATTTATCACAGATATAGCATCGTCATTTCTTTCTAGCCACACACAATATTTAAATGATAGTTGCAGGTGTGTTCTGCAGGTTATTATCCTTGGTTGCTTTATGCACAACAGTTTTCAAAGTGCTTTGAAGGTCACCAGAAGTCAGGAGAGCTGGCACACAGAATCTCTTGAAATGACAGCTACACATCAAGATTACATTCTCAATGCATGATCAATCGATATGGCTCTGGGTATATGGCTAAAATTATGATGCGCTAATCCCCTGATTATAGGGGGTTAGGGTTAGAAAATTAGAAAGAGAGTGAGGGGGCTAAGTTTAGCTTCTATTGGTGGGGTGGGGTTGTTTTCTTGTTCTGTGATCATTTTCTAAACTAGGTAACAGCTGTCAGCTGAAACAATATGGTATGAGTTCTGGCCACTAGGGCATAAGCATGTCACTTTGTAATTGGCTACATGCCTACAATGTCAATGGTGGCAGTTATTACCATGGTGTAACTTATTGTACAATGTGGTTGGCTCCTAGCCCTACATAAAAAACAACTTGGGTCTATGGTTTTTTATTTGTCAAGGCTCATGAAAGGAGTTTTCGAAGGAAAAAGATGTTAAAAAAAAATAAAAAATAAACCACACTCACCATCACTGATCTCCTTCTTCTGTCAAACTATTGTTTTGTCCCTGCTCTTAATTTCCTGCCAGGAGGGCTCAATATTCTGGAAATGCCAGGAAAGGCCCAAATCAGCCAATCACTACCCATAAGGCCACATGCACACATACGTATTTTCTTTCCGTGTCCACTCCGTTTTCTTTCTTTTTTTTTTTTTTTGCGGACTGTATGCGGAACCATTAATTTCAATGGGTCCGCATAAAAAACGGAAGGTACTCTATGTGCATGCCGTTTACATACGTCCGTATTTCCGTTCTGCAAAGAAATGTCCTATTATTGTCCGCATTATGGACAAGGATAGTACTGTTCTATTAGGGGCCAGCTGTTCCATTCCACAAAATATGGAATACATACGGACGTCATCCATATTTTTGGTGGATCTGTTTTTTGTGGACTGCAAAATATATACGGTCATGTGCATGAGGCCTTACAGTGACCCACCTCAATCAATGATTAGTCGATGGCAGGTTCAGCATGTCCAGCTGGGAACAGAAAGTGAAGCCCAGACCAGTACTGGAATGGCAGACACAGGGAACTGCAGTAAGAAAGTCCAGAAATATATAGTAATATTTGGTAAGTTCACATCATGTTTACATCAGATATATCCATCTGTATACAAAAAATATATATTTGGTAGCCTACGCTACAGCAGTGGTCCCCAACCTTTTTTGCACCAAGGACCAGTTCCATACAAGACAATTTTCCCAGTGACTTGGGATGGGGATGGGATGGAATCAGGCACATAACAAACACAAAGTGCATATTAAAATACATATTACTATATAACAGTTACATTTAGAAACTAAATGTGATTCAATTTACGATAAAGCACAATCAGAGGGAGCACTGAGCTTGTATCCCTGCAACAAGATGGTTCCATCTAGGGATGATGGGCGACAGTGACACCGGAAGTGCGTTCCTTATGTCCAGTCTAGTCCATAATCTCGTTTTGGTTGCTGTCACTAAGATAGGATGTTGAAAATGAAAGCAGGGTTTTCAATGCTTAATCTCAAGATATTCTACCCTGACTTTAATCCAGAACGTTGAGCGATTTCACAACTCAAACATACTTTTAAGGCCACCATCATTTGCAATCTCATGCAGTTGATCTTCTTCAAGCACGACCAAATTGGATTCACCCGGCTTGTTCACAAATGGATCACAAAGCCATTCCTTCCTAGTTCGCGGGTCTTGTGTAGTTGGAAAGTTAATCTTAAACTCTCTCAAAAGCTGAGATAGGTGTTCATGCAGCAGCTGGGAGCATGAAGGTCCAGGCTCGGTCTCTTCCAAAATGCCTGCTAGTATTTAAAACATGTCAAACATCCCTATTCTCATTTGCTATTCCCAAACTTCCAGTTTGGCTTTGAATGCAGCCACTTTATCTGTCGTCTGACAATTGTCATTCTTCCCTGAAGAATCCAAAAGAGGAACCTGTGCTACCTATTTAACCACCTCAGCCCCCCTAGCTTAAACCCCCTTAATGACCAGACCACTTTTTACAAGTCTGCACTACACTACTTTCACGGTTTATTGCTCAGTCATACAACTTACCACCCAAATTAATTTTACCTCCTTTTCGTCTCACTAATAGAGCTTTCATTTGGTGGTATTTCATTGCTTCTGACATTTTTACTTTTTTTGATATTAATCAAAAATTACCAAAATGTTTGCAAAAAAATGAAATTTTTCACTTTCTGTTGTAAAATTTTTCAAATAAAACTACATTTCTATATAAATTTTTCTCTAAATTTATTGTTCTACATGTCTTTGATAAAAGAAAATGCAATCAGTGTATATTTATTGGTTTGGGTAAAAGTTATAGCTTTACAAACTATGGTGCAAAAAAATTAATTTACGCACTTTGACTTTCTGAGCACCTGTCATGTTTCCTCATGCCCAGACAGTAGAAACACCCCACAAATGACCCCATTTCTGAAAGTAGACACCCTAAGGTATTCGCTGATGGGCATAGTGAGTTCATGGAAGTTTTTATTTTTTGTCACAAGTTAGCGGAAATGGAAGTTTTGTTTTTTTTCTTGCAAAGTCTCATATTCCACTAACTTGTGACAAAAAATTAAATTTTACATGAACTCACCATACCCCTCACGGAATACCTTGAGGTGTCTATTTTCTAAAATGGGGTCACTTGTGGGGTATTCATACTGCCCTGACATTTTAGGGGTCCCTAAAGAGTGAGAAGTAGTTTGGAATCCAAATGCGTAAAAATGCACTGTGAAATCCTATAGGTACTTAATGGAATTAGGGCCCCTTTGCGCATCTTGGCTGCAAAAAAGTGTCACTCATGTGGTATCGCTGTACTCAGGAGAAGTAGTGAAATGTGTTTTGGGGTGTATTTTTACATATACCCATACTGTGTGTGAAAAATATCTCTGCAAATGACAACTTTTTCCATTTTTTTTATACAAAGTTGTCAATTTACAGAGATATTACTCTTGGGGTGACGCTTGGTTTGAGGTACCATCAACGACATTTGGGAAATGTCGCTCATGTAGACGGCTCACTACACTGGTGATAGGAGCCACGGAACCTCCTGGATACAAGAGGATCTCTATGATCTCTTCCTGAAATTTGAGGAAGGATCCTGTTCTCCCAGCCTTACTGTAGAGAACAAAACTATTACATATAGCCAATTGAATTGGGTATATAGACGCCTTCTTATACCAGCGTCTGGTCCTGCGGGAGAGTAAATAAGGATCCAACATCTGGTAATTGAAGTCCACCCCTCCCATGAGCAAATTATAGTTGTGGAACGAGAGGGGCTTTTCAATGACACTGGTTGCCCGTTCAATTTGGATTGTCGTGTCTGCGTGAATGGAGGAGAGCATGTAAACATCACGCTTGTCTCTTCATTTTGCCGCGAGCAGTTCTTCGCTACACAAGGCAGCCCTCTCCCCCCTTGCAAGACGGGTGGTAACGAGCCGTTTGGGGAAGCTCCGGCGACTAGGTCGCGCGGTGCCACAGCAGCCAATCAGTTCTAGAAACAAATGCCTGAAGAGGGGCACACTTGCGTAGAAATTTTCCACATAAGGGTGGTACCCCTTGCCGAATAAGGGTGACACCAAGTCCCAGACTGTCTTCCCACTGCTCCCCAGGTAGTCAGGGCAACCGACCGGCTCCAGGGTCTGATCTTTACCCTCATAGACACGAAATTTGTGCATATAGCCTGTGGCCCTTTCACAGAGCTTATACAATTTGACCACATACCGGCGCGTTTGCTTGGGATGTATTGTTTGAAGCCAAGGCACCCGGTAAAATGTATCAGGGACTCGTTTATGCAGATGTTTTGCTAAGGGGTATACAAATCTGCAAATTTGGTGCTAAAGTGGTCTATGAGGGGCCGAATTTTGTGGAGCCGGTCAAAAGTTGGGTG
Organism: Bufotes viridis; assembly: GCA_033119425.1. Taxonomy (NCBI): domain Eukaryota; kingdom Metazoa; phylum Chordata; class Amphibia; order Anura; family Bufonidae; genus Bufotes; species Bufotes viridis. The sequence continues at coordinate 537,299,294 of CM065590.1, read as the reverse complement.
GCCTCTGGGACAAGAGGTGCTGTTGTCACTAAAGTGCAGGAAACGCAGGATGGTCTCAAATCGTGTCCTGGACATGGTAGCGGAGAAGGCCCAGAAAAGTCTTAAATTCAGAAACTTGGATGGGTTTCCCGGGTTGGTGGCTATAAACTGAGTGACATACCAGTTTGTTTCTGCCACGACTAAGTCAAAGAGCTCCGCAGTGAAGAATAGCTCAAAAAACCCCAGTGCCGATCCGATCTGAGCTGTCTCAACCCGAACTCCGGACTGGGTGGTGAAAGGGGGAACTACTGGTGCGGCTGAAGATGGGGGTTGCCAATCAGGGTTTGCCAGCACCTCAGGGACTCTAGGGGCTCTACGGGCCTGTCTGTGCGGTGGCTGCGACGGGGGAACTACTGCACGTGCCACCGTATCAGCTTCAACTGCCCTTCTGGTGCTCGCCACTTCACCATGTTCTACGGCAGTGCTGGTACTGCCCTTGAAGCGGATCATATTCAACCTGTGGTCTAGCAACATGGGGCCAGGTACGCCTGGTGGTATCAGGGATCTCAACACTATACAGATACATTTTATTGAATAACTTAGTGGCTATGCTACATTTTTAATAACATGCAGAAGAATTCAGATCCAGGTGCTGGTTTGAAAATTGTAGAATATTTTTCGTGGGACAACCCCTTTAAAGGGTTTACATTGAGGAAGATACCAACAAATGGAACATATTAATGTATATTATTAAATATTCTAAGGAATGCAGACAAAGTTCTCTATTGGTTGTAAAAATACGTGTTATTCTTAATTAACAAATAATTAGATTAGGTTTAGGTTTTATCAAAGTTTATTTTGCTTTGGCAGAGGATGTCTATGGTACCATTGGAAAGTGAGAGCATGTTACATTTTGAAAAAAGTGCCATGAATCCCAAAAATATGTGAATTGTGTATGTAGACATTAAATAATTTGTTGAACTTATGTCTTTTTTTTAACCGTATTAACTATTTTACTATGTAACTATATACTTTAAAGTAACATCTGGCTGACGTATTCTTGACCAAAAAAAAGAAAACATGATCACAAAAAAATGCCACAATGGCACATGTGTGTGAATCCAGCCTTAATGGCATTTAGTTATAGGTAACATTTTTACAATAGCTACCAGAGAAATTGCAGCCATATCAGTTTTCATCTTTGAATTGTAGGTATGTTAGAATTTCTGTCAATAATTTAAAGGTGAGAACCAATACAAGGACACTTACATTTAACATTATGGGTGTAAATGCTCTTTAAACCATTAGGGCCATGCTTGGTAAATGTCCAAAATTCCCTATGCTTAAGCCTATTCTATCGTAAATGTATGTTTTTGCTTTTAAGGGGTTGTCCGGGCTCAGAGCTGAACCTGGACATAACTGCTGCTTCACTAATTCAACATTAATGAGTGGAGCATCGGAGTATTTTATGCTTCAATGCTCCCCCTTGCCCTGTGCTGCATTGTGCAGGGCAAGGGCTTTTTTTTTTAACCTCCAGCACCCGTAAAGCCCAGAATGAGCAGGAGTTTAAATAATAAAATGCAGGTTATACTGAATCATTTCCCATAAAACTATATGTCAATCTGATCAGCTCCTCCTGCTCTATATATATGCTGCCTTTAGCATAGACACCATGTTCAACTTGACAGGTTCCTTTTAAATGCATATTAACATATTTGATGGAGGGTACCAAGCATTGTTGGACTGGGGTGCCTAGGGCCCATCAGTAAAATTTAATTTGGGGGCCCACTGTACGGATACATTAAAACATTACCTGCTCACACAGCAGTAAGATACTACCAGATGATTGAAGAGGGGCGGTCCCTGCAGCAGCTTTGAGACGGAAGATCCTGGGGAGAAGAGGACACTGTCTGGCTTTCCTCTGTACCTAAAAGTCATCTCAGCTATCTGATCGAGAATAATACACTGGGGAGTTTCTTTAATCTATCAAGTTTTTTTTTTTTTTCTTTTTTATATGAACATAGGCTGGTTGAGGTGCTGTGCATTGAATATATGTATGTAGTGCAGTAAGTGTACTGTGTTATGTGCCACTTGTGCAAGGGGTGGGAGACTAGGGGCCCACGGGGATTTACCTGTACCCCTGTGGGCCAATCCGAGCCTGGTGCCAAGTGTGAAGAGTATCGTGGTAAGCCAGTCGATTTTGGGCCTCATGCACACAAACGTATTTTCTTTTCGTGTCCGTTCCGTGTTTTTTTTTGTTTTTTTTTTGGCGGACCATATACGGAACCATTCATTTCAATGGCAACGTAAAAAAAAAAAAAAAACTCAAGTTACTCCGTGTGCATTCCGTTTCCGTATGTCCGTATTTCTGTTTCGCAAAATGATAGAACATGTCCTATTATTGTCCGCATTACGGACAAGGATATGACTGTTCTATTAGGGGCCAGCTTTTCTGTTCCGCAAAATACAGAATGCACACAGACGTCATCTGTTTTTTTTTGTGGATCCGTGTTTTGCGGACCGCAAAATATATATGGTCGTGTTCATAAGGCCTTACTCTGGGTCTCTGGGAGACCATACATAGCTTATATCTGTTGGCATAAGATAGGCTTAGGAAAGATAATTAGAATATTTTCCCCAGAAAACCTGAGGGGCATTGTTTGGCCTACAATACTCTGCCTACTAAGTACTCTCCAGAATGAGAAAGAGTACCCTCCCCCCTTCCCCCGACAACACATATAAATTGCTGATAAACACAGTATAGAAGTCTCTCTCACTCTCACATATTTAGCAACTTCAAGTGATTTTCAATGGGTCTGCTAATCTGTACTGTATAGTGATGAGAACATCTGCTTTTGTAGCTAAATCAAAAATTGTTAAAGATGTACTGTAAAACGATATATATTCAGAGCAACCATCCTTCTCAAATAATTCATATTTCTTTATTACCAGCTTTTATACTGTGTATAGTTCATAAAAGTTTTCTCTCAGCTATTTTTAAATCATTAAATTCATTTACTGAAGGCTAAAATACTAGAAACAAGTTGCATTCTTTTGTCATCTTAACCGGTGATGCAAGCCTAATTATTGACTACAAAGAGCATCTCTGAGTCTGATATTTCTGATCGCCTCTCAAAGATGCAGTAAAAAAAAAAAAACATTGTTTTGAACACTTGCGGCAAATTAATGTCAGAAGATACTGACAATTGGATAAAATGCAGGATAAAAGAAGAGACAAATGGTAATAAAAACAAAAAAAACTTTCAGCCATGGAATTAATTTCTCTGCCATTTAACTTAGCTCTTTTAAAGAGGGGCATCCTGCTAGTAAAGAGCTTTTTAATGTTAGATTGTTTTTTTAGTAAGGTATATTCAAAGAGGAGAAAAATTGTTTGAATAAAGTTTGAGAAGGAGCTAAAATTTAAAAGAACAAGTTCCTATCCTTACTCGTCACTCTCTGAGGCCGCTATGGTGCTGCTCCGTCCCTCACTTGTTTATACTTCCTTTTTCTGCCTCAACACACATGGAATGGCTGGAAATGCCCACTCAGCAAATCGCTGGCCTCACTAGTGACCCGCCAGTGAGTGGCTCAGCGGGTAGTACCAGCCATTTTCTGTGTGTCAAGCTGATACCAGGAAGTAGCAGCAAAAACAGAGCAGTATCAGACTGCAGCGACAAGGGTTAGTGAGTCGAGTATTGATTAGTTTTTTTTAATCCTAATTGTCCTTCCAGAAACCATTTTAGACATTGCAAAAATCATAAACATGTCTGAATTGCCAAATAAAAAAAAAATACTTGTTGTATTGTAATAGTGTCAGCTTTGCTATGTATAAACATTTAACCTGATTTGCTTGCTATTAATCTCCCTGCTGCCTCAGCCAATTTTGGACATAGCATTTTTTTAATCCAAGCTTTCCGAGAATCACAACTATTTATTTTTTCAATCAGTAAGCATAGTTGAATGAGTTTTTTTTTTTTTTGCCAGACAAGTTTTATTTTTAAATAGTACCATTTTGGGGTTTACCAAGATTCTGATATTGATGATCTATCCTCAGGATCGGTAATCATTACTAGACGGGAGCGATCCGACCACTGGTGCCTCATAGATCAGCTGCTGAAGAGCCCGCATTTCTCTGGTGAATCCTGAAGCCCCCTCACAGCTCACCAAGCTCAGCCCATTCATGTGACTGATGAATGTGATGTCACTGGTCTAGGACCTCTTCAACCAGCTGATCGGCAGAGGTATCAGGGGTCAGACCCACGCTGATCTTTTATTGATTACCTGTGTAAAGGTCACAAATATCAAAATCTCAGACGACTCCCTTAACTGTGGGTGGAAAAAAAACCACCATCTTTTTTTTACGCTAGTCATCATGCTGCATAAATGGCATATATGAGTATGCAATAAAAAATATATGTACAGTTTTTTTGAGGTTTTATAACTCAAACAATAAAAGCATGTTTTATGGAACAATGTTGTTTTTATGTTGGTATACTACAAGATCTTTAAGGCCTCCTTCACACGGGCATCACGTGTGAGGGCCGAATAGGATGCCTGGAGGGGAAGAAGTTTTGACTGCGATTGCGTTGTTCAGTTTTTTTCCGCTCGAGTGCAATGCATTTTGCATGCGAGTGAAAAAAAACTGAATGTGCTACCCAGACCCGAACTTCTTCACTGAAGTTCGGGTTTGGGATCGCTGTTCTGTATATTTTATGTTTTTCCATTATAGCAAGGTGATGATGGAAAATTATAGCATTCTTTAATTCAGAATGCTGAGTAAAAGACCCAATGTGGGGTTAAATTTTTTTTTTTTTAACTCCCCTCATCCACTAAATCGCGCAGCCGGGCTCGTCTTTCTTCTTCTCCTTCTTGCAGGACCTGGCTGGAAATAGACCTTTGGTGACTTTATCATGCTCACCACGTGGTGACATCAGCGCAGGTCCTGCTGAATGAAGATAGAAGAACCTGTAGACATGAAGGGTGAGAATTTTGGGGTACATATGGTTATCAATTATTATTTTCTTGGGTAGGGGATGGAAAAATATTGAGTCTGCCACTTTTTTATGTATTTTTATGTTTTTTATGTATTCTATGTGGTTTTAATAACATTAACTTTTTTCCATAGGTGGTTACAGTTCTGGTTATGTGTGTGCATTTGTGTGTAATTATTTTTTTTTTATCCAGACTAAATGTATGTACTTTTTAGGAAATCAACGGGTGTGGTGAGCGCAGTGACATCATCGCAGGTCCTTTCGCAGGTCCTGAAGAGAGAAGAGGATACCGGCTGCACGATCAAGTGGATGAGGTGAGTTTTTTAATTATTTTTAACCCCTCAATGGCCATTTTATTTAGCATTCTATCTTAAGAATGCTATTATTTTACATTATAACCATGTTATAACGGAAAATAATAAAGTGAAGTTTGGGTCCGCAGTGACTTTAATATGTTTCGGTGTTGGGGTAAAGTTCAGGCCCCGAACCCAAACTTTGACCTGAAGTTCGGCCGAACCCGGCGAACCCAAAAACGATAAAAAAACACAAATGGAATTAAATAGTAAAAAAAAAAATGGTTAACAAACCAGAATGCTGTACATTTTTAGATTTGATATTCTTCAAAGCAGCCCTCTTCCATTTTAATGATACCTTTGCACACTTTTGGCATTCTCTCAATGAGTTTGATGAAACCTAAATGGTTTTGTATTAACAGGTATAACTGTTAAAAGTTAGTTTGTAGAATTTCTTCATAATGTGTTTGATCCAGTTTCATATAGTGTATTTCACTATTCTACTACTGTTCTTATCCAATTTATGGCAAAAACCACTCAACTAACTAAAGAGAAATGACGGTCAAGTATCTTCATGTGCATTCATGAAAACTACCAAACAGTATGATAAAGCTGGATCTCATGAAGAAAGGAAGACCAAGAGTTACCTCTTCTGCAGAGGATAAGTTGATTAGAGTTACCAGCCCTAGATTACCAATTAACAGCATCTCAAGGTAAAGCTTACATAAATGTTTTACAAAGCTTAAGTACTATACCTGATGCATCTCAACATTAAATGTTTAGACAAGACTGCAACAATCAGACATCTATGGTTGAACTGCTACAAAGAAGACAAACCTAAGGAACAGGGCAAAAATGACAAGGAATGGACATTAGACTAGTGTAAATCTGTATGTTAGTCTACATTCAAAATGTGACACTTTTGGTTCCAGAAAAGGTGAGCTGATGGTTTCTACGTGTGTGGTTTCCACTGTGCAGCATAGAGGAGGAGGGGTAATGGTGGGGGGTTCTTTGCAGGTGACACTGAGTGATTTATTTAAAATTCAAGGCACACATGGCTACCACAATATTATGCAGCGAGATGTCCTCCCATCTTGTTTATGCTTAGTGGGTATATTACTGTATTTGTTTTTGATCAGGACGATAACTAAAAACACATCTACAGGCTATGTAAGGGTTATTTGACAAAGAAGGAGTGTGATGGAGTACTGTGTCAGATGACATGGCCTCTATAATCCAATCTCCCAACTTTAACCCAGTTAAGATGGTTTGGGATGAGCTGGACTGAAGAATGAAGGAAAAACAGCCAACAAGTCCTCATCCCCTCTGGGAACTCCTTCAGGACTGTAGCAAAACCATTCCAGGCCTGATTAAGCTTATTGAGAGAAAGCCAAGCATATGCAAAGCTGTCATCAACGCAAAAGAGATCTACTTTGAAGAATCTAAAATATAAAAAATTCTGATTTGCCTAATACTTTTTATTTGTTTGCTACAGTACAATGTAGAACAAAAGCAAGAAAAAACATGTAATGAAAAGATATGTTCAAACTTTTGACTTTTTTAATCCCACTGGGAGACTCCACAGTATTATCATTTGATGGCTTCTATAAACCTTTGGTGAACTGAGTATATATCATACCATAATTACATGTCACTCATACTGTCAGACAGTCTATTAGGCCATGTCACAGCCTAATAGTATTAGGAGCTTTATTACTTGGGCTACCTTGCTTTTGTGCTTTCAGCGGACTGCTGAGGACAGTGCTCAGTCAAACCCTTTTAATGCTACTGTCCTTATTTTAGTGGGTATCTGTGGGCCATTTATTGGCTGTTACTGTGCACTGCTAAGCTTGATCACTGCTAAAATGGATGTACAGTTATGTCCAAATATAGGAAGAGGTTAAAGGGATTTCTGGGCTAATTTGCATACCTTTTTCCCAAAGGAGTATTACATGACTTATAAGACTCATTTGGGGTCATTTATCAAACTGGTGTAAAGTAGAACTAGCTTAGTTCTAGCATAGCAACCAATCAGAATCCACCTTTCATTTTCTAAAGGAGCTGTCACAAATGCAAGGTGAAATCGGATTGGTTGCTATGGGTAGCTAAGCCAGTTCTACGACAGTTTCAGAAATTACCCCACTAGTGTTTACTTGGTTCTCCTAGTAAAAAAGAAATAGACATACCTTCTCCCCCAAATCCCCAACAAAGGCCTCTCATCCAGTTCTCTGTGCTCTGCACTGATATGGCGCAACCCATCTGAAACAGCTGCCTGCAAATGAGGTACTGACATGGCTATAATCCGAAATACTAAATTATGTAAATTTAAATAAATGTAAGCTGCATTATGGACATAATGCAAAATGGGGTATAAACATTTCATGAAAAGCAGCCCAGTGAGAACCAACTGATGTCGAGTTTGCCAGTCTGTGATTACAACTGAGTGTGTACAATTCCACTCAGTTGAGATTAATCAGAGATGCAGAAACCTTCCAGTGACAGCACCATCAGCACTCCCCCTGGTCAAAGCGTATAAAATAGAGTAATTATGACAACCCAAAAATAAATAAATCTAGTAGAGACTTTTATGACGGTGGCTTAGTGGTTAGCACTGGTGTCTTGCAGCACATGGGTCCTAGGTTTTAATCTAACCAAGGACAACATCTGCATGGAGTATATATGTTCTCCCCATGTTTGTGTGGGCTTTTACTGGGTACTCCTCTTTACTCCCACACTCCAAAAGACATACTGGTGGGGAACTTAGATTGTGAGATCCAATGCGGACATTGATTGAAGATAATTTTCAGAGATGAGCAAAGTATTTAAAAATTCGATTTAGATGCTTCACCAAATTCTACCAAAAAATGTGCTTTGTGATAAGCATTTCTTTGTAAGTAGTAGGTGCAATGACAGGGAGCAGCAATTACACCACTCCTGTCATTGTATCCTTCAGATGCCACGTTCATACATGATCACGGCATCTGATAGCAATAATCAGGTGTAAAATAAAAATATATATTAAATCATACTTACTAACAGTGGGTACTGCCAATATAGACAGACCACACCAATGCTATTGGGCTCGAGGCACAGGGGGCTCCGCAACACATGAAAGGCCCCACCCCCTACGTTTTCTCTGCACAAGACACAGACAGTTTATACATTCATAGTTAATATTGAGAGGGGCCGATGGCCCGCCACTTGTGTTCTCCCTCCTCCGGCTCCAACCCCCCGCGACCCCTTCCTGTCTGACTGACCTCAGCTCCATGATCCGGGCTGTGGGTTTCCTCCCAGGCACTGCGTCTGCTGCATTTCACACAGGCCTACAGTGTATCGCTGGCAGGCAGCAGGAGCAGAGTAGACACACACACACACAGAGGTGCGCACAGGGCGACTGGCAGATATGCTCTGCCACTGCACTGAAGTGCTGCCTGCCATGTGCCTCATCAGCCAGTGAGTGCAGCCCCCGACCCCCCGGCCCAGACTGAAGGACCGCTCCAAACCAGAACATAGTACCCAGCTAGAATAAACACATTAGTGTGCCACAATAAGAGGACAGACAGACAGACTTAATAAAAAGTTCATATATGGTTGGAATGGATATGAATATTCTTTATGGGGGGAGGGCAGCAGCAAACAGTGTTTATTTTTTTATTTTATTTTTATTTTTTTGGGGGGGGCCCTGTGGGCCCACAGAGAACTCAGGAGGACAGTGTGCTTTCCTCCTACTCCTCCCCCCTCTGCACACTGTACTCCTGAGTCCTTTATGAGCCTACAGGGCCATGATTGGTGGCTATGTGCACATTCAGCATCAGCAGCAAGGAGTTAAAGGGGTTATCCATCTCCTATCCTGCCCCCTCAAATGCCTGGGCACCTTGCTTACCTCATTCCCTAACACCCGCATTTCTCCTGATGCCCGCACAGCCGCCACTGCCTCCCTCCCGTCACGCAGATGAAAAAATACAGCGACATGGGGGGCAGTCAATAGCAGGCCACAATGGGAACAAACCTCCCTAGCATCGCGGGTGACGCTAGGGAGGCCGATTTACGATGCGGCTTGCTATTGGCTGCACCCCCCCATTGGGCATAAGTATTATCTGTATGAGGTGCCTGGGAATTTCGGGAGGCATAATAGGGGGTTACATAGCCCCTTTAACCCTTAGGATACCGGAGGTTTTTTCATTCTTGCATTTTCTTTTATCTTCCCTATTGTCCTTGAGCCATAACTTTTTTATTTTTCCATTTACATAGATGTATGAGGGCTTATTTTTTGCAGGAGAAGTTGAACTTCAACATGGGATACAATGTAGTGGGAAGCTGGCAAAAAAATTGTACATTGGGTGGAATTTGAAAAAAAAAGAACTATTTTTCCACCGTTTTTACGGGTTTTGTTCCTACGGCATTCCCTTTGCGGCAAAACTAACATGTGCCCTTCATTCTCTGGGTCAATACAATTACAATGATACCACATGTGTAGTTTTTTTATGTCTAAATAGTGTAAAACTAAATTAAAACTTTGAAAAAAAAATTACTTTTTTACATCACCATATTCTTGACCCCCATAACTTTTTTTTATAGTTATGTTTACTGAGCTGTTTGAGAGCTCATTCTTTGCTGGATGAACTGTAGTTTTTATTAATACCATTTTGGAGTGTGTGTAACTTTTTTTTTTATCACATTTTATTACATTTTTTAGGGTAAGAGAAGTGATGAAAAAATGGTGCTGGCAGCAAAAGGGTTTAAGATGTGGGGCATGGGCTATATCAGGCTTTAGCACAGTGAGCTCCTTCCCTGCACTCGTTCAACTGTGCTCGCATACATATCACTCCCTGTGTCCACTGTCCTATGTCCACTCTACAAAAGCCTGACATATAGCCCATCTATGCCTGGCTTTACCAAAACAGACAAGCAGGAGCAGTGATGTGTGTTGTACATCACTCACTGCAGCCCCAGTGAAATCCTCACTCCAATACAGCACTGTCATATTAGCAGTGTATGAGAGTACGGATTATAAAGCGCTATAGGCATCTGAATTAAGCACCTTCTCATAGAGAGAAAAAAATAATAGAAAATGTCATTTTAAGGCACTTACAATAGGGTTTAATAAACTTTTTTTTTTTTTTATTTGGTACACTTTAGTACACTTTAACTTCTTTAAGTCAGATTGATGTCCAAACTTCGGACCTCCAGCCGGTGCAAAACTAACTTGCAAAAATCATGTATGCCTTGTAGTTGCAATAGAGGGCCGCAGGTTGGACATTCCTGCTTTAAGGGGATATTCTGATTGTTTGAAGTTATCCCCTATCCACAGGACCCGAACTTGACCCCGAACCTCATTGAAGTCAATGGGGACCCAAACTTTTGAGCACTAAAATGGTTGCAAAAATGTCATGGAAAGGGCTAGAGGGCTTTAAATGCCAGCAAAATGTTGTTAAGAGCATGGCATGTGGATAGGGAAATGACTTTAAATAACATAAAATAGGTAAAAATAAAAAATAATAATCTTGATCTAGGAGGAGGGGGTCCATATGGAGCAGGAGGTTAAGGAGGCAGTGGATGTGGTGGTGTAGGTGGAAGCGGCGGTGGAAGAGGAGGAGGTAGCCTACACTGCTTTTTGGTTTTAAATTTTATTTTAAAAATTAGGGTACACCCCAAAACATTGGGAAATTTAACCTGTGATACCACCTCCAGTCATGCTAAACACACGTTCAGACAATACACTGGCTGCAGGGCAGGCCAGTCCCTCCAAGGGGTAAAGGGCAAGCTCACGCCATGTGCCCAATTTGGAGACCCAGAAGTTGAAGGGGACAGACCCGTCATTAAGTACGTGTAGGCGTGGGCACACATACTGCTCCACCATATTGGTGAAATGCTGCCTCCTCCTAAGACGTTCCATATCAGCTGGTGGTGCTGGTTGTTGTGGCATGCTGACAAAGCTTTTCCACATGTCGGCCATGCTAACCCTGCCTTCTGAGGTGCTGGCGGTGCCCCAGCTGCGTTGGCGACCTCTTCCTCGTCCTCTGCCTTCGCCTTGTGCTTCCACTGTGCCCCTGCTGTCAGGTGGGAACGCCACCAGCAGCGCGTCTACCAGCGTGCGCTTGTACTCGCGCATCTTACGAACATGCTCCATAGACGGAATTAGGGATGGTACGTTGTCCTTGTAACGGGGATCCAGCAGCGTGGCCACCCAGTAATCAGCACAAGTTAGAATTTGGGCAACTCTGCGGCCGTTGTGGAGACACTGCAGCATGTAATCGCTCATTTGTGCAAGGCTGCCCAGAGGCAACGAAAATCTGTCCTCTGTGGGAGGTGTATCATCTGTGTCCTCTGTATCCCCCCCATCCATGCTCCAGTGATGGCGGTATTTCAAATGGCTGCATTTCAAATGTCTAATTCAAACCCCTGTATGTATAGGGAGATCACACGCATCCTGAATCAGTGTAGGCCTGAAGTAAATATATCTTTGCACAAAATGGCTGTATTTTAAATTGCTGTATTTAAAATGCCTAATTCAAACCCCTGTATGTATAGTGGGGATCACAAGCGCCTTTATCAATTGTAGGCCTGAAGTAAATATATCTTTGCACTAAATGGCTGAATTTAAAATGGTTGTATTTTAAATGGCTGAATCAAACCCCTGTATGTATAGGGGGAATCTCACACGCCCTGAATCAGTGTAGGCCTGAAGTAAATATACTGTATCTTTGCACAAAATGGCTGTATTTCAAATTGCTGCATTTAAAATGCCTAATTCAAACCCCTGTATGTATAGTGGGGATCACAAGCGCCTTGAATCAGTGTAGGCTTGAAGTAAATATATCTTTGCACTAAATGGCTGTATTTAAAATGGCTGTATTTTAAATGGCTGAATCAAACCCCTGTATGCATAGTGGGGATCACACACGCCCTGAATCAGTGTAGGCCTGAAGTAAATATATCTTTGCACAAAAAAGCGGTATTGCAAATGGCTGTATTTCAAATGCCTAATTCAGACCCCTGTATGTATAGGGGGGATCACACACGCTCTGAATCAGTGTAGGCCTGAAGTAAATATATATTTGCACAAAATGGCTGTATTTCAAATGGCTAAATTTCAAATACCTAATTCAAACCCCTGTATGTACAGGGGGAATCAAACATGGCCTGAATCAGTGTTGGCCTGAAGTAAATATATCTTTGCACAAAATGGCTGTATTTCAGATGCCTAATTCAAATCCCTGTATGTATAGGGGGGGATCCCACAGGGCCTGAACCTCTGTAGACCTGAATTCAATAATGGTGCACCAATTGGCAGTATTTAAAATCTCTGAATGTAACCCAAATGTATTAAGGGTGTATCTCACAATGACATCTGCATCAAAGGCTGCCAACTAAATTTTTTGTGCCCAAACGATAGAGATGTCCGAACTATTCGCCGGCGAACAGTTCCCGGCGAACATCGCATGTTCGCGTTCGCCACGGCGGGCGAACATATGCGATGTTCGATTCGCCCCCTATACTTTATCATTGAGCAATCTTTGACCCTGTACCTCACAGTCAACAGACAAATTCCAGCCAATCAGCATACCATCCCTACCAGACCCTCCCACCTCCTATCAAAAAGAAAGGACAGCATACATCTTAGATTCATTCTGAAGCTGCAGGGAGAGTGCTGCTGCCACTGAATTAATAGGGAAAGTGTTAGCTAAGCCAGTGTTCTGTGTCCACTCCAGTCCTCAAAGACTCATCGTCGATTTCACAGGCAAAGCCATTCACTTTTGCCTGCGATTGCGAACAGTTGTTCAGTTTTTTCCGCGTGGGTGCAATGCGTTTTGATGCGTTTTTTCACACGCGTGATAACAACCTGAAGGTTTACAAACATCTCCTAGCCACCATCTGTGAAAAACGCAACGCACCCGCACTTGCTTGCAATGCGTTTTTCACGCAGCCCCATTCACTTCCATTGGGCTAGGGCTGCGTGAAAAACGTAGAATATAGAACATGCTGCGATTTTCACGCAACGCACAAGGGACTCGTGAAAAAAACATTTATGTACACAGACCCATTGAAATTAATGGGTCAGGATTCAGTGCGGATGCTATACGTTCACATCACGCATTGCACCCGCGCCGAAAACTCGCTCGTGTGAAAGGGGCCATCTGCTGTAAGGACAGCGTCCTGACAGCACCCCAAAAAGCCCTTTTTAGGGCTGGTACATCAGTCTGCTTTTATTTTTATATATATATTGCAGTTGCCTGCCCGTGTGTAAGAGGCCGCAGGCCCACAGACTGTACTGTGTACACATCACTGATATAGGGTGGCACAGTACCTTGCGGATAAAAAAGTGATTTAATTTTTACCCTTTAATCTAATTGCAGTTGCCTGCCAGTGTGTGTCAGGCCCACAGACTGTACTGTGCCCACTACCCACCACTCATATAGGGTTGCACAGTACCTTGCAGATAAAAAAAGTAATTACATTTTTACCCTTTAATATAATTGCAGTTGCCTGCCAGTGTGTGTCAGGCCCACAGACTCTACTGTGCCCACCACTCATATAGGGTGGCACAGTACATCGCACGGCTCACGCGCAGTGCCCCAAATTGGAAGGAAGAGGACCGACCAACCATCTTTTTCCATCTCCCGGTTCCTAAAATCTATTCCATACACCAGCCCCTGATAGGGGACAAAACAGAGATTAAACTAGTAAGAACAGATTTTTTTTATTAAAAAAATAGAGGACAGCCTCTGCGGAGCTGGGTATTTTTTGGCGATGTTACTGAACGCTCATGCACAATGGCTGTAGGCTCATGCGTCCTTTTGCGGAGGTGACAAACCTGGTCAGTCAAACCCAAGGCAACATCATCGACCTCATCCCATATGCGTTTTTTCTGGAGCGTGCCCTGCGAAGAGTGCTGGATCAGGCAGTAGATAAGCATGAAGAGGAAGAGTTGTGGTCACCATCACCACCAAAAGCAGCCTTGTCGTCGTCGATTGCTGGACCTGCAGCAACGCAGAGAGAGGAGTCTGAAGAAGAGGAGTCAGAGGAGGAAGGTGGTTTTGAGGAGGTGGAAGACCAACCACAGCAGGCGTCCCAGGGGGCTTGTTGTCACCTTTTGGGGACCCTTGGTGTTGTACGTGGCTGGGTGGAGGAAGAGACCTTCAATGACGTCAGTAGGGGACAAGGAACGGGACATGGCTAGCTTGGTATCCAACCTTGTGCAAATGGGGAGTTTGCGGTTTTGCAAATGGACAGTTTGTGGTTGTTTGTGGTGCGTTAAACGGGGAGTTTGGTCTGTCACTGTAAAGCGGGCGTAACCCTTACACTACCTGATCGATACAACATCATACCTGATCATATACACACACTGGATGTTTTAAAGCACGTTATTCTAAACAATTTAGGAATGTTAGGTGATTTATGCCCTTTATGGATTAAAACCCGACTCTGCGTCAATTATGTAATTTTCCATGGGAGTTTTGCCATGGATCCCCCTCCGGCATGCCACAGTCCAGGTCTTAGTCCCCTTGAAACAACTTTTCCATCACTATTGTGGCCAGAAAGAGTCCCTTTAAAATTCTGCTGCCAATTGAAGTCTATGGCGGTTCGCCCGGTTCGCCGGTTCGTGAATACTTGCGGAAGTTCGCGTTCACCATTCGCGAACTGAAAATTTTATGTTCGACATCTCTAGAAATGACTGTTTTGTTTAACAACTGAATTTGACAACAGTATATAAGCCTGTAATTTCACACATGCGGATGCTGCAAGGCCTGAAAATAGTGTTTTTTGTCAAAAAAGTGTGTTTTTCAAACCCCAGAAAATGATGGGTGTATTTCTAGCTTAAATTGCACACTGACTAATACAGATGTTGTAGTTTGCCACAAAAAATGGTGATTTGCAATGTCCCAAAAGCTTAGATGCAGTGCTGGTGCACTGAGCATGCATAAAATGGCCTCCGCCGCCGCCACCCACCTAACTAACAGGATTCTAAAAGTTAGTATTTATGGGTCAATGAGCTCGGGGCAGGGTAAAAGGATAGTGCCCTGCACCCACACAACTATTTCTAGGTAGATCTCTGAGTTAGATTTTCTCCTATTCTCTTCCCGAAATCACAAGTCCAGCAGCATCCTCTCCCTACACTTGTAACAGCAGAGTGACGTACAGCACTATGTGACTGAAGCTTATATAGAGCCTGGGTCACATGCTGCTCTGGTCAATCACAGCCATGCCATTAGTAGGCATGGCTGTGATGGCCTCTTGGGCCAAGTAGTATGATGCTTGTTGATTGGCTGCTGTGCAGCCTTTCAAAAAGCACGGGAACACCGAAACCCGAACTTTTACGGAAATGTTCGGGTTCAGGTCTGTGTCCCGAACACTCCAAAATTCTGTACGAACCCGAACTATACAGTTTGGGTTCGCTCAACCCCACTAAACACTAATAATGTCCATAAAGCGCTGCTTAATATGTTGGCGCTAAATAAAGGAATTAAGTACTGTATAATTTTAGTATAGGGACCATCTAATTAGCTTGTCTAACTATAACTATAATAAATTCTCAACAAAGCAAGTCCAATTTGGGAAAAAAAACTGCTGCACCTGCACTTCTGACTTTTAAGGTTCTTGACAAAAATAGAAACTATTTTATAGTCAAGTAAATTAATTCTTAAAGACATTTCCTCTCATCTGAGTAAGCTAATTTTAGCCTATAACAGATCACTGTGCATTTTTCACAATCCCAAGTAAAGATAAGAGAAATTGCATGGCGCATTTCCAAAATATACTATTTCATGAAGAACAAAGTTTTCATCAGATATTCAGAATTTCCTTAACATAGTCTTGCTAAAATATTTCCTTTTTTTAAACCAAGACTGATTACAAAGAACCTACCTTCAGAGTCAAGAAAGTAGAGCACTCACTGGCCAGATGTGATGTGCCTTGGTCCTGTGGCAATCACTGGCCTCTGCAGTCACATATGCTTCAATGGAATGGCACTGTTAGTTATGTTCTAGTGACAATCCATGCTGCTCAAGCACATGTGACTGCCAAGGCCAGTAATTGCTTGCAGTGGTCACTGGACCCTTCCAGCCTGCCCAGGACCGGTATCTGGGAATAGAGATGTGGACACAGAGTATTTAAAAAAAAAAAAATTGGGCACACCTTCTGACCATTCGGGTTGTAGGCTCTTACGCCAGACAACCTCTTTAAGAATTCTATCTATGTTCAGAGACCCTTATGTGGCAACCCACAGTGCCAGACTTGGCTTTCCTAGGTCCAGAAGAAGAGATAATACTGAGGGCCACCCTTGATCTCCACAGAACATTTGCATATCCACTTTTAATCTTCTGAAAGCTTAATTGTTATACAGGACATATTGTCAGTAAAATCTAATATATTATTATGAATTTACTCCGAAGAATTAGACCCTAGAGGTAAATAATTGGCTCCAAAGTCAGATCCAAAATAGGGTTGTGCTCTGCTGAATTTTTAACCCCTTTTTTCATAATAAAGTAAAAGTATTATGTGGGGAGAGGGTAGTTTCCACATCTGACCTATTATGGCACTGGCTCAGGAGGACTATCATACCATTCTCAATAAATGTCAGCCATAACATACTTTTGACACTCTGCAGCAATAGTCAAAATTAGGGATGAGCGAATCGACTTCAGATGAAACATCCAAAGTCAAATTGCATAATACTTCGTTTGAATACTGTAAGGAGCGAGAGCTCTGTACAGTATTAGAATGTATTGGATCAGATGAGCGAATATGTGGTAGAATATTTGTCATATTTGCGAATATTTGTATTCGAGATTATTCTCTTGATTGAGAAAAACCGGCAATGTAAAAATAGCATAATGCAATTTTGTAACACGAAATACAGGCGTAGGTCACTTTGGCTACATTTTTCAAGCTGCTAGAAGTTTTCTGAGTTTATCCTGAGACACGAGAAAATGGTTGGCATGGCAGAACATTACAATAACTTTATATGCAGATGGAGTGCTCAAATATATTCGCTGTTGCAAATTTTCGCGATTGCGATTTTGGCACTACATGCAACTTCACATTTTAGCAGGTCTGACTACATATTACTGATTGGTGCATTAAGTATTGTTGTGAACTTGACATTGCTGCCTTCTCATTGGCCCACAAGCGAGAAGTGTGGAGGAATTATGTTCAGATGGAAAAAATGACGAATATTGGAAATTATGAATATATATCACTTCGCATAAAATCTTCATACATTGATTTGTACTGTAACAAAACCATTTCCTGAACTCGGGTTCGGTTCCAACCTTGGAACCAAACCCGACTTCAGGAAATGTTTTTTTTACAGTAAAAAATTAATTTATGAAGTTATTATGCGAAGTCTCGCGAGACTTTGTGAAGTAATAACTTTGGCTCATCTGAGCCAATACATTCTAGCGAGAGCTCTGTACAGTATTCAAGTGAAGTATTATGCGAATCATCCAAAGTCGATTCGCTCATCCCTAGTCAAAATCATGGTTAACTCCCATCTTTGAATAGAATGGGCTTGTTCTGTCCACGTGTTGAGCATGAATATTCGAACAGCGAATTTTAATCGCGAATATCGCAAATTTGAGAATTCACGAATCTTTTGAATATAGTGCTACATATTCATAATTTTGAATATTCGTAATTTTTTTCCATCTGAACACCTGATTCCTCCCCGCTTCTTGCTTGTGGGCCAATGAGAAGGCAGCAATATCAAGTTCACAACAATACTTGTTGCACCAATTAGTAATATCTAGTCAGACCTGCTAAAATGTGAATTTGCATGTAGTGTGAAAATCGCTAATATATTGGAACACTCTATCTGCATATAAAGCTATTGTACTGTTCTGCCGTGCCAACCATTTTCACCAGTCTCAGGATAAACTTGGAAACTTCTAGCAGCTTGAAAAATGTAGCCAAAGTGACCCACGCCTGTGTTTCGTGTTACAAAATTGCATTATTCGATTTTTACATTGACGATTTTTCGCTATCAAGAGAATGATCTCGAATTCGAATATTCACAAATGTATGACGAATATTCTACCACATATTCACGAAATATCGCAAATTAAAATATTGCCCCTGTCCCTCATCACTATCCACAAAATGGACCAAAGTAGTGCATGCAGCTTTGTTTTTTTCTATGGGCCATCAGTTTTTGGGGGAGATGAGGGGGACAGTGGGAACTTTCCCCCTCTGTTAAACCACTTAGATTCTGTGGTCACCATTCTACAGGGTGCTTCGCAGGTGCCCCATGCAATGGATATACTGTAACTGTATACTCATTTGTTTTAAGTAGTGATGAGCAGCAGGTGCCATATTCGATTTTGACGATTATCGCGATTAATATGCGATTTAAATAATCGCGTATTGCGATTGTAACTTAAGGCTACTTTCCTATTGGTTTGATATCTAGAATTAGCAAAGATGACGAATGTCTTCATCATATTCCTCAAAACGAAGATAACGAAGTATTTTTCATCTTCGTTTTAGCTACCTATTAGTCAACTTCGTTAATTCTAGCAATCAAATAGGAGGGTTGACTATAGAGACAGCTGTGTTTAATTCGCTATGCGATTATATTATTATTTTTTAATAAATAGAATAATTATAATAATCAAGTATTATAATTTTTCTATTTATTTTAAAGAAAAGCAAAGAAATATAATCGCATAGCGAATTAAACACAGCTGTCTCTATAGTCAAACTTCCTATTTGATTGCTAGAATTAGCGAAGTTGACGAATATGGAGCAAAAAAGAAGATGGAGAATACTTTGTTATCTTTATTTTGAGGAATATGATGGATACATTCGTCATATTCGCTAATTCTACCAAGCCAACCATAGTAAACCAGGTCTAAGTTGAAATCGCAATGCGATTAATTCAAGTTATATTAATCGCATTGCGATTTCAACTTAGAGCTGGGTTTCTAATGGGTCAGCCTGCTAGAATTAACGAAGTTAATGAATATGGAATATAGCAGTGCTAAGTTGTAATCGCAATGAGAAGTGGTATTGTGCAGTGTCCATATATAGAGAATAAGAACAGATACTGAGAATTACACCCAATATACAGGACAAGAGAAGTGGCACTGTTACTGTGCAGTGTCCATATGCACAGAATAAGAGCATATAATAAGAATTACTCCCAGTATTTAAGATAAGAGAAGAGGTACTTTTCAGAGTCCATAAACACCAGGTTAGTGTAGAATTATATATTTAGGTATACTGGACTGCATAGTGGTGCTGTGTAGTGGCTGGCTATATATATATATATATAAACATTACAACCAGTATACAGGACATCACTACTACTCACAACCAGATATTAACAATTACACCCAGTATAAAGGACATGAGGGGTGATACTGTGCAATGTACATACATACAGATTGATAACAGATGTAGACAAACACACATAGACACTGTGGGGGATCAGCTCTGGTCTCGAGGATCGTTCACATACAGATAGTCGTCCACCGCAGCTTTAGGGGCCAAAACATCGCTTTATTGTCCCAGCATCAACATAAATAAATGAAATTCAAAACAAACACCTGCCCGGCTGGGCTCTAACTTAACACAGTGTGTCCCTGACTCACCTAAGACACTGTTCACACACACGGCACCCATGCGGCTTTCCCAGCCCAATGTCCATCAGCCTCCTGGCTGTTACCTCACCGGTGTCTTTTGGGGGATTGTGGTCCAGTCGTCCGCCCGACGCTGACCATGCGACCCTTATCCCTAGGCGTCGCGGGACCCCCAAACTTCAGGCTACTCCCAGCCTTGTGGTCTCCCAGCGCTCCCAGATCAAACCACACACAGAACCACTCCAGGCTTCTGTACCTCACAGGACACACCCATCTCACTGTGAGGACAGCTTTATGCTCTCTTGATTGTGGCACCTGTTGCTGCCTCAGACCTGCCCACTGATGGGAAAGAGATGGATAATCCTGCCATTCCTCTCTTCTATCAGCCATGAGGCCTGTCACTGCCTCACATATCCCCCCTTTGTTCAACCCCGTAGGAGTGAACACTAGCATCCAACCAAGATGCTCGTGAGAGGGCATCGACCTGGCCTACAGTCTTCCCCTTATTCTGCCAGACCCAGGCCAATAGTGCTTGGTTTCTCACCCACATGAGTTTAGTATGGGGCAAATAAGACCTACGGGATTTTCTTGCCCATCTCATGACCCGGTACTCTCTTTCACGAGTGAGGATGATGCGCTTTCGCACCAGTGGCCTCTCTCTTTTCGTTTTTTTCTCTCTCACATTTCGCATCAGCACATGTTCCTCATGTCCTTTCTTGGACTGCTGCAACTCTCGACTAAACTGTTCCCTCACTTCGGCCGACTCTTCTTCAGCCTTATCTTTGGTCTTGGGAACATCCGAGGATTTCTCCCACTCCAACTCATCAGCCTCAGCCTTTGAGTCTCTTTTGGAGTCTTCAGTCACTTTGATAGGCTTTTCATCCTTCACGGACACAGCATTATATACTTGCATTCTTAGCTCCTCCTCCTCTTTCTCATTAAGGATGGAGGTACTTGGGACACCAGAGTCCGTTTCAGACTCAGCATCTTCTGGCAATCCCTGAAGAGGTTCACCCAGGATATGGTTCTCCTTTCGGGCAGGATTCAGAAGAGCCAGCCCATCGGAGTAGACAGCACCCTCATACTGGTCGTCGGTCCCCCCGTATTTCTTCCCCAGCAGACTGCTGGCTTTTTGGAAGGCATTGACAGCAGAGGGAATGTCTTTCATGACCAGGTCCTGGCCACACACTGCCACGAGTCTCTGGGCTTCTGCATCCACCTCAGCACCATCATCTGGTTCAGCAGATACCTCTTCCATCTTCCTCTCTGCCTCGGCTGGCACCACAGCGCCACCACCTCCAGACCCATTCTTAACGGGCTCTGACTTCTTGGCATCTTTTAGAGAATCTTCCTCTTCAGGCATCTCATTTTCTTCCCCCTGCTGCGCAGGAGCACGCTTAGGCCTCTCCAACTCATAGATTTCATCTTTTGAGCTCCTGAGATCTTCCATCTCTACTCTGACTTGCTTGTTCAGCCTCTCCAATTCATCTCGCTCCTTAAGCGCTTTTTCAAGGGCTCTAGCCAAGGAGAGGGCCATGGTCGTCTTCTTAGTTTTTCGGACCAGCATGTTAGCAGCGCCCCGCTCTTGGGCCTTCTGTTCCAGCGGCTCTTCACTCTGTTCTGGTGTAACAGCAGTTGTAGGAGTACCACCATTCTTCCTTAGACACTCTGTGGGATTTCCACCCAGGGACTCTTCAAGCCCATTGTCGAGGTCTACTATAGACTTTTGTGTCTTTCTGGAGTCTTTTCCCTTCCTCAGGACACCAGGCGGTAGACCCTTCAATTCACTCGTCTTTTCCGGGGTCTCCTCTTTTGACCCTTCTGCAGCCATCTTTAGCGACTCTGTGACGACAGCTAGTCCCTTCTCTATCGTATCTAGGGACCGTGTGGCGAGAGTGAGATCAGCCTCCGGTTTGCAGCTGTACTGTTCTGTCAGGTCATCTAAGACTGACTGGATATGAGCTTCAGACACTAGGCTGACGTCACCCGACTGAACTCTCGTCTCGTCAGATATAACAGTCATCTGGTCGCTACTAGTAACCACTTTAGTTTGGCAAGACCTCGGCATGGCAGCCTTTCTCTCTGAGTTGCTATCGGTCACAGAACATGCGTTATATATACCGCTCGTGTCATTCTCAATCCTGTCCTCTAGGGGCACCGATGAGCTAATCCCCACCTGGGACATTTTATTAACCATAGAAACCTGTGGAGTCTGCATATCCACTTCTAGTACGTGTGGTACACCCTCTAGGACTGCCCCATGTACTTGCACATTTTTCACAGTGGTTTCCCTCAGTTGTGAGCTCTCAACATCAATTAGCATTTTTATACCATCCACATTTTTACCAACAGGGGGAGCTTCTTCCCGGATCACACCCTTTAAAGGAGCAGGTATATCATCATCACACATATCATTAGGCACTTCAAGTAACTTGTTTTCTATGTGCAGAACCTTCACATTAACCACATTATCATTATACATTTCAACAAACTCTGCACCTTCACTTGGCACCGTGTCTGCACCACTGTTTCTAATGGTCGTTTCACTTAAACCATTGCTTTCTATCTGCATTTGCCTTACACCTTCATTTAAAGGGACAGGTACAGGTTCTGTAGGAGCTTCATTACTTCCTACAGAAGTGTCTCCATTGCCCCACATTACGTCATGCATGAGCATATTTGCAACATCAAGTCCATCAGTCTCTGTTCCCACCATGGTCTCACCCTCCGTGAGGACCACGGATAGTCCACAGTATTCACATAATTGTCCCGGACAGACATCATTCTACCTCTTACCCAGGCTAGCATGGGATCTCTGATTTTCGCCATCCCAAACCTAGCCTTGGTCACGGGCACTTTAAACAACATCTTGAGCTTCTCCCCTGCAGATTCCTGCGAGAGAGCAACCGCAACAGGCTTACCAGCCTGTTCAGACACAACATTTTCCCATAGTCACTCATTTTTGAGACATCTTCACGCCGCAGCGCTTTATCACTCACCAGCCCGGCAGGTAGCAGCTGCCGCCGGCTCACTGTTACAGGGTCTGCCACAAAATTATCAGCAGGAACAGTCTTACCGATTGTCGTCACTGACTCAGCACTCCCGGAAGATAAGGGTGGTCCAGGTATATCTCCAGCACGGTCACCACCCTTCTCCTCAATGCAGTAGTTGCCCACGGGAGGCGCCTTGGACTTGTCTCCTGTCTTTTCCGGACGGACATTCCAGCCGCACCCTTTAGGACTCTGTGCACAGTCGCAGGAAAATAGGCACTCCTGAGAACGCACCGCTCTCCACCTCTTTGTCTTCCCGACGGTTGCCCTTGGCAGCGGCACATATTACCTCGAACAGTCCACTACGATTCAGAGCAGCCTCTCTGAGTGCAGCACTTGACTTCCTCAACATGCAATTAGTTTCCCGCACCAGCTGCTCTATTATTTTCTCTGTGGCCTCGGTTTTCCGCCAAACCAGACCATCTTTCACCCAGGTCGCCATTTTGACCAAAAAATTTCCACAGGTCAGTTTCTTTTATTGTGCTTCTGGCCCTTTAAATACGAACACAGCTTGCACCACAGAAAAAAATAAGTCCAGAGTAACACCAGCAGTTTTCCAGCAGCACCTGCTCTTTTCTGTCAGGTCGTTGCCCCTAGCTGCCTTTTTCCAGCAGGGATGACTGCCCGCATCCGACACCAAATGTGGGGGATCAGCTCTGGTCTCGAGGATCGTTCACATACAGATAGTCGTCCACCGCAGCTTTAGGGGCCAAAACATCGCTTTATTGTCCCAGCATCAACATAAATAAATGAAATTCAAAACAAACACCTGCCCGGCTGGGCTCTAACTTAACACAGTGTGTCCCTGACTCACCTAAGACACTGTTCACACACACGGCACCCATGCGGCTTTCCCAGCCCAATGTCCATCAGCCTCCTGGCTGTTACCTCACCGGTGTCTTTTGGGGGATTGTGGTCCAGTCGTCCGCCCGACGCTGACCATGCGACCCTTATCCCTAGGCGTCGCGGGACCCCCCAAACTTCAGGCTACTCCCAGCCTTGTGGTCTCTCAGCGCTCCCAGATCAAACCACACACAGAACCACTCCAGGCTTCTGTACCTCACAGGACACACCCATCTCACTGTGAGGACAGCTTTATGCTCTCTTGATTGTGGCACCTGTTGCTGCCTCAGACCTGCCCACTGATGGGAAAGAGATGGATAATCCTGCCATTCCTCTCTTCTATCAGCCATGAGGCCTGTCACTGCCTCACAACACATACACAGATACACACTGTTCTCGATATAGGTGCGGGTCCCATTGGTGGGACCCGCACCTATAAGACAATGAGAACATATCCTAGCGATATGCCCCATTGTTTATGAGGAGACAACCCCTTTAATTCTATGTTTTTTCTCATTTGCTGTACAGTAATTAATGTGAATATGCATTCAAGCTAATAGTATCCAATGGGCCTCTTGCACACAACCGTTTTTTTCTGTTTGTTTCTTTGTGTTCCGTATACGGACCGTATACGGAACCATTCATGGACCCGCAAAAAAAGGAAGGTACTCCGAATGCCTTCCGTTTCCGTTTTTCCGTTCCATTCAAAGATAGAACATGTCCTAATATTGTCCGCATAACGGACTGCAAAATACTAAAAAAGCCATATGGTCGTGTGGAAGAGGCCTTAGATATAGTCTATTCCTGATGAATATACACTTGGCTTTCAGACCAGCCTAACACCTTCTTAATACATCTCTGGATTCCTTAAGCTTGTTGTTCCACCTGCCATTGCCTGGAGTTGTCTCATTCATATAATTCACTGAACAGTTCCTCATAATTTTATTTTATTTTTTTCTTTACTTCATTTTACCTCAAAGATTGGCTAAACATCGACATCTAAATAGATAGAATTATCCTCCATTGCGCCTGCCAAGATCTTTGGAGTGTATAATGAGCTGAGCACGTGCCATTGGAAGGCTTCACAGCACCTGCATGCACCTATTAACTTCACAAAGAGCACCCATGGATTCAAGTTAATTCACTAGAACAATTTCGCTGTGCACTGAAGTGAAAAGATAGCATTAAGATTGGCATATTGTGAAACATTTAAAAGTTGGTTTTTAAAAGTAATTAGATGTTAATATCAAATGTGAGAAACCGTATCCGATGCATCCGATGCATCCAGGTGCAACATAATACCAATTGCTGACACTATGCACTTTAGACCTCAAGTATGAGCAATATCAACCCGTTGCTATCTAAAGATTTATCTTCATTAAAGGGAAGGTGTCAGAAAATGACCTTTTGTTTATATCGTGTCTTTAAGGTAAACATATTTTTAAAGCAGTCATCTCATTAGCATCAATGGCTAATTTTTCACAAATTCAATTCGCTGGTTCGCCGAATTTTAGGGAAAAAATTTGGTTTGACCTGAATTTATTTGCGGCGAATTTCATTAAAAAACATCTGTTTCCTCGCTGCAGAGAGCCTTTATAGTGGTGTAGAATACTGTGCCTTGCAGTAACATGCAAAGGGAGTCTGCTTTGGTATTGAAATAACACTGTGGGCCAGATTTATCATTACACTTACATCTTACTCCACTTTTACATCTGCCCAAAGTCACTTTTAGTTAGTCAGATTTATTAATGGTCCTTTAATACTGTGATAAATGTGGATTGACGGTAGCAGTTTATCCTTCAGTAAGCGGCTTTACAAAAGTCGCACGTCTTTACAAAAAAGTCGCATGTTCTATTAAAAAGTCGCATAAGATAAGCATGGTCCTCCTTGGAGTGAAATTGCGCAATTTTTTGCGACTTTCTTGCGACTTTTTTGCGACTTTTTAAATGGTTGCAATAGTAAATCTGTCTAGAGATTCATTTACATAAGACAACACGCCCACTTTCACAAAACTGGAGAGCTTAGTGCAGAGCTTGAAAAAGTCGCAAAAAAATGCGCAATTTTACCGATTGCGCATTTTTTTGCGACTTTTTTACTCCATTAAAGTGACTTTAGCTAATGATAAATCTGGCCCTGTGAGTCCATATGACATGCAGATGACAGGCGTCGCTCTTAGAATCACTGCACAATTCACTTTTTTGGGCAGTCACGGGGCCAAAACTGACCAAATAACTCAAGTATGACCTCAGCCTTACAGGTCGAGGTTAGCACCAAGAAGAAGTGCACTCCTTTTTCACGGTTGTCAGCTGATTCCACATAGATGTCTACAGAACCTGTTCTATTAAACGCTTATACAAGTAGAACCCCTCGACAGAGTGGAGAGGGTGTCAAGCAGTAAGTTTGTATTAACGTCACTGATCCCTCAGAACAATAAAACGGATCCTGTCTGTTTAGCATCCGCCTTCACTCAGTCAGCATTTGGTCAGTAATCCATCAGTATTGCTAATGCCCAAAAAAAACAGGAGTGGATCCCAAACAGAGATGACACGTGAATGGAATATTTTCATGAAGAATTTTTGTACCCACTCATGCTTTTGCCTAACAAATCATAAGCCAATTCTGATGTGACCATACAATCCTTACAGCTGCTTCACAGAAAGGATCAGTTGTGCGTCTCATTTTTCCTTGCTTCTGACAGATCAGAAGAAGGGTTAAATAAATGATGATGTCAGCCAGGCAGAAAGGCAAAATAGTGGCCCAGTGATGAAGTGGGAAGGGTGGGAACCACATGAGAAGACAAGAGCGTGGCCCTATGACATAGTGGTGAGGGGGAAACAGCTTAAGGAGGCCACAGAGTGGCAAAATGACAGTGTGAAGGTGGAAGCAGCATGAGGAGGCCACAAAGTGGCAAGGTGACATAGTGTGGAGATAGCAGCAGCATCAGGAGGCCACAGAGTGGCAAGGTGACATAGTGTGGAGGTGGCAGTAGCATGAGGAGACCACAGAGTGGGAAGGTGACATAGGGTGGAGGTGACAGCAACATCAGGAAACCACAGAGTGGCAAGGTGACATACTGTGGAGGTGGCAGCAGCGTGAGGAGACCACAAAGTGGCAAGGTGACAATGTGGAGGTGGCAGAAGCATCAGGAGACCAAAGAGTGGAAATGTGACATAGTGTGGAGGTGGCAGCAGCATCAGGAGACCACAGAGTGACCCGGTGACAGACTGAGGTGGTGGGTGGAAATAACAGTACCCGCTGTTGATGGTGGGTGTAAGAAGGAGCAATTGGCATCAGAATAATCGCATCACAATAAAAAATCGCGTTACGAATATTCACACTCCACTCACTGACAGTGAGTGTAGCGCAAATAGTCACAATGCGATTTTTTTTTTATTGTAATACGAATATCAGCACTTCACTGATCCCTCCCTTCTTAGTTTGAAATCTGCACTATGCCTCTTTCTCGCATGCGCATATGATTTTTACATTGTGATTATCGCAATTAATGTTAGTAATCGATTATAGCGAATTCACGAAAATATGACGAATATTCGCCCATATATTCGTCAAATATCGCGAAATTGAATATAGCCGATGCCGCTCATCACTACTAATTTGATGCATTAGGAATTGGTGGGTGGAAATTCTGGCTGATCCACACCTGATTTGTCTTGACAAGGGTCAGTCTCTCCACATTTTGGGTGGACAGGTAAGTTCTTCTTGGGGTAACTATGACACCCGCTCTGATGCCACACTATTGGACGGGCAGGACAGCTTTTTAAGGGCAAACTTTGCCAGTTGCGGCCACAAATCCAGTTTGGCTGACCAGTAGTCTAGCGGATCTTCAATGTGTGGTGGTCGGGTGCTGTCCAAGTATGCCACCACCTGCTGGTTCAGGTCCTGCTCCAGGTCTCCCTGCTGCTGCTGGTAAATAGTTTCTTCACTAGGCGGGTGAAGAAAGTTGCTCTTCATCAGCGACTCTAGACTCAGGTTGCTGCTGATGGAGCTGGTACTGCTCATACCCCCCCAACCTGTCACAGCAGCCATGGCAGATGAACATAAGCGCAGAGGGCCCCCCGGTCAGACCTGCGAGAGGATGGACGATGGTGCAGATAGGCAGCGGCCAACTGACTACGTAGGATGTCGCTATAGTAATTCAGGAAGAGATGATGGAGGCAGCATGTCCGGTTGAAAAATCCCTTTATTTGGGAACTGCTCACATGAAATACGTGAATATAAAAAGTTGCTACGTTTCGGCTATCGCATAGCCTTTGTCAAGGTGCTTGACAAAGGCTATGTGATAGCCAAAACGTAGCAACTTTTTATATTCACGTATTTCATGTGAGCAGTTCCCAAATAAAGGGATTTTTCAACCGGACATGCTGCCTCCATCATCTCTTCCTGAATCGTCTGCATAGGAACCTGTATGGATCTGGGGCTCCAGGTTGGCTGTTGCATTCCGGTGGACCATATGATCTGGCGAGTGCAGTTCCATATCGATTGGCTATAGTAGTTCAGTTTGTCCTCGCTCTCAGCAGGTGTAAATAAGGCCCCCATTTTGGACCGATAGTGGGGTCCATCAAGTCAGAAGTTATCCCTCTGCCGAATGGTGACAATTCGGCTGTCACTACGCAAGCAAGTCAGCATGCATCGGGACATTTGTGCAAGTGACTCTGAGGTACTCCCTTCCTCCATCACCACTGTATACTGCCACGATGAGTATGGGTCCTCTTCCTCAACTTCCTACTCGCCCTGTAGCGCCTCTGGCTGGTTCTGCTCATCCTGTTTCTCCTCTCCTGTCACCTGTGTAGAAAAACCACCAATTTCACTACACATTGTTTGTGCTCCAATATCCTCCTCTTTCTTTTCCTTCAGTTCAGCCCCCACAGGGCTCATGTGGCTGTGAGATGAAGGTGCCACATCTCCAGTCACCTGACCAGCCAGATTTACCAGCATCTGTTCCAGGACATAAAGCAGTGGAATTACATTGTTCATCCCATAGCCCTGGTGACTGACAAATAACATGGCCTCCGCAAAGGTCCTGAGCAAACAGCAGGTGTCACACATGAGCTGCCACTGGGTGACATTGAAGTTACACCGGGCAGTAGTCCTGTCCATTTAGATCATAAATAAATTGTTATTGGCCTTTCTCTGGTTTAACATATGGAGGGTGGAATTCCAAAAATTACAAAGCAAGAGGCACTCCGAAACAGCCTGTATATCATAAAGGAGGGCCTCATTCATTGTGGTACAATTGTTCAGGTAGTGGGACTCCTACACTCATAAAGCCTATGCACTAAGTGAAAGGGCTGCCAAAAATTACAAGGAATCGGCACTACAATACACTCTTTATTACACATAAAGGAGGGCATCATACGCACCCTTGAAAAATTATGATTGGTGGCCTGTTGGTGACCCTCAAAAACGGTTGGAGCAAGGGCCTGCTGGTGACCCTCTAACATTAGGAGCGAGGCCTGCTGCTGAGCTGACTCTCTAAAACATTAGGGGCGAACGCCTTCTGATGAGCGGACGCTCTAAAACATTATATGCGAGTGCCTGCTGGTGAGCTGACGCTCTAAAACATTATATGCTAGTGCCTGCAGGTGAGCTGACGTGCTAAAACATTATATGCGAGTGCATGCTGTTCAGCTGACGCTCTAAAACATTATATGCGAGTGCATAATGTTCAGCTGAAGATCTAAAACATTATATGCGAGTGCATGCTGTTAAAATGACGCTCTAAAACATTATATGTGAGTGCATGCTGTTAAAATGACGCTCTAAAACATTATATGCGAGTGCATGCTCTTTAGCTGACCCTATACAAAAATTTGAGTTGAGGGCCTGCAGTTGAGCTGAACCTATAAAAAAAATGAGAGTGGAGGGAATATATACAATCTGGAGGAGGAGGAGAAAACAAGATTCAACCATACATTCTTTTGTGGTGGAAAAGGGGCATGGGAATAAATTACAGTAGACTGAGTTCATTATAAATGATAGATTGAAATTCCCTTTATGTTCATCATCAGCTCAGCTCTCCTCTAATGGAGTGGAGAAGTCAGGGGCAATCCAGGCCTTGTTCATTTTTATCTGAGTCAACCTGTCAGCATTGCCAGTGGACAAGCGGATACGCTTATCTGCTATAATGCCACCAGCAGCACTAAATACACGCTCAGACAAAACACTGGTGTCAGGGCAGGCCAGCACCTCCAAGGCTCTGTGCCACGTGTCCAGCTTGGACACCAAATAGTTGTAAGGCACTGAGGGATCATTTAGGACATTGACACGGTCTGCTATGTATTCCTTCACCATCTTCCAAAACAGTTCCTTCCTTGTACCACTAGGGTGAGGTTGCTGGCGGGGTGTCATGAAAGTGTCCCATGCCTTGTAGAGTGTTGCCCTGCCTTTATTGGAACTGCTATGTGTTCCTCTTGTCTCCCTTCCTCAGTTGCCTAAGGAAGTACGGACTATTGCCGGCCGTGTTGTCAGATGGAAAATTTTGGAGCACTCTCTCAACAAGTACCTTTTGCGTGCGTGGAATAGAAAAAGTGGTCCTTACTTGGCACTGAAGCAGTTGTACTCAAGACCAGGATTGTACCGGTGCAAAAAAATTGAGCTTTATTGTATGTCAACACGTTTCGGAGGCGAACAGCCACCTTCTTCAGGACAATAAAAATGCTCATACATTAAAACTTGTTTTGTGTTGTCTTGCATTTAAAAACTCTGTTTGGGCTCTAAACAGCTGTCTAGCGGTGGGGAAGGGGCGGTAGTGTGGGCAGGCAAAGAGAAGTGGAGCCCAGATGTTCAATCACATAAATTGGATTGAGGATTAAATCTAGAAAGGTATTGTAACGATATGTGGGTTGTTTGAAACTGGTAATATAGTATCTAGCGTCCGTTTGGGCTGCTAGGGGGGCTGTAGTGATGTTCGGGACTTGTGGGCAGCACTAAAACATCCCCAATACTTCCTCCCTGCAGTTATTAAGACTGGTGTCCTGAGCGGTCGGTGGTGCCGTTTGTAGGTGACTGGCGGCTATGTTCAGTGTGCAGGGAAGAGCGGGCGGGGCCAGGAGGAGTCCAGGTCGTGTACCGTGCCGACTCTTCTTTCTCTGCTCGCTGCGGTGGCTATGTGTGGCTATGGGTAGTATCAGTGAGCCGGGAGCTTCAGTTTGCGGTATGAGTGTGAGGAGACAGGGGAGAGAAAGAAGCTATCGGGGCACATTGTGATGCGGCTGCCGTGCTTCTTATATACCCAAGGTGGTTTTCTAGCGATCTCTGGGAAAGCAATGTTGGGCTAGGGTTGATAGTAACAGACTCAAGTATTTTAGAATATATCTATGCATTATATGTGTAGGTGCATGTGTGTACATATGTGCACACAAAACCACCCATATTTTGAGAGGTATTGGTGTGCTGTGGCAGAGCTGCACATATATACACACATACACAACATTTTAGGTGGTAGTTAAGACCAGTTGCCAGGCTGTATATGTCATTACTAGAGTTGAGCGAACACCTGGATGTTCGGGTTAGTGAAGTACGGCCGAACTTCCCGAAAATGTTCGGGTTCGATATCTGAACTCGACCCGAACTTCACCCTGAACCCGAACCCCATTGAAGTCAATGGGGACCCCAACTTTTGGGCACTAAAAAGGCTGTAAAATAGCCCAGTAAAGGGCTAGAGGGCTGCAAAAGGCAGCAAAATGTAGGTAAATGCCCTGCAAACGTATGTGAATAGGGAAATGACTTAAAATAAAATAAAATACAGAAAAATAATAAATAAACATTCTAAACTTGAGCCCAAGTGAGTGACAGTGGCACCTGTCACCCAGCAAACAGAGGATGTGGCAGCAACGCCACCACATCTGTTATTGTCACCAAGCATCTCCACCAAATCCCATGAAAGTGTTCAGCTATCAGCTGTCCATCTCCCAAACACTGAAGAGAAAAAGAAATAGAAAGAGGAAGTACCCCCTACCCATGGCTCTGAATGCCTTATTTCAAACTTCCTGGTCCTTTGAAATGCTGTCATTCTGTCTGTCTGGTGGACAGTTTTGAAAACCTTATGGCGATGGATATCCCACAGTACGTGTATCCCAGCCGCCGCTACTTTTGCAGACGAGCCATCCCTTCCCTGCACAACCAACTGGCGGACAAAATCAAGTGTGCACTGCGCAAAGCTATCTTTGGCAATGTCCACATAACCAACAACACAGTGGGTAAATGTAGCAGCTGGCCCAAAGGCGGATAGCATTTTTGCGAATGTCCTTCCGCCCCTGAGGATTGCTGGGCATTTCTCTTTGTATCCTGTTACCTCCTTCTCCTCCTCCTTCTACTCGACTTCCATCTTCTCTACCTCCTCCTCATCCACTCAGCGTAACACCTTCACCACCCACAGCAGCACAGCCAGGGGGAAACGACAGCAGGTTGTTTTAAAACTTGTGTGTTTGTGGGACAAACCCCGCACCGCGCAGGAGCTGTGGACAGGCATGGAACAACAGACCGACCATTGGTTGGTGCCAATGAGCCTTCAGCCCGGCCTGGTGTTGTGCGCTAATGGGAGAAATATACTATCAGGTCTGGGCCTAGCCGGTATGACACACATCCCCTGCCTGCCACATGTGCTGAATTTGGGGTGCAGAAATTCGTAAACACCAGACAGTGAAAATCAATATAGTTAATCGAACACACACAACACCCCCACCCTCCCTTTCACTCAAACCATTAACAAACTATTTACAAATTTTCTTAAAAACATATTAAAATAACTATAATGCAGCTAAACTTACTTTATAAACAAACAAAACTATACATCCAAGTGGATGTGACATCCAAGTGGCTCGAAGGGTGGGTTCCTGCACCAACATAGTCCAACATAATTGTCCAGCCAGGGCACAGTTCTGGAGGATGAGAAGGATAACTAGGATGAGGAGGAGTAGGAGGAACCGTGTTCTCAGCAGGGTGGCACCCAAGCCAGCTCATGGGCAGCTGGGTCACCATCAGCACCTCAGAAGGCTGGGATAGCATTGGTGAAATGTGGGAAAGCTTTGTCATCATGCCACAACAACCTGCACCACCAGCAGATCTGGAACGTCTTAGCAGGAGGCAGCATTTCAGCAACATGGTGAAAGAGTACACGTACTGACTGATGGTATTGCCCAGGGGCAAAGCTACAGGGAAGCGTGGGAAGCACACTGTTCTGGGTCCCTGACTTAGAAGGGGCCCATCCAGGAGGAGGAGGAGGAGGACTAAAAGACTTTGTCAGGGCCCCCTCAACAGTGTTATACAATGACATTAGATACAGTGGCAGTATAGACAGTGTAGAAAGCGGAGGTAAAATAAACCCAAACAGCCTCACACCCTACACACTCAACACCCCCCCCCTTTCACTCAAACCATTAACAAACTATTTACAAATTTACTTAAAAACATATTAAAATAACTGTAAGGCAGCTAAACTAACCATATAAAGAAACAAAACTATATACACGACTTATCCTTAACTTAAGGCCAACCAAATACAAGTGGCTCGGAGGGTGGGTATCTGCACCAACATAGACCCTGGCCTGGAACACAATTGTCCAGCCAGGGCCCAGTTCTGGAGGATAAGTATGAGGAGTAGGAGGAACGCTGGGGGATACAGAGGGCACAGACGATATGCCTCCCTCAAAGAGGATAGCTTGTCCTTGCCTCTGGGCAGCATGGCAGACATGAGCGACTACATGCTGCCGTGCCTGTGCAATGACCGCCCAGTTACTGTCACATTCTAACTTTTGCTGATTACTGGGTGGCCACCCTGCTGCATCCCCGTTACAAGGACAACGTGCCGTCCCTAATTCCCTCACTGGAGAGTAATAGGAAGATGAGCCCAATAGTAGACACGCTGCTGATGGCATTCACACCTGACACCGGGGACTCAGTGGAAGCACAAGGTGAAGGCAGAAGAGGAAGAGGAAGAATTTGCCAATGAAGCTGCATCACCAGCAACACCTCAGAAGGCAGGGTTAGCATGGGCAAAATGTTAAAAGCTTTGTCATCACGCCACAACAACCTGCACCACCAGCAGATCTGGAACATCTTAGTAGGAGGCAGCATTTCAGCAACATGGTGGAACAGTACGCGTACAGACTGATGGGTCTGCCTAGGGGAATAGCTACAGGGGAAGCAGGGGAAGCAACTGCTTTGGGGCCGTGA
This sequence comes from Bufotes viridis, assembly GCA_033119425.1. NCBI lineage: Eukaryota > Metazoa > Chordata > Amphibia > Anura > Bufonidae > Bufotes > Bufotes viridis. The sequence goes on along the minus strand of CM065590.1, from coordinate 537,265,365 downwards.
CCTAGAAAGGGCCCATTAAGGAGTAGGAGGAGGACCAACAGTATTATACAATGACATTATATACAGTGGCAGTATAGACAGTGTAGAAAGTGAATGGAACAGCTGCTGGGCCTGGTCTGAGAGAGCGATCTTTAGTAGCCACAGGCATAGCGGCATGAAAGGAAGGGGTTTGCACAAAAATTACTGGGGGAGGGGGGCCCCATTCAAAAATTTGCTGTGGTTCCCAATCATTTCTAGCTACGCCACTGGGTCTGCCCCATTCAACTTCTGGGTCATCAAATTGGGCACATGTCCTGAGGTTGCCCTTTACGCCTTGGAGGTGCTGGCCTACCCTGCCGCCACTGTATTGTCTTAACGTGTGTTTAACATGGCTGGTGGCATTATTACAGACAAGCGCAGCCACCTGTCCGCAGACAATGTGGGCAAGCTTTCGTTTATTAATAAGAACCAGGCATAGATCCCACAGGACTTGTTTGTACATTATGCAGAATAGACAAGTATACCGGCCTAACCCAACCACTGTTATACTACCGTGCACTTACACTTTGTTTTAATTTTTAAATTTTCCCAATGTTTTCGGGTTTACACTAATTTATTTAAAAAAATTAAAAATAAAACAAACAGTTATTGGCGACTACCTTTGGCTTCACAGCCCAAAAAGTCTTTATTTCATGCAAGAATGTAACCGCCAATTGTAAGTTCCCTGTCAGTTATGCAGTGCAGGGGTTTGTACCTGACAAAAATGGTAATATTTCACCCAACAATTTAAAATTTATCCTTTGCCGGACAGTATTAAACTTGGCCAGCCACAGCTGGAACCACTGATTTATGGTATTGCTATTTTGGCAATTGAATTTCACGCCAGAACAAGATATATCCTTTGCCGGACACTATTAAACTTGGCCAGCCACAGCTGAAACCACTGATTTATGGTATTGCTATTTTGGCAATTGAATTTCACCCCAGAAAAAAAAAAAATCCTTTGCCGAACACTATTAACCAGTTCCCGACCGCCGTACGCAGGATTGCGTCCTGCGGGCGGCCGGGATCTTCTGTTTGGACGCGCCGGGGCGTCATCTCGCGAGACGCGAGAGTTCCTGTTCCTGTTCACAGTGAAGCGCGGCTCGAGAGTTGGACTACAGCCTCTTTATTGTATGTCAACACGTTTGGAGGCGAACAGCCACCTTCTTCAGGACAATAAAAATGCTCATACATTAAAACTTGTTTTGTGTTGTCTTGCATTTAAAAACTCTGTTTGGGCTCTAAACAGCTGTCTAGCGGTGGGGAAGGGGCGGTAGTGTGGGCAGGCAAAGAGAAGTGGAGCCCAGATGTTCAATCACATAAATTGGATTGAGGATTAAATCTAGAAAGGTATTGTAACGATATGTGGGTTGTTTGAAACTGGTAATATAGTATCTAGCGTCCGCTTGGGCTGCTAGGGGGCTGTAGTGATGTTCGGGACTTGTAGGCAGCACTAAACATCCCCAATACTTCCTCCCTGCAGTTATTAAGACTGGTGTCCTGAGCGGTCGGTGGTGCCGTTTGTAGGTGACTGGCGGCTATGTTCAGTGTGCAGGGAAGAGCGGGCGGGGCCACGGAGGAGTCCAGGTCGTGTACCGTGCCGACTCTTCTTTCTCTGCTCGCTGCGGTGGCTATGTGTGGCTATGGGTAGTATCAGTGAGCCGGAGCTTCAGTTTGCGGTATGAGTGTGAGGAGACAGGGGAGAGAAAGAAGCTATCGGGCACATTGTGATGCGGCTGCCGTGCTTCTTATATACCCAAGGTGGTTTTCTAGCGATCTCTGGAAAGCAATGTTGGGCTAGGGTTGATAGTAACAGACTCAAGTATTTTTAGAATATATCTATGCATTATATGTGTAGGTGCATGTGTACATATGTGCACACAAACCACCCATATTTTGAGAGGTATTGGTGTGCTGTGGCAGAGCTGCACATATATACACACATACACAACATTTTAGGTGGTAGTTAAGACCAGTTGCCAGGCTGTATATGTCATTACTAGAGTTGAGCGAACACCTGGATGTTCGGGTTCGTGAAGTTCGGCCGAACTTCACGAAAATGTTCGGGTTCGGGATCCGAACTCGACCCGAACTTCACCTGAACCCGAACCCCATTGAAGTCAATGGGGACCCGAACTTTTGGGCACTAAAATGGCTGTAAAATAGCCCAGGAAAGGGCTAGAGGGCTGCAAAAGGCAGCAAAATGTAGGTAAATGCCCTGCAAACATATGTGAATAGGGAAATGACTTAAAATAAAATAAAATACAGAAAAATAATAAATAAACATTCTAAACTTGAGCCCAAGTGAGTGACAGTGGCACCTGTCACCCAGCAAACAGAGGATGTGGCAGCAACGCCACCACATCTGTCATTGTCACCAAGCATCTCCACCAAATCCCATGGAAGTGTTCAGCTATCAGCTGTCCATCTCCCAAACACTGGAGAGAAAAAGAAATAGAAAGAGGAAGTACCCCCTACCCATGGCTCTGAATGCCTTATTTCAAACTTCCTGGTCCTTTGAAATGCTGTCATTCTGTCTGTCTGGTGGACAGTTTTAAAAACCTTATGGCGGTGGCTATCCCACAGTACGTGTATCCCAGCCGCCGCTACTTTTGCAGGCGAGCCATCCCTTCCCTGCACAACCAAGTGGCGGACAAAATCAAGTGTGCACTGCGCAACGCTATCTGTGGCAACGTCCACATAACCAACAACACAGTGGGTAAATGTAGCGGCTGGCCCAAAGGCGGATAGCATTTTTGCGAATGTCCTTCCGCCCCGAGGATTGCTGGGCATTTCTCTTTGTATCCTGTTACCTCCTCCTCCTCCTCCTACTCGGCTTCCTCCTCCTCTACCTCCTCCTCATCCACTCAGCGTAACACCTTCACCACCCACAGCAGCACAGCCAGGGAAACGACAGCAGGTTGTTTTAAAACTTGTGTGTTTGTGGGACAAACCCCGCACCGCGCAGGAGCTGTGGACAGGCATGGAACAACAGACCGACCATTGGTTGGTGCCACTGAGCCTTCAGCCCGGCCTGGTGTTGTGCGCTAATGGGCGAAATATACTAGCAGGTCTGGGCCTAGCCGGTTTGACACACATCCCCTGCCTGCCACATGTGCTGAATTTGGGGTGCAGAAATTCCTAAACACCAGACAGTGAAAATCAATATCAGTTAATCGAACACACACAACACCCCCACCTCCCTTTCACTCAAACCATTAACAAACTATTTACAAATTTTCTTAAAAACATATTAAAATAACTATAATGCAGCTAAACTTACTTTATAAACAAACAAAACTATACATCCTAAGTGGATAGTGACATCCAAGTGGCTCGAAGGGTGGGTTCCTGCACCAACATAGTCCTGGCCTGGAACACAATTGTCCAGCCAGGGCACAGTTCTGGAGGATGAGAAGGATAACTAGGATGAGGAGGAGTAGGAGGAACCGTGTTCTCAGCAGGGTGGCACCCAAGCCAGCTCATGGGCAGCTGGGTCACCATCAGCACCTCAGAAGGCTGGGATAGCATTGGTGAAATGTGGAAAGCTTTGTCATCATGCCACAACAACCTGCACCACCAGCAGATCTGGAACGTCTTAGCAGGAGGCAGCATTTCAGCAACATGGTGAAAGAGTACACGTACTGACTGATGGTATTGCCCAGGGGCATAGCTACAGGGAAGCGTGGGAAGCACACTGTTCTGGGTCCCTGACTTAGAAGGGGCCCATCCAGGAGGAGGAGGAGGAGGACTAAAAGACTTTGTCAGGGCCCCCTCAACAGTGTTATACAATGACATTAGATACAGTGGCAGTATAGACAGTGTAGAAAGCGGAGGTAAAATAAACCCAAACAGCCTCACACCCTACACACTCAACACCCCCTTTCACTCAAACCATTAACAAACTATTTACAAATTTACTTAAAAACATATTAAAATAACTGTAAGGCAGCTAAACTAACCATATAAAGAAACAAAACTATATACACGACTTATCCTTAACTTAAGGCCAACCAAATACAAGTGGCTCGGAGGGTGGGTATCTGCACCAACATAGACCCTGGCCTGGAACACAATTGTCCAGCCAGGGCCCAGTTCTGGAGGATAAGTATGAGGAGTAGGAGGAACGCTGGGGATACAGAGGGCACAGACGATATGCCTCCCTCAAAGAGGATAGCTTGTCCTTGCCTCTGGGCAGCATGGCAGACATGAGCGACTACATGCTGCCGTGCCTGCGCAATGACCGCCCAGTTACTGTCACATTCTAACTTTTGCTGATTACTGGGTGGCCACCCTGCTGCATCCCCTGTTACAAGGACAACGTGCCGTCCCTAATTCCCTCACTGGAGAGTAATAGGAAGATGAGCCCAATAGTAGACACGCTGCTGATGGCATTCACACCTGACACCGGGACTCAGTGGAAGCACAAGGTGAAGGCAGAAGAGGAAGAGGAAGAATTTGCCAATGAAGCTGCATCACCAGCAACACCTCAGAAGGCAGGGTTAGCATGGGCAAAATGTTAAAAGCTTTGTCATCACGCCACAACAACCTGCACCACCAGCAGATCTGGAACATCTTAGTAGGAGGCAGCATTTCAGCAACATGGTGGAACAGTACACGTACTGACTGATGGGTCTGCCTAGGGGAATAGCTACAGGGGAAGCAGGGGAAGCAACTGCTTTGGGGCCGTGACTCTAGAAAGGGCCCATCCAGGAGGAGGAGGAGGACTAACAGTATTATACAATGAAATTATATACAGTGGCAGTATAGACAGTGTAGAAAGTGAATGGAACAGCTGCTGGGCCTGGTCTGAGAGAGCGATCTTTAGTAGCCACAGGCATAGCGGCATGAAAGGAAGGGGTTTGCACAAAAATTACTGGGGAGGGGGCCCCATTCAAAAATTTGCTGTGGTTCCTAATCATTTCTAGCTACGCCACTGGGTCTGCCCCATTCAACTTCTGGGTCATCAAATTGGGCACATGTCCTGAGGTTGCCCTTTACGCCTTGGAGGTGCTGGCCTACCCTGCAGCCACTGTATTGTCTGAACGTGTGTTTAGCATGGCTGGTGGCATTATCACAGACAAGCGCAGCCACCTGTCCGCAGACAATGTGGGCAAGCTTTGCTTATTAATAAGAACCAGGCATAGATCCCACAGGACTTGTTTGTACCTTATGCAGAATAGACAAGTATACCGGCCTCACCCAACCACTGTTATACTACCGTGCACTTACACTTTGTTTTAATTTTTAAATTTTCCCAATGTTTTCGGGTCTACACTAATTTATTTAAAAAATTAAAAATAAACAAACAGTTATTGGCGACTACCTTTGGCTTCACAGCCCAAAAGGCTTTATTTCATGCAAGAATGTAACCGCCAATTGTAAGTTCCTGTCAGTTATGCAGTGCAGGGGTTTGTACCTGACAAAAATGGTAATATTTCACCCAACAATTTAAAATTTATCCTTTGCCGGACAGTATTAAACTTGGCCAGCCACAGCTGGAACCACTGATTTATGGTATTGCTATTTTGGCAATTGAATTTCACGCCAGAACAAGATATATCCTTTGCCGGACACTATTAAACTTGGCCAGCCACAGCTGAAACCACTGATTTATGGTATTGCTATTTTGGCAATTGAATTTCACCCCAGAAAAAAAAAAAATCCTTTGCCGAACACTATTAAACTTGGCCAGCCACTGCTGGGACACCAGATTTACGGTATTGCTATTTGGGCAATTGAATTTCAGCCCAGAAAAAAATATGTCCTTTGCCGGACACTATTAAACTTGTCTAGTCAGAGCTGGAACACCAGATTTACGGTATTTCTATTTTTGCAACCGAATTTCACCACAGAAAATAATATATCCTATGATGGACACTATGAAACTTGTCCAGTCACAGCTGGAACACCAGATTTATGGTATTTCTATTTTTGCAACTGAATATCACCCCAGAAAATAATATATCCTTTGACCGACACTATTAAACTTGGCCAGCCACTGCTGGGACACCAGATTTACAGTATTTCTAGTTTTGCAACTGCATTTCATCCCAGAAAATAATATATCCTTTGCCGGACACTATTAAACTTTGCCAGCCACTGCTGGGACACCAGATTTAGGGCATTGCTATTTTGGCAATTGAATTTCACCACAGAAAAAAAATCTATCCTTTTCCAGACAGCAGACAGTATTACACTTGGCTAGCCACAGCTGGAACACCAGATTTAGGGGATTGCAATTTTGGCAATTAAATTTAACCCCTCAATAAAATATAGAAATTTCTATCCTGAGTATCTAGGGGTGACAATAAGCACAGCCAAGCCCCTGATGTAGGATATAGCAAAAAAAAAAAATAGTATCGATGGATTGATGGACTTGGTGGCAGCTTGTGCTGGTGCACCACAAGACACAAAATGCAAGCCGATCACCCCAGAAAAAAGGGACAGAATAACACTCTTTGCAGCCTAAAAACCAGTGAGCAATTAACTAGCATAAGTTAAATGATTCACAGCTGTAGATCAATCACTTCATTAGGTGTTTTTGCTGAGTTTTCCCTGCCTAATCTCGCCCTCACAGCAGCTGTGTCCTATCCCTACACTTATCAGAGCAGAGTGACGTGTGGCGCTAGGTGACTCCAGCTTAAATAGAGGCTGGGTCACATGCTGCACTTGGCCAATCACAGCCATGACATTAGTAGGCATGACTGTGATGGCTTCTTAGGGCAAGAAGTAAAACACTAGCTGATTAGCTGCTGTGCAGCCCTTCAGAAAGCAGGAAGAAATCGCCGAACAACGGACCCGAACCCGAACTCTTTTGAAAATGTTCGGGTCCGGGTCTGTGTCCCGAACACCCCAAAATTCGGTACGAACCCGAACTATACAGTTAGTGTTCGCTCTTCCCTAGTCATTACACAAAAGTCGTAAGTACGGATAGATAGATAGATAGATAGATAGGATAGAAAATAACAGGCAGCACTCTGGTCTTCAAGTGGATCGTAGATCTTTATTACACCCAAAAGCAATGCAGCATTTCAGCTCTCTATATATTACCATAGTGTATGTGAAACCCCATTTAATAAATAGTGCACATGTGTAATAAAAACTATATGAAAGGACTAGCCCCCCCCCCCCCCCCATGATAGCAACCATGTTAAAAAAGACTTTTTTGAAAAAAACCGGCATCCCATGTTATAAACTGCACATGCGCAAGCGTCCAACACATCTTGCGCATACATCTAACATCCATAGTACCTAGCCCACACTATATCTGTTGGGCCATATATATATATATATAGTGTCTAATACGTACAACATGTGGCTTCCCTGGTCCCTATTTTTTCATTAATTGGGCGGAGGAGTATAAGGGAGTTGGTATTTTTTTCTAGTTGTACTTTCTGTGGTGTGTGTCCCCTGCTTTTGTAAACTATATATTTTGCTCTGAGTGCTCTAGAAAGTACAATTAGAAAAAAAGACCAACTCCCATTTACTCCTCAGCCCAATTAGTGACAAAAACGACAAAATAGGGACCAGGGAAGCACATTACTACAAACAAATGTCGCTAAGAATACATGCTTAGCTAGTTGTCCAATAGACTCATCTATTTGCACGATACACCCGACACAGCCTCAAGAACCCATGACTAGAAATCAACTACTAATCACTGTAGATAACACCAATTCCGGAACAGCAACAGTGGTCCATTTTTTAGATCAGGCAAGGAATCTAGTACCTTCACCAACGTTAATAAGGGAGACAACAGACAGAACTCACCACCATCTCAAAACAAACACACCACATATAACTCAATTCTTCAAACCAACCCCAGGAAAAAGAAAACTAGAACAGAGGATGTAGGGGAGGGCAGCGCCAAAAAAGAAAAAGGAGTGTATAAAATAAAAAGATAAATAAAAGACAGGAACCCATACCAACGGTCAAAATCTTTAACTGATCAACTCATACCCTCACAAAATCCGAGAACAACCTATTACAAAAAGGCTTATCTTTCTGTCTATATAATACATTAAATCCGTTCGAGTTATTTTTAGACATACAGAAATTTAGAAAAAAATAATAAAAAGACACTTTGAATGCGAAAATACAAACAGAGCCAAAGACATATGAAAATAAAGAAACAGGAGATATTATATTATATATACATCAAGAGGTCCGCGTTAAGTCTAACTTTTTTCCTCTCAAAAGATCTGGTAACAACTAACCTGAAAACACTTGCTTTCCAGTTGAACCCCCCAAACCCTAAGCAAAAAGAGAATTTAACCAAAGAGGAAAAAAATGCCCTGAAAAAGCTGAGTAACAACAATAACCTAATAATATGTCTGGATGTCTGGTAGATAAAGGGGGGGGGGGGGAGAATAGTCCTCCAGGACGTAGAGGACTATGAAAGCAAAGCCAGAAACATCCTCAGTGATACATACCGTGAAATATCTGATAACCCATTCCCAGACCTAACAAAAAGACTGACAAACCTCATAAAAGAGGCCCACCACAACCAATACATAAATAAAAAATAAAAATAAATTCTTACACCAAAATGTCCGTACAATCCATATTTTTACCACTTGCCAAAAATACATAAGAACATGAAAAATCCTCCTGGCAGGCCCATTATATCCAACACCAACTCGGCAACTAGCAACCTGTCACATTATCGCGACCTTTTCCTCCAACCATATGTCCATAACTTACCCAGTTATTTACATGACTCCAGGCAATTAATTCAGGAACTTGAGAATATTAAATGGCAGGACACATACGCCCTCCTCACTATGGATGTGTCAGCATTATACTCTAATATTCAGCACAACCTAGGCCTACATTGTGTCGAGACAACGCTACGGAATGACCCAACCATCAAACCACCCCAAGTCCGTTTTTTAGTAGACAGCTTACGATTCATTCTTGAAAACAACTATTTTATTTATAACAATAGCATATTCCACCAATGCCGCGAAACCGTGATGGGGATGAAATATATTTATGGGCCATTTTGAGAACAGCCATATCTACAATAACACCCAAACAAAACAGCACATAGTCATAGTATATTACAAAAGGTAGACAACATTTTTATCATCTGGGATGGGGACAAAAATGCAGCCCTTAATTTCTGCAAGGAACTAAACAAGACAAACTGGGGAATATCCTTTACCCCAAACTTCAGTAGCACCGAAATAGATTTTCTGCACATTGCATTTATTAACAAAAACAACACCCTTACCACAAAAACATATTTTAAACAGGTTGACACCAACAGTTACATTCACTACAAAAGCTTCCACCACAAAAAATGGCTACAGAATGTCCCGTACAGTCAGTTCAAGCGGGTAAGGCAGAATTGCACAGAAGTTAATGATTTCATCCAACAAGCCAAAACTATACAAAAAAGATTTGTGGATAAAGGGTACCCAAAAAAATTTAATAAAAAATGCATACCAAAGAAGTTTGAACAATACACAAAAAGAATGTCTGACAGGCAAAGCAAAAGCAGAAGACGAAAAAAACGAGAGTACAGAGAGACACCTAAACCTCATAACCCAGTACAACACCTCAAATAAGGCCATCAGTAAAATGTAAGGCAAGATCCTTACCTGACAAAATATCTTCCAAAAAAGCCAGTTATCACGTACAGAAGAGCCCCCACAATCAAGAGTTCCTTGGCCCCGAATAAACCAAGACACCACTTAAAGATACAAAAAGGCACCACGCAAAACCCCGCCGGTAGTTTTAAATGTGAAACAAAAAGATGCGTCTGCTATAATATAATCTCTCACAAATGCACAGCCTTTACCTCCACAAAAAATGGGACAACGTTCCCTATAAAGTATCAGCTGACATGTCAAAGAAGTTATGTTATTTACCTGATTGAGTGTGAGTGCAACCTGCAATATGTAGGCCGCACCACGCAACCACTACACTGCAGAATCAAACAACATAGACACAATATCAATAAACTATGCCGAAACACAGTATATCACGACACTGCGCAGCTACTAGAGAAAAAGATCAACATCCGTTGAAAGTTACCCCGATTGATTTCATTCCAGATAACCCATACAATGGATTCAATAGACTACAATAAAGGGAAGTCTACTGGATCTACCAGTTAAACACCCTAAACTCATATGGGCTGAATGAGATGAACAAAACCATACTATAAATAGAATCTATTTCAATTTTATTTTATCTTTTACATTTTTACTCCAATAAAAAAATAAAGACAAACACGAATTGTATTGTTTAACCACAGATTTGATTAAATAATTTATTTTTAGGGTTCATCCTAGTGCAGGATATAATATAATTGAAAACAATATGATATATAAAACAAAAACGGATAGAAAATAACATACTTGAACCTATTAATACTGATCATAGTCCCCCCCCCACCCCCCACCCCCGGAAACTAGATTACTATTACTCCCTCCCCAAAAAATTCACCAAATATTTGTCCTATAACTTCCACATATAGGGATATATGACCATGACTCCCATATATAGGGGGAGACATTGACAATTCACGTATATGTCTCTGCTCCCTTGGTACAGGCACGTTGAGATCAGCATATAGGTACATTAGCCTATACAGAAGTCAAGGTAAAAAGTGGTAGGACAGCACGACCTATGTCAAATAACTGACCAGTCCGTTCCTGTGGCAGTGCCCGCGGTGTCAGATCCCGGCCTATGGATCGCTGTACTGGATAAAAGAAGACAAATGGAGACGGCAGCACTTCACATCCAATTCCAAAGCTGTGTTCCTTATTTACCCAGCATGCGATGTTTCGACAGCATGCTTGATAAAGACTTTGGGCCAGATTTATCATTACTCTTGCAGTTCACTCCACTTTCAAAGAAGGCGTATGTGTATTTGAGTCAAGTCAAATTTATCATGGGCTCTTTCAGAGGTTGATAAATCTGGTGTATTTCTGGTTCCTAGTTGTATTTTGGCTTTGTCTTTGGAAAAGTCGCCATTTTAAAAAAGTGATTTTGTCAAACATAAGCATGGTCATGAGTGGAGTGAGTTTGCGCAATTTTTTGCGACTTTTTTGCGACTATTTAAAAAGTCGCAATAATAAATCTGTCTTGCAATTGATTTACATACGACAAAACGCCCATAAACTTGGTTTTGGAGTGAGTGGCGTAAGTCTCCAAAAAGTCGCAAAAAATTGCGCAATTTGGCTTTTTACGCAATTTTTTGCGACTTTTCAACTCCAGAAAAGTGACTTAGGCTAATGATAAATCTGGCCCTTTATGTCGAAACGTCGCATGCTGGGTAAATAAAGAACACATCTTTGGATGTGAAGTGCTGTGGTCTCCTCAAGCCTTTACAGAGGCGTATATTCCTTGAGCCCCCCCTGCCGATATATGCACCAACAATTATGAGGAATTTATACACCCATGTTGATATATACATTCCTGCATTATACACATGTTGATATATGCATTCTATGCATTTATGTATTTGTTCCACATGGGTGAATAAACACAACCTGTTTTTTCAAGTCTTGGAGTGCTGTTTGATATCATACGCATATTAAGGGTGAGAAGCCTATTCCCTTAGAACTTGCACCTGAGCCCGTTTAACTGGTGCCGCCGAAGTATTTTCCTTTCTTTATAAATATATGTACTTACGACTTTTTAACTACCACCTAAAATGGTGTGTGTGTGTCTATATATGTGCAGCTCTGCCACAGCACATCAATACCTCTCAAAAAATGGGTGGTGGTTTGTGCACATATGTACACACATACACATATATATATAGATATATGCTAAAATACTTGAGGGGGTTAATATCACTCCCAGCACAACATTGTTTTCCCAGAGATCTCTAGAAAACCACCTATTTAAGAAGCACGGTAGCCGCATCAGAATGTGCCCCGATAGCTTCTTTCTCTCCCCTGTCTCCTCACACTCATACCGCACATTACAGGGCTCCAGCATACATCGGCGAGCCGGCAAACTGAAGCTCCCGGCTCACCGATACTACCCATAGCCAACGCAGCGAGCAGAGAAAGAAGAATCGGCACGGGACACGCCCAGGACTCCTCCCTGGCCCGCCTGCTCTTCCCTGCACAATAACATTTTCCGTCAGCGAACGCGAACGGGCAAACGCCATAGACTTCAATAGGCAGGCGAATTTTAATAGGCGAATAGGCAGGCCTCTTTCTGGCCACAATAGTGATGGAAAAGTTGTTTCAAGGGGACTAACACCAGGACTGTGGCATGGCGGAGGGGGATCCATGGCAAAACTCCCATGGAAAATTATGTAGTTGACGCAAAGTCAGGTTTTATTCCATAAAGGGCATAAATCACCTAACATTCCTAAATTGTTTGGAATAACGTGCTTTAAAACATCCAGTGTGTGTATACGATCAGGTATGATGTTGTATCGATCAGGTAGTGTAAGGGTTACGCCTGCTTCACAGTGACAGACCAAACTCTGACAGACCAAACTCCCCGTTTAACGCACCGCAAACAGTCCATTTGCACAACCGCAAACTCTCCATTTGCACAAGGTTGGATACCAAGCTAGCCATGTCCCGTTCCTTGTCCTCACTGACGTCATTGAAGGTCTCTTCCTCCACCCAGCCACATACAACACCAAGGGTCCCCGAAAGGTGACAACAAGCCCCCTGGGACGCCTGCTGTGGTTGGTCTTCTACCTCCTCAAAGCCACCTTCCTCCTCTGACTCCTCTTCTTCAGACTCCTCTCTCTGCGTTGCCGCAGATCCAGCAATCGACGACAACAAGGCTGCTTCTGGTGGTGATGGTGACCACAACTCTTCCTCTTCATGCTCATCTACGGCCTGATCCAGCACTCTTCGCAGAGCACGCTGCAGAAAAAAAGCATATGGGATGAGGTCGAAGATGTTGCCTTGGGTTTGACTAACTAGGTTTGTCACCTCCGCAAAAGGATGCATAAGCCTACAGCTATTGTGCATGAGCGTTCAGTAACGTCGCCAAAAAATACCTAGCTCCACAGAGGCTGTAATCTTTTTTTTTTTTATTAAAAAAATCTGTTCTTACCAGTTTCATCTCTGTTTTGTCCCCTATCAGGGGCTGGTGTATGGAATCGATTTTAGGAACCGGGAGATGGAAAAAGATGGTTGATCAGTCCTTTTCCCTCCATTTTGGGCACTGCGCGTGCGCCGTGCATTGTACTGTGCCACCCTATATGAGTGCTGTGTTAAGTACTACTATTCCTATCAGTTTAATCCCTGTTACGTCCCCTATCAGCGCCGCGCAATGTACTGTGCCACTAATACATATAGTGTGAACTACTAGTCTTACCATTTTAATCTTTGTTAAGTCCCCTATCAGGGAACGTGTATTGAATTGAATCCTTGCATGGGGAGATAGAGAAAAAAGCTTGCTCTGTCCGCTTCCTTCTAATTTTGGGAACTTGCAATGGAATTTGCCACCAATGCAACTAGTGTTAACTAAGTACTATTCCTATTAGTTTTCCCCCGTAAGGATAAGGCCCTACTTCACCTTAAGGACCAGGTCGTTTTTTGAAAATGTGACCAGTGTCACTTTATGTGGTGATAACTTTAAAAGTTTTTACTTATGCAGGCCATTCTGAGAATGTTTTTTTTTTTTTCCGGCACATATTGTAATTCATGACACGGGTAAAATGGAGTCAAAAAATGTATTTTTATTTATAAAAAAATACCAAATTTACCACAAATTTAGATTTTTTTTTTAATTTTCCAAGTTTTAATCTCTCTATTTCTATAATACATAGTAATATGGCCAAAAAAAAGTTGTTAATTTACATTCTCCATATGTCTACCTCATGTATGGATCATGTTGGGAATGCCATTTTATTTTTTGGGGATGTTACAAGGCTTAGAAGTTTAGAAGAAAATCTTGAAAATTTTCAGAAATTTTCAAAAACCCACTTTTTAGGGACCAGTTCAGGTTTGAAATCAGTTTGTGAGGCTTACATAATAGAAACCACCCAAAAATGCCATTCTAGAAACTACACCCCTCAAGGTATTCAAAACGGATTTTAGAAACTTTGTTAACCCTTTAGGTGTTCCACAAGAGTTAATGGCAAATAGAGCTAAAATTTCAGCGTATCGATTTTTGGCTAATTTTCCTTTTTAATCCATTTTTTTCCAGTAGCAAAGCAAAAGTTAACAGCCAAACAAAACTAAATATTTATTGCCCTGATTCTGTAGTTTGCAGAAACACCCCATATGTGGTCGTATACTACTGTATGGCCAAACGGCAGGGCACAGAATGAAGGGAACGCCATATGGTTTTTGGAAGGCAGATTTTACTGGACTGGTTTTTAAACACCATGTCCCATTTGAAGCACCCCTGATGCACCCCTACAGTAGAAACTCCAAAAAAGTGACCCCATTTTGTAAACTACAGGATAAGATGGCAGTTTTGTTGGTACTATTTTAGGGTAAATATGATTTTTGGTTCCTCTATATTACACTTTTTTTGAGGCAAGGTAACAAAAAATTGAAATTCAGAAATTTCACCTCCTTTTGCCAATCGCTTGTGGAACACCCAAAGGGTTAACAAAGTTTGTAAAATCAGTTTTGAATACCTTGAGGGGTGTACTTTCTTAGATGGGGTCACTTTTTTGAAGTTTCTACTTTAGGCCTGCATAAGGGAAGCTTCAAATGAGACATGGTGTCAAAAAACCAGTCCAGCAAAATCCACCTTCCAAAAACCATATGGCGTTCCCTTCCTTCTACACCCTTCCGTGTGCCCGTACAGTAGTTTACGACCACATATGGGGTGTTTCTGCAAACTAAAGAATCAGGGCAATAAATATTAAGTTTTGTTTTGCTGTTAACCCTTGCTTTGTTAGCTGTTTTGGGACAGTTTTTACTTTGTGTTATTTACATAGTTGATCTGACAGGTTAGATCGTGTGCTATTTCTATAGAGCAGGTTGTTTCGGACGTGACAATACCAAATATGACTACTTTTTGGGAATTTTTGTTTCAAAAAATGATTTTTTTTTGTGTTTTCCCATTCTGAAAGCAATATTTTTTATTTATTTTTTGGGCGACAGTCTTATGTAGGGGCTCATTTTTTGCGGGTTGAGATGGTGGTTTGATTGGCACTATATTGGAGTGCATATGACATTTTGGTCGCTTGCTATTACACTTTTTGTGATGTATGGTGAAAAAAATGGCTTTTAACATCGTATTTATATAATTTTTTTTTTGCTGTGTTAACCTGAGGGGTTAGTTCACGTGTTATTTTTATAGAGCAGGCTGTTATACGACGATACCTAATATGTATACTTTTTATCTATTTATTTAAGTTTTACACGATAATATCATTTTTGAAAAATCATGTTTTAATATCTCCATAGTCTGAGAGCCATATTTTTTTATTTTTTTGGGCTATTGTAATGTAGGATATATTTTTTTGCAGGATGATATGACGCATTGATTGGCACTATTTTCGGGTTCATTTAAATGCTTGATCGCTTGCTATTACACTTTTTGTGATATGATTTGACTTTTTTTTTTTTACACTGTTTTTATTTAAAAAATGTTTACGGTATTTACCTGAGGGGTTAGATCATGGGGTATTTTTACAGAGCATGTTTGTATGGACGCAGCAATACCTAATATGTATACTTTTTTAAATAAATTTTACTTTAACACAATAACAGCATTTTAGAAAAAAAAAATCATGTTTTAATGTCTGCATAATCTGAGAGCCATATATTTTTTTTTTTTTTGGGTGATTGTCCTATGTCCTATGTAGGGGATAAGATGGCTGTTTGATTGATACTATATTGGAAGGCATACGCCTTTTTGATCGCTTGGTATTACACTTTTTGTTATGCAAGGTGACAAAAATGGCTTTTTTTACACCATTTTTTTTACGGTGTTCATCTGAGGGGTCAGGTCATGTGATATTTTTATAGAGCAGGTTTTTACGGATGAGGCGATACATAATATGTGTAGTGTATTTTATTTTTTTAATTTTTATTCAGTGATATGTGTTTTTTTCTTTTTCTACTTTTTATCCCATTTTTGCTTTTTTTCTTACCCAGACCCACTTGGTTCTTGTAGATCCAGTAGATCTGGTGTCTATATAATACAGTAAAGTACACTATAAAGTGTACTTTACTGTATTTTTTACTTTACAAAGTCTGAATAGACTTTTGCCTTTAGCAGAAGTCTATTCAGAGTTTCAGCGCCATGGAGAACAGGACTCTTCTGAAAGCGTCCTGCTGCCATGGTAACCATCACCCGCTGCCCGAACTGAGCAGCGGGTGATGGGGAGGGAGGGGAGCTCCCTCCCTCTCTGATCCCATCTTGTTGGGAGGCTGCAAAGGCACAGCAGCTCCCTGTTAACCCTTCCATAACGCAAGAGGTTAAACGGCTGGCATCTGAACAAGCACAGGTGCCAGCCGTTTCTATCAGAGTGTCAGCAATGTACTGACACTCTGGTAGAACCACTATACCGCCAACTATGTTACGGAGGAGGCGGTCGGGGGATCGCTATTGCGATCCCGCCTGCCGCACCACCAGCCTCCCGCACCACCTCCCGCTGCCTTCAACCACCCCCACTGCACCCCCGCAGCAGCAATATGATTGGGGGCTGCAGGGGGAGTGAAAAATTTGGGGTCATTTAGTCTCTGATCCCCGCAGTTACAGACCGCGGGGATCAGAGATCGCACAAAGAGCTGCAAACCGAAGGTCTGAATTGACCTGCAGTTTGCAGCGATCACCGATATGGGGGGGGGGGGGTCACATGACCCCCTAGGCATTTGAACCTGGTCCTGCTGCACGATCGCAGCAGGAATCATGTTTCTAGCCTGATTTTTTTATTTATTTATTTTTTTTAGACGCGATTTAATTTAGGACATATGGGTACGTCCTGTGTCCTTAAGGACTTGGACATTAGGACGTACCCATACGTCCTGTGTCCTTGAAAGGTTAATCTCTGTTTTGTCCCTCATCAGGGTCAGGGCCGGTGTAGTGAATAGATTTTTGGAATCGGGAGTTGGAAAAGACCCATGCTCGGTCAGCTTCATTTGAATTTTAGGTCACTGCATGTGCGCCGTGCAATGTACTGTGACACCCTATATGAGTGGTAGGCACAGTGGGCCTAGTACAGTCTGTGGGCCTGACACACACTGGCAGGCAACTGCAATTATATTAACCACATCCCGACCGCCTAACGCAGGATTACAGGACCGCGTCGGGAGAAAGTTTTACTACAGCCTGCCAGCGCTGATCATGCACTGGCAGACTGTAGATGTTAAAAAAAACGCCATCTAAATCGCATATCAGACGCTGTTTTGTAAACAGCGTCTGATATGCCTGCTCCTCTTGTGGGCCTTTTTGCTTGGGACCACCAGAGCACACATGCAGCTGTATAAGTGCACAAATCACCACACCACAACCCCCCCTTCACTGATTAACCCCTGATCACCCCATGTCACCCCCTAGTCACCCCCCCGTCACTAATCACCCCCTGTAAGGCTCATTCAGACGTCTGTATGTGTTTTTTTCGGATCCACGACTCCGCAAAACACGGACACCGGCAATGTGCTATCCGCATTTTGCGGATCCGCACATTGCCAGAACTATATAGAAAATGCCTTTTCTTGTCTGCAATTGCGGACAAGAATAGGACATGCTCTATCTTTTGTGGAGCTGTGGCCTGATGTTTCAGGGCCGAAACCCGGAAGTTCGCAGCCGCAGCTACGCAAATGCTTATGCAGAGAGCACTTAGTGTGCTCTCCGCATGACCGCCAGCCCCATTCACACTGAATTGGTCCGCATCTATTCACCATATTTGCGGAATAGATGCGGACATTTTTGTGGACGTGTGAATGGGCCCTTACTTCGCAAGCACTATGTCCTTTCCCCTCTTTTTTTTTTTTTTTTGCATATTTTTTGGCAGAGATTTTTTCATCCACATTGATTGATGCGAATGAAGAAATCTGTGCCCAGAGGCTGAACGGAAAGAAACAATCTCATTACCCGTATGCTCAATATAAGAAGAATAGCAGAAACTCCTAATGCTGGCCATACATGTAATGATTGCGGAGATCCTCAAATGCCAGGGCAGTACAACCACCTCACATGTGACCCAATTTTAGAAAGAAGACACCCCAAGGTATTCCGTGAGGGGTATGGTGAGTTCATGTAAAATTTTATTTTTTGTCACAAGTTAGTGGAATATGAGACTTTGTAAGAAAAAAAAAAGCTAATTTCCGCTAACTTGTGCAAAAAAAAAACATCTTCTATGAACTCGCCATGCCCCTCACGGAATAACTTGGGGTGTCTTCTTTCTGAAATCGTTCACATGTAGGGTATTTATACTGCCCTGGCATTTTAGGGGCCTCAAAACGCGAGAAGAAGGGAATTTTTACGCATTTGGATTCCAAACTACTTCTCACGCTTTAGGACCCCTAAAATGCCAGGGCAGTATGATTACCCCACATGTGACCCAATTTTAGAAAGAAGACACCCCAAGGTATTCTGTGAGGGGTATGGTGAGTTCATGTAAAATTTTATTTTTTGTCACAAGTTAGTGGAATATGAGACTTTGTAAGAAAAAAAAAAAAGCCAATTTCCGCTAACTTGTGCCAAAAAAAAAATCTTCTATAAACTCGCCATGCCCCTCACGGAATACCTTGGGGTGTCTTCATTCCAAAATCGTTCACATGTAGGGTATTTATACTGCCCTGGCATTTTAGGGGACCTAGGCTGCAAAAATTATCACACATGTGGTATCGCCGTACTCAGGAGAAGTAGGGCAATGTGTTTTGGGGTGTATTTTTACATATACCCATGATGGGTGAGAGAAATATCTCTGTAAATTGACAACTTTGTATAAAAAATTTCTCACACATCGCATGGGTATATGTAAAAATACACCCCAAAACACATTGCCCTACTTCTCCTGAGTACTGCGATACCACATGTGTGACACTTTTTTGCAGCCAAGATGCGCAAAGGGGCCCAAATTCCAATGAGTATCTTTTAGGAGGGCATTTTTACGTATTTGGATTTCAGACTTCTTCTTATGCTTTAGGGCCCCTAAAATGCCAGGGCAGTATAAATACCCCACAAGTGACTCCATTTTGGAAAGAAGACTCCCCAAGGTATTCCGTGAGGGGCATGGTGAGTTCATAGAAGATTTTTTTTTTTGGCACAAGTTAGCGGAAATTGACTTTTTTTTTTCTTACAAAGTCTCATATTCTACTAATTTGTGACAAATAATAAAATTTTACATGAACTCACCATACCCCTCACGGAATACCTTGGGGTGTCTTCTTTCTAAAATGGGGTCACTTGTGGGGTATTTATACTGCCCTGGCATTTTAGGGGCCCCTAATTCGTGAGAAGTAGTTTGGAATCCAAATGCGTAAAAATGCCCTGTGAAATCCTAAAGGTACTCATTGGAATTTGGGCCCCTTTGCGCATCTTGGCTGCAAAAAGTGTCACTCATGTGGTATCGCCGTACTCAGTAGAAGTAGGGCAATGTGTTTTGGGGTGAATTTTACATATACCCATGTTGGGTGAGAAAAATATCTCAGTAAATGACAACTTTTTACATTTTTATATAAAGTTGACAATTTACAGAGATATTTCTCTCACCCAGATATTTCTCAACACACCTTGCCGCCAGCCACATAGAGATGCCTATACTTGTCCTCAATTGCGAGCAAGAATAGGACATGCTCAATATTATTGCGGAGCCGCCGAAGTGCTCTCCGCATCCATGACGTGCCCATTCAAAATGAATGGGTCCGCATCCGTCCTGCAAATTTGCGGAACGGTTGCGGACAAACATTGTGGATGTGTGAATGGGGCCTAACACTGCAGCTTCAGAATGAATCTAAGATGGATGCTGTCCTTACTTTTTAATAGGAAGTGAGATGGTCTGGGAGGGAGGGTATGCTGATTGGCTGGAATGTCTCTGCTGATTGTGAGATACAGGGTCAAAGTTTGCTCAATGATGACATATACGGGGCGGACCAAAAATCGCATATGTTCGCCCCCCGCTGCGAACGCAAACATGCGATGTTCGGCGGGAACGGTTCACCGGCGAATAGTTCGGGACATCTCTAGTCTTGAGTACAACTGCTTCAGCACCAAGAAAGGTCCACTTCCTATATTCCACGGACGCAGTTATTTTTCCCAGCAACTGCAAAGCATGGTGAAGGGTAAGGACCTGGCAGCCGCAGCAGCATTTGTTTCTTCCCGCAAGCTGGACGGGATTTCTCCAGCAGAGCGAAATATAGGTGTTGTGACTACGCACAACACCAAATGGTAAGCGCAATCTTTTTGAAACCACTGACTACAAAAAACGGTATTACACACAGGGTGCTGGCTCTGTTCTTTTCTTCTCTCTCCTGTAAACAAGTACCTTCTGGTATTGCACCGTTTTACTCATCCTCTCCACCACAGGATTTAGAGATTAGAAGTTCTCTTTGTAGCGGGGGTCGAGAAGGGTGAACACCCAGTAATTCATATTATCTAAAATTCGTATGACTTGAGGGTCGCGGGAAAGGCAGCCTAACATGAAGTCAGCCATGTGTGCCAGAGTACCAACAGGTGAATCGTCGATTTCGACATCAAGATGACCCTCCATCTCATCATCCTCCTCCTCCTCTTCTGCCCATCCACGCTGAACAAATGGAATTAAAGTTCCATGGGTACCAGGGCCGGGCCGACAGAGAGGCTGGGTAGGCTCCAGCCTCAGGGCGCAGCAGGGGCCGGAGACCGGAGTCAAACACTTTAATTTATAAGTCCCCCAGGCCAGACTAGTGGCGAGCCGGCGAGCGCTTGCTTCTAGCTGCTGCAGGCGCAGCCGGCTGCCGCTTGAGTTGTGCAAGTGCGACAGTGCGGACTGCGGTTAAAAGACAGGACCCAGTAGGGAGCCCGCAGCGGCCGGGAGAACGGTGGGCGGGCCCAGAGCGTGAGTGACCATGATGCATCACGCTGATGTCACGCTGCGCCAGGCAGAGCTCCCGACTCTGACGCCTGCGGCCTTCTCCAAGTTCTCCCTCAGCTCAGGCAGCCTGCCCAGCTGCCCTGGTGTGGACTGTAGTCTCAGACTCAGTCTGTACAGTACCTGTACCACATACTACACGGTGTACACAACTTGTCTTGCTCCAGTAATTAAGTGCTCTGCCTCTGTATAACTTGTAAGTAGTAGGTGGCGCCAAAATATCAGAGAGGGAGACAGTTTGAAAAATACCCCCACAAGTGACTCCATTTTGGAAAGAAGACTCCCAGGTATTCCGTGAGGCATGGTGAGTTCATAGAAGATTTTTTTTGGCACAAGTTAGCGGAAATTGACTTTTTTTTTTCTTACAAAGTCTCATATTCTACTAATTTGTGACAAATAATAAAATTTTACATGAACTCACCATACCCCTCACGGAATACCTTGGGGTGTCTTCTTTCTAAAATGGGGTCACTTGTGGGGTATTTATACTGCCCTGGCATTTTAGGGGCCCCTAATTCGTGAGAAGTAGTTTGGAATCCAAATGCGTAAAAATGCCCTGTGAAATCCTAAAGGTACTCATTGGAATTTGGGCCCCTTTGCTCATCTTGGCTGCAAAAAAGTGTCACTCATGTGGTATCGCCGTACTCAGTAGAAGTAGGGCAATGTGTTTTGGGGTGAATTTTACATATACCCATGCTGGGTGAGAAAAATATCTCAGTAAATGACAACTTTTTACATTTTTTATATAAAGTTGACAATTTACAGAGATATTTCTCTCACCCAGATATTTCTCAACACACCTTGCCGCCAGCCACATAGAGATGCCTATACTTGTCCTCAATTGCGAGCAAGAATAGGACATGCTCAATATTATTGCGGAGCCGCCGAAGTGCTCTCCGCATCCATGACGTGCCCATTCAAAATGAATGGGTCCGCATCCGTCCTGCAAATTTGCGGAACGGGTGCGGACAAACATTGTGGATGTGTGAATGGGGCCTAACACTGCAGCTTCAGAATGAATCTAAGATGGATGCTGTCCTTACTTTTTAATAGGAAGTGAGATGGTCTGGGAGGGAGGGTATGCTGATTGGCTGGAATGTCTCTGCTGATTGTGAGATACAGGGTCAAAGTTTGCTCAATGATGACATATACGGGCGGACCAAAATCGCATATGTTCGCCCCGCTGCGAACGCAAACATGCGATGTTCGGCGGGAACGGTTCACCGGCGAATAGTTCGGGACATCTCTAGTCTTGAGTACAACTGCTTCAGCACCAAGAAAGGTCCACTTCCTATATTCCACGGACGCAGTTATTTTTCCCAGCAACTGCAAAGCACGGTGAAGGGTAAGGACCTGGCAGCCGCAGCAGCATTTGTTTCTTCCCGCAAGCTGGACGGGATTTCTCCAGCAGAGCGAAATATAGGTGTTGTGACTACGCACAACACCAAATGGTAAGCGCAATCTTTTGAAACCACTGACTACAAAAACGGTATTACACACAGGGTGCTGGCTCTGTTCTTTTCTTCTCTCTCCTGTAAACAAGTACCTTCTGGTATTGCACCGTTTTACTCATCCTCTCCACCACAGGATTTAGAGATTAGAAGTTCTCTTTGTAGCGGGGGTCGAGAAGGGTGAACACCCAGTAATTCATATTATCTAAAATTCGTATGACTTGAGGGTCGCAGGAAAGGCAGCCTAACATGAAGTCAGCCATGTGTGCCAGAGTACCAACAGGTGAATCGTCGATTTCGACATCAAGATGACCCTCCATCTCATCATCCTCCTCCTCCTCTTCTGCCCATCCACGCTGAACAAATGGAATTAAAGTTCCATGGGTACCAGGGCCGGGCCGACAGAGAGGCTGGGTAGAGCTCCAGCCTCAGGGCGCAGCAGGGGCCGGAGACCGAGTCAAACACTTTAATTTATAAGTCCCCCAGGCCAGACTAGTGGCGAGCCGGCGAGCGCTGCTTCTAGCTGCTGCAGGCGCAGCCGGCTGCCGCTTGAGTTGTGCAAGTGCGACAGTGCGGACTGCGGTTAAAGACAGGACCCAGTAGGGAGCCCGCAGCGGCCGGGAGAACGGTGGGCGGGCCCAGAGCGTGAGTGACCATGATGCATCACGCTGATGTCACGCTGCGCCAGGCAGAGCTCCCGACTCTGACGCCTGCGGCCTTCTCCAAGTTCTCCCTCAGCTCAGGCAGCCTGCCCAGCTGCCCTGGTGTGGACTGTAGTCTCAGACTCAGTCTGTACAGTACCTGTACCACATACTACACGGTGTACACAACTTGTCTTGCTCCAGTAATTAAGTGCTCTGCCTCTGTATAACTTGTAAGTAGTAGGTGGCGCCAAAATATCAGGAGGGAGCACAGGGAGGGAGACAGTTTGAAAAATAAAAATGTGATTTTTACAGTGCCTGCTGGGAAGGAGGGGGGGGGGGTTTGGAGGCATATAAAAGCAAAGCTCTGCAGATGTGACTGTATTGGGTGGTCATTCACTAAATGAACCCTGTTATGGGGAGAAACTGTGGATGACACTATTTGTCATCCACAGACCCATTTACTGAATGACCACCAATAAAAGAGATGGGGGGGTCGCATTTGCTTTCATAATGACAGCGGGGCCCATGCAATGTCACTGTATTCTACTATGCCCCCCCCCCCCCGTAATAATCTTATCAACTATATAACTGTAGTGAATCACTACGGGCTCCGCTAGCGCAGTCATCATAAAAGCAGATACAGCACCACAGCCTCACCCCTTGTAATTGGGGGGTCATTCCTACATGGACCCTGTTATGGGGGGGATTCCCCCAATAACAGTGTCATCCTCAGATCCCCCCAAAAACAGTGTCATCCACCACAGATCCCCCCATAACAGTGTAATCCTCAGATCCCCCCATAACAGTGTCATCCACCACAGATCCCCCATAGCAGTGTCATACACCACAGATCCCCCCATAACAGTGGCATCCACCACAGATCCCCCATAGCAGTGTCATCCACCACAGATCCCCCATAGCTGTGTCATCCACCACAGATCCCCCATAGCAGTGTCATCCACCACAAATACCCCATAGCAGTGTCATCCACCACAGATCCCCCATAGCAGTGTCATCCACCACAGATCCCCCATAGCAGTGTCATCCACCACAGATACCCCCATAGCAGTGTCATCCACCACAGATCCCCCATAGCAGTGTCATCCACCACAGATCCCCCATAGCAGTGTCATCCACCACAGATCCCCCATAGCTGTGTCATCCACCACAGATCCCCCATAGCAGTGTCATCCACCACAAATACCCCATAGCAGTGTCATCCACCACAGATCCCCCATAGCTGTGTCATCCACCACAGATCCCCCATAGCAGTGTCATCCACCACAGATACCCCCATAGCAGTGTCATCCACCACAGATCCCCCATAACAGTGTGTTATCCACCACAGATCCCCCATAGCAGTGTACACCACCACAGATCCCCCATAACAATGTCATCCACCACAGATCCTACATAACTGTTAGAGATGAGCGAACACCTGGATGTTCGGGTTCGAGAAGTTCGGCCGAACTTCCGGAAAATGTCCGGGTTCGGGATTCGAACTCGAGCCGAACTTTGTCCCAAACCCGAACCCCATTGAAGTCAATGGGGACCCGAACTTTTAGGCACTAAAAAGGCTGTAAAATAGTCCAGGAAAGGGCTAGAGGGCTTCCAAAGGCAGCAAAATGTAGATAAATCCCCTGCAAACAAATGTGGATAGGGAAAGGAATTAAAATAAAATAAAATAAATAAAAATTAACCAATATTAATTGGAGAGAGGTCCCACAGCAAGGAATCATGCGTCATATCACCCACCACTGGAGAAGGCCACTCTCATTTATTTCGGACCAGCACCCAGACAGAGGATACAGGTCCCACAGCAAGGAATCATGCGTCATATCAACCACCACCGGAGAAGGCCACTCTCATTTATTTTGGACCAGCACCAAGACAGAGGAGAGAGGTCCCACAGCAAGGAATCATGTGTCATATCAACCACCACCGGAGAAGGCCACTCTAATTTATTTTGGACCAGCACCCAGACAGAGGAGAGAGGTCCCACATCAAGGAATCATGCGTCATATCACCCACCACTGGAGAAGGCCACTCTCATTTATTTCGGACCAGCACCCAGACAGAGGATACAGGTCCCACAGCAAGGAATCATGCGTCATATCAACCACCACCGGAGAAGGCCACTCTCATTTATTTTGGACCAGCACCCAGACAGAGGAGAGAGGTCCCACAGCAAGGAATCATGCGTCATATCAACCACCACCGGAGAAGGCCACTCTCATTTATTTTGGACCAGCACCCAGACAGAGGAGAGAGGTCCCACATCAAGGAATCATGCGTCATATCAACCACCACCGGAGAAGGCCACTCTCATTTATTTTGGACCAGCACCCAGACAGAGGAGAGAGGTCCCACAGCAAGGAATCATGCGTCATATCAACCACCAACGGAGAAGGCCACTCTCAGTTATTTCTGGACCAGCACCCAGACAGAGGAGAGGTTCATTCAACTTTGGGTTGCACCGCAAGATCATGGTAAAGTTAAAAATGAGGATTCAACAAAGAAGTGCCCCGGAGTACAAGAATACATGGTTGATGGGGAGGCAGTTATAAATGTTTATTCTGCACAAGGGAGGCACAGGTCCTGTGGGATCCATGCCTGGTTCATTTTTATGAACGCCAGCTTGTCCACGTTGGCTGTGGACAGGCGGCTGCGCTTTGTCAGTAATGACGCCCTGCCGTGCTGAATACACGTTCAGACAAAACGCTGGCCGCCGGGCAGGCCAGCACCTCCAAGGCATAAAATGCCAACTCTGGCCACGTGGACAATTTGGAGACCCAGAAGTTGAATGGGGCCGAACCATCAGTCAGTACGTGGAGGGGTGTGCAGACGTACTGTTCAACCATGTTAGTGAAATGCTGCCTCCTGCTAACACGTTCCGTATCAGGTGGTTGTGCAGTTAGCTGTGGCGTGGAGACAAAACTTTTCCACATTTCTGCCATGCTAACCCTGCCCTCAGAAGAGCTGGCCGTGACACTGCTGCGTTGGCGACCTCTTGCTCCTCCTCTGCCTTCGCCTTGGGCTTCCACCTGTTCCCCTGTGACATTTGGGAATGCTCTCAGGAGCGCCTCTACCAGCGTGCGCTTGAACTCGCGCATCTTCCTATCACGCTCCAGTGCAGGAAGTAAGGTGGGCACATTGTCTTTGTACCGGGATCCAGCAGGGTGGCAACCCAGTAGTCCGCACACGTTAAAATGTGCGCAACTCTGCTGTCGCTGCGCAGGCACTGCAGCATGTAGTCGCTCATGTGTGCCAGGCTCCCCAGAGGTAAGGACAAGCTGTCCTCTGTGGGAGGCGATCGTCATCATCCTCCGTATCCCCAGCCACGCACCAGTGATGGGCCTGAGCTGTGTCGGGTGCCACCCGCTGTGAACCTGCTTCATCCTCATCCTCCTCCACCTCCTCCTCATCCTCCTCGTCCTCCAGTAGTGGGCCCTGGCTGGCCACATTTGTACCTGGCCTCTGCTGTTGCAAAAACCTCCTCTGAGCCACTTCTAACAGACTGGCCTGAAAGTGCTAAAAATGACCACCTCATCCTCCTCCTCCTGGGCCACCTCCTCTTCCATCATCGCCCTAAGCGTTTTCTCAAGGAGACATAGAAGAGGTCATCGTCATATCACCACACCGGAGAAGGCCACTCTCATTTGTTGGACCAGCACTCAGACAGAGGATACAGGTCCCACAGCAAGGAATCATGCGTCATATCAACCACCAACGGAGAACGCCACTTTCAGTTATTTTGGCCCAGCACCCAGTCAGAGGAGAGAGGTCCCACAGCAAGGAATCATACGTCATATCACCAACCACCGGAGAAGGCCACTCTCATTTATTTTGGACCAGCACCAAGACAGAGGAGAGAGGTCCCACAGCAAGGAATCATGTGTCATATCAACCACCACCGGAGAAGGCCACTCTCATTTATTTTGGACCAGCACCCAGACAGAGGAGAGAGGTCCCACATCAAGGAATCATGCGTCATATCAACCACCACCGGAGAAGGCCACTCTCATTTATTTTGGACCAGCACCCAGACAGAGGATACAGGTCCCACAGCAAGGAATCATGCGTCATATCAACCACCAACGGAGAAGGCCACTCTCATTTATTTTGGACCAGCACCCAGACAGAGGAGAGAGGTCCCACATCAAGGAATCATGCGTCATATCAACCACCACCAGAGAAGGCCACTCTCATTTATTTTGGACCAGCACCAAGACAGAGGAGAGAGGTCCCACATCAAGGAATCATGCGTCATATCAACCACCACCGGAGAAGGCCACTCTCATTTATTTTGGACCAGCACCCAGACAGAGGAGAGAGGTCCCACATCAAGGAATCATGTGTCATATCAACCACCAACGGAGAAGGCCACTCTCAGTTTTTTCGGACCAGCACCCAGACAGAGGAGAGGTTCATTCAACTTTGGGTTGCACCGCAAGATCAGGGTAAAGTTAAAAAAATGAGGATTCAATAAAGAAGTGCCCCGGAGTACAAGAATACATGGTTGATGCGGAGGCAGTTATAAATGTTTATTCTGCACAAGGGAGGCACAGGTCCTGTGGGATCCATGCCTGGTTCATTTTTATGAACGTCAGCTTGTCCACGTTGGCTGTGGACAGGCGGCTGCGTTTGTCAGTAATGACGCCCCCTGCCGTGCTGAATACACGTTCAGACAAAACGCTGGCCGCCGGGCAGGCCAGCACCTCCAAGGCATAAAATGCCAACTCTGACCACGTGGACAATTTGGAGACCCAGAAGTTGAATGGGGCTGAACCATCAGTCAGTACGTGGAGGGGTGTGCAGACGTACTGTTCAACCATGTTACTGAAATGCTGCCTCCTGCTAACACGTTCTGTATCAGGTGGTTGTGCAGTTAGCTGTGGCGTGGAGACAAAACATTTCCACATTTCTTCCATGCTAACCCTGCCCTCAGAAGAGCTGGCCGTGACACTGTTGCGTTGGCTACCTCTTGCTCCTCCTCTGCCTTCGCCTTGGGCTTCCACCTGTTCCCCTGTGACATTTGGGAATGCTCTCAGGAGCGCCTCTACCAGCGTGCGCTTGAACTCGCGCATCTTCCTATCACGCTCCAGTGCAGGAAGTAAGGTGGGCACATTGTCTTTGTACCGAGGATCCAGCAGGGTGGCAACCCAGTAGTCCGCACACGTTAAAATGAGCGCAACTCTGCTGTCGTTGCGCAGGCACTGCAGCATGTAGTCGCTCATGTGTGCCAGGCTCCCCAGAGTTAAGGACAAGCTGTCCTCTGTGGGAGGCGTATCGTCATCATCCTCCGTATCCCCCCAGCCACGCACCAGTGATGGGCCTGAGCTGTGTCGGGTGCCACCCCGCTGTGAACCTGCTTCATCCTCATCCTCCTCCACCTCCTCCTCATCCTCCTCGTCCTTCAGTAGTGGGCCCTGGCTGGCCACATTTGTATCAGGCCTCTGCTGTTGCAAAAAACCTCCCTCTGAGCCACTTCTAACAGACTGTCCTGAAAGTGCTAAAAATGACCCCTCATCCTCCTCCTCCTGGGCCACCTCCTCTTCCATCATCGCCCTAAGCGTTTTCTCAAGGAGACATAGAAGTGGTATTGTTACGCTCATATCGGTGTCTTTGCCACTGGCCATGTTGGTGGAGTACTCGAAACAGCGCAACAGGGCACACAGGTCTCGCATGGAGGCCCAATCATTGGTGGTGAAGTGGTGCTGTTCCGCAGTGCGACTGACGCGTGCGTGCTGCAGCTGAAACTCCACTATGGCCTGCTGCTGCTCGCACAGTCTCTCCAGCATGTGCAAGGTAAAGTTCCACCTGGTGGGCACGTCGCGTATGAGGCGGAGAGCGGGAAGGCCGAAGTTACGCTGTAGCGCAGACAGGCGAGCAGCGGCAGGATGTGAACGCCGGAAGCGCGCACAGACGGCCCTCACTTTATGCAGCAGCTCTGACATGTTGGGGTAGTTGTGAATGAACTTCTGCACCACCAAATTCAGCACATGCGCCAGGCAAGGGATGTGCGTCAAACCGGCTAGTTCCAGAGCTGCCACGAGATTTCGCCCATTATCGCACACCACCAGGCCGGGCTTGAGGCCAACCGGCAGCAACCACTGGTCGGTCTGTTGTTCAATACCCCGCCACAACTCCTGCGCGGTGTGGGGCCTGTCCCCCAAACATATGAGTTTCAGAATGGCCTGCTGACGTTTACCCGGGCTGTGCTGAAGTTGGTGGTGAAGGTGTGTGGCTGACTGCATGAGCTGGTGGAAGCAGAGGAGGAGGAAGCCGAGTAGGAGGATGAGGCTACAGGAGGCAAAGAATGATGCCCTGTGATCCTTGGCGGCGAAAGGACGTGCGCCAAGGAACTCTCCGCCTGGGGCCCAGCCGCCACTACATTTACCCAGTGTGCAGTTAGGGAGATATAGCATCCCTGGCCGTGCTTACTGGTCCATGTATCTGTGGTTAGGTGGACCTTGCCACAGATGGCGTTGCGCAGTGCACACTTGATTTTATCGGATACTTGGTTGTGCAGGGAAGGCACGGCTGTCTTGGAGAAGTAGTGGCGGCTGGGGACAACATACTGTGGGACAGCCATGGACATCAGCTGTTTGAAGCTGTCTGTGTCCACCAGCCTGAATGACAGCATTTCAAAGGCCAGTAGTTTAGAAATGCTGGCATTCAGGCCCAGAGCTCGAGGGTGGCTAGGTGGGAATTTACACTTTCTCTCCAAGGTTTGTGAGATGGAGAGCTGAACGCTGCCGTGTGACATGGTGGAGATGCTTGGTGACGCAGGTGGTGGTGTCGGTGGCACATCCTCTGTTTGGTGGGCGGCAGGTGCCAACATTCCTCCCGAGGCGGAGGAAGAGGCCGAGGCAGCAGCAGAAGAGGGAGCAGGGGAGCCTGAGTGAGTTCCTTGCTTTTAAGGTGTTTACTCTAATGCAGTTCATGCTTTGCATGTAGATGCCTGGTCATGCAGGTTGTGCTAAGGTTCAGAACGTTAATGCCTCGCTTCAGGATCTGATGGCATAGCGTGCAAACCACTCGGGTCTTGTCGTCAGCACATTGTTTAAAGAAGTGCCATGCCAGGGAACTCCTTGAAGCTGCCTTTGGGGTGCTCGGTCCCTGGTGGCGGTGGCCAGTATCAGGCGAACTCTCTTGGCGGCGGCTGTTCTGCTTTTCCCCCTGCTCCCTCTTTTGCTACGCTGTTGGCTCGGTCTCACCACTGCCTCTTCCTCTGAACTATGAAAGTCAGTGGCACGACCTTCATTCCATGTGGGGTCTAGGACCTCATCGTCCCCTGCATCATCTTCACACAGTCTTCCTCCCTGACCTCCTGTTCGGTCTGCACACTGCAGAAAGACGCAGCAGTTGGCACCTGTGTTTCGTCATCATCAGAGACGGGCGGACTCCGATAAGGTGGTATTCCCATGTCCTCATCATCAGGAAACATCAGTGGTTGTGCATCAGTGCATTCTCCACTGGGGAAGGGCTAGGTAGATTTCCTTGGGAAACCATGCCAGCAGAGTCTTCAAACAGCATAAGAGACTGCTGCATAACTTGAGGCTCAGACAGTTTCCCTGATATGCATGGGGGTGATGTGACAGACTGATGGGCTTGGTTTTCAGGTGCCACCTGTGCGCTTTCTGCAGAAGACTGGGTGGGAGATAATGTTGTGAACATGCTGGATCCACTGTCGGCCACACAATTAACTAGCGCCTGTACCTGCTCAGGCCTTACCATCCTTAGAACGGCATTGGGCCATACCAAATATCACTGTAAATTCTGGCGGGTACTGGAACCTGAGGTAGTTGTTTCACTAGGACGTGTGGCTGTGGCAGAATGGCCACGTTCTCTCCCAGCACCAGAGGGTACACTAACACCTCCACGACCGCGTCCGCGTCCCTTACTAGATGTTTTCCTCATTGTTACCGTTCACCAAGCACCACAACAAGGAATAAAATATTTGGCCCAATGTATTGATTTCTAATTTAGGCCTTTTTTTACATGCACCTACCACTATCTGCCTATTTGTTTATGTAGCGTATTGCACTAATCCAGGCACAGCAGTAACCACTGATTTAGGGGAATATCTCTTTTAGGGCAAGTATTTAGGCCCTGGATGAAAGGTATCCTTTTATGGACAGATTTACAATGGGCCTGCAACAGCTGGGACACCAGAGTAAGGGTATTGCTATTTTGCCAGATTAATTTCACCCCAGAACAAAATATATGTTTTAGCGGACACTGTGAAACGTGGCCTGCAACAGCTGGGGCACCAGATTCAGGGTATTGCTATTTTGGCAATTGAATTTCACCACAGGACAAAATATATGTTTTGGCAGACACTATTATATTTTGCCAGCCACAGCTGAAACCACTGATTTATGGTATTGCTATTTTGGCAATTGAATTTCACCCCAGAACAAAATATATGTTTTGGCGGACACTATGAAACGTGGTCTGCAACTTCTGGGACACCAGATTCTGGGTATTGCTATTTTGGCAAGTGAATTACACCCCAGAAAAAAATATATGTTTTGGGAGACACTATTCTATTTTGCCAGCCACAGCTGAAACCACTGATTTATGGTATTGCTATTTTGGCAATTGAATTTCACCCCAGAACAAAATATATGTTTTGGCGGACACTATGAAACGTGGCCTGCAAAAGCTGGGACACCAGATTCTGGGTATTGCTATTTTGGCAAATGAATTACACCCCAGAACAAAATATATGTTTTGGCAGACACTATTCTATTTTGCCAGCCACAGCTGAAACCACTGATTTATGGTATTGCTATTTTGGCAATTGAATTTCACCCCAGAACAAAATATATGTTTTGGCGGACACTATGAATCCTGGCATGCAACAGCTGGGATGGAGAGCTGAACGCTGCCGTGTGACATGGTGGAGATGCTTGGTGACGCAGGTGGTGGTGTCGGTGGCACATCCTCTGTTTGGTGGGCGGCAGGTGCCAACATTCCTCCCGAGGCGGAGGAAGAGGCCGAGGCAGCAGCAGAAGAGGGAGCAGGGGAGCCTGAGTGAGTTCCTTGCTTTTAAGGTGTTTACTCTAATGCAGTTCATGCTTTGCATGTAGATGCCTGGTCATGCAGGTTGTGCTAAGGTTCAGAACGTTAATGCCTCGCTTCAGGATCTGATGGCATAGCGTGCAAACCACTCGGGTCTTGTCGTCAGCACATTGTTTAAAGAAGTGCCATGCCAGGGAACTCCTTGAAGCTGCCTTTGGGGTGCTCGGTCCCTGGTGGCGGTGGCCAGTATCAGGCGAACTCTCTTGGCGGCGGCTGTTCTGCTTTTCCCCCTGCTCCCTCTTTTTGCTACGCTGTTGGCTCGGTCTCACCACTGCCTCTTCCTCTGAACTATGAAAGTCAGTGGCACGACCTTCATTCCATGTGGGGTCTAGGACCTCATCGTCCCCTGCATCATCTTCCCACAGTCTTCCTCCCTGACCTCCTGTTCGGTCTGCACACTGCAGAAAGACGCAGCAGTTGGCACCTGTGTTTCGTCATCATCAGAGACGGGCGGACTCCGATAAGGTGGTATTCCCATGTCCTCATCATCAGGAAACATCAGTGGTTGTGCATCAGTGCATTCTCCACTGGGGAAGGGCTAGGTAGATTTCCTTGGGAAACCATGCCAGCAGAGTCTTCAAACAGCATAAGAGACTGCTGCATAACTTGAGGCTCAGACAGTTTCCCTGATATGCATGGGGGTGATGTGACAGACTGATGGGCTTGGTTTTCAGGTGCCACCTGTGCGCTTTCTGCAGAAGACTGGGTGGGAGATAATGTTGTGAACATGCTGGATCCACTGTCGGCCACACAATTAACTAGCGCCTGTACCTGCTCAGGCCTTACCATCCTTAGAACGGCATTGGGCCCCACCAAATATCACTGTAAATTCTGGCGGGTACTGGAACCTGAGGTAGTTGTTTCACTAGGACGTGTGGCTGTGGCAGAATGGCCACGTCCTCTCCCAGCACCAGAGGGTACACTAACACCTCACGACGCGTCCGCGTCCCTTACTAGATGTTTTCCTCATTGTTACCGTTCACCAAGCACCACAACAAGGAATAAAATATTTGGCCCAATGTATTGATTTCTAATTTAGGCCTTTTTTACATGCACCTACCACTATCTGCCTATTTGTTTATGTAGCGTATTGCACTAATCCAGGCACAGCAGTAACCACTGATTTAGGGAATATCTCTTTTAGGGCAAGTATTTAGGCCCTGGATGAAAGGTATCCTTTTATGGACAGATTTACAATGGGCCTGCAACAGCTGGGACACCAGAGTCAGGGTATTGCTATTTTGCCAGATTAATTTCACCCCAGAACAAAATATATGTTTTAGCGGACACTGTGAAACGTGGCCTGCAACAGCTGGGACACCAGATTCAGGGTATTGCTATTTTGGCAAGTGAATTTCACCCCAGAACAAAATATATGTTTTGGCAGACACTATTCTATTTTGCCAGCCACAGCTGAAACCACAGATTTATGGTATTGCTATTTTGGCAATTGATGGTCACCCCAGAACAAAATATATGTTTTGGCGGACACTATTATATTTTGCCAGCCACAGCTGAAACCACTGATTTATGGTATTGCTATTTTGGCAATTGAATTTCACCCCAGAACAAAATATATGTTTTGGCGGACACTATGAAACGTGGCCTGCAACTGCTGGGACACCAGACTCTGGGTATTGCTATTTTGGCAAGTGAATTACACCCCAGAACAAAAGATATGTTTTGGGAGACACTATTCTATTTTGCCAGCCACAGCTGAAACCACTGATTTATGGTATTGCTATTTTGGCAATTGAATTTCACCCCAGAACAAAATATATGTTTTGGCGGACACTATGAAACGTGGCCTGCAAAAGCTGGGACACCAGATTCTGGGTATTGCTATTTTGGCAAGTGAATTACACCCCAGAACAAAATATATGTTTTGGCAGACACTATTCTATTTTGCCAGCCACAGCTGAAACCACTGATTTATGGTATTGCTATTTTGGCAATTGAATTTCACCCCAGAACAAAATATATGTTTTGGCGGACACTATGAATCATGGCATGCAACAGCTGGGACACCAGATTCAGGGTATTGCTATTTTGGCAAGTGAATTACACCCCAGAACAAAATATATGTTTTGGCAGACACTATTCTATTTTGCCAGCCACAGCTGAAACCACTGATTTATGGTATTGCTATTTTGGCAAGTGAATTACACCCCAGAACAAAATATATGTTTTGGCGGACACTATGAATCCTGGCATGCAACAGCTGGGACACCAGATTCAGGGTATTGCTATTTTGGCAAGTGAATTACACCCCAGAACAAAATATATGTTTTGGCAGACACTATTCTATTTTGCCAGCCACAGCTGAAACCACTGATTTATGGTATTGCTATTTTGGCAATTGAATTTCACCCCAGAACAAAATATATGTTTTGGCGGACACTATGAATCCTGGCATGCAACAGCTGGGGCACCAGATTCAGGGTATTGCTATTTTGGCAAGTGAATTACACCCCAGAACAAAATATATGTTTTGGCAGACACTATTCTATTTTGCCAGCCACAGCTGAAACCACTGATTTATGGTATTGCTATTTTGGCAATTGAATTTCACCCCAGAACAAAATATATGTTTTGGCGGACACTATGAATCCTGGCATGCAACAGCTGGGGCACCAGATTCAGGGTATTGCTATTTTGGCAAGTGAATTACACCCCAGAACAAAATATATGTTTTGGCAGACACTATTCTATTTTGCCAGCCACAGCTGAAAACACTGATTTATGGTATTGCTATTTTGGCAATTGATGGTCACCCCAGAACAAAATATATGTTTTGGCGGACACTATTCTATTTTGCCAGCCACAGCTGAAACCACTGATTTATGGTATTGCTATTTTGGCAATTGAATTTAACCCCAGAACAAAATATATGTTTTGGCGGACACTATGAAACGTTGCCTGCAACTGCTGGGACACCAGATTCTGGGTATTGCTATTTTGGCAAGTGAATTACACCCCAGAACAAAATATATGTTTTGCCAGACACTATTCTATTTTGCCAGCCACAGCTGAAACCACTGATGTATGGTATTGCTATTTTGGCAATTGAATTTCACCCCAGAACAAAATATATGTTTTGGCGGACACTATTCTATTTTACCAGCCACAGCTGAAACCACTGATTTATGGTATTGCTATTTTGGCAATTGAATTTCACCCCAGAACAAAATATATGTTTTGGCAGACACTATTCTATTTTGCCAGCCACAGCTGAAACCACTGATTTATGATATTGCTCTTTTGGCAAGTGAATTACACCCCAGAACAAAATATATGTTTTGGCGGACACTATTCTATGGTATTGCTATTTTGGCAATTGAATTTCACCCCAGAACAAAATATAGGTTTTGGCGGACACTATGAAACGTAACCTGCAACTGCTGGGACACCAGATTCTGGGTATTGCTATTTTGGCAAGTGTTGGCAAGTGAATTACACCCCAGAACAAAATATATGTTTTGGCGGACACTATTCTATTTTGCCAGCCACAGCTGAAACCACTGATTTATGGTATTGCTATTTTGGCAATTGAATTTCACCCCAGAACAAAATATATGTTTTGGCGGACACTATGAAACGTGGCCTGCAACTGCTGGGACACCAGATGCTGGTTATTG
Organism: Bufotes viridis; assembly: GCA_033119425.1. Lineage (NCBI taxonomy): Eukaryota > Metazoa > Chordata > Amphibia > Anura > Bufonidae > Bufotes > Bufotes viridis. The sequence continues at coordinate 537,229,544 of CM065590.1, read as the reverse complement.
CTATTTTGGCAAGTGAATTACACCCCAGAACAAAATGTATGTTTTGGCAGACACTATTCTATTTTGCCAGTCACAGCTGAAACCACTGATTTATGGTATTGCTATTTTGGCAATTGAATTTAACCCCAGAAAATAATCTATCCTTTGCCAGACAGCAGACAGTATTATACTTGTCTACCCAAAGCTGGAACACCAGATTTAGGGGATTGGTATTTGGGCAATTGTATTTAACCCCTTAATAAAATATAGAAATTTCTTTCCTGAGTTTCTAGGGGTGACAATTAGCACAGCCAAGCCCCTGATGTAGGATATAGCAAAAAAAAAAAAAACGAGTATTGATGGATTGATGGACTTGGTGGCAGCTTCTTCTGGCGCACCACAAGTCACAAAATGGCCGCCGATCAACCCAGAAAATAAGTGACAGAAATACGCTCTGTGCAGCCTAAAAACCAGCGAGCAAGTAACTAGCAGAAGTTCAATGATTCTCAGCTGTAAATCGATCCGTTCATTAGGTGCTGTTGCTGACTTTAACCTGCCTAATCTCGCCCTGACAGAAGCTGCGTCCTCTCCCTACACTAATCAGAGCAGTGTGACGTGCGGCGCTATGTGACTCCAGCTTAAATAGAGGCTGGGTCACATGCTGCACTTGGCCAATCACAGCCATGCCATTAGTAGGCATGGCTGTGATGGGCTATTAAGGGCAAGAAGTAAAACGCTAGCTGATTAGCTGCTGTGCAGCCCTTCAGAAAGCGGGAAGTAATCGACAAACACCGAACCCGAACCCGAACTTTTTTGAAAATGTCCGGGTTCGGGTCCGGGTCCCGGACACCCCAAAATTCGGTACGAACCCGAACGATGCTCGAACTGTTCGCTCAACACTAATATCTTTGTCATCCACCACAGATCCCCCATAACAGTGTGTCATCCACCACAGATCCCCCATAGCTGTGTCATCCACCACAGATCCCCCATAGCTGTGTCATCCACCACAGATCCCACATAGCTGTGTCATCCACCACAGATCCCCCATAGCTGTGTCATCCACCACAGATCCCCCATAACAGTGTGTCAACCACCAAAGATCCCCCATAGCAGTGTCATCCACCACAGATCCCACATAGCTGTGTCATCCACCACAGATCCCTCATAGCAGTGTCATCCACCACAGATCCCCCATAGCAGTGTCCTCCACCACAGATCCCCCATAACAATTTCATCCACCACAGATCCCCCATAGCTGTATCATCCACCACAGATCCCACATAGCTGTGTCATCCACCACAGATCCCACATAGCTGTGTCATCCACCACAGATCCCCTCATAGCTGTGTCATCCACCACAGATCCCCCATAACAGTGTGTCATCCACCACAGATCCCTCATAGCAGTGTCATCCACCACAGATCCTCCATAGCAGTGTCATCCACCACAGATCCCCCATAACAGTGTGTCATCCACCACAGATCCCCCATAGCAGTGTCCTCCACTACAGATCCCCCATAACAATGTCATCCACCACAGATCCCCATAGCAGTGTCATCCACCACTGATCCCTCATAGCAGTGTCATCCACCACAGATCCTCCATAGCTGTGTCATCCACCACAGATTCCCCATAGCTGTCCTCCATCACAGATCCCCCATAGCTGTGTCATCCACCACAGATCCCCCATAGCTGTGTCATCCACCACAGATCCCCCATAGCCGTGTCATCCACCACAGATCCCCCATAGCTGTGTCATCCACCACAGATCCCCCATAACAGTGTGTCATCCACCAAGTATCCCCCATAGCAGTGTAATCCACCACAGATCCCCCATAGCAGTGTCCTCCACCACAGATCCCCCATAGCTGTGTCATCCACCACAGATCCCCCATAGCAGTGTCCTCCACCACAGATCCCCCATAGCTGTGTCATCCACCACAGATCCCACATAACTGTGTCATCCACCACAGAGCCCCCATAGCTGTGTCATCCACCACAGATCCCCCATAGCAGTGTCATCCACCACAGATCCCCCTTAGCAGTGTCATCCACCACAGATCCCCCCCTAGCAGTGTCATCCACCACAGATCCCTCATAGCAGTGTCATCCACCACAGATCCTCCATAGCAGTGTCATCTACCACAGATCCCCCATAACAGTGTGTCATCCACCACAGATCCCCCATAGCAGTGTCCTCCACTACAGATCCCCCATAACAATGTCATCCACCACAGATCCCCATAGCAGTGTCCTCCACCACAGATCCCCCATAGCTGTGTCCTCCACCACAGATCCCCCATAGCTGTGTCATCCACCACAGATCCCCCATAGCTGTGTCATCCACCACAGATCCCCCATAGCTGTGTCATCCACCACAGATCCCCCATAGCAGTGTCCTCCACCACAGATCCCCATAACAATGTCATCCACACATCCTCCATAACAGTGTCATCGAAAGATCCCCCCCATAATGGTGCCATCCACTGATCCCACATAACAGTGTTGTCATCCACAGACCTGCCCTATCTGGAGATCGCTCAGGGAGTCCTATCCTGTGGATGGGGGATACATTTTTAATAACAGGACAACCCCTTTAAGGTCATACAAGTCTGCATTTATTTACATTTCCCTCCTCTGTGCCCCCATATAGTACAGCCCCCATATAGTACAGGCTCCCCCATCTGTGCTGTCATATAGTACAGATTCCCCTTCTCTGTGTTGCCATGTTTAGTGGGCTGTATTACTGTGTGGGGAAATACACATTGGGAGTTTGTACAGAGGTGTGGATGGTGCTGGAATCAAGGAATGAGAAGCCTAAACTATTAGTTTTGCAGATTCTGCGGAAACGAGTGGTGGCCAGAAAAAGACTGATTTCAATCAAAGAAGACGTTGCCTTTGATTCACCTTTGAGTCGCCCTGTGAGTCAATATTTATGTACTTTTAATCACTTATGGTTTGCAGAATCTGTGTAGTGCTATTATTTTCCACTATATTGTCATATTGGTTTTAATTTAGTGAAAGTGTGGTGTTAGTATCCAGTCACTATGCGGGGGTAATTCCTGTTAGATTCTATGCGGCCGGCGACGCAGACTCTGCCAGGTCCGCAATTGCACCGGCCGCTGCCGTTGTGCTGGTATAATTACGCAATGCTATGGGGCTGGTATGTAATTTCTTCCTGGGCTGGTTTTCATCCCCAGTCTGGCCCTGCACGGAGCCGCCTATCTTCGCGAGCACTCGGGCTCCCAATGCCTTCCACAGCAACAGATTCTTAAGGGGATGACAGCACTGGAACCAGGAGACGTTATAAGAACAGGAATGCTCTATGGAAATTAGAGCCTTCACTCTCCATAGGTAAGTACCTGTATTTTTTTTTTTTTTCTGGTTTCATTATTGCTTTAAGATCAGAGAAAGGTACCTGGCAATTCAAATTTTACTTACTACAGCAGACAAGTCTCAGTATTTGGCACCAGCGGGGATCGCCTGATGCCAGATAAATGTGCTTGCCTGTTGCAGTAGCGATTGGCCAAAAAAAGCAAAAATCTCCCCCAAAAATACTCACCCAGCCTCACCAAAATTAGTGATGGCTAAGTAAAAGGCACATGGCAGCCCGCCTAGAGTTTTCCAAAAGGCACCTAAAGGACTCTCAGATCATCAGAAACAAAATTCTCTGGTCTGATGAGACAAAGATTGAACTCTGAAAAACTTTTTATTCGAAGTAGGTGGCTCTGCCAGTATAAAAGAGAGACCTAATTGGTGCTCTATATCCGTTGATACCAGCTTCTATGTATCGGAAATAATATAAAATTACTTAACAGAAAAAAGGGGATATGGCACTCAAACTCTGAAGTATCAAAATCACAAACTAGTTTAATACCGATAAAGATAAAACCTTATACAATAACTTAAAAATAGCAATATAAAACCAAATAACCACATTCAGAAAGCAATCTTCTAATTCTTCCCAACTTATCTATCTATAACTTCGTTGCAGAATATATCGCATTCGATTTTCTGTATGCGATTTTATCATATGCGATTTTTCGCATGTGATATTTTCGCATGCGATTTTTCCGTATGCGATTTTTTTCGTATGCGATTTTTTTCGCATGCGATTTTTGCATGCAGTTTTTTTTCGCATGCAAAAAATTTTTTTTCTGCAACTGCTGCCCTCGTTTTTTATTATATTCAGCTGGTATCACTGGAAGTATTCTTTGGATATTTCAAACACATGCGTTTTTTGAAAAAAGCTCAGAGAGGAATTTCCAACATATCCAAAAAATGTAAACTGAATCACAAAATGTCCCGTCCAAGTCTAAAAGTCTTTATATATTCACGGTGTTGTCTAATTATATATGTCCAATTTATAATCTATTCATTTGTATTTGGTTTGTATTTGGTTTACCAGAAGCAATGTTCAAAACAGCAGTTATCAGAAGCAATGTTCAAAACAGCAATTAACGGTAGTACGGGTATCCTTTTCAGACCTGTATGTCCTTATAAATTCACAGTGATATGCAATCACTCGTACTCGATTTCCCAGCTACGGTATTTGACGTAATCATATGCAGAGATACAGGTAGGGAATTGAATAAACAATTGGTGGCGTCCCACCACAAAATAGGAAAAGTTCTTCCTCCTACCTTCTCTTGCGATTCCTTATGTGTGATCGCTTACCGACCTTGCCGGGCTGACTGCAACTGGTTCAGATTTTCGTGGCTTGAGTACTCAGATTTTTCAGCTGGGTCTACTACCTTCTGGAGTCTCCTCGTGTAGTTTCCTTTGCAGCCAGGTGTCTCCTCAGGTAACCAGCTTCTCTTTCTGTTTGGATCGAGTATCTGCCAGAATTTACCTCTTTAGTGCGCACTAAGTGAACTTGATGTCACGGAGATTACAGTTTTTCCCATACGCGTTTCGAGGTACAACATTTAACCGACCTCTTCCTCAGTGGTAATCTAACCTCCATTGTGACATCCTTTAAATACACTCCTTCTAATTGCAGGATGATTGTCCACAAAATCCGGACTGGACTCCTCGCCCGATCCAAATGGATCTTCAACTTGAACACGCTAACACCCCATGGTCTTAATACTGAGCTGGAAATCTTTGGCTTTTTATAGGATGGGCGCCACCCCCCGATGGGTAGTCGGCTGGTATAGTCTTACGTACATCTGACTGCTCCTTTGGGGATAGCCTCCATTCTTTAGTCTCCAGTCTAATTCCATTGGTTTGGCCTTGTCACCTCATAGAAAAAGGGGATTGAAGAATATTATAATTAAGAAGAATATAAGAATATTATAATTAAAAAGAAGTTATTAAGAGGCATAATTGAATGTTATGAAATTAAAATGTGAAATAATGGAGGTTGGGGAATGAATTAGTTTATATTTTTATTGAAAATGTTAAAAAATTCTTATTAGCAATCTTCTCTGAATAAAACGCATGCACCCAAAAAACGCAGAAGAATCGCAGACAAAACGCAATAGAGTTTGGAAAAAGGTCAAGCGGATAAAATGAATTAGGAAGAATGAGATGATTCGAAATAAAAACAGCCTTGAAGTGGATAAACATTTGTGAAATCCAGATCAGAGTTTTGTTGTGTCTTTTTGAGGAGTCCAGTCCGGATTTTGTGGACTATCATCCTGCAATTAGAAGGAGTGCATTTAAAGGATGTCACAATGGAGGTTAGATTACCACTGAGGAAGAGGTCGGTTAAATGTTGTACCTCGAAACGCGTATGGGAAAAACTGTAATCTCCGTGACATCAAGTTCACTTAGTGCGCACTAAAGAGGTAAATTCTGGCAGATACTCGATCCAAACAGAAAGAGAAGCTGGTTACCTGAGGAGACACCTGGCTGCAAAGGAAACTACACGAGGAGACTCCAGAAGGTAGTAGACCCAGCTGAAAAATCTGAGTACTCAAGCCACGAAAATCTGAACCAGTTGCAGTCAGCCCGGCAAGGTCGGTAAGCGATCACACATAAGGAATCGCAAGAGAAGGTAGGAGGAAGAACTTTTCCTATTTTGTGGTGGGACGCCACCAATTGTTTATTCAATTCCCTACCTGTATCTCTGCATATGATTACGCCAAATACCGTAGCTGGGAAATCGAGTACGAGTGATTGCATATCACTGTGAATTTATAAGGACATACAGGTCTGAAAAGGATACCCGTACTACCGTTAATTGCTGTTTTGAACATTGCTTCTGATAACTGCTGTTTTGAACATTGCTTCTGGCAAACCAAATACAAACCAAATACAAATGAATAGATTATAAATTGGACATATATAATTAGACAACACCGTGAATATATAAAGACTTTTAGACTTGGACGGGACATTTTGTGATTCAGTTTACATTTTTTGGATATGTTGGAAATTCCTCTCTGAGCTTTTTTCCAAAAACGCATGTGTTTGAAATATCCAAAGAATACTTCCAGTGATACCAGCTGAATATAATAAAAAACGAGGGCAGCAGTTGCGGAAAAAAAATTTTTTGCATGCGAAAAAAACTGCATGCAAAAATCGCATGCGAAAAAAATCGCATACAAAAAAATCGCATACGAAAAAAATCGCATACGGAAAAATCGCATGCGAAAATATCACATGCGAAAAATCGCATATGATAAAATCGCATACAAAGATTGAACTCTGGTTTGAATACAAGGTGTCACGTTTGGAGGAAACCAGGCACCGCTCATCGCCAGGCCAGGCCAATACCATCCCTACAGTGAAGCATGGTGGTGGCAGCATCATGTCTGGAGGAGACCAGGCGCCGCTCATCACCTGCCAAATACCATCCCTACAGTGAAGCATGGTGCTGGCAGCATCATGCAGTGGGGATGTTTATCAGGGGCAGGAACTGGGAGAATAGTCAGGATAAAGGGAACGATGACTGCAGCAATGTACAGAGACATCCTGGATGAAAAATATCTGTCAAACATGATTAACCTCTTAAGGACGAAGGGCGTACATGTACGCCCTTCGTCCGCACTTTAAAGATGGCGCCCGCTCCCGCACGGAGCGGGCGCCCGAGCTGCGGGTAAAAGCTTGATTCATCAAGCTGACACCCGCAGCTCATGTCCGCGACCGGCAGCGATGCCGATCGCGGACATTTAACCTCAGATGCCGTGGTCAATCCTGACCACGGCATCTGATCACGCAAAACCGAAAGTTTCACTTCGGTTGTGCTCGGCTCCCTGATGGCCACAAGGGGAGCCGGAGCATGTATAGTACCCTAGGTTTCTGTGAATGAAACCTAGGGTACTACATAGTATTCCTATGGAGCCTATGACTGTAATAGGCTCCATAGGAAATATGTGATTTTCTCATATATTCCAATGCTATTGCATTGGAATATATGAGAATAGCAATCTGATGATTGCATCTTATAGTTCCCTATGGGAACTATAAGAAAGTGGTAAAAAAAAAAAAAAAGTTTAAAAATAAAAATTAAATAAAAAATATAAAAATTCAAATCACCCCCTTTCCCCAAAATGAAAATAAAATAAATAAAAAATAAAAAATTACACATAATGGTGTCGTAATGTGCGAAAACGCCCATACTATAATAATATTAAAAATATTCACCATACGGTAAACATAAAACGGAAAGAAAGCGTCCAAATGGCTAATTCGCCATTTTTGGACGCTTCATTTCCTAAAAAAATGAATAAAAAGTGATCAAAACATCATACGCACCCTATAATGGTATCATTTAAAAGTTCAGATTGCCCCACAAAAAATGAGCCCCTACACTGCTCCATACGCATAATTACAAAAAGTTATAGGGGTCAAAACATGGCGACAAAAAAATAAAATAAAAAAATTCCCACTTTAAATTTTTTTTTCACTATCAAAACGCAAGAAAAACTATACATATTAGGTATTGCCGGATTCGTACTGACCTGAAGAATAAAATTAACCAGTCAGTTTTATCGCAAATCGAACGTTGTAATTTAAAAACCCGTAAAACTGTGGTGAAATTGCTTTTTTTTTGCAATTTCACCCCATTTGGAATTTTTTTCCCGTTTCCCACTACATCACATGCAAAAATAAATGGTAGCGTTAAAAAGTACAACTTGTCCCGCAAAAAATAAGCCATCATATGGCTATGTGAGCGGAAATATAAAAATGTTATGGCTTTTGGAAGGCAGGGAGCGCAAAACAAAAACGCAAAAATCCCAAAACCCCCGGTCCTTAAGGGGTTAAAAATAGATAATTGTGGAACAAAAATGTATGAAATTACACCTGACCTTATGCTTACACAGTTGCTGTCACTACTGGGAGCCTCCTAAGTTTTTTATTTGCTTATTACAGAATGTCTTCTAAAAAACCTTCTGGAGCAGAGTTCAGAAAAAGAAGAAAGTTGAGGGAAGAAGAAGCAAGTAAGAGTTCTCAAAAATTGCAAAAATGGCTACAGCCTAGCAAAGGTACAGACATAGATTCAGAAGCAGGAGCAAGTTCAAGTTCCAGAGAGCCAACCTCAACTGCTACAGAGATTGGTTGCAGTCCTATAGATCCACATTTTGTTTTTTCCACTGAAACGGCAGAAAGTCCGGAGTACAATGTGTCAGAAAGAGAACAGATTGAAGGTGAAGAATGCTTGCAAGAAGCTGAAGACACATCGGCAATACCAAGTGAACTCATGCCGGAAGAAATGGCAGCTGAAAAGCCCAGCAGGATGACGTTTAACTTGAATGATCCACCCTCATGGCCTGATATCACAGACAAAATTCGGCGTTATTTAATAGAACAGGGCCCACATCAAGGAATCGATGCAGATTTTGGAAGATCTCAGTTCCAAGAAGGGCGTACATTCTATCCCAGTTGGTTTATAAAACATCTACCTGGTGGTAGGAAAATTGACCGTGCATGGTTGATATACTCCCAAACATCAAATGCAGTGTTTTGTTTTCCATGTATCTTATTCGTAAAGCATAATTTTTCAATAACAAATCCAAAAAAAGGTTTTTCTGATTGGAAAAACCTAAACCCACTTATCCCCAGACATGAAAATTCAGCAGAGCATCGGACCAACTATTATAAATGGAAAGTAATGGAAAAGAACATGAAAAACGTGCAGCTTTTTGACAGCACTATAGAGAAAATGGTTTTGAGATAATGAACAAGCTACAGACTGATGGACTCGACCTTAAAGATGCACGAGGGCAAGGCTATGACAATGCAGCCAACATGGCAGGAAAATATAATGGAGTACAAGCAAGACTTCTTCAGGAAAATGAATATGCTAAATTTGTTCCATGTGCAGCACATAGTCTCAATTTGGCAGAGGTACATGCCGCATCTGTGAACCCTGACACTAAAACCTTTTTTGGGACTGTTCAAAGAATTTTTACTTTTTTCTCCAGTTCCACAGCTCGCTGGGAATTACTTATAAAGCATGTTAAAACTACTGTAAAAGGCCATACCGATACTCGATGGTCATCCAGAGCAAGTGCAGTGAAGGCTTTGTATACACAGATCACTGAAATATGTGAATCACTCACAGACATTGCGGAAAATTCAGCAAATCCAGATTTAGTTTCAACGGCAGAAAGTCTGGTGATGCAAGTAGACTATGGTTTCCTGTGCAAACTTTTTGTTTGGAACAGAATCTTGGGTCATGTCGACAGAGTAAATCAAGCCATACAGGCCAAAGGCGTTTCTGTGTTGCAGGCTTCAAAAATGATTGACAGTTTAAGAGGAACTTTTCAAGAAATGAGGAATATTGATTCTCAGGAAGTATACCGTATGCTTCAGAGGCATGTGGAAAACTTAACATCCCTGCAATGTTTCCTCAAAAAAGGCAAAGAAAGAAAAAAAACCTTAGCACCTTATGAATCCCCTGATGAAGGAGCCAATCTGACTTCTGAGGACAACTTCCGAATTACTGTAAAACAGGTTTTTGACATTCTCATTTCTGACTTAACTTGGAAATCAAAATCACTAATAGAAACATCCCAAGATTTTGAGTTTCTTTTTTGTCCTGCACTTCTTACACTGGATATGGCGGAGTTACAGAAGACCGCTTCTGATTTAGCTCTGAAGTATAACAAAGACTTAGATGCCATAGAGCTGTCTTCAGAAATTGAAAGCTTTAGGTTTCAGGTGCAAGCCATATTGCCACAAGCTATCGACAACAGTTATTGATATCTGTCAAATGATCTATGATTATTCACTGTCAGCTTGCTATCCAAATATTGAAACAGCGTTGCGTATATTTCTGACTCTACCTGTCACTGTAGCATCGTGTGAAAGAAGTTTCAGCAAGTTAAAACTTATCAAAAACTATCTACGCTCCAGTATGGGACAAGAGAGACTTTCAAATTTTGCCATTCTTTCCATTGAATATGCAATGGCAAAGCAAATTGTCTTTGAAAAGGTGATCGACCAATTTGCTTCAATGAAGGCAAGAAAAGTTGCACTGTAATTTACACCCGTATATGTTTTGCACTTGGAATTTTGCTGACCACAAAACTATACAGTTTTTGATGCAAAACTTGCTAGTTTTTATTCTGTCTTGTTGACGGGATTATGTTTATTTATATTAAGATTATGTGGTTATTGTCTTATATGACTTGTTTTTGCACTTTATTTCTATCTTTATATGGATCTAAAGAGGTTGTGCATTTGTTTACAGCTATAGTTAATTGGTACATTAAACTGCGCATACTTATGTGTGATTACAACAGTAAGTATTTAGTAAAGACTCCACAAGTTGAGGGGGGTGGGGGGCGCACTTGGGAAGCTCAGCCTCTGTTGGTGGTTGACCTTGTCCCAGCCCTGATGGGTACTACCCTTTGTAGCAGTGGAAACTGTCTCCAGCTACTCCTCCTCCTCTTCATTTTCCAATTCTCACTGACAAGATGAACTGTGGGTGGTCTGGCTATCACCCTGTGTAATGTCCTCCCCCTTTTCCTCGTCTGCCACATTCAGAGTGTTCTCCTTAATTGTGAGCAGCGATAATTCTGAGTAGACACAGCAATGGGATGGTTACACTGATAATAGCGTTATCGCCACTAACCATCTGTGTGGAGTCAAAGTTTTTTAAAACCTCACAGAGGTCTGACATCAATGCCCACTCCTCACTTGTGAATAGTTGCAGTTGACTCAAAAGGTAAGTAACATAGTAACATAGTAACATAGTATATAAGGCCGAAAAAAGACATTTGTCCATCCAGTTCGACCTGTTTCCTGCAAGTTGATCCAGAGGAAGGCAAAAAAACCCTGTGAGGTAGAGCCAATTTTCCCCACTTAAGGGGAAAAAATTCCTTCCCGACTCCAATCAGGCAGTCAGAATAACTCCCTGGATCAACGACCCATCTTTAGTAGCTATAGCCTGAAATATTATTACGCTCCAGAAATACATCCAGGCCCCTCTTGAATTCCTTTATTGTACTCACCATCACCACCTCCTCAGGCAGAGAGTTCCATAGTCTTACTGCTCTTACCGTGGAGAACCCTTTTCTATGTTTGTGTACAGGTGACGACAATGTTACAGCTGGTATTTCATAACTGCCTTCTGCTGCTCACAAAGCCTGGCCAACATGTAGAACGTAGAGTTTAAGCGCATGCTCACGTCGCTGAACAGTCTGTGAGCTGGAAGCCGCTGCTGCAGCGTTGACAAACCGGCTGAAGCTGTGGACGACTTGCAGAAATAGGCACACACCCGGCGCGCCTTCACTAGTAGCTCTTGCAAATTTGGGTAGATTTTGATAAACCGCTCAACCACTAAGTTTAAGATGTGGGCTAGGCATGGGATGTGTGTCAGGTTGCCGAGCTCCAAAGCCGCCACCAAGTTACGGCCATTGTCATACACAACCATTATTGGTTGTAGGTTAAGTGGCAAGAACCATAGCTCAGTCTGGTCCCTTAAAAACTTCAATAGCTCTGCGGCAGTGTGCTGTTTGTCCCCTAAGCAGATCAGCTTCAGCATGGCCTGTTGACGTTTAACCACAGCAGTGCTACACTGCTTCCAGCTAGCGACTGATGGCTGACTGCTGTTGGAGGTGGAAGTGGAGGAGGAGGCGGCGGAGGAGGAGAAGTGGGGGTTGGAGCTAGTAACATAGCTGCTGGCGGAGACCCTGATGGATGTAGGGCCCGCAATCCTGGGCGTGGGTAGCACCTGTGACATCCCAGAGTATGACTCACTCACAGCCTCCACAACATTCACCCAGTGTGCGGTCAGGGAAAGGTAGCGTTTTTGGACACCAGCATTTGTCCATGTGTCCGTAGTGAAGTGGCCTTTTCCAGTAAGTGCATTGGTCAGGGCACAGGTGATGTTCGTGGACACATGCTGGTGTAAGGCAGGCACGGCACACAGTAAAAAATTGTGGCGGCTGTGGACTGCCTACCAAGAGACGGCCACCAACATCAGGCTGCAGAAGGCCTCAGTGTCCACAAGCCGAAATGGCAACATTTCAAAGGCCAGTAATTTAGAAACTTGCGCATTTAGTACTATGGCCTGTGGATGTGCATGTGTATTTGCGCTTGTGTTCAAATGCTTGTGTTATCGACATTTGGACACTGCACTGGGACAGGGAAGTGGATGTTGTTGCTGACAGTTAATGCGAAGGTCCAGGTGCAGGGTGAGGGGCATCTGGGCCTGGACCTTCGACAGAAGATTGGCCAGCAGTGCGTAACACAGGGGTAGAGGAGGCATTGGTGTGACCCACAGAACCACATTGTGGACCCAGGTGTTCGGCCCGCTTATTAGGGTGCTTGGATGCCATGTGGTGGATCATGCTGGTGGTGGTGAGGTTGTTAGTGTTCACGCCCCGGCTCATTTTAGTACAGCACAGTTTGCAAACTACCACTCTTTTGTCATCTGCACTTTCCTCAAAAAAGCGCCATACTGCGGAACACCTACCCCCTGGCAAGGAAGATTTACGCATGGGGGTGCTCCGTGTAACGGTTGTGGGCCTGTTTGGTGTTGGCCGACTTTTCCCTTTTGCAATCCCACTGCCTCTTCCAGACTGTTGCAGTGATGCGGATCCCTCCCCCCCTGTACTGCTGTTCTCACTCGGCTTTTCACCTTCCCATGTTGGGTCAGTGACCTCATTGTCCACCGCCTTCTCTTCCACTACCTCACTTTGCTCATCCTTCTTGACTTGACCTAACCACAACCTCAGTGATTGACAACTATGTCTCATCATCATCCACCTCGTGAACGAATGATTGCCATTCACCACAGTCATCTTCTTTAGACTGGGAAGGCTCAAGAGGTTGGGAATAAGGGCACAATTACTTAGGTACCTCTTCAAGTGTGCTGGGCGCGAGGGCCAAATCTAATAGTAGCGCTGGAAAGAGCTCCTCGGAATATCCGATTGTGGGATCACTCGTTTGGCAAGCCCCTCCATGATGGTCAGAGTGAGGATTCATTTGACCAGACTCTTGGCTACAGAAACTGTAGAGGGTGGTGCTTAACTGACTGGAAGCATTCTTTTCAGCAATCCAACCGACCAACTGGACAGTGTTGTCCTGCGCTGTCCAGCTAAGTTGGACATGAAGCTGAAATCAGTGGATGTTTTTTTTTGTTTTTGGTGCACTGGCAGCAGGCACAGTTTCATTGCACCCAGGGCCACGGCCTCTGCGTGCATCAGCAGCATCACGCCCACTTCCCCATCCCTTAGGGCTCACCTTCTTCATATTAATGGTTTTGTCACTAGATGTGGTGCAGATTGTTTTACTGTCCGCTAAAGACACAGTTTTCGGATGCTGGACAGTATACGTCACAGAAACCCACAGAATATGGACACTACATTAGGCCCAGATTATTTGAATTTGTAATACAGACACTGTTTGCAGATGTTCTACAGTATTGGTTACAGAACAACACAAATTATGGATACTAGATTAGGCCCAGATTATTGGAATTTTTAATACAGACACTTGTTCGCAGATGTTCTACAGTATTGGTTACAGAACACCACAGATTAAGGACACTAGATTTGGCCCAGATTATTAAAGACAGTCTGTGAATGATGTACAGTATATGTCACTAATAGGTATAAAATAAAAATATCTTGCTGCTGTCAAACACATACAGTAGTCCTTAAAATGACTTGGGGGTCTTTGAAAAGCTTTTGGTAGTAAAAACAGCAAATGTCTCTCCCTGCACTATCTGTCCCTTCCAAAGCACTGTCCCTGATACTGCAGGAGGTAAATAGATTGCTGCTCTAAAACACACACAAACACAGTCTTTCCGTTCCTATGCTCTGCTCTCCCTATCTACGTTTGAGCCCAACATGCGTAATCGGGTGCTATATAGCACCTGATGACTTGTTTCGGCCAGCCAATCACTGTAATGTTAGCAGCCAACATGGCTACTGGCATTACAGTGATGGAAGTACTTACCTGCACCTTTATTGGCTGCTTAAAACCCCCAAAACGTGTGGGGCGGAGACTTGTGCATTGTGCTCGAGCACATGCGGTACTCGGTCGAGTACCGCCATGTGCCGAGCATAGCGATGCTCGAGCCGAACAGATATTTGGCCGAGCATGCTCTCTCATCACTACTGATCGGCAAATATATATTTTCTTTTTCCACTAATACACGCCACAAAAGGATTTAGTAAATATAACTGCACCACTGATCGGCAAAGATATTTTTTCTTTTACCACTTATACATGCCACAAAAGGCTTTAGAACATAAAACTGCACCCCTGAATGGCAAATATATTTTTTCCACTAATAAACACCACAAAAGGCTCTAGAACATATGACTGTAATGCTGGATAGCAAATATATTTTACTTTTGGCACTAATACACGACAAAAAGGGCTGTAAATTTAGCACTTCACCACACAACGGCTAATAAGCACTTTTTTCCCACTAATACAAGCCAAAAAAATGCTAGTGTGGGAAATTTGTGTGCTGCTGTTAGGACTAAGGGAAAACAAATTATCGTTAGAAATTAACGATTTCCTTACGTCCTACCAGCAGCACAGATGGGGAGATAGAAAGAAAAAACCCCTAGGGAGGGCCTTCCTAAGAATAGTCTGCCCAAAGGCCGAAAACTCAGCTAGACTGGCATCTAGTCTATAATGGGAGATGAATGTCGATTCAGAGCTCCAGGAGGCAGCTTTGCAAATCATGTCGAGAGGCAGAAGACTCCTCTCGGCAAAAGAAGTAGCCACAGCTCTAGTGGAGTGGGCCTTCATGAATCCAGGAGCGTCAAGAGATTGGAAAATAAAGGATTCCTTAATAGCCTCCTCAATCCACCGACTGATGGAAGGTTTGGATGCCTTACAGCCTTTAAACTTACCGGCAACAGGATTAGCAGATTTTCATCTTTCCTGAACTCCTTGATCTATCCACATAGATCCGGAGACCTCTCGAGACGTCCAGAGGATGTCTAGCAGGTTCCTCGGAGGAGGTGGTAGATGTCGACAGAACCGGGAGGAATATCACCTGGTTGATGTTCTGGATGGAAGGAACTTTAGGCCTAAAATACGGGAAGAATCTAAGAAGGAACCGGTCATGTAAGAAAAAGGTATAGGGCTCATGTGCTGAGAGAGCTTGAAGCTCAGAGACCCTCTTGGCCAAAGTCACTGCAAGGAGAAACACAAACTTCCAAGTGACGAACTTGATGTCCACCTCCTCTAACGGTTCAAAGGGGGGAGATGCTAACCCCCTGAGAATTACTGATAAATCCCATTGAAAAATGGGTCTGAGTACTGTAGGCTTTAATCTTTCAGCTCCTTTAAGGAACCGTTTGATCAGCGGGTCTTGAGAAAATAGCCAAGGCAAGCTGAGATGGCTGAAACTTGAACCCTCAGAGTAGAGGGGCAAGGCCTCTATCAAGACTGTCTTGCAGGAACTGAAGGGTAGCGGGAGAGGGGCGGATCTGCAGACGCCACCTCAGTTGAGGTACAACAGTATGAGAATATCCTCATAATACAAGAGAAGGCTCTCTTGGTAGAGTCCGCTCTAGAATGAGACAGCATTCTCAGGACAGACTCTGAAAGCCCTTCTATTCTGGGAAGGAACTGATCAACCTCCAGGCAGTCAGGTTTAATCTGTGCAGATCTGAGCAGAGGTGAGTGTCCCACGACACCGACGGAAGACTGCGGCTCAGCTGCTATTATGTTGAGGGAGCCTCGCAGATAAGTGGGAAAGGTACAACTCTTCCTAATCCAGAATCCCCCCGATCTCTGACAGGAGGGGAAGTGATCTCATGCCTCCCTGCATGTTATTGTAAGTACCGTAGTCATATTGTCTGACTGGACTTTCACCGCTTTGCCCCAGATCTGAGGGGCTAGGTGAAGGAGGGCTAGCTGGATAGCTCGAATCTCGCAGAGATTGGATGAAAGAAGCCACTCCTGAGGAAACCAGGTCCCGTGAACTGGATGGTCGTCTAGGTGAGCGCCCCAGCCTACTTGGGACACATCCGTACTCAATATGACCCAGGTTGGCTGGGTCATAGACTTCCCGTCTAAAAAATGGCACCACCATCTGAAGGAATACCGAGTTCGCCAAGACAGGGAGCACAGGGAGTTTAGCCCAGCAGGGCTGCCATTCCATTTGGAGAGGACCTCCGACTGTAGAGGGTGGAGGTGCCATAGAGCCCAAGGGACTGCTTCCGCAGACGCAGGCATGAGCCCCAACATCTTCATGAGAGTCCGGAATGGAACTCGCCGGGGAACGGAAAGGAACTTCCCGTGTTCTAAACCCGGGATCTTTTTTTTGGAGTCAACTGGAGCGACATCCCAGTGGAGTCGATTATGAAGCCTAGATATCTTACTGAAGTCGATGGGCTCACGTTCGACTTCTGCCAGCTGATGATCCAACCTAGGCGGAACAGAAACGAGATTTTTACCTGAAGAAGTTGGGTTAGGACCGCTAGAGCAGAGGCTTTCAAATCCAGTCTTCCAGATAAGGAATGATGGTCAGTCCTTGAAGTCTCAAAGCCGCCACCACATAAACCACCACCTTGGTAAAAGAGTGAGGGGCAGAAGAAATGCCAAAGGGAAGGGCAACAAACAGAAGATGCCTGACGAGATCGGACACCTGGACCGTGATCCTGAGATACTTCCTGGAAGCAGAATGGATCGGGATCTGCAGATATACATCCTTGAGGTCCAGGGTTGCCATTACGTCTCCAGGATTGAGAACGTGAACTACTGACCTGATGGTTTCTATACAAAACTTCACCATCCTTATAAACCGATTGAAACACCTCAGATCGATAATCATCCGGAGATCTCCTGAAGCCTTGGGAACCAGAAAAACTGGTGAATAGATCCCTAGGCCCCGTTTTACTGCCAGAGCCCCCTTGCAAATGTTGTCCTGAATGTAGGCCTCCAGGATCGCCTGCCTGGCAGCTTGTAGAAGGTTGGTCTTGACAAACCTGTCCGGAGGAATAGAGGTGAGGTTGACTAAATAACCCTAGGAAATGATGTTCTGAACCCAGGGATCCGAGATCTCTCGGATCCATTATTCTCAGAAGTGGAAGAGACGACCCCCGACGGGAACATGAAGCATAGGATTGGGGAAGCTTATTGGCAGGATGGCAGGAGTAATGGGAATTACCAATAGCCTCGAAGAGGCCCGTAGTCAGGAGGTGGATTTTCCATCTTTGGCACCTCCACGAGAGCGCCTCAAACCCTTTCACTGTGCTCTCCAGTCACTTCGAGAACTTGTTTTCTGGCCAGACCTACCACCGCAGTCTTGTCTGCCCTGCCCTGCCCTCGAATGGACTGCTGGGGAAGGCTCTTCACCTTCTTGTCTGAAAGGCCCTCCATGATCTTATCCAGCTCAGAAACGAACAAATGGTTGGGCTCGAATGGAAGGCCACATAATCTGTATTTTGAGAAATTGTCAGCGACCCAAGGATAAGCCAAAAAGGTATATGGGCCGCCGACTCCAGGGCCATGCTAAATATAGGCTCCTGACGTCATTTGACAGTATTGTCACAGGGCGCCAAAGGCACACTTGGTCTTCCATCAGCCACAGACCTGCTGCTTAGCTTCAGGAGCAAGGATCTGTGTTTGGCCTCGTTCCCAGGGCAGCTTTGCTAGCGGGAAGGCTTCCCTCGCTAGCTTTAACTGGAGCTGTGCGGTATCGCACAAGACATCCGTAGCCAGGTTGATGGTCTTGAAGGCAGCCAGTATGTCTTCCTGGAAAACCCTCTGGTTCACATCAACTTGAATTTGATTCAGGCTAGACCCATCATCTGCAGGAACCAGAGTGCGCTTGGAGAACTTGGCAATAGCCACGTCCACCTTGGGAATGGATCCCCATGAATCCACCAAGGGTTTAGCCATCGGGAACATGGATTTAAAATTATTTGTTAAAAACGGACTCTTTCCAGATTTTTTCCACTCTGTAAACATGACAAAGAGGAGGGTCTCATCCACTTTGAAGACACGAGGTGCCCGAATAGCGGGATCGGAAGGCTCCCCACGGTCATCATCATGGTCCCCCGACCTGATTAACTTGAGCAATTTCTGCATCTTTTCAGGGGGGAAAAAACACGACATCAGCTCCTCCTCATCCGAGGAGGAAGAAACTAAGGAGACCAAGAAGGTCTTTCTACCGGGACAGAGATCTCCCAAGCTGGTATTTGCCCAGCCTTAAGCTGTTCACCTTCTGCGATCTCACGAGTGCTGGTATGATTAGCTTACAATAACCGTTGACCACTGCAATGGTAGCAGAATAAATGCTTCCTCTTGGAATCCACTTTCCTGCCTTCCGAATCCCGCGGAGAAGACATCACTGCGGAGAATCGCATCTGTGAAAAAATCGCGGCCGGATTACCCGGAAGTGACGCAAAAGGAGAATCTCCGCGTCACCTCCGGAAGATGGCTGCGCCCAGGGACCGAGAATCTTGGACCGGGGAAGCCGCTAAAACACTTCAGCCAGGCGCAACTGCGCGGGGCCGGCAGCAGATAAGCTGCTGGCCAAACTGACAAGGTACCTAGAAAAAGGCAAAGCCGTTACCCAAACGAAAAGAAGGCTCCCCGCACTTTCCAAAGGTAAGGGGGGAACAAACCGCCTAGTCCACCTGTCCGGGAGGACAGAAAAAAACACAGGAGGCTGGGGGTTGACTTCCTCCTTTTAAGGAGATACCTAATTGTTAAATTGAGTTATTAGTCTTAGTCTCATTAAACATTCCGCCGGTCCTACAAGTCCACGGGGGGTGGTTAACCCCATCTGTGCTGCTGGTAGGATGTAAGAGAATGGCAATTTGGATCCCCAGTCAGTGCAGCAAGGTGTAATAGTATTGTTCCAATTATCCAGGCTGTAACCTCCCCTACTGAACCCTGTTCGACATAAATGCTGTGGAATGATTCCTCCCTATCCTTTCCCTACACCTTGAATAATGTTTCCCTGCACTTGTAAATCGTTTTTTTAGCACAATGACATTTTTTCTAACACTTTCCATAGCGCCTGCTGACAACACTGGTAAATGGCAGAATCAAAGATGGCTGAGGCTATTTATAGGGCCATGACATCACATGGCTGGCTGGCTGCTGATTGGCTGCATGCATGACATTACGGGTGATCCCGCCTTCTCAGAGTTCCTTATTCCACGACCTCACACGTGCAGCAGACATTTTAGGAAAAAATGTGATTCGTTACCCTGAAGCGTGAGGAAATTCGGATTCGGTGCAAATCTAATTTTTCCTGACATGAGCTAATTTTTCCTGAGAGGAGCTTCGATTTGCTCATCTCTAATGATCACAATGACAAGTAACGCAGCTATATAAATAGCTGTCTTATTACTTCAGATCAGAGTATGCCTAGAAAACTCGGCGATAGAAGTTAATGAACATCTCCAGACTACAGGTTCCTATTGTTCATGTGGCTGCTGGGAAAGTCCTGAGAAGAAGATTTTTTTTCACGTGAAAAATAATGGACCTCTGACGGAAACTTTATAGATGGATACAAAGGGAGCATAACGGATGCTCAAAATAAAGAATATTTTCTTTTTTTAAGTTTTCTGTTCTGACGGATGATAAGAATGAAAACAAAATGGTGATGTGAATGCGGCCTTACTTCCAAGTTCTTAATCTCGTTTTTTTTTTTTTTAGCAATAGGCATTGTGTGCATGTATAAAATTTCAGCTATAATCAGAAATCCAGATGATGAATGAATGTTTTTGAGACAAAAAACTCACAGATATAAGAAATACTAAGTCAATTTGCATGTTAAGATTTTTCACTTGTTAACAACTGTAAGGTTCACAGAGGTAAATCCAATTAAAATGTATACATCACTTTGTAACTGCGTTTTTGACGAGGCTACAAGTCTGGAACTATTCCTAATCAGGTAGCTACGATGAAGATTTAAATCTCGCTCACTCACATGTTAAAAGTCTTGAAGCTAGCAGTGCATGTCGTGGATAAATAATTAATATTGTCTTTTACACGTTGTATCCCCTTCTCTCTTTTCTAAGTAAAGCAATTCATTTTGATTAAGAGCTGTAAAACTATTAGAGGCAGCTTAAAGAGGTTGCCCCATGAAAAATATTCTAGTTTTCACACTAGCACCTGGATTTGAATACTTTTGTAATTGCATGTAATTAAAAATTTAGCGTAGCCACTGAGTTATTCAATAAAATCTATCTCTATAGCGCCACCTGCTTTTTTTATTTTTATTTCTTTGACCTGCTCACTTAGAAGGACACACATGCTCAGTTTTATCCTTCATCTGCCTCCTGACCTGTGATAGGGAGAGCTGAGGCACGCCCCCTTAGCTGCAGCAGAAAAGACACTCCCCTTGAGCTGTCAGCTTGATATAAATCTAGCAGAGCAATAAATGAGGAGATCTCTGGATCCATGTTAGGTACAGGGCTGGTTCTAGATTTGTTAGAAAGAGTACACTATGATGTCTGATTTTCCTTTTTTTTGTCATGGGATAACCCCTTTAAGCTAGCCATACCCAATGGATATATAATGGTCAAGCCCTCTATTTTGGTGTGATTAGAAGACCATCTAATGTGTGTGTGCTGAAATCTTAATGAGACTCCCACATTCACACACACACACACACACCAGACCCACACACTCACCCACCCGATGGCAGATGTTGGATTTTAACATATGCAATCCTCTTGTAATCCGAGAGAAAGAGCTCCAACAGAGGAGTCTGGCATAAACTTTCCGTCCTACCCCATTGATTAAACATTCATAGGTATGAGCAGACCCATGGATGTTCAGGTTCACCAGGTTCGGCCATACTTCGGGCCAAAGTTCGGGTTCGGGACCCAAACTTGACCTGAACTCGAACCGGAACCACATTGAAGTCAATGGGGACCTGAACTTTGGTGCACTACAATGGCTGTAAAATAGTCATAGTAAGGGCTAGGGGGCTGCAGCATGTAATTGCTCATGTGTGCCAGGTTGCCCCGAAGCAACAACAAGCTGTCCTCTGTGGGAGTTGTATCGTCTGTGTCCTCTGTATCCCCCCAGCCACGCGCCATTGATGCCCATAAGCTACTGTGGGTGCCACCCTGCTGTGAACACGGTTCCTCCTCATCATCATCATCCTCCTAATGGGTAGGGGGGTACTTCCTCTTTCTCTCCAGTGTTTGGGGGATGGACAGCTAAACACTTCCAAGGGACAGTGTGGAGATGTTTGGTGACAGTGGAGGAGGTGGTGGTGTTGCTGCCACATCCTCTGTTTGCAGGTTGCCACTCTCACTCCAGAGAGGGAGGAAGAGGCTGAGACAGCAGCAAACAAGGGAGCAAGAGGAACCTGAGATCTTTCATGGTTTATGAGGTGTGTACTCCACTGTAGCTCGTGCTTAGATGCCTGGTCAGGCAGGTGGTGCTCAGGTTTAGAACACTTATGCCTTGCTTCAGGCTCTGATTGCACAACGTGCAAACCACTCATTTCTTGTAGTCTAAATAACTGCAACACCAGGGAGCTCCTTGAAGCTGGCTTTGGTGTGCTCAGTCCCTGGGTGCGGTGAGCAGTAGCAGGTGTACTGGCTATGGGACAGCCACTCTGCTTTTGTACCTTGCTCCCTCTTTTGCTGTGCGGCTGGCGCTGTGTGACCACCCCCTCTTCCTCCGAACTGCATATGTCACTTGCATGACCTTGATTCCATGTTGGGTCTAGGACCTCATCATCCTCCACATTATCTTTCACCCACACTTTACCCCTACCCTCCTTGCCAGTCTGCACACTGCAGAAAGCCGCAGCAGTTGGCACCTGTGTTTCGTCTTCATTAGAGACATGCGGTGGTCCTCTCATGTCCACATCCTGAAACATACTGTAAGTGGTTGGGCATCGGGGCACTTAATCTCTTCCACTGCTGAGGCAGGGCTAGGTGGATAGTGTTGAGCGCGAATATTCGAATTGCGAATTTTTATCGCGAATATCGCAACTTCGATAATTCGCGAATATTTAGAATATAATGATATATATTCGCTAATTCGTATATTCGCCATTTTTCCAATATCTGAAAGGTGAAAACATGACTTGTCCCTGCTTCCTTCTTGTGGGTCAATGAGTCATTGGCCCACAAGCAACTTAAGCAGGAAGGAATCATGTTTTCATTTTCAATGGGAATCCATCAACCCAACTCTAACGTTAATTCTCAATGCGAGTATATGTTCGCATCACAAATTAAACTTAGAGCTGGGTTCCTAATGGTTGTTGCTAGAAGATGATTGAGAATATAGCGCTTTATCCTCAATCTTCGTCAATTATAGCAATGCAACCGTTAGGAGCTCAGCTCAAAGTTGAATTTGCGATGCGAGTATATGTTCGCATCGCGAATTAAACTTTGAGCTGAGCTCCTAATCTTTGGTTGTACTTGCTACTTGCTGGAATATAGCGAAGATTGTGAATATAGTGCTATATTCGTGAATTCGTTATATTCGTAATATTCTAGCAAGCCATTGCCAACCTTTAGGAACCCAGCTCTAAGTTGAATTCGCAATGCGAATATTACCGGTTATATTAATCGCAATGCGAATTTAACTTAGAGGTGAGTTCCTAATGGTTGGCTTGCTTCTTATCTATCTTATGACTAGAGATGGACCGAACTATCCGCCGGCGAACAGTTCCCGGCGAACATAGCTTGTTCGCGTTCGCCGCAGCGACCGCAGTTCGGTCCGCCCCCTATACAACATCATTGAGCAAACTTTGACCCTGTACCTCACAGTCAGCAGACATATTCCAGCCAATCAGCAGCATACCCTCCCTCCCAGACCCTCCCATCTCCTGAACAGCATCCATTTTAGATTCATTCGGAAGCTGCAGTCTTAGTGAGAGGAGGGAGAGTGTAGTTGCTGCTGATTTAATAGGGAAATCGATAGCTAGGCTAGTGAATTCAGTGTCCACTCCAGTCCTGAAAGACTCATCTGATCTCTGCTGTAAGGACAGTGTCCTGACAGCACCCCAAAAAGCCCTTTTTAGGGCTGCAACATTAGTCTGCTTTTTTTTTTCTCCATATACATATTGCAGTTGCCTGGCGTGCCTGTGTGTGAGGAGCGGCAGGCCCACAGACTGTAGTGTGCCCACTGCCAGTGCCCACCCCTGTCATCCCGTGTGGCACAGGACTTTGCATCAAAAAAAGGCATTTAATTTTTACACTTTAGTGTAATTTCAGTTGCTTGCCTGCTAGTGTGTGTCAGGCCGACTTCCACAAACTGTAGTGTGCCCACTGCCAGTGCCCACCACTGTCATCGCGTGTGGCACAGGACTTTGCATCAAAGAAAGGCATTTCATTTTTACACTTTAGTGTAATTTCAGCTGCTTGCCTGCTAGTGTCTGTCAGGCCGACTTCCACTGACTGTAGTGTGCCCACTGCCAGTGCCAACCACTGATACCGGGTGGCACAGGACTTTGCATCAAAGAAAGCCATTTCATTTTTACACTTTAGTGTAATTTCAGTTGCTTGCCTGCTAGTGTGTGTCAGGCCGACTTCCACTGACTGTAGTGTGCCCACTGCCAGTGCCCACCACTGATACCGGGTGGCACAGTAGCTTGCCGATAAATAAAGCATTTAAATTTTAGACAGTAGTCTAAATTCAGTTGCTTGCCTGCTGCCAGTGTGTGTCAGGCCCACTTCCACAGACTGTAGTGTGCCCACTGCCAGTGCCCACCACTGATACCGGGTGGCACAGTAGCTTACCGATAAATAAAGCATTTGATTTTTAGACAGTAGTCTAAATTCAGTTGTTTGCCTGCTGCCAGTGTGTGTCAGGCCCACTTCCACAGACTGTAGTGTGCCCACTGCCAGTGCCCACCACTGATACCGGGTGGCACACTAGCTTGCCGATAAATAAAGCATTTAATTTTTAGACAGTAGTCTAAATTCAGTTGCTTGCCTGCTGCCAGTGTGTGTCAGGCCCACTTCCACAGACTGTAGTGTGCCCACTGCCAGTGCCAACCACTGATACCGGGTGGCACAGAGCACAGCAGCTTGCCGATAAATAAAGCATTTACTTTTTAGACAGTAGTCTAAATTCAGTTGCTTGCCTGCTGCCAGTGTGTGTCAGGTCTATTTCCACAGACTGTAGTGTGCCCACAGCCAGTGCCCACCACTGATACCGGGTGGCACAGTACCTAGCATGCGTAGTACCACTAATCTAAAAAAAAATGACAGGCAGAGGCAGGCCACCCCGCAGGGGCCTTCGTGGTCGTGGTGCTGTGATTTCCACTGTCCCTGGAATAATGCCTAGTGTTCAAAGACCACGTACCCTGAACCCAAA
Organism: Bufotes viridis; assembly: GCA_033119425.1. Lineage (NCBI taxonomy): Eukaryota > Metazoa > Chordata > Amphibia > Anura > Bufonidae > Bufotes > Bufotes viridis. The sequence goes on along the minus strand of CM065590.1, from coordinate 537,204,884 downwards.
AATTTCTGAGGACATAGTTGATTGGCTTAGACAGGACACCCAATCTTCAACAGCTTCCGCTAAGAACCTTGACGCACCATCCTCCTCCAGCTCAGCTTCGTTCACCTGCTCTCAAGTTACCACGCTCCTGCCCGCCGCCACCACCACCACTACCACCACAGCCACCACAGCCGCTTCACTTGATCTGTCAGAGGAGTTATTCACACATCAGTTGGATGCAATTAGTGATGCGCAATCATTGTTGCCAGATGATGTAGATTACAGGGATATGTCTCATTCAGGCAGGATTACACACATGGACGTACAGTGTGATGAATGATGATGATGTTGTACCCACTGCTGCTTCCTTTACTGAGGTGTCAGATACAAATGAAGCGGTTGATGATGACGATGTGTCCACGGATGCCACGTGGGTGCCTGCTCGAAGAGAAGAAGAGGGGGAAAGTTCAGAAGGGGAGACAGAGAGAATGAAGAGACGAGTTGGAAGCAGGGGGAGGTCATCGCAAGGAGTTAGTGGCACAGTCAGACAGCATGTATCGGCACCCGGGGTCAGCCAGACAGCACGCCAGTCAACGCATGCTGTTGCCACCACCAGAATGCCGTCATTGCAAAGCTCAGCAGTGTGGCATTTTTTTGTGTGTCTGCCTCTGATAACAGCAATGCCATTTGCAACCTGTGCCAAAAGAAACTGAATCGTGGAAAGTCCAGCACCCACCTCAGTACAACTGCTTTGAGAAGGCACATGATCTCACATCACAAACGCCTATGGGATCAACACATGAGTACAAGCAGCACACAAACTCAAAGCCACCATGCTCCTCCTGGTCCAGCATCTTCAGCCACGTCAACCACTGCTGTCCTCCCTGCCCCCTCTCAACCACCCGCCACTCCATCTCTCACCTTCAGCAGTTCCTGCTCATCTGCCCACAGTCAGGTGTCTGTCAAGGACATGTTTGAGCGTAAGACGCCAGTGTCACAGAATCACCCCCTTGCCCGGCGACTGACAGCTGGCTTGACGGAACTCTTAGCCCGTCGGCTTTTACCATATCAGCTGGTGGAGTCTGAGGCCTTCAAAAAATTTGTCGCTATTGGGACACCACAGTGGAAGGTACCCGGATGAATTTTTTTTTCAAAAAAGGCAACTCCAAACCTCTACAATGTCATTGAAAAGGAAGTCATGGCATCTCTGGCATACAGTGTTGGGGCAAGGGTCCATCTGACCACTGATACCTGGTCTGCAAAGCACGGTCAGGGCAGGTATATCACGTACACTGCGCATTGGGTCAACCTGCTGACGGCTGACAAGCATGGAATGCGTGGCTCCGCAGCGGAGTTGGTGGGACCGCCACGACTTGCAGGCAGACCTACTGCCACCTCCTCTACTCCTACTCCATCCTATTTGATATCCTCCTCGGCTGAGTCCTCTTCTGCTGCGGCGTCTGGCTGCACATCAACTGAATCCCTCCAGCTCCCCAGGGGCTATTCCACATCCCGGATACGACAGTGTCACGCTGTCTTGGGGTTGACTTGCCTGAAAGCAGAGAGCCACACAGGACCAGCACTCCTGTCTGCCCTGAACGCACAGGTGGATCAGTGGCTGACCCCGCACCAACTGGAGATCGGTAAAGTGGTGTGTGACAATGGAACAAATTTGTTGTCGGCATTGAATTTGGCCAAGTTGTCACATGTGCCGTGCATGGCACATGTGTTGAATCTCATCGTACAACGCTTTGTGTCTAAGTACCCAGGCTTACAGGATGTCCTCAAGCAGGCCAGGAAGGTGTGTGGCCATTTCAGGCGTTCTTACACGGCCATGGCGCACTTTTCTGATATTCAGCGGCGAAACAACATGCCAGTGAGGCGCTTGATTTGCGACAGCCCGACACGTTAGAATTCAACACTCCTAATGTTCGACCGCCTGCTCCAACAAGAAAAAGCCGTCAACGAGTATTTGTATGACCGGGGTGCTAGGACAGCCTCTGCGGAGTTGGGAATTTTTTTGCCACGTTACTGGACGCTCATGCGCAATGCCTGTAGGCTCATGCGTCCTTTTGAGGAGGTGACAAACCTAGTCAGTCGCACCGAAGGCACCATCAGCGACCTCATCCCATTTGTTTTCTTCCTGGAGCGTGCCCTGCGAAGAGTGCTGGATCAGGCTGTAGATCAGGCGTGAAGAGGAAGAGGAAGAGTTGTGGTCACCATCACCACCAGAAACAGCCCTGTCATCATCGCTTGCCGGACCTGCGGCAACACTGGAAGAGGAGTATGAGGAATTGGAGTCAGAGGAGGAATGTGGCGGCTTTGAAGAGGAGGAAGACCAACCACAGCAGGCACCCCAGGGTGCTCGTTGTTGTCACCTATCTGGGACCCATGGTGTTGTACGTGGTTGGGGGGAAGAACAGACCGTCAATGACATCAGTGAGGACAAGGAACGTGAAATGAGTAGCTCTGCATCCAACCTTGTTCAAATGGGGTCTTTCATGCTGTCATGTCTGTTGAGGGACCCTTGTATAAAAAGGATGAAGGAGAACGACCTGTACTGGGTGGCCACGCTACTAGACCCCCGGTATAAGCAGAAAGTGGCAGAAATGTTACCAAATTACCAAAAGTCGGAAAGGATGCAGCAGTTCAAAACCAAACTGAAAAATATGCTTTACACAGCTTATAAGGGGGATGTCACAGCACAACGGGAATCTAACAGAGGAAGAGGTGAGTGTAATCCTCCTCCTACCACGGCGGCAAGGACTGGACAATTTACAGATGTGTTGTTGATAGTGGACATGCAGAGCTTTTTCAGTCCTACTCATCGCCACAGCCCTTTGGGATCCAGCCTTAGAGAATGACTCGACCGACAGGTAGAAGACTACCTCGCCTTAACAGCAGATATCGACACTCTGAGAAGCAATGAACCCCTTCACTACTGGGTGTGCAGGCTTGACCTGTGGCCTGAGCTATCCCAGTTTGCGATAGAACTTCTGGCCTGCCCTGCTTCAAGTGTCCTGCCAGAAAGGACCTTCAGTGCAGCAGGAGGCATTGTCAATGACAAGAGAAGTCGCCTCGGTCAAAAAAGTGTTGATTACCTCACCTTCATAAAGATGAATGAGGCATGGATCCCGAAGGGACTGACAGTGGGGGATACAATTGACTAACAAAAGGCCTGATTACATGCCTTGGCCTCAAAATGGTCCCCACGCTGCTGTATTTAATGTCTGCATACCGGATGACTTTCGTGAATTCTCCAACACCAACTAGGGTTCAAGCCGCAATGTTTTAGTCACTTTTCTGCCAGGAAAAATTAAATTTTTCGGGCCGCTGCTACATTAGCGGCTGCAGCAATGCCATTATTTTTCAGGCATGTGTACATGCCTAATTTTTCTGTCCTATGGTGCAGCACTGTGGCTGCAAAAACAAACCAAAAAAAAAAGGCACATACAAGTGTCAATTCCCCTTCGTGATCGTTACCTTGTTGTGGTGAAGGGGCTTGCATATCACAATGAAGCAATCATCACCTCTATGAGTGTGTTAGCAATGTTGCCACACCCCAGATGATAAGGCCGTTGCTTCATTATGTTCAGACCAAAATCGATCGGACAGCTGGATAATATTTCATAGAAAAAAACATTAATTTACCTTTTTTTTTTAAGTTGTATGGGTTTTTAATACATAAAATAAAAAATCATAATAAAATCTCTTAATAGTTTATTAGAAATAATGCAGACAATTAAAAAAATCCCCATCAATCCCAATACAAAGCAAGTACAGAGCTCAGAACTAAATAATTTCATGATGTCGTAATGGTTAGTTAATTCAACAATGTTTAATCAATTCGACACACGTCCTCGGATAGCGTACGTAACATAGAAACATAGAATCATAGAATGTGTCGGCAGATAAGAACCATTTGGCCCATCTAGTCTGCCCAATATGCTGAATACTATGGATAGCCCCAGGCCCTATCTTATATGAAGGATGGCCTTATGCCTATCCCATGCATGCTTAAACTCCTTCACTGTATTTGCAGCTACCACTTCTGCAGGAAGGCTATTCCATGCGTCCACTACTCTCTCAGTAAAGTAATTCTTCCTGATATTACTTTTAAACCTTTGCCCCTCTAATTTAAAACTATGTCCTCTTGTAGCAGTTTGTCTTCTTTTAAATATTCTCTCCTCTTTTACCGTGATGATTCCCTTTATGTATTTAAAAGTTTCTATCATATCCCCTCTGTCTCTTCTTACTTCCAAGCTATACATGTTAAGGTCCTTTAACCTTTCCTGGTAAGTTTTGTCCTGCAATCCATGTACTAATTTAGTAGCTCTTCTCTGAACTCTCTCCAAAGTTTCAATATCCTTCTGCAGATATGGTCTCCAGTACTGCACACAATACTCAAATGAGGTCTCACTAGTGCTCTGTAGAGCGGCATGAGCACCTCCCTCTTTCTACTGTTAATGCCTCTCCTATACACCCAAGCATTCTGCTGGCATTACCTGCTGCTCTATGACATTGTCTGCCCACCTTTAGGTCGTCTGATATAATGACCCCTAAATCCCTTTCCTCAGATACTGAGGTTAGTACTGTATCACTGATTTTATATTCTGCTCTTGGGTTTTACGCCCCAGGTGCATTATCTTGCACTTATCGACATTAAATTTTAGTTGCCAGATTTTTGACCATTCCTCTAGTTTTCCTAAATCCTTTTCCATTTGGTGTATCCCTCCAGGAACATCAACCCTGTTACAAATCTTTGTGTCATCAGCGAAAAGACACACCTTACCATTGAGGCCTTCTGCAATTTCGCTGATAAAGATATTAAACAATATGGGTCCCAGAACAGATCCCTGAGGTACCCCACTGGTAACAATACTATGGTCTGAATATACTCCATTGACTACAACCCTCTGTTTTCTGTCCTTCAGCCACTGCCTAATCCATTCAACAATATGTGAGCTCATGCTCAAAGACTGCAGTTTATTGATAAGCCTTCTATGTGGGACAGTATCAAATGCCTTACTAAAGTCCAGATAAGCGATGTCTACTGCACCTCCGCCATCTATTATTTTAGTCACCCAATCAAAAAAGTCAATAAGATTAGTTTGACATGATCTCCCTGAAGTAAACCCATGCTGTTTTTTATCAATCAACCCATGGGTTTTTAGATGTTCCACAATCCTCTCCTTGAGTATGGTTTCCATTAATTTCCCCACTATTGATGTCAGGCTTACTGGCCTATAGTTGCCTGATTCCTCTCTACTACCTTTCTTGTGAATACATAAGGGAGTATGATATATTGTGTTCATTCAATGGGTTATCTTGGTCTACTCAAATAGACGAATATTGCGAATATAGCACTATATTCGCTATTTTCTCTATATTCGACCAAGCAAGCCAACCTAATAGTATACTGCCCTTATGCGGTGCGATTCACGCGCATATGTAATTGCCAATTTTTCACATGACACAAACTATCTTACATACAGAGGAAAATTATAAATCAGTAATGAGAATTGTTACTGTGATGTATAATTTGTCTCTTTATGTAGTAAACTGTATTTTACGTCATGCGAAAAATCGGCAATTACATATGCGCATGAATCGCACCGCATAAGGGCAGTATGATATTGTGTTCATTCAATGGGTTGTCTTGGTAGGTCTACTCGGATAGACGAATATTGCGAATATAGCACTATATTCGCTATTTTCTTTATCTTCGTCTATTCGACCCAGCAAGCCAACCTAATAGTATACTGCCCATATGCGATCCGATTCACGCGCATATGTAATTGCCGATTGTTCGCATGACATAAAATACAGTAAAGAGGAAAATTATACATCAGTATTCAGTAATTAGAATCATTTAGAATGCAATATTTGCATTTTTGTAATCGTGTAGGGGCATCAAGCTATTTTCATACAGGTTTTTTTTGGTAGAATTTTCGAATATGTAGAATATAGTGATATATTATCCATGCAAATTTTTTTTTTTTTTTTCTACAGTGTATGAGGTGACTCATCATTATCATTTTCCCTCCCTTCTCCTAGCTTGAATAGCCAATGAGAAGGTTTTGTCACAACTTAGCAACATCCCTAGCAACAAATAGGAAACTAAACTACCCCTTCACTATATAAGTGATGACATCACCCAGCTGCCATTTTGTGGTGTTGGATTTGTTGGAGCTTGGAGTTGTGCTATTTTGTCTGCTGTGCGATTTATATTATATGGATTTAATTTATAATATTCTAGTTAGTTAGTTTCAGGTAGTGATTAGGGAATAGTGTAGTTTAGTTTTATAGCTGATAGGGTCGAAATAATTTGAGATAGTTTAGTAGTTTAGTAGAGTCAGCAGAAAAATATAGTTAGTGTTAGGGCCTAGTGTAGCAGATGGGGTTCAGTGCAGGGTTAAGTGTAGGGCATCGAGTTAGGTAGGTAGCTGTAGGTAGATGATAGTCTAGATCAGGCATGCTCAACCTGCGGCCCTCCAGCTGTTGCAAAACTACAACTTCCATGATTCCCGGACAGCATACAGCTATCAGCCTGCAGCAGGGCATGGTGGGAGTTGTAGTTTTACAACAGCTGGAGGGCCGCAGGTTGAGCATCCCTGGTCTAGATAGATAGATAGATAGATAGATAGATAGATAGATAGATAGTGCTTGATAGTTTAAGTTAGGTATTAGGGCTACAGTTAGGGAATAGTAAAGTTTAGATTTTTCAGGGCAGGGTGTAGTTTAGGTTAGTTAGTGATATAGTATAGTGTAGGGTCTATCTGTCTGTTTGTCTGTCAGTTAGTGTCCGTCCAGTTAGTGTACTTTTTTTTTTTTTCCATTATTTGTTAATTTTAAAAAGTCTTTTAGTCTAAGTTAGTGTCTGTGTCAGGTTAAAAAAAACTTTTTTTTGTCTGTGTGTCAGTTAGTGTCTGTCTTAGGTTTAAAAACAATAAAAACTACAAAAAAAGTTTATAGGTTTACGTGTTTAGTGTAGTTTTTTCTGTCTTACGTTAAAAAAACCCGTCTTCTAGTCTCTGTGTGTCAGTTACTGTTTGTGTCAGGTTAAAAAAAGAGTTTACGTTTTAAGTGTTCGGCATTTAGTGTAGTTTTGTTAGTCGTCCGTTAAAAAAAAACAGTTTTTTAGTCTCTGTGTGTCAGTTAGTGTCTGTCTTAGGTTAAAAAAAAAATTTTTTTTTAAAGTTTTACGTGTTTTGTGTTTAGTGTAGTTTTGCTTTACGTGTTTAGTGTCGTGTGTTACAGTTTTCGTCCTTTCATTTTTCACCCATCGTCCCCACTCCAATAAAGTTTTCCCCTAATCCCCAGTATGAGTGTACCGGGCCGTGCAGGCAACCGTGGACGTGGTTGGAGTAACAGGGGAGTTGGTTCCCGCGCTGGACCACTCCCAGCACGGGGCCGCTCCTCAAGCCACGGACAGGCAGACTTTTCCGTGACTTTTTCACAAGTGGCAGCCGACCATTACTTCTCAGGATGCAGAGGCTGTCTTTGCTCTTGTGGCCGATTCTAGTGCCACGGAGTCCTCTGCCCGGCTTCCAGCAACTGCAGCACTCCGCCTCCTGTAGAACCAACCCCAGCTCCCAAGAATTGTCCCCTCTCATGTTCGAAGAGTTTGAGACTGAGAGGGACATCTTGGGGGAGGCAATGCAGGAGGCGGAAATACTGTTCAGCCCTGAGGATTGGCAGGACCTGTTGGAAGGGATTGGGGATGAGAAGGAGGAGGGGCCTATAAATCCCCCTGTGAAATCCCTTCCAACTGGTGCGGGTGGTGCTAGCCACAAAACCCCTGCACCTATTCAGACCCAGGCGCCAGCGAGGGGACAGCATAGCCCGGTCAGGGGCTCCATGTCAGCTATTCCTGTCAGTCCACCACAGGTTGGCCCTGAGTCTGACATATCAGGGGGTGAAGAGGAGGGTGACCCGGAATGGGTGCCACCTCCTTTGTCATGTGACGGCAGCACAGATGAAGGTAGGCACCCGAGGCAAATGGTGCACCAGGTCACCAGGGAGCCCAGTGTCAGGGGCTCCACTGGTAATGGCAGCAGGAGTAGGCAGCAGCAGCCAGCTCCACCCATGCGCACCGAGCCCGAACAGGCGCAAGCCAGCACCACCCCATCTGACAGGAGGTCGATGCGGAAGTTGCCTGTTTGGGCTTACTTCACCCTGGCAGCAGATGATGTCACAGTTGGCATTTGTAAGCTGTGCAATGCCAGGGTGAGGAGAGGGAGATCTATGGCTCGGCTGGGTACCACGGCCCTCAACCAGAACATCCGAGTCAACCACTGGTGGGAGTGGGAACAGATGCGGGGTGGTCAAAGCAGCAGTGCCACCAGCAGTGTGCAGGAGACAGCAGCTCTTGCCACTGTACTGCAGCCACCCCAACCCCTTCCACCAACTCATTCCCACTCCCCCGCTCCCTCTAATAGATGTACTGGTACCGGCAGCCATACCTCTGCCTCCACTGCATCCCCCTCTGCCGTCCGGCACCAGCCATCTATTGCAGATGCTTTTGAACGCACCATGCCCTATGCCCCCGGGGACCGTTGCGTGCGTTTACTCAATGGGCTCCTGGCAAGGGTTATCACCCAACATCTGCTGCCTTACAATCTGGTGGATAGCAATCCATTTAGGCAGATGTTTGGGCAGGCCCAACCCAGATGGCGTGTCCCCAGCCACCATTACTTTGCCAGGACCGGCGTCCCTGCCATTCACCAGCACTATGTGCGGAATGTATCCCTGTCGCTGAATCATGCTGTCAGTCTGACCCACGTGCCCTGCATGGCACATGTCCTCAACCTAGTGGTACAGAAGTTCCTTCGTACGTACCCAGGGTTGAGTGTCATTGTGCTGAGGGTACGTAGGATTGCCAGCCACTTCAGACGCTCCCCAACTGCCGCCGTGTCCCTGTTCAAACTACAGAGGGACAACAGCCTGCCCCCCCCCCCCCCACAGGCTGATTGTGGACAGTATGACGTGGTGGGACTTCACCCTCCACATGCTGGAGAGGTTGTGGGAGCAGCGCTGGGTGGTGAGGGAATACCTGCTGGACCTAGGCACTTCAGGGCCATCACACCCACTCCCCTACATCACCAATGCGCAGTTGGGGCAGATACAGCAGGTCTGCCACGTGCTGGCCCCATTCGAGCAGGCGACAAAGATGGTCAGCGGGGAGCATGTCGGTCTGAATGACGTGCTCCCCCTAGTGTTCCTGCTGGACAGGACACTAGATCGCCTGCTCGAAGCTGGGGAGAGTGCCTTGGTGGAGCATGAAGAGTCAACCATGCTCCACCAGGACCAGGCCCAGGACGAGGAGGAGGAATCAGTGTACGTCCAGGAGTCTGGGCCTGGTCAGGAGGGAGAGCCGGTGCTGTGGGCACCGTTAGTCCGGGGGTGGGGCATCTCCGACCGGGAGCAGCAGCAGCAGGAGGACCAAGAGGACATGGTCCCGGGCAGTCGTGAAGAGTCACAGCGTGCTGTGCTCTTCCCCATGGCTGCCCATATGCTGCGATGCCTCAGGAGGGACCCCGGATCAAAAAATTTAAGGAGAGGGAAGACATTTGGTTGGCCACGCTTTTAGACCCTCGCTGCAAGGGGAAACTGGAGCAGTTCATCCCAGCCAGCCAGAGGCTGGCTGGGATGCCGAATTGGGCCAAGCTACATGTTGCCCTGATAATACACCACTCCTTAAATCCTGATATTGATGCTGCTGCATGTCATGAAAATTTTTACTTACATTTGAGCCTTTTAACATAACGTCTGCTGCTGCCTGTGATGCCGAATTGGGCCAAGCTACATGTTGCCCTGATAATACACCACTCCTTAATTCCTGATGTTGATGCTGCTGTATGTCTTGAAAATGTTGAGTTACATTTGATTGCACAGGGAACAATCATAGAGTCCAGACCTTCACACCTTTTTTAAAGTAAAATTTCGATTGGGTTATTTTATTTTTTATTATAAACTGGAAGTGTACTTACCTGCCAGTGCCTGCCGTTATTCTGCCTAGTTACAAATGGAAACTTGTGAGTCAGCATTCTAGTACTGTGTTAACTCTAGATGCTGTATGTCCTGATCGTGTGTAGACAACCATCATGGACCTGATTTTATCTTTTGCACTTTAACAAGTATTGAATTATGAATTCTCTTAACCTGGTTTGCATGTTTCGTTTTCTCGCATGTGATCATCAGCTTATTTATGTATTGTCAATATTTAGACATAAAAATATTTATTTAAATAATCTTTTTAGAAAGACATTTTATCTAGCGTTGTTTGGCTTCTTTCACAAAATGAAATGATTTTACTTTTTTTTATTATTTTTTATTTTAAATTAAGTGTGGTTTGGGGCGGCTATGTTGTGGTTCACGCTGTAGCATGGCCTTCCCTTGTCAAAAGGTCTTGTGCAGTTGGCATTGTACAGGACTGATAGATGAACCTATGAAAATTTATATATATATATATATTTTTTTTGTTGTCACACGGATTTAGGATCCAACACGGTGTTGTCTGTCGTTCTGGGAGGGATGGCTGACTTTCGTGTTGACCTCTCTACATAGTTGGATGTGACTGGCGTTATACTCATCCGTGTGGAAATCCGGTTTTGTGTATGTCTCAATGGGAATGTGGGAATGTATACCTCGGTGAATCAGTACACCTGTAACTATAGGTTTTAGGGAGGTTTTCTTTAGAAATTATTTTGGGCCTGGGTTTTAATATTCAGAGACATTGGGTGGGACAGGTCACACCCGTACTACATCTTGGGGTTTGCATAACATTGTGGTTACAAAGGCTGTTAAAATACAGTGTGGATAGGCGATTGGAACGCAGAACAATCCTAGAGTGGAACCAGACCTCTGGAAGACTGTAAAGAGTGTTGAGCTAGTACTTTTTTGATATCCCGCTTGTACCAAACTGTAAGTGTGGGACTAAAGGTTCTCTGATATGTGTGGGCTGAAGAAAGATTATTAGTAAAGCTTTAACAAGCTTATTGTTTGCTCCAAAAAAGTGTGTCTATGGTGAAGACTAAACTGACACGTGTTTGTGTGAACAGTGAATGAGTGAAAACAGCCACAGCACATACTTACTCTCCTTGTGGGGGGTGGTGATCAGCTTCTCTTCTTCTTCCTCCTCCTCCTCCTCATCTCCGTTATCAGCCACTTGAGGGGGTGAGGAGGGTTGGGGTGAAGGTCCACCCTCCACTGACTCCTCTGGGGGGCTAGGGGCATGAAGTTGCCCTGAGGGTCCGGCCTCCTCCTCCTCCTCCTCTGACGCCGAGACCTCCCACAGCTGCTGTCTGGGAGGCCTGCACCTGACAGCAGGCAAAGGAACACCTATAATAACAAATTTTACTACTTTTAGAAAAAAATCTAAACACAAAAATGTACATATGTTTTACATTACTTTTGTATCTTTATTCCAACACTCAGTAATCATTATACCTGGGCATTTTTCGTCCCGTATTTCGCAGATTCTTTCCGTGTGCCTCCTCTTCAAGTCTGACCATTTTTTTAAAATGGCCAGACGTTTGTGCTGGCTGTTGTAATCCCTCCACAGCTCATAGCTGAGCCTGCGCACAATGGCGTTGTTCTCTGCATGGGAGCGGGTCAGGTCGTAGCCCTTCTCCAACATGCGCTGCAGTATAAAGAAAAAAGCATATAATCAGATTTTATAACGGTAACTTTAAATCTAATATTTCACTTTCTAACACTAATAATTTTTGGTTTGGTGGTTGAGATGATGAATAAATGTTGGTGACTATGGCTAAGGCAGCGCATGGCGAGAGGTTCCCCGGGCTTAAACTACGACATGCAGAGCTTTCAGTTAGACTGTCTCTCGCCATGCGCTGCCTTGCTGCTGCTGTACCTCCGCCCCCGCCACCATTATAGTCAATAGGGACGAAGCGTCATTCTAGGGGCGTAGGTGAACTAGCGGCAGTACGGATCCGACAGGCTGTTCATCTTCCTGGAATAGTCAGACATACTCCCCTGCCGCTAATGTTAAAGTTGCCTAATCTTTTTTTTTTTTTTGGGATTGTGTTGAAATTGTATGTGTGTGTAGTATGAGATATTGGATATTGGCCATCTGAGGAGAGATGTACCCGTCTAGTGAAGTGACGGTACGGTATGGAGTGTAAGGCTGGTTCGCCTCCCCGTGGTGCACCCTGGGTAACGCTAAATGAACCAGCAAATACTGAATGTCAAACATTACTTCTCCTGGCCAACGGGACACTTATTAGAATCTATATACTAGGCATCCTCAAACTACGGCCTCCAGCAAACTGCGGCCCTCCAGCAAACTGCGGCCCTCCTGCTTTTTCTAAACTAAAAATCACATCATTCCATGACAGCCTACAGCTATTATCTAATAGAGGGGCATCATGGGAGTTGTAGTTTTACAACAGCTGGAGGGCCGTAGTTTGAGAATGCCTGCTATAGACTGTGTATGTGTGTGTGTGTGTGTTGGGGGTGGTCAGAGGTGGTGTGGGTTTGAGGGGGGGGGGGTCTGGTGGTATGTAGTGGTGGGTATATTGTGTGAGGCGGAAGATTAGATGTGCAATGTGAATCATATATAGATTTATCTGCTATCCGTTTTTTTGAACCATTAGAAAACGTGGTGTGGTGTTAAACAGGCAGGATATGCTCGAACCCACATGCGGTTGTGCATATATATAGGGGAGCACATCCTGCACTTATAGTCCGTTGCTGATGGCAATCAACAGCAAAAAATGCATACAATGGAAGATGCCAGCAACAGACTACACGTACCACAATAACCATCCTACATAAGGTAACAATTATGTGGATGTGGAGAACAATCAAAAACTTGACAATAGCAAAGACTTGCTGGCATCTTCCATTGTATGCATTTTTTTGCTGTTGATTGCCATCAGCAACGCATTTCCGGCATCAGGATGCCCTTAGAAGGCAGGTCATAGAAGGCAGGTCCCGATAGCGTGCAAGGCATTGGGCAGCCTCTGCACGGCATCAGTCTGCCTTCTCACACATCAGGTCCCCGTCACAGCAGCACGGGGACCAGATGCGCTCGTTCACTAACCGCAAACCACTTCTATGTCGCGGTCAGCGCTGACCGCGACATAGAAGGGCTTAATCTGCCAGCATCGCTTTATACAGCGATGCTGGTGGATACAGCAGGGGGCTGGCTATCAGGGACTGCCGTACCCCTGCAGTGATTGGTCAGGCGTAGCTCCTGCACGCGCCCGATCATCTCGCCGTGCATGCACAGCGTTTTGCGTTAAGGGGTTAATGACAGTGAACTCCACAATGGCCGCCCCTTTAATAGCGGCCCCTGCCCCCTATGCATGTAGCAGTGTAGTTTTGTTGTCATACATGATATAAATGAATATTTAAGGACCTGCAAACTATTGAAACCTGTGATCACTTGTTATGGCAACCTGGGGACATGCCAGCTTCTATTGGCTGATAAGGGACATGTGGCCGTGTGGATGGCAGTTTGGGGCTTGTTTTGGCTAATGCAGGTCATTTTTGGGGGAATATCTCAGGAATAATACGTCCTAGAGAGCTGAGCCCCGATCTAAAACCTTCCCAGACACCTGATGTACCTGTCTGCCAAACTTAGTGAAGATCGGTCCAGTCGTTTGGTCGGCCATAAATAACAGACCGACAGAAACTAATTTTTATATATATAAGAGATTAGTAGATATTAATGATTTGGGGCAATAAGTATTGCATAAGCACGCGCACAAACACGCGCATAAACACGCGCACATACGAATAAGTTAAGTTACTGCCGTCTAACTTGAATAATAACATCTGTACGCACACGAATATTTCTATGGAAATTATTTGCATTAAAGTCGCTTTGTACGGATACAGAACTACGAATACGATTGGCTTGTTCGAATTAGCGAATATGGTGAATGCGAATATATCGCTATATTCGCTAATTCAAAAAATGCATTTGCAATAGGAAAGTTGCCTATTGACAGCTACAAGTTGGATGCGCAATGCAAATTTTTTATTTCACAATAAACAGAATATGAAGTTGAAGACGAATATGGCACCTCCCGCTCATCACTATAGGTGGATGGCCGTCGGAAACCCTGCCAGCAGAGTCATCAAAAAGCATAAGAGACTGTTGTATGACTTGGGGCTCAGAATGCTTGGCTGATTTGCAAGGGGGTGAGATGAAAGACAGATGCCCATGTGCTGCAGGTGCCAACTCTGCGCTTTCAGCAGGGGACCGGGTGGGAGACAATGTGAAGGTACTGGAGGCAATGTCAGCCACCCAATCTACTACAGCCTCTACTTGTTCAGGCCTCACCATTCGTACACCCGTATTCGCCTACGTGCACCTGAGTAAGGTGTTTCATTTGAGCGTGTAGCTGGCACAGATCAACCACGTCTTCTCCCTGCAACAGGAGCTTTACCAACACCAACAGCACCACGACCAAGGCCACGTCCCTATTTGATGCTCTCCTCATTCTTTTAGGTCACCCACTGAACTAACAGACAGATTAACTTTTTTAATTTCCCTGTCATGTATGCAGTGCAGGTGTACCTCACACAAAAATTGGTTAGCTGTCACCCACCAATCTTAGACGGATTAACTATATTATTTTCCCTGTCACATATGCAGTGCAGATGTACTTCACACAATAAATGGGTATATGTCGCCCACTGAACTATCAGACGGATTAACTATATTTTCCCTGGCACGTATGCAGTGCAGGTGTACTTGACACAAAAAAATGGGTACATGTCTCCCACCAAACTAACAGTCAGACTAACTATATTTATTTCCCTGTCACATACGCAGTTCAGGTATACTTCACACAATAATTTGGTATATGTCACCCACCGAACTAACAGACGGATTAACCATATTTATTTCCCTGTTGTGTATACAGTGCAGGTGTACTTCACACAATTAATTGGTATATGCCACCCACCGAACTAACAGACGGATTAACCATATTTATTTCACTCTTATGTATGCAGTGCAGGTGTACTTCACACAATACATTGGTATATGCCACCCACTGAACTAACAGATGGATTAACTATATTTATTTCCCTGTCATGTATGCAAAAAAATAAAATAATAAACCTTTATTGAATAAACTACTTAAAACAAAGGAGCCCAGAATTCACTAATACCGACTAATCAGCATGTGAGGTATGAACTCTTGGAGGGCATGGAATTGCGAAGACCATATGGATATCCGTCTCCACCTATTGTCTCTCAACAATTATATTTAAGAGAGATCCAAGACAACACCCCTCTCCATAACGTTGTAAGTGAATTATGTCACTGTCGGAAATATACCTGCAACAGTGTCAATGCTGCTGTGCTGAGAGACAACCTCTGGGACACTTCCCCAAGTGTCCCTGAGGGTGTATCTCAGCACAGCAGCACATTTGCAGCACTTTAAAAGAGTAGGTGCTGAGATTCGTGATACCATTGACACTGTTGCAGGTATATTTCCTACAGTGATATAATTCCCTTAGGACCTTATGGAGAGGGGTGTAGTCTTGGATCTCAGATATCTCAGAGACAGATATCCATAAGGTCTTCACTTTTCCATTCCCTCTAAGAGGTCATACCTCACGTTCAGTCAGTATTAGTAAGCTCTGGGCTCCTTTGTTTTAAGTAGTTTGTTCAATAAAGGTTTATTATTTTTTTATTTTTAGCATTCCATTTAGGTTTAGAGAGAGGTTGTGTAATTAAGGACGTACACTATAAGCTACCAATTGTGGCATTTAGTAGAGATGAGCGAACACCTGGATGTTCGGGTTCGAGAGGTTCGGTCGAACTTCTGGAAAATGTCCGGGTTCGTGATCCGAACTCAACCCGAACTCATCCCGAACCCGAACCCCATAGAAGTCAATGGGGACCCGAACTTTTGGGCACTAAAAAGGCTGTAAAAGACACCCAGAGGGATAATATACCGCAATAAACGCATTGCGATTACAACTTTGAGCTAACGATCACCATGGGAACGCCTCCTCCAGTAGAATGTACTGTCGGATCTGAGAATTAAGTTGAAATCGCAATGCGATTCTTATATATTTGCTTAATAGCATTGCGATTTCAACTTAGCATTGCTAAATAATTCCATCCATATCGTTAACTTACTGAGTCAGTAAGTTAACGAATATGGATGGAATTATTTAGCAATGCTAAGTTGAAACGGCAATGCGATTAAGCAGATATATAATAATCGCATTGCGATTTCAACTTAATTCTCACATCCGACAGTACATTCTACTGGAGGAGGCGTTCCCATGGTGATCGGTAGCTCAAAGTTGTAATCGCAATGCGATTAAGCAAATACATAAGAATCGCATTGCGATTCCAACTTTTTAGTACTCAACTTTTAAAATCGTACACCACTTTAAGTTCCAAAGTTGCAATCGCGTTCGAATAGAACTTAAAGCTGTCTCTTAGTCAGTTTTAGTATTGGTGTGCTGTAATAGAAGTTACATTCGTACGCGAATATAACTTAGAGCAATACAGTCAACTTTACACTGTTAGTTTTATTATCGCGATAATACAACTATTCAAGAATCGTAGTACGTGCGTCTGTACGTGTGTGCGTTACCTCGGACACTATTCTATTTTGCCAGCCACAGCTGAAACCACTGATTTATGGTATTGCTATTTTGGCAATTGAATTTAACCCCAGAAAATAATCTATCCTTTGCCAGACAGCAGACAGTATTATACTTGTCTAACCATAGCTGGAACACCAGATTTAGGGGATTGGTATTTGGGCAATTGTATTTAACCCCTTAATAAAATATAGAAATTTCTTTCCTGAGTTTCTAGGGGTGACAATTAGCACAGCCAAGCCCCTGATGTAGGATATAGCAAAAAAAAAAAAAACTAGTATTGATGGATTGATGGACTTGGTGGCAGCTTCTTCTGGCGCACCACAAGTCACAAAATGGCCGCCGATCAACCCAGAAAATAAGTGACAGAAAAACGCTCTGTGCAGCCTAAAAACCAGCGAGCAAGTAACTAGCAGAAGTTCAATGATTCTCAGCTGTAAATTGATCCGTTCATTAGGTGCTGTTGCTTACTTTAACCTGCCTAATCTCGCCCTGACAGAAGCTGCATCCTCTCCCTACACTAATCAGAGCAGTGTGACGTGCGACGCTACGTGACTCCAGCTTAAATAGAGGCTGGGTCACATGCTGCACTTGGCCAATCACAGCCATGCCATTAGTAGGCATGGCTGTGATGGGCTCTTAGGGCAAGAAGTAAAACGCTAGCTGATTGGCTGCTGTGCAGCCCTTCAGAAAGCGGGAAGTAATCGACGAACACCGAACCCGAACCCGAACTTTTTTGAAAATGTCCGGGTTCGGGTCCGGGTCCCGGACACCCCAAAATTCGGTACGAACCCGAACTATTCTCGAACTGTTCGCTCAACACTAGTATTTAGTCATCTTGTATCATCCATCACATAACTAAAGCTTCCGAAAAATAAAATACAAAATTCTTGTGTTTTCCATGCGTTTTTTATGCATTTTTTAGGTGAATATGTGTTTTTTTTGTTGTTTGCATTTTCCATTCTTAAAACTTTGTGTCATGTTATTTTTCACAGAAAATCAATCTTTCTATGAAAATTTCTATTAATCTAAAAAATATATAAATAATAATGTTTAAAAAATAATAATAATTAATTGTTAATATGTAGAGGGTTCCACTTTCAACACACACTTTTTGTTCTTTACTTTCCCATGTCACATCGGCTCTGAGCCTCCATCCCAAGCTTCAAAGAAATCCGATCCATATCTGCATTTAATCCCTGTGGTATCAAGGTATGAGATTCAGAAATTTTCTTTGATTTAACCCGGGACATACGTTCAATATGATCACCCCCTTTCCATTGTTGTCCAATCTTTTCTATCGCTACAAATGTAAGTGTCTTGGGATCTTTGTTTCTTTCTACGTTTGGTTCTCCCTATATATTGCTTTTTGCATGGGCACTGGATCGTGTAAATAACACTTGATGTATTACATGTCAGAAATTCTTTAATTTCCCTTTTTTTATACGTGTTATGTGTGGAACATACCAGACTAACTTTTTGGGGGCTCCATGGTAGTTTTACAATTTCCACATTTTCCGCACCTAAAAAATCCCTTTGTATCCAACCACCCAGGTATTGTAGTATTTTTGATTACATGTTTGATAGTCGGAGCTACTTTTAATCCCATAATGTAATATATGTAATTTTTTGATTTATTGGTAGCATTGGACCAATTATTTTGTCTCTAAGTAGGTGGTGCAAATGTTTTTATTATTCTCTCCACTGTTTTGTATTGAGAATTAAATGGAAGAATTTTTATTTTTTTGGAAGATTTGGTCTATATGTGGTGGATGATACAAGATGAACCACAAAATAGAGGACTTTACGGGCCAAAACTGACCAAATAAGTCACGTACTGTATAAACTCAGTCTTACTAGTCAATGTTAGCGCCAAGAAGAAGCGCACTCCTTTTATACCGTCATCAGCTAATTCCACCTAGATGTCTACAAAAACTGTTCTATTAAACACTTATACAAGTAGAGCCCCCAAAAGAGTGGAGAGAGTGTCAGCAGTAAGTTTGTGTTGACGTCACTGATTTTTTTTGAACTTCCTCTGATCTGTCAGAACAATAACCCCAAAAAAATGGATCCTGTCTGTGGAGCATCCGCCTTCACTCGGTCAGCATTTGGTCAGTAATCCATCAGTATTGCGAATGTCAAATAAAACAGGGTGGATCCAAAACAAAGATGACACGTGAATGGAATATTTGCATGTCTTCTGTGTTTTGTACCCACTCCTGCATTTGGCTACCAAATCATAAGACAATTCTGATGGGTCCATAAAGGCCTTCCAGTCACTACACAGACAGGATCCGTTGTGCATCTCATTTTTCCTTTCTTCTGACAGAAGAGTGTGGAGATGGCAGTAGCATGAGGAGGCCACAGAGTGGCAAGGTGACATAGTGTGGGGGTGGCAGCAGCATGAGGAGACCACAGAGTGCACAATGACAGAGTCTGAAGGTGGTGGAAGCATGAGGAGACCACAGAGCGGCACAATGACAGAGTCTGGAGGTGGAGGCAGCATGAGCAGACCACAGAGTGGACCAATATAAACAACACTAATTAAAGATTTCTCATTAAAACCAAATTTTATATATTATTTACCATAAAACACATATATCAAATAAATAAAAGCTATGGGACAAGAACTAGTACACAATACCCTCCCACAATATTATAAGCAATACACATTAATGAAGACAGTGAAGGTCTTAACCAGATATGCTGTAGCCCATGCAAAATATATACACCGCAGAAATCCACCAAAATACCTCACAGTGGTTTGTTAATTCATATTCAGACAAATCTGGTATATTATACACGACTAACACTGCGGCAGCCTTCTATTAATGCCCGCAAAACAATGTGTGGCTAATGGCAATATCTAACTAAAAGGCCAACATTAAATAACCAAACATCCAAAGGTTAGAGGCTATTCACCTTACCTAACAAAATAGTGTGGCAGGGGAAAGTACGGGCGCACCTCAAATGACAGAGTCTGGAGGTGGCGGCAGCATCAGGAGGCCACAGAGGGGCAAGGTGACATAGTGTGGAGGTGGCGAAAGCATGAGGTGACCACAGAGTGGCACCATGCCAGAGTCTGGAGGTGGCGGCAGCATCAGTAGGCCACAGAGTGGAAAGGTGACATACTATGGAGGTGGGTGGCAATACCAATCCCCGCTGAAGATGGTGGGTGAAAGAAGGAGCACTTGACATCAGATGTGTGGCATCAGGCGGGTGATAGTATCAGAATAGTAGCTGAAGCAGGTAGCCAGAAGAAACCGATCTCTTTTGTCTGTATTGTGGGATCATGCTGTATTTCCCATTAACAGGCTGGCAGTGTCATTTACCTTTATATGCCCCTAGGTGGTGCTGGCATATATATATATATAGCTGGGGGGGGGGTGTAAAGTCAGTGTGTCCGATAGTAATGAACAGATGTGGAAGTTAATGAAGGAGGTGGAAATTTGTATTTCCACCAAAATAATAAAAAAAAGATTTTACCGCATATAAGTGCAGCGATTAACGCAGAATACAAGATTTTTGTCCAACAAAATATTTAAAAAAATGATTTTAATGCATATACAGTAAGTGCAGCTCTTAATGCTTAATACAAGTTTTTTTCTCCAATGAAATAATTCAAAAAAGATTTTACTGCATATAAGTGCAGCGCTTAATGATGAATACAAGATTTTTTATCACCAAAATATTTCAAAAAAGATTTTACCGCATATAAGTGCAGCGCTTAACGCTGAATACAATTTCTTTTTCCACCGAAATAAGTCACAAAAGATTTTACAACATATAACTGCAGCTCTGATTATAATTTTTTTCCACCAAAATAATTAAAAAAATATTTTACTGCATATAACTGCAACGCTGAACGCCTAATATCTTTTTCTTTTTCTACTGATATACGCCCTTAAATGCTTTACCACATATAACTGGAACAGTGAAGCCTAGTATATTTTTCTTTTTCCATGTATATACGCCACTAAAGGCTTTTCAACAGAGGGTTATAGGCTGTCAGTTTCAAAACAACAACGGCGCCTAAGGCGGATTGATCTGAAGTGAACGGGACGCAGCAGAGGAAGTAGTTCCGCGCTGGAAGAGCGAGACACGGTCCTTGTGCGGTTTCTGTGCTGCAGAAAAGTCCCTGTAGTGTCCAGTAAGCAATACCGCAGACAGATGTGGACTGGTGTGAATTAGTTCGCATTTTTGTGGAGGGGTTACTGCATAGTGTATTCATCTGTATTGGTGCGCCGTTCTTATGGACGTGGTCATGTAAGCGCTTTCACCAGAAATGACTGCAACAGTTCAGTGCGTATATATTTTTCTTTTTTTACTAAAATACGCCTCTATACGCTTTCACCAGAAATGACTGCAACAGTGCAGTACGTAAATATTTTTCTTTTTTTACTGAAATACGCCTCTATACGCTTTCACCAGAAATAACTGCAGAAGTGACTCGAGAATATATATTTCTTGTTGGACTGAAATAGACCACTATATGTTTTCACCAGAAATAACTGCTGAAGTGAAATGCGTTTTCTTGTAGAACTACTGAATAAAATACCAAGATATGAGCCTTTAAATACTTTTCAACATAATACTTGCAGCCCAATAACGAAAAGCTGGAATGTCAGAGCCTTTTAATGACTATTTGGATCCCCAAATAATATTTCCCTGCACTTGTAAATCACTTTCCTATCAATGTCCCTAGCGTCTTCTGAAGTCTCTTCCTGCACTAAGATGCTGTGAAATGATTCCTCCCTATCCTTACCCTGCACTTATAAATCATTTTTCTGTCTTTTTTTTTTCACAATTGTTTTTCCACTTGCTGTCCCTAGCGATTTCACACATCTGTCCTTGCACTCTGAATGCTGGAAAATGTTTAATTTATTTTAGTTTATGCGAAAAATTGGCAATGTAATATGCACACTAATCGAGTAAGGGCGGGTTATACTAATGAGTTCAGATGAAAAAAAAAAAAAAACGAATATTCGTTTATTCAAATATATATCACACTATATTCTACATATTCGTGAATTCTAGCAAGCCAACCCAATAGAAAAGTTGCCTATGACCCGCCCTTACTCGATGAACACTCATATTACATTGCCGATTTTTCACATAAGATGAAATAATGAATGAATAATATTTTAATTCACTACAGACTACGATATTGCAGTAGCTGCAAAATTTGGAAAATTGCGATTTGTTACCACAAATTTTTTGAGAAATTCTAAACAAATTCCACTTTGTCAGCTTCGATTCGCTCATCTCTAACATTCACCCATACATTTTCCTAAAAAAAGCCAGTGTCACATAAATAATTTTACCACTAAGTACTTCAGTCCATATCGCAAACGGAGGTGTACATTCACCCATACATTTTCCGAAAAAAAAGCCAGTGTCACATTAAGAATTTCACCACTAAGTAAGTCGTTCCATACCGCAAAAGGAGGTGTACATTCACCCAGCCATTTTCATATTACAAATTTCACCAATACGTAATTTGGTCTGTATTGCAAAAAGAGGTGTTGTACAATCACCCCAAAATTTTCCCGAGAAACATGTGTCACATAAAGAATTTCGCCACTAAGTAATTTGGTCCATACCACAAAAGCAGGTGTCCAATCACCCATAAATTTGATGAAAAAAAGCCTGCTTCATATAACAAATTTCACCACTACGCAATTCTGTCCATACAGCAAAAGGAGGTGTACAGTCACCCATGAAATTTCCCCAAAAATAGTCTGTTTCAAACGAAATTCAGTCCATACAGCCAGGGGCGGATTAAGTGCATGATAGGCCCGGGGCTGTCTACCCAACTTGCCCCCCCCCCCTCCATTTTAGGTTTCAGGGTTTTTTTCTGTGTGAAGAGGCTGCGGTGCTTTGTGAGCGTCACAGTCTCTTCCTAGGCCATATGATGTCACATTCATCGTTCACGTGGCCGAGGTGCAGCTCTGTCCCATCTGAGTGATTGGGGCTGAGCTGCAATACCAAGCGCAGTGCTGTCAAATGGACAGCGCTGTGCTTGGTAAGGAGCAAAGAGGCTGCGGCGCTCACTGGAACATCACGGTCTCCTCAAACAGGAGTCTGACCCCCACCATCTCATAACTCTCTGTGTACAGATGTCATAGATGCTACCTGCAGTCCTATGTAACACCCCACATAACACAGTGATTTATTCTGTTATGTGGGGTGTTACATAGGACTGCAGGGAACATATACAACATTATCTGCACACAGAGAGTTATCACTGGTATCTGGGCTGTTACATAGGGCTGCAGGTGAAAAATTAAAGTTTAAGTTGCCAAATTTAAAATACATATGATTATGATAAAGACTTGAAGGAGAAGATGAGACGCAGGTCACAGCAGTGAGGATACAGCACCACATACCTCTTACATCCAGGGACTTCTCCTGTCATGTAGATCTTCTCTTTCCTCTTCTCCTCCGTCTGACCCAGACCGCCATGACTAATTCTTTTCAGCCGCATCTCGTCTCTACAGAGTTTGTTACACAGACACGTTAGATTTCTCATAATTGGGGTCATTTATCAAACTGGTGTAATTAGAACTGGCTTAGCTGCCCATAGCAACCAATTAGATTCCACCTTCCTTTTCCAGAGGAGCTGTTAAAAATGAAAGGTGAAATCTGTAGCTATGGACAACTAAGCCAGGTCTACTTTACACCAGCTTTATAAATTATCCCAAAGGTCCCTATAGTGTCTACAGCAGTTATAATGTCCCCTAGAGGGCCCCCAATAATAATAACAACACCCTATATTGTGCTCCAGGTAATAATACCTGTATATTGTCCCCAAAAATAATGTCCCCCAATACCCCACACTGCCCTCATATAGTAATTTCCCCCACACTGCCGCATTTAGTCTTTTCCCCCACTCTACCCCCATATAGTAATCTCCCCCACACTGCCCCATATAGTAATTTCCCCCCACACACACACAAACTGTCCCCATATAGTAATTTCCCCCACACTGTCCCCATATAATAATTTCCCCACACTGCCCCCATATAATAATTTCCCCACACTGCCCCCATATAATAATTTCCCCACACTGTCCCCATATAGTAATCTCCCCACACTGTCCCCATATAGTAATCTCCCCACACTGTCCCCATATAGTAATTTCCCCACACACACACACAAACTGTCCCCATATAGTAATTTCCCCACACTGTCCCCATATAGTAATCTCCCCACACTGCTCCATATAGTAATTTCCCTATACTGCTCCATATAGTAATTTCCCCACACTGCCCCCATATAGTAATTTCCACACTGCCCCCATATAGTAATTTCTCCCACACTGCCCCCATATAGTAATTTCCTCACACTCCTCCATATAGTAATTTCCCTCACACTGGCCCATATAGTAATTCCCCCACACTGCCCCCATATAGTAATTTCCCCACACTGCCCCCATATAGTAATTTCTCCCACACTGCCCCCATATAGTAATTTCCCCACACTGTCCCATATAGTAATCCCCCACACACACACACAAACTGTCCCCATATAGTAATTTCCCCACACTGTCCCATATAGTAATTTCCCCCACACTGCCATCCATTAATTAATTTGCCCCCACACTGCCATCTATTAATTTGCCCCCACAACTGCCATCCATTAATTAATTTGCCCCCACACTGCCATCTATTAATTTGCCCCCACAACTGCCATCCATTAATTAATTTGCCCCCAGAACTGCCATCCATTAATTAGTTTGCCCCCACACTCTCATCCATTAATTTGCCCCTACACTGACATCCATTAATTTGCCCCCACACTGCCATCTATTAATTTGCCCCCACACTGCCATCCATTAATTAATTTGCCCCATACTGCCATCCTATAATTTGCCCCCACACTGCCATCCTATAATTTGTCCCCACACTGCCATCCTATAATTTGCCCCCACACTGCCATCCATTAATTTATTTGCCCCCATACTGCCATTCATTAATTTGCCCCCAAACTGCCATCCATTAATTTATTTGCCCCCATACTGCCATTCATTAATTTGCCCCCACACTGCCATCCATTAATTTATTTGCCCCCATACTGCCATCCATTAATTTTCCCCCACAACTGCCATCCATTAACTAATTTGCCCCACTGTCCCTTAATATCTCCCCCCCCCCAAGTTAGCACATACACATTAAAAAAAAAGGTAATACTTACCTGTATGCTGCATGGTGTGGCAGGCGCGCGCGTACATCAGAGCGTGCGCGAGCGCCACCATACAGGCACGCGTGACATCATCACGCGCGCCGCACGATGATGTCATCGCGCATGCCGGGCTTCTACCACCACACAGGCCTCAGGCCAACTAGGCCTGAAGCCTATGGCGGTGATAGGCGGCAGGGCAGGGAACTATACGCTCCCATGCCCCGCCGCAGTACGTGGGTGTTCGGGTCGGCGCTGAGCCCCCCAGCGATGCCGGGCCCGGGGCGACCGACCCGAACGCCCCAATTATAATCCGCCACTGCATACAGCTAAAGGAGGTGTACAGGCACCCATGAAATTTTCCAAAAAAGCCTGCTTCACAGAAAAAATGTCACCGCAAAAAGGCCTTTACCACATATAACTGCACTGCTGAACGGCAAATAGGTATTTATTTTTTTCAACTTCTGCAATACACAAGGCTTATCAACAGATAAATGCAACGATGAACGGTGAATATCATTATTTTCTTCCACTTATACACTGAAAAGAGGGCTTCACAATATATCAATGCACCGCAGAACATCAATTAGGCACAAATTATTTTCTACTTTTACACAACAGGCTTTTCAACAGATATATGCAACTTTGGATGGCGAATATATTTTTATTTCGACAGTCGCCACTAATACACTGAAAACAGGGCTTCAGAATATATCACTGCACCGCAGAACATCAATTGGACCCAAATTATTTTCTACTTTTACACAATAGGCTTTTCAACAGATATATGCAACGCAGGATGGCAAATATATTTTTATTTCACAACTAATACACTGAAAATAGGGCTTTTGAATATATCACTGCACCGCAGAACGTCAATTAGGCACAATTTTTTTTCTAGTTTTACACAACAGGCTTTTCAACAGATAAATGCAACTCTGGATGGTGAATATACTGTTATTTTGCCCTAATACACTGAAAAAAGGGCTTTAGAATATATCACTGCACTGCAGAATGTCAATTAGGCCCAATTTTTTTTTCTAGTTTTACACAACATGCTCTTCAACAAATATATGCAACGCTGGACGGCGAATATATTTTTATTTCGCCACTAATACACGGTAAACTGGGCTTCACAATATATCACTCCACCACAGAACGTCAATTAGGCCCAAATTTTGTTCTACTTTTACACAACAGGCTTTCAACAGAGAAGTACAACGCTGGACGGCGCATATATTTTTATTTCGCCACTAATACACGGCAAACAGGGCTTTCGAATATATCACTGCACCACTGAGTGGCAAAGATATTTTTTTCTTTTTCCACTAATACATGATAAAAGGGCTTTAAAACAGATAACTGCACTGCAGAGCGGCAAATATATTTTTTCCTTTTCCCACTAATACACGTAAAAAAGGGCTTTAAAACAGATAACTAGACCCCTGAGCGGCAAATATTTTTTTTCCTTTTTTCACTAATACACACAAAAAAAGATCTTTAAAACAGATAACTGCACCGCTGAATGGCAAAGATATTTTTTCCTTTTTCAACTAATACACGGAAATAGGGACTTTAAGGCTAGTTTCACACTAGCAGCAGGATGTATCCAACGGGCTCTTCAGCCTGTCGGATCCTTCCGTCCGGCCACTAGTTCAAGTGTGTCGTTGGACTGCCGCTCCATCCCCCATTGACCAAAATGGGGGCGGGTGTGGAGTTACGGCGCAGCACAGGAGTGCACGGTGAGAGGCCGCTGGACTAAATGTCCGACATGTCGTAGCTTTAGGCCTCTTGCACACGGGCGTCATGTTTGACGCCCGGATAAGAGGCGGGTGCGTTGCGGGAATCGCCACGATTTTTCCGTGCGTGTGCTAACGTTTGTAGTGCGTTTAGCACGCGCGTGAAAAAATCCGCATGCTTGGTACCCAGACCCGAAGTCAGACTTCATCACTGAAGTCCAGTTTCGGGATGAGTATTCTGTATATGTAAATATTTTCCTTTATAACATAGTTATAAGGGAAAATAATCGCATTCTAATTACAGAATGCAATGTTCCCCGGGCTATAGAGGGTTAAAAATAATAAAGAGTTAACTCACCATCTCCTATTGTACGCGCAGAGCCCCAGAACGTCTTCTCTCTTGATGATTGCTTGCTTCAGGACCTGTGGTGACGTCACAGGGTCACATGGTCCAATCATAGAAGCATTTGAGTGGACCATGTGACCCATGTGATCCTGTGACATCACGGCAGGTCCTTCATCCAACATCTGTCCGGCAACACACTTGAACTAGTGGCAGGACGGATCCGACAGGCTGTCCTGCCGCTAGTGTGAAACTAGCCTTAAACAGATAACTGCACCACTGAGCGACAAATATATTTTACTTATGCCACTAATACATAACACAAAAAGGGCTGTAATTTTCGCCTGTCACCACACAACGGCTAATGAGCCTTTTTAATCCCATTAATACAAGCCAAAAAAATGCTTTAGAACATATTGTATTACTGCACCTAACAAGGGCAAATGAATGTAGAAATATTTCCTTGTAATAAACCCTGTTAATGCCTGTATCAAACAGCCCTTGCACCCTAATAAGACAGATTTACTAGAATGATAGAGCTGTTTAATGGCAATTTGGATCCCCAGTCAGTGCAGCAAGGTGTAATCGGATTGTTCCTATTACCAAGGCTGTAACCTCCCCTACTGAACCCTGTTCAACACAGATGATGGTGGAATAATTCCTCCCTAAGTCCCTATCATTTCCCTCCACCTTCAGTAATCTTTCGCTGCACTTGTAAATTGTTTTTTTTTTTCACCACTATCAAGTCTTTCCTATCACTGTCCCTAGCGACTGCAGACACGTCTCTCCCTGTAATAAGGGTTCTGGTGAATGGCAGAATTTAAGATGGCCGCCGTATTTATAGGGCTGTGACATCACAGGGCTGGCTGGCTGGCTGCTGATTGGCTGCATGGATGTCAGTATGGGTGATCCCGCCTTACCAGAGTTCCTTGCTCCATGTCCTCACACATGTAGCAGCCATTTTAGGAAAAATGTGTTTCGTTATTACGAAGCGCAAGGATATTCGCATTCGGTGCAAATCAAATTTTTCTGAAATTCGGATCGAATTCCACTTCTTCAGCTTCGATTCGCTCATCTCTAATAATAATTTATGAACTACAACTCAATTTATGAATTGTTTAAACAACAATATATGAGCTACTACTCAATTTATGAATTGTTCATATGATAACTATTTTTTGATTAGTTTTTAGATATAAATAGTATTTTATGTTTCAATTGAAATGTTAGATATATTCTTGAATTAGTCTTTGCACATATATTGTCCTTAGCAGCAATACATCAATACATTGCAAGAGTAATACTTGGGGCCCCATATATAATATATTACGTTTTTATAGATTTTTTATTTTTTTTATGATATAAGCACAACATTTTATTGAATTTATTTTATTGAATAAATAATCATTATTCTCATATACAACCCAGAAGGAGGAGTGTCTATATTTGCGCAATTTTATATTCTACACACTGGTAGTGGGTGATTCAGTGGATAAGTGCCCCCTTTAACTTCCTTAGCTTCAAATTGAGAGCTTCCCTTTTGAAAATACTAAAATGTAACTTTTAATAAATACTCAAATGAAACCACAGACAGATATTACAAAGTTTATAAAAGTGCCCTGTTGGGTACATGACACTTATGCTTGGTATACCACAACAGAACAACATCCTAATTGCATCTGCAATTATCAAATAGAAAAAATAAGCATAGTTAATCCTTGAGATGGTAACAATTTTGTTAATTTGGTTAAAACAAGTCCTTGGTAGTCGTAGGTAGGGCTGGTACTGTTCTCTCTATTTCCCTTTCCAATTAAACCCCTAAGGTCTCTTACACACGGGCGTCACGTTTGATGCCCGGATCAGAGGTGGGTGCGTTGTGTGAAAATGCGTGATTTTTCTGCGCGAGGGCAAAGCGTTTTAATGCTTTTTGCACGTGCGTGCGAAAAATCGGCATGTTTGGTACCCAGACCCGAAGCCGGACTTCATGACTGAAGTCCGGTTTCGGGTTGAGTATTCTGTATATTTTATTATTTTCCTTATAACATGGTTATATGGGAAAATAATAGCATTCTAAATACAGAATGCTATGTTATCAGGGCAATAGAGGGTTAAAAATAAAAAATAAATTGAACTCACCTCCTGCCATTGATCAGGTAGGTGCAAGAAACATCTTCTATCTTCATATCTGTTAGTTGAAGGACCTTAGGTGACGTCACTGCTTTTGATTGGACCATGTGACCCATGTGACCCAGTAATGTCATGGAAGGTCCTTTACCCAGCAGAATGAAGAAAGAAGAATGATCCCGGAACCTACGCGATCAAGAGGAGAAGGTGAGTTAAAGTTTTTTTTTTTTTTTTAACCCTCTCTTCCTCTTTTTACATAACATTCTGTAATTAGAATGCTATTATTTTCCCTTATAACCATGTTATAAGGGAAAATAATAAAGATCGGGTCACCATCCAGATGGTCTCCTAGCAACCATGCGGGAAAATCGCACCGCATCCGCACTTGCTTGCGGATGCTTGCGATTTTCCCGCAGCCCCACTCACTTCTGTGGGGCCTGCGTTGCATGAAAAACGCAGAATATAGAACATGCTGCGATTTTCACGCAACGCAAAAGTGATGCGGGAAAATCACCGCTCATGTACACAGCCCCATAAAAATGAATGGGTCCGGATTCAGTGCGGGTGCAATACGTTCACCTCACGCATTACACCCACGCGGAAATCACGCCCGTGTGAAAGGGGCCTAAAAGTTGCACAGTGTAGGAGTAAAAAGCCCTCTGACAATGTGGGATGCAGTTACAATTCTGTTTTGGTTTTGTGGAGAACAGGTGTTATCTACCCCGTGTGGCTTATTTATGGACTTTGGGGGTCATTTACTATATGATATACCCCATTTTTTTTGGCGTATATCTGTCGCAGATTGCGGCGCAAAGGCTATTTTCTCCCCAATATGCGACTTTTACCCCTCAAGCCAGGTCTTAAAAAGAGCTAGGCCCGTTTCATTTATAATTTTCTAAGACTGTTTTAGGTGTAAAAAATGTTTAAAATCTACGCCAGCATGGGATCTTTGATTTTAGTAATTATTTCAAATGGTGTTTTATAGCATTGACACTCTTTTCTGTGATATAGTCAAACGCATGACAACTTCTATTAAAATACTTGCTGTTCAACTGAATGTTAAAAATGACAAGTCTTTGATTTTATTAACAAACCACATTAAGATAATAAAAGTAAAAGTATTACATTTTCCTATTAAATATTATCTTTTCCCACCAAGCTATATTGAGCTGACATGGACCCCTGAGCGGTAAGACAATATCATTTTTTCTTCCTTTTTCACTGATACAAAGATCTTAAAACAGATGAACCAGCACCGGCTGAATGGCAAAGATATTTTTTCCTTTTTCTACGCCAATACACGGAAATAGGACTTTAGGCTAGTTTCACACTAGCACGGCAGGGTGCATCCAACGGGCTCTTCTGTGCCTGTCGGATCCTTCCGTCCGGCCACTAGTTCAAGTGTGTGCGTTGGCTCTCCGCCTCCATCCCCATTGACCAAAATGGGGCGGGTGTGGAGTTACGGCGCAGCACAGGAGTGCACGGTGAGAGGCCGCTGGACTAAATGTCCGACATGTCGTAGCTTTAGGCCTCTTGCACACGGGCGTCATGTTTGACGCCCGGATAAGAGGCGGGTGCG
Organism: Bufotes viridis; assembly: GCA_033119425.1. Lineage (NCBI taxonomy): Eukaryota > Metazoa > Chordata > Amphibia > Anura > Bufonidae > Bufotes > Bufotes viridis. The sequence goes on along the minus strand of CM065590.1, from coordinate 537,174,334 downwards.
CTGCGGATCACACGATTTTCCGGCGTGTGCTAACGCTTGTAGTGCGCTTAGCACGCCGCGTGAAAAATCCAGCATGCTTGGTACCCAGACTCCTGAAGTCAGACTTCATCACTGAAGTCCGGTTTCGGGATGAGTATTCTGTATATGTAAATATTTTCCTTTATAACATAGTTATAAGGAGGTACAACCGCATTCTAATTACAGAATGCAATGTTCCCGGGCTATAGAGGGTTAAAAATAATAAAGAGTTAACTCACCATCTCCTATTGTACGCGCAGAGCCCCAGAACGTCTTCTCTCTTGATGATTGCTTGCTTCAGGACCTGTAGACGCCACAGGGTCACATGGTCCAATCATAGAAGCATTTGAGTGGACCATGTGACCCATGTGATCCTGTGACATCACGGCAGGTCCTTCATCCAACATCTGTCCGGCAACACACTTTTGAACTAGTGGCAGGACCGGATCCGACAGGTTGTCCTGCCGCTAGTGTGAAACTAGCCTTAAACAGATAACTGCACCACTGAGCGACAAATATATTTTACTTATGCCACTAATACACACAAAAAGGGCTGTAACTTTCGTCTGTCACCACACAACGGGCTAATGAGCCTTTTTAACTCCCATTAATGCTAAGCCAAAAATGCTTTAGAACATGGCTGTTGTGGCTACTGCACCTAACAAGGGCAAAATGAATGTAGAAATATTTCCTTGTAACAAAACCCTGTTAATGCCTGTATCAAAACAGCCCTCTTACAAACCCTAGCCAAGACAGAGATTTACTATAGAATGATAGAGCTGTTTAATGGCAATTTGGGATCCCCAGTCATGTGCAGCAAGGTGTAATCGGATTGTTCCCATTACCATAGGCTGTAACCTCCCCTACTGAACCCTCGTTCAAACACAGACGATGGCAGGAATAATTCCTCCTAAGTCCCTATCATTTCCCCTCACCACTCAGTAATCTTTCGCTGCACTTGTAAATAGTTTTTTTTTTTCACCAACTACCAAGTCTTTCCCTATCACTCGTCCCCAGCGACTGCAGACACGTCTCTCCCTGTGGCCAAGGGTCTCTGTGAATGGGCAGAATTCTGCGATGGCCGCCAGATTTATAGGGCTGTGACATCACGGCTGGCTGGCTGGCTGGCTGATTGGCTGCATGGATGTCAGTATGGGTGCGATCCCGCCTTACCAGAGTTCCTTGTCTCCATGTCCTCACACATGTAGCAGCCATTTGGGAAAAATGTGTTTCGTTTACCACGAGAAGCGTGATTTTATTAACAAACCACATTAAGATAATAAAAGTAAAAGTATTACATTTTCCTATTAAATATTATCTTTTCCCACCAAGCTATATTGAGCTGACATGATTAAACCACATATATTGGCAATAAATAATTAAACAAATACTGCAGCCTTTTCCACTATTCATGTCTCGCACTTTTTCTAAATGTGTAATAAACCCCATGAATCTGTTTAATTAAACCTTCCATTCCTCTCTATAAGCTATGAACCACGTTCCATCAGCAATTCATGACCTTGCCCTGTGTCACAAATATAGCTGCAGCTGTAATTAGACTATTAAATTAACCACCATATTTAAAGGGTATGTCTAATTGCACTCTTCTGTAGTTCAATTACACGCCGAAGAAAATACTTCTCAATTCTCCATAAAGCCAAGCTAAAATAAACAACCTATCAAAAATTAGTTTCCTGCAAATGGAAGAGCGTATTCTATTCTTGACTGTAAAGTCATTGCTTTAACTTCAAAATGTATGGTTCAAATAGTACAGTAATTGTTTGAAATTCTTGAAATTCAACTTTTTTTTTGTATTTCTGACAGATGCAGGTTCACATTATTTTCTTGGCTCCTTGGGACCTGGACACCAAGTAGAAAGAAACAACAAAACACTTGAACAACTCCATAGCAAATTACATAAATTACCTTTATTGACATGCACAAAATGCTAATAAGATTGGTAAAAATATACAATCTACAAAGCAGTAGGTAAAAAATACACAGGGAGAGAGAGGACAGACCACGGGGGACGGCTGCAGGGTCATCCACAATCACAGCCACCAAGAAAATCCCCAGAAGAAGCCTTCACAGGCGAAACTGCGTTGAGCGGGAGACGGCTGCAGGGTCGACATCATAGCACTTGGTATTTTGTTACCTTTTATTTTTATGTTTCTTTACTTGTGGAGCATTTTGCAGTCTTCTATGTTATTTGCTCTATGGTGATTTTTCACTAGTGTTATTATTTTTGTAGACTGTTCACACCGTTTATTTTTCTTGGTGGCTATGAGTGTGGCTGACCCTGGAGCAGCCCCCCGTGGTCTGCCCTCTCTCTCCCTGAGTATTTTTTACCTGCTGCTTTGTACATTGTATATTGTTACCAATGTTGTTAGCATTTTTTGCATGTCAATAAAGGTAATTTATGTAATTTGCTATGGAGTTGTTTAGGTGTTTTGTTGTTATTCTGACTTAGTTCCCTTATTTCTCCTACCTCATATATATTTAGCTATTTAGCCTGAGTATTCCATATTGGTGAGTCAAGTAAAAAAGTAGGATATTGCAGATTGGCATTTTAGACTTCCTTAAGGCCTCTTTCACACGACTATATGGTTTTGCGGTCCGCAAAAAACAGATCCGCAAAAAAACGGATGACATCCATGTGCATTGCGGAACAGAACATCTGGCCCCTAATAGAACAGTACTATCCTTGTCCGTGATGTTCTATCTTTGAACATAATGTAAAAACGGAAATATGGAAACGGAATGCATATGTACCTTCTGTTTTTTCTTTGCACGCCGTCTGTTAGTCCAGTGGGTGACCGCAAAGAATGAGTAGATTGCCAAATAAGGGACGTGGCCCTGGTCGTGGTGCTGCTGGTTTTGGTGGAGTTCCTGTTGCAGGGAGAGGACGGGGTCAATATGTGCCAGCTACACATCCAAATTAAACACCTTCCTCAGGTGCACGTAGGCGACAGAACGTTCAGCGCTATTTTGTAGGCCCGAATACCACTTTACGAATGGTGAGGCCAGAACAAGTACAGGCGGTAGTCGATTGGGTGGCTGAAAGTGCCTTCAGTTCCTTCACATTGTATCCCACCCGGTCCCCTGCTGAAAGCAAAGAGTTGGCACCTGCAGCCCATGGGCATCTGTCTTTCACCTCACCCCCTTGCAAATTAGCCAAGCAGTCTGAGCCCCATGTCATGCAGCAGTCTCTTATGCTTTTTGATGAATATGCTGGCAGGTTTTCCATGGGCCAATCACATAGCCCTGCCCCAGAAGTGGAAGATATTGAGTGCACAGATGCCCAACCACTTATGTTAACGGATGTGGACCTGGGAAGACCACCGCAGCACGTCTCTGATGATGATGAAACACAGGTGCCGAATGCTGCGCCTTTCTGCAGTGTGCAGACTGATTAGGAGGGCAGGGGTGAAGAATGGGTGGAAGATGATGTGGAGAATGATGAGGTTCTAGACCCCACATGGAATCAAGGTCATGCGAGTGACGTGTGCAGTTCGGAGGAAGAGGTGGTGGTCATGCAGAGCCATCAGCACAGCAAAAGAGGAATCAGGGTGCAAAAGCAGAACGACCGTCCACTAGACAGTATGTCTGCTACTGTCCACCGCACCCAGGGACTGAGAACACCAAAGCCAGTTCCAAGGAGTTCCCTGGCGTGGCAGTTCTTCAAACAATGTGCTAATGACAAGGCTCGAGTGTAGGGATGAGCGAACCTGAACTGGATAGTTCGGGTTCGTACCGAATTTTGGGGTGTTCGGGACACGGACCCGGACCCGAACATTTTCAAAAAAGTTCGGGTTCGGGTCCATTGTTCGGCGATTTCTTCCCGCTTTCTTAAGGGCTGAACAGCAGCCAATCAGCTAGCATTTTACTTCTTGCCCTAAGAAGCCATCACAGCAATGCCTACTAATGGCATGGCTGTGATTGGCCAAGTGCAGCATGTGACCCAGCCTCTATTTAAGCATGTGACCCATATTTTTTCACACGCCTCTGTGCATCTCCAAGTGTAAACCTGTCCACAAAAGGATACCTTTCATCCAGGGCCTAAATACTAGGCCTACAATTGATATTCCCCTAAATCAGTGGATACTGCTGTGCCTGGATGAGTGTAATACAGTACATTAATAGGCAGATAGTGTTTGGTGCCTGTAAAAAAAGGCCTGATTTAAAAATGCAAAATCAATACATTGGGCCAAATATTTTTTTTCCTTATTGTGGTGCTTGGTGAACGGTAACAATGAGGAAAACATCTAATAAGGGACGTGGACGCGGTCGTGGTGGTGTTAGTGGACCCTCTGGTGCTGGGAGAGGACGTGGCCATCTGCCACAGCCACACGTCCTAGTGTACCAACTAACTCAGGTTCCAGTACCCGCCAGAGTTTTCATCGATATTTGGTGGGGCCCAATGCTGTTCTAAGGATGGTAAGGCCTGAGCAAGTACAGGCGCTAGTCAATTGGGTGGCCGACAGTGGATCCAGCACTTTTACAACATTATCTCCCAACCAGTCTTCTGCAGAAAGCGCACAGGTGGCACCTGAAAACAAAGCCCATCAGTCTGTCACATCACCCCCATGCATATCAGGGAAACTGTCAGAGCCTCAAGTTATGCAGCAGTCTCTTATGCTGTTTGAAGACTATGCTGGCATGGTTTCCCAAGGGAATCCACCTAGCCCTTCCCCAGTGGTGGAAGACATAGAATGCACTGATGCACAACCACTTATGTTTCCTGATGATGAGGACATGGGAATACCACCTCATCGGAGTCCGCACATCTTTGATGATGACGAAACACAGGTGCCAACTGCTGCGTCTTTTTGTAGTGTGCAGACCAAACAGGAGGTCAGGGAGGAAGACTGTGTGGAAGATGATGCAGGGGACGATGAGGTCCTAGACCCTACATGGAATGAAGGTCGTGCCACTGACTTTCATAGTTCAGAGGAAGAGGCAGTGGTGAGACCGAGCCAACAGCGTAGCAAAAGAGGGAGCAGGGGGAAAAAGCAGAACAGCCGCCACCAAAAGAGTTGGCCTGCTATTGGCCACCACCACCAGGGACCAAGCACCCCAAAGGCAGCTTCAAGGAGTTCGCTGGCATGGCACTTCTTTAAACAATGTGCTTATGACAAGACCCGAAGGGTTTGCACGCTGTGCCATCAGAGCCTGAAGCGAGGCATTAACATTCTGAACCTTAGCACAACCTTCATAACCATGCATCTACATGCAAAGCATGAACTGCAGTGGAGTAAACACCTTAAAAATAAGGAACTTACTCAGGCTCCCCCTGCTCCCTCCTTTGCTGCTGCCTCGGTCTCTTCCTCCTCCTGGGAGGAATGTTGGCACCTGCTGCCCACCAAACAGAGGATGTGCCACCAACACCACCACCTGCGCAGTGGTGTATCTTGGTTTTGTGCGGCCCTAGGCGAGACTAAACTCGTGCACCCCCCTAATATAAATTTGAACCGCCCCTACCTTTCAAGGCCAAACCCCTTCCTCTGTAAACCCCGCTCTTCCTTTTAGTCTCCACCCTTTCCTGTATTTAAAAGTGAATAACGACAGCCAAACACCCTTCCAGGACCTCACACCCCTCCCTAGATCCCACTAAGTGTCATCCACAGATCCACTCCCCCCTTAAGTGCCATCCACAAACCCCCCTTAAGTGCCATCCACAGATCCCCCCCTTAAGTGCCATCCACAGACCCCCTTAAGTGCCATCCACAGATCCCTCCCCTTAAGTGCCATCCACAGATCCCCCTTAAGTGCCATCCACAGATCCCCCTTAAGTGCCATCCACAGATCCTCCCTTAAGTGCTATCCACAGATCCCCCATCCAGTGTCATCCACAGATCCCCCATCCAGTGTCATCCACAGATCCCCTCCCATTCAGTGTCATCCACAGACTTCCCCTCTCAGTGTCATCCACAGATTCCCCCTTCTCAGTGTCGTCCACAGATTCCCCCTCAGTGTCATCCACAGATTCCCCCTCTCAGTGTCATCCACAGATTCCCCCTTCTCAGTGTCATTCACAGATTCCCCCCTCAGTGTCATCCACAGATTCCTCCCCATCCAGTGCATCCACAGATTCCCCCTTCTCAGTGTCATCCACAGATTCCCCCCATCCAGTGTCATCCACAGATTCCCCACCCCATCCAGTGTCATCCACAGATCCCCCCATCCAGTGTCATCCACAGATTCCCCCCAGTGTCATTAACAGATTTCCTACCTGCCCAGCGCCGCCTCCTCCCAGCCCAGCGCCATTGTAGGTAATTATTATTGACTTCACTGAGAAGAAGAGAGCGCCGGAAGACTCACACAGGCGCACTGGCAGGCGCATGCGCACTTCAATGCCTCTGCCAGTGCGCCTGTGTGAGTCTTCCGGCGCTTCTCTTCTCTTCTCAGTGAAGTGAATAATAATTACCTACAACGGCGCTGGGCTGGGAGGAGGCTGGGAGGAGGCGGCGCTCTGCAGGGAGGAGCGGTCCCGGCGCACCCCTACAGCGCGGCCAGCCAAAAAAGATTTCTATCACTGAGGCAAACAGGGCATTTTGCCGCCCCATTGGAAGTGCCGCCCTAGGCAAATGCCTTGTTTGCCTCGTGATAGATACGCCACTGCACCTGCGTCACCAATCATCTCCACCATGTCACACGGCAGCGTTCAGCTCTCCATCTCACAAACCTTGGAGAGAAAGCATAAATTCCCACCTAGCCACCCTCGAGCCCTGGGCCTGAATGCCAGCATTTCTAAACTACTGGCCTTTGAAATGCTGTCATTCAGGCTGGTGGACACAGACAGCTTCTAACAGCTGATAGCGATGGCTGTCCCACAGTATCTTGTTTCCAGCCGCCACTACTTCTCCAAGAGAGCCGTGCCTTCCCTGCTCAACCAAGTATTCGATAAAATCAAGTGTGCACTGCGCAACGCCATCTGTGGCAAGATCAACCTAACCACGGATACGTGGACCAGTAAGCATGGCCAGGGATGCTATATCTCCCTAACTGCACACTGGGTAAATGTAGTGGCGGCTGGGCCCCAGGCGGAGAGTTTTTTGGAGCACGTCCTTCCACCGCCAAGGATTGCAGGCCATCATTCTTAGCCTCCTGTAGCCTCCTCCTCCTACTCGGTTTCTTCCTCCTCTTCTTCCACATGCTCATCCAGCCGTTCTGAAACTCATATGTTTGGGGGACAGGCCCCACACCGTGCAGGAGTTGTGGCGGAGTATTGAAAAACAGATCGACGAGTGGTTGCTGCCGGTGGGCCTCAAGCCCTGCCTGGTGGTGTACGATAATGGGCGAAATCTCGACGCAGCTTTGGGACGGTTTGACGCACATCCCTTGCCTGGCGCATGTGCTGAATTTGGTGGTGCAGAAGTTCATTCACAACTACCCCGACATGTCAGAGGTGCTGCATAAAATGCGGACATTCTGTGCAAGCTTCCGGCGTTCACATCCTGCCGCTGCTCGCCTGTCTGCGCTGCAGCGTAACTTCGGCCTTCCCGCTCACCGCCTCATATGCGACGTGCCAACCAGGTGGAACTCCACCTTGCACATGCTGGAGAGACTGTGCGAGCAGCAGCAGGCCATAGTGGAGTTTCAGATGCAGCATGAACGGGTGAGTCGCACTGCAGAACAGCACCACTTTACCAACAAAGACTGGGCCTCCATGCGAGACATGTGTGCCCTGTTGCGCTGTTTCGAGTACTCCACCAACATGGCCAGTGGCGATGACGCCGTTATCAGCGTTACAATACCACTTCTATGTCTCCTTGAGAAAACACTTAGGGCGATGATGGAAAAGGAGGTTGCCCAGGAGGAGGAGGAGGAGGAAGAAGGGTCATTTTTAGCACTGTCAGGCCAGTCTCTTAGAAGTGGCTCAGAGGGAGTTTTTTTGCAAAAGCAGAGGCCAGGTACAAATGTGGCCAGCCAGGGCCCACTACTGGAGGACGAGGAGGATGAGGAGGAGGATGAGGATGAAGCATATTCACAGCGGGATGGCACCCAATGCAGCTCGGGCCCATCACTGGTGCGTGGCTGGGGGGAAACGGAGGACAATGATGATACGCCTCCCACAGAGGACAGCTTATCCTTACCTCTGGGCAGCCTGGCACACATGAGTGACTACATGCTGCAGTGCCTGTGCAACGAGAGCAGATTTACCCACATTTTCGGCTACTGGGTTGCCACCCTGCTGGATCCCCGGTACAAAGACAATGTGCCCATCTAACTTCCTGCACTGGAGCGTGATAGGAATATGCGTGAGTACAAGCGCACGTTGGTAGACGCGCTACTGAGAGCATTCCCAAACGTCACAGGGGAACAAGTGGAAGCACAAGGCGAAATCAGAGGAGGAGCAAGAGGTCGCCAATGCAGCTGTGTCACGGCCAGCTCCTCTGAGGGCAAGGTTAGCATGGCAGAGATGTGGAAAAGTTATGTCACCACGCCACAGCTAATTGCACCACCACCTGATACGGAAAGTGTTAGCAGGAGGCAGCATTTCACTAACATGGTGGAACAGTACGTGTGCACACCCCTCCACGTACTGACTGATGGTTCGGCCCCATTCAACTTCTGGGTCTTCAAATTGTCCACGTGGCCAGAGCTAGCCTTTTATGCCCTGGAGGTGCTGGCCTGCCCGGCGGCCAGCGTTTTGTCTGAACTTGTATTCAGCATGGCAGGTGTGTCATTACTGACAAACGCAGCCGTCCTGTCCAACGTGGACAAGCTGACGTTCATAAAAATGAACCAGGCATGGATCCCACAGGACCTGTCCATCCCATGTGCAGAATAGACATTTATAACTGCCTCCCCTTAACTATATATTCCTGTACTCCAGGGAACTTCTTTATTGAATCCTCTTTTTTTAATTTTACCATTATTTTGCGTGGCAACCCAAAGTTGAATGAAACTCTCCTCCGTCTGGGTGCCAGGGGCCTAAACATCTGAAAGTGGCCTTCTCCATTGGTGGGTGTCATGAAGCCTGAATCTCTGCCTTGGGACCTCTCTCCTCTGTCTGGGTGCTGGGGCCTAAATAACTAAAAGTGTCCTCCGTTGGTGGGTGACATGATGCCTCTTTTGCTGCTATGGGACCTCTCTCCTCTGTCTGGGTGTCAGGGGCCTAAATTTCACATACTTGCTTGCTGTCTTGGTGGCAGACATTTAACACTTTTTACTGTCTAATGACCGTCCCATTGTATGGGTGTCAGGGGCCTATATGTCGTTTAATCATTTGCTGTCATGGTGGGAGATATTAAACTCTTTTTCCTGTCTAATGACCGCCACATTGTCTGGGTGTCAGCGGCCTATATGTCGTTTAATCACTTGTTGTCTTGGTGGGAGATATTAAACTCTTTTTACGGTCTAATGACCGCCCCATTGCCTGGGTGTCAGTGGCCTGTATTTCGTTTAATTGCTTGCTGTCTGGGTGAGAAACCTTAAACTATTTTTACTGTCAAATGATCTCTCCTCTGTCTGGGTGTCAGGGGCCTACATAAATGATAATGGCCTGTTCCATTGCAAGTTGACCTGAGGCCTGTGTTGCTGTTACGGGACCGCTCTCCTCTTTGCGGGTGCCATGGCCCTGAGTCTGTAAATGAGGCCTGTGGCACTGCAGGCAGACATGAATCCTTTTTGGCTGTGTTGAGAACTTCAACTCCCATAGCATTCCCACCTGATGCCACCCCAACCTCCTATTCCTCCTCCTCCTCCTCCAAGTTGCCAATTGATATTGGTTAATTTTTATTTATCTTATTTTAAGTCATTTCCCTATCCACATTTGCTTGCAATGGATTTACCTACATTTTGCTGCCTTTTGCAGCCCTGTAGCCCTTTCCTGGGCTATTTTAAAGCCTTTTTAGTGCCCAAAAGTTCGGGTCCCCATTGAGTTCAATGGGGTTCGGGTTCGGGGTGAAGTTCGGATCCCGAACTCGAACATTTTCGGGAAGTTCGGCCGAACTTCTCGAACCCAAACATCCAGGTGTTTATTCAACTCTAATTATTACTCCTTAGGAACTCCTTACATTCCTCAAAAGGCTTTGCTATGAAGGCACGGCCTTTCCTTAAAGGATGTGGTTTGTCATGGATACGGCAATAATGATCGGCTTCCTTAGGGCTTTCATTTCCATTGTTAGTAGTGGGCACAACCCCTGTCTTTTTTACTGAAATTAAACCTTTAGGGCCCCTCTGTCTGGGACTAAAAGTCTTGTGTCTCTGTTTAGTAGAGCCAAAGATGTTGGTCCCCAAGGTGTTGAAGCTCGGATCGTTTTTATCTCTAGCTAAGTCCTTGATGAAATTACAGAAGAATGAAAATGGTGGAAAGGGAACACGATGTTGTTCCTTGTATTTTGAACCTGTTGCTGCCCATTGGTCTTGAATATTGAGAGGTAATTTCTCCACGATCAGGCCCACACTATGGGAAGTATCAAGAAAGCTGAGACCTGGTAGCTGCAGGTCTCCCTTGACGATTTCAAACTCAAGAAGGTCACTTAATTCCTGGAACACTTGGCGGTCTGTTTTGGATAATTCAGGAAAGTCGTATAGTCGTTTAACCTCTTAAGGACACAGGACGTACATGTACGTCCTGTGTCCGGTCTTTAAAGATGGCGCCCGCTCCTGCTTCATGCGGGCGCCTTAGCCGCGGGTGTCCGCATGGTTCCTGTAGCAGACACCCGCGGCTAATGTCCGTGATCGGCATCGATGCCGATCGCGGACATTTAACCCCTCAGATGTCGTGGTCAATCCTGACCACGGCATCTGAGTGCGCACAAACCGAAAGTTTTAGTTTCAGTTTGCGCTCCGGCTCCCCCGTGTGGCGATCGGATGAGCCAGAGCGCGCCTGTAGTAGCCTGGGTCTCTATGAATGAAACCCAGGCTGCTGTATAGTATTTCCTATGGAGCCTTGCCTGTAATAGGCTTCTTAGTTTTATTGCATTGGAATGTATGAAAATCGCAATCAGATGATTGAAAGTTATAGTTTCCTATGGGAACTATATAAAAGTGTAAAAAATAAAAAAAAAGTTAACAAAATAAATAAAAAAAAAACATAAAAGTTCAAATCACCCCCCTTTTGCTAAAATAAAAATTAAAATAAAAAAAAGCCGCAAAACTGTGGTGGAATTGATTTTTTTTTGCAATTTCACCCTATTTGGAATTTTTTCCCGCTTCCCACTACATCATATGCAATATTAAATGGTGGCGTTGGACAGTACAACTTGTCCCGCAAAAAACAAGCCCTCATATGGCTATGTGAACCGAAAAATAAAAAAGCTATGGCTATGGGAAGGCAGGGAGCGCAAAACGAAAACTCAAAAAGTAAAAAACCTCCTGTCCTTAACCACTTGAAGACCACAGGTTTATACCCCCCTAGTGACCAGGCCCTTTTTTACAAATCCGCACTACACTACTTTCACCGTTTATTGCTTGGTCATACAACTTACCACCCAAATGAATTTTACCTCCTTTTCTTCTCACTAATAGAGCTTTCATTTGGTGGTATTTCATTGTTGCTGACATTTTTACTTTTTTTGCTATTAATAAAAATTTAACGACATTTTTGCAAAAAAATGACATTTTTCACTTTCTGTTGTAAATTTTTTTTTAAAAACTACATTTCTATATAAATTTTTCTCTAAATGTATTGTTCTACATGTCTTTGATAAAAAAAAAAAGTCCAATAAGTGTATATTTATTGGTTTGGGTAAAAGTTATAGCGTTTACAAACTATGGTGCAAAAAAGTGAATTTCGGCATTTTGAAGCAGCTCTGACTTTCTGAGCACCTGTCATGTTTCTTCAGGTGCTAGAATGTCAGGAAAGTAGAAATACCCCCCAAATCACACCATTTTAGAAAGAAGACACCCCAAAGTATTCGCGGAGGGGCATGGTGAGTTCATGTATCATTTCATTTTTTTTCACAAGTTAGCGCAAAATGACACTTTCTGAGGAAAAAAATAATAATAATAAAGTTTCCATTTCTGCTAACTTCTGGCAAAAAAAATAAATAAATCTCATACGGGCTCATTATGCCCCTCAGTTAATACCTTGGGGTATCTACTTTCCGAAATGGGGTCATGTGTGGGGTGTGTTTACTGTTCTGGCATTTTGGGTGGGCTAAATTGTGAGCAGCCCTGTAAAAGCTAAAGGTACTTGTTGGAATTTGGGCCCCTTTGCGCACCCAGGCTGCAAAAAAGTGTCACTCATGTGGTATCGCCGTACTCAGGAGAAGTAGGGCAATGAGTTTTGGGGTGTATTTTTACATATACCCATGTTGGGTGAGAGAAATATCTCTGTAAACTGACAACTTTGTATAAAAAAATGTAAAAGTTGTCGTTTACAGAGATATTTCTCACACCCAACATGGTTATATGTAAAAATACACCCCAAAACACATTGCCCTACTTCTCCTGAGTACGGCGATACCACATGAGTGACACTTTTTTGCAGCCTAGGTGCGCAAAGGGGCCCTAAAACCAATGAGTACCTTTAGGATTTCACAGGGCATATTTATGCATTTGGATTCCAGACTTCTCACGCTTTAGGGGCCCCTAAAATGCCAGGGCAGTAAAAATACCCCACAAGTGACCCCATTTTAGAAAGAAGACACCACAAGGTATTCCGTTAGGGGTATGGTGAGTTCATGTAAAATTTTATTTTTTGTCACAAGTTAGTGAAATATGAGACTTTGTAAAAAAAAAAATATATATATATATATCAATTTCCGCTAACTTGTGCCAAAAAAAAATAATTCTGTGAACTCGCCATGCACCTCACGGAATACCTTGGGGTGTCTTCTTTCCAAAATGGGGTCACATGTGGGGTATTTATACTGCCCTGGCATTTAGGGCCCTAAAGCGTGAGAATCCAAAATGCGTAAAAATGTCCTGTGAAATCCTAAAGGTACTCATTGGTTTTAGGGCCCCTTTGCGCATCTTGGCTGCAAAAAAGTGGCACACATGTGGTATCACCGTACTCAGGAGAAGTAGGGCAATGTGTTTTGGGGTGAATTTTACATATACCCATACTGGGTGTGAGAAATATCGCTGTAAATGACAACTTTTTAAAAAAATTATACAAAGTTGTCTATTTACAGAGATATTTCTCTCACCCAGCATGGGTATATGTAAAAATACACCCCAAACCACATTGCCCTACTTCTCCTGAGTACGGCAATACCACATGTGTGACACTTTCTTGCAGCCAAGATGCGCAAAGGGGCCCTAAAACCAATGAGTACCTTTGAGGAGGGCATTTTTACGCATTTTTTTCTCACGCTTTAGGGCCCCTTAAATGCCAGGGCAGTATAAATACCCCTCATGTGACCCCATTTTGGAAAGAAGACACCCCAAGGTATTCCGTGAGGGGCACGGCGAGTTCATAGAAGATGGTTTTTTTGGCACAAGTTAGCGGAAATTGATTTTTTATTGTTTTTTCTCACAAAGTCTCCCTTTCTGCTAACTTTTGACAAAAAGTTAAATTTTTCAAGGACTCACTATGCCCCTCAGCGAATACCTTGATGGGGAGAGAAATATCTCTGTAAATTGACAACTTTGTATAAAAATTTTTAAAAAGTTGTCATTTACAGAGATATTTCTCACACCCAGCAGGGGTATATGTAAAAATACACCCCAAAACACATTGCCCTACTTCTCCTGAGTACGGCGATACCACATATGTGCCACTTTTTTGCAGCCAAGATGCGCAAAGGGGCCCTAAAACCAATGAGTGCCGCATCAGCATTTGCGGAGCTGCGGCCGCAAACTTCCGGGTTTCGGCCCCCAAACATCCGGCCGCAGCTCTGCAAAAGATAGAGCATGTCCTATTCTTGTCCGCAATTGCGGACAAGAAAAGGCATTTTCTATATAGTTCTGGCAATGTGCGGATCCGCAAAATGCGGAAAGCACATTGCCGGTGTCCGTGTTTTGCGGATCCGCGGATCCATGGATCCGTAAAACACATACGGACATCTAAATGAGCCTTACAGGGGGGGTGATTAGTGACAGGGGGTGACAGGGGGTGATCAGGGGGGTGACATGGGGTGATCAGGGGTTAATCAGGGGTTAATCTGGGGTTAATCAGTGACGGGGGGGGGGGTCTGTGTGGTGATTGGTGCACTTACAAAAGATTCCTTTGGTGGTCCCAAGCAAAAGGGACCACCAAAGGAATCAACAGCAAGCATATCAGACGCTGTTAACAAAACAGCGTCTGATATGTAATTTTCTTTCACTTCTACAGCCTGCCAGCGCACGATCAGCGCTGGCAGGCTGTAGTTTACCTTCTCCCCGACACGATCCTGTGAACGCGCGCACGCGTCCAAGAGGAACAGACCGACCGCCGCCAGGACGCAATCCTGCGTTCGGCGGTCGGCAAGAAGTTAAAGGGCTTCTGTCACCCCCCCAAAACTTTTTATTTTTATTTTTGGGCATATTAAAATCCTTATTGTCCGACTATTCCATATATATCTTACCCTGTTCTGTGCCTTCGTTTCTTTAGAAATCGTGCTTTTATAATATGCTAATTACTTTACTACCAGCAAGTAGGGCGTTTACTTGCTGGTAGCCGCCGCAGCCTCCTTTTAAAAAAACGCCCCCTCCTCCAGTTGATTGACAGGGCCAGCGAGCGCTCTCCTCCTCCGGCTGGCCCTGTCTGCATTTGAAATCCCGCGCCTGCGCCTTACGTGTCTTCGTTCGGCGCAGGCGCTCTGAGAGAAGGATGCTCGCTTCCTCAGCACATCCTTAGTGCACCTGCGCTGATGACGTCACCTCTAGAAGACGTCCTATGGGGCACTACTGCTCTATTAGCCTGAAACTTTTCAGAGAGATTCAGGCTATTAGAAAGAACATACAGCTTCCCCGATCTTTGTGCAAGAACGCTCTTCAAGGCCCAGGAGCACAGCCCACAATTAACCATTGCATCTGAGGCATTACATGTCTGTGATTGGCTTTATCGTCGATCATAGACATTAGCCTCAGGTGTCTGCTTTGTAAAACAGAAAAAACCTGGCAGCTATGGTGCCCACTACGCTTATGAGCAGCCCTCAATCTTTAAAGAGTTCAAATAGGGAATGAGACATAGCTTAGCAATATAGCTAAACCAGTACTTCATCTGAAGACAGCTGTTTCAGGGTGATTACCCCTTATCAGTGCAGAGTAGAGAGAACTGTCTTAACTGGGTGAGAAGTCTTTGTCATGTAATTTTTCTTATTGTAGAGAAATAATACCCTCCTTCTCCGGTTACAAGCCAAAAAATTGACAGTACTTCAAGAGAAATTTTATAGATAGAATGTAGAGTAATTGTTTAGTATCTACGAATATACAAAATGTAACCCAGCACTGCTGAAGCATCCCATTACAGAGTAATCCTGGCATAACAAGTGCTATGATCAGTTTCTATAATTGTTTTTTTATTTTAGTGACCTGGGCCAGTAATTCATTGGACTCTTTAATGGAAAAATGATTCCATTGTTTAGCAAGCATAAAAATCCTGATTGTAAAATACTTCAGTAAGCCGTGTTTTCCTCAGCTTAGAACAACATTTCTTCTCTGTTGACAAAGGGATGTAAATTTAGATTTCATTTTTTCTGTGACTTCATTTGCCAAGTTCCATCTGAGGCCACTGACTTTGTGAATAGTTAATAAAGCCAGTGCTGAACTGTATACTTGTTCACAAGCCAGGCAGAAAGAGGACCGATTCTGCCAAGTCAATAAAGAGGGTTTAAATAAGAATACAGAAGCTGGAATTACTTTCCGCTAAGTGGCTGAGCTAACAGCAGCAGGGAAAAGCACTTCATAGCAATGCACATTATGGGCTTAGGCAGTATTTACTCTGAATTCTTACATTTTTCAGTGTTTTTTTAGCTTTCTCAGCGTTCATGCAGAGGCATAGCTAAATGCTCATGGACCCTGGTGCAAGAGTTCAGCTTAGGACCACCCCACACCCCTCCCTCAGTGCTTTGTGGCCAGGGGCAGGGAAGGAAATAGCCTTCGTGCTGCCTGAGGCAAAACTTGAAACAGCAACCCCCGCCCCATGCCAAATTTTTGACCTTACCCCTTCCCTCCAGACAGAGGTGTAACTTGACCAGCATGCACTTTCTATAATACTGGTGTCTTCTTATGCAACACAAAGGTCTTTGGGCCCCTTCAGGCTCCTGGTCCTGGTAGCGACAGCTACCTTTGCACCACCTATAGCTACGCCCCTGCGTTCATGCACAGGGCTGTATTACAACTTCTGAACTTTAGGGGACTGTGATACCACACCCTAGAAGTTTATGGAGCTCTTTATGCCTCCAATTTTTACCTAATGTTATAATATCGTCATATCCCATCAGAGGCTGTATTAAAGGGATTATCCAATGATTGATCTAAACTATATATCATATAGTACACTAGAATCTCTTTCTAAGAAATCTAGAACCAGCCCTGTTCCTGAATTCAGAGATCTCTCTATTCATTGCTCCAATTGCTCTGCTAGATTTTCTACAGGCTGGGAGCTCGATGGGTGTGTCATTTCTTAGGGGGGCATCTACTTTCTTCTGTAGCTCCTTCTCTCTGCCCCAACTCAGTGATGTGTCCATTATGTAGAATGGAATTGAGCATGTATTACCAATCCTGGTCCAGCTCAACAGGTGGAAGTTCTCTTTACTATACAGAATGAACACCAGGGGTTCCATAATAAGCAAGTAAAGGTAATATCTTACAACTGTAGCATTTCTGTAACAGAATGCTGTTATAGCCAAATGACAGCCCCCAACTGGATGACGGTCCCCGTTCTACTAAGTGCATGGGAAAAAGGAAGACAGACAGAACCAGGTGAGTCAGAGAAAGAAAGAACAAAGACAGAGTCAATACCATGCTGAGGTCAATACCAGAAGTACAGGTCAGAGGCCAAATCAGAAGTCCAAAATGTGCAAAGTCAGGTACAGGCAAGAGGCAGAAATCCAGAATTCTACTGCAAGTTAACATTAGCTAGTGTGGTAGAAGAACTAAGAATCAGTAGCTGCCAACAGCAGTAGAAACAAAAGTAATATGGTTGTAACAGAATGCCTGGCACCCCGACTGGGCACCTTTCGCTGACGCTTGCTCCTAGCGCTTCCAGAGGGCTCCAACCACTCCACCGGACACCATAACCACCTCTCCTAACTCCAGAAAGCAGGAACCAGGAACAAGTTCTTACAAGAGCTTATACTCAGGGGAGTATTGTGATATAGCAATCCCCAAGAGTGTAGTTATTCCATCCCCCAACCATGAGCCAAGACTTCATGAAAGGGTAAAGCAGAACTTCTTTATTGGATGGCCAAAGCTTGGCCTTTTATGCAAGTCCTCCAGCAAGGGCTACTCCCCCGGGGACCTGATAGAAGACAGGCACACAAAATACAGTGACCAATCATCCTACAGCCAGATATATCACAACCCCACATGCATTGTCCATTGTGCTTGCTGATTGCGTCGCAGGCAATGTCCATTGTGATTGTTAATTAGGTCACAGGCAATGTCCATTGTGATTGCTAATTGCGTCCCAGGCAATGTCTATTGTGCTTAGTTACTAACTGTCACTGGGGCCATAGTCACAGGGCAAGAGGCTGGCAAGCAGGCCTCTCCAACTCCCAGTGACAAAGGTGCTTTTGTCACAATGGTATTTCACGCTTTTTTGGGGGAAACAGGTCTTTTTGTTGTTTTAGTGTACTGAATACCATAATGAGAATAGTTGGAAATAGCTTTCCGAACTAGCTGAACTTATTTTGATTTTACTATTTCTATTATTAAGTATAGATTTACAGTGTTGATCCACATGTAAAACCTAATTTCTAAATGAGGACCTGTTGGTTTTCAGCTGATCATGCTGGTGTGGCAGCTGAAACTCCCAGCAATAGGCTGCTTTCCCCAGCTGCAGTCAGTCAGAAAGTGGTATCGTATGGTGCATATTCAAAAGAATGGATGACCACACATTGCAATACTTGATAGCACTTAGTCTCCCAGCGCAGGAGCTGTTGTATGGATTGTGCTGTGCTCTGGCTGATAAGGAGGGGATGCTTTAAGTTGATAATCCCCTTCTATGGTGTTCACTTGATCTAATGGGACATATGAATGCACTAATAGTACACCCTATTAATTCAATTGATGCACCAATGATGATGTTTAATTTCTAAAAGAAGTTGTCCAAGTTAAAGTCTCACTTCAGCAAATGGCATTTATAATGAAGACAAGGTTAATACAAGGCACTTACTAATGTATTGTGATTGTCAATATTGTCTTTTTTGCTGGCTTGATTCATTTTTCCATTGCATTATACAATACTTTGTCCAAAGGTTGCGGCCACCGCTCTAGGCAAATATAAGTTGGCTGAGACAAGAACTGCTGTACATGCATGCATATGTGCTTTTTCATGGTCCTTGTCACCAGAGAGGTCAGCACTTTTTCTTACAGTGTTCAAGCATGGCCACCACTGCGGGGTGGTCGTCACCTCTAGTCGTCACTAGTTTGCAGGGTGGTTGTCACCCCTGAATATGAGTAGTATATGATGTGATGGCATATGGACAATCACAGTACATTAGTGATTGCCCAGTATTAACTTTCTCTACATGAAGTGAGACAACCCCGTTAAATAAAAACTCGCCCATGCAGATGGTCTAAAAAAAAAATATATATATATATATAAAAACAAGAGTTATGAACAGCAGCACTCTAATGATGCCAGGTGCAAATCACTGTAGGGTCCCAGGCCAGGGATCAGCGAAATAGAAAACAGGAAAACAGGCAGCACTCCGGACTTCGTGGAAAAATCGTGGGATTTATTAACACCCAAACAACTGCAACGTTTCAGCTCAACTCAATGGAGCCTTTGTCAAGCAAAGTGTAGTGCTCAAGTGAACAATATATAGTGAAGACCATGATTATTCACTTAATCATCAATCAATGTTCATAGTGATAAAAAGATAAAAAATATACAGTGTAAAACATATTTTTAACATGATTGCGTGTTACATTCAATTGTAATACATGATTGGTATAAAAATTAAATTCATTGAATGAATGACATAAAATCATCATATGGGAAATAAACTTCCTAAAGTGTAAAGTGAATAACTCAATTCCTTAATTCAATCACGTGCATCTGTGTAAATAATTAAACATAATAAAGAAAGGACATAAACTAATCACGGAAGCTTCCATGTACCCCGGGCTTGGCGTGGTACACAGTGCGTCTGCGCACGGTCAAATTTCGCGAGAGTATGACGCTGCCCGCTCACTGGCGCGCAGGGTTCTCCTCACGCCCATCACAAAGATGGAGACCCTTGTATCTAAGTCATACTGCGCATAATCAAAACGGATCGCAATATACTAATCTCAAATGTTGAAATAATATATTAAGGGCATAATGTATTATCAAAGTGGAAAGGAAACATGGGTATTCAGGCACTGAATTGTGAAAACGGGTGACCACCGCAAAAGCACACCAATGTTTCACGTGTCATCCCCCAATTGTGAGTAGAGGTCAAATCAGCTCCACGCCTATTAGCTCCTACCCGTAGTCAACAGTGCCTGTCCCATGAATTCCCTAGAGCATCCTTTTATGTATAGAACCTCAGAGGTCCGGGTTCGGTGCATGTTGTACCATACACCTCATCCGAATCTACAACATCAGGGGAGGGAATGGGTGTCACCCAAACAACTCCTACCATGGGATGATACAAAAAAGGATGACTTAAGGATGACTTGATTATGCGCAGTATGACTTAGATACAAGGGTCTCCATCTTTGTGATGGGCGTGAGGAGAACCCTGCGCGCCAGTGAGCGGGCAGCGTCATACTCTCGCGACATTTGACCGTGCGCAGACGCACTGTGTACCACGCCAAGCCCGGGGTACATGGAAGCTTCCGTGATTAGTGTATGTCCTTTCTTTATTATGTTTAATTATTTACACAGATGCACGTGATTGAATTAAGGAATCAAGTTATTCACTTTACACTTTAGGAAGTTTATTTCCCATATGATGATTTTATGTCGTTCATTCAATGAATTTAATTTTTATACCAATCATGTATTACAATTGAATGTAACACACAATCATGTTAAAAATATGTTTTACACTGTATATTTTTTATCTTTTTATCACTATGAACATTGATTGATGATTAAGTGAATAATCATGGTCTTCACTATATAATGTTCACTTGAGCACTACACTTTGCTTGACAAAGGCTCCATTGAGTTGAGCTGAAACGTTGCAGTTGTTTGGGTGTTAATAAATCCCACGATTTTTCCACGAAGTCCGGAGTGCTGCCTGTTTTCCTGTTATATATATATATATATATATATAATATATTTATATATATACTAACCACTTTTCTACTTTGCTTCTTCCAGCATCCTGTTCCAGTCCTCCCGGCTACTAGTGTCATCTTCATAACTGCAACTATGATGTTCCATACACACAGGTCATTATGCAGTCAATCATTAGCTTCAGCAGTACACAGACGTGACTGCTGAGGCCAGAGATTGGCAGAATGATGACTTGTCATCAGCCATCATCACTACTGCAGTCAAGAAAACAAACAGCAGCATGGAGGACTGCAGCGCAGGAAGAAGCATGGGAGAAAAAGGTTGAATATCAATCCTTTTGTTATTTTAGACCATTACAGTGGCACTGAGCTTTTATTGAACTCACAATTCCTTTAATCTATGCTTGAACTGAAATCACCAGAAAATAAGGTCTGGTCAACACTTGCTAATCCCAAATCATTAGATTCTTGGCTACTGTACTAAAAAATACTCAGTAAGATCAAATCAATCCTGTGCAGTAATAAATATATGTATTTATTAGTGTTGAGCAAAGCAATGTATTCAAAGTGGAATTTGGTCCAAAGTTTAGGAAAACTGCGATTCCAAACAAATCTGAACTTACTCGCGTTTCTTGGTAACAAATCAGGTTTCCCTAAAATGGCGGCTGCACATGTTACAAAGTGAAATAAAGATGCCCGGGAAAGTCGGAGCACCTATAATGCCGTGCAGCCAGCCAATCCGCAGATAGCCATATTAAACCCACATCTTATGCGGTCTCCGCCATTGTCTTGTGAGCTAAGCATAAGGAAAGACAGAACAAGCGCTCATGCTCTAGGGACAATGTTGCTGAATAATGATTAATAAAAGAATATTGGAGAGTGTGAAGAGAGTGCAGGGAGACTGCAAGGAGAGTGCAGGGAGAATCATGTTGCATCGATTTTATTTATTTATTGCATTCCTACATCAGCTGTGAATGTAATTCAATACCAATAAGATGGAAGCCTTTATTATTCCGGTGCCAGTGTGCTAATCAATACCATCCAATCTGCACACCCTTGGGGGACCAAGTCTTAATGATGAGCATCCTCATCTTTTGCTGACTTTCCTTCTTCCAAATGATCCTTCAAAGTCTCCAGGTTCTAGAAAAGTCAGCAAGATTCTCATTGATATTAGAAGATGTGAAAAAGTAGGAAAAGCAGATGGCAGAAGAAGGGCTCCAACCTGTAGGGCAGGAGAACGCTGGTGTTGGAGAAGGGGGTATGACAGAACTGATTAATATTCAGTGTTTACTGTCAAATAACCTGCAATAGATTGCAGGCAAGAAAAGCAATAATATACATATTGTCCCCAACCTAACCAGCCAAACCCTATACCAGCGACAGCCCCTGTTTAAAGGTACCGCATGGCCATTAACAATGAAGGAGGACTATGCCCCCCCCCCCAGGTTATTCCTTGCCCCCCCTGCATAACCCCCACCTCCCCCGCTGATTCCCATTTAAAACCAGTGCCATCTTTAATGCGCAGCAGTTGCCCTGGGCCCAGTTGCTCCTGGGGGGCCCAAGGCAGCTGCTTCTTGAGCCCTGCTGGCTGGAGAATACTAATGAGGCTCTTCAATTTTGGAAGTGCTCATTAGTACCGGAGGACCAGGAAGCAGTGAACGCTCAGTACTTACCGCTACCTGGTCCTCGGCTGTCTCTAAGCAGGCCTGCACACAGCGTGAGGAGCTTTGTGACGTCCCACTGTGCGCGTCAGTTCACAGCGCACAGCCGAGAGCTGACATCAGGAGGAAGAAAATCGCATGTGGCGGCATCCAGGAGCAGGAGAGGTAAGTTTTTTTTTTTTTATTAACAATGAGGCTGCTGGTGGCATAATGGGGGTTAATGAGGCATATTGGGGGTAATGAGGCATAATGGGGCTAATGAGAGGCATAGTTGGGGCTAATTAGAGGCATAAGGGCTGATAATGGATGCTAATGAGGCATAAGGGCTGATAATGGTGGCTAATGAGGCATAACGGCTGATATGGGGGCTAATGAGGAATAAGGGATGATACGGGGGCTAATGAGAGGCAGAGGGGCTGATATGAGGTGATGAGAGGAATAATGGGGCTAATGAGAGGCATAATGGGGGCTAATGAGAGGCATAAAGGGGGCTAATAAGAGGCATGTAGGAGCTAATGAGGCATATGGGCGCTAATGAGGCATATGGGGCTAATGAGGCATATGGGCCTAGTAAGAGGCATAATGGAGGCTAATAAGAGTCATAATGTGGGCTAATGAGAGGCATAATGGGGGCTAATGAGAGGCATAATAGGGGCTAATGAGGCATATAGGCTAATAATAGGGGCTAATGAGGCATAAGGGCTGATAATGGGGCTAATGAGGCATAAGTGCTGATTTGGGGGCTAATGAGGCATAAGGGCTTATAATGGGGGCTAAAGAGGCAAAAGGGCTGATATGGGGGCTAATGAGAGGCATGGGGGCTGATATGGGGGTGATGAGAGGCATAATGGGGGCTAATGAGAGGCATATGGGGGCTAATGTGGCATATGGGGGCTAATGAGAGGCATAATGGGGGCTAATGAGGCATAAGGGCTTATAATGGGGGCTAATGAGGCATAAGGGCTGATAATGGGGGCTAATAAGGCATAAGGGCTGATATGGGGGCTAATGAGAGGCATGGGGGCTGATATGGGGGTGATGAGAGGCATAATAACTAGTGATGAGCTGCAGGGGCTATTTTCAAATTTCAAATTCATAGACTGGAGAAAATGGTTGGCATGGCAGAACATTACAATAGCTTTATATATGCAGGTAGGGTGCTCCAATATATATTCGTGATTGCAAAAATAGGCATTTAATCAACATATTTTTGCGCAATACGTGCAACTGGGTGACATCACATCACTATGTATGTATCAGCTACACTATAAATCAATGTAACCTACGCTGACTATCTCCCCCTAACTATCTGAATTATATATCTAAGTTAACTGTCTAATGTATATACAGCAAAGCACAGAGCACAGCAATCACACTGCTGTCTCTCTCAGAACTCCATTACACTACAGAAAATGGCTGCTGGGTATAAATACCCCACGTGTGACCCCATTTTGAAAAGAAGACACCCCAAGGTATTCGCTGAGGGGCATAGTGAGTCCATGAAAAATTTAACATTTTGTCAAAAGTTAGCGGAAAGAGAGACTTTGTGAGAAAAAAAATATAAAAAATCAATTTCCACTAACTTGTGCCCAAATTTTTTTTTTCTATGAACTCGCCATGCCCCTCATGGAATACCTTGGGCTGTCTTCTTTCCAAAATGGGGTCACATGTGGGGTATTTATACTGCCCTGGCATTTTAGGGGCCCTAAAGCGTGAGAAGAAAAATGCGTAAAATGCCCTCCTAAAAGGTACTCATTGGAATTTGGGCCCCTTTGCGCATCTTGGCTGCAAAAAAGTGGCACACATGTGGTATCGCCGTACTCAGGAGAAGTAGGGCAATGTGTTTTGGGGTGTATATTTACATATACCCATGCTGGGTGAGATAAATATCTCTGTAAATTGACAACTTTGAATAAAAATTTTTAAAAGTTGTCATTTTCAGAGATATTTCTCACACAAAGTATGGGTATATATAAAAATACACCCCAAAACACATTGCCCTACTTCTCCTGAGTATGGCGATACCACATGAGTGACACTTTTTTGCAGCCAAGATGCGCAAAGGGGCCCTAAAACCAATGAGTACCTTCAGGCCTCTTTCACACGGGCGTCATGTTTGACGCCCAGATAAGAGGCGGGTGCGTTGCGGGAATATGCGTGTTTTTCCCGCGCGGGTGCAAACGTTTGTAACGCGTTTTGCACGCGCGTGAGAAAAAACGCCATGTTTGGTACCCAACCCGAATCCGGACTTCATCACTGAAGTCCTGTTTTGGGTCTTCTGGAGAATTGATTATTTTCCCTTATAACATGGTTATAAGGGGAAATAATAGCATTCTTAATAAAGAATGCATTGTAACATGAAGAGGAAGGGGTTAAAAATAATAAAAGTTAACTTACCTTAGCCACTTGATCGCGTAGTCGCGATCTCTCCTCTCTTTCCCTGCAGCATCTAAGATCTAAAGGACCTGTGATGACGTCACATCACATGGTCCAATCACATGGTTTATCACCATGGTAAGATGGATCATTTAACAATGCATTCTTTATTAAGAATGCTATTATTTCCCCTTATAACCATGTTATAAGGGAAAATAATAGAGATCGGGTCCCGTTGCTAAGCAACCATGCGGGAAAATCGCAATGCATCCGCACTTGCTTGCGGATGCTTGCGATTTTCCCGCAGCCCCATTCACTTCTATGGGGCCTGCGTTGCGTGAAAAACGCAGAAACTGGAGCATGCTGCGATTTTCACGCAACGCAGAAGTGATGCGTGAAAATCACCGCTCATGTGCACAGCCCCATAGAAATGAATGGGTCTGGATTCAGTGCGGGTGCAATGCGTCCTCCTCACGCATTGCACCCGTGCGGAAAACTTGCCCGTGTGAAAGGGGCCTTAGGATTTCACAGGGCATTTTTACGCATTTAGATTCTCACGCTTTAGGACCCCTAAAATGCCAGGGCAGTATAAATACCCCGTATGTGACCCCATTTTGGAAAGAAGACACCCCAAGGTATTCTGTGAGGGGCATGGCGAGTTCACAGAATTATTTTTTTTTGGCACAAGTTAGCGGAAATTGATATTTTATTTTTTTTTATTTTGTTTTTTACAAAGTCTCATATTCCACTAACTTGTGACAAAAAATAAAATTTTACATGAACTCACCATACCCCTCACGGAATACCTTGGGGGTCTTCTTTCTAAAATGGGGTCACATGTGGGGTATTTATACTATCCTGGCATTTTAGGGGCCCCTAAAGCGTGAGAAGAAGTCTGGAATCCAAATGCGTAAAAATGCCCTGTGAAATCCTAAAGGTACTCATGGGAATTAGGGCCCCTTTGCGCAGCCAGGCTGCAAAAAAGTGTCACACATGTTGTATTGCCGTACTCAGGAGAAGTAGGGCAATGTGTTTTGGGGTGTATTTTTATATATACCCATACTTTGTGTGAAAAATATCTCTGTAAACGACAACTTTTTAAATTTTTTTATACAAAGTTGTCAGTTTACAGAGATATTTCTCTCACCCAACATGGGTATATGTAAAAATAAACCCCAAAACACATTGCCCTACTTCTCCTGAGTACGGCGATACCACATAAGTGACACTTTTTTGCAGCCTGGGTGCGCAAAGGGGCCCAAATTCCAACGAATACCTTTAGCTTTTACATGGCTGCTCACAATTTAGCCCCGCCCAAAATGCCAGAACAGTAAACACACCCCACAAATGACCCCATTTTGGAAAGTAGATACCCCATGGTATTCACTGAGGGGCATAGTGAGTCCGTCTGAGATTTAATTTTTTTTTGCCAGAAGTTAGCAGAAATGGAAATTTTAGTAATGAAATCTCTATTAGTGAGAAGAAAAGGAGGTAAAATTCATTTGGGTGGTAAGTTGCATGACAGAGCAATAAACGGTGAAAGTAGTGTAGTGCGGAATTGTAAAAAGTGGCTTCGTCATTATGGGTTTTAAGCTAGGGGGGGCTGAAGTGGTTAACTGTGGTTTCTTATGGGCACCACCTATATACTGTTCCTGACTATGCAGTGAGGTCTTCATTATTAAATGAAAGGCAGCTGTGGGCATGGTTCTTCTTTGCAGCATGGCTGCTCCGTGTGGCCATACTGTAAGGCAAAGTGGCCTAGGTATACATGATTTATAGCGATTTGTCAAATTAATTAGTAACAAATCAAATTTATTGGCTAACTTCAGCAAAGTTGTCAAATAAAAATTTTTAAACTTTGCTCATCTCTAGTACTCATCAATCTGCTTCTAAAGGTCTACTGAAGTAATGTGCTTACCTTTGACAATCATCGCTTAATCATAGAATGAGAAGCAAGTCATAACTGGCCCTTCTGAGTTTCTTAGCTTAAGGAATGACCATTTCTGTGCCTGACTAAAGGGAAGATTGTCACTGAGAAAAGCGCTAAAACGTAACTTTTAATAATCAAGTTAAAATATACAACACACTGGGGGATTAGCTAATTGTTAAAATCCGCCCCAAGGTGCACAGGCTACAGGGCACAACTATTTCTGTGATAAATACAACCGTCATCACCGTGCAATCCCACCTGAGCTACCCAAAGGCGTCTAACAAGAACTTCCTAATGGTGATATGTTCAGTTACACACCATTAATAAAGCAAAAGTTCTTGAAAAGAACATGGAGGGCTACTCTGAGGTCTGGGTCCCATTCACCAGTCTCTAGACTAGGTACATTACAGGGTGTGCTGTGTGCACCACATCTGAGCGATGTTTAAAGAGAAGACCTGCCTAAGGTGCTGCCACGCTACTGTGCTCGTGGCAGCACCTCCCGGCGCTGTAATCGCCATTACAGCGCTGGGAGGTGCCGCCACAAGCACAGTAGCGTGGCAGCGCCTTAGGCAGGTCATCTCTTTAAACAATGTTCCCAATCGCTCCGGATGTTTTGAACAAATGAAACACGTTGAGCGTATATAGGAATGGATGGGAGATAGACACCTGCAAATGTGGAGGCTCACATGGGGCATTGTTAGTGAGGGGGTGTTGATCAGATGTGGTGCACACAGCACACCCTTTAATGTACCTAGTCTAGGGACTGGTAAATGGGATCCGGACCTCAGTGTAGCCCTCCATGTTCTTTTCAAGAACTTTTGCTTTATTAATGTTGTGTAACTGAACATATCACCATTAGGAAGTTCTTATTAGACGCCTTTAGGTAGCTCAGGTGGGACTGCACGGTGATGACAGTTGTATTCATCACAGAAATAGTTGTGCCCTGTAGCCTTTAACAATTAGCTAATCTCCCAGTGTGTTGTATATTTAAACTTGATTATTAAAAGTTACGTTTTAGCGCTTTTTTTCTCAGGGACAATATTTGATTTCAGAAGTGCATCCCCTCGACATTCTGGCATTTTGTTTAATTTGACTAAAGGGAAGACCATGCTCCTATCAAAGTTAAATTTCAAATTCAGGTTGGACAATTCCATTTAGCTTTCATCTATATGTCATGTGCATGTGAATTCCTATGTTGGGAGTCCTAGTCATCCGTTTTTACTCTTTTACTGCAGAACTGGTTTTCATTGGACTAACCATTGACCTCTCTTCTTATACAGTGCCTTGCAAAAGTATTCACCCCCCTTGACTTTTTTCGTATGTTGGTACATTACAGCCCTAAGTTCAATGTTTTGTTAATCTGAACTTTATGTGATGGATCAGAACACAATAGTATAAGTTGGTGAAGTGAAATGAGAAAAATATATAAATAAAACTATTGTTTAGAAAATTGGAATGTGTGTATATATTCACCCCGTTTGCTAGGAAGCCCATAAAAAGCTTTGGTGCAACCAATTACCTTCAGAAGTCACATAATTAGTGAAATGATGTCCACCTGTGTGCAATCTAAGTGTCACATGATCTGTCATTGCATATACACACCTTTTTTTTAAATGCCCCAGAGGCTGAAGGACCTAAGCAAGAGGCATCACTAACCAAACACTTCCATGAAGACCAAGGAACTCTCCAAACAAGTAAGGGACAATGTTGTTAAGAAGTACAAGTCAGGGTTAGGTTAAAAAAAAAATACAAATCTTTGATGATCGCCAGGAGCACCATCAAATCTATCATAACCAAATGGAAAGAACATGGCACAACAGCAAACCTGCCAAGAGAAGGCAGCCAACCAAAACTCACAGACCGGGCAAGGAGGGCATTAATCAGAGAGGCAGCACAGAGACCTAAGGTAACCCTGGAGGAGCTGCAGAGTTCCACAGCAGAAACTGGAGTATCTGTACATAGGACGACAATAAGCCGTGCGCTCCATAAAGTTGGGGTTTATGTCAGAATGGCCAGAAGAAAGCCATTACTTTCAGTTAAAACAAAAAGGCATGTTGTGAGTTTGTGAAAAGGCTTGTGGGAGACTCCCAACATGTATGGAGGAAGGTGCTCTGGTCTGATGAGACTAAAATTTAACTTTTTGGCCGTCAAAGAAAACGCTATGTCTGGCGCAAACCCAACACATCACATCACCCAAAGAACACCATCCCCACAGTAAAACATGGTGGTGGCAGCATCCTGCTGTGCGGATGTTTTTCAGCAGATGGGACTGGGAAACTAGTCAGAGTTGAGGATAAGATGAATGGTGGTAAATACAGGGATATTCTTGAGCAAAACCTGTACCACTCTGTGCGTGATATGATGCTAGGACAAAGGTTCACCTTCCAGCAGGACACTGACCCCAAACACACTGCTAAAGCAGCACTTGAGTGGTTTAAGGTGAAACATGTAAATGTGTTGGAATGGCCTAGTCAAAGCCCAGATCTCAATGCAATAGAAAATCTGTGGTCAGAGTTAAAGATTGCTGTTCACAAGCACAAACTATCCAACTTGAAGGAGCTGGAGCAGTTTTCTAAGGAGAAATGGGCAAAAATCTCAGTGGTAAGCTATGGCAAGCTCATAGAGACTTATCCAAAGCGACTTGGAGCTGTGATTGCTGCAAAAGGTGGCTCTAGAAAGTATTGACTTTAGGGGGGTTAATAGGTATGCACATCGACTTTTTTCTGTTATTTTGTCCTATTTGTTGTTTGCTTCACAATAAATAAAAAAATCTTCAAAGTAGTGGGCATGTTCTGTAAATTAAATGATGCAAATCCTTAAACAATCCATGTTAATTGCAGGTTGTGAGGCACAAAAATACGAAAAAAGTCAAGGGAGGTGAATACTTTTGCAAGGCACTGTATAACATTGAACTTCCACTCCCAAAAAAAAGTTAATGAAAAGTTTGAATTCTTTATTCTCATAGGCGATCAGCAATCTGTTCACTAGGAATGATCCAGAGGGGAGGTTTAGAACGCTCACTAAAACGAGAGAGATGTACTGTTCTTGCTTATTTATTTCATGTCAGTGATTTGTGCTGACTCAGTTGCTCAGTTGAAGCTGTAAATGAATGATGAGAATGAGATGAAAAATGCTTTTCCCCTCCAACACATGGCCCTGTGAAATCACAGCTGAGCGCTT
Organism: Bufotes viridis; assembly: GCA_033119425.1. NCBI lineage: Eukaryota > Metazoa > Chordata > Amphibia > Anura > Bufonidae > Bufotes > Bufotes viridis. The sequence goes on along the minus strand of CM065590.1, from coordinate 537,144,895 downwards.
CTGTCATATTCCACACTACTGAAATAAAGGAGCTAAATTTGAGGCAAAACTGCTACAACTTTACAAAATCCAGGATTTTAATGTGCAAAATATTTCACTTGTAATGGAAAATTGCAATTCAGCATTATTGGCCACTTATTTCAAAGGTAAAATTGATAATCTCCCAGTCCCAAACCATCATCGATGCCCCTCCCTCTAGACTTCCTCTTGTTCTCTCACCTCATTTGACACCATAACAGAAAAAGTCTCCAGGCTCCTCTCTTCTTTTTTTTGCAGTAGTGATCCTATTTCCTCATTACTAGTCAAGTTCCTTTCCCAGGCTGTAATAAGTCATCTAACCAAAATATTTAACCTTTCTTCTCTTTCTTGGTATATTTTCCTTCTCTTTTAAACATATAGTTATAACCCCATTACCAGACCCATTTCTGTATCAGATGGTGGCTGACCTGCCTCTAAGAGGTGCATCAGTTTACGGCGGGGTATGAGAGGCTCTGGCTCACATCCCCATCATTCAGTCTCACAGGACACATACTGCTAAGCCAGACATGATGCAGTTGTAAGGCTCAGGGGGTGGCGATGGCATCATCTCGACCTTCTCCAGCAAGAGTTGTAATTATGTGATGACATGGTCACGAACACCTGTATCCTAATGCAGGCATTCATGACCATGTCATGGCACTGGCCTTGATCCATTGCAGGAGGTCATGATGATGTCCACCTGTGACCACCTGTGCTGGGACGTGATAACTCAGGCAACAGGCAAGAAGAGGACTGTGGCCTGCATCGCAGAAGGCGGCTGAGTACAAAAAACCGGTGAGTATTTTGTGTTTTTTTTTTTTATATATATATGTTGACACTGCTGGAGGCACTATCACGGAGGGTGGAGCATTATATGCATATATGGGGGAATCGTGCTATGGGGGGAAACAAACCAACTTAAAGGTGGCATGAAGCAGGATGTGCTCAACCCAAAAATGCAGTTGTGCATATATATACAGGGGAGCAGATCCTGCAGGCATTAGTGTTGAGCGAACAGTTCGAGCATAGTTCGGGTTCGTACCGAATTTTGGGGTGTTTGGGACATGGACCTGGACCCGAACATTATCAAAAAAGTTCAGGTTGGGGTATGTTGTTCTGCAATTTCTTCCCGCTTTCTGAAGGGCTGCACAGCAGCCAATCAGCTAGCGTTTTACTTCTTGCCCTAAGAAGCCATCACAGCCATGCCTACTAATGGCTTGGCTGTGATTGGCCAAGTTCAGCATGTGATCCAGCCTCTATTTAAGCTGGAGTCACGTAGCGCCGCACGTCACACTGCTCTTATTAATGTAGGGAGAGAACGCAGATTCTATAAGGGCGATATTAGGCAGGGAAAAGTCAGCAAAAGCACCTAATGATGAAGTGATCGATCTACAGCTGTGAATGATTCAACTTCTGCTAGTTAATTGCTCACTGGTTTTTAGGCTGCACAGAGCATTTTTCTGTGACTTTGATTGGCGGCCATTATGTGTCTTGTGGCGCACCAGCACAAGCTGCCACCAAGCTGCCATCAATCCATCAATACTAGTATTTTGTTTGCTATATCCTACATTAGGGGCTTGGCTGTGCTTATTGTCACCCCTAGAAACTCAGGATAGAAATTTCAATATTTTATTAAGGGGTTAAATTCAATTACCAAAATAGCAATCCCCTAAATATGGTGTTCCAGCTGTGGCTAGCCAAGTGTAATACTGTCTGCTGTCTGGCAAAGGATAGATTCTTTTCTGTGGGAAAATTCAATTGCCAAAAAAGCAATTCCCTTAAATCTGATGTCCCATCAGTGGCTAGCAAAGTATAATAGTGTCCGGCAAAGGATATATTTTGTTCTGGGGTGAAATTCAATAGTCAAAATAGAAATACCGTAAATCAGTGGTTTCAGCTGTGGCAGGCCAAGTTTAATAGTGTCCGACAAAGGATAGATAATTTTCTGAGGTGAAATTCAATTGCTAAAATAGCAATACCGTAAATCTGGTGTTCCAGCTGTGACTGGACAAGTTTCATAGTGTCGGTCATAGGATATTTTATTCTCTGTGGTGAAATTCAGTTGCAAAAATAGAAATACCGTAAATCTGGTGTTCCAGCTGTGACTTGACAAGTTTAATAGTGTCCGGCAAAGGATTTATTATTATCTGGGGTGAAATTCAGTTGCTAAAATAGCAATACCATAAATCAGTGGTTTCAGCTGTGGCTGGCCAAGTTTAATAGTGTCCGGCAAAGGATATATTTTGTTCTGGGGTGAAATTCAATTGCCAAAATAGCAATACCATAAATAAGTGGTTTCAGCTGTGGCTGGCCAAGTTTAATAGTGTACGGCAAAGGATATATTATTTTCTGGGGTGAAATTTATTTGCCAAAATAGCAATACCGTAAATCTAGAGTTCCAGCTGTGACTGGGTAAGTTTCATAATGTCGGCCATAGGAAATATTATTCTCTGCGGTGAAATTCTGTTGCAAAAATAGAAATACCATAAATCTGGTGTTCCAGCCATGACTGGACAAGTTTCATAGTGTCCGTCATAGGATATAATATTTCCTGCGTTGAAATTCATTTGCAAAAATAGAAATACCATAAATCTGGTGTCCCAGCAGTGGCTGGCCAAATTTAATAGTGTCTGTCAAAGGATTTATTATTTTCTGCGGTGAAATTTAGTTGCAAAAATAGAAATACAGTAAAACTGTTGTTCCAGCTGTTGCAGGCTTAGTTTAAATCTGTCCCTAAGGCTGGGAACACACCTAGGCATTTCTGAATCGCGCGTATGACGTGCGTTTTAGCGCGTTTTTGGATGCGCGTTTTTGCAATTAAGTAACGCGCATCATACGCGCGATTCAGTGATTCACCACTATTTTAGCATGGCCCATAGGCGCGTTAAAACGCCCCAAAGAAGCTCATGCTGAAGCGACAGCGTTTGGCGTTTTTCAGCGCGTTCAAACGCGCTGTAAAACGCCCAAATGGGAACCATGCCCATAGGGAAGCATGGCTTTTCACATGTTGTGCGTTTTACTGCGCGTTTGAACGCGCTGTAAAACGCTTAGGTGTGTACCTAGGGAAAAAGAGTATATTTTTCTCTGGGGTGAAATTTAATTGCCAAAGTAGCAATACCCTGAATCTGGTGTTCCAGCTGTTGCAGGCCTAGTTTAGATCTGTCCGTAAAAGGGTATATTTTTTTCTGGGGTTAAATTTAATTGCCAAAATAGCAACAACCGACACAGCTCAGGCCCATCACTGGTGCGTGGCTGGGGGGATTCGGAGGACGATGATGATACGCCTCCCACAGAGGACAGCTAGTCCTTACCTCTGGGGAGCCTGGCACACATGAGCGACTACATGCTGCAGTGCCTGCGCAACGACAGCAGAGTTGCCCACATTTTAACGTGTGCGGACTACTGGGTTGCCACCCTGCTGGATCCCCGGTACAAAGACAATGTGCCCACCTTACTTCCTGAACTGGAGCGTGATAGGAAGATGCGCCAGTACAAGCGCACGCTGGTAGACGCGCTCCTAAGATCATTCCCAAATGTCACAGGGAAACAGGTGGAAGCCGAAGGCGAAGGCAGAGGAGGAGCAAGAGGTCGCCGACGCAGCTGTGTCACAGCCAGCTCCTCTGAGGGCAGGGTTAGCATGGCAGAAATGTGGAAAAGTTTTGTCTCCACGCCACAGCTAACTGCACCACCACCTGATATGGAACGTGTTAGCAGGAGGCAGCATTTCACTAACATGGTTAACAGTACATCTGCACACCCTTCCACGTACTGATTGATGGTTCTTCCCCATTCAACTTCTGGGTCTCCAAATTGTCCACGTGGCCAGAGTTAGCATTTTATGCCTTAAAGGTGCTGGCCTGCCCTACGGCCAGCGTTTTGTCTGAACGTGTATTCAGCACGGCAGGGGGCGTCATTACTGACAAACGCAGCCGCCTGTCCACAGCCAACGTCGACAAGCTGACGTTCATAAAAATAAACCAGGCATGGATCCCACAGGACCTGTCCCTCCCTTGTGCAGAATAGACATTTATAACTGCCTCCCCCTCAACCATGTATTCTTGTACTCCGGGGCACTTCTTTATTGAATCCTCATTTTTTTAACTTTAACATGATCTTGCGTTGCAACCCAAAGTTGAATGAACCTCTCCTCAATCTTAGCGCCGGGGCCTAAATAACTGAAAGTGGCCTGTTACAATGGTGGGTGACAAGAAGCCTGAACCTCTGCCATGCGACCTCTCTCCTCTGTCTGGGTGCCGTGGGCTAAATATCTGGAAGTGGCCTGCTCCAGTGGTGGTTGATATGACGCATAATTCTCTGCTGTGGGACCTCTCTCCTCTGTCTGGGTGCTGGGGCCGAAATAACTATAAGTGGCCTTCTCCAGTGGTGCATGATATGAAGCTTGATTCTGTGCTATGGGACCTCTCTCTTTTGTCTGGGTGCTGTGGCCTGAATAACTGAAAATGGCCTTCTCCAGTGGTGGGTGATATGACGCCTGATTCTCTGCTGTGGGACCTCTCTCCTCTGTCTGGGTGCTGGGGCCTAAATAACTGAAAGTGGCCTTCTCCAGTGGTGGGTGACATGACGCCTTATTCCTTGCTGTGGGACCTCTCTCCTCTGTCTGGGTGCTGGGGCCTAAATAACTCAAAGTGGTCTTCTCCAGTGGTGGGTGATATGAAGCTTGATTCTGTGCTTGGGACCTCTCTCCTTTTTCTGGATGCTGGGGCCTAAATAACTGAAAGTGGCCTTCTCCAGTGGTGGGTGATATGATGCCTGATTCTCTGCTGTGGGACCTCCCTCCTCTGTCTGGGTGCTGGTTCCTAAATAACTGAAAGTGGCCATCTCCAGTTGTGGGTGATATGACGCCTGATTCTCTGCTGTGGGACACTCTCCTCTGTCTGGGTGCTGGGGCCGAAATAACTGAAAGTGGCCTTCTCCAGTGGTGGGTGATATGTCGCCTTATTCCTTGCTGTGGGACCTCTCTCCTCTTTTTGGGTGCTGGGGCCTAAATAACTCAGTGACCTTCTCCAGTGGTGGGTGATATGACGCCTGATTCTCTGCTGTGGGACCTTTCTCCAATTGATATTGGTCAATTTTTATTTATTTTATTTTAATTCATTTCCCTATCCACATTTGTTTGCAGGGCATTTACCTACATTTTGCTGCCTTTTGCAGCCCTCTAGCCATTTCCTGGACTATTTTACAGCCTTTTTAGTGCCCAAAAGTTTGGGTCCCCATTGACTTCAATGGGGTTCCGGTTCAGGATGAAGTTCGTGTCGAGTTCGGATCCCGAACCCGAACATTCCCGAACTCTAGCAGGCATGGTTACATGCCGGAGATAACTGAGGAGTCTGCTGCGAGTCGGCCTAATACATTCCTGTAATTTTTCCCACTGGCCCCTGGTATTGCCCATATGGCACAGGTAGGTGAGTGTTAGGTCCCGAGCTACTTGAGAGACCTCGGCGTGGTGCTTAGTGTTGAGTGCGAATATTCGAATTGCGAATTTTTATCGCGAATATCGCAACTTCGAGAATTCGCGAATATTTAGAATATGATGCTATATATTCGCTAATTCGAATATTCGTCATTTTCCAATATCTGAAAAGCGAAAACAGGACTTGTCCCTGCTTCTTTCTTGTGGGCCAATGAGTCATTGGCCCACAAGCAAGTTAAGCAGGAAGGAATTATGTGTTCATTGTAAATGGGAATCCATCAACCCAACTCTGACGTTAATTCTCAATGCGCGCATATGTTCGCATCGCGAATTAAACTTGGATCTGAGTTCCAATCCTCATGGTTGTTGCTAGAAGATGATTGAGAATATAGCGCTATATCCTCAATCTTCGTCAATTATAGCAATGCAACCGTTAAGAGCTCAACTCAAAGTTTAATTCGCGATGCGAAAACATACTCGCATCGCGAATTAAACTTTGAGCTGAGCTCCAAATGGTTGGTTGAACTTGCTACTTGCTGGGATATAACGAAGATTGTGAATATAGTGCTATATTCGTGAATTCGTTATAATCGTAATATTCTAGTAAGCCATTGCCAACCATTTAGGAACCCAGCTCTAAGTTGAATTCGCTATCGCGAGCATTACAGGTTATATTAATCGCAATGCGAATTCTACTTAGATCTTATGACCTAGACGACCAAGACAGCCCATGAAATGAACCTAATAGTATATTTCCCTCATGCGGTGCGATTCACGCGCATAGGTGATTGCCGATTTTTCGCATGATGTAAAATACAGTTTACTACAAGAAGAGGCAGATTATAGATCACAGTAACAATTCTCATAACTGATTTACAATTGTCCTCTGTATGTAAGATAGTTTGTGTAGTGCGAAAAAACGGCAATTACATATGCGCGTGAATCGCACAGCATTAGAGTATGATATTGTGTTCATTCAATGGGTTATCTTGGTCTACTCGAATAGACGAATATTGCGAATATAGCACTACATTCGCTATCTTCTCTATATTCGACCCAACAAGCCAACCTAATAGTATACTGCCCTTATGCTGTGCGATTCACGCGCATATGTAATTGTCGATTTTTCGCACTACACAAACTATCTTACATACAGAGGACAATTAGAAATCAGTTATGAGAATTGTTACTGTGATCTATAATCTGCCTCTTCTTGTAGTAAACTGTATTTTACATCATGCGAAAAATCGGCAATCACCTATGCGCGTGAATCGCACCGCATGAGGAAATATACTATTAGGTTCATTTCATGGGTTGTCTTGGTTGGTCTACTCGAATAGACGAACATTGCGAATATAGCACTACATTCGCTATTTTCTTTATCTTCGTCTATTCGACCCAGCAGACCAACCTAATAGTATACTGGCATTGTGCGATCCGATTCATGCGCATATGTAATTGCCGATTTTTCGCATGCCGTAAAATACAGTTTCCTACATAAAGAGGCAAATTATACATCACAGACTGTGATGTATAATTTGCCTCTTTATGTAGGAAACTGTATTTTACATCATGCGAAAATTCGGCAATTACATATGCGCGTGAATCGCACCGCACAAGGGCAGTATGATATTGTGTTCATTCAATGGGTTGGTTGGTCTACTTGAATAGACGAATATTGCGAATATAGTAGCATATTCGCTATCTTCTCTATATTCGCCCCAACAAGCCAGCCAACCTAATAGTATACTGCCCTTATGCGATCCGATTCACGCGCATATGTAATTGTCGAATTTTCGCATGACATAAAATACAGTAAAGAGGAAAATTATACATCAGTATTCAGTAATTAGAGTCATTTAGAATGCAATATTTGCATTTTTGTAACTGCTTAGGGGCATCAAGCTATTTTCGTACAGGTTTTGTTTGTTTGAATTTTCGAATATGTAGAATATAGTGATATATTCTCTCCATGCGATTTTTTTTTTTTTCTCTACAATGTATGTGGTGACTCATCATTATCATTTTCCCTCCCTTCTCCTAGCTTGAATAGCCAATGAGAAGGCTTTGTCACAACTTAGCAACATCCCTAGCAACCAATAGGAAACTAGACTACCCCTTCACTATATAAGTGACTGACATCACCCAGCAGCCATTTTGTGGTGTTGGATTTGTTGGAGCTTGGAGCTGTGTTATTTTGTCTGCTGTGCGTTTTATATAATCTTGATTTAATTTATAATATTCTAGTTAGTTAGTTTCAAGTAGTGATTAGGGAACAGTGTAGTTTAGTTTTATAGCTGATAGGGTCGAAATAATTTGAGGTAGTTTAGTAGAGTTAGGAGAAAAACATAGTTAGTGTTAGGGCCTAGTGTAGCAGATAGGGTTCAGTGCAGGGTTAAGTGTAGGGCATCGAGTTAGGTAGGTAGCTGTTAGATAGATAGATAGATAGATAGATAGATAGATAGATAGATAGATAGTGCTTGATAGTTTAGGTTAGGTATTAGGGCTACAGTTAGGGAATACTAAAGTTTAGATTTTTCAGGGCAGGGTGTAGTTTAGGTTAGTTACTTATATAGTATAGTGTAGGGTCTATCTGTCTGTTTTGTCTGTCAGTTAGTGTCCGCCCAGTTAGTGTATTTTTTTTTTTCCATTGTTTGTTAATTTTAAAAAGTGTTTTAGTCTAAGTTAGTGTCTGTGTTTAGTTTAAGAAAAAAAAAATAATTAAGTTTTATATGTTCTTTGTTTAGTCTAGTTCTGTCTGTCCTCCGTTAAAGAAAAAAACTTTTTTTTTTGTCTGTGTGTCAGTTAGTGTCTGTCTTAGGTTTAAAAACAAAAAAACTTCAAAAAAAAAGGTTATAGGTTTACGTGTTTAGTGTAGTTTTTTCTGTCTTACGTTAAAAAAACCCCGTCTTGTAGTCTCTGTGTGTCAGTTACTGTTTGTGTCAGGTTAAATATTGAGTGTACGTTTTAAGTGTTTTGCATTTAGTGTAGTTTTGTTAGTCATCCGTTAATAAAAAAACGTTTTTTACTCTCTGTGTCAGTTAGTGTCTGTCTTAGGTAAAAAAAAAAAAAAAAAAGTTTTAAAGTTTTACGTTTTTGTGTTTAGTGTAGTTTTGTCAGTCCTCCGTTAAAAAAAAAAAAAAAAAAAAATTGTGTCTGTTAGTTTAGTCTTAGTTTTGATAGTTTTACGTGTTTAGTGTCGTGTGTTACAGTTTTCGTCCTTTCTTTTTTTCACCCATCGTCCCCACCCCAATAAAGTTTTCCCCTCATCCCCAGTATGAGTGCAGGCAGTCGTGGGCGTGGTCGGGGTAACAGGGGAGTTGGTTCCCGCGCTGGACCACTCCCAGCACGGGGCCGCTCATCAAGCCACGGACAGGCAGGCGCAGGTGGCAGGGGTGTCCGCCTGATCCGTGACTTTTTCGCAAGTGGCAGCCGGCCCATAACTTCCCAGGATACAGAGGCTGTCTTGGCTCTCGTGGCCGATTCGAGTGCCACGGAGTCCTCTCCCCAGCTGCCAGCAACTGCAGCACACCGCCTCCTGTAGAACCAACCCCCAGCTCCCAAGAATTGTCCCCTCTCATGTTTGAAGACTTTGAGACTGAGAGGGACATCTTGGGGAGGCAATGCAGGAGGCGGAAATAGTGTTCAGCCCTGAGGATGGGCAGGACCTGTTGGAAGGGATTGGGGATGAGGAGGAGGAGGGGCCTATAAATCCCCCTATGAGATCCCTTCCAACTGGTGCAGGTGGTGTTAGGCACACAACCCCTGCACCTATTCAGACCCAGGCGCCAGCAAGGGACAGCGGAGCCCGGTCAGGGGCTCCATGTCAGCTGTTCCCGTCAGTCCACCACAGGTTGGCCTTGGGTCTGACATATCAGGGGTGAAGAGGAGGGTGACCCCGAATGGGTGCCACCTCCTTTGTCAGGTGACGGCAGCACCGATGAAGGTAGGCACCCGAGGCAAATGGTGCGCCAGGTCACCAGGGAGCCCAGTGTCAGGGGCTCCACTGGTAATGGCAGCAGGAGTAGGCAGCAGCAGCCAGCTCCACCTGTGCGCACCGAGCCCGAACAGGCGCAAGCCAGCACCACTCCATCTGACAGGAGGTCGGTGCGGAAGTCGCCTGTTTGGGCTTACTTCACCCTGGCAGCAGATGATGTCACAGTTGGCATTTGTAAGCTGTGCAATGCCAGGGTGAGGAGAGGGAGATCTTTGGCTCGGCTGGGTACCACGGCCCTCAACCAGCACATCCGAGTCAACCACTGGCGGGAGTGGGAACAGATGCGGGGTGGTCAAAGCAGCAGCGCCACCAGCAGTGTGCGGGAGACAGCAGCTCCTGCCACTGTACTGCAGCCACCCCAACCCGTTCCAGCAACTCATTCCCACTCCCCGCTCCCTCTAATAGAGGTACTGGTACCGGCAGCCATACCTCTGCCTCCACTGCACCCTCCTCTGCCGTCCGGCGCCAGCCATCTATTCCAGATGCTTTTGAACGCACCGCGCCCTCGCCCCGGGGACCGTCGCGTGCGTTCACTCAATGGGCTCCTGGCAAGGGTTATCGCCCAACATCTGCTGCCTTACAATCTGGTGGATAGCAATCCATTTAGGCAGATGTTGGAGCAGGCTCAACCCAGATGGCGTGTCCCCAGCCGCCATTATTTTGCCAGGACCGGCGTCCCTGCCCTTCACCAGCACATTGTGCGGAATGTATCCCTGTCGCTGGATCATGCTGTCAGCGACAGGGTGCATCTCACAATGGATGCCTGGACCAGCAGGCATGGGCAGGGACGCTATATAAGCTTCACAGCCCATTGGGTGTCCCTCCGAGGCGCCGGGGAGGGATTGGCGGCATCTGATTTTGTGGTGCCGCCCGGGGTGTCCAGGGAGAACTGCTGCTCTCCCGCAAGCCACTGTCTCCACAGCTGCTGAGCCCCCAGCAAGCGTCCCGTTGCTACGCAAGTGTGGGGCACGTCCGCTGCCAGGCCGTGCTCCAGCTTGTGAGCTTAGGGGACCGGAGACACACTGGACCTGATGTTCTGTCCGCACTACAGGCTCAGGTTCAGAAGTGGCTGACACCCGAAGGCTCCAAGCAGGTATGGTTGTCTGTGACAACGGCAGCAACCTACTCGCCGCCCTTCATGCTGGCAGTCTGACCCACGTGCCCTGCATGGCACATGTCCTCAACCTAGTGGTACAGAAGTTCCTTCGTGCGTACCCAGGGTTGAGTGACATTGTGCTGAGGGTACGTAGGATTGCCAGCCACTTCAGGCGCTCCCCAACTGCCGCCGCGTCCCTGTCCAAACTACAGAGGGACAACAGCCTGCCCCACCACAGGCTGATTGTGGACAGTGTGACGCGGTGGAACTCCACCCTCCACATGCTGGAGAGGTTGTGGGAGCAGCGACGGGCGGTGAGGAATACCTGCTGGACCTAGGCACTTCAGGGCCATCACACCCACTCCCCTACATCACCAATGCGGAGTGGGGGCAGATACAGCAGGTCTGCCACGTGCTGGCCCCATTCGAGCAGGCGACAAAGATGGTCAGCGCGGAGCATGTCGGTCTGAATGACGTGCTCCCCTAGTGTTCCTGCTGGACAGGACACTAGATCGCCTGCTCGAAGCTGGGGAGAGTGCCTTGGTGGAGCAAGATGAGGCGGCCTTGCTCCACCAGGACCAGGCCCAGGACGAGGAGGATGAGGAGGAGGAGGAATCAGTGTACGTCCAGGAGTCTGGGCCTGGTCAGGAGGGAGAGCCGGTGCTGGGGGCACCGTTAGTCCGAGGTGGGGCATCTCCGACCGGGAGCAGCAGCATGAGCAGCAGGAGGACCAAGAGGTCATGGTCCCGGGCAGTCGTGAAGAGTCACAGCGGGCTGTGCTCTTCCCCATGGCTGCCCATATGCTGCGATGCCTCCGGAGGGACCCCGGATCAAAAATTTTAAGGAGAGGGAAGACATTTGGTTGGCCACCCTTTTAGACCCTCGCTGCAAGGGAAACTGGAGCAGTTCATCCCAGCCAGCCGGAGGCAGGCCCGTCTCGAAAAATTGCGGGCCTGTCTTATCCACCGGCTGGAAGAGGCAAACCCTCGGCCTGAAGCTCCAGTTCTCCCGCCCATCTCACCAGCAGGCGGCTGGCACTAGCAGCACCACCAGCACCAGCCGAGCAGGTGACCTTCTGGGTGAGATGAGGCTCTTCTACCAGTCTGCGCGACCCAGTACCAGCAGCAGCAGCATCAGTCACCACCAGCGGCTGGCCCGCATGGTGGCAGACTACATGGGGTCGGTCGGTGCTTCTGACAGCATGACCACCGGCGACCCCATGGAGTACTGGGTTGCCAGGCTGGACACCTGCCGTGAGCTCGCTCAGTATGCGCTGGAGTTACTATCTTGCCCTCCCTCCAGCGTACTGTCTGAGCGGGCATTCAGCGCGGCAGGTGGGGTGGTCACGGACAAGCGGACCCGTCTGTCCACAGACTCCGTGGACAGACTCACATTCATTAAGATGAATGAGTCCTGGATCGGCAGTGACTTCATGGCCCCCGCTGTCGGTTCAGGGCGCTGAAGGGTCCCTTGTCCATCCCTCTCCTTTGCTCTCCCTCCCAAATTCCGTTGTTTTTAATTGTTCCCTCTGTTTTTAACTTTATATGAATTACTTTTTTAGTTATTTATTGATATTTATTTGATCGATATTTATTGTCTAGTTTGTATAATGTATATATTAATTTAATTTTTAATTATGAATTTGTTTTGAACATGTTGAGTTACATTTGGGCCTTTAAACATAATGTCTGCTGTTGGCTGTGCTGCTGAATTTGGCCAAGCTACATGTGGCCATGATAATAGACCACTTCTGAAATCCTGGTTGGGAACTGAGAACATGACCTAGCAGCCAATCCTTTACAGCTTTACAGTTTAAACACTCCCCTACGAAATTCTCCCCTCTGCCTGTGATAAAATTACTTTACACAATGGGTTGATGTAATTATCAATCACAGGCAGGAGAATCTATAGTTTTAAACAATGTCTTCTGTCCTGGAGACAACAGAGGAGTCATTCAATTATCTCTCAGGACAAGGGAAATCGCCAATACACATGTGGGGACAATAGGACAGACATCACTATTCAATATACAATGTCCCACCCTTTACAGTACACACAGACATTTAACATATCCCCAGATGGCTTGGATCTGAGCGCTCAATATATCCAAACAGCGCTCAGATGCCACAAACACAGTCAAATCACCATGGGGTTTAATTTTAGCATGGGCTGATGAGAGGGGCCATAATCCTGGGTCAAGATCAAGAAGCTGGCAACAAGGCTTCTCGAGCACCCATTGGCCTGGTTGGTTCCGCCACACTGCCGTTGATCCCACTGCCGTTGATGCTGCTGCATGTCATGAAAAATTTGACTTACATTTGATCCATTTAACATAACGTCTGCTGCTGCCTCTGAAGTCGAATCGGGCCTAGCTACATGTTGGCCTGATAATACAACACTCCCTAAATCCTGCCGTTGATGCTGCTGCATGTCATGAAAAATTTGACTTACATTTGATCCATTTAACATAACGTCTGCTGCTGCCTCTGAAGTCGAATCGGGCCTAGCTACATGTTGGCCTGATAATACAACACTCCTAAATCCTGCCGTTGATGCTGCTGCATGTCATGAAAAATTTGACTTACATTTGATCCATTTAACATAACGTCTGCTGCTGCCTCTGAAGTCGAATCGGGCCTAGCTACATGTTGGCCTGATAATACAACACTCCTAAATCCTGCCGTTGATGCTGCTGCATGTCATGAAAAATTTGACTTACATTTGATCCATTTAACATAACGTCTGCTGCTGCCTCTGAAGTCGAATCGGGCCTAGCTACATGTTGGCCTGATAATACAACACTCCTAAATCCTGCCGTTGATGCTGCTGCATGTCATGAAAAATTTGACTTACATTTGATCCATTTAACATAACGTCTGCTGCTGCCTCTGAAGTCGAATCGGGCCTAGCTACATGTTGGCCTGATAATACAACACTCCCTAAATCCTGCCGTTGATGCTGCTGCATGTCATGAAAAATTTGACTTACATTTGATCCATTTAACATAACGTCTGCTGCTGCCTCTGAAGTCGAATCGGGCCTAGCTACATGTTGGCCTGATAATACAACACTCCTAAATCCTGCCGTTGATGCTGCTGCATGTCATGAAAAATTTGACTTACATTTGATCCATTTAACATAACGTCTGCTGCTGCCTCTGAAGTCGAATCGGGCCTAGCTACATGTTGGCCTGATAATACAACACTCCCTAAATCCTGCCGTTGATGCTGCTGCATGTCATGAAAAATTTGACTTACATTTGATCCATTTAACATAACGTCTGCTGCTGCCTCTGAAGTCGAATCGGGCCTAGCTACATGTTGGCCTGATAATACAACACTCCCTAAATCCTGCCGTTGATGCCGCTGCTGCAATTCATGAAAATTTTTAGTGACATTTGATCGCACAGGGAATAATCATAGAGTCCAGACCTTCACACTTTTTTAAAGTAAAATTTCTATTGAGTTATTTAATTTTGTATTATAAACTGGAAGTGTGCTTACCTGCCAGTGCCTGGCGTTATTCCGCCTAGTTACAAATGGAAACTTATGAGTCAGCATTCTAGTACTGTGTTAACTCTAGATGCTGTATGTCCTGATAGTGTGTAGACAACCATCATGGACCTGATTTTATCTTTTGCACTTTAACAAGTATAGAATTATGAATTCTCTTAACCTGGTTTGCATGTTTCGTATTCTCGCATGTGCTCAGCTTCTTTATGTATTGTCAATATTTCGACATAAAAATATTAAATTAAATAATCTTTTTAAAAAGACATTTCATCTAGCGTTGTTTGGCTTCATTCACAAAATGAAATGTTTTTACTTTATTTTGTTATTTTTATTTTAAATTAAGTGTGGTTTGGGGCGGCTATGTTGTGGTTCACGCTGTAGCACGGTGTGGACCGCATGTGGCCTTCCCTTGTCAAAAGGTCTTGTGCAGTTGGCATTGTACAGGACTGATTGATGAACCTACGCAAATTTATATATTTTATTTTTATTTTATTTTTTTGTTGTCACACGGATTTAGGATCCAACACGGTGTTGTCTGTCGTTCTGGGAGGGATGGCTGACTTCCGTGTTGACCTCTCTACATGGTTGGGTGTGACTGGCGTTATACTCATCCGTGTGGAAATCGGTTTTGTGAATGGAGCCATGTAGCAACATGTAAATATGTATAGTTACTTTGCTTGTTTATGTCACTTATTGGCAATTATGTAATAAGGATTTGCACATGCTAATTATATATAACCACTGCTTTAAGATTTTAGGTATAAAATGTGCACTATATGATGTTCTTGGAGACATGTCACCGGTTAGAGAATTCATATAATCATAGTCATGTAATCAATCATATGTTTCTATGTGTGCGGCGGAAGCAATGCTACAACATGCAAATTATTATAAAATTGGGCGCTTATCGAAGATCCATGCTGGTTAGTTCTTACCCCCACCATTTTATTGTTCCAACATTGTTCCTTTTTTTTGTTTTATATTTCTGATAATAAGATTGTAAAGAAATTTTTAGAATAAGTAAAAGTTTATAATTTTGCTAATTTTATCAATCAAACAAGGTTTTTGTAGGTATTATTACTCTGTTCAAGTTTTGTATTTTAGTAGTTAATTGTTTGATGATGATGAAAAATACATTTATTATTCACGATAATTTGAAATTTATCTTACTACATAAAATAATTTAGTTACTAGGGAAATTAACCAAAAAATTTATTTTGAATGTAACTCTGGACTATTAGAATGCTTTGCTTTGTACTTATTATTTAATACACAACCATTACCAATGACTACTACTATCGTGATCCATTTGAGTTATGTGTAGGCCTCATACTACCCTATTTCTATATACCTGCGGATGCTGTATGTCAGGATACTGATTAGTTTGGGAATGTACTCTAGGGGCCTTCACTAAAAAATAAATGTTGAAGCATTGTAATAAAAACTTTAAAGAAAAAAATAAATAAAATAAAAGTATTTCAAAAGATGTAATTAGGGCAATGCCCTCATATCTTGAACCATCTTCTCCAAATCCTCCACGTCCTTGGCGTTCTTTTCCTCCATTTTTCTGAGGCCATTTAAGAACTGGAGCTTCATCTCCCGCATCTTCCGGAGATGATGCTCCCGGAAGGCCTTCATTTCGGCCTGTTGCTCCATTTTGAGTTTACGGATTTTTAAATCCATTTGTTTTAATACTGTAAAAAAATAAAAACAATAAATAAAATAGACGGTGTCGTTTCTGAAGAAACCACATGATGTTGGCTTAAAAATCTGATTGGCTGTTGGTGGCTCCACCCACTTTTTTGAATTTTAATCCCAGTCCTCCAGTGACCAACTTTGCAAAGTTTGAAGACTGTGACAATCAAAGTCTAAGAGCAGCGGCAGTTTGATTTCCCACCTTTAAACAAATGCCTGTAATTTGATTGGGCAGTGTAGACTCCACCCACTTTTTATAAATTTTAATCCCAGTCACCTAGTAACCCACAGTGCCAAGTTTGGGGACCCTGGCTTAAATATTGTGGGAATGACAGCTTTTAACGTTTTCACACTGAAGTCATCAGTGAAAATTTGTTTGGTTGTTTGTGGCTCTGCCCACTTTTTAATGTCCCCAAATTTGACACAGATTTTCAGGGTGACCCCATGAATAAGTGACACAAGTTTGGTGACTTTAACTTGAAAGCTGAAGGAGTGACAAAACCTAATAGTTTTCCTATGAAAGTCGATTGGACAAAATGGGGTCTCGGGGGCCGCTCAGGGAGCCCGGACGGGAGGATCGGTTAACAAAGCACAAGCAAAGTTTGTTAATTGTACTCCTACAACTGTGGGAGGAGTAGCGTATAGAAAATAGCTAAAATTTCATTGGCCAATGGTATCTCCGCCCCCAAATATACCCGTTTATTTGGGTTGACAACAACAATATCTGGTCTGAGTTTGGGGAATAATCATGGCTGCTCGGTATGTCTCAATGGGAATGTGGGAATGTATACCTCGGTGAATCAGTACACCTGTAACTATCGGTTTCAGGGAGGTTTTCTTTAGAAATTATTTTGGGCCTGGGTTTTAATAGTCAGAGACATTGGGTGGGACAGGTCACACCCGTACTACATCTTGGGGTTTTCATAACATTGTGGTTAAAAAGGCTGGTAAAGTACAGTTTGGCTAGGCGATTGGAGCACAGAACAATCCTAGAGGGAACCAGACCTCTGGAAGACTGTAAAGAGGGTTGAGATAGTACTTCTTTGTTATCCCACTTGTACCGAACTGTAAGTGTGGGACTATAGGTTCTCCGATATGTGTGGGCTCAAGAAAGATTATTAGTAAAGCTTTAACATGCTTATTGTTTGCTCCAAAAAAGTGTGTCTATGGTGAAGACTAAACTGACACGTGTGTGTGTGAACAGTGAATGAGTGAAAACAGCCACAGCACATACTTACTCTCCTTGTGGGGGGTGGTGATGAGTTCTTCCTCCTCCTCCTCCTCCTCGTCCCCGTTATCAGCCACTTGAGGGGGTGAGGTGGGTTGGGGTGAGGTCCACCCTCCGCTCCTGCCTCTGACTCCTCTGGGGGCTAGGGGCATGAAGATGCCCTGAGGGTCCGGCCTCCTCCTCCTCTGGCGCAGACACCTCCCACACCTGCTGCTGTCTGCGAGGCCTGCGCCTGACTGCAGGCAAAGGAACACCTATAATAACAAATTTTACTACTTTTAGAAAAAAATCCAAAAACAAAAATGTACAGATGCTTTACTGAGTGTTGGAATAAAGATACAAAAGTAATGTAATCATTATACCTGGGCATGTCTCGTCCCGTATTTCGCGGATTCTTTCCGCGTGCCTCCGTTTAAATCTGACCATTTTTTAAAATGGCCAGACGCAGAGTGTTTCTTCCCAAACTCCGTCCAGAGTTCATAGGCGACCCTGCGCACAATGGCCGCCTTCTCTTCATGGGAGCGGGTGAGGTCATACCCCTTCTCCAACATGCGCTGCAGTATAAAAAAAAGCATATAATCAGATTTTATAACGGTAACTTTAAATCTAATATTTCACTTTCAAACACTAATCATTTTTGTTCGGTGGTTGAGATGATGAATAAATGTTGGTGACTATGGCTAAGGCAGCGCACGGCGAGAGTTTCCACGGGCTTAAACTATGACATGCAGATCTTTCAGTTAGACTGTCTCTCGCCGTGCGCTGCATTGCTGATGCTGTACCGCCGCCCCGCCACCATTATAGTCAATAGGGACGAGCGTGGGAGAAGTAGCGGCAGTACGGATCCAACAGGCTGTTCATCCCCTAGAATAGTCAGATGTACTCCCCTGCCGCTAATGTGAAAGTCGCCTAATCGTATTTTTTTAAATTTGGGATTGTGTTGAAATTGTTTGTGTGTGTAGTATGAGATATTGGATATTGGCCATCTGAGGAGAGATGTACCCGTCTAGTGAAGTGACGGTGCGGGGTGTAAGGCTGGTTCGCCTCCCGTGGTGCACCCTGGGTAACGCTAAATGAACCAGCAAATACTGAATGTCAAACATTACTTCTCTGGCCAGCAGGACACTTATTAGAATCTATATACTAGGCATCCTCAAACTGCGGCCCTCCAGGAAACTGCGGCCCTCCAGCAAACTGCGGCCCTCCAGCAAACTGCGGCCCTCCTGCAAACTGCGGCCCTCCTGCAAACTGCGGCCCTCCTGCTTTTTCCAAACTAAAAATCACAACATTCCATGACATCCTACAGCTATCATCCTATAGTGGGGCATCATGGGAGTTGTAGTTTTACAACAGCTGGAGGGCCGCAGTTTGAGAATGCCTGCTACAGACTGTGTATGTGTGTGTGTGTGTGGGGGTGGGGGTGGTCAGAGGTGGTGTGGGTTTGAGGGGGGTCTGGTGGTATGTAGTGGTGGGTATATTGTGTGAGGCGGAAGATTAGATGTGCAATGTGAATCATATCTAGATTTATCTGCTATCCTTTTTTTTTTTAACCATTAGAAAACGTGGTGTGGTGTTTAACAAGCAGGATATGCTCGAACCCACATGCGGTCGTGCATATATATATATAGGGGAGCACATCCTGCACTTGTAGTCCGTTGCTGATGGCGATCAACAGCAAAAAATGCATACAATGGAAGATGCCAGCAATGGACTACAAGTACCACAATGACCATCCTACATACGATAACAATCAAAAACATAACCATAGCAAAGACTGGCATCTTCCACTGTATGTATTTTTTTGCTGTTGCTTGCCATCAGCAACGGATTTCCGGCATCAGGATCCACTGGGCACCCGTAGAAGGCAGGTCCCGATGCCATGCAAGGCATTGGGCAGCCTCTGCACGGCATCAGTCTGCCTTCTCACACATCGCGTCCCCGTCACAGCAGCACGGGGACCCGATGCGCTCGTTCACTAACCGCAAAACACTTCTATGTTGCAGTCAGCGCTGACCGCGACATAGAAGGGTTTAATCCGCCAGCATCGCTGTAAACAGCGATGCCGGCGGATACAGCAGGGGCCTGGCTATCAGGGACTGCCGTACCCCTGCAGTGATTGGTCAGGCGCAGCTCCTGCACCCGCCCGATCATCTAGCCGTGCATGCACAGCGTTTTGCGTTAAGGGGTTAATGACAGTAAACTCCACAATGCCCACCCCTTTAATAGTGGCCCCTGCCCCCCATGCATGTAGCAGTGTAGTTTTATCGTCATACATGATATAAATGAACATTTAAAGGGTTTCTGTCACCAACTTTTGACATTATAAGCTGTCTGACATTAGCTATGTGCTAATGTCAGACCAGCTTGATAATGTCTTTTTTATAAAAATCCGCTGTATATATAGTCTGAAAAACTTACTTTTATATTATGTAAATTAGCCTCTAGGAGCAGGGGGGGCGTTGCCCTGCTCCTAGCGGCTCCGTCCGGCAACCTGCTGGCACGCCCCTTCACACTTTGATTGACAGTGCAGGGCAGCGATCCTCCTGCACTGTCTCGTTCTGAAATCGCGCGCCGCGCCGCCGCTCTGTATTCGGCGCAGGCGCGGTGAGCAGAGGACAGCTGGTGCCTGCTGTCCTCTGCTCACCGCGCCTGCGCTGAATACAGAGCGGCGGCAGCTGGTCAGATCAAGCGAGGCAGTGCAGGAGGATCGCTGCCTGCACTGTCAATCAAAGTGTGAAGGCGTGCCAGCAGGTTGCCGGACGGAGCAGCTAGAGCAGGGCAACGCCTGCTCTAGAGGCTAATTTACATAATATAAAAGTAAGTTTTTCAGACTATATATACAGCGGATTTTTATAAAAAAGACATTATCAAGCTGGTCTGACATTAGCACATAGCTAATGTCAGACAGCTTATAATGTCAAAAGTTGGTGACAGAAACCCTTTAAGGACCTGAAAACTATTGAAACCTGTGATCACTTGTTATGGCAACCTGGGGACAAGCGAGCTTCTATTGGCTGATAAGGGACATGTGACGTGTGGATGGCAGTTGGGGGCTTGTTTTTGCTAATGCAGGTCATTTTTGGGGGAATATCTCAGAAATAATACGTCCTATAGAGCTGAGCCCCGGTCTAAAACCTTCCCAGACACCTGATGTACCCGTCTGCCAAACTTAGTGAAGATCGGTCCAGTCATTTCGTCGGCCATAAATAACAGACAGAAACTCATTTTTAGATATATAAGAGATCAGTAGATATTAATGATTTGGGGCAATAAGTATTGTTTTTGAATGCCAACATTACTTTTTTCCACAAATCATCTCTATGTAAGCACTGCAGTAAGCAAACTATGTGAGATGAGATTTTATATGTATTGCAAAAATGTGTGAATGTTTTATCTCCATAAACATACATTTGAATGTTACAAGCGTGTGACATCAAGTTAGGCCGGACTATAGGGATACCATAAGGGTAGGCCGTCATGATCAATTTTGGTGGAAGGGCCCCGGGGAGGATAGGGTTAATGGAAGTGAGTAAGAGGGCAAGGTAGGGTCATGGGGGAGGAGTTAGGGGGGAGCATTTATATAGGGGCTAATGGCCGGAGGCCATTTTAATCGCAGGTGAAAAAGCGCCCACCCTCCCTCCCAGGTTTATCGGAGTTGGGTTTGGGGGGGGTTGGGGATGGTCAGGGAGGACGGTATGGTACGGGGCGATGTGGAGGCGGTTGCATTATGTCGCAGCAGTCAAGGCGGAGGGAGGTCCTCGGAGCTGGTGGAATGGGTTGGTGCTTGAGACTGGGAGGGCCTCAATGGTGGGGCTGGACTCTCAGGATTGGGCACTTGGTTAGTCGGTGAGGCGTCCATCAGTTGGTGGCTCCGAGCTGGTGTTCTACGGCTGGAGGCAAGGTGGATGAGCCGGCTTGTGGCTTTGGGATTCCGCCGGGTTGGGGCTTCTAGGACCTCCCTCGTCTGGGATAAGTTATTGTTAAGTTATGGTAATTTATGGTTAAATTATGTATTTTCTGGTTAATAAATAACGGCTGCTGTGGCCGATAAAATCCGACATAAGTCTCCGTGTTTTATTGGCCTGGTGTTGGGGTAAGGGAAGAGAAAAGAAAAAAGGAGAGCAGCAGCAGAGGTATATCGGTGGAAGGGGTGAGGTTAATAGGGGCCTGAAGACGTCACCAATAATTGGATCATGTACTTATAGCTGTAATGTAATGTTCAATCACTTACTGTAATCAGGATATCCTCCTCCTCTCTTGTAAAATTGCTGCCCACCATCTTGATTCGCATGGATCGCATGCACAACAAGAAAACGTGTTGGAACTGCTCCCAGGAAGAAGCCACGCCTGTATGTGCGCGTGCGCATGCGCACAGCACGCGCACAAAAACGCGCATGAGCACATACGAATGAGTTGTTATTGCCACCTAACTTGAACAATAACATCTGTACGCACACGAATGTTTATATGAAAATTATTCGCATTAAAGTCGTGTTGTACATCTACAGAAATACGAATACATTATTGGCTTGTTCGAATTAACGAATATGGTGAATGCGAATATATCGCTATATTCTATACGCGAATTCAAAAATGCATTTGCAATAGGAGTTGCCTATATTGACACTCAGCTCCAAGTTGGATTCGCAATGCGAAAATTTTTTTTTTTAACCAATGAACAGAATATGAAATTGAACACTTCTAAGTAAGTATTGTGATTGTTGAAAAAAAAAAAAATGGTAATTTTTTTTTTTTCGCAATGCGCATATAACTTAGAGTATTCGTTCATGTTTGCAGGCCATCGGGAGATATGAAGTTCAATTCGCGTGTATGCGAATAAAATATTCGCATATTATCGCGATTAGGTTAATAATTGCGAATATTCGATTTCGGCGAATATATTACGAATATACATTCGAATATTCGCGATATATCGCGAATTCGAATATGGCACCTCCCGCTCATCACTAGTGGTGCTCAGGCTTAAGAAATTTCCTCCACTGTAGGACATGTTAACTAACCGCTCAATTTTAACATCAGGTTGAGGGCTTAGTAAGACCGCAGTGTGCACCTATTTTGTCATTTGTTATTGCTATATTGTTATATTATTTATCACATCCACACTATTGCCATTTTGTGTAGAATGTCTATTGTGGTACTTGTGGTCCGCTGCGGGCATCCTCCACCGTATGCATTTTTTGCTGGGGATCGCCATTAGCAACAAGCCACAAGTGAATGATCTGCTCCTCTGTATATATATGCACAACTGCATTTTTGGGTTGAGCACATCCTGCTTCATGCCACCTTTCAGTTGGTTTGTGTATATATAATTGTTTGGAGGTGTATAAACTCCCATGTAAATGTAGCCTGTTTTCCATCCACAGGCTATATTTAGGTGCACCTGTGAGGCCTGGGCCATATCAGCCAGTCTTGGGTGGGGCTCACAGCCTTCTCCCTCCTCCCATTGCAGGCATGGTTACATGCTGGAGGTAACTGAGGAGTCTGCTGCGAATCGGCCTAATACATTCCTGTAATTTTGCCCACTGGCCCCTGGTATTGCCCATATGGCACAGGTAGGTGAGTGTTAGGTCCCGAGCTACTTGAGAGACCTTGGCATGGTGCTCAGGCTTACGACATGTCCTCCACTGTAGGACATGTTGACTAGCCTCTCAATTTTAACATCAGTTTGAGGGCTTAGTAAGACCGCAATGTGCAACTGTTTTGTCATTTGTTATTGCTATATGGGGGAAACAATATATATATATATATATATATATATATATATATATATATATATAGATTATGTGGACATTATACTTCAGGAAGGAGAGCATTATATATTGTAGGAGAGTCCCCGGGATAATAATTGATGGGCGATACGTGCCACCAGAGGTTCTGGTATCGGTGGAGTAAGAACCGGATCACTGCGGTTACAGCGCGAATGCTGCTGGTGCAGTGTGTCTGGGCCGGTTCTTGCCTGTTCCCCACGGCCAGCCCAGGTTTTTGGTGGAGCTGTACCTTTGAAGAACCCAGCCTGCTGAGGATGGGGGTGGGGTGTGTCTTGCTGTGTCTTGCTAGAAGTCTGCAGGAACGGTGTGTTCCAGAAATAAGGTGACTTAAAACTGCGGTTTATTTGCTAAAGAAGGACTTTTGTTCTATGCACTATGTGAATATGCACCTGTGTGGTCTGCACATTGCCTGTTATGCCTTTAGTGTAAATAAAGTCACGGTGTACCACAAAGACTGTCTGTGATTGCCTCAATACTGCCGCCGCTACCATAGCATACCAGGAGCACATCCCCACAAAATATAAATGCACAACCATTTGGAAAAGGCACTTAACCACAATATAATAAGGAAAAACGGACAGCACTCCAAAAGATCCATAGAAAAATAAGAAGGTTTATTCACCCATGTGGTTAAAAAACATTTTTCGCCACATAGATGAATAAACCTTCTTATTTTTCTTTGAATCTTTTGGAGTGCTGTCTGTTTTTCCTATATATGTATATATATTATCATGGAGTAGACTGAAACGTTGCCTTGGAATAAATTGGGTCATCACCATTTAACTCAGGAGTGCTGCCTCTTCTCTGGGATCTATATATGTGTGGAGGATTGTCTGTCCTCCTGAGGATTTTGCACCCACCAAGCCCTTGGGACATCCCGCTGCCTATCTCCGGATTTATATATATATATATATATATGGAACTATACTACAGAGGGACTACAGCGGGGGCATTATCTATATGGGAGCATTATATGTACTATAGGGGGCTACATGGGGAAAGCATTATAATACTACCACTACAGGGGGGTATTATACTGTGGCCGGGCTGGCCAACCTGCGGCTCTCCAGATGTTGTAAAACTACAATTCCCACCATGCCCTGCTGTAGGCTGATATTTGTAAGCTGTCTGGGCATGCTGGGAGTTGTAGTTTTGCAACAGCTGGAGAGCCGCAGGTTGGCTAGCCCTGTACTATGGGGATAGGATCACTACAGGGGGCATTATAATACAAGGGGAATAATAATACAGGAGGCACTACAGGGGGCATAATAATATAGGTCAGAACACTACAGGGTAGGAGCATTATAATACATACCAGTGCACTACAGGCTGCATTATACACACAGGCACTGCAGAAAGGCCTTATAATAAGGTGCACTATACGTGGTCATTATAACTACAGGGGGAACTGTATTTAATTATTTATTTATAACATTAATATTGGGGGTATGTTAGGGACATTTTTATTGTTGGGCACAATATGGGGTTTCTATTGAAGGTACTGAAGGGGGATCACAGTGGGCACAGTATTAGGGGTAGTGGCAGGACGACAATATTAGGACAACGGAGCAGAATGGAAAGAGATGCGGCTGAAAGAGGTCATCATGGACGTGTGCCTCTAATGGAGAAAATAAGAAAAGGATAACATCTTGATTAGAGTAGACACTGATGGATGTAATAGATATGTGGTGCTGTATTTTCCTGTATGTGTGATAGCTTTGTATGTAATGTTCATCCACATATGTCTTTAACTATAGAGTTGGCATGGGGGCATTTGAGTTTTCCCCTCAGGCTGCAGAAAGTTTAGAATGAGCCCTGTCAACTACTACTCCTGCTCTACCTGAGGCCTGCATTACTAAGTGGCTGCTTTCATAAGTGGAGTTGAAGAAACCAGAGTTTGAGAAAAGGAGCTAGAAACAAAGATTCATTAGATCTTCCTTGTATATAGTTGGTTTGATTCTAGCTAGTCTTCCTAATGCTGTAAGGGACCACAGTAAGTAAGAATCTTGATATCACTGCTCTATATTGTATTTATTTATTTTTTTCCCTCTCTTTTCCTGTGTAATCCCCATTTAGTATGACTTACATTATTGACAGCGCCGTCCAGTACACATCTTGTATGATGTATGCAGTCCTGGAACAGCCGTTCGAGGGTGTATATGTTTGTTCAAAATGTGAGCAAATTACCCGTTTGGAATCGCACATCGAGTCTCTAAACAGGCGAGTTGCAACACTGAAAGCCACTGACAATTTGGAAAAGAGTTTGCTGCTCACTGAGCAAGCACTCTATGGGGTAGATGTGGGGGAGGGTGGTAGCGAGGAGGCTGAGGAGAGTGAGGTAGTTAGCTGGGTAACAGTAAGAAAGCAGGGTAGAGGGAAGAGTGCCAGGGAGGCTAGCCCTAATCTGACACACCCCAACAAGTTTGCACGGTTGGCAGATGAGGGGGATGACAGTTCAGGGACGGCATCGCTGCAGCCAGACACTTCCTCTGCCAGTCAGGGGAATGTCAGCTCCGGTAAGCAGGGGACCAGGAGAGCAAGGCAGGCCAGACAGGTGCTGGTAGTGGGAGACTCAATTATTAGGGGTACAGATAGGGCAATCTGTCACAAAGATCGTGATCGCCGAACAGTATGCTGTCTTCCTGGCGCTAGAGTTCGACACATCGCGGATCGGGTTGACAGATTACTGGGAGGGGCTGGAGAAGATCCAGCGGTCATGGTCCATATCGGAACCAATGACAAAGTTAGAGGAAGGTGGAGAGTCCTTAAAAATGATTTCAGGGATTTAGGTCAAAAGCTTAGGGCAAGGACCTCAAAAGTAGTATTTTCTGAAATACTGCCTGTACCACGAGCCACACAAGAAAGGCAGCGGGAGATTAGGGAGGTTAACAAGTGGCTCAAGAACTGGTGTAGGAAGGAGGGGTTCGGGTTCATGGAGAACTGGGCCGACTTCTCTGTTGGCTACAGGCTCTACCGTAGGGACGGGCTGCACCTCAATGGGGAAGGGGCAGCTGTGTTGGGGAGAAAGATGGCTAGAAGGTTGGAGGAGTGTTTAAACTAGGGACTGGGGGGGAGGGTAATTACGTTATAGGAGGGGAAGATAGTGTAGATAGAGACCAGGGGCAAGGTAGTGTGTCTGGGGGAGGAATGGAAGAGGGGACTAGAACAGCTCAGAATGAAAGATGTAGGGTAAAAAATACACATAAACCTGTCAAATGTATGTATACTAATGCCAGAAGCCTGACTAACAAGACTGGTGAACTGGAATTAGTGATGTGTGAGGACTATGACATAGTGGGAATAACTGAGACATGGCTGGATGATAGCTATGACTGGGCAGTTAATATAAAAGGTTACAATCTGTTTAGAAAGGATCGTCAAAACCGGAGAGGTGGAGGGGTCTGCCTCTACGTGAAGTCGTGTCTAAATCCCGTAATTCGAGAATACATCTCTGAGGGACATGAACATGTGGAGTCACTGTGGGTAGAAATACATGGAGCAAAAAACAATAATAAAATACTAATAGGAGTGTATTATAAACCACCTAATATACCAGAGTCCACAGAAAATCTATTACTAAACGAGATAGACGAGGCCGCAAATCATAATGAAGTCGTTATCATGGGGGACTTCAACTACCCAGATATAGACTGGGAAACTGAAAGCTGTACATCCCATAAAGGAAACAGGTTCTTGGCAATAGCCAAAGACAATTTCCTTTCCCAACTGGTTCAGGACCCCACTAGAGGGACGGCCATACTGGACTTAGTATTAACCAATAGACCTGATAGAACAACAGATGTGCAGGTTGGGGGACACATGGGAAATAGTGACCATAAAGTTATAACCTTCCAATTATCCTTCAAACGAGAGTTTCTAAAGGGAGGAACAAAAATACCAAACTTCAAAAAAGCAAAATTTAGCCAACTAAGCAAGGCCATAGGCCTAACTAACTGGGACAAAGTCCTCAAAAATAAAAATACAACCATAAAATGGGAGATTTTTAAAAGCATTGTAACATCTAATTGTGAGAGGTACATACCTTATAGGAATAAAAGGCTAAGGAACAATAAGAGACCAATGTGGATAAATGGAACCGTAAAGAAGGCAATAAATGACAAAAAGAAAGCATATAAATCGCTAAAACAGGAGGGGAGTCAGGAAGCACTGATAAACTATAAGGAAAAAAATAGAATATGCAAAAAACTAATAAAATTTGCCAAACTAGAGACCGAGAGATTAATTGCCAAAGAGAGTAAAACTAACCCTAAAATGTTCTTCAATTATATAAATAGTAAAAAATATAAATCTGAAGGAGTCGGCCCTCTACATAGCAATGAGGGGGGTGTTGCAGAGAGCGACGAGGATAAAGCAAAACTATTAAATATTTTTTTCTCCACTATATTCACTGAGGAAAATAAACTGTCAGATGAAATGCAGAATGTAAAAGTAAATCCCCCATTAAAAGTGCCCTGTCTGACCCAGGAAGAAGTACAGCAGCGACTTAAAAAGATTAAAATAGACAAATCGCCAGGACCGGATGGCATACACCCCCGTATCCTAAGGGAATTAAGTGATGTCATAGCCAGACCATTATTTCTGATATTTACGGACTCTATAATAACAGGGAATGTTCCACAGGATTAAAAAAAACTTTGCTCAATTGAGCTCAATTCACCACTTTTACCCTTAATATTTAAATCAGTAAAACTTCACTTTTATTAGTAGTTCTCTAAAAATGTTTGTGAGTTTTGACACACTTGTTAAAACTACTGCTCGAATTTGCACACTGCTATCGCACAGGTTGCTAGTGGTAACGGAGGGTGTGCACTACCCTCCTAACCTTCCCACAAGTTTGCAATCAGTGTATAACTACCTGCCTGACTAATCCTGCAGGGTACTCGGTGCTGTGAACATACACCCTAAAGTAAATAACTGTTTCCTACTGTTTCCTACTCAGTATTTGGCAACTCGAGCAGAGCTAAAACCAACAGATTCTGTCCCCCAACATGTTTCACCAGAAAAACTGGCGTCTTCAGGGGAAAGGACAGACTTGAAACACCATGCTGAACACTCCTATTTATAGTTTGTAATCCTATAATTGGCCAATAGTACCATTGGCATTAGACTGACAGTTTAAAGAGCCAGTGAACTGGTCAAGTTTAAATTTATTGGTTGAATCATTGGATGCCTGCCAGATAACGTGCTGCGCAGACCCAAGCTGCGCAAACACTTATTCCACACTCAAGTTGGATGACTGGTTATTGAGTAACTACCAGATAATGTGCTGTGCAGACCCTTGCTGCGCTAACACTTATTCTGTAGTCAGGTAAAAGCTATATATGAATCACCCAGCAGCCCCTGCCAAGTCTGCCACACTGCGACTACACAAGCGCTGATACCACTAGTTCTTACATACTACCAACATGGACGATCCCCTGTTTATACACATACAATCAGGGGCAAAGAATGTAGAGGATATAAAAAAGTTTGGTGAATGTGAACAGAAATTGCAAAAAAACATTGAACGATTGCAGACAGAGATTAAAGAGAGGAAACATAAAAAATATATTCGCGACAGACGTGACTTTGAAACTGGACAAATATATACTGGTAGAAATACTAGTTACTCCAATACTAATAGGAGAAATAGGTATACGAACTCACAGGTGTCTAACACTGATATTTCTGAATCAGATATTTCTGGCTCAGAGGAATCTGTATCTAAATCTTATAATAATAAGTCAGCGGCTGTCAAACGTAAAAGTAGATACCGTGCACCCACCCAGCAACGAAGGGCACCAGCACCTCAACAACAATTGCAATCTACAACTGCTCATCAAACATGGACAAATACTTCAGGCTATATAGAGCAAAACCGTGCATTAGAGCCTGTGAAATACAAGCAGACACCAGTAGTAACATCTATGGGTCTTGGAAACATACCTACTCCAAGTATGTCCTGCACATCCTCCTTTTTCTCTGGGCCTCCACAGTCCAGCTTGGATATGGGAGCGAGTGCAGGCAACCCACAGCCTTCTTTTTTGGCCCCGGGAGTGACGCTACGGGACAGGGACAAATGGGTTTACAATACGCAGAATTAAATGCAAATGATAATATGCAGGTTATTAATTTGTCAGATTTCCCACTACAAGAGAGACATTATAAACTTCTCAAAAAAGGATTGTCATTTACCCCTACTCCGGGGTTTGATTGTTTTTCCTGGGTCAAGGATGTCAACTGCTTTGCTAGGAAACTAGCACTTCATAAAGTACATAAACAGAAGGAGCGTGATCCTTGTAGACAACAAGAGAATGAAAAAATTGCTTTGCAAATTTTGGAGTCCCTGGATACAAATAACCCTCTAAGTGAGGATATGATGGAACCCCCATTGTCTACACTTAAGCCCAGATCCATGTACACACCTCCGTTTCGCAGTATGCAAATATTGAAACATTTGTGAATTTAGTCACGAGAGATCTTAAAACTATTCGGACACCTAAGACAGTAGTTGACAACCTTGACCCGGATGAGGCAGTGGCTCTGGAGGAGCTGAGAACCAATGATGATTTGGTTTTAAACCCTCAGATAAGGGGGCAATATTGTGGTGATGAGGAGACGTATGTACGAGGATATGGTCATACGTCTCCTTAATGATTCGGTAACGTATAAGAAATTGGACAGTAATCCAACAAACCAGTACCTGGGGAACTCAGAGAAATTCTAGCAGAAGCAAAAGGAGATAACCTTATCTCCAAAGAGGAACATAGGTATCTTTTGAACACCAAACCTACAATAGCGACTATCTACGCTATACCGAAAGTACATAAACAAAGAGTGCCAATACCAGGTAGACCGATCATTTCTGGTAATGGAAGTCTGACAGAAAACATCAGCCAATATGTTGATGAGTTTATCTCACCTTTTGTACCTACGTTACCATCTTATATTAGAGACACTAAAGATGCGGTCACCAGACTACAGGAGATAAAAGTCACTAAGGGTACGTTTCTTGCCAGTCTGGATATAGAGGCGCTATATACTAATATACAACATGAACTGGGAATACAGGCAGTTCACTCTTACCTCACTACTAAGGGCACTCAATTTCACTTGCACAATCAATTTATTTTGAAACTTTTGCGGTTTCTACTTACTCACAATTATTTTTTATTTAATTCACGTTATTATTTACAGTTAAATGGGACAGCTATGGGAAGTAAATGTGCACCGAATTTTGCAAATCTCTTTTTAGGATGGTGGGAAAACACAATTGTCTTCACTGAGCAATATGAACACTTCACTAATCACGTTTTATTTTGGGGACGTTTTATTGATGATGTTTTGATTTTATGGGATGGCACTGAGACACTATTTCAAGAATTCGTACAGAATCTTAATCAGAATCATATAGGTATGAGCTTCACTTCAGAAATTAATTCTGAAACCCTCACTTTTTGGATC
Source organism: Bufotes viridis (assembly GCA_033119425.1). Lineage (NCBI taxonomy): Eukaryota > Metazoa > Chordata > Amphibia > Anura > Bufonidae > Bufotes > Bufotes viridis. The sequence continues at coordinate 537,114,665 of CM065590.1, read as the reverse complement.
TTAGAATCTCCTTGTCGCCAGGTGGCCGCATCGTCACTGAGGTCTATAGGAAACCTACCTCTACTAATACGCTATTACATTGGCAAAGTTATCACCCACCGCCCCTTAAAAGGGTATTCCGGTAGGCCAATATATTAGGGCGCGCAGAAACTGTTCGGATGACTCTGGGTTCCTCAAGGAATGTGAGACCTTGTATTCGAGGTTCCAAAATAGAGGTTACCCTAAAAAATACTGCATAAGGCCTTTAAAAGGGCTAAAGATACTGATCGAGTTTCATTACTGCAATCGAAACCAATAAAGGAATCCACAACAATCAGATGTATAGGAAACTTTGATAACCGTAACAAACAAGTGTATAATATCCTGCATAAGCATTGGCATGTTCTGCAGGCTGACCCTGATTTTCAAGAGGTATTGGCTAAAAGACCCCAGATTACGTTCAGGAGGGGAAAAATTTAAAGGACCATTTGGTCCACAGTTTTTACAATACTAACCCTGCGCCACTTACCTGGTTGAGATCTACAGTTGTGGGAAGTCACCCCTGTGGGAGGTGTAGCTTCTGCCCATACGTCCAAAAAAGAAATTTTTCATCAATCCTAAAGATGAGAGAAAATATGACATAAGAGAGTTCATTAATTGTCAAACTAAAGGAATAATATATATCGCCCAATGTCCGTGCCCTAAATTATATGTAGGCAAGACTATACAGGAATTTCGTAGGAGAATTAGCCAACATGTAAGCAGTATTAACACAAAGGCTGATACAAGCATCTCAAGACATGTTAGAACCTTTCATTCTGGAAATCCATCATGCCTGCAATTCTGGGGATTATGTAAGAGAAACCTCGGACCACGCTGTGGAAATTTGGATAAAATCCTATACCAAGAAGAAGCCAAATGGATATATCGTTTGGAGAGTTTGAGTCCACATGGACTCAATGAGGGATTCACATTTTCGTCGTTTTTGTAATACGATCTAGGTGTATTTTCAATAAATATGATCACACTATTTCAATTGTGAGTAATATAGGCTGAACACTCTGGGATCTTTTGAGCTAGCGTAAACTATAGATTATGACATAATATATATGAGTCACTAAGGCCAACATGGTACCTGTCTAGCAAGGTGGAAGTGTGACACTCTTTGGCTCTGGTGTTTTGGGTATTAATGTATGCATGGGAACAGAGAGAGGGGACTCGGAACCCCTTATATACATTACCTGAGGGATCCAGGCGCGTCTGTATACATCGAGGCGCGTTTGTTCAACATGTTACTATCTATATTTTGACACTGCTTATAATTAAGCTTGTGTCCACTATCTGAGGGACCCAGGCGCGTCTTGATGTATCTAGACGCGCTTGGTTATTATGTTGCCCCTTGTGTCTGATACCTTGGTAATTAAGCCTGTACCTATTAAGGATGATATACTCCGACATTACAATGTTTTGCAACCAGGTCCGGTGCATTTAGTACTATGGACGGGGATGGAGGGGATGGAAGGGAAAGAAAAAAAGAGAAAGGAAGAAAAAAAAAAAAAGAAAAATTTATTTATTTATTTATTTTATTTATTTATTTTTTTTATTTATTTTTTTTATTATTATTTTTTTTTATTTTTTATTTTTTTTATATCCTCTACATGCTTTGCCCCTGATTGTATGTGTATAAACAGGGGATCGTCCATGTTGGTAGTATGTAAGAACTAGTGGTATCAGCGCTTGTGTAGTCGCAGTGTGGCAGACTTGGCAGGGGCTGCTGGGTGATTCATATATAGCTTTTACCTGACTACAGAATAAGTGTTAGCGCAGCAAGGGTCTGCGCAGCACATTATCTGGTAGTTACTCAATAACCAGTCATCCAACTTGAGTGTGGAATAAGTGTTTGCGCAGCTTGGGTCTGCGCAGCACGTTATCTGGCAGGCATCCAATGATTCAACCAATAAATTTAAACCTGACCAGTTCACTGGCTCTTTAAACTGTCAGTCTAATGCCAATGGTACTATTGGCCAATTATAGGATTACAAACTATAAATAGGAGTGTTCAGCATGGTGTTTCAAGTCTGTCCTTTCCCCTGAAGACGCCAGTTTTTCTGGTGAAACATGTTGGGGGACAGAATCTGTTGGTTTTAGCTCTGCTCGAGTTGCCAAATACTGAGTAGGAAACAGTAGGAAACAGTTATTTACTTTAGGGTGTATGTTCACAGCACCGAGTACCCTGCAGGATTAGTCAGGCAGGTAGTTATACACTGATTGCAAACTTGTGGGAAGGTTAGGAGGGTAGTGCACACCCTCCGTTACCACTAGCAACCTGTGCGATAGCAGTGTGCAAATTCGAGCAGTAGTTTTAACAAGTGTGTCAAAACTCACAAACATTTTTAGAGAACTACTAATAAAAGTGAAGTTTTACTGATTTAAATATTAAGGGTAAAAGTGGTGAATTGAGCTCAATTGAGCAAAGTTTTTTTTGTTGCTATGGAACCCTCCCTTAATAGGGTCTCTAGTTTTTTTGTTCCACAGGATTGGCGCATAGCAAATGTGGTGCCAATATTCAAAAAGGGTCCAAAAACAGAGCCTGGAAATTATAGGCCGGTAAGTTTAACATCTATTGTTGGTAAACTGTTTGAAGGGTTTTTAAGAGATGCTATTTTGGAGTATCTCAATGAAAATAAGCAAATAACGTCATATCAGCATGGCTTCATGAGGGATCGGTCATGCCAAACAAATTTAATCAGCTTCTATGAGGAGGTAAGTTCTAGACTTGACAGCGGCGAATCAATGGATGTCGTATATCTGGACTTCTCCAAAGCATTTGACACCGTACCTCATAAAAGGTTAGTATATAAAATGAGGATGCTCGGACTGGGAGAAAATGTCTGTATGTGGGTAAGTAACTGGCTGAGTGACAGAAAACAGAGGGTGGTTATTAACGGTAGATACTCAGATTGGGTCACTGTAACTAGTGGGGTACCTCAGGGGTCAGTATTGGGCCCTATTCTCTTCAATATATTTATTAATGATCTTTTAGAAGGCCTGCACAGTAAAATATCTATTTTTGCAGATGACACTAAACTGTGTAAAGTAATTAACACTGAAGAGGACAGTTTTCTGCTACAGAGGGATCTGGATAGATTGGAGGCTTGGGCAGAAAAATGGCAGATGAGGTTTAACACTGACAAATGTAAAGTTATGCACATGGGAAGGAATAATGCAAGTCACCCGTACATATTAAATGGTAAAACACTCGGTAACACTGACATGGAAAAGGATCTAGGAATTTTAATAAACAGCAAATTAAGCTGCAAAAACCAGTGTCAGGCAGCTACTGCCAAGGCCAATAAGATAATGGGTTGCATCAAAAGGGGCATAGACGCCCGTGATGAGAACATAGTCCTACCACTTTACAAATCACTGGTTAGACCACACATGGAGTACTGTGTACAGTTCTGGGCTCCTGTGAACAAGACAGACATAGCAGAGCTGGAGAGGGTTCAGAGGAGGGCAACTAAAGAAATAACTGGAATGAGGGATCTACAGTACCCTGAAAGGTACTAGGGGTACTTAGGGTTATTTACTTTAGAAAAAAGACGACTGAGGGGAGATCTAATAACTATGTATAAATATATCAGGGGTCAGTACAGAGATCTGTCCCATCATCTATTTATCCCCAGGACTGTGACTGTGACAAGGGGACATCCTCTGCGTCTGGAGGAAAGAAGGTTTGTACACAAACATAGAAAAGGATTCTTCACTGTAAGAGCAGTGAGACTATGGAACTCTCTGCCTGAGGAGGTGGTGATGGTGAGTACAATAAAGGAATTCAAGAGGGGACTGGATTTATTTCTGGAGTGTAATAATATTACAGGCTACAGCTACTAGAGAGGGGTCGTTGATCCAGGGAGTTATTCTGATTGCCTGATTGGAGTCGGAAGGAATTTTTTTTCCCCTTAAGTGAGGAAAATTGGCTTCCTCTGGATCAACTTGTAGGAAACAGGCCGAACTGGATGGACAAATGTCTTTTTTCGGTCTTATATACTATGTTACTATGTTACTACAAAAAAATGAGTCCTGTCTACTACTAAAAAAAATATATCTTTTGGCCCATTATGTGCTGCTAACTACCGACTTGTCTCTAATCTCCTACTCATCTCTAAACTCCTGGAATACTCTCCGCTAATAAGGTAACTCTCTGCTAACTTCTTAACCCCTTAACCACATACAATCTGGTTTCCATACTCTATAAAAACTGCCATTATTAAAGCATCTAATGGTCTCCTGACAATTAAAAGTAATGGCAACTACTCTGTAGTCTGTACTAATTCTTCTGGATCTCTTTGCAGCATTTGACACTGCAGACCACCAACTCCTTCTCAGTGTGCTACACTCTATTAGCTTCAAGGACACAACTCTTCTTGGTTTTCTTCCTATTTCTCTAGCTGCTCTCTCAGTGTATAATTCTCTTTCTGCACTTCTCTTCCTTTTGTTTTTCGGGTTCCACAGGGTTCAGTTGAATGTCTTCTCCATTTTTCTCTGTACACATTCCTTGTTGCACAGATCAGCAGATTTTTTTTTTCAGTACTACCTCAATGAAAACACCCAACTGTACCTACCTAAAAAAAAAAACACTCCAATACACTGTGATAATCCTCAACAGTTCAGGCCCTGCACTTGGCTTAACACAACATTTAGTTTCATTTCTGCCTTGTCCAGTTTGTCACAATGCTTGCATAAAATGTTTCCATAGTCAATCCTACTCTCTATACAGTATGCCATTTTAGTGTATGTAACTATGGTGGAGGGATGTTAAGACCAGTAGGTTTACGCCTGTTGGATTTTCTTCTCCTATTAGTTTTCTAGGGTACCTGATCCCTTATTATTGGTCAGATGATCACTGGTAAAGGTAAGTTAAATTTAGAAAGACATTCCTGATTGAATAACCTTTTTTAAATATTGTTGTCCTTTATTATAAACTTGCTAGTGATAGTGTAAACTATGTTTATCTGTATCAAGAAAATCCTAATCTTGTATCTATTATCTAGTCCCTTGTTGGTAGCTCCTTGGTTGCTCTTTGAATCTGTTTGGATTTGATTTCAGTTTAGTTCTGCTTGGTGTGATGTCCTTGTCACTGGGTCCTAGCACCAGTTTTGGTGTTTGCATCAGTATGACACAATAGTCTTTCAATGGGGAGACATTAAGGGGTCCTGAAGGTTAGTGATGTGGTATTAGTATAATTTTTGTTCATCTTTGGTTACCTTCAACCATCTGCTCCATTACCTGTCATTTTCATCATTTATCTTCTTCATTACCTGTCTGACATATTCTTTAGCCATTAGTCCATTTACCATAATAATTGGGTTCCTGTCAACTATCCTTGAGTTTCTTCTCCTGTGCTTTTGTTACTTGCCAGTGTTGATATGTGCTTTATATTATTATTATTATTTTATTATTATTATTATTAGTAGTAGTAGTAGTAGTAGTAGTAGTAGTAGTAGTAGTAGCAGCAGTATTTTTATTCTTGAAACCATCAGGTTGATATACAATCTGGCCCTACTGTCCAGGGAGTATCAGAGTACCTAGATGCACTATTAATATGTTGGAAAGTCAACTGCTGTAGGTGAAATAAAGTTATGTTGTTCTATTAACAATCTGTGTTGTTACAAGCATTTAGACTACTCAGGTCCCCATTCGGTTAGCAATTTTCTTTTTTGCCTACAAATAACCAAATCTGTGCATGATAAAGGGGCACAGAATGGTTATAGTTAAGTTCAGTTTGTTCAGTTCTACTACAGAAAGTGCATCTTGCTCTGGAGGATGAACCTCATTGATTTCAATGGTTGTTGCATTTTGCTTAAATTCTGTAAATGTAGCCTTAGTAATTAACTGGCGACATTGAGTTGCCCATGCCAATAAAAAGCAAAATCACGTGATTGTCAGACCCTAATATAACAAGCTCAATACAAATCTTTGCTCTAAAGTATTGCATTACAGTAGTAGTTCTCCTTCAATTACCCCGATAGCTGAAACCTTCTATTACAATCCTTCTTACATCCAGAAAATCTACAATGGAATGAGTCATGTACAAATCTAGAAAGCGCCAACATCAGTGGGTTAATGCAATAACCTGACAGTGTAAGCTTTGCAAATTGTCAAACTAAGCCAGCACAATAAGCTTGTGTGTTAATGCACCAAGAATTACTTTAGCACCTGTTACATCTGTATGCTTTTATCTGATATAATAAAATGGACATAGAATTATAGAAATCACACAGCTGTAATTGTGGAAAGTGACGGGAAGCCATTAGACTGTTTTTCTTGTCAGTTCTGTGTACATTATGAGCTGAGTACATTGTGTGCTGGAAATGTACAGAGCCAGGTTTCTGTACATTCACGTTATCATAGAAACACATGACATTACTTTTGAGAGGATTACCCATGGTGATGTAGTTGTAGTTAGCATAGATGACACTTTCATCACGTTCTGAATGTGGCCCAAACACATACCATAGTCTCAACTGATTTGCATTAGTTTAAAATGGTTGTGCCGGCTCCCTGAACCTTCACTGCAGGCCTGGGCTCCATTGATGTCAACATCCAGTTTAACATTGCTGTAGCCTATGTGGGGGGTTAGCTCTGGTCTCGAGGATCGTTCACATACAGATAGTCGTCCACCGCAGCTTTAGGGGCCAAAGCATCGCTTTATTGTCCCAGCATCAACATAAATAAATGAAATTCAAAACAAACACCTGCCCGGCTGGGCTCTAACTTAACACAGTGTGTCCCTGACTCACCTAAGACACTGTTCACACACACGGCACCCATGCGGCTTTCCCAGCCCAATGTCCATCAGCCTCCTGGCTGTTACCTCACCGGTGTCTTTTGGGGGATTGTGGTCCAGTCGTCCGCCCGACGCTGACCATGCGACCCTTATCCCTAGGCGTCGCGGGACCCCCCAAACTTCAGGCTACTCCCAGCCTTGTGGTCTCTCAGCGCTGCCAGATCAAACCACACACAGAACCACTCCAGGCTTCTGTACCTCACAGGGCACACCCATCTCACTGTGAGGACAGCTTTATGCTCTCTTGATTGTGGCACCTGTTGCTGCCTCAGACCTGCCCACTGATGGGAAAGAGATGGATAATCCTGCCATTCCTCTCTTCTATCAGCCATGAGGCCTGTCACTGCTTCACATATCCCCCCTTTGTTCAACCCCGTAGGGTGAACACTAGCATCCAACCACGATGCTCGTGAGAGGGCATCGACCTGGCCTACAGTCTTCCCCTTATTCTGCCAGACCCAGGCCAATAGTGCTTGGTTTCTCACCCACATGAGTTTAGTATGGGGCAAATAAGACCTACGGGATTTTCTTGCCCATCTCATGACCCGGTACTCTCTTTCACGAGTGAGGATGATGCGCTTCGCACCAGTGGCCTCTCTCTTTCGTTTTTTTTCTCTCTCCACATTTCGCATCAGCACATGTTCCTCATGTCCTTTCTTGGACTGCTGCAACTCTCGACTAAACTGTTCCCTCACTTCGGCCGACTCTTCTTCAGCCTTATCTTTGGTCTTGGGAACATCCGAGGATTTCTCCCACTCCAACTCATCAGCCTCAGCCTTTGAGTCTCTTTTGGAGTCTTCAGTCACTTTGATAGGCTTTTCATCCTTCACGGACACAGCATTACATACTTGCATTCTTAGCTCCTCCTCCTCTTTCTCATTAAGGATGGAGGTACTTGGGACATCAGAGTCCGTTTCAGACTCAGCATCTTCTGGCAATCCCTGAAGAGGTTCACCCAGGATATGGTTCTCCTTTCGGGCAGGATTCAGGAGAGCCAGCCCATCGGAGTAGACAGCACCCTCATACTGGTCGTCGGTCCCCCGTATTTCTTCCCCAGCAGACTGCTGGCTTTCTGGAAGGCATTGACAGCAGAGGGAATGTCTTTCATGACCAGGTCCTGGCCACACACTGCCACGAGTCTCTGGGCTTCTGCATCCACCTCAGCACCATCATCTGGTTCAGCAGATACCTCTTCCATCTTCCTCTCTGCCTCGGCTGGCACCACAGCGCCACCACCTCCAGACCCATTCTTAACGGGCTCTGACTTCTTGGCATCTTTTAGAGAATCTTCCTCTTCAGGTATCTCATTTTCTTCCCCTGCTGCGCAGGAGCACGCTTAGGCCTCTCCAACTCATCGATTTCATCTTTTGAGCTCCTGAGATCTTCCATCTCTACTCTGAGTTGCTTGTTCAGCCTCTCCAATTCATCTCGCTCCTTAAGCGCTTTTTCAAGGGCTCTAGCCAAGGAGAGGGCCATAGTCGTCTTCTTAGTTTTTCGGACCAGCTTGTTAGCAGCGCCCGCTCTTGGGCCTTCTGTTCCAGCGGCTCTTCACTCTGTTCTGGTGTAACAGCAGTTGTAGGAGTACCACCATTCTTCCTTAGACACTCTGTGGGATTTCCACCCAGGGACTCTTCAAGCCCATTGTCGAGGTCTACTATAGACTTTTGTGTCTTTCTGGAGTCTTTTCCCTTCCCCAGGACACCAGGCGGTAGACCCTTCAATTCACTCGTCTTTTCCGGGGTCTCCTCTTTGACCCTTCTGCAGCCATCTTTAGCGACTCTGTGACGACAGCTAGTCCCTTCTCTATCGTATCTAGGGACCGTGTGGCGAGAGTGAGATCAGCCTCCGGTTTGCAGCTGTACTGTTCTGTCAGGTCATCTAAGACTGACTGGATATGAGCTTCAGACACTAGGCTGACGTCACCCGACTGAACTCTCGTCTCGTCAGATATAACTGTCACCTGGTCGCTACTAGTAACCACTTTAGTTTGGCAAGACCTCGGCATGGCAGCCTTTCTCTCTGAGTTGCTATCGGTCACAGAACATGCGTTATATATACCGCTCGTGTCATTCTCAATCCTGTCCTCTAGGGGCACCGATGAGCTAATCCCCACCTGGGACATTTTATTAACCATAGAAACCTGTGGAGACTGCATATCCACTTCTAGTACGTGTGGTACACCCTCTAGGACGGCCCCATGTACTTGCACATTTTTCACAGTGGTTTCCCTCAGTTGTGAGCTCTCAACATCAATTAGCCTTTTTATACCATCCACATTTTTACCAACAGGGGAGCTTCTTCCCTGATCACACCCTTTAAAGGAGCAGGTATATCATCATCACACATATCATTAGGCACTTCAAGTAACTTGTTTTCTATGTGCAGAACCTTCACATTAACCACATTATCATTATACATTTCAACAAACTCTGCACCTTCACTTGGCACCGTGTCTGCACCACTGTTTCTAATGGTCATTTCACTTAAACCATTGCTTTCTATCTGCATTTGCCTTACACCTTCATTTAAAGGGACAGGTACAGGTTCTGTAGGAGCTTCATTACTTCCTACAGAAGTGTCTCCATTGCCCCACATTACGTCACGCATGAGCATATTTGCAACATCAAGTCCATCAGTCTCTGTTCCCACCATGGTCTCACCCTCCGTGAGGACCACCGGATAGTCCACAGTATTCACATAATTGTCCCGGACAGACATCATTCTACCTCTTACCCAGGCTAGCATGGGATCTCTGATTTTCGCCATCCCAAACCTAGCCTTGGTCACGGGCACTTTAAACAACATCTTGAGCTTCTCCCTGCAGATTCCTGCGAGAGAGCAACCGCAACAGTCTTACCAGCCTGTTCAGACACAGCATTTTTCCCATAGTCACTCATTTTTGAGACATCTTCACGCCGCAGCGCTTTATCACTCACCAGCCCGGCAGGTAGCAACTGCCGCTGGCTCACTGCCACTGGGTCTGCCACAAAATTATCAACAGGAACAGTCTTACCGATTGTCGTCACTGACTCAGCACTCCCGAAAGATAAGGGTAGTCCAGGTATATCTCCAGCACGGTCACCACCCTTCTCCTCAATGCAATAGTTGCCACGGGAGACGCCTTGGACTTGTCTCCTGTCTTTTTCCGGACGGACATTCCAGCCGCACCCTTTAGGACTCTGTGCACAGTCGCAGGGAAAATAGGCACTCCTGAGAAACGCACCACTCTCCACCTCTTTGTCTTCCCGACGGTTGCCCTTGGCAACGGCACATATTACCTCGAACAGTCCACTACGATTCAGAGCAGCCTCTCTGAGTGCAGCACTTGACTTCCTCAACATGCAATTAGTTTCCCGCACCAGCTGCTCTATTATTTTCTCTGTGGCCTCGGTTTTCCGCCAAACCAGACCATCTTTCACCCAGGTCGCCATTTTGACCAAAAAATTTCCACAGGTCAGTTTCTTTTATTGTACTTCTGGCCCTTTAAATACGAACACAGCTTGCACCACAGAAAAAAAATAAGTCCAGAGTAACACCAGCAGTTTTCCAGCAGCACCTGCTCCAGCGAACAAGCAGGCTTCTGGCCCTTTAAATCACTGCACAGCAACACAGCAATTTCCTTGGCAACATTCAGCAGCACCTGCTCTTTTCTGTCAGGTCGTTGCCCCTAGCAACACTTTGCCTTTTTCCAGCAGGGATGACTGCCCGCATCCGACACCAAATGTGGGGGTTAGCTCTGGTCTCGAGGATCGTTCACATACAGATAGTCGTCCACCGCAGCTTTAGGGGCCAAAACATCGCTTTATTGTCCCAGCATCAACATAAATAAATGAAATTCAAAACAAACACCTGCCCGGCTGGGCTCTAACTTAACACAGTGTGTCCCTGACTCACCTAAGACACTGTTCACACACACGGCACCCATGCGGCTTTCCCAGCCCAATGTCCATCAGCCTCCTGGCTGTTACCTCACCGGTGTCTTTTGGGGGATTGTGGTCCAGTCGTCCGCCCGACGCTGACCATGCGACCCTTATCCCTAGGCGTCGCGGGACCCCCCAAACTTCAGGCTACTCCCAGCCTTGTGGTCTCTCAGCGCTGCCAGATCAAACCACACACAGAACCACTCCAGGCTTCTGTACCTCACAGGGCACACCCATCTCACTGTGAGGACAGCTTTATGCTCTCTTGATTGTGGCACCTGTTGCTGCCTCAGACCTGCCCACTGATGGGAAAGAGATGGATAATCCTGCCATTCCTCTCTTTTATCAGCCATGAGGCCTGTCACTGCTTCACACCTATCACAGGCCTTGGTGGTGTCTGGCTCCTATTGGCTCATGTGACAATTTGTCATAAAACATAGTGATAGTTTTGTGGCTGGGGCCACTTCCTGAGAATTCAGTTGCTGCCATACAGGCTCTCAACTCCAACAGGCATTAGGGTCAAATTTGTAGGAAGCCAATTTGCCTATATGTATGTCCTTTGAAGGAAACCCACGCATACAGGAGAAGAACATTCAAACTCCATGCAAATGTTGTTTTTGGTCGGATTCAAGCTCGGTGCTAACCACTGAGTCACCAATAAATTTTAATTAGGGGAATCCATGAGTTACATGATGTAAATTGTAAGTCCAACTCAGAGATAGTGATGAGCGGGAGGTGCCATATTCGATTTTGCGATTATTTCTCGAATATTCGATTGAATATATTCATCAAAATCGAATATTCGTCATTATTCTATATATTGCGAATATTCGAAATAGCAAATATATAAAGCCCTTCTTGGCATGTATTAGTGGCAAAAAATATACAGTATATATTATTTGCCATTTAGCGGTGCAGTTATATGTTCTAAATAGTGATGTGCGAACATCAGCCGGGACATTTTGCAAACGCATGTTCGTGATCAAATGTTCGTGAACCGCGTGTTCGCGGCGGGCCCTATTGACTTTAATGGCAGGCGAACCTGAAAAACCTTCAGGTCTTATTTGCAGCCACCAAATACTTACTAGAAGTTCACACATAGTCCCACAACATGGACAGTGACATACCAGAGGCTGATCAATGGCAAAAATTCCAACAAAAAATATGTATTTTAATCAGGGGCTATTTTTATGCGTCTTAAAGGGAAACTCTCAAAAATGTGCCCTGCTGAAGCCTAGAAAAATTTTGTTTTAGGCCACGGGAGTAGAGGCTCAAAAATTAGGCATTCACTTGACAGAAAAGAACTTGTGATTATGTGGCTGGAGGTACATTAGGCGGTCATTGGCTAAAAAACGTACTGTAGGCCAGTACAGTACCCAAAAATTAGGCATTCATTACAGAAAAGAACAAGTGATTATGTGGCTCGAGGTACATTAGGCGGTCACTGGATAACAATTTTACTGTAGGACAGTACAGGCCCCAAAAATAAGGCATTCACTTGACAGAAATAAACAAGTTATTATGTGGCTGGAGGTACATTAGGAGGTCACTGGATAACAATTTTACTGTAGGCTAGTATAGGCCCCAAAAATTAAACATTCACCTGACAGAAATTGGGATTATGTGGCTGGAGGTACAAAAAAAAACTTTTTTGTAGGCCACTGGAGTACAGGCTCCAAAAATTAGGGATTCACCTGACAGAAAAATACTTATGATTATATGGCTGGAGGTACATTAAGCAGTCACTGGCTAAAAAATTTACTGTAGGCCAGTACAGGACTCAAAAATGAGGCATTCACCTGACAGAAAAGAACTTGTGATTATGTGGCCGGAGGTACATTAGGCGGTCACCGGCTAAGTATTTTACTGTAGGACAGTACAGGCCCCAAAAATAAGGCATTCACTTGACAGAAATGAACAAGTGATTATGTGGCTGGAGGTACATTAGTCAGTCACTAGCTAAAAAATTAACTGTAGGCCAGTACAGGCCCCAAAAATGAGTCATTCACCTGACAGAAAAGAAATAGTGATTATGTGGCAGGCGGTACATTAGGTGGTCACCGAGTAAAAAATTTTTTGTAGGCCACTGGAGTACAGGCTCCAAAAATTAGGCGTTCACCTGACAGAAAAGTACTTGTGATTATATGGCTGGAGGTACATTAGGCAGCTAATTTTACTGTAAGAAACTGGAGTACAGGCCCCAAAAATGAGGCATTCACCTGACAGAAAATAACTTATGATTATACTGATTATGCGGCTGGAGGTACATTAGGCGGTCACCGGCGAAATATTTTACTGTAAACCAGTACCGGCCCCAAAAATTAGGCATTCACCTGACAGAAAAGTCCTTTCATGCCGCTGTATATACATAAGACGAGGACCATCTTTGTTCTGGGTGGTGGTGGATATATGTGGGCTGGCATGAGGAAATTCAATTACACGTGATCGTCACAGGTGTTGAATTCCTCCAAGATCCATGCCTCAGTCATTTTTAGAAATGTGAGGTAGTCCACACTGTCGTGAGCTAGGTGAGTGCGCTTATCGGTCACGTTCCCCCTTGCAGCGCTGAATGTCCTTTCGGACAGGACACTCGACGAGGGGCAAGCCAAGAGTTCCATGGTAAATTGTGCCAGCTCTGGCCACAGGTCAAGCCTGCACACCCAGTAGTCCAGGGGTTCCTCACTTCTCAGAGTATCCACATCGACCATTAACCCGATGTAGTCCGACACCTGTCGGTCTATGCGTTCCCTGAGGCTGTATCCGGAGGGCGGCTGTAGATGGGTTGGCTGCAAGAACGATCTCATATTCAAAGTGACCAACACATCTTCAAACTGTCCTCTTCTTGCAGGCGCGGTAGGATTGGTACCCGCACCTGTTTCTCTGTGGGTGGAAATTCTCTGTATCTCTTGCAGCAAGGCCTGGAAATGCTGCATTCTGCCATCCCTCTGTAATGCTGGTAACAAGTCAGCCATTTTGTGTTTGTTCCAGGGGCCTATGTACGTTGCCACCCAGTACTGGTCCTTGCCGTTTATGCTTTTTATACGGGGGTCCCTCTTCAAACACTGTAGCATGAAGGCCCCCGATTTGCCCTAAATTGGAAATGGTGGAGTCCCCTGGCTTCTGCTCATTGCCCAGGAGAATGTCGTCCTCTGTCTCCTCCCCCTAGCCACGGACAACACCAGAGATCCCTGAAAAGTTTAAAGTCCCCCTCAAAGCCTGTTCTTCTTGCTTCTCCTCTTCCACCCAGCCACCATCCTCCTCTGACTCATCTTAAGACTCCTGCTGACTTGTCACAGATGGAGTAGCCGCCCCTGGGAATTCATTTTGCATTTTAACTTCCTCATCTTCCGGCTCCTGCTCCTTAACAGCTTGATCAATGACATGACGCAATGCACGCTCCAGAAAGAAGGTGTAAGGTATGGACCGCTGTATGGAAGGGATTAACAGGGAGGGAGCTCCCTCTCCCATTGGGGGCTGCTGTGCCCTTGCAGCCCCAAATTCTTGATGGGATCGCAGAGGGAGGTAGCTCCCCTCTCTCCCCATCACCCACTGCTCTGTTCTGGCAGCGGGTGATGGTTACCATGGCATCAGGACGCTTTTAGAGGCAAAGGTCTGATCAGACTAAGTCTAAAGTAAAAAATTCTGTACAGTACACTATATAGTGTACTGTACTGTATTATATAGACACCATATCCACTGGATCTACAAGAACCAAGTGGGTCTGGGTAAAAAAATAAAAAAGTGAAAAAATAGTAAAAGTAAAAAAAACACATATCAATGAATAAAAATTTACAAATTAAATACACTACACATATAAGATATTGTCGCATCTGTAAAAACCTTCTCTATAAAAATATCACATGACCTAACCCCTCAAGTAAATACCGTAAAAAAAAACTAAAAAATGGTGTAAAAAAAGCCATTTTTTGTCACCTTACATCACAAAAAGTGTAATACCAAGCGATCAATAAGGCGTATGCCTCTCAAAATAGTAACAATCAAACCGCCATCTTATCCCGCAAAAAATGAGCCCCTAGATAGGACAATGGCCCAAAAAAATAAAAAAAATATGGCTCTCAGACTATGGAGACAATAAAACATTTTTTTTTTCTAAAATGCTGTTATTGTGTTAAAGTATACATATTATATATCGCCGCATCCATCAAAACCTGCTCTATAATAATATCACATGATCCAACCTCTCAGGTAAATACCGTAAAAAAAAAAAAAAAAAAACATTTTTGTCACCTCACATCTCTAAAACTGTAATAGCAAGTGATCAAAAAGTTATATGCACCCAAAATAGTTCCAATCAAACAGTCATCTCACCCCGCATAAAATGATACCCTACATAAGACAATCACCCAAAAAAATTAAAATATTTAGGCTCTCAGATTATGGAGACATTAAAACATGATTATTTTTGTTTCAAAAATAATATTATTGTGTAAAACTTAAATAAAATATAAAAAGTATATATATTAGGTATTGTCGCGTCCGTAACAAAAATGTGACATGGTGTCAAAAAACCAGTCCAGCAAAATGCGCCTTCCAAAAACCATATGGCGTTCCATTCCCTCTATGCCCTGCCGTTTGGCCATGCAGTAATTTATGACCACATATGGGGTGTTTATGCAAACTACAGAATGAGGACAATAAAAATTGAGTTTTTTTTTGTTGTTAACCCTTGCTTTGTTACTGGAAAAAATGGATTAAAATAGAAAATTTTCCCAAAAACTTTAATTCTGAAATTTTATCTCCATTTTCTATTAACTCTTGTGGAAAACCTAAAAGGTTAACGACGTTTGTAAAAATCAGTTTTGAATACCTTGAGGGGTGTAGCTTCTAGAATGGGGTCATTTTTGGGTGGTTTCTATTATGTAAGCCTGACAAAGTGACTTCAGACCTGAACTGGTCCCTAAAAAGTGGGTTTTTGAAAATTTCAAGATTTTCTTCTAAACTTCTAAGCCTTGTACCATCCCCAAAAAATAATATGGCTTTCCCAAAATGATCGACACATGAGGTAGACATATGGGGAATGTAAATCAATTACTTTTTTGGGCGGTATTACTATGTATTATAGAAGTAGAGAAATTGAAACATGTAAAATTGCAAATTTTTGGTAAATTTGGTATTTTTTTATAAATAAAAATGAAATTTTTCGACTCCATTTTACAACTGTCATGAAGTACAATATGTGACGAAAAAACAAACTCAGAATGGCCTGGATAAGAAAAAGCGTTTTAAAAATTTTCACCACATAATGTGACACGTCAGATTTGCAAAAGATGCCAGGGTCCTTAAGGTGAAATAGGGCTGAGTCCTTAAGGGGTTAAGGACTACTGTGTGTGTTTGTCAGCAGCAAGATATTTTTATTTTATACCTATTAGTGACATGTTTGAAGGCCGATTTATTGGCCTGTATTTGTGAGAGGGGCGTAAGTAGCACATTTATACCAGGCAGGTGCCTCCCCTGGGTGTGTCGACGGTGCTGCGTAGTTGTGTGCAGTCTGAGCCACCTGTTGCAGCACATGGGCTGAATCTGCAGCTTCCATACCCAGTCGGCGTTCAGGATCCCAGTTGAGGTCGTTCCGGTCGGGTGAGGGCTTGCGGCAAGCTCGTGCAGTGTCGTCCTGTTACGTCCTGTCACTCTTTTGGTGAGGAGGAGCAGCATTGCACCGAAGCGATTTTGCCTGGCAGCCCACGTTTGGCGCCCACGCGGCAACAGGGTTAGTCCGGCCGGCGGTGTGTTGACTCCTTTGGTGAGTGGGAGCAGCACTGCACCGCAGTGATTCTGCCTGGCAGCCCACGCTTGGCGCCCACGCGGTAGCACGGTTAGGCAGCAGGGGTCAGCGTGACTCCGTCTGGTTTTCTCGCACGTTTTCTATGTCTTGCACAGGCCGCCATGCTTAGTTTGTCTGTGTATTTCTGTATGTCTTTCTTGTCTGCTTTCACTTCACTGCTCGCCAGTCTCCTTGCTTGCATTATAGAGGTTGAAGCAGCTGACTACTCCAGGTAGAGCAGAGTTGCTGTTTTCAGAGTGTTATTGTTTCTTTAGTATAAGTGCTATTTTGCGATATGCATATTACAGTATTTTTCGCCATATAAGACGCAAAAGTGGGGGGAAAATGGTAGTGCGTCTTATAGGGTGAATACTACCATTTTCCTATAGCTAAAGCCGATACATCGCACAGCCTGCGATGTATCAGCATGGAATGGAGGAGGGGGCGGAGCCTGGCAACACGTGGCGGGCGGCCCACCGCTCACAGCGTGACTGCTTTCATACCATTTATAGTCTTTAATCATGTCCCCTTATTCCCTATAAGCCCAGTACAGTAGCGCTCTGCTAACCTGCTATACCGATCCTCTAGCAGGTAGAGCGGTGCGGCGGCAGGCTGCTGTGTAACGTCCTCACTGACGTCATCTGCCTGCTCCTTTCACTTTATGAATGAAGCAGGAGGAGCAGGCAGATGACGTCAGTGAGGACGTTACACAGCAGCCTGCGCTCTGCCTGCTAGAGGATCGGTATAGCAGGTTGGCAGAGCGCTACTGTACTGGGCTTATAGGGAATAAGGGGACATGATTAAAGACATTAGTAAGAGAATTATAAATGGTATGAAAGCAGTCACGCTGTTAGCGGCGGGCCGCCCGCCGCGTGTTGCCAGGCTCCGCCCCCTAAGCAGTCACTATGGGCCAAATGTTTTAGAAAAGGGGGCATCTTTGGATGGCAATGTAATGGGGGCATCTGTGGATGACACTGTAATTGGGTGATCTGTGGATGACACATATAGCATAAGATGCTATATATGTGTCATCCACAGATCCAATCCATTACAGTGTCATTCATAAATGCCCCCATCACCGTGCTATCCACAGATCCCCCATCACAGTGCTATCCACAGATCCCCCATCACAGTGCCATCCACAGATCCCCCATAACAGTGCCATCCACAGATCCCCCCCATAACAGTGCCATCCACATCTCCCCCACATAACAGTGCCATCCACAGATCCCCTGATAACAGTGCCATCCACATCTCCCCCACATAACAGTGCCATCCACATCTCCCCCACATAACAGTGCCATCCACAGATCCCCCCATAACAGTTCCATCCACATCTCGTCCACATAACAGTGCCATCCACAGATCCCCCCCATAATACTGTCATGCACAGACCACCATTACTTCAAAAGCACACCTTTTGGTTAAAAATATTTTTTTTCTTATTTTTCTCCTCAAAAACCCAGGTGCGTCTTATAGGCCGGTGCGTCTTATAGGGCGAAAAATACGGTAAGTAGACAGTAAGCTCCTCTGTGTTGAGGTATCTTCCTTTGTCTTGTTTCATTTGTTTTGGAAATGTAAAATGTGTGTGTATCACTTTAAGGTGGTGAACCTGAGTTTGTGCACTTAATAAGCACCTGTGCTTGGTGCTGGGGATCCATCTTCAGTTCAGAGTGTTAGCTGGACACTGGGGAGCTGCTGGCTAAAAATTAATTGCAGAGATCCAAGAGGACCTTTTAGTTTGTTAGTTTGCCTCGTTTTTGTTGCTTTATTTGTGCTAAAAATAGATGTGAGCTTGGCATTTGCCAAGAACCGAGTTTAGTTTGTTTTACGGCATATACGCCCACATCTCACAGGGTGTACGTGCTGATGGTGGCATCGTTTGTATTCACTCACCTATAGCGTAGTGGTGTGGTGCAGGTGGTTTTATATTACTGCATGCCTCGTGTTAGTGTCGGCATACTTCCACAGTCAGGATTGTCTTTACATGTCATCTTATGCTAAGGTAGTAGAAAGGGAAAAAAAAAGTCACATTACGGGTGGATTTCCCATTAGGTTACGGGCTTTACTACTTGACGATTTTATTTTAGGTTGTTATAGGTTCAGAATCTTGGGTTAGTAGTGTTTTCATC
This sequence comes from Bufotes viridis, assembly GCA_033119425.1. Lineage (NCBI taxonomy): Eukaryota > Metazoa > Chordata > Amphibia > Anura > Bufonidae > Bufotes > Bufotes viridis. The sequence goes on along the minus strand of CM065590.1, from coordinate 537,096,002 downwards.
AGTTTGCGATGTCACATCATGTAACATCAGACCTGACCCGTCACTCAGGCCTCGGCGGTTTCAACCATTTCGTGGGTTACTGATGCCTGCATGCCTCGTGTCAGCACTACCACAGCCAGGGTCATCATTGCATGTCATTTTTGCTGTTCAGGTCCTGTCACAGCTCTCCATTCTCCGTTGGTGTGCTCTATTACGTCTTTTGCTCATGTAGGAGGAAAGGAAAAAAATAAAATCTATAAAACTTTATCAGTTTACAAACTCGCTACTTGATGTTTCTTCATACGTTGCTATAGGTTCAGAGTGTTGGGTAAGTCAAGTTTCCATCAGTTTGCAGTATCACAACGTCAAACCGAACACGTCGCTTAGGCCATGGCGGTTTCAACTATTTGGATTTCTGGTGCTTTGGTTTTGTTGCCATTTCTTGGCCCCAATATAATCACTTTCTTTCCGACTTTCCATTCAGGGTGCCCGGTTCGTGTCTTTCAGCAATTACTGGCATCAGTAACAGACCAAGGCCGTGAGAGTACTCTGTTGCGGTTCCCACGACACCACTCGCCACTGATGTTTGGCGCGAGTATTCGCAGGGCGAGTTTTGGTCTTGAATGTTGTGTTTTCGAGATTTTGCGAATGCCAAATACATGATCCCATGTTCGCAATTACGTATATTCGCTCTTGAGGTGGATAGTGAGTGATAGGGAAACTGTATCTTAAAGGAAAAAAAAAAACTTAAATAATAAAATAAATAAATAATTTCAGACATAATTTCCCCAACCTTAGTTGCTTCTTTACCACTGTTCCTGTCAGAGTAAAGATTTAATAGGTAAAACTGTCCTGCGAATGTTCGTCACTTGAATATTCGTATTGTTCTATTCGCGGTTGGTATTCCCTTACCTACCTAGCGTTAATAGGTTGTGTCAGACTCCAGTACGCTGCATGTATTGCGATAATTCATATGTCTTTTCGCGCCCTTCCATTCGCACAAACGACTCCCGCCATTTCAAGCTTTCAATATGTGTAAAGCTGCTTAAACATTATTAAGAACGTACAGGTTCCATGCGCACGCGAATATGATTTGAAAGATGGGTCGTGATGTTGGGTGCGGGGTGGTAAGTGTTGCGGGGTTGCGATTGTGTAATGAATGTGATTTGGGTTGCTTGTTGAATGTGGGTCTTTGCCCTCATCACTTTTCACCACTAGTGTTGAGCGAATAGTTCGAGCATCGTTCGGGTTTGTACCGAATTTTGGGGTGTCTGGGACCCGGACCCGAACCCGGACATTTTCAAAAAAGTCCGGGTTCGGGTCCGTTGTTCGTCGATTTCTTCCCGCTTTCTGAAGGGCTGCACAGCAGCCAATCAGCTAGCGTTTTACTTCTTGCCCTAAGAGCCCATCACAGCCATGCCTACTAATGGCATGGCTGTAATTGGCCAAGTGCAGCATGTGACCCAGCCTCTATTTAAGCTGGCGTCACGTATCGCCGCACGTCACACTGCTCTGATAAGTGTAGGGAGAGGACGCAGCTTCTGTCAGGGCGAGATTAGGCAGGTTAAAGTCAGCAACAGCACCTAATGAACGGATCGATCTACAGCTGAGAATCATTGAACTTCTGCTAGTTACTTGCTCGCTGGTTTTTAGGCTGCACAGAGCGTTTTTCTGTCACTTATTTTCTGGGTTGATCATTTTGTGACTTGTTTTGTGACTGGGTTGGCCATTTTGTGACTTGTGGTGCACCAGAACAAGCTGCCACCAAGTCCATCAATCCATCAATACTAGTTTTTTTTTTGCTATATCCTACATTAGGGGCTTGGCTGTGCTAATTGTCACCCCTAGAAATTTAGGATAGCAATTTCTATATTTTATTAAGGGGTTAAATACAATTGCCCAAATACCAATCCCCTAAATCTGGTGTTCCAGCTTTAGTTAGACAAGTATAATACTGTCTGCTGTCTGGCAAAGGATAGATTATTTTCTGGGGTGACATTCAATTGCCAAAATAGCAATACCATAGATCAGTGGTTTCAGCACTGGCTGGCAAACTATAATAGTGTCCGCCAAAACATATATTTTGTTCTGGGGTGAAATTAATCTTGCAAAATAGCAATACCCTGATTCTGGTGTCCCAGCAGTTGCAGGCCAGATTTCATAGTGTCTGCCAAAACACATATTTTGTTCTGGGGTGAAAATAATTTTGCAAAATAGCAATACCCTGAATCTGGTGTCCCAGCAGTTGCAGGCCAGATTTCATAGTGTCCGCTAAAAGATATATTTTGTTCTGGGGTGAAATTATTCTGGCAAAATAGCAATACCCTGATTCTGGTGTCCCAGCAGTTTCAGGCCAGATTTCATAGTGTCCGCAAAAACATATATTTTGTTCTGGGGTGAAATTCAATTCCTAAAATAGCAATACCATAAATCAGTGGTTTCAGCTGTGGCTGGCAAAATAGAATAGTGTCCGCCTAAACATATATTTTGTTCTGGGGTGAAATTAATCTGGCAAAATAGCAATACCCTGATTCTGGTGTCCCAGCAGTAGAGATGGCCCGAACTATTCGCCGGCGAACAGTTCCCGGTGAACATAGCTTGTTCGTGTTCTCCTCAGCAGGCGAACATATGAAATGTTCGGTCCGCCCCCTATACATCATCATTGAGCAAACTTTGACCCTGTACCTCACAGTCAGCAGACACATTCCAGCCAATCAGCAGCATACCCTCCCTCCCAGACCCTCCCACCTCCTGCACAGCATCCATTTTAGATTCATTCGGAAGCTGCAGTCTTAGTGAGAGGAGGGAGAGTGTAGTTGCTGCTGATTTAATTGGGAAATTGATAGCTAGGCTAGTGAATTCAGTGTCCACTCCAGTCCTGAAAGACTCATCTGATCTCTGCTGTAAGGACAGCGTCCTGGCAGCACCCCAAAACGCCCTTTTTAGGGCTGCAACATTAGTCTGCTTTTTTTTTTTTTTCTCCATATATATATTGCAGTTGCCTGGCCTGCCTGTGTGTGAGGAGCTGCAGGCCCACAGACTGTAGTGTGCCCACTGCCACTGCTGCCTATCAATCATACTGTGTGGCACAGGACTTTGCATCAAACAAAGGCATTTCATTTTCACCCTTCAATCTAAGGTTAGTTGCCTGCCAGTGTGTGTCAGGCTGACTTCCACTGACTGTAGTGTGCCCACTGCCAGTGCCCACCACTCATACCGGCTGGCACAGGACTTTGCATAAAAAAGGCATTTAATTTTTACACTTTAGTGTAATTTCAGCTGCTTGCCTGCTGCCAGTGTGTGTCAGGCCGACTTCCAAAGACTGTAGTGTGCCCACTGCCAGTGCCCACCACCACCACTCATATCGGCTGTGACAGTAAATTGCACGGTGCAGACGCCGTGACCGTGGATTAAAACAAAAGGGAGGGAGCCAGCGTTTTTTTAACCATCTCCCCGTTCGAAAAATCAATTCAATAGATGGACCCCAGATTGGGGACGTAACAGGGATTAAACTGATGAGAATAGTACAACAGAAAATACCACTCATATCGGGTGTGACAGTAAATTGCACGGCGCAGACGCAGTGACCGTGGATTAAAACAAAGGGGAGGGAGCCAGCGTTTTTTTAACCATCTCCCCGTTCGAAAAATCAATTCAATTGACCTTTCGGGGACCCTTGGTGTTGTACGTGGCTGGGTGGAGGAAGAAACCTTCAATGACATCACCGGGACATGGCTAGCTTGGTATCTAACCTTGTGCAAATAGGGAGTTTGCGGTTGTGCAAATGGACTGTTTGCGGTTGTTTGCGATGCATTAAAAGAGGAGTTTGGTATGTCAATGTCTGTGAAGCGGGCGTAACCCTTACACTACCTGATCGATACAACATCATACCTGATCGTATACACACACTGGATGTTTTAAAGCATGTTATTCCAAACAATTTAGAAATGTTACGTGATTTATGCCCGTTATGGATTAAAACCCGACTCTGCGTCCACTACGTAATTTTCTATGGAAGTTTTGCCATGGATCCCCCTCCATCATGCCACAGTCCAGGTGTTAGACCCCTTGAAACAACTTTTCCATCACTATTGTGGCCAGAAAGAGTCCCTTTGGTTTTTAAAATTCGCCTGTCTATTGAAGTCTATGGCGGTTCGCCCAGTTCACCCGTTTGCGAACATTTGCGGAAGTTCGCGTTCGCTGTTCGCGAACTGAAAATTTTATGTTCGCGACATCACTACCCAGCAGTTGCAGGCCAGATTTTATAGTGTCTGCCAAAACACATATTTTGTTCTGGGGTGAAATTAATCTGGCAAAATAGCAATACCCTGATTCTGGTGTCCCAGCAGTTGCAGGCCAGATTTCATAGTGTCTGCCAAAACACATATTTTGTTCTGGGGTGAAATTCAATTGCCAAAATAGCAATACCCTGAATCTGGTGTCCCAGCTGTTGCAGGCCAGGATTCATAGTGTCCGCAAAAACATATATTTTGTTCTGGGGTGACATTCAGTTGCCAAAATAGCAATACCCTGAATCTGGTGTCCCAGCAGTTGAAGGCCAGATTTCATAGTGTCTGCCAAAACACATATTTTGTTCTGGGGTGAAATTAATCTGGCAAAATAGCAATACCCTGATTCTGGTGTCCCAGCAGTTTCAGGCCAGATTTCATAGTGTCCGCAAAAACATATATTTTGTTCTGGGGTGACATTCAATTGCCAAAATAGCAATACCCTGAATCTGGTGTACCAGCTGTTGCAGGCCACGTTTCATAGTGTCCGTCAAAACATATATTTTGTTCTGGGGTGACATTCAATTGCCAAAATAGCAATACCCTGAATCTGGTGTCACAGCTGTTGCAGGCCACGTTTCATAGTGTCTTGAAAAACATATATTTTGTTCTGGGGTGACATTCAATTGCCAAAATAGCAATATCCTGAATCTGGTGTCCCAGCTGTTGCAGGCCAGGATTCATAGTGTCTTGCAAAACATATATTTTGTTCTGGCGTGACATTCAATTGCCAAAATAGCAATACCCTGAATCTGGTGTCCCAGCTGTTGCAGGCCAGGATTCATAGTGTCCGCAAAAACATATATTTTGTTCTGGGGTGACATTCAATTGCCAAAATAGCAATACCCTGAATCTGGTGTCCCAGCAGTTGAAGGCCAGATTTCATAGTGTCTGCCAAAACACATATTTTGTTCTGGGGTGAAATTAATTTTGGCAAAATAGCAATACCCTGAATCTGGTGTCCCAGCAGTTGCAGGCCAGATTTCATAGTGTCTGCCAAAACACATATTTTGTTCTGGGGTGAAATTAATCTGGCAAAATAGCAATACCCTGAATCTGGTGTCCCAGCAGTTGCAGGCCAGATTTCATAGTGTCCGCTAAAAGATATATTTTGTTCTGGGGTGAAATTAATCTGGCAAAATAGCAATACCCTGATTCTGGTGTCCCAGCAGTTTCAGGCCAGATTTCATAGTGTCCGCAAAAACATATATTTTGTTCTGGGGTGACATTTAATTGCCAAAATAGCAATACCCTGAATCTGGTGTACCAGCTGTTGCAGGCCACGTTTCATAGTGTCAGTCAAAACATATATTTTGTTCTGGGGTGACATTCAATTGCCAAAATAGCAATACCCTGAATCTGGTGTCCCAGCTGTTGCAGGCCACGTTTCATAGTGTCTTGCAAAACATATATTTTGTTCTGGGGTGACATTCAATTGCCAAAATAGCAATACCCTGAATCTGGTGTCCCAGCTGTTGCAGGCCAGGATTCATAGTGTCTTGCAAAACATATATTTTGTTCTGGCGTGACATTCAATTGCCAAAATAGCAATGCCCTGAATCTTTTGTCCCAGCTGTTGCAGGCCAAGTATAAATCTGTCCATAAAAGGATGCCTTTCATCCACGGCCTAAATACTAGCCCTAAAAGAGATATTCCCCTAAATCAGTGGTTACTGCTGTGCCTGGATTAGTGTAATAAGCTACATAAACAAATAGGCAGATAGTGGTAGGTGCCTGTAAAAAAAGGCCTAAATATGAAATCAATACATTGGGCCAAATATTTTTTTCCTTATTGTGGTGCTTGGTGAACGGTAACAATGAGGAAAACATCTAGTAAGGGACGCAGACGCGGTCGTGGTGGTGTTAGTGTACCCTCTGGTGCTGGGAGAGGACGTGGCCATTCTGCCACAGCCACACGTCCTAGTGAACCAACTAACTCAGGTTCCAGTACCCGCCAGAATTTACTGCGATATTTGGTGGGGCCCAATGCCGTTCTAAGGATGGTAAGGCCTGAGCAGGTACAGGCGCTAGTCAATTGGGTTGCCGACAGTGGATCCAGCATGTTCACAACATTATCTCCCACCCAGTCTTCTGCAGAAAACGCACAGGTGCCACCTGAAAAACAAGCCCATCAATCTGTCACATCACCCCCATGCATATCAGGGAAACTGTCAGAGCCTCAAGTTATGCATCAGTCTCTTATGCTGTTTGAAGACTCTGCTGGCAGGGTTTCCCAAGGAAATCTACCTAGCCCTTCCCCAGTGGTGGAAGACATAGAATGCACTGATGCACAACCACTGATGTTTCCTGATGATGAGGACATGGGAATACCACCTCATCGGAGTCCGCACGTCTCTGATGATGACGAAACACAGGTGCCAACAGCTGCGTCTTTCTGCAGTGTGCAGACCGAACAGGAGGTCAGGGAGGAAGACTGTGTGGAAGACGATCCAGGGGACGATGAGGTCCTAGACCCCACATGGAATGAAGATTGTGCCACTGACTTTCATAGTTCAGAGGAAGAGGCAGTGGTGAGACCGAGCCAACAGCGTAGCAAAAGAGGAAGCAGGGGGCAAAAGCAGAACAGCCACCGCCAAGAGGGTTCGCCTGATACTGGCCACCGCCACCAGGGACCGAGCACCCCAAAGGCAGCTTCAAGGAGTTCCCTGGCATGGCACTTCTTTAAACAATGTGCTGACGACAAGACCCGAGTGGTTTGCACGCTGTGCCATCAGAGCCTGAAGCGAGGCATTAACGTTCTGAACCCTAGCACAACCTGCATGACCAGGCATCTACATGCAAAGCATGAACTGCAGTGGAGTAAAACTTAATAGCAAGGAACTCACTCTGGCTCCCCCTGCTCCCTCTTCTGCTGCTGTCTCGGCCTCTTCCTCTGCCTCGGGAGGAATGTTGGCACCTGCCGCCCACCAAACAGAGGATGTGCCACCGACAACACCACCTGCGTCACCAAGCATCTCCACCATGTCACACGGCAGCGTTCAGCTCTCCATCTCACAAACCTTGGAGAGAAAGCGTAAATTCCCACCTAGCCACCCTCGAGCCCTGGGCCTGAATGCCAGCATTTCTAAACTACTGGCCTTTGAAATGCTGTCATTCAGGCTGGTGGACACAGACAGCTTCAAACAGCTGATGTCCATGGCTGTCCCACAGTATGTTGTTCCCATCCGCCACTACTTCTCCAAGACAGCCGTGCCTTCCCTGCACAACCAAGTATCCGATAAAATCAAGTGTGCACTGCGCAACGCCATCTGTGGCAAGGTCCACCTAACCACAGATACGTGGACCAGTAAGCACGGCCAGGGACGCTATATCTCCCTAACTGCACACTGGGTAAATTTAGTGGCGGCTGGGCCACAAGCGGAGAGTTCCTTGGTGCACGTCCTTCCATCGCCAAGGATCACAGGGCATCATTCTTTGCCTCCTGTAGCCTCCTCCTCCTACTCGGCTTCCTCCTCCTCTGCTTCCACCAGCTCATCCAGTCATCCACACACCTTCACCACCAACTTCAGCACAGCCCGGGGTAAACATCAGCAGGCCATTCTGAAACTCATATGTTTGGGGGACAGGCCCCACACCGCGCAGGAGTTGTGGCGGGGTATTGAACAACAGACCGACCAGTGGTTGCTGCCGGTGGGCTTCAAGCCCGGCCTGGTGGTGTGCGATAATGGGCGAAATCTCGTCGCAGCTCTGGGACTAGCCGGTTTGACGCACATCCCTTGCCTGGCGCATGTGCTGAATTTGGTGGTGCAGAAGTTCATTCACAACTACCCCAACATGTCAGAGCTGCTGCATAAAGTGAGGGCCGTCTGTGCGCGCTTCCGGCGTTCACATCCTGCCGCTGCTCACCTGTCTGCGCTACAGCGTAACTCGGCCTTCCCGCTCACCGCCTCATATGCGACGTGCCCACCAGGTGGAACTCCACCTTGCACATGCTGGAGAGACTATGCGAGCAGCAGCAGGCCATAGTGGAGTTTCAGCTGCAGCACGCACGTGACAGTCGCACTGCGGAACAGCACCACTTCACCACCAATGATTGGGCCTCCATGCGAGACCTGTGTGCCCTGTCGCACTGTTTCGAGTACTCCACCAACATGGCCAGTGGTGATGACACCGTTATCAGCGTTACAATACCACTTCTATGTCTCCTTGAGAAAACGCTTAGGGCGATGATGGAAGAGGAGGTTACCCAGGAGGAGGAGGAGGATGAGGGGTCATTTTTAGCACTTTCAGGCCAGTCTGTTAGAAGTGTCTCAGAGGGAGGTTTTTGCAACAGCAGAGGCCAGGTACAAATGTGGCCAGCCAGGGCCCACTACTGGAGGATGAGGAGGATGAGGAGGAGGTGGAGGAGGATGAGGATGAAGCAGGTTCACAGTGGGGTGGCACCCGACACAGCTCAGGCCCATCACTGGTGCATGGCTGGGGGATACGGAGGACGATGATGATACGCCTCCCACAGAGGACAGCTGGTCCTTACCTCTGGGGAGCCAGGCAAACATGAGTGACTACATGCTGCAGTGCCTGCGCAACGACAGCAGAGTTGCCCACATTTTAACGTGTGCGGACTACTGGGTTGCCACCCTGCTGGATCCCCGGTACAAAGATAATGTGCCCACCTTACTTCCTGCACTGGAGCGTGATAGGAAGATGCCGCACGCTGGTAGAGGCGCTCCTGAGAGCATTCCCAAATGTCACAGGGGAACAGGTGGAAGCCCAAGGCGAAGGCAGAGGAGGAGCAAGAGGTCGCCAACGCAGCAGTGTCACGGCCAGCTCTTCTGAGGGCAGGGTTAGCATGGCAGAAATGTGGAAAAGTTTTGTCTCCACGCCACAGCTAACTGCACAACCACCTGATACGGAACGTGTTAGCAGGAGGCAGCATTTCACTAACATGGTTGAACAGTACGTCTGCACACCCCTCCACGTACTGACTGATGGTTCGGCCCCATTCAACTTCTGGGTCTCCAAATTGTCCACGTGGCCAGAGTTAGCATTATATGCCTTGGAGGTGCTGGCCTGCCCGGCGGCCAGCGTTTTGTCTGAACGTGTATTCAGCACGGCAGGGGCGTCATTACTGACAAACGCAGCCGCCTGTCCACAGCCAACGTGGACAAGCTGACGTTCATAAAAATGAACCAGGCATGGATCCCACAGGACCTGTGCCTCCCTTGTGCAGAATAGACATTTATAACTGCCTCCCCATCAACCATGTATTCTTGTACTCCAGGGCACTTCTTTATTGAATCCTCATTTTTTAACTTTACCATGATCTTGCGGTGCAACCCAAAGTTGAATGAACCTCTCCTCTGTCTGGGTGGTGGGGCCGAAATAACTGAAAGTGGCCTTCTCCAGGGGTGGTTGATATGAGGCATGATTCCTTGCTGTGGGACCTCTCTCCTCTGTCTGGGTGCTGGTCCAAAATAAATGAGAGTGGCCTTTTCCGGTGGTGGTTGATATGACGCATGAATCCTTGCTGTGGGACCTCTCTCCTCTGTCTGGGTGCTGGGCCGAAATAAATGAGTGGCCTTCTCCGGTGGTGGTTGATATGAGGCATGATTCCTTGCTGTGGGACCTCTCTTCTCTGTCTGGGTGCTGGGCCGAAATAAATGAGAGTGGCCTTCTCCGGTAGTGGTTGATATGAGGCATGATTCCTTGCTGTGGGACCTCTCTCCTCTGTCTGGGTGCTGGGCCGAAATAAATAAGTGGCCTTCTCCGTTGGTGGTTGATATGATGCATGATTCCTTGCTGTGGGACCTGTATTCTCTGTCTGGGTGCTGGTCCAGAAATAAATGAGTGGCCTTCTCCAGTGGTGGGTGATATGACGCATGATTCCTTGCTGTGGGACCTCTCTCCAATTGATATTGGTTAATTTTTATTTATTTTATTTTATTTTAATTAATTTCCCTATCCACATTTGTTTGCAGGGGATTTACCTAAATTTTGCTGCCTTTGGCAGCCCTCTAGCCCTTTCCTGGACTATTTTACAGCCTTTTTAGTGCCTAAAAGTTCGGGTCCCCATTGACTTCAATGGGGTTCGGGTTCGGGATAAAGTTCGGGTTGAGTTCGAATCCCGACTCCGAACATTTTCGGGAAGTTCGGCCGAACTTCTCGAACCCGAACATCCAGGTGTTCGCTCATCTCTACTGTACATTGTGCTGCCAGCAAAGATAATTTTTATGCCAAAATAAAAGATCTGAGAATCTGACAAACAAGTGTTTCCTCACTTATTAGTTGGTTGATTAGAGATCCTGTTACACTGGCCGATGATAAGGAATGGTCCACGTAAGGACTCCTAAACCTACAGTATATTTCACCTAAAGACATTGTCTGTACCTTTGCTTCCTTCACCGTTAGTAATGTTAAGACAGAATGTTCTTGACTTTGTATGTAGATGCTTAAACATAAAAGTTCTACAATGCTCCAGGGTTGTATTAAAATACTCTTAGTGCCATAATCACATTTTATTATCAAAATGCTATTAACCAAAGACTGTGTATCAGAAGAAGGTGCCAAAAATGGAGAAGAAATAAGAACGGAGGTGCATTTTATGCAAGACAGCTGATGTGAAGGCTTCTTTATGCTAGCCCCAGCGGGGAAATGATGGATGGAATCCTGCCTACAGAAAACAAAATGTAATCTCATCCCATCAAATTGAGATTCAACAGATAAATGCTTGGAGCTCATGAAAAAATGCTGCTGAGGATTCAATGTTTAGGGTCAAAGAGTGAGACAGACTGGATTGTTCTGCATTGGTCATTTCTCAAGAACAACATAGGAGTCTTATGGAACATATTCTATCACGAGGACTTATGGTTATGTTCCTCGCTGATAAACAATCTTGAGAACTATATTTATCTTTTTGAGGGGGTAGTGGGTTACATATAAGTATGTAATCCTTTTTCCTATTGCTATCATACCTACTACTTAAAATGAATTCATGAAATGTGCCCATAAGAAAAGTTACCTTGTCCAGCCTCAGTTACAAGACACCAACATAGTTCTGCTCGTCATTATGTGTTGCTAGCAAAACCAGATCAAATCATGAATATCTGCAAAGAAGGTTGCCTTTTATGAAAAGAACTGCTTTCAATAAAACCTAACTAGCATATCATACAAGGGCTCCTCCATTTATTGCCAGGAAGGAGTGCTGCCAACCAAAATTGGCCGTTATGCCATATTACACTGTATGTTCTTTAAAGTGCTCATGTACTTGTGTGCATGTGTTCTCATTGTGGTAAGCGAAGTAAGCTGCTGCATGTCTCGGCCTCTTCCTCTGCCTCGGGAGGAATGTTGGCACCTAGCCGCCCACCAAACAGAGGATGTGCCACCGACAACACCCACCTGCGTCACCAAGCATCTCCACCATGTCACACGGCAGCGTTCAGCTCTCCATCTCACAAACCTTGAGAGAAAGCGTGAAATTCCCACCTAGCCACCTCGAGTTCTGGGCCTGAATGCCAGCATTTCTAAACTACTGGCCTTTGAAATGCTGTCATTCAGGCTGGTGGACACTAGCACAGCTTCAAACAGCTGATGTCCATGGCTGTTCCACAGTATGTTGTTCCCATCCGCCACTACTTCTCCAAGACAGCCGTGCCTTCCCTGCACAACCAAGTATCCGATAAAATCAGAGTGTGCACTGCGCAACGCCATCTGTGGCAAGGTCCACCTAACCACAGATACGTGGACCAGTAAGCACGGCCAGGACGCTATATCTCCCTAACTGCACACTGGGTAAATTTAGTGGCGGCTGGGCCGCAGGCGGAGAGTTCCTTGGCGCACGTCCTTCCATCGCCAAGGATCGCAGGGCATCATTCTTTGCCTCCTGTAGCCTCCTCCTCCTACTCGGCTTCCTCCTCCTCTGCTTCCACCAGCCTCATCCAGTCATCCACACACCTTCACCACCAACTTCAGCACAGCCCGGGGTAAACATCAGCAGGCCATTCTGAAACTCATATGTTTGGGGGACAGGCCCCACACCGCGCAGGAGTTGTGGCGGGGTATTGAACAACAGACCGACCAGTGGTTGCTGCCGGTGGGCCTCAAGCCCGGCCTGGTGGTGTGCGATAATGGGCGAAATCTCGCCGCAGCTCTGGGACTAGCCGGTTTGACGCACATCCTTGCCTGGCGCATGTGCTGAATTTGGTGGTGCAGAAGTTCATTCACAACTACCCCAACATGTCAGAGCTGCTGCATAAAGTGAGGGCCGTCTGTGCGCGCTTCCGGCGTTCACATCCTGCCGCTGCTCACCTGTCTGCGCTACAGCGTAACTGGCCTTCCCGCTCACCGCCTCATATGCGACGTGCCCACCAGGTGGAACTCCACCTTGCACATGCTGGAGAGACTATGCGAGCAGCAGCAGGCCATAGTGGAGTTTCAGCTGCAGCACGCACGTGACAGTCGCACTGCGGAACAGCACCACTTCACCACCAATGATTGGGCCTCCATGCGAGACCTGTGTGCCCTGTCGCACTGTTTCGAGTACTCCACCAACATGGCCAGTGGTGATGACACCGTTATCAGCGTTACAATACCACTTCTATGTCTCCTTGAGAAAACGCTTAGGGCGATGATGGAAGAGGAGGTTACCCAGGAGGAGGAGGAGGATGAGGGGTCATTTTTAGCACTTTCAGGCCAGTCTGTTAGAAGTGTCTCAGAGGGAGGTTTTTGCAACAGCAGAGGCCAGGTACAAATGTGGCCAGCCAGGGCCCACTACTGGAGGATGAGGAGGATGAGGAGGAGGTGGAGGAGGATGAGGATGAAGCAGGTTCACAGTGGGGTGGCACCCGACACAGCTCAGGCCCATCACTGGTGCATGGCTGGGGGATACGGAGGACGATGATGATACGCCTCCCACAGAGGACAGCTGGTCCTTACCTCTGGGGAGCCAGGCAAACATGAGTGACTACATGCTGCAGTGCCTGCGCAACGACAGCAGAGTTGCCCACATTTTAACGTGTGCGGACTACTGGGTTGCCACCCTGCTGGATCCCCGGTACAAAGATAATGTGCCCACCTTACTTCCTGCACTGGAGCGTGATAGGAAGATGCGCAGTGCACGCTGGTAGAGGCGCTCCTGAGAGCATTCCCAAATGTCACAGGGGAACAGGTGGAAGCCCAAGGCGAAGGCAGAGGAGGAGCAAGAGGTCGCCAACGCAGCAGTGTCACGGCCAGCTCTTCTGAGGGCAGGGTTAGCATGGCAGAAATGTGGAAAAGTTTTGTCTCCACGCCACAGCTAACTGCACAACCACCTGATACGGAACGTGTTAGCAGGAGGCAGCATTTCACTAACATGGTTGAACAGTACGCCTGCACACCCTCCACGTACTGACTGATGGTTCGGCCCCATTCAACTTCTGGGTCTCCAAATTGTCCACGTGGCCAGAGTTAGCATTATATGCCTTGGAGGTGCTGGCCTGCCCGGCGGCCAGCGTTTTGTCTGAACGTGTATTCAGCACGGCAGGGGCGTCATTACTGACAAACGCAGCCGCCTGTCCACAGCCAACGTGGACAAGCTGACGTTCATAAAAATGAACCAGGCATGGATCCCACAGGACCTGTGCCTCCCTTGTGCAGAATAGACATTTATAACTGCCTCCCCATCAACCATGTATTCTTGTACTCCAGGGCACTTCTTTATTGAATCCTCATTTTTTAACTTTACCATGATCTTGCGGTGCAACCCAAAGTTGAATGAACCTCTCCTCTGTCTGGGTGGTGGGGCCGAAATAACTGAAAGTGGCCTTCTCCAGGGGTGGTTGATATGAGGCATGATTCCTTGCTGTGGGACCTCTCTCCTCTGTCTGGGTGCTGGTCCAAAATAAATGAGAGTGGCCTTTTCCGGTGGTGGTTGATATGACGCATGAATCCTTGCTGTGGGACCTCTCTCCTCTGTCTGGGTGCTGGGCCGAAATAAATGAGTGGCCTTCTCCGGTGGTGGTTGATATGAGGCATGATTCCTTGCTGTGGGACCTCTCTCTCTGTCTGGGTGCTGGGCCGAAATAAATGAGAGTGGCCTTCTCCGGTAGTGGTTGATATGAGGCATGATTCCTTGCTGTGGGACCTCTCTCCTCTGTCTGGGTGCTGGGCCGAAATAAATAAGTGGCCTTCTCCGTTGGTGGTTGATATGATGCATGATTCCTTGCTGTGGGACCTGTATTCTCTGTCTGGGTGCTGGTCCGAAATAAATGAGTGGCCTTCTCCAGTGGTGGGTGATATGACGCATGATTCCTTGCTGTGGGACCTCTCTCCAATTGATATTGGTTAATTTTTATTTATTTTATTTTATTTTAATTAATTTCCCTATCCACATTTGTTTGCAGGGGATTTACCTAAATTTTGCTGCCTTTGGCAGCCCTCTAGCCCTTTCCTGGACTATTTTACAGCCTTTTTAGTGCCTAAAGTTCGGGTCCCCATTGACTTCAATGGGGTTCGGGTTCGGGATAAAGTTCGGGTTGAGTTCGAATCCCGACTCCGAACATTTTCGGAAGTTCGGCCGAACTTCGAACCCGAACATCCAGGTGTTCGCTCATCTCTACTGTACATTGTGCTGCCAGCAAAAGATAATTTTTATGCCAAAATAAAAGATCTGAGAATCTGACAAACAAGTGTTTCCTCACTTATTAGTTGGTTGATTAGAGATCCTGTTACACTGGCCGATGATAAGGAATGGTCCACGTAAGGACTCCTAAACCTACAGTATATTTCACCTAAAGACATTGTCTGTACCTTTGCTTCCTTCACCGTTAGTAATGTTAAGACAGAATGTTCTTGACTTTGTATGTAGATGCTTAAACATAAAAGTTCTACAATGCTCCAGGGTTGTATTAAAATACTCTTAGTGCCATAATCACATTTTATTATCAAAATGCTATTAACCAAAGACTGTGTATCAGAAGAAGGTGCCAAAAATGGAGAAGAAATAAGAACGGAGGTGCATTTTATGCAAGACAGCTGATGTGAAGGCTTCTTTATGCTAGCCCCAGCGGGGAAATGATGGATGGAATCCTGCCTACAGAAAACAAAATGTAATCTCATCCCATCAAATTGAGATTCAACAGATAAATGCTTGGAGCTCATGAAAAATGCTGCTGAGGATTCAATGTTTAGGGTCAAAGAGTGAGACAGACTGGATTGTTCTGCATTGGTCATTTCTCAAGAACAACATAGGAGTCTTATGGAACATATTCTATCACGAGGACTTATGGTTATGTTCCTCGCTGATAAACAATCTTGAGAACTATATTTATCTTTTTTGAGGGGGTAGTGGGTTACATATAAGTATGTAATCCTTTTTCCTATTGCTATCATACCTACTACTTAAAATGAATTCATGAAATGTGCCCATAAGAAAAGTTACCTTGTCCAGCCTCAGTTACAAGACACCAACATAGTTCTGCTCGTCATTATGTGTTGCTAGCAAAACCAGATCAAATCATGAATATCTGCAAAGAAGGTTGCCTTTTATGAAAAGAACTGCTTTCAATAAAACCTAACTAGCATATCATACAAGGGGCTCCTCCATTTATTGCCAGGAAGGAGTGCTGCCAACCAAAATTGGCCGTTATGCCATATTACACTGTATGTTCTTTAAAGTGCTCATGTACTTGTGTGCATGTGTTCTCATTGTGGTAAGCGAAGTAAGCTGCTGCATGAAAATGATGTTTTGAACTCTAATGTGTTTCTTTGTTTCTTTGTTAGTTCTTTTTTATCATATACAAAGTTACAGTATAATTCTTAACAATTTCAATGAAAACTCTTCAAATGCATTGTCTAATCTGGGCATTAATGGCATGTATTAATAAGATATAAAAAAAAATGTCTGATAAGAGTGTGTCCCAGAGATAGGACTCATACCTATCTCAAGCATGAGGCCTAACCATGTGCGTGCCAGCCATACACATCGTCCTCTACCTTCAGGGCTATGGGTCTTCCAAAAATAGCTGAGTAAGCTACAGTACTTGGGAAAATTCCAAAGCTGTTGTATGGAGAGCAAGCCACCCCTCCATTCACTGCTATGGGACTTCGGCAAATAGTCAAGGCTTGGTTATTTTTGAAGCCCCATAGCAGTAAATGAATGGCTTGACTTTGGGGCTCTCTCTTCTTTAGATAGGAGCAGCTCCCAGAGTTTGATATTTACAGTATATCTTATCAATATGTCATAATTACCATCTATATTTTTTTCCTATATATATAACAGTTTTCAATCTAGAATTCCACAACCCTCGGTTTGTCAAACTTTGAGCAACAGTAAAATCCAGATGCCAGAATGAAGGTACAGATATTGTATATGAACATAAATCCTTTAAATCAGGGATGCCCAACCAACGACCCTCCAGCTGTTGTGAAACCACAATTCCCAGCATGCCTGGACATCCTATAGCTAGGGTTGAGCGAACCCGAACTGTATAGTTTGGGTTTGTACCGAATTTTGGGGTGTTCGGGACACGGACCTGAACCTAAACTTTTCGTTAAAAGTTCAGGTTCGGTGTTCGGCACTTTCTTGGCGCTTTTTGAAAGGCTGCAAAGCAGCCAATCAACAAGAGTCATACTACTTGCCTGAAGAGGCCATCACAGCCATGCCTACTAATGGCATGGCTGTGATTGGCCAGAGCAGCATGTGACCCAGGCTCAATTTAAGCTTGAGTCACATAGCGCTGTACATCACTCTGCTGTTACAAGTGTAGGGAGAGGATGCTGCTGGACTTGTGATTTCATTGAGAGAATAGGAGAGAATCTAACTCGGCGATCTACCTAGAAATAGTTGTGTGGGTGCAGAGCACTATCCTTTTACCCTGCCCTGAGCTCATTGACCAAAAAATTCAAACTTTTAGAATTCTGTTAGTTAGGTGGGTGGCGGCGGCCATATTATGCATGCTCAGTGTACCAGCACTGCATCTAAGCTTTTGGGACATAGCAAATCACCATTTTTTGGGGGCTAACTACAACATCTGTATTAGTCAGTGTGCAATTTAAGCTAGAAATGCACCCATCATTTTCTGGTGTTAAATTCATGTTTAACCTCCTTCCAACCGCCTAACGCACGGATGCGTCCAGGCGGCAGCAAGTCTATTCCTCCTGGACGCATCCGTGCGTCACCTCGCGAGAAGCGAGATTTGCGGACAAGAAAAAGACATGCGCTATCTTTTGCAGAGCTGCGGCCGGATGTTTCGGGGCCGAAACCCGGAAGTTCGCGGCCGCTGCTCCGCAAATGCTGATACGGCGAGCACATAGTGTGCTCTCCACATCAACGCCGGCCCCATTCAAACTGAATGGGTCTGCATCTATTCCGCAGAAATACGGAATAGATGCGGACATTTTTGCGGACGTGTGAATGGGACCTTACTTCATTTTTATTTATTTTTTGCACATTTTTTGGCAGAGATTTTTTCATCCACATTGATTGATGCGAATGAAGAAATCTGTGCCGTTCATTATAAAAAAAAATTTTTTCAGGAAAAAAAAATCTCATTACCCGTATGCTCAATATAAGGAGAATAGCAAAAACTCCTCATGCTGGCCATACATATAATGATTGCGGAGACCATCAAATGCCAGGGCAGTACAAATACCCCACAAATGACCCCATTTTAAAAAGTAGACACCCCAAGGTATTCTGTGAGGGGTATGGTGAGTTCATGTAAAATTTAATTTTTTGTCACAAGTTAGTGGAATATGAGACGTTGTAAGAAAAAAAAAAAAGTTAATTTCTGCTAATTTGTGAAAAAAAATAAAATCTTCTATAAACTCGCTATGCCCCTCACGGAATACCTTGAAGTGTCTTCTTTCCAAAATGGGGTCACATGTGGGGTATTTATACTGCCCTGGCATTTTAGGGGCCCCTAAAGTGTGAGAAGAAGTCTGGAATACAAATGCGTAAAAATGCCCTCCTAAAAGGTACTCATTGGAATTTGGGCCCCTTTGCGCACCTAGGCTACAAAAAAGTGTATGTTTTGGGGTGTATTTTTACATATACCCATGCTGGGTGTGAGAAATATCTCTGTAAATTGCCAACTTTGTATAAAAAAATATAAAAAGTTGTCATTTAAAGATATCTCACACATAGCATGGGTATATGTAAAAAATACACCCCAAAATTAGAGATGAGCGAACACCTGGAAGTTCGGGTTCGGGAAGTTCGGCCGAACTTCCCGAAAATGTTCGGGTTCGGGATCCGAACTCGACCCGAACTTTATCCCGAACCCGAACCCCATTGAAGTCAATGGGGACCCGAACTTTTAGGCACTAAAAAGGCTGTAAAATAGTCCAGGAACAGGCTAGAGGGCTGCCAAAGGCAGCAAAATGTAGGTAAATCCCCTGCAAACAAAAGTGGATTGGGAAATTAATTAAAATAAAATTTAACCAATATCAATTTGAGAGAGGTCCCACAGCAAGGAATCATGCGTCATGTCACTCACCACCGGAGAAGGCCACTCTCAGTTATTTCGGCCCAGCACCCAGACAGAGGAGAGAGGTCCCACAGCAAGGAATCATGCGTCATATCAACCACCACCGGAGAAGGCCACTCTCAGTTATTTCGGCCCAGCACCCAGACAGAGGAGAGAGGTCCCACAGCAAGGAATCATGTGTCATATCAACCACCACCGGAGAAGGCCACTTTCAGTTATTTCGGCCCAGCAACCAGACAGAGGAGAGAGGTCCCACAGCAAGGAATCATGCGTCATATCAACCACCACCGGAGAAGGCCACTCTAAGTTATTCTAGCCCCACCACCCAGACAGAGGAGAGGTTTATTCAACTTTGGGTTGCACCGCAAGATCATGGTAAAGTTTAAAAAAATGAGGATTCAATAAAGAAGTGCCCCGGAGTACAAGAATACATGGTTGAGGGGGAGGCAGTTATAAATGTCTATTCTGCACAAGGGAGGCACTGGTCCTGTGGGATCCATGCCTGGTTCATTTTTATGAACGTCAGCTTGTCCACGTTGGCTGTGGACAGGCGGCTGCGTTTGTCAGTAATGACGCCCCCTGCCGTGCTGAATACACGTTCAGACAAAACGCTGGCCGCCGGGCAGGCCAGCACCTCCAAGGCATATAATGCTAACTCTGGCCACGTGGACAATTTGGAGACCCAGAAGTTGAATGGGGCCGAACCATCAGTCAGTACGTGGAGGGGTGTGCAGGCGTACTGTTCAGCCATGTTAGTGAAATGCTGCCTCCTGCTAACACGTTCCGTATCAGGTGGTGGTGCAGTTAGCTGTGGCGTGGAGACAAAACTTTTCCACATTTCTGCCATGCTAACCCTGCCCTCAGAGGAGCTGGCCGTGACAGAGCTGCGTTGGCGACCTCTTGCTCCTTCTCTGCCTTCGCCTTGGGCTTCCACCTGTTCCCCTGTGACATTTGGGAATGCTCTCAGGAGCGCCTCTACCAGCGTGCGCTTGTACTCGCGCATCTTCCTATCACGCTCCAGTGCAGGAAGTAAGGTGGGCACATTGTCTTTGTACCGGGGATCCAGCAGGGTGGCAACCCAGTAGTCCGCACACATTAAAATGTGGGCAACTCTGCTGTCGTTGCGCAGGCACTGCAGCATGTAGTCGCTCATGTGTGCCAGGCTCCCCAGAGGTAAGGACAAGCTGTCCTCTGTGAGAGGCGTATCGTCATCATCCTCCGTATCCCCCCAGCCACGCACCAGTGATGGGCCAGAGCTGTGTCGGGTGCAACCCCGCTGTGAACCTGCTTCATCCTCATCCTCCTCCACCTCCTTCTCACCCTCATCGTCCTCCAGTAGTGGGCCCTGGCTGGCCACATTTGTACCTGGCCTCTGCTGTTGCAAAAAACCTCCCTCTGAGACACTTCTAACAGACTGGCCTGAAAGTGCTAAAAATGACCCCTCATCCTCCTCCTCCTCCAGGGCCACCTCCTCTTCCATCATCGCCCTAAGCGTTTTCTCAAGGTGACATAGAAGTGGTATTGTAATGCTTATAACGGTTAATCGCCACTGGCCATGTTGGTGGAGTACTCTAAACAGCGCAACAGGGCACACAGGTCTCGCATGGAGGCCCAATCATTGGTGGTGAAGTGGTGCTGTTCCGCAGTGCGACTGACGTGTGCTGAAACTCCACTATGGCCTGCTGCTGCTCGCACAGTCTCTCCAGCATGTGCAAGGTGGAGTTCCACCTGGTGGGCACGTCGCATATGAGGCGGTGAGCGGGAAGGCCGAAGTTCCGCTGTAGCGCAGAAAGGCGAGCAGCGGCAGGATGTGAACGCCGGAAGCGCGCACAGACGGCCCTCACTTTATGCAGCAGCTCTGACATGTCGGGGTAGTTGTGAATGAACTTCTGCACCACCAAATTCAGCACATGCGCCAGGCAAGGGATGTGCGTCAAACCGGCTAGTCCCAGAGCTACGACGAGATTTCGCCCATTATCGCACACCACCAGGCCGGGCTTGAGGCCCACCGGCAGAAACCACTCGTCGGTCTGTTGTTCAATACCCCGCCACAACTCCTGCGCGGTGTGGGGCCTGTCCCCCAAACATATGAGTTTCAGAATGGCCTGCTGACGTTTACCCCGGGCTGTGCTGAAGTTGGTGGTGAAGGTGTGTGGCTGACTGGATGAACTGGTGGAAGCAGAGGAGGAGGAAGCCGAGTAGGAGGAGGCGGCTACAGGAGGCAAAGAATGATGCCCTGCGATCCTTGGCAGCGGAAGGACGTGCGCCAAAGAACTCTCCGCCTGGGGCCCAGCTGCCACTACATTTACCCAGTGTGCAGTTAGGGAGATATAGCGTCCCTGGCCGTGCTTACTGGTCCACCTAACCACGTATCTGTGGTTAGGTGGACCTTGCCACAGATGGCGTTGCGCAGTGCACACTTGATTTTATCGGATACTTGGTTGTGCAGGGAAGGCACGGCTGTCTTGGAGAAGTAGTGGCGGCTGGGGACAACATACTGTGGGACAGCCATGGACATCAGCTGTTTGAAGCTGTCTGTGTCCACCAGCCTGAATGACAGCATTTCAAAGGCCAGTAGTTTAGAAATGCTGGTATTCAGGCCCAGGGCTCGAGGGTGGCTAGGTGGGAATTTATACTTTCTCTCCAAGGTTTGTGAGATGGAGAACTGAACGCTGCCGTGTGACATGGTGGAGATGCTTGGTGACGCAGGTGGTGTTGTCGGTGGCACATCCTCTGTTTGGTGGGCGGCAGGTGCCAACATTCCTCCCGAGGCAGAGGAAGAGGCCGAGGCAGCAGCAGAAGAGGGAGCAGGGGGAGCCAGAGTGAGTTCCTTGCTATTAAGGTGTTTACTCCACTGCAGTTCATGCTTTGCATGTAGATGCCTGGTCATGCAGGTTGTGCTAAGGTTCAGAACGTTAATGCCTCGCTTCAGGCTCTGATGGCACAGCGTGCAAACCATTCGGGTCTTGTCGTCAGCACATTGTTTAAAGAAGTGCCATGCCAGGGAACTCCTTGAAGCTGCCTTTGGGGTGCTCGGTCCCTGGTGGCGGTGGCCAGTAGCAGGCGAACTCTCTTGGAGGCGGCTGTTCTTCTTTTGCCCCCTGCTCTCTCTTTTGCTACGCTGTTGACTCGGTCTCACCACTGCCTCTTCATCTGAACTATGAAAGACAGTGGCACGACCTTCATTCCATGTGGGGTCTAGGACCTCATCGTCCCCTGCATCGTCTTCCACACAGTCTTCCTCTCTGACCTCCTGTTCGGTCTGCACACTGCAGAAAGACGCAGCTGTTGGCACCTGTGTTTCGTCATCATCAGAGACGTGCGGACTCCGATGAGGTGGTATTCCCATGTCCTCATCATCAGGAAACATCAGTGGTTGTGCATCAGTGCATTCTATGTCTTCCACCACTGGGGAAGGGCTAGGTGGATTTCCTTGGGAAACCCTGCCAGCAGAGTCTTCAAACAGCATAAGAGACTGCTGCATAACTTGAGGCTCGGACAGTTTCCCTGATATGCATGGGGGTGATGTGACAGACTGATGGGCTTGGTTTTCAGGTGCCACCTGTGCGCTTTCTGCAGAAGACTAGGTGGGAGATAATGTTGTGAACATGCTGGATCCACTGTCGGCCACCCAATTGACTAGCGCCTGTACCTGCTCAGGCCTTACCATCCTTAGAACGGCATTGGGCCCCACCAAATATCGCTGTAAATTCTGGCGGGTACTGGAACCTGAGGTAGTTGGTTCACTAGGACGTGTAGCTGTGGCAGAATGGCCACGTCCGCTCCCAGCACAAGAGGGTACACTAACACCACCACGTCCGCGTCCCTTACTAGATGTTTTCCTCATTGTTACCGTTAACCAAGCACCACAATAAGTAAAAATTATTTGGCCCAATGTGTTGATTTCAAATTCAGCCCTTTTTTTACAGGCACCTAACACTATCTGCCTATTTATTTATGTAGCGTATTACACAAATCCAGGCACAGCAGTAACCACTGATTTAGGGGAATATCTCTTTTAGGGCTAGTATTTAGGCCCTGGATGAAAGGTATCCTTTTATGGACAGATTTACAATTGGCCTGCAACAGCTCGAACACCAGATTCAGGGTATTGCTATTTTGGCAATTGAATTTCACCCCAGAACAAAATATATAATTTGCAGGACACTATGAAACTTGGCCAGCCACAGCTGAAACCACTGATTTATGGTTTTGCTATTTTGGCAATTGAATTTCACCCCAGAACTAAATATATGTTTTTGCGGACACTATGTATCTTGGCCTGCAACAGCTGGGACACCAGATTCAGGGTATTTCTATTTTGGCAATTGAATTTCACCCCAGAACAAAATATATGTTTTGGCGGACACTATTATACTTTGCCAGCCACAGCTGAAACCACTGATTTATGGTATTGCTATTTTGGCAATTGAATTTCACCACATAAAATAATCTATCCTTTGCCAGACAGCAGACAGTATTATACTTGGCTAGCCAAAGCTGGAACACCAGATTTAGGGGATTGGTATTTGGGCAATTGTATTTAACCCCTTAATAAAATATATAATTTGCTATCCTGAGTTTCTAGAGGTGACAATTAGCACAGCCAAGTCCCTGATGTAGGATATAGCAAAAAAAAACTAGTATTGATGGACTTGGTGGCAGCTTGTTCTTGTGCACCACAAGTCACAAAATGGCCGCCGATCAACCCAGAAAATAAGTGACAGAAAAACGCTCTGTGCAGCCTAAAAACAAGTGAGCAAGTAACTAGCAGAAGTTCAATCATTCACAGCTGCAGATCGATCCGTTCATTAGGTGCTGTTGCTGACTTTTCCCTGCCTAATCTTGCCCTCACAGAAGCTGCGTCCTCTCCCTACACTAATCAGAGCAGTGTCACGTGCGGCGCTACGTGACTCCAGCTTAAATAGAGGCTGGGTCACATGCTGCACTTGGCCAATCACAGCCATGCCATTAGTAGGCATGGCTGTGATGGGCTCTTAGGGCAAGAAGTAAAACGCTAGCTGATTGGCTGCTGTGCAGCCCTTCAGAAAGCGGGAAGTAATCGCCGAACAACGAACCCGAACCCGAACTTTTTTGAAAATGTTCGGGTCCGTGTCCCGGACACCCCAAAATTCGGTACGAACCCGAACTATGCTCGAACTGTTCGCTCAACACTACCCAAAACACATTTTCCTACTTCTCCTGAGTACGGCGATACCACATGAGTGACACTTTTTTGCAGCCTTGGTGCGCAAAGGGGCCCAAATTCCAACTAGTACCTATAGGTATTACAGGGCTGCTAACAATTTAGCCCCGCCCAAAATGCCAGAACAGCGAACACACCCCACAAATGACCCCACTTCGGAAAGTAGACACCCCAAGGTATTCACTGAGGAGCATAGTGAGTCCGTGGGAGATT
The DNA here is from genome assembly GCA_033119425.1 of Bufotes viridis. Lineage (NCBI taxonomy): Eukaryota > Metazoa > Chordata > Amphibia > Anura > Bufonidae > Bufotes > Bufotes viridis. Next base: position 537,071,893 of record CM065590.1, on the reverse strand, counting down.
TTTTATTTTTTTTCTAGAAGTTAGCAGAAATGGAAGCCTTATTATTATTTTTTTTCCTCAGAAAGTGTCATTTTACTCTAACTTGTGAAAAAAAATTAAATTATACATGAAGTCACCATGCCCCTCTGCGAATACTTTGGGGTGTCTTCTTTCTAAAATGGTGTCATTTGGGGGGTATTTATACTATCCTGGCATTCTAGTACCTGAAGAAACATGACAGGTGCTCAGAATGTCAGAGCTGCTTCAAAATGCGGAAATTAACTTTTTTGCACCATAGCTTGTAAATATACACTTATTGGATTTTTTTTATCAAAGACATGTAGAACAATAAATTTAGAGAAAAATGTACATATAAATGTAGTTTTTAAAAAAAAAAAATTACAACAGAAAGTGAAAAATGTCATTTTTTTGCAAAAATTTCGGTCATTTTTTATTAATATCAAAAAAAGGAAAAATGTCAGCAGCAATGAAATACCACCAAATGAAAGCTCTATTAGTGAGAAGAAAAGGAGGTAAAATTCATTTGGGTGGTAAGTTGTATGACCGAGCAATAAACAGTGAAAGTAGTGTAGTGCAGAATTGTAAAAAGTGGTCTGGTCATTAAGGGTGTTTGAGCTAGGGGGGCTGAAGTGGTTAATATATACAGCATTCATATTATGTTAGCAAAAATAGACTTTTTAGGCAATCTACAACATCTGTATTAGTCAGTGTGCAATTTTAAGCTAGAAATACACCCATCATTTTCTGAGGTTTGAAAAACACCCTTTTTTTTTCTCCAAAAAACAGTATTTTCCAGATCTGCAAGTGTTAAATTCAAGTTAATATATACAGCATTCATATTCTGTTAGCAAAAAAAGACTTTTTGGGCAATATACAACATCTGTATTGTCAGTGTACAATTTAAGCTAGAAATACACCCATCATTTTCTGGGGTATGAAAAACACACTTTTTTGACAAAAAAAATACTATTTTCAGGCCTTGCAGCATCAGCACGTGTGTAATTACAGGCTTATATACTGCTGTCAAATTCAGTTGTTAAACAAACAGTCATTTGGGCACAAAAAATTTATTTGTCAGCCTTTGATGCAGATGTCACTGTGAGATATACCCTTAATACATTTGGGTTACATTCAGAGATTTTAAATACCGCCATTTTGTGCAACAATATTAAATTCAGGCCTACAGAAGTTCAGGCCCTGTGAGATCCCCCCCTATACATACAGGGGTTTGAATTAGGCATGTGAAATACAGCCTTTTTGTGCAAAGATATATTTACTTCAGCCCTACAGTGATTCAGGGCGTCTGTGATCCCACGTATACATACAGGGGTTTGATTCAGCCTTTTGAAATACAGCCATTTTAAATACAGCTATTTAGTGCAAAGATATATTTACTTCAGGCCTGCACTGATTTAGGGCGTGTGTGATCCCCCCCTATACATACAGGGGTTTGAATTAGGCATTTGAAATACAGCCATTTTGTGCAAAGATATATTTACTTTAGGCCTACACTGATTCAGGGCGAGTGTGATTCCCCCCTATACATACAGGGGTTTGATTCAGCCATTTGAAATACAGCCATTTTAAATACAGCCATTTGAAATATAGCCATTTGAAATAAAGCCTTTTTGTGCAAAGAAATCTTTAATTGAGGCCTAGACTTGTCCAGGCTGTGTGAGATACACCCTTTACATACTGTCATTCTTTTCTACTACTAATTAAACACCCATTTAGGGCAAGATCCTGAATTAAAAAAATATGAGGTGAGCGTCAAATAAAGGACATGGCCCAGGTCATGGTGCTGCTGGTGGAGCTCCTGTTGCAGGGAGAGGACGTGGTCGATCTGTGCCAGCTACACGCACAAGTGAATCTCCTTCCTCAAGTGCGAGTAGGCAATAAAACCTGCAGCGGTATTTGCTCTAATGCTGCTCTACGAATGGTGAGGCCAAGTACAAGCGATATTAGATTGGGTTGCTGACAGTGAATCCAGTTCCTTCACATTGTCTCCCTCCCAGTCTCCTGCTGAAAGACTACAGTTGGCACCTGCAGCCGATGTCCATCAGTCTTTCACCTCACCCCCTTGCAAATCAGCCAAGCAGTCTGAGCCCCAAGTCATGCAGCAGTCTCTTCTGCTTTTCGAAGTCTCTGTTAGCAGGGTTTCCCAGGGCCATCCACCTAGCCCTGCCCCAGAAGTGGAAGAGATTGAGTACACCGATGCCCAACCACTTATTTTTCAAGAGGAGTACATGGGAGGACCATCGCAGCACGTCTCGGATGATGACGAAACACAGGTGCCAACTGCTGGGGCTTTCGAAAGTGTGCAGACCGACAAGGAAGTCAAGGGTGAAGACTGGGTGGAAGATGTTGTGGAAGATGTTGTGGAGGATGATGAGGTCCTCGACCCCACATGGAATCAAGGTCATGGGAGTGACCGATGTAGTTCGGAGGAAGAGGCGGTGGTAGCACAGAGCCACCAGCACAGCAGAAGTGGGAGCAGGGTGCAAAAGCTGAGCGGCCATCCTCTAGACAGTGCGCCTCCTACTGCCCACCGCAGCAAGGGACCGAGCACACTAAAGCCAGCTCCAAGGAGATCCCTGGCATGGCAGTTCTTCAGACAATGTGCTTACGACAAGACACAAGTGGTTTGCACGCTGTGCCATCAGAGCCTGAAGCAAGGAATTAACGTTCTGAACCTTAGCACAACCTGCATAACCAGGCATCTACATGCAAAGCATGAACTGCAGTGGAGTAAACACCTTAAAAGCAAGGAACTCACTCAGGCTCCCCCTGCTCCCTCTTCTGCTGCTGCCTCGGGAGGAATGTTGGCACCTGCCGCCCACCAAACAGAGGATGTGCCACCGACACCACCACCTGCGTCACCAAGCATCTCCACCATGTCACACGGCAGCATTCAGCTCTCCATCTCCTTGGAGAGAAAGCGTAAATTGCCACCTAGCCACCCTCGAGCCCTGGTCCTGAATGCCAGCATTTCTAAACTACTGGCCTTTGAAATGCTGTCATTCAGGCTGGTGGACACAGGCAGCTTCAAACAGCTGATGTCCATGGCTGTCCCACAGTATGTTGTTCCCAGCCGCCACTACTTCTCCAAGACAGCCGTGCCTTCCCTGCACAACCAAGTATCCAATAAAATCACGCTGTGCAATCAGAGCTTGAAGCGAGGCATGAACGTTCTCAACCTGAGCACAACCTGCATGACCAGGCCTTTAAGTGCAAAACACGAGCTGCAGTGGAGTAAACACCTCAAAAACCAAGAAAGGTCTCTGGCTCCTCCTCTTCTGCTGCAGTCGCGGCCTCTTCATCCACCCCTGGAGTGACAGTGCTACCTGGCACCCCACAAACAGAGGATCTGCCGGCAACACCAACACCTGGGTCACCAAGCATCTCTACAATGTCCCACAGAAGCATGCAGCTCTCCCTATCCCAAATTTCTAAATTATTTGCCTTTGAAATGCTGTCATTCCGTCTGGTGGAGACGGATAGTTTTAAAGGCCTTATGGCAGTGGCTGTCCCACAGTATGTCGTGCCCAGCCGCAACTATATTTTAAGGCGAGCCATCCCTTCCCTTCACAACCAAGTAGGGGACAAAATCAGGTGTGCACTGCGCAACGTCATATGTGGCAAGGTGCACCTGACTACAGATACGTGGTCCAGTAAGCATGGTCAGGGCCGTTATATCTCCATAACAGCACACTAGGTAAATGCAGTAGCGGCTGGGCCTGAGGCGGATAGCAGTTTGGCGCATGTCCTTCCACCACCGAGGATTGCATGGTTCTTCAGTTTGCCTCCTGTTGCTTCCTCCTCCTATTCTGCTTCCTCATCCTCTACCAGCTCCTCATCCGATCAGTGTAACACCTTCACCACCAACTTCAGCACAGCCAGTGGTAAAGAACAGCAGGCAGTTTTAAAACTTATCTGTTTGGGGGACAAACCCCGCACTGCGCAGGAGCTGTGGACAGGCCTTGAACAACAGACCGATGAGTGGTTTGTGCCAGTCGGCCTCAAGCCCGGCCCGGTGGTGTGCAATAATGGGAGAAATCTCGTAGCAGCACATCCCTTGCCGGGCGCATCTGCTGAATTTGGTGGTGCAGAAATTCCTTAAAAATTACACCGACATCTCAGAGCTGCTGCATAAAGTGCGGGCCTTCTGTGCGCACTTTTGGCGTTCTCATCCTGCTGCTGCTCGTCTGTCAGCACTGCAGCGCAACTTCCCACTCACCGCCTCATATGCGACGTGCCCACAAGGCGGAACTCCACCATGCACATGCTGGCCAGACTGTGCGAGCAGCATGCGATAGTAGAGTTTCAGCTGCAGCATGCACGGGTGAGTCGCTCGGCGGAACAGCACCACTTCACCACCAATGACTGGGCCTCAATGCGAGACCTGTGTTCCTTGTTGCGCTGTTTCGAGTACTCCACCAACATGGCCAGTGCCGATAACACCGTTCTCAGCGTTACTATCCCACCTCTATGCCTCATTGAAAAAACGCTCATAGCCATGATGGAAGAGGATGTGGCACAGGAGGAGGAAGAAGAGGGATCGTTTTGTAGGGTTTCCGGCCAGCGTTCCCAAGTGGCTCCGAGGGTGGGTTCCTGCACACACAAACCGAAGGTACACAATTGTCCAGCCAGGGCACAGTTCTGGAGGATGAGGAGGAGGAGATGGAGGAGGAGGAACCATGTTCACAGCAGGGTGGCACGCAGACCAGCTCATGGCCATCACTGGTGCGTGGATGGCGGGATATAGAGGACACAGACGATACACCTCCCACAGAGGACAGCTTTTTGTTGGCTCTGGGCAGCCTTGCACACATGAGCGATTACATGCTGCAGTGTCTCCGCAACAACCGCAGAGTTGCCCACATTCTAACTTGTGCTGATTACTGGGTGGCCACGCTGCTGGATCCCCGTTACAAGGACAACGTACCATCCTTAATTCCGTCACTGGAGCTTGATGGTAAGATGTACGAGTACAAGAGCACGGTTGCAGACACGCTGCCGGTGGCATTCCCACCTGATAGCGGGGGCACAGTGGAAGCACAAGGCAAAGGACGAGGAAGAGGTCACCAACGCAGCTGGGGCACCGTCAGCACCTCAGAAGGCAGGGTTAGCATGGCCGACATAAGGAAAAGCTTTGTCGGCACGCCACAACAACCAGCACCACCAGCTGATATGGTACACCTTAGCAGGAGGCAGCATTTCACTAACATGGTGGAGCAGTATGTGTGCACACGCCTACACGTACTGAATGACGGGTCTGCCCCCTTTAACTTCTTGATCTCTAAATTGGGCACATGGCCTGAGCTTGCCCTTTACGCCTTCGAGGTGCTGGCCTGCCCTGCAGCCAGTGTATTATCTGAACGTGTGTTTAGCATGGCAGGGGGCGTCATCACAGACAAGCGCAGCCACCTGTCCACAGCCAATGTGGACAAGCTCACGTTCATTTAAATGAACCAGGTATGGATCCCTCACGACTTGTCCGTACCTTGTGCAGAATAGACATGTATACCGGCACTAACCATTATGCTACTCAGCTGCATCCACCGCCTTCTCAAACTCCTACTCCATATCGAACTCCAAACTTTTAGTGGGTATAGTACCACTGCTATACCTATTAGACCGGTAAAATAAATTAAAAAAATTATCTGTTACATTTTCTGGTGAAATTCACAAATTTTTGGGTGTATAGTACCACTGCTATACCTAGTAGGCCGGTTAAAAAAAAAAAAAAAAAAAACATTTGTCAGTTACATTTTATGGTCAAATTCACCAATTTTTCGGTGTAATATACCCCTGCTCTACCAAGTAGACAGGTTAATTAATTTCAGTAATTTTTCTGTTACATTCTTGGGTTGACATTATACAATTTTAGATGTGAATAAACCCCTGCTCTGCATAGGTGACAGGGAATAAAATTTCGGAAATGCTTCTTTAATTGATGCGCGCCACCTCCTTTGATTCAATGCTTAAACTTAAACAAATTGTACCACATTTAAACTTCAATACTTTGTCCCACGTTTCCGCTATACTCTTTTGGCCAACATTTCTGCCTCAATAGCTTTTCCCACAATTCAAGTTTTTCAAATAAAGCAGAACAGTATCTCAAGGTTTACAAGGAGAGATGGCTAATTGAAGAAATGCCACAATCCTGTGATCGCATGAAATCACTAAAGGATAGCAATGTTGATGAGTGGAGCAGCCATAAGTCTCAGCTAACTGCTGCTTTGCTATTCTACTTCAGAGGCAAGGGAGGAACATTTCATTCCTTTCTTTTCTTCCCCTTGAGTCCCTGCTCACTGTACTAATTTCTGTTTACCAGCAAAGGCAGCTTCCTTAGGGAAAGAATCACTCTGTATAGAGCTGGCTGGTTGATTTGTAATACAGCTAGGGCACTATGTATACGATGTAGGATAATTACCGAGCATGTGTCCCCCTCCCTCTCCTGCCTAAACTGCAAAAAAGAAATGATGGCATTAGAGGGCTTAAGTTATAACTGATGTAAAAAAATGAAGACATACATCATATAGTATGGTACGTGACAATACCTTTTTAACAAAGCTACAACCAGCTCTGTACTGTACATGGGTCCAGAGATCTCCCCATCCACTGCTCCAACAGCTCTGCTAGATTATCTTCAGGCTGGCTGCAGAGAGGGTGAGTCCTTTCCGCTGCAGCTCTCTCCCTGTAACTGCCACGGCTTCTAACAGAACATATGGCACGTGGCAGTTGAAGATTTAAACAGAGCACGTTCAACCAGCTCAGTAAGACGGACAAAAAATAAGGAAAACAACAAACAGCAGGTGGCGCAATACAGATACAGTTTATTAAATAGCTCATTGGTTATACAAATTTTTAATGACACACAATTACAAAAGTATTCAGATCCAGATGCTGGTTTCAAAAAAGTTGAATATGCTTCATGACACAACCCTTTAAGGCTTCTTGTGGGATGTTGAAACTCAGCCAGAATTGACAGGAGAGGGAGGGAGCACTGGCGTACCACCCATATAGGCAGACTAGGCGGTTGCTATGGGGCCCGTGAGTATGAAGGACCCTGCTAGGCTGAATGGCCCCGTCCCCTTTCCGACCTAAATGCACAGCTCCTTTCCTCCTTGCCCCTGCAGCTGCTGCCATCTGCCCAAGATACTGAGCTGGTCAGTAAGCAGGGAGAGGCTGTGTTCCATGCTCTGTTCATTGACCAACACACAAGGACCTGACCTGTCCTCCTGTCTTCACAGACTAGAGGTGTCATATACAGTATGTGTAACAGGGACAGGGTTAGTAGGAGTGCTGCTGTGTGTTTATATACTGTGTGTGTGTGTGTGTGTGTGTGTGTATATATATGTATGTGTGTGTATATATATATATATATATATATATATACACACACACACTGCTTACTGACTACACAGCAGCCTCCATATGCTTCCTACAACTCACAAATAGGATTGAAATTCAGGGAATTCAGTCTTTGCCCCACATTTCCCTTTTACGAATAGTCTATTTCTAATAAGGCAATGAGACAGAGACTGAACCCTCTCTATATATTTTTATAGATGGATAGATATATATATATAGAGAGAGAAAGAGAGAGATCTCTGTAAATATATATATATATATATTGTGGCAATGTGAACACTGATTTGTGCGGTGAAGCCCCAGGGAAACCGTCAGACAGGGCTGTTTACACCGAGAGCGTGTCACCAAGGTGTCTGGCCTTGGTGGAGTGAAAGCCCAAGTTAAGTATAGTATTAGTATAGCTGGCTCAGCCAGTTCCAGGGCGGGCTTTTACTGGGAACAGGTAATGTGCTGGGTGGGTGCCTGTTCCCCATGCTCCAGTCCGGGGTTTCGGACAGGTCCATGTCTATTTAGTCCTGCTGCTGGACAAGGTGTGTCACTCTGGGAGAGAGTGTTTTTGTGTAGCAGAGTCCTGGTGAGGCTCTGGGAACGTGATCTCAGCTGAGGAGGGCTGAGGGGCCACGGGGCTAGGTGCTAGCCACAATTCATGGACGTTCGGCTGGGAAAGCCGCATGGGTTCCCGTGTGTGTGAATGGGGCCTTAGGTGAGTCAGCGATACCTTATGTATTAGGTAGTGCCTAGACGGGCAGGTGTTCATTTATATTGTTTTGTTTGAGAAGACTGCCAAATAAATGCACTGTTTGGACATGAACTCCATTGTCAGGAAGGAAGTTTGTGTGAATGATCCCCGAGACCAGAGCTAACCCCCCACATTATATATATATATATATATATATATATATATACTGTATAGCTGATTTCAGCCTGTATTTGTTGGAGGAGTGTCTGGCTACTTATACCTCCTGCCAGCAGTCAGCCAGACGCCCGATCTTCGTGCTTTCTTGACGGTCATCGCGCTCTTCGCCTGGACATCGCGCTCCTTCTACTCCTCCTGCCATTCCTGCGCATGCGCGCTCCTGAGGTTCCAGACTTCCGCTCGTCAGCAGCAGGTAATTGGGGCTCGGCTGGCACCGCTCTAGCTCGGCTTGTTTAGCTGGCACCCAGCGGTAAAGAGTGAAGCCGCCGCTCTCCCCACGCACGCCGCCTGCGCATATTCTCAAGGTACAGGCGGCGGGGTCTTGGGAGCGGCACCTAGTTATATTTACTTTAGAATAAGTGAAGGGGGCGGCACCGCGTCTATTTCCTAGCACTGGAGTATGTGTGCGAGTATATCAGAGAGAGTTGAGGTAGGTTGCAGGCCACCTGGTCATCTCTAATTTTCAGTACGCTGGTAAGGGGGCAAACAGTGGATATAGCGCTCCACCCTGTGGCTAGGCTGCATGAAGGGGCTTAACTTAATCTTCTACTCTGCCGGGTCTCACAGGGTATTCAGCCTATTTCGCTTATTCCTCTGCGCACTCCGCTCTGTTTTGTGTCTGTCTTAACCGAGTTCGGTCTCCTGGTTCACACTAGGTTTCTGTGTCTCCTGGATCGCCCAGGGTTCTGTCTCTCCGGGATCACCCAGGGTTCTGTGTCTCCTGGATTGCCCAGGGTTCTGTGTCTCCTGGATCGCCCAGGGTTCTGTGTGTCCTAGATCGCTCAGGGTTTTGTGTCTCCTGGATCGCCCAGGGTGTTTGTGTCTCCTGGATCGCCCAGGGTGTCTGTGTCTCCTGGATCGCCCAGGGTGTCTGTGTCTCCTGGATCGCCCAGGGTGTCTGTGTCTCCTGGATCGCCCAGGGTGTCTGTGTCTCCTGGATCGCCCAGGGTGTCTTTGTCTCCTGGATCGCCCGGGGTGTCTGTGTCTCCTGGATCGCCCAGGGTGTCTGTGTCTCCTGGATCGCCCAGGGTGTCTGTGTCTCATGGATCGCCCAGGGTGTCTCCTGGATCGCCCGGGGTGTCTGTGTCTCCTGGATCGTCCAGGGTGTCTGTGTCTCCTGGATCGTCCAGGGTGTCTGTGTCTCCTGGATCGTCCAGGGTGTCTGTGTCTCCTGAATCGCCCAGGGTGTCTGTGTCTCCTGGATTGCCCAGGGTGTCTACTGTTCTGGGTCACCCGGAGTTCTGTGCATCCTGTTACCCAGGGTTCCTTGCCGCCAGGTCGCCCGGGGTGCCCCGTCTTCTGGCTGCCCAGGCATCATCTCCGCCTACTTCCACCTCTCCGTTTTCATCGGTTCCACACTCATTTCTGGTTCACCAGTTCAGGCACCTGATCTGTTTGTTCCGTCACCACTGGGTCCTTTTCTGCCTGTCTTCAAGGGTAGGGGTCTGTTCCTTCCCAGCGAGAAATTGCTAAGGATCTGCTCTGCCATCTCCCAGGTGGTTCGGTCCCACTCCCTGACCAAGGTGGAACTGCAATCCTTGTTGGGGATGCTAAACTTCGCTACCAGAATTATGCCTCAGGGCAGGGCCTTCCTTTCTAGGCTGTTACGAATTCTGCCCTCTGCCCCGGAGCAGGATTCCGTCGTCAATTTGGACAGTGAGGCCATTGCTGACCTTGTCATGTGGAACACTTTTCTCTCCGCCTGGAACGGCATATCTTTGTTCGTTCCACAATGGGATTCCTCTTCCCCCATTGTTTTTTCTGACGCCGCAGGTGCCTCTGGGTTCGCTGCCATTTTTAGGACTCACTGACTGGCTGCCGGATGTCACCGGAATTGGCTTCTGATTCAGAAGCGCTCAAATCCTCTCCCCTGCTGGAGCTGTATCCCATCGTGGCATAATTGGGCCAACGTTCGTTACAGATAGTTAGACTCTGGTGGACATTATCAACCAAAGCAGGGCCAAATCCCTCAAAATCATGGCTTTATTGCGCAAATTAGTTTGGTTATCCTTCTTCCACAATTTTCATATATGATGTGTTCACATTTCAGGAGAGCAGAATAGGACCGCAGATGCTCTTTACCGTTTTAATTTTCCGGTTTTCTTTCAGGAAATGCCTGACACGGATCAGTCAGGCTCGCCCGTTCCTCTATTCAGCACACTCACTCTGGAGTAGATTCCCTCATAGACAAGCCCAAGAATCTGGTTAAGAAATCCCTGTCACACAATACGGCCAGGAATTATCAAGCCGGCTGGAGAGCCTTTGATAAATTCACTAAGATCTATCCGAGGGGTCATCATAACGAAACCTCCTATATCATGGCTTTCTTAGCTTACTGTCGCTCACAACTGTCTCTGTCACATAATAGCATCAAACTTTATTTAGCTGGTCTGTAACATCATTTTATGCTGTCCAATCCGCATAGCAGGTCTATTTTTTTCCATTCAGGCTATTAAAGCTACCCTCCGGTGTATTTAAAAGGAAGGTAAGGGGTCCGTGAGTTGTAGGCAACCAGTGTCCAGCGATTGTTTAGGGAACTCTCCTCGTCTTTAGATGGTAATCCTTTTTGGGCCCTCCTCTAGTCTGATCCTGAAAGCTGCCATATACCTCAGTTTTTATGGGTTCCTTAGGCCCGGGGAAGTTACAGCCGGCCCAAATCAGGCTATCCTCTAAAGCAACATTTGTCATGGGGCAATGGCCATTTTACCCTACTGCTACCTTCCACCAAATCTAATCAGTCCGGTCCGCCTTCAAAGGTCAAATTCTACCCGACTTCAAGCAACTGGTGCCCGGTTCAGGTACTTGATCAATTTCTTTCGCACATCCAGGATATACCGCCAGACAGCCAGCTTCTGCTATTCACAGGAAAACCTCTCGCTACCTCTCATTTAATTTCCTACATCCGTGCTCTCGCCCAGGGTTTAGGTCATGACCCCAAGGTTATTTCGGGACATTCGTTCCGTATAGGGGCCTCTTCAGCAGCATCCCGCCATCAGGTGCCAGCTCATGTCATTCGGTCCATGGGGCGATGGCGGTCCCCCTGTTTCGCCAGATATATTCCGAATCCTCAGTCAGAAATATCCCAAGCCTTTTGCACCTTGGCTTTGTAAATGTCTCAATAAAGTATCCACCTAACTTTTGTCTTTTGCCCCCTTTTTGGTGTACCTGCGCCTGTTGCTCCCGACACAATTCAGCCACTATGTTCAGGGTAGGGATCTCTGAGTTCGGCGACTTCACTCCTAGCCCTGACCATAAATAGGTAAGGCTGATTTCAGCCTGTATTTGTGGGAGGGGCGTCTGGCTATTTATACCTCCCGCCAGAAGTCAGCCAGACGCCCGATCATGACGCCCCTCCCTCCCGCCCCTTTTTTCTCCATTGGGTATGCCCCCTTTTTGGTGTACCCGCGCCCGTGGCTCCCGGCACAATTCAGCCACTATGTTCAGGGTAGAGATCTCTGCGTTCGCCGACTTCACTCTTACCCCTGACCATAAATATATATATATTTATCAAACTGGTGTAAAGTAGAACTGGCTTAGTTGCCGATAGCAACCGATCAGATTCCACCGTTCATTTTGGAGAGCTCCTTTGGAAAATGAAAGGAGGAATCTGATTGGTTGCCATGGGCAACTAAGCCAGTTCTACTTTACACCAGTTTTTTTTTTTTTAACCGTTTCCTGCTCTACTATGTCGATGTGTAGCAAGCACAGTGATCACCTTTTGGTGTCAGCTATATTGCTGAAACTGTCAGGTGTAAATCAGCTTCAGTTCTGCCATTTTAACCCTTTAAGGGGGGGGGGGCTGGGTCTCCTAGGCAACTGTTAGCGGCTTACAGTGTAAGATACTAACAGTTCAATACAGCACAATACAGATGTATTGTGCTGTATTGGAACAGGGATCAGACCCTGAAATCTTGAAGTCCCATAGTGGGACAAAACATTAAGTGAAAAAAGAAGTTAAAAAAATAAAGTTAAAAAATTATTTTTTAAAGTTTCAAGTAAAAAAAAAAGCGACCATTTCCCAAAATAAAGTGAAAAAATTTGTAAAGAATAGGAAAAAAAAGAAAAGTAGATATATTAGGTATCGCCACGTCCGTATCGACCGCCTCTATAAAAAGTCACATGACCTAACCCCTCAGGTACACACCGTAAAAAATAAAAACGATGTAAAAAAAGCAATTTTTTCACTTTACATCTCTAAAAGTGCAACAACAAGCGATCAAATATGTGTATGCCCCCCAAAATAGTACAAATCTAACTGTCACCTCATCCCGCAAAAAATGAGCCCCTACACTAGGGGCCCAAAAAGTAGGCATATTAGGTATTGCCGCGTTCATAAGAACCTGCTGTATAAAAATATCATATGAACTAACCTCTCAGGTGAACACAGTAAAAATAAAAAAATAAAATAAAAAAAGCCTTTTTTTTCTCACCTTACATCACAAAAAGTGTAATATCAAGCAATCAAAAAGTCATACGCACCCCAAAATCATACCAGTGAAACCGGCATCTCATTCTGCTAAAAATGAGACCCTTACTAAGACAATCGCCAAAAAAAAAAAAAAATATATGGCACTCAGAATATGGAGACACTAAAATATGATTTTTTTTTTTGTTTCAAAAGTGTTGTTATTGTGTAAAACGTTAATAAATAAAAATAAAGTATACATATTAGGTATTGACTCATCCGTAAGAACCTGCTGTATAAAAATATCACATGACCTAACTAGAGATGTCCCGAACTATTCGCCGGCGAACGGTTCCCAGTGAACATAGCTTGTTCGCGTCCGCGGCGGTGGGCGAACATATGCGATGTTCGTGTTTGCCCCTATACTTTATCATTGAGCAAACTTTGACCCTATACCTCACAGTCAGCAGCCACATTCCAGCCAATCCGCATACCCTCCCTCTCAGACCCTCCCACCTCCTATCAAAAAGCAAGGACGGCATCCATCTTAGATTCATTCTGAAGCTGCAGTGTTAGTAGTTGTAATCGCAATGCGATTAATATAACCTATAATAATCGCATTGCGAATTTAACTTAGAGCTGGGTTCCTAATGGTTGTATTGCTAGAATATAACGAAGATTAAGAATATAGCGCTATATTCTCAATCTTCGTTATATTCTAGCAATACAACCATTAGGAACTCAGATCTAAGTTGTAATCGCAATGCGATTAATATAACCTGTATTAATCGCATTGCAAATTCAACTTAGATCTGAGTTCCTAATGGTTGTATTGCTAGAATTGACGAATATAACGAATATAGCGCTATATTCTCAATCTTTGTTATATTCCAGCAATACAACCATTAGGAACCCAGCTCTAAGTTAAATTTGCAATGTGATTAATACAGGTTATATTAATCGCATTGCGAATTCAACTTAGAGCTGGGTTCCTAATGGTTGTATTGCTAGAAGTATATAACGAAGATTGAGAATATAGCGCTATATTATCAATCTTCGTTATATTCTAGCAATACAACCATTAGGAACCCAGCTCTAAGTTGAATTCGCAAATAAGATGTCCCGAACTATTCACCGGCAAACAGTTCCCGGCGAACATAGCTTGTGCGCGTTCGCCGCGGCGGGCGAACATATGCGATGTACGGTCCGCCCCCTATTCGTCATCATTGAGTAAACTTTGACCCTGTACATCATAGTCAGCAGACACATTCCAGCCAATCAGCAGCATACCCTCCCTCCCAGACCCTCCCATCTCCTGGACAGCATCCATTTTAGATTAATTTGGAAGCTGCAGTCTTATTGAGAGGAGGGACAGTGTAGCTGCTGCTGATTTAATAGGGAAATCGATAGCTAGGCTTGTGTATTCAGTGTCCACTCCAGTCCTGAAAGACTCATCTGATCTCTGCTGTAAGGACAGCGTCCTGACAGCACCCCAAAAAGCCCTTTTTAGGGCTAGTACATCAGTCTGCTTTTTTTTTTTTCTGTGTAATGTAATTGCAGTTGCCTGCCAGCGTGTGTGTCAGGCTCTCAACGTATACTGTGCCCACTTGCCCAGTGCCACCACTCATATCTGGTGTCACAGTAGCTTGCATTTAAAAAAAAAAAAAAAAAAAAACTTTTTTGACTGTAATATAATAGCAATCAGTTGCCTCCACGCGTGTGTGTTTCAGGCCCTGCAAGTGCACAGCGTCACCAGTGCAACTCATATCTGGTGTTACAGTAGATTACATTTAGAAAAAAATTAAAATTTTTGACTGTAATATAATAGCAATCAGTTGCCTGCAAGCGTGTGTGTTTCAGGCCCTGCAAGTGCATAGTGTCACCAGCGCAACTCATATCTGGTGTCACAGTAGATTACATTTTAAAAAAAAAACAACAATTTTGACTGTAATAGATTGAATGGCAGTTAGTTGTCTGCAAGCGTGTGTGTCAGACCTACAGCGTCACCTCTGCCAACTTCTGCCAGTGCACAGTGCCACTCATATGTGGTGTCACAGTAGCTTGCACGCATAGTACAACTAAACTAATCTAAAAAAAATGACAGGCAGAGGCAGGCCACCCCGCAGGGGCCGTCATGGTCATGGTGCTGTGATTCCCAGTGTTCAGAGGCCACGTACCCTGAACTCGAAATGTTCTGAGGACATAGTTGACTGGATAACACAGGACACCCAATCTTCTATAGCTTGATGCACCATCCTCCTCCAGCTCAGCTCCGGGCACCTCTCAAGTTACCACTCGCCCGCCACCCACCAACACTAGCACCAAAGCTGCTTCACTTGATCTGTCAGAGGAGTTATTTACACATCAGTTGGAAGAAATGAGTGATGCGCAACTATTATTGCCAGAGGATGTAGATAACAGGGATATGTCTCAGTCAGGCAGCATTACACACATGGACGTACGGTGTGATGATGATGATGTTGTACCCGCTGCTGCTTCCTTTGCTGAGTTGTCAGATACAAGTGAAGAAGTTGATGATTACGATGTGTCCGTGAATGTAATGTGGCTGCCTGCTCTAAGAGAAGAAGAACAGGGGGAAAGTTCAGATGTGGAAGCAGGGGACAGAGAGGAAGAGGAGACTAGTTGGAAGCAGGGGAGGTCGTCTCAAGGATCTAGTGGCACAGTCAGGCAGCATGTATCGGCACCCGGGGTCAGCCAGACAGCACGCCAATCAACGCATGCTGTTGCCACCACCAGAATGCCGTCATTGCAAAGCTCAGCAGTGTGGCTTTTTTTTTTTGTGTGTCTGCCTCTGATAACAGCGATGCCATTTGCAACCTGTGCCTAAAGAAATTGAGTCGTGGGAAGTCCAACACCCACCTAAGTACAACTGCTTCACGAAGGAACATGACCTCACATCACAAACGCCTATGGGATCAACACATGAGTACAAGCAGCACACAAACTCAAAGCCACCATGCTCCTCCTGGTCCAGCATCTTCAGCCACGCCAACCACTGCTGTCCTCCCTGCCCCCTCTAAACCACCCGCCACTCCGCCTCTCACCTTCAGCAGTTCCTGCTCATCTGCCCACAGTCAGGTGTCTGTCAAAGAAATGTTTGAGTGTAAGAAGCTAATGTTACAGAGTCACCCCCTTGCCCGGCGTCTGACAGCTGGCTTGTCGGAACTCTTAGCCCGCCAGCTTTTACCATACAAGCTGGTCGAGTCTGAGGCCTTCCAAAAATTATTGGGACACCGCAGTGGAAGGTACCCTGCCACACCAACTGGAGATCGGAAAAGTGGTGTGTGACAACGGAAGCAATTTGTTGGCGGCATTTAATTTGGGCAAGTTGACACATGTGCCATGCATGGCACATGTGTTGAATCTGATTGTACAACGCTTTGTGCATAAGTACCCAGGCTTAAAGGACGTCCTCAAGCTGGCCAGGAAGGTGTGTGGCCATTTCAGGCGTTCCTACACGGCCATGGTGCACTTTTCAGATATCCAGCACCGAAACAACATGCCAGTTAGGCGCTTGATTTGTTACAGCCCGACACGTTGGAATTCAACACTCCTAATGTTCAACCACTTGCTCCAACAAGAAAAAGCCGAAAAACATGAGAAGCTTGGCATCCAACCTTGTGCAAATGGGGTCTATCATGCTGTAATGCCTGTTGAGGGACCCTCGTATAAAAAGGCTGAAGGAGAACGACCTGTACTGGGTGGCCACGCTACTAGACCCCCGATATAAGCAGAAAGTGCCTGAAATGTTACCGAATTCCCGGAAGTCGGAAAGGATGCAGCAGTTCCAAAATAAATTAAAAAGTATGCATTACACAGCATATAAGGGTGATGTCACAGCACAACGGGAATCTAACAGGGGAAGAGGTGAAAGTAATCCTCCTCCTACCACGACCACGCCGGCAAGGACAGGACACTTTACAGATGTGTTGTTGATGGAGGAAATGCAGAGCTTTTTAAGTCCTACGCATCACCACAGCCCTTTGGGGTCCACCCTCAGAGAACGACTCGACCGACAGGTAGCAGACTACCTCGCCTTAACTGCAGATATCGACACTCTGAGGAGCGATGAACCCCTTGACTACTGGGTGTGCAGGCTTGACCTGTGGCCTGAGCTATCCCAATTTGCGATAGAACTTCTGGCCTGCCCCGCTTCAAGTGTCCTGTCAGAAAGGACCCTCAGTGCAGCAGGAGGTATTGACACTGAGAAGAGAAGTCGCCTAGGTCAAAAAAGTCTAGATTGCCTCACCTTTATTAAGATGAATGAAGCATGGATCCCGAAGGGACTGACAGTGAGCGATACATTTTACTAAAAAAGGCCCGATGATATGAGCTGCCTTGGGCTAAAAATGGGCTGTATTTTATCTCTCCAAGCCGGATGACTTGCATGACTTATCCGCCAACAACTAGGGTTCAAGCCGCGATGTTTTAGTACACTTTCTGCCTGGAAAACATCAATACCTAATTTTTCTGTTGCACTGTGGCTGAAAAAACAAAACAAAAAAAGGCACATACATGTGTTAATTCCCCTTCATGATCGTTACCTTGTTGTGGTGAAGGGGCTTGCGTATCACAATGAAGCGATAACCTCTATGAGTGTGTTGGCAGTGTTGGCACACCCCAGATGATAAGGTCGTTGCTTCATTGTGAACAGACCAAAAGCGATCGGCTGGAAAAATTTTCATAGAAAAAACATAAATTTTCTTTGTGATCATCTAAGGTGATCATTAAAGCCTACTAGGCCAACAATGGGCCCACACTGCAGAATCATTGTTTTCTGGGTCACTTAACTGTCACTGAACTACTTCAGCATGACCATAGGCTTTGAAAAACCACCATCGCCTGCAATCTCCCAAACGTGCGCACGAGCACAGTTATCACTACACCAAGATTGACGCATAGATTAATAAAATTTGTCATGAGTGTGTAAACTATTGACAACTTTTTGCGGTTGTCTAAAATCTATTCGATACACGTCTCCTGATAGGGTATGTAACAGGGGTTAAACTGATAAGAATAGTACTACTTAACACACCAGTCATATAGGGTGTCACAGTACATTGCATGGCGCACGTGCAGTGCCCCAAATTGGAAGTAAGAGGACCGACCAATCATCTTTTTCCATCTCCCGGTTCCTAAAATCTATTCCATATATTAGCCCCATATAGGGGACAAAACAGAGATTAGACTGGTAGGAACAGCCTCTGAGGAGCAGGGTATTTTTTGGCCGCGTTACTGATGGCTCGTGAACAATGGCTATAGGCTCATGCGTCCTTTTGCGGAGGTGACAAACCTGGTCAGTCAAACCCAAGGCAACATTCTCGACCTCATCCCATATGCGATTTTTCTGGAGCGTGCCCTGCGAAGAGTGCTGGATCAGGTCGTAGATGAGCATGAAGAGGAAGAGTTGTGATTACCATTACCACCAGAAACAGCCTTGTCGTCGTCGAAATTCAATTGCCAAAATAGCAATACCATAAATCAGTGGTTTCAGCTGTGGCTGGCCAAGATTCATAGTGTCCGCAAAAACATATATTTTGTTCTGGGGTGAAATTCAATTGCCAAAATAGCAATACCATAAATCAGTGGTTTCAGCTGTGGCTGGCCAAGTTTCATAGTGTCTGCAAAAACATATATTTTGTTCTGGGGTGAAATTCAATTGCCAAAATAGCAATACCATAAATCTGGTGTCACAGCTGTGGATGGCAAAGTATAATAGTGTCTGCCAAAACATATATTTTGTTCTGGGGTGAAATTCAATTGCCAAAATAGCAATACCATAAATCAGTGGTTTCAGCTGTGGCTGGCCAAGATTCAAAGTGTCCGCAAAAACATATATTTTGTTGTGGGGTGAAATTCAATTGTCAAAATAGCAATACCCTGAATCTGGTGTCCCAGCTGTTGCAGGCCAAGTTTCATAGTGTCCGCAAAAACATATATTTTGTTCTGGGGTGAAATTCAATTGCCAAAATAGCAATACCATAAATCAGTGGTTTCAGCTGTGGCTGGCCAAGATTCATAGTGCCTGCAAAAACATATATTTTGTTGTGGGGTGAAATTCAATTGCCAAAATAGCAATACCCTGAATCTGGTGTCCCAGCTGTTGCAGGCCAAGTTTCATAGTGTTCGCAAAAACATATATTTTGTTCTGGGGTGAAATTCAATTGCCAAAATAGCAATACCATAAATCAGTGGTTTCAGCTGTGGCTGGCCAAGTTTCATAGTGTCCGCAAAAACATATATTTTGTGCTGGGGTGAAATTCAATTGCCAAAATAGCAATACCATAAATCAGTGGTTTCAGCTGTGGCTGGCCAAGATTCATAGTGCCTGCAAAAACATATATTTTGTTGTGGGGTGAAATTCAATTGCCAAAATAGCAATACCCTGAATCTGGTGTCCCAGCTGTTGCAGGCCAAGTTTCATAGTGTCCGTAAAAACATATATTTTGCTGTGGGGTGAAATTCAATTGCCAAAATAGCAATACCATAAATCAGTGGTTTCAGCTGTGGCTGGCCAAGTTTCATAGTGTCCGCAAAAACATATATTTTGTGCTGGGGTGAAATTCAATTGCCAAAATAGCAATACCATAAATCTGGTGTCACAGCTGTGGATGAAAAAGTATAATAGTGTCTGCCAAAACATATATTTTGTTCTGGGGTGAAATTCAATTGCCAAAATTGCAATACCCTGAATCTGGTGTTCGAGCTGTTGCAGGCCAATTGTAAATCTGTCCATAAAAGGATACCTTTCATCCAGTGCCTAAATATTAGCCCTAAAAGAGATATTCCCCTAAATCAGTGGTTACTGCTGTGCCTGGATTAGTGTAATACGCTACATAAATAAATAGGCAGATAGTGTTAGGTGCCTGTAAAAAAAGGCCTGAATTTGAAATCAATACATTGGACCAAATATTTTTTTTCTTCTGGTGCTGCTTGGTGAACGGTAACAATGAGGAAAACATCTAGTAAGGGACGCGGACGCGGTCGTGGTGGTGTTAGTGTACCTCTTGTGCTGGGAGAGGACGTGGCCATTCTGCCACAGCCACACGTCCTAGTGAACCAACTACCTCAGGTTCCAGTACCCGCCAGAATTTACAGCGATATTTGGTGGGGCCTAATGCCGTTCTAAGGATGTTAAGGCCTGAGCAGGTACAGGCGCTAGTCAATTGGGTGGCCGACAGTGGATCCAGCATGTTCACAACATTATCTCCCACCCAGTCTTCTGCAGAAAGCTTACAGGTGCCACCTAAAAACCAAGCCCATCAGTCTGTCACATCACCCCCATGTATATCAGGGAAACTGTCTGAGCCTCAAGTTATGCAGCAGTCTCTTATGCTGTTTGAAGACTCTGCTGGCATGGTTTCCCAAGGGAATCCACCTAGCCCTTCCCCAGTGGTGGAAGACTTAGAATGCACTGATGCACAACCACTGATGTTTCCTGATGATGAGGACATGGGAATACCACCTCATCGGAGTCCGCACGTCTCTGATGATGACGAAACACAGGTGCCAACTGCTGCATCTTTCTGCAGTGTGCAGACTTAACAGGAGGTCAGGGAGGAAGACTGTGTGGAAGACGATGCAGGGGACGATGAGGTCCTAGACCCTACATGAAATGAAGGTTGTGCCACTGACTTTCATAGTTCAGAGGAAGAGGCAGTGGTGAGACCGAGCCAACAGCGTAGCAAAAGAGAGAGCAGGGGGCAAAAGCAGAACAGCCGCCTCCAATAGAGTTCGCCTGCTACTGGCCACCGCTACCAGGGACCAAGCACCCCAAAGGCAGCTTCAAGGAGATCCCTAGCATGGCACTTCTTTAAACAATGTGCTGACGACAAGACCCGAGTGGTTTGCACGCTGTGCCATCAGAGCCTGAAGCGAGGCATTAACGTTCTGAACCTTAGCACAACCTGCATGACCAGGCATCTACATGCAAAGCACGAACTGCAGTGGAGTAAACACCTTAAAAGCAAGGAACTCACTCTGGCTCCCCCTGCTCCCTCTTCTGCTGCTGCCTCGGCCTCTTCCTCCGCCTCGGGAGGAATGTTGGCACCTGCCGCCCACCAAACAGAGGATGTGCCACCGACAACACCACCTGCGTCACCAAGCATCTCCACCATGTCACACGGCAGCGTTCAGCTCTCCATCTCACAAACCTTGGAGAGAAAGCGTAAATTCCCACCTAGCCACCCTCGAGCCCTGGGCCTGAATGCCAGCATTTCTAAACTACTGGCCTTTGAAATGCTGGCATTCAGGCTGGTGGACACAGAAAGTTTCAAACAGCTGATGTCCATGGCTGTCCCACAGTATGTTGTTCCCAGCCGCCACTACTTCTCCAAGACAGCGTGCCTTCCCCGCACAACCAAGTATCCAATAAAATCAAGTGTGCACTGCGCAACGCCATCTGTGGCAAGGTCCACCTAACCACAGATACGTGGACCAGTAATCACGGCCAGGGACGCTATATCTCCCTAACTGCACACTGGGTAAATGTAGTGGCGGCTGGGCCCCAGGCGGAGAGTTCCTTGGCGCACGTCCTTTCGCCGCCAAGGATCGCAGGGCATCATTCTTTGCCTCCTGTAGCCTCCTCCTCCTACTCGGCTTCCTCCTCCTCTGCTTCCACCAGCTCATCCAGTCATCCACACACCTTCACCACCAACTTCAGCACAGCCCGGGGTAAACGTCAGCAGGCCATTCTGAAACTCATATGTTTGGGGGACAGGCCCCACACTGCGCAGGAGTTGTGGTGGGGTATTGAACAACAGACCGACGAGTGGTTTCTGCTGGTGGGCCTCAAGCCCGGCCTGGTGGTGTGCGATAATGGGCGAAATCTCGTCACAGCTCTGGGACTAGCCGGTTTGACGCACATCCCTTGCCTGGCGCATGTGCTGAATTTGGTGGTGCAGAAGTACATTCACAACTACCCCGACATGTCGGAGCTGCTGCATAAAGTGAGGGCCGTCTGTGCGCGCTTCCGGCGTTCACATCCTGCCGCTGCTCGCCTGTCTGCACTACAGCAGAACTTCTGCCTTCCCGCTCACCGCCTCATATGCGACGTGCCCACCATGTGGAACTCCACCTTGCACATGCTGGAGAGACTGTGCGAGCAGCAGCAGGCCATAATGGAGTTTCAGCTGCAGCACGCACGCGTCAGTCGCACTGCGGAACAGCACCACTTCCCCACCAATGATTGGAACTCCATGCGAGACCTGTTGCGCTGTTTCGAGTACTCCACCAACATGGCCAGTGGCGATGACACAGTTATCAGCGTTACAATACCATTTCTATGTCTCCTTGAGAAAACGCTTAGGGCGATGATGGAAGAGGAGGTGGCCCAGGAGGGGGAGGAGGAGGTGGCCCAGGAGGGGGAGGAGGATGAGGGGTCATTTTTAGCACTTTCAGGCCAGTCTGTTGGAAGTGGCTCAGAGGGAGGTTTTTTGCAACAGCAGAGGCCAGGAAAAAATGTGGCCAGCCAGGGACCACTACTGGAGGATGAGGAGGAGGTGGAGGAGGATGAGGATGATTCAGTTTCACAGTGGGGTGGCACCCGACACAGCTCAGGCCCATCACTGGTGCATGGCTGGTGGGATACGGAGTATGATGATGATACGCCTCCCACAGAGGACAGCTTGTCCTTACCTCTGGGGAGCCTGGCACACATGAGCGACTACATGCTGCAGTGCCTGCGCAACGACAGCAGAGTTGCCCACATTTTAACGTGTTCGGACTACTGGGTTTCCACCCTGCTGGATCCACGGTACAAAGACAATGTGCCCACCTTACTTCCTGCACTGGAGCGTGATAGGAAGATGCGCGAGTACAAGCGCACGCTGGTAGAGGCACTCCTGAGAGCTTTCCCAAATGTCACAGGGGAACAGGTGGAAGCCCAAAGTGAAGGCAGAGGAGGAGCAAGAGGTCTGAGGGCAGGGTTAGCATGGCAGAAATGTGGAAAAGTTTTGTCTCCACGCCACAGCTAACTGCACCACCACCTGATACGGAACGTGTTAGCAGGAGGCAGCATTTCACTAACATGGTTGAACAGTACGTCTGCACACCCCTCCACGTACTGACTAATGGTTCGGCCCCATTCAACTTCTGGGTCTCCAAATTGTCCACGTGGCCAGAGTTAGCATTTTATGCCTTGGAGGTGCTGGCCTGCCTGGCGGCCAGCGTTTAGTCTGAACGTGTATTCAGCACGGCAGGGGGCGTCATTACTGACAAACGCAGCCGCCTGTCCACAGCCAACGTGGACAAGCTGACGTTCATAAAAATGAACCAGGCATGGATCCCACAGGACCTGTGCCTCCCTTGTGCAGAATAGATATTTATAACTGCCTCCCCCTCAACCATGTATTCTTGTACTCCGGGGCACTTCTTTATTGAATCCTCATTTTTTTAACTTTACCATGATCTTGCGGTGCAACCCAAAGTTGAATGAACCTCTCCTCTGTCTGGGTGGAGGTGCCGAAATAACTGAAAGTGGCCTTCTCCGGTGGTGGGTGATATGACGCATGATTCCTTGCTGTGGGATCTCTTGTCTCTGTCTGGGTGCTGGGCCGAAATAACTGAAAGTGGCCTTCTCCAGTGGTGGGTGATATGACGCATGATTCCTTGCTGTGGGACCTGTTTCCTCAGTCTGGGTGCTGGGCCGAAATAACTGAAAGTGGCCTTCTCCAGTGGTGGGTGATATGACGCATGATTCCTTGCTGTGGGACCTCTCTCCTCTGTCTGGGTGCTGGGGCGAAATAACTGAAAGTGGCCTTCTCCGGTGGTGGGCGACATGACGCATGATTCCTTGCTGTGGGACCTGTATCCTCGGTCTGGGTGCTCTGCCGAAATAACTGAAAGTGGCCTTCTCTTTAGTGGTGGGTGATATGACGCATGATTCCTTGCTGTGGGACCTCTCTCCTCTGTCTGGGTGCTGGGGCCAAAATAACTGAAAGTGGCCTTCTCCAGTTTTGGGGGATATGACGCATGATTCCTTGCAGTGGGACCTCTCTCCAATTGATATTGGTTAAATTTTATTTATTTTATTTTATTTTAATTCATTTCCCTATCCACATTTGTTTGCAGGGGATTTGCCTACATTTTGCTGCCTTTGGCAGTCCTCTAGCCCGTTCCTGGACTATTTTACAGCCTTTTTAGTGCCTAAAAGTTCGGGTCCCCATTGACTTCAATGGGGTTCGGGTTCGGGATAAAGTTCGGGTCGAGTTCGGATCCCGAACCCGAACATTTTCGGGAAGTTTGGCCGAACTTCCTGAACCCGAACTTCCAGGTGTTCGCTCATCTCTAGTGATGAGCATTTATGTTTTAAGCTTACCGTCTGTGCTGTTCATCGGTGCTTCAGGGTCTCCATCTACCCTATCTCTAACCTGAAGTAAAGGAAAAATATTCAATTGAGAGACATTGGTATAAAAAAACAACAACAAAAAACTGTGCCATGTGGAAAGGGTAGCTCCAATAAGAGGATTAATAAGCTGCTTGCCAGGTAATTGAATATTAATTTATATTAAAGAATAATGAGTAAAGAAGGTTAGGAACCAATAGATACCAAACGCTTCTGGTTATGGTTTCTATACCAATCAACAATCCTTGAGAGATTAATAGCTCCCTTATTGATTTCAAGGGCTTGCACACAGCCTTACCAGGCCTGGTCTAAAAAAGTTCTCCTCACAACCTGGGATCTCTTTTTTATCCACATACATTTGAAAAAGGATTTATTAAGAAAATTAAAAAAGAACTGTCAAATAGGAATAGTCAGTACCTGCATTAAAAATGTAAAATAAGGAATAATAAGAGACATTATTATATTTTTTTTATACCATGTCATGAAAGGAACAGCCACAGAAGATGTAATGGAATTCAAAAGACAATTAAATTAAAAAGATCTAAAAGACAGGCACTAATGATAACACCTAAATAAGTTATTATTTTGTGTCATACAACTGTAAGAGTCCGAGCAAGCTAATTCAAACTTTTCACGTCTAACCTCTATTTTAACAAATGATAAAAACCTGCACATATGTGTGATCAACATACTGTAGGTACTGGAAACATTTCAAAGAAAAGAGTAAAATGTACTTAATGCAAATTGGAGAAAGGTACTAGCATCCCCCATTGCCATGGGTGGTTTGGACTGCAGTAGTGTCAAGAACCGTTGAAATTGCTACTTAATAGTTTTCATTTTGGAAAAAACAATTGTCACTATACTGTACTTTCAGCAAACTTTGCATAAATCAATAGTACAAGTGAATATATGGCTATTAACTAATTATTACAAATAAATAATAACTATAACTACTAGTAATATATCTTATCAGATATAATTTCCCTTTCTCCTTCTAGCAGCTCATCCTCTCCACTGCTCTCCTCTCCACAGACTTAGGGAGCATTCACACGACCGTATAATTGGATCAGCATCTGTTCCGCAATTTTGAGGAACGGGTGCGGACAGATTTATTTCAATGGGGCCGCAAAAGATGCGGGCAGAACAACGTGTGCTGACTGCATCCGTTGTTCCTTTCCGCGGCTCTGCAAAAAAGATAGAGCATGTCCTATTCTTGTCCGTGGTTGCGGACAAGAATAGGCATTCTCTATACAGTGCCGGCCATGTGCGATCTGCAAAATGCGGAACGCACACAGCCGGTATTCATGCTTTGCGGAACCACACTTACGGTCGTGTGAATGCTCCCTTATATGGATAACATGTAATATGATACTTTAGTGAGCTGACAGCTGTAATCTTTTAAGACAGATTCAGCAGATAATGTTAGTTTAGTAGGAGGGAAGGGGAGAAATATATATTTTTTCTGATTTGCAATATTACAAAGTTTCTTATATTTACCTTTGTTCAAAGCACTTCAACAGAAATGTTTACAGAAATGTTAGGGAATATTTGGTCTAAAGGGCCTAAACAACTTGGTGTTGTTGAGTATTTTTTTCTCATATTTTATTGTAAACTTGGTTGGATTGGTGTTTAATTGATCAGTTTGTAATTATAATAGACATATTTCATGATTCAAATGTATATATATTTTTTTGTGCCAACTTTTATTTCTTTGCTATGATATTGTAAATGCCCTCCGTGCAAAGTCAATCCAGTTGTCTTCCTATATGCAAATTAATATGGCAAGGATCCAGCCTGCTATTTATGTGTATATGTTTGTGGGATGCACTTGGCTTCATAATAGGAACCAACATGTGTATTCTGCAGTAAAGAAAAATGAACTGTGAGAAGTAGAGATATAACAAAGAAGCTCTTATCTTGTTTCTACGCCCACAGTAAGTGTCTTGGAGGAAGTGACAATAGTGTATTATAAGTTTTTCCGTGTGGCAATGCTGTCATTATATACTTTGTTCATCGAGTAAAGGAAATTACTCACAGTATAAAAGCCTCCAGTGAACAATTTTTGTTACAGCAGTCAAATTTAAATTTTTATTACAATGCATTCACAGGTATAACCAGCAAGGATGTAATCAACATGTGAAAAGATAGCACTGTGTAATAATAACTTAGTCGGATATAATATAAATAAAATGGCATCAAAATGTTTCATTTAATTGTAAGGCACGTGCAGGGTATGTAAATGTAGTCTTCTGTAGAATGTATCTTTGTCTTTTCAGGTTTTCGGAGAAATATTGAACATTTTATTCACTTGTATGCCAAAGGTGTTTCTGTATATTGATGGATGTTGGCCAATTCTCTAATTTGGATAATTTTGTTTCCTGGAGTAAAGAAAAATCCCTAATGCATCTCACTGTTCCTCTCCATGATCATAAGTTACACTTCATTGGCAGGCCTTTTTTCTAACTTCATTATTAGCAATCTGAAAATAAATTACCATCTGCAATTTGGGGCTTTGTAACTTTGATGTCGTGAAGATTTAGAGTAAATTTGAATATATATTCCTTTTATGCTTAGGTATGATCACTGCATTACGTTTTTTGCTGATCCATAGACTTCAATAGGGCCATATCCTGATTTTAACTAACAAGTATAGAACATAGTTCATTTTTTTGCTGACTGAGCCGTGCAATGGAAGAAAAGGGCCTCATAGAAGTGAGTGGAGAAGGAGCTAACAAGATCATTGATAGCTGGCACAAAGAATGGCAGTCCTCTGTAGTTGGTACCCAAAGACTGTAAAGTATATTAGATGGAATGTAAATATAGCTGCAGCTGGAAGAGTATTGGTCAGCAGATTCAGCTGTTGGGAAGGGGGTTACCGAAAGCCATATTCTAGACAGACAACTTCTTTAAGCTTTGTCCCTACCTACTGAACGGCTACCACCGTTGCCCATCCGGATTGTCTGACCACGCTTACTGCCGCCTGCCCTGACCCACCGCCTGCCAACCGACTACGCCTCTGCCAGACTTTCTGCACCTACTACCTGCCTGCGGTCCTTGCCACTGGGCTCCACTCCTACCTCCAGCCAGCTGTCCTCTGACTCAGGTAAGCCTGTAGGATTGTTACATATATAAATATATTCCCATATGCCTTTAAACCTATCTAATAGTACCTTTCTAATGTAGTTCTTTTAACTATATTATTTTGTTTCTGAGGAGCTGATGCGGGTCACGTGACTCGCAACGTCATCCACCAGGCTCCCTGTGTTGACGTTTCGTGTATCGGCTTTATCTATCTGTACACGAAACATCAGAGCCTGTGTGCCCGCCCCTCTCTCTGTGATCTGGCTGCCGGCCGGCTCCAGGATCGCGCATGCATGATTCTTACAAGTGTTGGCAGCCGTGTGAAAATACAATGTCCGGTAGTGAAAACTCGGGCCTGCGAATTGCTATTACCCCACAGGCTAAAACCCCTGGTGTTTATGTCGGTGCGAACTCGGAGCACAATGAAGGGGGGACTGCGGATCAGCTGCGGGACCTGGGCTGCGAGATATGCCTAGGAAACACCTACCACCTGGGGGATGAGGCCGGTAAGAAACGCATGGAGAGAGCATGAATCTGAACTGTGGCATATGTTAGTGTCTGCTGTTCCAGTCCCAGTCTGTTTTATTTTTAATTTTTTTGCTGTTTATCTGTCAATAAACTACAACTCCCAGCATTGCGTACAGAACAGGGGGGCTCCAGCCTTGTATAATAAATTTTAGTTTATCAATCACCTTCCCTCTGGACTTGTGGAGGAGAGCGCACTTACCTGCTCCCCACTGCTCGGCTTCTTTGGTCAACTCCCTCTTTGTAGAGCTCCAGTCCTGCATGTAAACTTCCGCAGCGGATAAGGGTCAAATGCGGCCGTGCACGGATGTCAAGATCTCTGCTTGCTGTCAGTGAATGGGAATATGCTTGCTCACAGGATAAACCATAATGACTGTCCGCTGCTCAGAGGGTATAGACAGCACGTTATCCTTCTTCTGGGGTTAGTGCAATGTTGCCAAATATTTGTAGTTTTTATAGTTTTTTACTACTTTTAAAAACTGCAAAACCATGAAAAAAACTGTTTTGTGCTGTCTCGCTGTGTAAAGGAAGCTTTTTCTGGGAAACTAAAGTCTTTGGGCTCCGGGGTAAGTATGGTTGCAAAGCTGGAACTTAAACTAATTGATGGAAGGGCACCACCTGGAGTGGAGCCTGCGGCTAAATTTGACTACGCACGGGAAGCCTCACCCGGCCCTTACACGGAAAGGATTGACAGATTGATACCTATTTCGCAATTCTGTGGGTGGTGGTGCATGGCCGTTTTGAGCGTGTGAATCGGGTCGATTTGTGCGGTTCATTCCGATAACCAAAGACACTTCTCCGTGCCAATTAGTTACGTGACCCCCGTTGATTACGATTGTGTTGACCAGACTATCATCTGATGATAATGAACTTGGAAGAGGGACGGAAGTTAAGCTAACCATGTAAAAAATTGTAGGTGAGGGCCTGCTGCCGCTTTGTTAACTCTAGATAACTTCTAAGCTGATCGCACGTCCCCGAGATGTTGACGCATTATACGGATGTCTGCTCTATCAACTTTCGATGTTCTTTTTTGCTCCTACCATGGTGACCACGGGTAATGGGAAATCAGGGTTCCGGATAGGGAGCCTGAGAGTTGGCCACGGCTACCACTTCCAAGAAAGGCATGCGGGGGGCCGCAAATTTCCCAGGACCGACTCAAGGAGGTAGTGACGCTAAATAAAAATACAGGACTCTTAAGAGAGCCTGTCATTGGAACGAGTACAAAAAAATTACAGGGAAACACCCTGGTGTTTATGCCGGTGGAAACTCAGGGCACAATGAAGGGGGGACTGCGGATCAGCTGTGGGACCTGGGCTGCAAAATATACATAGGAAACACCTACCACCTGGGGGATGAGGCCGGTAAGAAACGCATGGAGAGAGCAGTAATCTGAACTGTGGCATATGTTAGTGTCTGCTGTTCCAGTCCCAGTCTGTTTTATTTTTTATTTTTTTGCTGTTTATCTGTCAATGAACTACAACTCCCAGCATTGCATAAAGAACAGGGGGGCTCCAGCCTTGTATAATAAATTTTAGTTTATCAATCACCTTCCCTCTGTACTTGTGGAGGAGAGCGTACTTACCTGCTCCCCACTGCTCACCCTCTTTGGTCCACTCCCTCTTTGTAGAGCTCCAGTCCTGCATGTAAATGTCCACAGCGGATGAGGGTCAAATGCGGCCGTGCAAGGATGTCAAGATCTCTGCTTGCTGTCAGTAAATGGGAATATGCTTGCTCAGAGGATAAACCATAATGACTGGCCGCTGCTCGTTATCCTTCTTTTGTGGGTTAGTGCAATGTTGCCAAATATTTGTAGTTTTTATTGTTTTTTACTACTTTCAAAAACTGAAAAACCATGAAAAAAAACTGCTTTGTGCTGTCTCGCTGTGTGAAGGAAGCTTTTTCTGGGAAACAAAAGTCTTTGGGTTCTGGGGGGAGTATGGTTGCAAAGCTGGACCTTAAACTAATTGATGGAAGGGCACCACCTGGAGTGGAGCCTGCGGCTAAATTTGACTACGCACGGGAAGCCTCACCCGGCCCGGACATGGAAACGATTGACAGATTGTTACCTATTTCGTGATTTTTTGGGTGGTGGTGCATGGCCGTTTTGAGCGTGTGGATCGGGATTGTGTGGTTCATTCCGATAACCAAAGACACTTCTCCATGCTAATTAGTTACGTCACCCTCGTTGATTACGATTGTGTTGACCAGACTATCATCTGATGATAATGAACTTGTAAGAGGGACGAAAGTTGAGCTGACCATGTAAAAAATTGTAGGTGAGGGCCTGCTGCCGCTTTGTTAACTCTATATAACTTCTAAGCTAATCGCACGTAGAGATGGCCCGAACTATTCGCCGGCGAACAGTTCCCGGCGAACATAGCTTGTTCGCCGCGGCAGGCGAACACATGCGATGTTCGGTCCGCCCCCTATACATCATCATTGAGCAAACTTTGACCCTGTACCTCACAGTCAGCAGACACATTCCAGCCAATCATCAGCATACCCTCCCTCCCAGACCCTCCCATCTCCTGAACAGCATCCATTTTAGATTCATTCGGAATTTGTCTTAGTGAGAGGAGGGACAGTGTACCTGCTGCTGATTTAATTGGGAAATCGATAGCTAGGCTAGTGTATTCAGTGTCCACTCCAGTCCTGAAAGACTCATCTGATCTGTGCTGTAAGGACAGCGTCCTGACAGCACCCCAAAAAGCCCTTTTTAGGGCTGCAACAGTAGTCTGCTTTTTTTTTTCTCCATATATATATTACAGTTGACTGGCCTGCCCGTGTGTGAGGAGCTGCAGGCCCACAGACTGTAGTGTGCCCACTGCCAGTGCCCACCCCTGTCATCCCGTGTTGCACAGGACTTTGCATCAAAAAAAGGCATTTCATTTTTACACTTTAGTGTAATTTCAGTTACTTGCCTGCTAGTGTGTGTCAGGCCCACTTCCACAGACTGTAGTGTGCCCACTGCCAATGCCAACCACTGATACCGGGTGGCACAGTAGCTTGCCGATAAATAAGGCATTTAATTTTTGACAGTAGTCTATATTCAGTTGCCTGCCTGCTGCCAGTGTGTGTCAGGCCCACTTCCACAGACTGTAGCGTGCCCACTGCCAGTGCCAACCACTGATACCGGGTGGCACAGTACCTAGCACGCGTAGTACCACTTATCTAAAGAAAAAATGACAGGCTGAGGCAGGCCACCCCGCAGGGGCCGTCGTGGTCGTGGTGCTGTGATCTCCACTGTCCCTGGAATAATGCCTAGTGTTCAGAGGCCACGTAACCTGAACCCGAAAAATTCTGAGGACATAGTTGACTGGCTTAGACAGGACACCCAATCTTCAACAGCTTCCGCTAAGAACCTTGACGCACCATCCTCCTCCAGCTCAGCTTCGGTCACCTGCTCTCAAGTTACCACGCTCCCGCCCGCCGCCACCACCACCACCACTACCACCACTGCCGCTTCACTTTATCCGTCAGAGGAGTTATTTACACATCAGTTGTATGCAATTAGTGATGCGCAACCAGTGCCAGATGATGTAGATTACAGGGATATGTCTCAGTCGGGCAGGATTACACACATGGACGTACAGTGTGATGATGATGATGATGATGTTGTACCCGCTGCTGCTTCCTTTGCTGAGGTGACAGATACAAGTGAAGCGATTGATGATGACGATGTGTCCACGGATGCCACGTGGGTGCCTGCTCGAAGAGAAGAAGAGGGGGAAGTTCAGAAGGGGAGACAGAGAGAAGGAGAAGATGAGTTGGAAGCAGGGGGAGGTCGTCGCAAGGAGTTAGTGGCACAGTCAGACAGCATGTATCGGCACCCGGGGTCAGCCAGACAGCACGCCAGTCAACGCATGCTGTTGCCACCACCAGAATGCCGTCATTGCAAAGCTCAGCAGTGTGGCATTTTTTGTGTGTGTCTTCCTCTGATAACAGCAATGCCATTTGCAACCTGTGCCAAAAGAAACTGAGTCATGGGAAGTCCAACACCCACCTCGGTACAACTGCTTTGCGAAGGCACATAATCTCACATCACAAATGCCTATGGGATCAACACATGAGTACAAGCAGCACACAAACTCAAAGCCACCATGCTCCTCCTGGTCCAGCATCTTCAGCCACGTCAACCACTGCTGTCCTCCCTGCCCCCTCTCAACCACCCGCCACTCCATCTCTCACCTTCAGCAGTTCCTGCTCATCTGCCCACAGTCAGGTGTCTGTCAAGGACATGTTTGAGCGTAAGAAGCCAATGTCACAGAGTCACCCCCTTGCCCGGCGACTGACAGCTGGCTTGACGGAACTCTTAGCCCTCCAGCTTTTACCATACCAGCTGGTGGAGTCTGAGGCCTTCAAAAAATTTGTTGCTATTGGGACACCACAGTGGAAAGTACCCGGACAAATTTTTTTTTCAAAAAAGGCAATCCCAAACCTCTACAATGTCATTGAAAAGGAAGTCATGGCATCTCTGGCATACATTGTTGCGGCAAGGGTCCATCTGACCGCTGATACCTGGTCTGCAAAGCACGGTCAGGGCAGGTATATCACGTATACTGCACATTGGGTCAACCTGCTGACGGCTGACAAGCATGGAATGCGTCACACCGCAGCGGAGTTGGTGACACTGCCATGACTTGCAGGCAGACCTACTGCCACCTCTTCTACTCCTACTCCATCCTCTTTGATATCCTCCTCGGCTAAGTCCTCTTCTGCTGCGGCGTCTGGCTGCACATCAACTGAATCCCCCTAGCTCCCAAGGGTCTATTCCACATCCCGGATACGACAGTGTCACGCTGTCTTGGGGTTGACTTGCCTGAAAGCAGAGAGCCACACAGGACCAGCACTCCTATCCGCCCTGAGCACACAGGTGGATCAGTGGCTGACCCCGCACCAACTGGAGATCGGCAAAGTGGTGTGTGACAATGGAACAAATTTGTTGTCGGCATTGAATTTGGGCAAGTTGTCACATGTGTCGTGCATGGCACATGTGTTGAATCTCATCGTACAACGCTTTGTGTCTAAGTACCCAGGCTTACAGGACGTCCTCAAGCAGGCCAGGAAGGTGTGTGCCCATTTCAGGCGTTCCTACACGGCCATGGCGCACTTTTCCGATATTCAGCGGCGAAACAACATGCCAGTGAGGTGCTTGATTTGCGACAGCCCGACACGTTGGAATTCAACACTCCTAATGTTCGACCGTCTGCTCCAACAAGAAAAAGCTGTCAACGAGTATTTGTATGACCAGGGTGCTAGGACAGCCTCTGCGGAGCTGGGAATTTTTTTGTCACGTTACTGGACGCTCATGCGCAATGCCTTTAGGCTCATGCGTCCTTTTGAGGAGGTGACAAACCTAGTCAGTCGCACCAAAGGCACCATCAGCGACCTCATCCCATTTGTTTTCTTCCTGGAGCGTGCCCTGCGAAGAGTGCTGGATCAGGCTGTAGATGAGTGTGAAGAGGAAGAGTTGTGGTCACCATCACCACCAGAAACAGCCTTGTCATCATCGATTGCCGGACCTGCTGCAACGCTGGAAGAGGAGTATGAGGAAGAGAAGTCAGAGGAGGAATGTAATAACAAAAAAAGGAAAATATCACCAGTCCTGCGAAAGCAACCGCTGCGAGTCCGTAATGTGTTGTGGGTATTGAACACTCTTGCAATTTCAAAAACAGGATTCAGACCGCGCATTTGAATAGAAAGTCCCAAAAACAGTTCACCTCTCCCTTCGGAAAATGCCGAGGTCTGCAGATATCCTATGTTCTGATATCCTGCAACTTGTCAAAAGATACACAATAGTGAAATTCCGTGAGGCTCCTACCCTTTTGTTGTGCAAAGATTATACTCACAAAGGTGGCAGATTTTTCAGGCACATCAAATCATTTGCTGCAACTTCAGTCCTTCATGGGATCAGAAGGCACACTCCCACAGTAGAAGGAAAGGATACAGCATGGACTTAGGAACAAGCCTCCTTGTGAGGAGCCCCTTACGAAGCTCTGGGAGCGAAACCCGGGTCGGGCGAGAGGATAAACGCTGGGATTTTTAATGTGATTTTAAAAGAATCTGTTTGTAAGTACCTTTGTAATAAAAAGTTCGATGAAATTATCGGATCCTCACTATGGTTGGAGCGCTTCTTATTTGCAGTCTCAGAGAAAGGAAGCTTCCTCTGGTGTTGGTGTGTTCCTAAGTCCATGCTGTATCCTTTTCTGCTACTGTGGGAGTGTGCCTTCTGATCCCATGAAGGACTGAAGTTGCAGCAGATGATTTGATGTGCCTGAAAAATCTGCCACCTTTGTGAGTATAATCTTTGCTCAACAAAAGGGTAGGAGCCACACGGAACTTCACTATTGTGTATCTTTTGACAAGTTGCAGGATATCAGAACATGGATATCTGCAGACCTCGGCATTTTCTGAAGGGAGAGGTGAACTGTTTTTGGGACTTTATATTCAAACGCGCGGTCTGAATCCTGTTTTTGAAAGAGGAGGAATGTGGCAGCTTTGAGGAGGAGGAAGACCAACCACAGCAGGCACCCCAGGATGCTCGTTGTTGTCACCTTTCTGGGACCCATGGTGTTGTATGTGGCTGGGGGGAAGAACAGACCGTCAATGACATTATTGAGGACGAGGAACGGGAAATGAGTAGCTCTGCATCCAACCTTGTTTAAATGGCGTCTTTCATGCTGTCATGTCTGTTGAGGGACCCTCGTATAAAAAGGATGAAGGAGAACGACCTGTACTGGGTGGCCACGCTACTAGACCCCCGGTATAAGCAGAAAGTGGCAGAAATGTTACCAAATTACCGAAAGTCGGAAAGGATGCAGCAGTTCAAAACCAAACTAATAAATATGCTTTACACAGCTTATAAGGGGGATGTCACAGCACAACGGGAATCTAACAGGGGAAGAGGTGAGTGTAATCCTCCTCCTACCACGGCGGCAAGGACTGGATGATTTACAGATGTGTTGTTGATGGAGGACATGCAGAGCTTTTTCAGTCCTACACATCGCCACAGCCCTTCGGGATCCAACCTTAGTGAACGACTTGACTCACAGGTAGCAGAATACCTCGCCTTAACAGCAGATATCGACACTCTAAGGAGCGATGATTTTGAACCCCTTCACTACTGAGTGTGCAGGCTTGACCTGTGGCCTGAGCTATCCCAGTTTGCGATAGAACTTCTGGCCTGCCCTGCTTCAAGTGTCCTGTCAGAAAGGACCTTCAGTGCAGCAGGAGGCATTGTCACTGATAAGAGAAGTCGCCTTGGTCAAAAAAGTGTTGATTACCTCACCTTCATAAAGATGAATGAGGCATGGATCCCGAAGGGACTGACAGTGGGGGATACGTTTGACTAACAAAAGGCCTGATTACATGCCTTGGCCTCAAAATGGTCCCCACGCTGCTGTATTTAATGTCTGCATACCGGATGACTTTCGTGAATTCTCCACCACCAACTAGGGTTCAAGCCGCAATGTTTTAGTCACTTTTCTGCCTGGAAAACTTCAATTTTTCCGGCCGCTGCTACAATAGCGGCTGCAACAATGCCATTATTTTTCAGGCATGTGTACATGCCTAATTTTTCTGTCCTATGGTGCAGCACTGTGGCTGCAAAAACAAAACAAAAAAAAAAGGCACATAAAAGTGTCAATTCCCCTTCGTGATCGTTACCTTGTTGTGGTGAAGGGGCTTGCGTATCACAATGAAGCAATCATCACCTCTGAGTGTGTTGGCAATGTTGCCACACCCCAGATAAAAAGGCCGTTGCTTCATTATGGTCAGACCAAAAGCGATCGGACAGCTGGATAATATTTCATAGAAAAAACATTAATTTACCTTTTTTTTTTAAAGTTGTATGGGTTTTTAATACATAAAATAAAAAATCATAATAAAGTCTCTTAAAAGTTTATTAGAAATAATGCAGACAATTAAAAAAATCCCCATCAATTCCAATACAAAGCAAGTACAGAGCTCAGAACTAAATTATTTCATGATGTCATAATGGTTCGTTAATTCAACAATGTTTAATCAATTCGACACACGTCCCCGGATAGGGTACGTAACAGGGATTAAACTGATGAGAATAGTACTAGTTAAGAGACCACTCGTATAGGGTGTCACAGCACATTGCTCTGTGCACGCGCAGTGCCCCAATTTGGGAGTAAGAGGACCGACCAAGCTGCTTTTTCCATCTCCCGGTTCCTGAAATCAATTCAGTTTGGTGTATGAGAGTTTGGTCTGTCACTGTGAAGGCAGTCGAAGGTACCCGGCCTAAATTTTTTTTCACAAAAGGCAATCCCTGATATGGGATGTAACAGGGATTAAACTGATGAGAATAGTACTACAGAAAATACCACTCATATGGGGTGTGACAGTAAATTGCACGGCGCAGACGCAGTGACCGTGGATTAAAACAAAGGGGAGGGAGCCAGCGTTTTTATAACCATCTCCCCGTTTTAAAAATCAATTCAATTCACCTTTCGGGGACCCTTGGTGTTGTACTTGGCTGGGTGGAGGAAGAACCCTTCAATGACATCACCGGGACATGGCTAGCTTGGTATCCAACCTTGTGCAAATGGGGAGTTTGCAGTTGTGCAAATGGACTGTTTGCGGTTGTTTGCGGTGCATTAAAAGGGGAGTTTGGTCTGTCAATGTCTGTGAAGCGGGCGTAACCCTTACACTACCTGATCGATACAACATCATACCTGATCGTATACACACACTGGATGTTTTAAAGCATGTTATTCCAAACAATTTAGGAATGTTAGTTGATATATGCCCTTTATGGATTAAAACCTGACTCTGCGTCCTCTACGTAATTTTCCATGGCAGTTTTGCCATGGATCCCACTCCGGCATGCCACAGTCCAGGTGTTAGTCCCCTTGAAACAACTTTTCCATCACTATTGTGGCCAGAAAGAGTCCCTGTGGGTTTTAAAATTAGCCTGCCTATTGAAGTCTATGGCGGTTCGTCCGGTTCGCCTGTTCGCGAACATTTGCGGAAGTTCGCGTTTGCCGCTCGTGAACGGAAAATTTTATGTTTGCGATATCACTAATCGCACATCCCCGAGATGTTGACAAATTATTCGGATGTCTGCTCTATCAACTTTTGATGTTCTTTTTTGCGCCTACAATGGTGACCACAGGTAATGGGCAATCAGGGTTCCAGATAGGGAGCCTGAGGGATGGCCACGGCTACCACTTCCAAGAAAGGCAGGCGGGGGCGCGCAAATTTCCCAGTACCGACTCAGGGAGGTAGTGACGATAAATAACAATACAGGACTCTTAAGAGAGCCTGTCTTTGGAACGAGTACAAAAAAATTATAGGGAATGTCATAGGTATTTAGGATGAGGAAGCGTTAGCAATGGGAACGCCTCCATGCTAAAATATGCTGTCGGATGTGAGAATCACGATCTCACAAATTTGACTAAGTTGTATTCGCAATGCGCAATGCGTTGCATTCGCAATTCGCAATGCGGTTATAACCTGTAATACTCGCATTGCACATTCAACTTGCATCTGTGTAGAATTCATAAGCGGAATTCGCAATGCGAACATATACTCGCATTGCGAATTCAACTTAGAGCTGAGTTCCTAATGGTTGGCTTGCTAGAATATAACGAAGATTGAGAATATAGTGCTATATTCGATATTGGTTATCTTCGTTATATTCTAGCAAGCCAACCATTAGGAACTCAGCTCTATGTTGAATTTGCAATGCAAACAAATACTCACATTGCTAATTCAACTTCGAACTGAGTTCCTAATGCTTGGCTTGCTAGAATATTATTGATTGAGAATATAGTGCTATATTCGATATCTTCGTTGATTCTACTAAGTTAACCCAATAGGAAATTTGCCTGTATACACTGTTCAAAGTTCAAATAGCAATACGCGAATATAAATCCGCGTAACATTCTCAATATCTAGAATAATTATGAATATTCGATTTTGACGAATATATGACGAATATTTGCGAAATATCGCGAAACCAAATATGGCACCTCCCGTTCATCACTAGTCTTCAGCTTAGCTGACCATCTAAAACATTATGGGTGAGGACCTGCGGGTGAGCTGACCATCCGAAAAATTATATGCGAGGGCCTGTGGGTGAGATGACCATCGAATACATTATTTATGCGAGGGCCTGCAGGTGAGCTGACCATCGAAAACATTATTTATGCGAGGGCCTGCGGGTAAGCTGACCAACCCGAAAAATTATATGCGAGGGACTGTCGGTGAGCTGACCATCGAAAACATTATTTATACGAGGGCCTGCGGGTTAGCTGACCATCCAAAAAATTATATGAGAAGGCGTATATGAGATGGCATTATATGCGACGATTAAGCATGTAGATCTGATGGACGAGGAGGAGGACCCTTTTTTGTGGCAGAAGGGGTGCATGGGAATACAGAGTATTCAGTACATTCAACAACACATTTAAAGTGCCTTGATGTTCAGTCTTGGCTTTCCTCTGGAGTGGTGAAGTCAGGGGCAATCCAGACCTTGTTCATTTTTATAAGAGTCAACCTGTCAGCATTTTCAGTTGACAGCTGGATACGCTTATCTGTTATAATGCCACAAGCAGCACTAAATCCCCGATCAGACAAAACGCTGGCGGCAGGGCAGGCCAGCACCTCTAAGGCGTAGAGCGCCAGTTCGTGCTACGTGTCCAGCTTGGACACCCAGTAGTTGTAAGGCACTGAGGATGCTGATATGGTCTGCTACGTACTGCTTCACCATCTTACAAACTTTCCCTCCTTGTGACACCAGGACGTGCATCATGTTGAGGGTGCTGGCGGGGTGTCATAAAACTGTCCCAGGCCTTGGAGAGTGTTGCCTTTGCTGGAAGTGCAGTGTGTTCCCCTTGTCTCCCCACCTCGGTTGCCCAAGAAAGTACGGACTCTGCTGCCAGCGCTGTCAGATGTAAATTTTTGCAGCAATCTGTCAACAAGGACTTTCTAGTATAGCATCACTTTGCTCGTCCTCTCCACCGGAGAAATTAGAGATGAGAAGTTCTCTTTGTAGCGGGGGTCCAGAAGGGTGAACACCCAGTAATCCCTGTTATCTAAAATGCGTATAACACGGGGATCACTGGAAAGGATTATTTGGATTAAATATAGGCCTCACACAAAAATAAGTGTAGATTTGCTTCTCACTGCTCACAGCAAGCAGAGTTTGTAGAATACAGAAAATGAATGTCACTAACGGTCACCCTGACACAAAAAAATTATTCCCCCAAAAAATGTTGCTGCCACCTCTAACAATAAAAATGACTTTTGGTTCTTTGAACTTGTGATCAAATTCACCCTACAGTCTCTGTCCCTTCCTAACAGCAGCTCTCCCTGATTCGCAATGAGAAGAACCTGAGTGACTGGGTGCTATATAGCACCCGATGACGTGTTCCGGCC
The DNA here is from genome assembly GCA_033119425.1 of Bufotes viridis. Classification (NCBI taxonomy): domain Eukaryota; kingdom Metazoa; phylum Chordata; class Amphibia; order Anura; family Bufonidae; genus Bufotes; species Bufotes viridis. Next base: position 537,032,818 of record CM065590.1, on the reverse strand, counting down.
AGCCAATCACTGTAATGCCAGTAGAAAACATGTCTAATGGCATTACAGTGATGGCAATACTTACCTGCACATTTATTGGCTGCTTAGAAAGTGCCAAACGTGCAGGGAGGAGACTCAAGCATGGTGCTCGAGCACATGTGGTACTCGGCCGAGTGCTCGGATCTACCGAGCAGAGCGATGCTCGAGCCGAACCGGTACTCTGCCGAGCATGCTTGCTCATCACTATATTCTACATAATCAACAATTTAACCAAGCCAACCCAATAGGAAAGTTGCGCATGGGAAGCCTGCTCAACTCTAGTTATAATGCCACCAGCAGCACTAAATACACGCTAAGATAAAAAAGCTGGCAGCAGGGCAGGCCAGCATTTTCAAGGCGTAGAGCACAAGTTCGTGCAAAGTGTCCACCTTGGACAACCAGTAGTTGTAAGCCACTGAGAGATCATTTAGGATGCTGACAGGGTCTGAGAGGTATTCCTTCACCATCTTCCAAAACGTTTCCCTCCTTGTGCCACTAGGCCGTGCTTCAGGGTAATGTTGCTGGCGGGGTGTCATGACAGTGTCCCTTGCCATGGAGAGTGTTGCCCTGTCTTTGTTGGAACTGCTGTGTGTTCCCCTTGTCTACCTTCCCCGGTTGCCGAAGGAAGTACAGACTCTTCCACGTTGTCATATGGAATATTTTGGATAAATCTCTCAACAAGTATCTTCTGGTATTGCACTGTTTTACTCATCCTCTACACCACAGGAATGAGAGATGAGAAGTTCCCTTTGTAGGGGGGGTCGAGAAGGGTGAATCCAGTAATCTGTGTTATCTAAAATGCGTATAACGCGAGAGTCGCGGGAAAGGCAACCTAACGTCACGTCAGCCATGTGTGTCAGAGTACCAACAGGCAAGACCTCGATGTCTACATCAGGATGACTCTCCATCCCCTCATTCTCCTCCACAACTTCTGCCCATCCACGCTGAATAGTTGGAATTAAAGTTCCATAGTTACTACCCTCTGTAGCAGAGGCAACTGTCTCAAGCTCCTCCTCCTCTTCATGGTCCAATTTGCACTGAGAACTGTGGGTGGTCTTGCTATGACCCTGTGTAATGTTATACCCCATTTCCTTGTTTCCATTTCAGAGCATGGTCTATAATTGTGAGCAGCGATCGTTTGAGTAGACACAGCAGTGGGATGGTAACGCTGATAACAGCCTTCTCGACACTAACCATCTGTGTGGATTCATCAAGGTTTTTTTAAAACCTCACAGATGTCTGACATCAATGCCCACTCCTCGCTTGTGAATAGTGGCAGTTGACTGGAAAGGCAACGACCATGTTGCAGCTGGTATTCCACAACTGCCCTCTGCTGCTCACAAAGCCTGGCCAACATGTAGAACGTAGAGTTCCAGTGCATGCTCATGTTGCACAACAGTCGTGAGCTGGAAGCTGCAAGTGCTGCTGCAGCGTTGACAGTCCGGCTGAAGCTGTGGACTACTTGTGGAAAGGGGCACACAGAGCGGCCCTTTACAAGTAGCTCTGCCAAATTGGGGTAGGTTTTTATAAGCTGCTGAACCACTAAGTTTAAGACGTGGGCTAGGCATAGGTGGAGTGGCGAGAGCCATCACTCGGTCTGGTCCATTATACCCTGCCACAGCTCTGCGATGGTCTGCGGTTTGTTCTCTAAGCAAATCAGCTTCAGCACAGTCTGACGCTTACCCACAGCAGTGCTACACTGCTTCCAGCTAGCGACTGATGGCTGACTGCTGCTGGAGGTGGAAGTGGAGTAGGCGGAGACGGAGGAGGAGAAGTGGGGGTTGGAGTCAGTAGCATAGCTGCTGGTGGAGACCCTGATGGACGTAGGGCCTACAATCCTGGCATGGGTAGCACCTGTGCCATCCCAAGGTACGACTCACTCCCGGACTCTACAACATTCGCCAAGTGTTCGGTCAGGGAAATGTAGCATCCCTGGCCACCATCACTTGTCTATGTGTCTGTGGTGAAGTGGACCTTCCCAGTAACACATGGGAAGGTCCACACATGCTGGTGTAAGGTGGGCACGGCACACCGTGAAAAATTGTGGCGGCTGGGGACTGCGTACCGAGGGATGGCTGACGACATTAGGCTGCGAAAGGCCTCAGTGTCCACAAGCCTAAATGGCACCATTTCAAGGGCCAGTAATTTAGAAAATTGAGCATTTAGTGCTATGGCCTGTGGGTTGGTGGGTATTTGCGCCTGCGTTCAAATGCCTGTGTTATTGACATTTGTGCAGGTGCAGGGCGAGGGGCATCTGGGCCTGCGCCATTAGACAGATGATTGGCCATCCGTGCATAGCACAGGGGAAGAGGAGGCAGTAATGTGACCAACAGACCCAGATTGTGGACCCAGGCATTCAGCCCACTTATTAGGGTGCTTGGATGCCATGGGGCGGATAATGCTGGTGGTGGTGAGGTTGCTAGTGTTCATGTCCCGGCTTATTTTGGTACGACACAGCTTGCAAACTACCACTCTTGTGTCATCTGCACTTTCCTCAAAAAAAGCGCCATACTGCAGAACACCTACCTCTTGGCAAGGTAGATTTACGCATGGGGGTGCTCGGTGTAATGGTTGTGGGCCTGTTTGGTGTGGGACGATTTCTCCCTTTTGAAACCCCACTATCTCTTTCAGAATGTTGCGGTGCTGCAGATCCCACCCCCTCTGTTATGCTTTCCTTGCACTGCTTTTCACCTTCCCATGTTGGGTCAGTGACCTCATCGTCCACCACCTCCTCTTCCACTTCCTCACTGTGCTCATCCTCCTGACTTGACCTAACCACAACCTCAGTGATTGACAACTGTGTCTCATCATCATCTTCGCTGTGAACGAATGATTGCCGTTCACCACCGTCATCTTCTTGAGACTGTGAAGGCTCAAGAGGTTGGGAACCATGGCACAATATCTCAGGTACCGCTTCAAGCGTGCTTGGCAAGAGAGCCTAACCAAGTACTGGCGATGAAAAGAGGTCATGTGAATATCCGAGTGTGGGATCACTTGTTTCGCCAGACTCGACATGGTGGGAGGAAGGAGGATCAGAGTTAGGATTCGGTTGACCAGACTCTTGGCTACAGAGACTGGACTTAGTGGAAAAGAGGGTGGCGCTTAACCGACTGGAAGCATTATCTTCAGCAATCTAACCGACCACCTGTTCGCACTGGTCCCACTTGGACAGTGTTGTCCTGTGCTGCCCAGCAAAGTTGGACATGAAGCTGGGTAAGGTGGATTTTTTAGTTTTTTCTGGTGCACTGGCAGCAGGCACAGTTTCATTTCACCCACGGGCTCTGCTTGCACCATCCAGCCTCACGCTCTACAGTAAGTATCGGCACCGCCGTCTCAAGAGTTGCTCCCGCCTGATGTTACCATGCTGGCAGCTTGTAGTACATGTGGACCTGTATATCGGTGTTGGTCTCCTTATTGTACAATGCTGTTCTTCGCGCTAACAGGTATCTTATTTAGCGGTCTCCACTTATATCCTGGTATAGAATAATGTGTTGATGGGGTACTTCTTGGGTCGGGGGGATGAAATTACCAAACGTGTTTAGGGGTTAAAAGCTGACCCCTTTCTCAGTGGTACCACCCGAAAAGCGTTTATTAATTTCATCCCCCCGGCCCAAGAAGTACCCCATAAACACATTATTCCACACTAGGATATAAGTGGAGACCGCTGAATAAGATACCTGTTCGCGTGAAGAATGCACTGTACAATAAGGAGACCAACACCGATATACAGGTCCAAGTGTACTACAAGCCGCCAGCATGGTAACATAAGGCGGGAGCAACTCTTGAGACGGCGGTGCCGATTCTTACTGTAGAGAGCAAAACATCGAGAGCAGGACACCCCACGTTTACATCATCCTGGTAAGACTGTTTTATTGTCTGTGTTGAAAACCGGGAGTAAGTAAAAGAATGACTTGCGATCACTCAGAGATAATAGCTCAGCGGGACGCCGCTGACTTGGCCACTATAGCGAGACGCCGCTTTCACTATTGAGTATACTGGATACATTAGTACAAAGACAGTATTGTCCTCCTTACTGATTAACAGATTTTTTATTTACTATTAACTGTTGCTGGCATGGATGAACTTGTGTACAGCTGATTATTAATTTATGGACAATTGTCAAGCTGTTATTTTTACCTATTGACTATCTTTTGGCAGTTATATAACCATTGACTATCTTTTGGCAGTCAAACACTATTTTTTATAATATTATTATTTACTAGCCAATATTAACTCTCGGATGTTTTTATAGAATTTGTTTAAGAATAAAGTTTTGAACTGGTTCCAAATATCAGAGAGTGCCCAACCTTTTTCATGTTCTACTTCTACTATTCTGTATAGATTGGGTGACTCTATTTGGTGGGTGTGCACCAGAAGGTAGCTTATCACTCTCGTTGCGACATTTATCACTGTGTCTATATTAATGGTTTTGTCTGTAGATGTGGCGTAGATTGTTTTACTGTCCGCTAAAGACACAGTTCGTTTTCTGATTCAGGACAGTATTGGTTACAGAACACCATAGATTATGGACACTATACTAGGCCCAGATTAATGTAAATTGTAATATAGACAGTTAGTGAGGAGCGAGCATGCTCAGCCAAGTACCGGTTCGGCTGGAGCATCGCTATACTCTGCACATGGCGGTACTCGGCCGAGTACCGCATGTGTTCTAGCGAAATGCCTCCGCCCTGCACATCTCGCGGGTTTTAAGCAGCCAATAAAGGTGCACGTAAGTACTGCCCTCACTGTAATGCCGGTAGCCATGTTAGCTGCTGGCATTACAGTGATTGGCTGACCGAAACGCGTCATCAGAGGTTATATAGCAGTGCAGGGAGAGAGATTTGCTGTATTCAATACCAAAAGCTTTTCAAAGACCCCAAAATCCTTTTAAGGGCTACTGTATGTGTTTGACAGCAGCAAGATTTTATTTTTATTTTATAACTATTAGTGACATATACTGTACATCATTGGCTCTTTAATAATCTGGGTCACATCTAATGTCTATAATCTGTGGTGTTCTCTGTAACCAATACTGTCCAGCATCATAAAACACTGTCTGTATTACAAATTCCAATAATCTGGGCTTAATATAGTGTCCAAAATCTGTGGTGTTCTACAGCCAATACTGTCCTGGCTCAGAAAACAATGTCAGTATTACAAATTCCAATAATCGGGTCCTAATATAGTGTCCGTAATCTGTGGTGTTCTATAACCAATACTGTCCTGCCTCAGAAAACACTGTCAGTATTACAAATTCCAATAATCTGGGCCTAATATAGTGTCCAAAATCTGTGGTGTTCTATACCCAATAGTGGGAACTGCATCCAAAAACACTGTCTATATTACAACTTCAATTAATCTGGGCCTAGCGTAGTGTCCAAAAACCGTGGGTTTTTGTATCCAGTACTGAACTGCATCTGAAAACACTGTCTCTATATTACAAGTTCCATTAATTTGGGCCTAGTGTAGTGTCCAAAATCTGTTTGTTTTTGTATCCAATACTTAACTGCATCTAAAAACACTGTCTATATTTCAAATTCCATTAATCTGGGCCTAGTGTAGTGTCCAAAATCTGTGGTGTTCTACACCCAATACTGAATTGCATCTAAAAACACTGTCTATATTACAACTTCCATTAATCTGGGTCTAATGTAGTGTCCGAACTCTGTGTGTTTTTGTATCCAATACTGAATTCAATCTGAAAACAGTGTGTATATTAGAAATTCCAATAATCTGGTACTAATATAGTGTCCGTAATCTGTGGTGTTCTATAACCAATACTGTCCTGCCTCAGAACACTGTCAGCATTAAAAAATCCAATAATCTGGGCCTAATATAGTGTCTGTAATCTGTGGTGTTCTATACCCAATAGTGAACTGCATCTAAAAACACTGTCTATATTACAACTTCCATTAATCTGGGCCTAGTGTAGTGTCCAAAATCTGTGGGTTTTTGTATCCAATACTGAACTGCATTTAAAAACACTGTCTATATTACAAATTCCATTAATCTGGGCCTAGTGTAGTGTCCAAAATCTGTGGTGTTCTACACCCAATACTGAATTGCATCTAAAAACACTGTCTATATTACAACTTCCATTAATCTGGGTCTAATGTAGTGTCCAAACTCTGTGTTTTTGTATCCAATACTGAACTGAATCTGAAAACAGTGTGTATATTACAACTTCCATTAATCTGGGCCTAGTGTAGTGTTCAAAATCTGTGGGTTTTTGCATCCAATACTGAACTGCATCTAAAAACACTGTCTATATTACAACTTCCATTAATCTGGGCCTAGTATAGTGTCCAAAATCTGTGTTGTTCTGTAATCAATACGGTTCTGCATCAGAAAACTGTGTCTTTAGCAGACAGTAAAACACTCTGCTCTAAATCTACAGACAAAACCATTAATATGAAGAAGGCGAGCACAAATCGACGGGGAAGTGGGTGATGCTGATGGTGCAAGGCCCTGAAAAAATCCACCTTACCCAGCTTTATGTCCTACTTAGCTGGCCATGCAGGACATCACTGTCCAAGTCGGTCCAGTGCGAACAGGTGGTCGGTTGGATTGCTGAAGATAATGCTTCCAGTCGATTAAGCACCACCCTCTCTTCCACTAAGTCCAGTCTCTGTAGCCAGTTTTTGGTCAACCGAATCCTCACGAATCCTCCTTACTCCCACCATGTCAAATCTGGCCAAACAAGTGATCCCTCACTCAGATATTCACATGACCTCTTTTCATCGCCATTACTTCGTTTGGCTCTCTCGCCCAGCACGCTTGAAGCGGTACCTGAGATATTGTGCCCTAATTCCCAACCTCTTGAGCCTTTACAGTCTCAAGAAGATGACAGTGGTGAACGGCAATCATTTGTTCACAAGGTGGATGATGATGAGACAGAGTTGTTAATCACTGTGGTTGCAGATAGGTCAAGTCAGGCGGATGAGCAGAGTGAGGAAGTGGAAGAGGAGGAGGTGGACGATGAGGTCACTGACCCAACATGGAAAGGTGAAAAGCCGAGCGACGACAGCAGCACAGAGGGGAAGGGATCCACAGCACCGCAACAGTCTGAAACAGGCCTGCTACCGTTACATGGAGCATCCCTATACGTAAATCTACCTTGCCAAGGGGTAGGTGTTCCGAAGTATGTCGCTTTTTTGAGGAAAGTGCAGATGACAAAAGAGTGGTAGTTTGTAACCTGTGTCGTACCAAAATGAGCTGGTCATGAACACTAGCAACCTCACCACCACCAGAATCATCCACCACATGGCATCCAAGCACCCTAATAAGTGGGCCAAACCCCTGGGTCCACAATCTGGGTCTGCGGGTCACACCACTGCCTCCTCTTCCCCTGTGTTACGCACTTCTGGCCAATCCTCTGTCGAAGGCACAGGCCCGGATGCCCCTCGCCCTGCACCTGGACCTTTGCATGAACTGTCAGCAGCAACATCCCCTTTTCTTGTCCCATCGAAGGGTCCAAATATTGATAACACAGGCATACGAAAGCAAGCGCAAATACCCACCCACAGGCCATAGCACTAAATGCTCAACTTTATAAATTAGTGGCATGACATGAAGTAGAAATTTGGGAAATGTAAAGTAATAACTATTTTTGGAGGTATTACTATGTATTATAGAAATAGAGAAATTGAAACTTGGAAAATTGCAAATTTGTCAAGATTTTTGGTAATTTTTGAATTTTTTTAATAAATAAAAATGAACTTTTTTGACTCCATTTTACCAGTGTCATGAAGTACAATATGTGACGAAAAAACTATCTCAGAATGGCCTGCATAAGTAAAAGCGTTTAAAAGATCACCACATAAAGTGACACTGGTCAGATTTGCAAAAAATGGCCGAGTCTTTAAGGTGAAATATGGCTGAGTCCTTAAGGGGCTAAATAATCATTTCTGTGGGTTGCTCATTGAACATAATGGGTTAAAGGAAGTGACTGTTGAAAACAAAGGTGCAAAGTGTAATATCCTGTGAAAATGTGGGGTTACGTGATGTACCTGATAATTACACTTTTCCATTGCAGGTGTTAGCTGGGGAAGAAGAAGCTTCCCCAACTGGGGAAAAAGTGTTGGACTTAGAAGTGTCTCGGGGTAACTTCGGCACAGAGCAGTTGAGACCCCACTCTCGCAAGTGCTCACAGAAATGTTACTGTGATAGATGGTGTACCACAGGCACCAGAAGCTAACCAGAGATTTCAGCATTTCGCCATGAATGGAAACCTACTGTATCGAGTTACCAACTGCAACAATGAAATTGTGGAGCAGCTTCTAGTGCCTAAACCATATAGACGTATGGTTCTAGACCTCGCACATAACCACTTACTTGGGGGTCATTTGGGTGTTAGCAAAACACAGGAGAGGGTGCTACAAAGATTCTACTGGCATGGAGTCTACAGGGAAGTAGAGTTATACTGCGAGTCCTGCACTACCTGTCAGATAAGTGCCCCGGCCGAACATTTTAGGAGTCCCCTGATGCCTTTTCCCATCATCGAGGTACCTTTTGAAAGAGTTACTGCAGAGAAATAGAAAGAGGTTTTCTTACCTACCGGGTCGTACCCATCTAATAAAACATTATGTGAGAACTTTGCGCTTTAGAGTAAGATGAATATGAAACCTTACAGGATACCGGAAGCACGTAGAAAAGCAGTGTCCTCAGAGGTTAGGCGTATGCTTGAACTTGGGGTCATTGAGGAATCTACCAGTGAGTGGTCAAGCCCGATTGTATTTATCCCGAAGCCTAATGGAACTTGGAGGTTCTGTAATGATTTCCGGAAACTTAATGAGGTGTCAAAATTTGATGCCTATCCCATGCCCAGAGTAGATGAACTAATTGAGAGACTTGGGAAAGCCAGGTACATCACGACCCTCGACCTTGCAAAGGGTTACTGGCAGATACCATAGTCAAATGAGGCTAAAGAAAAAACTGCTTTCTCCACTCCAGAGGGGCTGTTCCAATATACAGTCATGCCGTTCGGTTTACATGGAGCCTCTGATACATTTCAGAGGTTGATGAACCTAATCTTGAAGCCACATCGTGACTACGCTGCCGCTTACCTTGATGATGTGGTCATCTTTTCATCGGATAGCAAAAGTCATCTCTGGAAAATACAGGCCATAATAGACTCTATTAGTGATGCGGGCCTAACCATAAATCCTGAAAAGTGTGCGGTAGGTCTAGAGGAAGCAAAATATCTGGGCTACATTATTGGCAAAGGGCTGGTAAAACCCCAAGTCAATAAAGTAGAAGCGATACAGAACTGGCCTAAATCCTTGACAAAAAACAAGTCAAGGCTTTCCTTGGCATAACTGGATACTACCCGCGGTTTGTACCAAATTTTGCCTCCATTGCTGCACCATTGACTGACTTAACAAAAGGCCCTAAGTCAGTAATGGTGAAATGGACCCTAGAGACAGAAAAGGCTTTCCGGAGCCTAAAGTCTGCCCTTTGTCAACAACCGTTGCTCATCTCCCCAGATTTCTGAAAATATTTTTTGGTCCAGACAGATGCGTCTGACACAGGCTTGGGAGTGGTTCTGTCACAAGTGGTGAATGGGGAAGAGCACTCAGTGATGTACCTGAGCAGAAAACCGTCCCCAGCAGAGAAAAATTCCGCCATAGTGGAACGAGAGTGTCTGGCCATTAAGTGGGCACTTGAGTCACTTAAATATTATCTGCTGGGTAGGAAGTTTGTGTTAGTGAAAGACCATGCTCCGTTAACCTGGAAGAAATAAAACAGGGAGAAAAATGCAATAGTGACCAGGTGGTTTCTCTCCCTGAAAAATTTTAATTTCAGGGTGGAGCATAGGCCGGGAAAGTTGCAGGAAAATGCAGATACATTGTCCAGGGTTTATTGTTTGTTGGCTGGAAATACCCAGACCTCCGGTCTGGAGAAGAGGGGAGGATATGTGGTAAAGTGTATGGTCAAGTCCGGAGGGAGTGTATATCTCACCCAGGTTCCTCAACTGGGTGAGGTAGATAAAATCCAGAATAGTTAAAAGGGTCTCAGCAATGTGTGGGTTGCTGAGACAATTTTGTTTGTCAGTTCTTGGGCTGGATTTTATGGATTGGGAAGGTAGGAGGCAGTGGGACCACCCAATCCACCCTCCCCATTCTAGGACAGGTTTTTCCCCTAGCCTGAGGGATCTCCAGCTGAAGTCAGCTGGGATCATCAAGGGGAAATAAAAACCAGGTCTCAGGTTGTCAGTCTGGTGAGGTGATGTCTGGAGACAAGTCCAGGAGGTTAGCTGCTGTCCTGTCTAAAGATAACCCTGAATGCCTGTGAGAACACGGTTTAATAGATGAGCCAGTTACAAACCTGTATTAGGTAGTGCTCAGACGAGCAGGATTTGTTTTATGTTTTGTTGCCAAAAGTGAAGGGCCGGTTCTACCACAATAAAGTGGAACCTCATTTTGAACTTTATCCTGTTGTCTACACCTGAATCTGTCATCGCCACCCTCGCAGAAAGAGCGATCCCTGAAACAGGGTGTAAGGGACCAGACCTATCCCACGTCTTAAACTTAGTGGTTCAGCAGCTTATAAAACTTACCCCAATTTGGCAGAGCTACTAGTGAAGGGCCACTGTGTGTGCCCATTTCCGCAAGTCGTCCACAGCTTTAGCCGGTCTGTCAATGCTGCAGCAGCGTTTGCGGCTTCCAGCTCACTGACTGTTGTGCGACGTGAGCAAGCACTGGAACTCTACGTACATTCTACATGTTGGCCAGGCTTTGTGAGCAGCAGAGGGCAGTTGTGGAATACCAGCTGCAACATGTTCGTCGCCTTTCCAGTCAACTGCCACTATTCACAAGCGAGGAGTGGGCATTGATGTCAGACCTCTGTGATGTTTTAAAACACTTTGATGAATCCACACAGATGGTTAGTGGCGATAAAGCTATTATCAGTGTAACCATCCCACTGTTGTGTCTCACAAACGATCGCTGCTCACAATTAAGGAAGGCGCTCTGAATGTGGCAGACGAGGAAATGGGGGAGAACATTCCACAGGTTGATAGCCAGGCCACCCAGAGTTCATTTTCTCAGTGCGAATTGGGCCATGAGGAGGAGGAGCTGGAGACAGTTGCCTCTGCTACTGCTAAGAGATGGGACCCGGTCTTTATTATTTTCCCTTATAACATAGATATAAGGGAAAATAATAGCATTCTCAATACAGCATGCTTTGTAAAATGTGGATTAAGGGGTTAAAAATTATAAAAATAACTCACCTTAACCACTTGATCGCGTAGTTGCTGATCTCTTCTGTCTTCTTCAAGCATTCGCAGCCATCTAAAGGACCTGTGGTGACGTCACATCACATGGTCCAATCACATGGTCCATCACCATGGTGATGGACCATGTGATTGGACCATGTGATGAGCTCAGTGACCTCATCACAGGTCCTTTAGCCGACAGCTAATTAATGAAGAAGAGATCGCAACTACGCGATCAAGTAGATATGGTGAGTTATTTTTTTTATTTTTAACCCCTCCATCCACATTTTACTAAGCATTCTGTATTGAGAATGCTATTATTTTCCTTATAACCATGTTATAAGGGAAAATAATAAAATCTACAGAACACTTAACCCGAAACCGGACTTCAGTGATGAAGTCCGGGTTCAGGTCTGGGTACCAAACATGACAATTCTTCCCACTCGCGTGCAAAACGCATTAAAACGCTTTGCACTAGCGATGAAAAATCAGGCATTTTCCCGCAACGCACCCGCCTCTTATACGACCGTTAAACGTGACGCCCGTGTGAAAGAGGCCTAAATGTTGTGATGTGCATCCTCATATTCAGTTATCATATCGTGCAGTTATTTTTTTTTGTATTTTTTTTCTGTGATTTTTGATAAATTTATGTTCTTGAAAGAGTGGCACCTTCAAGTGTGAATGTGCTACTATTATCTAGGGAGTAGCATTCTTGTGCACGGTTTGCCCCACCTATCCCACAGGTGACCTTGATTGGGTGGTAGATATAGGTGTGCATGCTCCTCCTCTCATTGGTTGCTTGATGCACACAGAGGTAACTAGGAGCAGCACACTATATATGCAGGGTCTGCTTTCCTGAATGTAGATGCCCAACAGCATAGGTATGTTTAGAGTAGGACCTGCCTGACTGAGGCCACCTTGGCGCTGGTAGGTGGGCACAGATGTGTTTTGATCAATATATAGTGTCTGACAGTCTCAGATTTTACCATATCAGAGTAAGGCCCTAATCCATCTATAATGCTTGCATCTATTGTGTTAGTGCATTATAAATTTGATTCGCCACAAAACCGAATTTCTTCTTGCTTCGTGGTAGTGAATCGATTTAACCTGAAATAATGCAAAAGGACAAACAAATCCCACTTACCTTCTCCATTTGTTGGCAACAGGCCTGCTACCGCCAGATCTTGCACAAAATGATGTATGTTGTCACCACGCTAGCCAGCGTGATGGTGTCATCTTGGGCCATGCAAGATTTTGCTCCAGATCTTTATGCAAAATCGCGACAGTCTGCCCATAGCAAATGGATCAGGTAAGTATGATATTTTTTTTTTTTTATTAACACCGTGTTATGTATATCAGATGCTGCAATCATGTATGAATACAGTATCTGAGGGGGGCAATGACCGGAATCACTGCTTCCTGTCCTTGCACAAACAACTTACAAAGAAATGTGCTTCGTGACAAAGTAATTTTTTTGTAAGATTCGGTGAAGCAGCCAAATCTAATTTTTAAGAAATGCGTGGCCAGTTAGCCTGCAGCTGCCTTTAATTTAATAAAGAAGAACGCACTGTATAGTTCTTCATTATTAATGGCCATGTGGGACCTTTAAAACGTGGCTGTTGCTCGTATGGGTTTTGGCTGGTAAGGTGGGGGCACAATATGCATATTATTGCTGATCTGGCCTACAATCTCCTTTAGGTTATTTGACAGTAAACACAGAATATTAATAAGCTCAGGCATACCCATTTCTCCAATCCCAGCGCACTCCTGCCCTACAGGTGGCAGCTCCTCCTCTCTCTGCATATTGCTGACTTTTCTACGACATAGAGACTTTGAAGGATGACTTGGAAGAAGTAAAGCTAGAAAAAGATGAGGATGGTCATCATTAAAAACTGGCCCCCCTAAGGGATGCAGACTGGATGGAATTGGTTGGCACGCTGGCAACTGAATAATAAACGTTATTGGTATTGAATTACATATCTTAGTTTACAGCTGATGTAGGAATAACTAAATGTAGGAATAAAAAAATAAAACTTACACAGAATAAGTCTCCCCGCACTCTCCCTATACTCTCCCTGCACTCTCCCGCTCCAATATTATTCTATTAATCATTATTAGCAACACTGTCCCTAGTGCATGAGCTCTTGACACAGCTCTCCTTATGCTCAGCTCACAGGACACTGGTGGAGACTGTGCCGGATAAGGGTTTAATAGGGCTGTGACATCACTGGGGATGGCTATCTGTAGATTGGCTGGCTGCACGGCATTATAGGTGATCTCCTGTTCCCCGGATTCTTACTTTCACTTTGTAACACATACAGCAGCCAGCATGTGGAAATTTGGATTTGTTGTGAATCAAAGTTTTCCTAAACCTTGGACCGAATTCCACTTCGAATGCTTTGATTTGCTCAACACTAGTGAGTAGTGTTTAATAGTTGTAGAGGTTTACTGAATAACTGGTATAACTGAGCTAACATAAGAAAGTTCTGAAGACCAGTATAGCTGAGTTGATGTAGCAGTATTGATGTAGACCTGCATAGCTGAGGTCAGCAAGGACAGTATGGCCAAGATGATGTAGTAGAGCTGAAGGAGTCTAATACAGCCAAAATTTGGGACATATTTAGATGGCCAGAGTACACAAGCTACTCAATCTAAATAAGGCCTAATGGACATGAGTGTGTCCGTTTTGTAGTCTGCAAATAATGAATCTGCAAAACAATTTTATGGAACGGAACGTCTGGCCTTCAATAGAACAGTTCTATCCTTGTCCCTGATATGGACAAGAATAAGATATGTTGTACTTTTTTGTGAAGCGAATAGGTCTGCATCTGGCCCACAAAAAAAAGCGGAGCAGGGTTCAAATAACCTGGTGGAGTGAATTCATTGATGTATAGGAGAATAGACTGAACCGCTCAGTGGAGAGGAATGAGGCAGCACTTTGCTGGATCAAGGACAGGTGTATAACACATTGGAGGTACCAGCAGTAGAAAATGCTGTGACCAGCTTATTGTTAGGAGGTCCTTCTAACAAAAAGGAATTGTTCAAGACAAAGCTGACTTGTACAAAATTACTGTTTGGGCCTCCACTGGGCAAATGAGGTTCAATATAGGTAAATGCAAAGTTATGCGCCTGGGGGCTAATAATCGGCATGTAGCATATGTCCTAGGGGGAGTAAAACTGGGAGTATTGTTGATAAGGATCTGGGAGTATTAGTAAATCATAGACTAAATAACGACAGGGATGTAATATTGCCACTATACAAAGCATTGGTACGGCCTCACCTGGAATACGCGGTTCAGTTCTGGGCACCAGCCCATAAAAAGGATGCCATGGAGTTAGAAAAAGTGCAAAGGAGAGCAACTAAACTTATAAAGGGCCTGGAAGATCTTAGCTATGAGCAAAATTTAAAGAGCTGAATTTGTTTAGTAAAAAGTTGTCTAAGAGGGGACATGATCAACCTGTACGAATATATAGACGGACCATGCAAAAAATATCGGGGGAAGCTATTTTGTGTTAAACTCCCTCAACAAACAAGGGGCCACTCTCTACGCCTGGAGAAAAAAAGATTCAGTCATAAGAGGTGAGAAGAATTCTTTACAGTAAGGGCTGTGAATCTCTGGAATACCCCCCGCCACAGGAGCTGGTCACTGTAAATACAGTAGATGGCTTCAAAAAAGGTTTAGATGACTTTTTTTTTATTCAAAATAACATTGAGGCTTATGACAATGTTTAGAAATCTTGTTCTACACACCCTTTCCCTTTGGCCCAACACCTTCCTTAAAAGGATGATGGACTGATCCAGGGATTTGTTCCATGAATCAATACAGCAGGATCACAGTTTGGACTTGATGGACTTTTGTCTTTTTCCAACCTTAACAACTATGTAACAATGTAAACAACCCCTTTACAAAGGGCAGGTCAGCTCTCTTAAAAAACATTTCTGTTTTAATATATCCATTTTCCTTGAAAAAAGTATTGTGGAACATTTTTTCTTATAACTTGGCATGCTGTTGCTCCTCCTCTGTTAGTCCTCTTGGAAATGTATGAATCAATTAACAACTGGATGTTTCCACTCCTTTTATCAGTAGGTCATTTCCCCATATAGTAGGCTAATCAGAGAGGACAGTGTCAGCAACATGCTCCAATAACATAGGTTAAATATAGCACCCAGTTGTCAATTTATTTACAGAAGGAGTAGCAGAGGTACAGCACTATGCAGAGTTTTATAAGGATACTTTGACACTATCCATTTCAGGGCTCTCACAAACGGTCCAAAACGGATCAATTCAGCCCCAATGCATTCTGAATGGATAAGGATCCGTTCAGAATGCATCAGTTCGGCTCCGTTCCGCTTCTATTCTGTTTTGGAGGCGGACACCAAAACGCAGCTTGCAGCATTTTGGTGTCCGTCTGAAGAGGCGGAGCCTAACGGATCCGTTTTGAATTACAATGTAAGTCAATGGGGACGGATCCGTTTTCAATTACACAATATGGTGCATTTGAAAACGGATCCGTTCCCCATTGACTTTCAATGTAATTCAAAACGGATCCGTTTTGGACTTTGTCATTTTTCTTTTAACTAATGCAAACGGATCCGTTCTGAATGGATACAAACGTTTGCATTATAGGTGCGGATCCGTCTGTGCAAATAAACAGACGGATCCGCACCATCGCAAGTGTGAAAGTACCCTAAGAGATAGATAGATAGATATAGATATGAGGATAGATAGATAGATAGATAATGAGTATAGATAGATAGATATGAGGATAGATAATTATGAGCCCAACACAATGATGTCTTTTTCAAGCGGTTGAGAAAAGCCTCATTGTGTTGGGCTGAAACTGTGTAGTTTCGGTGAACAAAAAAATTGTCCACCACCTTTTTTCACAACTATGGTATTGGAGTGCTGCCTCATCTTGTACCTTCATATACAGAAGCTCAACAACGTAAAGCCTGGGGGGATTGGACCAGCATCATTTTGACTAGTGCTGCTGCATTTTTGTTTTGATAGATAGATAATCGATAATAAATAGATAGATGGATAAATCACATGAACAAATAGGATAATAACTTCTAAACCAAATATCTCAGTAGAACTCCTGCTTAGAATACAATTTTTGTGCTATGTATTTTCCTACTTTGGAGACAGCCGCTAGTTTTATCTTGGTCTGACAAATCTAAAATTAAATTTAATGGAAGCGTATTGCTTTTAGTGTGCTCCTTCAGTCATAGCACAGCGTCCGGTACCTGAAATGGCTTTACAAGTGGAAGAAGAATTTGCATTGTGTTAGTACTTGCTGTTAAAGCATGCAGGGAAACTATATCAAGGCCCTATAAATATGTATTAGATGAATCGTTTGACTTACTGGGTAAGCAGAAGGATATATTTTGTTCACATACCTTGAATTCTGTGTAAGATGGAATATTCTTCTACTACATGACTTTTGACTGAATTACATACGATTATGGAAGGTTTTTTGAGTTTTTATCCTACAGCCATCATTCAGTTCACATATCTATGAATATTAAAGTGTAACAATAGAATGATCTATAACATAAATATATGTAATCACACAGGCTTATTGACATAGCTTCATTTTTTGTTCCATAAATCAGTAGTACAAGCGTAGATAACAAACTTTGCACGGTACTGTACGTTATTATAGAAAAATGCCTCCCTATTTACTTATCAGACTTATCTGTCTCCAGCACTTATCACTAGTGTTGAGCGAAGTGAAGCTTTCAAAGCAGAATTTGGCCCAAAGGTTAGGAAAACTCGTGTCTGCAGATGTTACAAAGCAAAAGTAAGACACCCAGTAATGCGAGATCACTCATAATTCCATGTAGCCAGCCAGTCCGCAGATGGCCATCCCCTGTGATGTCACAGCCCTATAAAACCCTCATACTGCGCAGTCTCAGCCATTGTCCTGTGAGCTGAGCATAGGAAGAGACATGGCAAGCGCTCATGTGCTAGGGACAGTGTTACTGAAAATGATTAATAGAAAAATATTGGAGAGGGAGAGTGCAGAGAGACTTATGCTCCATCAGTTTTATTTTTTTTCCTACATTTACTTATTCCTACATCAGTCATATGTAATTCAATACCAATAAGATGGAAGCCTTTATTATTCCACTGCCAGTGTGCCAACCAATACCATACGGTCTGCACTCCTTAGGGGTGCCAAGCTAAGAGTCCTGCATGTCAGATTTTAGCTTAGCAAAGCAGGAACAGTCAGGAGCCCGTTCCTCCCAGTTAATCCTAGCATAGCTGTGGCCCCATTCATAAACTGTAGACTCCGTACTCCGTACTCCGTACACCGCACTTTAGGGGGGAAAATCTCTGGTAAAAAGAGCAAAGTCAATAAATAAAATACAGTAGAACAATTATTATTAGGGTATTTGGAACATTTAAAAAAAAAAATAAATTATTTTCATTCAGCTTTTAATCACCTAATGAGGGCATTGTTTATCTAATTTGGAAATGTCCTAAACTATATAGAGTTTGGGGGAAATTCAATAGGACTAGTGTATCATACCCCTGTCTTAATAACTTTGATACATTGTTGCCTGTCCTGCCAGGTATACATTTGCACTATATGGCTGTCTGTAGAAAAAAAGACATGGATGGCACATCCACGTGTCATGCATTAATCTATTGCTTCTCAGCATAATTTATAAACAAGTTCCTGAGGCACCTTGTATATGTTTTGATCAAAGTGCATAGCCCCATTCACTGCTTCAAGATTGCCTCTTTTGAGTGGGTCCCTACTCTAATTTAGTGCAGCACCACATGGCAACCACCACAACAAAGCACCTGCAGGTGGTGAGACCCAGCATCCCAAAATCACACCTGCTGTCTAGCTAAGCCCTCATGGCACTGGACCACACTAACCCAAAGGCAAAGCATCTAAGCAACATAGAGTAGCATTGCCCTATGTGAACAGATCTCAAAAGCTTGCCCCTCAATCTGTAGGGAAACAAACAGGTCTTTTTAATTAGCCGTCTTGAGTGGGTCTTATTTTGAGTATTTGAGGGCAACAGAAAATGGTGAAAGAGGCTATGGTTAAAAAGTTTTTTGACCCAAATCTTTTTTTGACCCAATCTTTTTCTTAAACATTTGGTGAGAGCCTTCAACATGAGCTAATTGTTGGAGTTGCAATATTCATTAGCTATGGCTGCCTGAGACTTCTCTATAAGCCATGAATCAGCAGCAGGGAAGGAAACAAGCCAGTATCTAGTTTACATTGAAAATCACTGACTTGTGTACTATATTGAGTTGACTTCAGCCCTCAGTTCGCCCCAGAGTTGTTTTAAGAAAACAACCAGGTCAAAATACTTGCATGACCAAATCTGGGTCTCTGTCACCAGTTTATGATGCCCTCAAATAGGGTAACCTAAAATAAGTGACAGATTCCATTAAATTAAATCTACCCATTGGGATCTGTTTGCAGCTCAAATTAATAGGTGTTATAATACCTACAGTAAATGTGCAGCTACAGTACATATTTAGAGAATTGTCATTAGACCATTTAAATAAATTGGAAAATTCCTAGCAAGCTTCTTCTTTACAGATAATGCTCTACTGTATTACCTACAGTAAATAGTAGAAGTTTGAGCCATGCAAATAATGTAGCCTGCCCTTTACAATGATCAGAGTAATACTCCATATGTAAAGATGGTTCTTGCTACATCTGTTTATTTGACCAGGCAATAGATGGCAAAATCTTGATTCTTATCTTAACAGATCCACCTAATCCTGGAAAATGATAAGAGGATGATTCCATGAAGAACCTCTTCTATAGGACATATTGATCTACTCCTCCCCTCTGCTCTGAGTGACTGATGTGGTGGTCTCCTGGTTGGATGCTACACCTGTGACTCAGAGCAGGTCACTGAAGAGAGCACTTTATGTTGAAGGAACTCCTCCTGGGCACTTGCAGGAGCAGAACCTGACAGAATAAAAGTTCATATTTGCACTATTTCCGATGAGAAAAGCTTCACAAAAGGTATGCAGGTACTTTTTTCCCCAGCCCCTATATAGTACATTATGCAGTGAGGAGCTGATGCAGAGGATGCGAGTCATAGTGGCCCTGATGAGGTGTTATGTCACGGTGTACTCCTTCAGGCCATCACTCCCTGGGGTTTGGTACAGTGAAATTTAAGGAATCAGGCAGATGTAAGTGAATTCCAAACAGCTTTCTTTACTGAGTGCAAAGGATAACTTGTGGGGCATTCAGCAATAATAAAGGTGTGATCTCTGTCATCAGATGAATAAGTATGGTGACTGGTTAGATGGCACTCAGAGGTAAACTAGCTGACAAGGTCTCTCTCTCCTTATATTTTTTTACTACACCTATTATATTAAGCTGACATAATGCAGGCTTTCAGATTTGCCAATCCCCCTGGTGTGATAGGTGTCTGAACTTGTTCTCCCCCACCTTGCAGAGACATTGTTATGGTGACAGATGTCTAAACTAATTATCCAGAAACACAAGGGGGGGGGGGTCAGTCAGCACGCCTCTGCATGCAGGTGCACGTAGCCATGGCAAAATATACATACAAACACAGAAATGCAACAGCACTCTGCAACCAGCACTCTGCCCTGCCTCTATGCTAGAAGTTAAACTAATTATCCCCCACCCTTTAACAGTGTCTGTAAAGCATATTTTAGCTAGTCACTCTGCTGTCTGGAATGCCATAGCTTGATGGGTTTTTCCATCCCTTGGACCTTCTTGTTCCTCTGGAACAGTGTTCTTCACAGTGGAGAAAGATTTATGGTCCTAAGACCATACGGAGCAGGAGGAGCTATTGGAGCACTCTCCCTGACTCCTCAGTAGCCCAAATTTTTCTTCTGGTATAAAGCTGGACCAGCACCAACCTATCAAGATATCAGGGGGGGAGGGGGGGGCTTGTAATGGAATGATTAGCTCAATTCCCAGTTCTACTCATATGTCACTATCTTTTTGAGTGGTTCGCTCCATACCCACTTCAACCCATATACCTTTCTTAGATTTTTCAACTAAAAGAAAAAAGAATATAGAAAAGAACCAGCCCAGAATTTTTAACCTATAAATAGTGTTGAGCGAACAGTTCGAAAATCGTTCGGGTCCGTACCGAATTTTGGGGTGTCCGTGACACGGACCCGAACCCGGACATTTTCCAAAAAGTTCGGGTTCGGGTCCGGTGTTCGTCGATTACTTCCCGCTTTCTGAAGGGCTGCACAGCAGCCAATCAGCTAGCGTTTTGCTTCTTGCCCTAAGAGCCCATCACAGCCATGCCTACTAATGGCATGGCTGTGATTGGCCAAGTGCAGCATGTGACCCAGCCTCTATTTAAGCTGGAGTCACGTAGCGCCGCACGTCACACTGCTCTGACTAGTGTAGGGAGAGGATGCAGCTTCTGTGAGGGCGAGATAGGCAGGGATAAAGAAGTGATTGAATGATCTACCTTTCTACACCTGTGCATCAGAACAACTCAGCTGAGCTGTTCACTGAAAGTCACTATTTTGTTGAGACTGGCCAGAGCGATTTTTACTGGCACATGTAACTGGGCTGACCGGCGGTGGCCATTTTGGGACTTGTGGTGTGCCAGCACAAGCTGCCACAGAGTCTAAACCAAAGCTCCAAAGAAGTGTAAAATCTACACCTGTGAATCAGAACAACAGCGATTCAGCTGCTCAGTCAAAGTCTATTTTTTTCTGGCTGGGCAGACCGTTTTCTGGCACATGTTACTGGGCTGATAGGCGGCGGCCATTTTGGGACTTGTGGTGCTACAGCAAAGCTGCCACAACGTCCATTAATCTCATGTAATAGTCGATTTTTCATAGATATACTACATCAGGGGTTTGGCTGTGCTTGTGTCACCCATACTAACTGCAAAGATATTTAATATATCAGTGGTGAAACTGAAAGTAACCCACTTGGATAGCAAATCCCATGAATGTGCTGTTCCAGCTAGGCTAGCCAGTGCCACTACAGCCGAGTCCAATACTGTCAGCCAGAAATATTTTTTTTTTTATGTGCCAGAAATATAAATTAGAAAAAGCTTTCACCGTAATAATAAAATTATTCTGGTGTTAGACCAGAAGAAGCACTCCTGTTGTAATTAATACTGTAAAAAGGCTTAGGCAATATTTCTCCCAGTGTGGGAAATTTATCTAGCAAAACTAGCATTTTAAAAATTCCGGTGTTCTGAAATACCAGCAGTCCTCTTGTAATTAATACCGCAAAAAGGCATTATATCGTCCAGTGTTGTAATTTTGGTGAAAAAAAGGCCAATTTAATCAATCTGGTGTTAGTTACACCAGAAACAGTAGGCCTCACGTTTTTACTCTTGTAAAAAGGAATTAATACCGCAAAAAGGCATTACATTGTCCAGTGTTGTAATTTTGGTGAAAAAAAGGCCAATTTAATCAATCTGGTGTTTGTTAGACCAGAAACAGTAGGCCTCACGTTTTTACTCCTGTAAAAAGGAATTATATCTCCCCGTGTGGGAAACTATGTACCAAAACTAGCATTTTAAAAATTCTGGTGTCCAATTTGCAGCAGTTTTCTTGTAATTAATACCGGAAAAAGGAATTATATCTTCCAGTGTGGGAATTTATGTACAGAAACTAGCATTTTAAAATTTCTGGTGTCCAATTAGCAGCAGTCTTCTTGTAATTAATACCTGAAAAAGGCATTACATTGTCCAGTGTTGTAATTTTGGTGAAAAAAAGGCCAATTTAATCAATCTGGTGTTAGTTAGACCAGAAACAGTAGGCCTCACGTTTTTACTCCTGTAAAAAGGAATTAATACCGGAAAAAGGCATTACATTGTCCAGTGTTGTAATTTTGGTGAAAAAAAGGCCAATTTAATCAATCTGGTGTTAGTTACACCAGAAACAGTAGGCCTCACGTTTTACTCCTGTAAAAAGAAATTAATACCGCAAAAAGGCATTACATTGTCCAGTGTTGTAATTTTGGCGAAAAACAGGCCAATTTAATCAATCTGGTGTTTGTTAGACCAGAAACAGTAGGCCTCACGTTTTTACTCCTGTAAAAAGGAATTATATCTCCCCGTGTGGGAATCTATGTACCAAAACTAGCATTTTAAAAATTCTGGTGTCCAATTTGCAGCAGTTTTCTTGTAATTAATACCGCAAAAAGGCATTATTGTCCAGTGTTGTAATTTTGGTGAAAAAAAGGCCAATTTAATCAATCTGGTGTTTGTTAGACCAGAAACAGTAGGCCTCACGTTTTTACTCCTGTAAAAAGGAATTATATCTCCCCGTGTGGGAATTTATGTACAGAAACTAGCATTTTAAAAATTCTGGTGTCCAATTAGCAGCAGTCTTCTTGTAATTAATACCTGAAAAAGGCATTACATTGTCCAGTGTTGTAATTTTGGTGAAAAAAAGGCCAATTTAATCAATCTGGTGTTAGTTAGACCAGAAACAGTAGGCCTCATGTTTTTACTCCTGTAAAAAGGAATTATATCTCCCCGTGTGGGAAACTATGTACCAAAACTAGCATTTTAAAAATTCTGGTGTCCAATTTGCAGCAGTTTTCTTGTAATTAATACCGGAAAAAGGAATTATATCTTCCAGTGTGGGAATTTATGTACACAAACTAGCATTTTAAAAATTCTGGTGTCCAATTAGCAGCAGTCTTCTTGTAATTAATACCGCAAAAAGGCATTATTGTCCAGTGTTGTAATTTTGGTGAAAAAAAGGCCAATTTAATCAATCTGGTGTTTGTTAGACCAGAAACAGTAGGCCTCATGTTTTTACTCCTGTAAAAAGGAATTATATCTCCCCGTGTGGGAACTATGTACCAAAACTAGCATTTTAAAAATTCTGGTGACCAATTAGCAGCAGTCTTCTTGTAATTAATACTGCAAAAAGGCATTATTGTCCAGTGTTGTAATTTTGGTGAAAAAAAGGCCAATTTAATCAATCTGGTGTTTGTTAGACCAGAAACAGTAGGCCTCACGTTTGTACTCCTGTAAAAAGGAATTATATCTCCCCGTGTGGGAAGCTATGTACCAAAACTAGCATATTAAAAATTCTGGTGTCCAATTTGCAGCAGTTTTCTTGTAATTAATACCGGAAAAAGGAATTATATCTTCCAGTGTGGGAATTTATGTACACAAACTAGCATTTTAAAAATTCTGGTGTCCAATTAGCAGCAGTCTTCTTGTAATTAATACCGCAAAAAGGCATTACATTGTCCAGTGTTGTAATTTTGGTTAAAAAAAGGCCAATTTAATCAATCTGGTGTTAGTTACACCAGAAACAGTAGGCCGCACGTTTTTACTCCTGTAAAAAGGAATTATATCTCCCCGTGTGGGAATCTATGTACCAAAACTAGCATTTTAAAAATTCTGGTGTCCAATTTGCAGCAGTTTTCTTGTAATTAATACCGGAAAAAGGAATTATATCTTCCAGTTTGGGAATTTTGGGGCTAAAAATAATATATTTTATTGTGGTGCGAGTTGAATCGCAACAATGAGGAAGCATTCTATTAAGGAACGAGGACGCGGTTTGGTGGTGTCCGTAGAGCCTATGTTTCTGGCAGAGGACTTGGCCGTTCGGCCTCAGGCGCACAAAGTAGTGAACCAACTCCCTCAAGTAGCCGGCAGAATTTACAGCGATATTTGGTGGGGCCCAATGCCGTTATGAGGATGTTAAGGCCTGAGCAGGTACAGGCATTAGTCGATTGGGTGGCCGACAGTGCTTCCAGCACGTTCACCACATTGTCTTCCGCCCAGTCTTCTGCGGAAAGCGCTCAGGTGGCACCTGAAAACCAAGCCCATCAGTCTGTCACATCACCCCCATGCATATCAGGGAAACTGGCTGAGCCTCAAGTTATGCAGCAGTCTCTTATTCTGTTTGAAGACTCTGCTCCCACGGTTTTCCAGGGGCGTCCACCTAGCCCTTCCCCAGCAGTGGAAGACATTCCATGCACTGACGCACAACCACTTATGTATCCAGATGATGAGGACATGGGAATACCACCATAGCAGAGTGACCGAGTCTCTGATGATGACGAAACACTGGTGCCCACTGCCGCGTCTTATTGCAGTGTGCAGACTGAACAGGAGGAGGTCAGGGAGGAAGACTGGGTGGAAGACGATGCAGAGGACGATGAGGTCTTAGACCCCACATGGACTGAAGGTCGTGCCGCTGACTTAAATAGTTCAGAGGAAGAGGCAGTGGTGAGACCGAGACAACAGCGAAGCCAAAGAGGAGCAGGGGGCAAAAGCAGAACAGCCGCCGTCCAGAGAGTTCGCCTGCTATTGGCCAGCGCCAACAGGGACCCAGCACCCCAAAGGCATCTTCAAGGAGTTCCCTGGCATGGCACTTCTTCAAACAATGTGCTGACGACAAGACCAGAGTGATTTGCACGCTGTGCCATCAGACCCTGAGGCGAGACATTAACGTTCTTAACCTGAGCACCACCTGCATGATCAGGCATCTACATGCAAAGCATGAACTGCAGTGGAGTACACACCTTAAAAACAAGGAACCCGCTCAGGCTCCCCTGCTCCCTCTACCGCTGCTGCCTCGGCTTCCGCCTCGAGAGGAATGTTGCCACCTGCCGAGCAGCAAACAGAGGATGTGCCACCGACACCACCACCACCACCGCCACCGTCACCTAGCGTCTCCACTATTTCACACAGCAGCGTTCAGCTCTCCATCTCTCAAACCTTTGAGAGGAAGCGCAAATTCCCACCTAGTCACCCTCGAGCCCTTGGCCTGAATGCCAGCATTTCTAAACTACTGGCCTTTGAAATGCTGTCATTCCGGCTGGTGGACACAGACAGCTTCAAACAGCTGATGGCCATGGCTGTCCCCCAGTATGTGGTTCCCAGCCGCCACTACTTCTCCAAGACAGCCGTGCCTTCCCTGCACATGCAAATGTCCGATAAAATCAAGTGTGCACTGCGCAACGCCATTTGTGGCAAGGTCCACCTAACCACAGATATGTGGACCAGTAAGCACGGCCAGGGACGCTATATCTCCCTAACTGCACACTGGGTAAATGTAGTGGCGGCTGGGCCTCAGGCGGAGAGTTCCTTGGCGCACGTCCTTCCGCCGCCAAGGATCACAGGGCATCATTCTTTGCCTCCTGTAGCCTCCTCCTCCTACTCGGCTTCCTCCTCCTCCTCTGCTTCCACCAGCTCATCCAGTCAGCCACACACCTTCACCACCAACTTCAGCACAGCCCGGGGTAAACGTCAGCAGGCCATTCTGAAACTCATATGTTTGGGGACAGGCCCCACACCGCGCAGGAGTTGTGGCGGGGTATTGAACAACAGACCGACCAGTGGTTTCTGCCGGTGGGCCTCAAGCCCGGCCTGGTGGTGTGCGATAATGGGCGAAATCTCGTGGCAGCTCTGGGACTAGCCGGTTTGACGCACATCCCTTGCCTGGCGCATGTGCTGAATTTGGTGGTGCAAAAGTTCATTCACAACTACCCAGACATGTCAGAGCTGCTGCATAAAGTGCGGGCCATCTGTGCGCGCTTCCAGCGTTCACATCCTGCCGCTGCTCGCCTGTCAGCGCTACAGCGGAACTTCGGCCTTCCCGCTCACCGCCTAATATGCGACGTGCCCACCCGGTGGAACTCCACCTTACACCTGCTGGAGAGACTGTGCGAGCAGCAGCAGGCCATAGTGGAGTTTCAGCTGCAGCACGCACGGGTCAGTCGCACTGCGGAACAGCACCACTTCACCACCAATGATTGGGCCTCCATGCGAGACCTGTGTGCCCAGTTGCGCTGTTTCGAGTACGCCAGAAACATGGCCAGTGGCGATGCCACTGTTATCAGCGTGACAATACCAATTCTATGTCTCCTAGAGAAAACGCTTAGGGCGATGATGGAAGAGGAGGTGGGCCAGGGCCAGAAGGAGGAGGATGACGGGTCGTTTTTAGCACTTTCAGGCCAGTCTTTTAGAAGTGGCTCAGAGGGAGGTTTTTTGCAACAGCAGAGGAAAGTTACAAATGTGGCCAGCCAGGGACTACTACTGGAGGACGAGGAGGATGAGGAGGAGGTGGAGGAGGATGAGGATGAAGCAGGTTCACAGCGGGGTGGCACCCAGCACAGCGCAGGCACATCCCTGGTGCGTGGCTGGGGGGATACAGAGGATGATGACGATACGCCTCCCACAGAGGACAGCTTGTCCTTACCTCTGGGGAGCCTGGCACACATGAGCGATTAGATGCTGCAGTGCCTGCGCAATGACAGCAGAGTTGCCCACATTTTAACGTGTGCTGACTACTGGGTGGCCACCCTGCTGGATCCACGGTACAAAGACAATGTGCCCACTTTACTTCCTGCACTGGAGCGTGATAGGAAGATGCGCGAGTACAAGCGCACACTGGTAGACGCGCTCCTGAGAGCATTCCCAACTGTCACAGGGGAACAGGTGGAAGGCCAAGGCAGAGGAGGAGCTAGAGGTCGCCCACACAGCAGTGTCACGGCCAGCTCCTCTGAGGGCAGGGTTAGCATGGCAGAAATGTGGAAAAGTTTTGTCTCCACGACACAGCTAACTGCCCCACCACCTGATACGGAACGTGTTAGCAGGAGGCAACATTTCACTAACATGGTTGAACAGTACGTCTGCACACCCCTCCACGTACTGACGGATGGTTCGGCCCCATTCAACTTCTGGGTTTCCAAATTGTCCACGTGGCCAGAATTAGCATGTTATGCCTTGGAGGTGCTGTCCTGCCCGGCGGCCAGCATTTTATCTGAACGTGTATTCAGCACGGCAGGGGGCGTCATTACTGACAAACGCAGCCGCCTGTCCGCAGCCAACGTGGACAAGCTGACGTTTATAAAAATGAACCAGGCATGGATCCCACAAGACCTGACCATTCACTTGTGCAGAGTAGTCCTTAATAACTGCCTTAAACCATGTTGTCTTGTACTCCTGGCCACTTCTTCATTGAAAAATCAATTTTTGAAATTGAGTAGGATCTTGGGGTGCAACCCAGAGTTGAATGAACCTTCCCTCTGTCTGGGTGCCAGGGCCAAAGTACATGAAAGTGTCCTTCTCCTGTGCTGGGTGATATGAATGTTATACTTGTGCTGTCTGACATGTCTCCTCCGTGTGGCTGCAGGGGTCAAAGTCTCTAAAAGTGCCCTTCTCCTGTGGTGGTTGATGTAAAACTGATGCTTGTGCTATCTGACCTGTCTCCTCTGTGTCGGTGCTAAGGCCTAAGTCAAGGAAAGCGGCCTTCTCCTGTGCTGGCTGATATAAATGCCTGAATCTCTGCTGTGGGACCTCTCTCCTCCGTGTGGCTGCAGGGGTCAAAGTCTCTAAAAGTGCCCTTCTCCTGTGGTGGTTGATGTGAAACTGATGCTTGTGCTATCTGACATGGTTGCCGGGGTCCCATTAAATGGTGGCCTACTCCTGTGGTCGGTGATCTAAATGCCTGATTCTCTGTTGTGAAAACCTCTCTCCTCCGTCTGGGTGCAGGGGTCAAAGTCTCTCAAAGTGGCCTTCTCTTGTGCTGGGTGATGTGAAACTGATGCTTGTCCCATCTGACATGTTTGCCGGGGTCCCATTAAATGGTGGCCTACTCCTGTGGTCGGTGATCTAAATGCCTGATTCTCTGCTGTGAAACCTCTCTCCTCCGTCTGGGTGCAGGGGTCAAAGTCTCTCAAAGTCGCCTTCTCCTGTGCTGGGTGATGTAGAACTGATGCTTGTGCCATCTGACATGGTTGCCGGGGTCCCATTAAATGGTGGCCTACTCCTGTGGTGGGTGATCTAAATGCCTGATTCTCTGCTGTGAAACCTCTCTCCTCCGTCTGGGTGCAGGGTCAAAGTCTCTCAAAGTGGCCTTCTCTTGTGCTGGGTGATGTGAAACTGATGCTTGTGCCATCTGACATGGTTGCCGGGGTCCCATTAAATGGTGGCCTACTCCTGTGGTGGGTGATCTAAATGCCTGATTCTCTGCTGTGAAACCTCTCTCCTCCGTCTGGGTGCAGGGGTCAAAGTCTCTCAAAGTGGCCTTCTCTTGTGCTGGGTGATGTGAAACTGATGCTTGTGCCATCTGACATGGTTGCCGGGGTCCCATTAAATGGTGGCCTACTCCTGTGGTGGGTGATCTAAATGCCTGATTCTCTGCTGTGAAACCTCTCTCCTCCGTCTGGGTGCAGGGGTCAAAGTCTCTAAAAGTGGCCTTCTCTTGTGCTGGGTGATGTGAAACTGAATGCTTGTGCCATCTGACATGGTTGCCGGGGTCCCATTAAATGGTGGCCTACTCCTGTGGTGGGTGATCTAAATGCCTGATTCTCTGCTGTGAAACCTCTCTCCTCCGTCTGGGTGCAGGGTCAAAGTCTCTCAAAGTGGCCTTCTCCTGTGCTGGGTGATGTAAAACTGATGCTTGTGCCATCTGACATGGTTGCCGGGGTCCCATTAAATGGTGGCCTACTCCTGTGGTGGGTGATCTAAATGCCTGATTCTCTGCTGTGAAACCTCTCTCCTCCGTCTGGGTGCAGGGGTCAAAGTCTCTCAAAGTCGCCTTCTCTTGTGCTGGGTGATGTGAAACTGATGCTTGTGCCATCTGACATGGTTGCCGGGGTCCCATTAAATGGTGGCCTACTCCTGTGGTGGGTGATCTAAATGCCTGATTCTCTGCTGTGAAACCTCTCTCCTCCGTCTGGGTGCAGGGTCAAAGTCTCTCAAAGTGGCCTTCTCTTGTGCTGGGTGATGTGAAACTGATGCTTGTGCCATCTGACATGGTTGCCGGGGTCCCATTAAATGGTGGCCTACTCCTGTGGTGGGTGATCTAAATGCCTGATTCTCTGCTGTGAAACCTCTCTCCTCCGTCTGGGTGCAGGGGTCAAAGTCTCTCAAAGTGGCCTTCTCTTGTGCTGGGTGATGTGAAACTGATGCTTGTGCCATCTGACATGGTTGCCGGGGTCCCATTAAATGGTGGCCTACTCCTGTGGTGGGTGATCTAAATGCCTGATTCTCTGCTGTGAAACCTCTCTCCTCCGTCTGGGTGCAGGGGTCAAAGTCTCTCAAAGTGGCCTTCTCTTGTGCTGGGTGATGTAAAACTGATGCTTGTGCCATCTGACATGGTTGCGGGGTCCCATTAAATGGTGGCCTACTCCTGTGGTGGGTGATCTAAATGCCTGATTCTCTGCTGTGAAACCTCTCTCCTCCGTCTGGGTGCAGGGTCAAAGTCTCTCAAAGTGGCCTTCTCTTGTGCTGGGTGATGTGAAACTGATGCTTGTGCCATCTGACATGGTTGCCGGGGTCCCATTAAATGGTGGCCTACTCCTGTGGTGGGTGATCTAAATGCCTGATTCTCTGCTGTGAAACCTCTCTCCTCCGTCTGGGTGCAGGGTCAAAGTCTCTAAAAGTGGCCTTCTCTTGTGCTGGGTGATGTGAAACTGATGCTTGTGCCATCTGACATGGTTGCCGGGGTCCCATTAAATGGTGGCCTACTCCTGTGGTGGGTGATCTAAATGCCTGATTCTCTGCTGTGAAACCTCTCTCCTCCGTCTGGGTGCAGGGGTCAAAGTCTCTCAAAGTGGCCTTCTCTTGTGCTGGGTGATGTGAAACTGATGCTTGTGCCATCTGACATGGTTGCCGGGGTCCCATTAAATGGTGGCCTACTCCTGTGGTGGGTGATCTAAATGCCTGATTCTCTGCTGTGAAACCTCTCTCCTCCGTCTGGGTGCAGGGGTCAAAGTCTCTCAAAGTGGCCTTCTCTTGTGCTGGGTGATGTGAAACTGATGCTTGTGCCATCTGACATGGTTGCCGGGGTCCCATTAAATGGTGGCCTACTCCTGTGGTGGGTGATCTAAATGCCTGATTCTCTGCTGTGAAACCTCTCTCCTCCGTCTGGGTGCAGGGGTCAAAGTCTCTCAAAGTGGCCTTCTCTTGTGCTGGGTGATGTGAAACTGATGCTTGTGCCATCTGACATGGTTGCCGGGGTCCCATTAAATGGTGGCCTACTCCTGTGGTGGGTAATCTAAATGCCTGATTCTCTGCTGTGAAACCTCTCTCCTCCGTCTGGGTGCAGGGGTCAAAGTCTCTCAAAGTCGCCTTCTCCTGTGCTGGGTGATGTAGAACTGATGCTTGTGCCATCTGACATGGTTGCCGGGGTCCCATTAAATGGTGGCCTACTCCTGTGGTGGCTGATCTAAATGCCTGATTCTCTGCTGTGAAACCTCTCTCCTCCGTCTGGGTACAGGGGTCAAAGTCTCTCAAAGTGGCCTTCTCTTGTGCTGGGTGATGTGAAACTGATGCTTGTACCAGCTGACATGGGTGCAGGGGTCAAATTAACTAAATGGTGGCCTACTCCTGTGGTGGATGATATGATGCCTGAATATGTGCTGTGGGGCCTCTCTCCTCTTTCTGGGTGCAGGGGTCAAAGTTACTAAAAGTGGCCATCTCCTGTGCTGGATGGTATAAATGTAATGCTTGTGCTATCTGACATGTCTCCTCTGTCTGGGTGCTAAGGCCTAAGTCACTGAAAGTGGCCTTCTCCTGTGGTGGTTGATATGATGCCAGATTCTCTGCTATGGGACCTCTCTCCTTTGTCTGGATGCTGGGGTCGAAATAATAGTAAGCGACCTTCTCCATTGGTGGGTGATTTGAAGCCTGATTCTGTGCTATGGGACCTAACTCCAATTAATATTGGTTAATTTTATTTTATTTTATGTTAAGTCATCTTTTTCCTATCTACATTTGTTTGCAGGGGATTTACCTACATTTTGCTGCCTTTTGCAGCCCTCTAGCCCTTTCCGGGAGTCTTTTACAGCCTTTTTAGTGCCCAAAAGTTCGGGTCCCCATTGACTTCTATGGGGTTCGGGTTCGGGATGAAGTTCGGGTTGAGTTCGGATCACGAACCCGGACATTTTCCGGAAGTTCGGCCGAACCTCTCGAACCTGAACATCCAGGTGTTCGCTCATCTCTACCTATTAATAATCAAAATGATGTTCAAGAGTGCACAAAATAAAAGCCCCTTAGATATCACTTCTGTTCTAATTGAATTACCTCTGTTACTCAAATTGTCGATGCCTGTACAAAAATAATATTAGGGAATTTCCTATATGGTAATTCCAAAAAAAAAATGTGGCTTTGGGGGTGGTTCTCTCCCTTACCTTACACTCTCCATACCCTACCCAAAATACAGTATAATTCTTACTTATCACATTTTGTGTTCACAATGCAAAGTACTGTACATGAAATTTTCAATATCTGTGCTGATATTTGAATAACTTTTTAGATGCTTTTTCTCCACAATTAAACATTTCCTTTAAAAGCATTTTCTCTCTCATATTTATCAGATTATATGACACCAAAGTCATATACCTGGGATTTATCTAAACACCTAATACTGTGGTCCTGATTAAAAATGCTGAGGATTTGAGTTCAAATATTAGTCTCTCTTCCTAACTGTGCTGGCTGAGTATTGATCCACCAAGATTAGTTTGGTATTGGGTTAGTCTTAGAGGGAAGGCAAATCATTAGTTTTATTTGTTCAGACATGTAGAAAGTCACTTGAAAATATTGGAATCGATCCATGATAATTTCATTTTATGGTCTAAAAAGCGTAAATGTCACTTATTTTCCCAAGGCAGCTTTTAATATTGAAAAACACCTATACTTGGATAATGAATATCAATGAAATCCTATACAACCATCTTTAACTAATCTGAGAATGAAAATAAAAAATAAATTCTGATATTATTTTCAAGCTCTATTAGTGATAAAGAGATACCCTTAAATAATACATGATTCAGTGCGGAGAAGGAGAGGAGGATGGGTACAATATGTTAATTTGCATTTGTTTTTGTCTGTAAGGCACCCTGTAAATTATGTATTGGTTCATTAGAAGTTGTTCTAATACTTCTGGAAACACAGTACTTACAAATCTCATGTTCATTGTACTGTAATGAACCCTCAAGATAATAGTGGAAATGAATAAAATGGAATCTATTAAATTTCCTCATATCATAATGTATTTTTATGTTAAAAGTATTATATTTCATGTATTATACACTGAACAGACGCTGGCTTATTTTTATGTGAATTCTTGTTCTGCATTTTAGACAGATGTAAACTAATTATTAAAACCAAATTTACAGCATTTTCTTATTTTATTTATTAGCTGTTGCGTCACAACAAATAATCAAATGTTAGATCAAATATTTTTTCTTTCGCCACTAATACACGGCAAACAGGGCTTTAGAATATATCACTGCATCGCTGAACGGCAATTAGGCCCAATTTTTTATCTACTTTTGCACAACAGGCTTTTTAACAGATATATGCAACTCTGAACGGCAAATATATTTTTATTTCACCACTAATACACTGCAAACTGGGATTCCTAATATATCACTGCACTGCAGAACGTCAATTAGGCCCACATTTTTTTTCTACTTTTACACAACAGGCTTTCCAACAGATATATGCAACTCTGAACGGCAAATATATTTTTATTTTGCCACTAATACACGGCATACAGGGCTTCCGACTATATCACTGCACCGCAGAGCGGCAAATATTTTTTTCTTTTTCCACTAATACACATAAAAAAGGGCTTTAAAACAGATAACTACACCGCTGAGCAGCAAATATATTTTACTTTTGCCACTAATACACAACAAAAAGGGCAATAATTTTCGACCCCTTCACCACACAACGGCTAATAAGCCCTTTTTTTCCCACTAACACAAGCCAAAAAATGCTTTAAAACAGATAACTGCACCGCACAAGGGCAAATAAAACATAGAAATATTTCCTTGTAATAAACCCTGCTAATGGCTGTATCAAACAGCACGTGTACCCTAATAAGACAGGTTTGCTGGAATTACAGAGCTGTATAATGGCAATTTGGATCCCCAGTCAGTGCAGCAAGGTGTAATCGGATTGTTTCTATTAACCAGGCTGTCACCTCCCAGATTGAATCCTGTTCAACACAAATGCTATCCTTTCCATACACCTTGAGTAATCTTTCCTTGCACTTGTAAATCGTTTAATTTTCACCACAATCAAGTCTTTTCTATCACTGTCCCTAGTGCCGGCAGACACGTCTCTTCCTGCACTAAGCACAGGGCTGGCTGGCTGCTGATTGGCTGTATGCATGTCAGTATGGGTGATCCTGCCTTCCCAGAGTTCCTTGCCCCACGTCCTCACACGTGTAGCAACCATTTTAGGAAAAAATGTGATTCGTTACCACGAATCAAGAGGAAAATTCGCTTTGGTGCAAGTTACATTTTTCCTGCAATTCGGATCGAATTCCACTTCGTCAGCTTCAATTTGCTCATCTCTGCTAACAACCCTTAGGGTACTTATGGCACCTTCCCCTGTGGGAGGGTGTCTGAGCAGTAAGCTGTCTAGCTTGCTAGTTCCCTATAAAGGTGTGCTGTATGCGGTTTTCTTTCTGTTTACCGACATCTGCTCTTTTAATGGATTCTGTCCTCCACAACCTGATCTGGCTTGTGCCTGACCTCCATATCAATCCCTTACTGCCTGCTCTGACCTTAGACCATTTAACCATATAGCTCATACTCTGCCAGTACCGACTCCGGCCTGTTTCTGACTGCGATTATCCCTCACCCATCTGTGCCCTGCACAAGTGTCTCTGACCTCTCTGGGGCTGTTGTCAACCACACAAATACTTCCCTCCACTCTACTACAAGAGTTAACAGCCTGGTGGTTCCCTTGCATAGAAGTCCAGATTCCAAATCTCTGTACAAGGGTTGAAGGGTGAAAATCAGGGTACTGCCAGGATAATGCCATTACTAACAGAGACTACTTCAGAGACAGTGACCAGGAGAATCCCTGAAGGAAAGTCCATACATATTTGTGGGGCATAAGGGTGAAGGATTTACAATCCAGGACTCTACTGCCTGACACCTAAAATAAGTCCTAAGGGTCTATATAAGGGTCAAAGCCGCATCTGTGGACTATGTGTAATGATACATAGGATTGCTATGGACCTGTAGATTTTCTCTATGCCTTTTTACAGTGCCAATGGCAAATCCTAAACCAATTTCATTAATAATCCAGAGAGTTCACCACTCTAGTTGGCTGATATTACTTTGAGCTGCATTACCATGGACAACATGTGGACAGCTGTGGTTTAGTTTTTTTGTAGAAATCAGCCATATTTTATTTTTAATCCTGCCCAAGCTGTTAAAAATAGTTGTTCTAACAGTATGTCATACAGAGAAGTGCCAAGCCCTGCACAGGGGAGTGGCAGAGGCCTAAATGTTTCTGGTTGCAGCGGTTCTTGAATGGTTGACTCGGTAATCCACTTTGTCCCAATTGACATAAAACACCCCCAGCTAAGAGTCGGTGGGTTCCTCTAACACAATGCTTAGTTGGAATGGCCCGGTAGCAGGCCCTGTGCCTTCACCTGTCCTCAACCTGCCTCTGTCCTTTTCTGTTCCCTCGGCCAGAGGTGTATTATATGCTGTGGGCTTGGCTCCACTTTTCAGCGAGGACGAGCTACTAGAGGACACTCAGCAGCTACTGCCCAGCCAAGGTCTGGAGGAGACATCCGCCGCTTCCGCCACTAGGCGGGCAAGAACTGATGAGGAGAGTGGCATGGGAGCTGGTGTTGCGAGTGGACAGGCTCCTGACCCAGAGACAGTTGAGGAGGACATCAGTGACTTGCAGACAGTACTTAATGATGACGATGTAGCTGATCGCACTTGGGAGCCGGGTGACAAAGGGGCTTCATCATCATCAGGAGAAGTGGCTGGCAGCTTACCTGTGAGCCCATGGCGGAGCCAGCAAATCGCTAGCATGACCGGGAGTCAGCCAGGGGGCAGCAGTGGGAGGTCGGGAGTGAAACATGCCCTGGGTAGACCACCCGCTTTGCAGGAGACTACCTGCCCGGGAAGTAGCGGTGCACGGGTTCACGGAGGCAGCGGCGGTAGCAGTCAGTGTGGAGTGTTGGGGATAAACTACTACTCGGCAGTGTGGCAGTTTTTTGTTAAGCTGTCAGAGGAGGTAAACATGGTCATAAGTGTTGATAGTGAATATTCTAATCGCAAATTTTTATCCCAAATAAATCTAGAATATAGTGCAATATATTCGTAATCGCGAATATTCTATTTTTTTTTTTTATCACTGCTACTGCTTCTTGCTTGTGGGCCAATGAGAAGGCTGCAATATATTTGACAGAGCTTACCAACATCACTAGCAACCAATAGGAAAATTGCCTACCCCTTTACTATATAAGAAACTCCCCAGCAGCCATTTTCTGCTGTTTTTTGCAGTTCTGAGAGAGACAGCAGTGTCATTGCTGTGCTCGGTGATTTGCAGACTCATCTGCATCCTTATTTAATTACATTAGATATTTAGCTCATATATATAATACAGATAGTTAGTGGGAGATAGTCAGTGTACGTAGGTTAGATTGTGATATAGTTTTGCTGACAAGTTCCAGTGCAGGGTGTTAGGTAGTGTGATAGGAATTACTGTGCTGTGATAAGGGTTAGTGTCTCTGTTAGACACTGTGTCACAACAATACTTAGTGCACCAATCAGTAATATTGTATCTACTCAGACCTGATAAAATGTGAAGTTGCACGTATTGCGAAAAAAAATCCTAATCCTAATCCTGATTTGCGCAATTGCGACCATAAGGACTGGAGATCACGAATTCTGGAATTGACAAATTTATTGCGAAAATTATGCGAAATATTCATTAATTATTGCAAAAACTAATATTGCCTATGCCGCTCATCACTAATGGCCATATGTAGAATTTGTGGGCAGGAGTTGAAGCTTGGCCAGGGTGCCAATGTTGGCACCACGGCCCTGCGTCAACTTATGTAGCGCAACCATAAAATGGACTTGGTGGAACCGTGGCTCCGATGTGGTGTACAGCCTGCCACAGCTACCGCAGCATCACCCAGTGGCACGTACCCGGTTTCAGGCAGTCAAGGCTTCACCACCTCAGCCGAAAGGAGCTTTCTGTCCTTACTAATGGATTGTGCCGAGATGAGGTGGAGAGTCCCAAGCTCTCATTTCTTTGCCAAAAAGGCAGTACCAGCCCTGTGCACACATGTAGAACAGAAGGTGGGCCAGGCCTTGAGCATGTTGGTGTCTGCCCAAGTGCAGGGCAGCGCCGACGTGTGGAGCTGTAACTATGGGCAGGGACAATATATGTCCTTTATGGCCCACTGGGTGAATGTGGTTCCTGCACAGCCACACCAGTAACTTGGCCAGATGATGCCGCTTCCGCCTCCACGTTGCCACGCTGTGGGTCCTGCAACAATGTCCGCCTCTGCCTCCTCATCCTCCTCTGTATCCTCAGCCTCCAATGCAGGGACAATTCACAGGGGCCCTCCAGCATACCACATGTGCAGGGCACGGTGGTGTTACGCTGTTCTGCACCTCGTTTCCCTGGGCGAACGGAGTCACACAGGGGAGGAACTGCTCAATGTCCTTCGTCACGAAATCGAATCCTGGTTTTCTCCATGACAACTCAAAATCATAACCATGGTGATTGACAACGAGAGAACAAGAGAAGAACATTGTGTCGGCAAGGTGTCAAGGAGGGCTGAGCCATGCGCCCTGCATGGCACACGTGTTCAATCTGGTTGTCAAGTGGTTCCTGAAGTCTTTAACCCATCTGCAAAACATCCTTAAAATGGCAAGGAAACTTTGCATGCCTTCAGACACTCGTACAACGCAAAGCACACCGTCCTTGAGCTGCAGTGGCAGACCGACATCCCGCAACATAGGCTTATATGTCACGTTTCCACCCATTGGAATTCCACCCTCCATATGTTAGACTGACTATATGAACACAGCAAGGCCATAAACGATTTCTTGATGATCCAAGTAGTCAGTAGTACTCCCCTGTGTAACTTCGATGTCAGCCAGCGGCAGCTCATGTGTGACACCTGCCGTTTGCTCAGGCCCTTTGAGGTTGCCATGTTATTTGTCAGTCGCCAGGACTACGGGATGAACAACTTCATTCCACTGCTTCATGTCCTGGAACAGATGCTGGTAAATCTGGCTGGTCATATCTGGCTGGAGACTGGAGACTTGGCGCCTAGATCTCACAGCCACATGTGCCCTGTGGGGGCTGAACTGGAGGAGGAGGATATTGGAGCAAAAGCAATGTGTAGTGAAATGGGTGGTTTTTATACACAGAAGAGGAGGAGCAGGAGCAGCCAGAGGAGCTACAGGGCGATGAGAAAGATGAGGCAGAGGACCCAGACACACCGTGGCAGTATGCAGTGTAGATGGAGGCCGGGAGTCCTTCTGAATCACTTGCACAAATGGCCCAATGCATTCTCACTTGCTTGCGTAGTGACAGCCGAATTGTCAGCATTCGGCAGAGGAATGACTTCTGGTTCTCCACCTTGTTGAACCCTTGCTACCGGTCCAAAATGGGGGCCTTTTTTACACCAACTGAGAGGGAGGACAAACTCAACTACTATAGACATCCGCTGCCTATCTGCGCCATCATCCATCCTCTCGCAGGACAGACCGGGGGGCCCTCTGTGCTCATGTTTCTCTGCCATGGCTGCTGTGGCAGGGTTGGAGGGTGGAGGGGGTGGCGTAGGAGCAGTTCCAGCTCCATCAACAGCAACTTGAGTCTAGAGTTAATGATAAGCAACTTTCTTCACCTGCCTAGTGCAGAAACTATTCAGTAGCAGCAGCAGCTAGACCTGGAGCAGGACCTGAACCAACAAGTGGTGGCATACTTGGACAGCACCCTGCCACCCCACATTGAAGATCTGCTAGAATACTGGGCAGCCAAACTAGATTTGTGGCCACAACTGGCCGAGTTTGCCCTGGAAAAGCTGTCCTGCCCGGCCAGTAGTGTGGCATCCGATCGGGTGTTTATTGTGGCTGGGGCCATAGTTACCCCAAAAAGAACTCGCCTGTACACACAAAATGTGGAGAGACTGATCTTTGTCAAGATGAATCAGGTGTGGATCAGCCAGTATTTCCACCCACCAATACCTGATGCATCAGACTAGATCATCCATGGTGCCACACCAGCACTTTGACAAAAGAGACCGGTTTCTTCTGGCTACCTGCCTCAGCTACTATTCTGATGTGCCACCTGTCTGATACCACACATCTGATGCCAAGTGCTCCTTCTTTCACCCATCATCTTCAGCTTGTACTGGTATTGCCACACACCTCCCCACTCTATCAAAGGGTCACTCTGCGGTCTCCTGATGCTGCTGCCACCTCACCACTCAGGTCTCCTGATGCTGTGTATAAAGGCTCTCTGCAGCCAGGAAATAGCCGTTTTTTAACTCGATTCGCCACAAATAAATTTGGATCGAACCAAATTTTTTCGGAAAATTAGGCGAACCGGACAAATCGAATCATGAGCGAATTTCTCTAAAATTATATGGAATACGCAGGCCATACAGGATCTGATCCAAAGTGGGACGTTCCCCAGAATCTCTTCGTAATTTGGACTTAAGTGCTGTATCGTCTTTACCTTTTTATAGGTGGATGTAAGATTTTCAAAAGAGGAGCATCACGTGAATGGGTTCCAAAGTGTCCTAACCACACATTTTCGAGATCGTAAGTATATTGGATATTTTCTTTTACAAGCAAGATATGGATCACAGATAAGCCTTTTAAGTCTCTGATGTCTGCATTCATTCAGGATATCCACTAATGAAGAAAGTCCACATTTAATATTAAATAATAGACCATTCCTGGAAATCATCATGAAGAATAGGACTGGCAATGCAGAGGGAGTTTGATGTTTTGCCTGTATCACTTGGAAATGCTAAATGAGAGTATACCGCTTTTCTATTTCTTTTAAATGGTCTAGATCTAGACTTCTAAAGTGACAATAATCTCTAAACTTGGCTTCCAGGCAGTTTATAATCTAACAGAAAGTACTGGATTTAAAGAAAAGCTATTTGAAAAAAGTTGCAATGCCAAATAACATTTTGATTGTGTTTTTCTTTTTTTCTTTCAATCTGCACTGTGCTAAATTGCCATTCTAAAGTCAGTGATGCTTTCCTACGTTTTTCCTCTTTAAGGTTCATTTTGTCCGTGTGCTACAAAATAAAAATGCTGCTCAATATAAAACCGTATTATAATTCCGAGAATTCCAGTTTATTACTTAATACAGCAGCTTTTTTAATACTTGAATGCAAGGCAGGAGGAGGTTGTGGACTGCATTAGTGAAGAACAAGAAAAAACAAGTAAAAGGACACAAAGCTTGCAGCTTGCAGATTAGAGAGGTCAATACTTTTAATTCTTTTGTCTGCTGATTCTCAATGAGATAAATCATCTCAAGTGAATTTCACACTTGACAACCATATAGAAATATGCAATTGTTTTTTTTTTCAAATTTCAAATTTTTCACTATTCATACACATACTTTTTTTAAAATATTTTTTTTCCCACCACACTCCCTTTCACTACGCTTCATATATAATTTCCATGCTTCATTCAGACACATATTTACATCTTTACATTATATTTTTCATTATGTCGTAGTTTTACTGTATTACATCAGATTTTGTTGTCTAATTTGACTATTTTGCACAGCCAATAAATATTTTCAATTTCTTTCTCTCCCTTACACTCTTTTACTTCACTTACATACTTGCCCTTCTTGGCTTTCTTTCACTTTGCTTTGGGTAATCTTGTTACATTTGTTTTTGTGATGTTTCTATTCAGGGCAATTTGCCCACATTTAATATGGTGCCATATACTAGTATATGTGTACTTTGAAGCGTGCTAATGCCGTTCCTTCACCTGATCATGTGATCGGCGTAGACACGTCATATGTCATCTGATGGCAATCCCTGACGAAATTGAGGTCGGCTTCTCAAAGTGTATAGACATGTATGTTATTTTATTCCAATTATAATACATATGTATGTTTTATATGGACGATTGAACAATTCTTCTTTTTTTATGGTCACCATCATGAATGGACGTTATAAAGGGCGACCCTTTATATCTGATGCGCGCATCACGTGATGTGAGGTGGTTGGTGATACAATGGTGAGCGTCATAGGCGCGTCTATTAACTTCATAAATTATATGAACATCAGATGGATTGATTCTATTGATTCTGTGTATATAGAGGGGACCTGTGTCCACTTTGTTCATTTCCCCTGAGGAAGCTGACGCCAAACACTTGTCAAGGTTTTGGAGGAGCCATCAATCAGGTCTGTACTTCAATCTTGTGATTTTGATAGCTTTCTTGTTCGGGAAGGTTAACCACATAGTCATATATCTTTTACCGTTGAGTTTTAGTCTGATTGGTTTTATGCACCAATCCTGTGCAACACTTCCTGTTAGTATAGAGTCCTTAAATATTAGAAATAAGGGTCTGGCTATGACATTACTTTATTCTCTTAGGATACAGGGGTGTATGCCATCTGGTGCCGGCGATTTGTCTATTTTAATCTTTATAAGACGCAGCTGTACTTCTTCCTGGGTCAGACAGGGCAGTTTTACATTCTGCACTGATTCTTCCTCTGATTCCTCCAACTTGAATCCATTTGTGTCTAAGGGCTCATGCACACAAATGTGTGCCATCTGTTCCGTGCATTGGGGACCATCCTTGAGAGTGCTGCAGACAGATGCAGACCCATTCAACTTGAATGGGTCCATAATCCATCCGCACCGCAAAAAAATAGAACATGTTCTAACTTTTTGCGGTGCAGAGGCATGGACATAGGGCTTCCGTTGGGTTCGTGCCTCCTC
Source organism: Bufotes viridis (assembly GCA_033119425.1). NCBI lineage: Eukaryota > Metazoa > Chordata > Amphibia > Anura > Bufonidae > Bufotes > Bufotes viridis. The sequence continues at coordinate 536,991,900 of CM065590.1, read as the reverse complement.
CATTTGAAGTGAATGGTTCCACATCCATGATGCGGCTAGCAAGAGCTGGTGTCCGTACATTGGGCTCCAGTGTCTGCAATTTGGGCTCCGGCTGACAACGGTTGTGTGCATGAGGCCTAACAGTAATGTAGATGGAACAGATCCAACGGATAATACTCATTCCTATTATGTGTTTTTATAAACTGAAACAGATTCAATTAATTTCAACTTACTTTAATTTTAAGAGTGAATTGATGATTTTTGGGGGGATTACCACAGAGTTAAGATTTATTTGAACTTCTCAAAGAGTCCAATACCCCAAAATACAAGTAAATAATTTTAATTTACCTACTTTTCTTCAATATGGTAATACGTTTTTCTCTTGGGTACTTTGTTAATAGTTTTCGCCACAGCATGATAATCAAATATTGAAAAAAAGTGCACTTGGCCCACAATAAAAAATATTATTTTGCAGATGCATTCTGTTTCAGGTTGTGCTAGTTCACTCAAACGAGAAGGATGTGGGAGGATGCATAAAACAGATTTAACCCCTTAGTAACCAGCATGTTTAAGGCCTTAAAGAGGACCTTTCATTAGAATAAAAAATATAAACTAATTATACCGACATGTAGAGCGGTGCCCAGAGAACTCACTGCACTTACTATTATTCCTGGGCACCGCTCCATTCTCCTGGTATGTCCTCCGGTATCTTCAGATTTTTGGCTCAACTGGGAGGAGTCTACCCTTGTTCTCCTGGGCTGTGAGCTGAGCGCTGCGATTGGCAAGCGCTACAGCCTGGGAGAAGGAGACGCCCAGGAGAACAAGGGCAGACTCCTCTCAGTTAAGCCTAAAATCTGAAGATACAGGAGGACATACCGGGAGAACGGAGCGGCACCCAGGGATAATAGTAAGTGCAGTGAGATCCCTGGGCACCACTTTATATGTCAGTATACTTAGTTTATATTTTTTATTCTAAAGAAAGGTCCTTTTTAATACCCAGGGGACTTTTTTCATTTTTTCATTGTCTCCTTCCAAGAGCTATAACTTTTTTATTTTTCAACCTATGTAGCCGTATAAGGGCTTGTTTTTTCATCGGAAAAGTTGTAGTTTTTAATAGTGCCATAAATGTCATAAAAAATGTTGTGTTCGGGATCTGAACTTGACCTGAACTTGACCCGAACTTGACCCGAACTTGACCCTGATCCTGAACCCCATTGAAATCAATAGGGACCCGAACTTTGGCGCACTAAAATGGCTCTAAAAAAGTCCAGGAAAGGGCTACAAAAGGCGGCAAAATGTGGGTAACTGCCCTGCAAACAAATGTGGATAGGGAAATGATGTACAATAAAATAAATAAAAATTACAAATTTTATCCCTGAACTAAAAGCAGGAGGTCCATATGGACTAGGAGGTTGAGGAGGCGGTGAACGTGGCGTTGTATGTGGACGTGGTGGTGTAGGTGGATTTGGCGGTGTAGGTGGAAGCAGTGGTGGAGGAGGTAGAGGTAGCTAACACAGATTAATTTGGGTACACCACAAAACATTGTGGAATATATAAAATAACACAAAGAGAAAGTGCGCTGGAGTATAACAATGGCAGTGTAAAGTTGGTATACTTGTCTAATCTGCACAAGGTACAGACAAGTCTTGTGGGATTCATGCCTGGTTCATTTTAATGAACCTGAGCTTGTCCACATTGGCTGTGGACAGGCGACTGCGTTTGTCTGTGATAACACCCCCTGCTGTGCCAAACACACGTTCAGACAATACACTGGCTGCAGGGCAGGCCAGCACCTCCAAGGCATAAAGGGAAAGCTCAGGCCATGTGCCCAATTTGGAGACCCAGAAGTTGAATGGGGCAGATCCATCAGTCAGTACGTATAGGCGTGTGCACACATTCTGCTCCACCTTGTTGCTGAAATGCTGCCTCCTGCTAAGATGTTCCGTATCAGCTGGTGGTGCAGGTTGTTATGGCTTGGTGACAAAGCTTTTCCACATTTCGGCCATGCTAACCCTGCCTTCTGAGGTGTTGGCGGTGCCCTGGCTGTTTTGGCGACCTCTTCCTCCTCCTCTGCCTTCGTCTTGTGCTTCCATTAAGCCCACGGTGTCAGTTGGGAATGCCATCAGCAGCGCCTCTACCAGCGTGCGCTTGTACCCACGCATCTTCCGATCACGCTCCAGTGAGGGATGACACGTTGTCCTTATAATGAGGATCCAGCAGGGTGGGCACCCAGGAATCAGCAAAAGTTAGAATGTGGGCAACTCGGCTGTCGTTGCGCAGGTACTGCAGCATGTAGTCGCTCAGGTGTGCCAGGCTGCCCAGAGGCAAGGACAAGCTGTCCTCTGTGGGAAGTGTATAATCTGTGTCCTCTGCATCCCCCCAGCCACGCACAAGTGATGCCCATGAGCTGCTTTGGGTACCACCCTGCTGTGAACATGGTTCCTCCTCCTCATCATCATCATCCAGAACTGTGCCCTGGCTGGACAATTGCGTACCTGGCCTATGTTGGTGCAGGAACCCACCCTCTGCGCCACCTGTGAATGACTGACTGGCCTCATAACCGTTTAAATGGTCCATCTTCCTCCTCCTCTTACTGCTGTGACACATCTTCCTCCATCATCGCCCAAAGCATTCTTTCAAGGAGACATAGAAGTGAGATAGTAACTCTGAGAACGGCGTCATCACCACTGGCCTTGGTGGAGTACTCAAAGCAGTGCAACAAGGCACACAGGTGTCGCATGGAAGCCCACTTAGTGGCGGTAAAGTGTTGCTGTTCCGCAGAGTGACTGACTCGTGCGTGCTGCAGCTGAAACTCCACGATTGCCTGCTGCTGCTCACACAGTCTCTTCGGTATGTGCAAGGTGGAGTTCCACCTTGTGGGCACGTTGCATATGAGGCGGTGAGCGGGAAGGCCAAAGTTACGCTGCAGCGCAGACAGGCGAGCAGCAGCAGGGTGAGAACTGCACTTTCTGCAGCAGCTCTGACATATCGGGGTAGTTTTTCAGAAATCTCTGCACCACCAAATTCAGCACATGCGCCAGGCAAGGGATGTGCGTCAAACTGGCTAGGCCCAGAGCTGCTACAGGATTTCGCCCATTATCGCACACCAGCAGGCCGGGCTTAAGGCAACGTGGCATTAATCACTCATTGGTCTGTTGTTCCAGGCCCGCCGAAAGCTCCTGCGTGGTGTGGGTATTGTCCCCCAAACAGATGAGTTTAAAAACTGCCTGCTGTCATTTCCCCCTGGCTGTGCTGAAGTTGGTAGTGAAGGTGTTATGCTGAGAGGTTGAGGAGGTGTTAGAGGAGGAAGAGGAGTAGGAGGAGGAGGCAACAGGAGGCAAAGAGAGATGCCCTGCAATCCTCGGGGGCGGAAGGACATGCGCCAAACATCTATCCGCCTCAGACCCAGCCGCCACTGCATTTACCCAGCATGCTGTTAGGGAGATATAACTGCCCTGGCTGTGCTTACTGGTCCATGTATTGGTAGTTATGTTGACCTTGCCACAGATGGCGTTGCACAGTGCACACCTTATTTTGTCCGTCACTTGCTTGTGCAGGTAAGGGATGGCTTACCTAGAAAAGTAGTGGCAGCTTGGAACGACGTACTGTGGGACAGTCACAGCCATAAGGTTTTTAAAACTCTCTGTCTCCACCAGGCGGAATGACAGTATTTCAAAGGTCAGTAATTTTGAAAATGCTGGCATTCATGGCCAGGGATTGCGGGTGGGTAGGGGGGTACCTCCTCTTTTGATCCAGTGTTTTGGAGATGGACAGCTGAACGCTTCCATGGGACATTGTGGTGCTGCTTGTTGAAGGTGACGGACGTGGTGGCGTTGGTGTCACATCCTCAGTTTGCGGGGTGGCCGTTGCCACTGTCACTCCAGAGGTGGAGGAAGAGGCTGAGTATGCAGTAGAAGAGGGAGCAGGAGGAGACAGAGACTTTTCTTTGTTTTGGAGGTGTTTACTCCACTGCAGCCCGTGTCTTGCACTTAGATGCCTGGTCATGCAGGTTGTGCTCAGGTTAGGGACGTTGATGCCTCACTTTAGGCTCTGATTACACAGCGAGCAAACCACTTGTGTCTTGTTGTCTGCACAATGTGTGAAGAACTGCCACCCCGGGGAAATCTTTGGAGCTGTCTTTGGTGTGCTCGGTGCCTGGGTGCGGTGGGCAGTAGCAGGCGTACTGTCTATGGAACAGCCGCTCCTCTTTTGCACCTTGCTCCCTCTTTTGCTGTGCTGTTGCCTCTGTGCGACCACCGCCTCTTCCTCTGAACTGCACAGGTCACTAGCATGACCTTCATCCCATGTAGGGTTTAGGACCTCATCGTCCTCCACATCATCTTCCACCAAGTCTTCTGCACCCCTGCCCTACTTGTCGGTTTGCACACTGCAGAAAGCCGCAGCAGTTGGCACTTGTGTTTCATCATCATCAGAGATGTACTACGGTGGTCTTCCCATGTCCTCATCCTCAAACATAAGTGGTTGGGCATCGGTGCACGCAATCTCTTCCACTTCTGGAGCAGGGTTAGGTGGATGGGCCAGGGAAAACCTGCCAGGAGAGTCATCAAAAAGCATGAGAGTCTGCTGCATGACTTGGGGCTCAGACTGCATGGCTGATCTGCAAGGCGGTGAGGAGCTAGATAGCTGCCCATGGCTTGCAGGTGCCAACTCTGAGCTTTCATCAGTGGACCGAGTGGGAGACAATGTGAAGGTACTGGAGGCACTATCAGCCACCCAATCTACTAGCGCCTGTACGTGCTCTGGCCTCACCATTTGTAGAGCGGTATTCAGGCCTACTAAATAAAGTGGAACTACGCGAACCTGAGGAAGATGTTTCATTTGGGCATGTAGCTGGCACAGTTCTACCACATCCTCTCATTGCAACAGGAGCTCCACCAACACCAGCAGCACCACGACCATGGCCACATACCTTATTTAACGCTCTCCTCGTTCATTTCGTTAACTCGACGAAGTAACAGACAGATTAAATAAAACTTGTTCCCTTTCAGGTATGCCATGCCCGTGTCATAAACAGAAAAGATTGGCTTTGGTAACACCTCTATGTGATAAATGGATTTATTACACTTTGTGCCTTGCCTAATATGCACTGGCAGTGTGATAAAGATAAAAGATATTTCTAAGTCACACCACAATATGAGAAACACATTTATTACACTGTGTGGCCTGCCAAATTGGCCCTGGCAGCGTGTTAAAGATAAAAGATTAGTTAAGGTCACAAGTTACTTTGAAAGATATGAGGGGCACAGATCCCCCAACAATCAGTAGTACGCCACCTAATTTACTGAATAAATTTTGGCAAGTCAGGTATGCAGTGCAGCAGGAACACCAATGCAGGCCGCATTATGTTTTTTTTGTCAACCACAATGTCCAAGTGAAAGTTACTGATTTTATTTGATTTACAGTACAAGGCAATAAGGTACTTTATAGGAAAAAAGGAGGATTTTTTCAACCCCAGTAAAACAGATGGATTTACTGATTATTTTTTTAGTATCAGATTGCCTGTGCAGGCAGAAGCTGGAATTTATTTCAACAAAACATATGATTTCTTCACCCACCAATGAAACTGACGGATGCAAGTGAAATTCTTTCACTACACTAGCAGTAGTACAGAGCAGGCCACAAATTTACTTTGTGCCACAAAAAATACGTGTTTTTTCCACCCACAATGTCCCAGTAGAATTTACTCATTTTATTTGATTTGCAGTACAATTCAAAAAGGTCCTTTATAATAAAAAAAGAGGATTTTTCCTACACCAGTGAAACAGATGAATTGACAGATTAATGTTTACTATCAGATTGCCTGTGCAGGCAGAGGATGGAATTTATTCTAACAAAATATATGATTTCTTCAACCACCAATGAAACTGACAGATGCAAGTGGAATTATTTCACTAGCAGTAGTACAGAGCAGGCCACAAATTTACTTTGTGCTAAAAATTACGTGTTTTTTCCATCCACAATGTCCCAGTGGAATTTACTGATTTTATTTGATTTGCAGTGCAAGGCAAAATGGTCCTTTATAGAAATAAAAGAGGATTCTTCCTACACTAGTGAAAGAGATGAAGTAACAGATTATTATCAGATTGCCTGTGCAGGCAGAGGATGGAATTTATTTTAGCTAGAGTTAAGCGAACACCTGGATGTTCGGGTTCGGGTCCGCGTCCCTTATTAGATGTTTTCCTCATTGTTACCGTTCACCACAATAAGGAAAAACTTAATTGGCCCAATGTATAGAGTTCAAATTAAGGCCTTTTTTTACAGGCACCTAGCACTATCTAGCTATCTATTTATGTACCGTATTACACTAATACAGGCACAGCAGAAACCACAGATTTATGGGAATATCAATTTTAGGCCTAGTATTTAGGCCTTGGCTGAAAGGTATCCTTTTACGGACAGAATTATACTTTGAGATTCACAGTAGCGTGTACAAATATAGAGGATTTAGCTTTCAGCCCTTGTATTTAGACACATAGTGTAATATACCCTATTACGGACAGAATTAGACTTGGAGGAACAGCGGAAAGCACAAATGTTTAGGATTTATATTTCAGGGATTTTATTTAACATCAGAAAAAAATATATCCTTTGACAGACAGTATTACACTTGGCCAGTCACAGCTGGAACCCCAGATTTAAGGGATTGGTGTTTTGGCAATTGAATTTCACCCCAGAAAAAAATCTATCCTTTTACGGACAGTATTACAGTTGGACAGCCACAGCTGGAACCCTATATTTCGGGGATTGGTATTTTGGCAATTAAGTTTAACCTCAGAAAAAAATTCTATCCTTTGACGGACAGTATTAAAATTAGCCAGGCACAGCTGGAACCCCAAATTTAGGGGATTGGTATTTTGGCAATTGAATTTCACATCCAGAAAAAAAAATTATCCTTTGAAGGACAGTATTACACTTGACCAGCAACAGCTGAAACCACTGATTTAGGGGATTGGTATTTTGAATTTCATCCCTCAATAAAATATGGCAATTTCTATCGTGTGTTTCAAGGTGTGACAAAAAGCACAACCCTGATGTTGGATATTGCAAAAAAAAAGCATACTATTGAACCCAAAAATGTATGTTAAACTTGGTGGCAGCTAAAAACATGTGCTAGTGCAGCAAAAAAAAAAAAAAATGGCCGCCGATCATCCCAGAAAAAAGTGATAGAAAAATGCTCTGGGCAGCCTAAAAACCAGTGAGCAATGAACTAACAGAAGTTAAATGATTCACAGCTGTAGATCGATCACTTCATTAAGTGGTTTCGCTGAGTCTTCAGTGCTAGTGTTGAGCGAACAGTTCGAACATAGTTCGGGTTCGTACCGAATTTTGGGGTGTTCGGGACACGGACCCGGACCTGAAAATTTTCAAAAAAGTTTGGGTTCGGGTCCGTTGTTCGGCGATTTCTCCCCGCTTTCTGAAGGAATGCCCTAAGAAGCCATCACAGCCATGCTTACTAATGGCATGGCTGTGATTGGCCCAGTGCAGCATGTGACCCAGCCTCTATTTAAGTTGGAGTCACGTAGCGCCACACGTCACACTGCTCTGATTATTGTAGGGAGAGGACACAGCTTCTGTGAGGGCGAGATTAGGCAGGGACAAGTCAGCAAAAGCACCAAATGAAGTGATCGATCTACAGCTGTGAATCATTCAACTTCTGCTAGTTAATTTCTCGCTGGTTTTTAGGCTGCACAAAGCATTTTTCTGTCACTTTTTTCTGGGGTGATCAGCGGCCATTTTGTGAATTGTGGTGCACCAGCACAAGCTGCCACCAAGTCCATCAATCCATCAATACTAGTTTTTTTTTTGCTATATCCTACATCAGGGGCTTGGATGTGCTTATGGTCACCCCTAGAAACTCAGGATAGAAATTTTTATATTTGATTAAGGGGTTAAATTATATTGCCAAAATAGCAATCCTCTAAATCTGGTGTTCCAGCTGTGGCTAGCCAAGTGTAATACTGTCTGCTTTCTGGCAAAGAATAGATTTTTTTGTGTGATGAAATTCAATTGCCAAAATAGCGATCTCCTAAATCTGGTGTCCCAGCAGTGGCTGGACAAGTTTAATAGTGTCCGGAAAAGGATATATTTTGTTCTGGGGTGTAATTTAATAGCCAAGATAGCAATACCATAAATCAGTGGTTTCAGCTGTGGCTGGACAAGTTTAATAGTGTCCTGCAAAGGATATATTTTGTTCAGGGGTGAAATTCAATTGCCAAAATAGCAATACCATAAATCCGTGGTTTCAGCTGTGGCTGCCCTAGTTTAATAGGGTACGGCAATGGATATATTTTGTTCTGGGGGAAAATTCAATTGCCAAAATCGCAATACCATAAATGAGTGGTTTCAGCTGTGGCTGGCCAAGTTTAATAGTGTCCGGCAAAGGATATATTTCTTTCTGGGGTGAAATTCAATTGCCAAAATAGCAATACCGTAAATCTGGTGTCCTAGCAGTGGCTGGCCAAGTTTAATAGTGTCCGTCATAGGATATATTTTGTTCTGGGGTGAAATTCATTTGCCAAAATAGCAATGCCGTAAATCTGGTGTCCCAGCAGTGGCTGGCCAAGTTTAATAGTGTCCGGCATAGGATATATTTTGTTCTGGGGTGAAATTCAATTGCCAAAAAAGCAATACCATAAATCAGTGGTTTTATCTGTGGCTGGCAAAGTTTAATAGTGTCCGGCAAAGGATATATTATTTTCTGCGGTGAAATTCAGTTGCAACAATAAAAATACAGTGAAACTGTTGTTCCAGCTTCTGCAGGCTTCGTTTAAATCTGTCCGTAAAAGGGTATATTATTTTCTATGGTTAAATTCAATTGCCAAAATAGCAATACCATAAATCAGTGGTTTCAGCTGTGGCTTGCCAAGTTTAATAGTGTACGGCAAAGGATAGATTTTGTTCTGGGGTGAAATTTAATTCCCAAAATAGCAATGCCATAAATCAGTGGTTTTAGCTGTTGCTGGCCAAGTTTAATAGTGTCTGGCAAAGGATATATTTTGTTCTGGGGTGAAATTCAATTGCCAAAATAGCAATACCATAAATTAGTGGTTTCAGCTGTGTCTGGCCAAGTTTAATAGTGTCCGGCAAAGGATATATTATTTTCTGCTGTAAAATTCAGTTGCAAAAATAGAAATACAGTAAACCTATTGTTCCAGCTGTTGCAGGCTTCGTTTAAATCTGTCTGTAAAAGGGTATATTATTTTCTGGGGTGAAAGTCAGTAGCAAAAATAGAAATACAGTAAATCTGGTGTCCCAGCAGTGGCTGGCCAAGTTTAATAGTGTCCGGCAAAGGATATATTTTGTTCTGGGGTGAAATTCAATTGCCAAAATAGCAATACCCTAAATCTAGTGTTCCAGCTGTTGCAGGCATAGTTTAGATCTGTCAGTAAAAGGATATATTTTTTGTGGGGTGAAATTCACTTGCCAAAATAGCAATACCCTGAATCTGGTGTTCCAGCAGTGACTGGACAATTTCCCTAGTGTCCATCAAAGAATATAACATATTCTGGGGTGAAAGTCAGTAGCAAAAATAGAAATACAGTAAATCTGGTGTCCCAGCAGTGGCTGGCCAAGTTTAATAGTGTACGGCAAAGGATATACTATTTTCTGCGGTGAAATCCAGTTGCAAACATAGAAATACAGTACAACTGTTGTTCCAGCTGTTGCAGGCTTCGTTTAAATCTGTAAGTAAAAGGGTATATTATTTTCCGGGGTGAAAGTCAGTAGAAAAAATAGAAATTCAGTAAATCTAGTGTCCCAGCAGTGGCTGGCCAAATTTAATAGTGTCCGTCAAAGGATATATTTTGTTCTGGGGTGGAATTCAATTGCCAAAATAGCAATACCATAAATAAGTGATTTCAGCTGTGGCTGACCAAGTTTAATAGTTTACGGCAACGGATATATATTTTTTCCTAGGATGAAACTAATTTGCCAAAATAGCAATACCCTGAATCTGGTGTACCAGCTGTTGCAGGCCTAGTTTAAATCTGTCTGTAAAAGGTTATATTTTTTTCTGGGGTGAAATTCAGTTGCCAAAATAGAAATACGGTAAATCTGGTATTCCAGCTGTGACTGGACAAGTTTAATAATATCTGTCAAATTATAGATTTTCTTCTGGGGTGAAATTCACTTGCCAATATAGCAATACCCTGAATCTGGTGTTCCAGCTGTTGCAGGCCAAGTGTTAATCTGTCCGTAAAAGGGTATATTACACTCAAGGTGTATATAAAAGAGCTGAGAGGGTCATCCTCAATAACTTCACACGCTACTGTGCATCTTCCATTGTATTTTTGTCCGTTAAAGGGTACATTACACAAAGTGTTAAAATACAATGCTGAAGGCATAATCCTACATATTTTTTCACACACTACTGTTCATCTCCAAGTGTAAATCTGTCCATAAAAGGATACCTTTCATTCAGGGCCTAAATACTAGGCATACAATTGATATTCCCCAAAATCAGTGGTTACTGCTGTGCCTGGATTAGTGTAATACGGTACATAAATAAATAGGCAGATAATGTTAGGAGCCTATAAAAAAAGGCCTGAATTTGAAATCAATACATTGGGCCAAATATATTTTTTCTTATTGTGGTGCTTGGTGAACGGTAACAATGAGGAAAACATCTAGTAAGGGACGCGGACGCGGTTGTGGTGGTGTTAGTGGACCCTCTGGTACTGGGAGAGGACGTTGCCATTCTGCCACAGCCACACGTCCTAGTGAACCAACTACCTCAGGTTCCAGTACCCGCCAGAATTTACAGTGATATTTGGTGGGGCCCAATGCCATTCTAAGGATGTTAAGGCCTGGGCAGGTACAGGCGCTAGTCAATTGGGTGGCCGACAGTAGTTCCAGCACGTTCACAACATTAACTCACAACCAGTCTTCTGCAGAAAGTGCACAGGTGGCCCCTAAAAACCAAGCCCATCAGTCTGTCACATCACCCCCATGCATATCAGGGAAACTGTCTGAGCTTCAAGTTATGCAGCAGTCTCTTATGCTGTTAGAAGACTCTGCTGGCAGCGTTTCCCAAGGGAATCCACCTAGCCCTTCCCCAGTGGTGGAAGACATAGAATGCACTGATGCGCAACCACTTATGTTTCCTGATGATGAGGACATGGGAATACCACCTCATCGGATTCCTCACGTCTCTGATGATGACGAAACACAGGTGCCAACTGCTGTGTCTTTTTGCAGTGTGCAGACCGAACAGGAGGTCAGGAAGGAAGTCTGTGTGGAAGACGATGCAGGGGACGATTAGGTCCTAGACCCCAAATGGAATGAAGGTCGTGCCACTGACTTTTACAGTTCAGAGGAAGAGGCAGTGGTGAGACCGAGTCAATAGCAAAAGATGGAGCAGGGTGCAAAAGCAGAACAGCCGCCCCCAAGAGAGTTCGCCTGCTACTGGCCACCGCCACCAGGGACCGAGCACCCCAAAGGTAGCTTCAAGGAGTTCCCTGACATGGCACTTCTTTAAACAATGTGCTGACGACAAGACCCGATTGATTTGCACGCTGTGCCATCAGAGCCTGAAGCGAGGCATTAACGTTCTGAAACTTAGCACAACCTGCATGACCAGGCATCTACATGCAAAGCATGAACTGCAGTGGAGTAAACACCTTAAAAACATGGAACTCACTCTGGCTCCCCCTGCTCCCTTTTCTGCTGCTGCCTCGGCCTCTTCCTCCACCTCGGGAGGAATGTTGGCACCTGCCGCCCACCAAACAGAGGATATGCCACCGACACCACCTCCTGCATCACCAAGCATCTCCACCATGTCACATGGCAGCGTTCAGCTCTCCATCTCACAAACCTTGGAGAGAAAGCGTAAATGTCCACCTAGCCATCCTCGAGCCTTGAGCCTGGAGGCCAGCATTTCTAAACTACTGGCCTTTGAAATGCTGTCATTCAGGCTGGTGGACACAGACAGCTTCAAACAGCTGATAGCCATGGCTGTCCCACAGTCTGTTCCCAGCCGCCACTACTTCTCCAATACAGCCGTGCCTTCCCTTGGTGCGTGGCTGGGGGGATGTGGAGGACGATGATGATACGCCTCCCACAAAGAACAGCTTGTCCTTACCTCTGGGGAGCCTGGCACACATGAGCGACTACATGCTGCAGTGTCTGCGCAACGACAGCAGAGTTGCCCACATTTTAACGCGTGCGGACTACTGGGTTGCCACCCTGCTTGATCCCCGGTACAAAGACAATGTGCCCACCTTACTTCCTGCACTGGAGCGTGATAGGAAGATGCGTGAGTACATGCGCACGCTGGTAGACACGCTCCTGAGAGCATTCCCTAATGTCACAGGGGAACAGGTGGAAGCCCAAGGCAGAGGAGGAGCAAGAGGTCGCCAACACAGCTGTGTCACGGCCAGCTCCTCTGAGGGCAGGGTTAGCATGTCAGATATGTGGAAAAGTTTTGTCTCCACGCCACAGCTAACTGCACCACCACCTGATACGGAACGTGTTAGCAGGAGGCAGCATTTCACTAACATGGTTGAACAGTACGTCTGCACACCCCTCCACGTACTGACTGATGGTTCGGCCCCATTCAACTTCTGGGTCTCCAAATTGTCCACGTGGCCAGAGTTAGCCTTTTATGCCTTGGAGGTGCTGGCCTGCCCGGCGGCCAGCGTTTTGTCTGAATGTGTATTCAGCACGGCAGGGGGCGTCATTACTGACAAACGCAGCTGCCTGTCCACAGCCAACGTGGACAAGCTGACGTTCATAACAATGAACCAGGCATGGATCCCACAGGACCTGTCCCTCCCTTGTGCAGAATAGACATTTATAACTGCCCCCCTCTCAACCATGTATCCTTGTTCTCCGGGGCACTTCTTTATTGAATCCTCATTGTTTTAACTTTACCATGATATTGTGGTGCAAGCCAAAGTTAAATTAATCTATCCTCAATCTGGGCGCCGGGGCCTAAATAACTGAAAGTGGCCTGTTACAATGGTGGGTGACATGAAGCCTGAAACTCTTCCATGCGACCTCTCTCCTCTGTCTGGGTGCCGTGGGCTAAATATCTGAAAGTGGCCTTCTCCAGTGGTGGGTGATATGACGCCTGATTCTCTGCTGTGGGACCTCTCTCCTCTGTCTAGGTGCTGGGGCCTAAATAACTGAAAGTGGCCTTCTCCAGTGGTGGGTGATATGACGCCTTATTACTTGCTGTGGGACCTCTCTCCTCTGTTTGAGTGCTGGGGCCTAAATAACTGAATGTGGCCTTCTCCAGTGGTGGGTGATATGACGCCTTATTCCTTGCTGTAGGACCTCTCTCCTCTGTTTGAGTGCTGGGGCCTAAATAACTGAAAGTGGCCTTCTCCAGTGGTGGGTGATATGACGCCTTATTCCTTGCTGTGGGACTTCTCTCCTCTGTCTGAGTGCTGGGACCGGCATAACTGAAAGTGGCCTTCTCCAGTGGTGGGTGTTATGAAGCCTGATTCTCTGCCATGCGACCTCTCTCCTCTGTCTGGGTGCTGGGGCCTAAATAACTGAAAGTGGCCTTCTCCAGTGGTGAGTAATATGACGCCTGATTCTCTGCTGTGGGTTCTGTCTCCTCTGTCTGGGTGCTGGGGCCTAAATAACTAAAAGTGGCCTTCTCCAGTGGTGGGTGATATGATGCCTTATTCCTTGCTCTGGGACCTCTCTCCTCTGTCTGGGTGCTGGGGCCTAAATAACTGAATGTGGCCTTCTCCAGTGGTGGGTGATATGACACCTTATTCCTTGCTGTGGGACCTCTCTCCTCTGTCTAGATGCTGGGACCTAAATAACTGAAAATGGCCTTCTCCAATGGTGGGTGATTTGATGCCTTATTCCTTGCTGTGGGACCTCTCTCCTCTGTCTGGGTGCTGGGGCCTAAATAACTGAAAGTGGCCTTCTCCAGTGGTGGGTGATATGAAGCCTGATTTTATGCTATGGGACCTCTCTCCTCTGTCTGGGTTCTGGGGCCTAAATAACTGAAAGTGGCCTTCTCCAGTGGTGGGAGATATAAAGCCTGATTTTATGCTATGGGACCTCTCTCCTCTGTCTGGGTGCTGGGACCGAAATATCAGAAATTGACCTTCTCCATTGGTGAAGGTAAATATACTTTTTAAGACAAAAAAAAGAAGCCCATAATCTGATGTATTTAGAGAATTAATGACAAGGATATATGTAGCACAGTGGTACTTTACAGAGCAAAATGTGAAAAAAATATCACCTCCTAGGTCCCTAAAATGACAAACGGAGTAATAGTATTATTTTTCCCTTCCCCTGGCAGATATGCAGTGCAGGTGCACTTTAAAAAATGGGTACATTTTGCCAAATTAATAAAAAAGACTGGATTCTTTTACTGTCCCTGGCACATATTCAGCTGCAAGTGCACGTCACTTGCACAAAATGGCTGCTGACACCAACCATTAACAGAAATGTAAAAGTCTTTGTCACTGGCCTCATAAAAAAAAAACTGCCATTGCACCCACAAGAACACAATTCTGATATCAGATATTATTCAGCAAAGCTTGTTTCCTATTCTCTCCCTGAGAGCGCCAGCAGCAACCTGTCCCTACACTAATAACAGCAGAGTGATGTGCTGCTCTACGTGACTCCAGCTTATATAGAGACTGGGTCACATGCTGCACTTAGCCAATCACAGCCATGCCATTAGTAGGCATGGCTGTGATGGCTTCTAAGGGCAAAGCTGTTAGACGCCTATTGATTGGCTGCCCAGCAGCTTTTCAACAAGCGCCATAAAATCTGCCGAACACCGAACCCTAACTATTACGAAAATGTTCGGGTCCGGGTGCTAAAAATTCTAAAATTTGGTACGAACCCGAACTTTACAGTTCGAGTTCGCTCAACTCTATCCAGGACTCCTTTAACCCTTATACACACCACGACACACTACAGATACATTGTAGTGCAGGGTGTCACGTTCCAGTGAGTGTGAACCTACTATGCCATGTGTCCTACCTCCTCTGAGGGCATTGTCTAAGTGAACCCCTCGATCTTTACAGTACCCCTGATGGTGGGGATAGACTTTCCCAAGGGGAACACCAGGTCGCTACTTCTTGAAGAGGATTGGCACACGAGGTAGCTGGTCTAGGTGAACAAGGAGGTACATTAGCAAGGTATCAGAGGTACAGATGTATTCAGCAGGCTCAGTTGTAACCAGGAGCAACAGTGCAGGAAAGAAAGGATGAGGCAGAGGCAAAGCTAAACAAGTAGAGTTAAGCGGACACCTGGATGTTCGGGTTCAAGGAGTTTGGCCGAACTTCACTGAAATGTTAGGGTTCGGGATCCGAACTTGACCCAAACTTGACCCCGGACCCCATTAAAGTCAATGGGGACCCAAACTTTTGGGCACTAAAATGGCTGTAAAATAGCCCAGGAAAGGGCTAGAGGGCTGCAAAAGGCATCAAACTGTAGGTAAATGCCCTGCAAACAAATGTGGATAAGGAAATGACTTAAAATAAAATAAATAAAAATGAAACAATATTAATTGGCAACTCGGAGGAGGAGGTGAAATTGGAGGTTGGGGAGGCATCAGGTTGGAATGCCATCAGGAGCGCGTCTACCTGCGTGTGCTTTGTAGTCAGTAGTCACGCATCTTTTGATCAGTAACATACATTTTTACAAAATTTGTTTTCCTGTCAGCAATGCACAGCTGTGGCTTACCACTGGCAAAACTCGGTTAATGTCACCCACCAATGGAACAGGTGATATTCAGAAATGTTAGGCCCCTGGCAACCAGACAGAGGAGAGGTCATTGCACAGCAAAACAGGCTTTATGTCACCCAACAATGAGGCAGGCGATCATGATAAATGTAGGCCCCTGGCACCCAGATAGAGGAGACGACAATGCACAAAAAAAAAGATTAATGTCACCCACCAATGGAACAGGCCGTTTTCACTAATTGAGGCCCCTGGCACCCAGACAGAGGAGAGGTCAATGCACAGAAAAACAGACTTTATGTCTCCCAGAATTGGAGCAGGCCATTTTTACTAATTTAGGCCCCTGGCACCCAGACAGAGGAGAGGTCAATGCACAGCAAAACAGGCTTCATGTCACCCAGCAATGGAACAGGCCATTTTCACTAAGTTAGGCCCCTGGCACCGAGACAGAGGAGAGGTCAATGCACAGCAAAACAGGCTTTATTACACCGATGAATACAACAGGCGATTATCAGAAATGTATTCCCCTGGCACCCAGACAGAGGAGAGGTCAATGTATGGCAAAACAGGCTTCATGTCACCCAGCAATTGAACAGGCCATTTTCACTAATTTAGAACCCTGGCACCCAGACAGAGGAGAGTTGCATTCATGGCAATAAGAGGTTAATGTCACCCAGCAATGGAAAGGGCCATTTTCACTAATTTAGGCCCCTGGCACCCAGACAGAGGAGAAGTGCCTTCACGGCAATAAGAGGTTAATGTCACCCAGCAATTAAACAGGCCATTTTCACTAATTTAGGCCCCTGGCACCCAGACAGAGGAGAGGTGCATTCATGGCAATAAGATGTTAATGTAACCCAGCAATTGAACAGGCCATTTTCACTAATTTAGGCTCTTGGCACCCAGACAGAGGAGAGGTCAATGCACGGAAAAACAGGCTTCATGTCACCCTGCAATGGAACAGGCCATTTTCACAAATTTATGCCCCCGGCACCCAGACAGAGGAGAGGTGCATTCACGGCAATAAGAGGTTAATGTCACCCAGCAACGGAACAGGCCATTTACACTAATTTAGGCCCTTGGCACCAAGACAGAGGAGAGGTCAATGCGCGGCAAAACAGGCTTCATGTCACCCAGCAATGGAGCAGGCAATTTTCACTAAGTTAGGCCCCTGGCACCCAGACAGAGGAGAGGTCAATGCATGGCAAAACAGGCTTCGTATCACCCAGCAATGCAGCAGGCGATTATCAGAAATGTAGGCCCCTGGCACACAGACAGAGGAGAGGTCAATACACGGGAAAACAGGCTTTATGTCACCCAGCAATGCAGCATATGATTATCAGAAATGTAGGCCCCTGGAACCCAGACAGAAGAGAGGTCTTATCACTGTAAAACAGGCTTCATGTCACCCAGCAATTCAGCAGGTGATTATCAGAAATATAGGCCCCTGGCACCCAGACAGAGGATAGGTCAATGCACAGAAAAACAGGCTTAATGTCACCCAGCAATGGAACAGGACATTTTCATTAATTTAGGCCCCTGGCACCCAGACAGAGGAGAGGTCAATGCACAGCAAAACAGGCTTCATGTCACCCATAAATGGAGCAGGCCATTTTTACTAATTCAGGCCCCTGGCACCCAGGCAGAGGAGAGGTGCATTCATGGCAATAAGATGTTAATGTCACCCAGCAATGGAATAGTCCAAGAATGTATGTTTGAGGCTGTTTTAAATGTCTATTCTGCACAAGTTACGGACAAGTTCTGTGGGATTCATGCCTGGTTCATTTTAATAAATGTGAGCTTGTTAACATTGGCTGTGGACAAGCGGCTGCGTTTGTCTGTAAAGAAGCTCCTGCCATGCTAAATACACGTTCAGTCAATACACTAGCTGAAGGGCAGGCCAGCACCTCCAAGGCAGAAAGGGCAAGCTCAGACCATGTGGATAATTTGGAGACCCAGAAGTTGAATGGGGCAGAACCATCAGTGAGTATGTGGAGGCGTGTGCACAAGTAGTGATGAGCGGGAGGTGCCATATTTGATTTTGCGCCATTATTCTATATATTGCGAATTACGCGAATTTATATTTGCATCGCGAATTAAACTTAGAGCTGAGTTCCTAATGGTTGCAACTTGTATTGCTAGAATTGACGAAGATAACGAATATCACGAATATAGCACTATATTCTCTATCTTCGTTATATTCTAGCAATACAACCATTAGGAACTCAGCTCTAAGTTTAATTCGCCATGCGATTATTATAACCTGCA
Source organism: Bufotes viridis (assembly GCA_033119425.1). Classification (NCBI taxonomy): domain Eukaryota; kingdom Metazoa; phylum Chordata; class Amphibia; order Anura; family Bufonidae; genus Bufotes; species Bufotes viridis. Next base: position 536,973,975 of record CM065590.1, on the reverse strand, counting down.
TTACTCGCATTGTGAATTCAACTTAGAGCTGGGTTACTAATGGTTGTATTGCTAGAATATAACGAATATCACAAAGTTGCGAATTATCGAAGTTGCGATATTCGCAATAAAAAATTCGCTATCGAATATTCACGCTCCACACTATGCACAAGTACTGTTCCACCATGTTGTTCAAATGCTGCGTCCGTATCAGCTGGTGGTGCAGGTTGCTCTGGCGCGGTGACAAAACTTTTCCACATGTCGGCCATGCTAACCCTGCCTTCTGAGGAGCTGGCCGTTAAACAGCTACGTTAGCGACCTCTTGCTCCTCCTCCTCTGCCTTGTGCTTCCACTTATTCTCCCATGTCATTTGGGATTGCCCTCAGGAGCGCATCTAGCAGCATGCATTTGTACTCGTGCATCTTCCTATCACGTTCCAGTGTGGGAATTAAGGTGGGCACGTTGTCTTTGTATCAGGTATCCAGCAGGGTGGCAACCCAGTAGTCAGCACAATTTACAATGTGGGCAACCCTGCTGTCGTTGCGCAGGCACTGCAGCATGTAGTAGCTCATATGTGCTAGGCTGCCCAGAGGTAGGGATAAGCTGTCCTCTGTAGGTGGTGTATCGTCTGTGTCCTCCGTATCCCCCCAGCCATGCACCAGTGATGGCCCTGAGCTGCATTGGGTGCCACCCTGCAATGAACCCCGTTCCTCCTCTACCTCCTCCTCCTCGTCCACCAGAACTGTGCCCTGGCTGGCCACATGTGTACCTGGCCTCTGCTGGTGCAGGAACCTACCCTCTGAGCCACTTCAGAATGACCGGCATGAATCCCTGTGAAATGCCCCCTCTTCCTCTTCCTCCTCTGCAACATCCTCTTCCATCATCAACGTAATTGATGTTTCAAGGAGACATAGAAGTGGTATTGTAATGCTAAAAATGGCGTCATCAGCACTGGCCATGTTGGTGGAGTACTCAAAAGACTGCAAAAAGGTACACAGGTCTCGCATGGAGGCCCAGTCACTGGTGGTGAAGTGGTGCTGATCCGCAGAGAGACTGACCCATACGTGCTGCAGCTTAAACTCCACTATGACCTGCTGCTGTTCGCACAGTCTCTTCAGCATATGCAAGGTGGAGTTCCACCTGGTGGGTAAGTCACATATGAGGCAGTGAGCTGGAAGGCCGAAGTTACGCTGCAGCGCAGACAGGCGAGCAGCAGCAGGGTGAGAACGCCGAAAGCGAGCACAGATGGATCGCACTTTAAGCAGCAGCTCTGACATGTCTGGGTAGTTTTTAAGAAACTTCTGCACCACCAGATTCAGCACATGCGCCAGCCAAGGGATGTGCGTCAAACCGGCTAGTCCCACAGCTGCAACGAGATTTTGCCCATTATCGCACACCACCAGGCTGGGCTTGAGGCTCACTGGCAGCAACCACACATCGGTCTGTTGCTCTATTCCCATCCAAAGCTCCTGTGCGGTGTGTTTTTTTTTTACCCAAACACATGAGTTTTAAAATCGCCTGCTGACGTTTACCCCGGGCTGTGCTGAAGTTGGGGGTGAGGTTCTTTCAATTATCTGATGTGGGGGTGATAGAAGAGGAGGAGGAGGAGGATGCGGAGTAGGAGCAGGAGGCAAAGAATAATGTCCTGCCATCCTCGGTGGTGGAAGGACATGCGCCAAACCGCTATCCGCCTCAGGCCCAGCCACCACTACATTTACCCAGTGTGCAGTTAGGGAGATATAGCGACCCTGGCCGTGCTTACTGGTCCATGTATCTTTGGTTATGTGGACCTTGCAACAGATGCCGTTGCTCAGCGCACACTTGATTTTATCCTCCACTTGGTTGTGCAGGGACGGCTCGCCAGGAAAAGTAGTGGCAGCTGGGAACTACGTACTGTGGGACAGCCACCGCCATTAGCTGTATAAAAGACTCTGTCTCCACCAGACAGAATAATACCGTTTCAAAGGCCAGCAATTTTAAAATGCTGTCATTCAGGACCAGCGATCGAGGGTGGGTAGATGTGTATTTCCTCTTTCTCTCCAGTGTTTGGGAGATGGACAGCTGAACGCTTGCCTGTGACATGGTGGAGATGCTTGGGGACGGAGGCAGGGCCGGTTCTAGCTTAAATGGAGCCCGGGGGCGAAAAACAGTAAGGGGCCCCCCTCCATGTCACGTCATCAATCACCCCCTTCGCGTCACATTATTCCCCCACCCCCATGGCAGCATACAGAAATACAGCGTCCCATACCCCCCCTCCCCTCCCCCGAATGGCACATTTCTCCCCATGTATGGGCCAGTGGCAGCAGCACATCTCTTCCCCCCTCCCCCGCCCCATGGCTCATTTCTCCAGCACATCTGCACATCTCCCCCATGCTCCCCGAAATGGTTCATTTCTCCAGGACTCCAGCACAGACTAGTCAGTCTACAATGCACATTTCCACACCCCACAATTTACCTAGAACAGATATGCATCCCCTTGTTCCTTCTCTTCCCTGTGTATGGTCACTGGTGGGCAGAGCAGAGACTCTGAGAGCCACAGAGGAGCAGAAGTCAGCAGGCAGCAGCCACGGTGAGCGAGAGCAGTGCGCACTGCGCTCGCTCCTTCTTCTTCTGGTTCTAGGGGCGGGGCTCTGGTGACGTCAAGACCGCGAAGACGTGCCTGTGCGGCGGCACGCTCTGAGCCCCAGCAGCCACTGCTCTCTTAAAGAGGCAGAGAGGTGCTCAGAGCGGCCGCGGCGCGGCCCGCCCCATATCCAATTGTAGTAAGTTAGTTGCGGGCCGGCGCTGCTTGGGGGCCCCTAAGGACTTGGGGGCCTGGGGGCAATTGCCCCCCTTGCCTCTATGGAAGCGCCGGCCCTGGACGGAGGTGGTGGTGTTGGTGGGACATCCTCTGTTTGCTGGTTGCAAGGTGCCACGTTGATGCCAGAGGTGGAGGAAGAGGCCGAGACAGCAGCAGATAAGTGAGCAACAGGAGACTGAGATCTTTTGTGGTTTTTAAGGTGTTTACTCCCCTGCAGTTCGTGCTTTGCATGTAGATGCCTGGTCATGCAGGTTGGGCTCAGGTTAAGAACGTTTATGCCTCACTTCAGGCTCTGATGGGACAACGTGCAAACCAATCGTGTCTTGTCATCAGGACATTGTGTGAAGAACTGCCACGCCAATGAACTTCTTGGAGCAGGCCTTGGTGTGCTCGGTTCCTTGGTGCGGTGGGCAGTAGCAGGCATACTGTCTATGGAACAGCCGCTCCGCGTTTGCACCCTGCTCCCTCTTTTGCTGTGCTGTTGCCTCTGTGCGACCACCGCCTCTTCCTCAGAACTGCACACGTCCCTAGCATGACCTTCAATCCAGTCTGGGTCTAGGACTTCATCATCCTCCACATCAACTTCCACCCATTCAAGACCCCTGGCCTCCTCGTCGGTCTGCACATTGAAGAAAGCCACAGCAGTTGGCACCTGTGTTTCGTCATCATCAGAGACGTGCTGTTGCGGTCTTCTCATGTCCTCATCCTGAAACATAAGTGGTTGGGCGTCAGTGCATTCAAGGTCTTCCACTTCTGGGGCAGAGCTAGGTGGATGGGCCGGGGAAACCCTGCCAGCAAAGTCATCAAAAAGCATAAGAGTTTGCTGCATGACTTGGAGCTCTGATTCCTTGGCTGATTTGCAAGGGGGTGAGGTGAAAGACTGATGGGCATGGGCTGCAGGTGCCAACTCTGAGCTTTCTGCAGAGGACTGGGTGGGAGACACTGTGAAGAAACTGGAGGCACTGTCAGCCACCTAATCTACTATCGCCTGTACATCTTCTGGCCTCACCATCCGTAGAGAGGCATTCAGACCTACCAAATAACGCTACAGATTCTGTAGCCTACTCGCACCAGAGGAAGGTGTTTCATTTGGACCCAGCAACAGGAGCTCCACCAACACCACCACTACCATGCCCATGTATTTGATGTTCTCCTCATTATTTGCGTTCACCCACCAAGCTGAAAGATGGTTTCTCTCCGGTGCCAATTTAACTGCCAATTGTCAACAATTAAGTTCATTATGGCAGTGCCCGTGTCATAAAATTGCTCTGTGGAACTAGAATAATGTTTTTTGGGCCTAAAACACACTGATTCTCAATTTCACTGCAGAAATGTAAAATATGTATGTGTATGCTGTATGCACAACTGTTTGGTGAACCCAGCCAGAACACATTTTTTTTCAGTGAAAATTGGTATTTGTACGCTGTCTGCTCAAGTGGTTTTTGGATTCAGAACACTGCATTTTTCAATAAAACACAGATATGCATTGTTTAACTGCCGGAAATAAAACTTAGGTATTTCTACGCTTTATGCACAAGTGGTTTGTGGACACAGAACACGGATTTTTTAAAATAAAACACAGAAATGCAGTTTTCACTGCTATAAATAAATCGTAGGTATTTCTACGCTGTACGCAAAAGTGGTTTGTGGACCCAGAACAAGGATTTGTTTTAATAAAACACAGAAATGCAGTATTTTACTGCTGTAAATTTTACATAGGTATTTCTACGCTGTATGCAAAAGTGGTTTGTTGACCCAGAACAAGGATATTTTTCATAAAACACAGAAATGCTGTATTTCACTGCTCTAAATAAAATGTCTGTATTTCTACGCTGTTCTACGGCTTTTATAAAAAAAAACACAAATGCAGTATTTCACTGCCATAAATAAAATGTAGGTAATTCTATGCTCTATGGACAACTGCTTTGTGAAGCAAGAATGTTTCTGTTTTTCCCACACAAAAAAGACTATTTTAGTGCAGAAATGTTAAATGTGTATTTGGACGGTGTATTTCAAACTGTTTTGTGGACCAGGAATAACGTTTTTTTTTTTTTTTCCCTGAAACACACTGATGCTCTATTTCCCTGCAGAAATATTAAATATGTATTTGTACGCTGTATGCACAACTGCTTTGTGAAGCAAGAATATAGCTTTTTTTCCCACACAAAAAAAAGACAAATTCCCTATTTCACTGCAAAAATGTCAAATGTGTACTTGGGCGGTGTATTTAAAAATGCTTTGGGGACAAGGATTACTGCTTTTTCTCACAAAAATACATTGATGCACTATTTGACTGCTGAAATTGAATATACGGTTTAGTGCATTGTATATACAAGTGCTCTGTGGAACTACTGATCCCAGACTAGACAAATGGACTATGTCACCACTTAATTATACAAAAAGTAATGCTGGGGACTTGAACAGCCAGAAAAAAAGCATATTTTCCTTCACTGAGCTACCAAACAGTATTAGGCTGATGTCCCTGGCAGGCTGGCACATATGCAGTACACTGCAGTGGCTAAAATTGCCACGACCCCCACCTCAGTACCGGATTTGAAAAAAAAAAAATCCTGGCTGGTACATAAATGTAGGATTGCTGAAGCTCCCTCCCTCTCTATTTGCTGTATCTTGTGGATTAAAATACAACAGGTTCTATAGATTTCTTGCCTATCCTGTCCTTGATATCACCGGCAGCAACCTTTCACTAGGCTAACATCAGCAGACTGACATTCGGCACTACGTGACTCCAGCTTATAAAGAGGCTGGGTCAAATGCTGCACTCAGCCAATCCCAGTCATGCTGTGCAGGTACAGGTGAGGCAATTCAGATCGGCAACTAGAGAGTCAAGGCAAGCAGTAGATTTTCTGCTAATTCTCATAGAGTATAGCCCATATATCATAGCCTTTAGAGAGTCCCACACATAATGTATATGTGTGGAACCATAATTCTGTACCCAAAATTCTAAGATGTCCTTTCCAAACCTTTCTTGTTCGCCAACCACGCAGATCCAATGTGGATTTAGCTTAAAGGGTTTTCTGCCATCAAGAGGTGCTGGGTCCACTGTATAGTTAATATAATTTCAACCATGTACCACTTGAAACACCTTGTTTCCTAATACTAAGTGGAAATGAACTTTATTTAAGAATATTTGCTATATATACTTTTTTCCTGCACTTTTCTACTTTGCCTTTGTTATTGCTATATTATATACAACAGCAGATTTCTCCTGACTGAGATGGATTTGAAATGAATACATCTCTTCCCTGGGGAAATTTCTGACATTTGTTTTAATTGTACCAATTATTCACTTACTACATTATGGATATCTTGAGGGATGCCAGCTTAGAAGTAATTGAGACAGTTTTCATTAGACTACAGTGGTTTTGAATCCATTTGAAATGTTTTCTTTTCAGAAGGAATCCATTGCTCTTGTAAACAAATGGATAATACCAAAATGAAAGGGCACCTGCCAGCAGGGTGAACCATATTAGGTCAAGCCTATTGTCTGATAGGGTTGATCCTGATGGTCTTGTGGAAATGAGAGATTTGATGCATCAAGGGTCGGGGCCTAGTCTCTAAGCACACCACAGCATCTCAGCTCTACAGTGCTGGCCATGTCTCTTGGTGCCATCAAGCCCTTATTTGTGTAAAGAATAAAATGCCTTTTTTTCATGGCCACAAACGAGTTTCAAAAGATGACTATAATTTTTTCAGCAGGATCAATATGACCAGACAGTTTAAAAAAACAAATGGAGTACTTGTCCAGCTCACCTGTCAAATGGCCAAGGATGCATAGAAGTGTTTGAACGCCACAACATCGAAATGTAGAAACAGACTAAAAAAATCTGGATTATGCATTTTATAAATGCCAAAAAGACATAAAGAATCCACAGAATACCATCACATTTCAGATCTAACAATGGCAATTCATGGCAAAAATTGTATAACAAAACAGACACATATAGTGTACAGTTGATTATTTCAATTGGTGGATCATTAGAAATCACATGGTACAGTGGAATTTCTTGTATCACAATCTATGTGCGCAAACCAAGTCTGGAAAGCAAGATGTTAATAATGTAAATTCAAATAGTAACTAACTAACTAATAAGTAACTAACTTTTCAAAAAACCTTTGATATGACTTGGTGACATATCAAAGGTTTTGATGGGGGGGGGGGGGTCCTAAATGCTGAGACCCCCACCAATCACCAGAATGAAGGGAGAGACGTGCACGCACATTGCATTCTCTCTCCTTGCTGCTTAGGACAGAATTGAGACAGGCCCATAAACTTCTATGGAACCCATCTTGTGCAGTGAGGAGAGAAGGTGTGATATGTGCTGACTCCTCTCCCTTCAATCTAGAGATCATGGGGGTCTCAGCATTCAGATACTCACCGATCAAAGCTTCTCTCTATGACACAGACATATCAAAAGTTTTTTCTTTCTAAAGTTAGCAGCAAAACGTAAGGTGTCTGCTGATACATTCCTAGTACTAAAATGTCAGATGTTTTCTATCTCGTTTACAGTGTATCCTACACTACATATTGTAACTTGCAAAGAGTACATGTTTAGAAATTTTAAACTGTTATCTGACATTCCACATTATAATTATTCTTGTTCCGAAACTGTTGTCATGTGAATTGCTACATAGATTATAACGCATGAAAAAAGTGCTTGCTTCTGATAATTATTGTACCATATGGTTTCTAATGATCAAATAGGTGATTATCGGTAACTACTGTAAATATGTCTGTTTTGTTATACAATTTTATTCCATGAGTAAGGATCGTTATTGTTGCATCCGAAATGCGTAGACAATGTATGTGTCCTTTATTTCTTTTTGGCTTTTATAAGGATTTTTTTTTTCAGTTTCTACCAGACAGTTTGCCTGGCTTAGTGTGGGCAATGCTAGTTGCCATATTTGTGCGAGGGGAGGCTTCAGTTCAGCCTATTTATAGTCCGGGGAGCGCTCTCCCTCATGTACGAACATACCTCGAAGTTGGAAACTACGCACGATCACTTCCGGCATCTTAGCTGTGCTTCGAGTGGGTGCGTCGGCGTTTCACGGCGCTCTGGGCTCAGCCCGCAGGACGCAGTGAGCATCGGCAGGTACGGGGGGAGGAAGGCATCTCCTAGGGGTAAGTCCGGTACTCAAGCACCAGCAGGCACATGCTCACTGAATGCGGCAGCCTCGAGCTGCATATAATATAATATGAGGCGGCAGCAGGAAGTCTCTGTATTGCTACACTACGGCAGGTCCGGCGGTTCGTCAGAATCACGCTGGGAATTGGGAGGAAGGAGTGAACAGCTGCATTAGCCTTAAAGTTAAGACGGGCATACGGCTGATGCTTATAATATCACATGATGGCTGCACAATCGATGTAACTTTGTTTTAGGATATATTAGCAGGCTTAGGGCATTTTTATTTCAGCTAGCAGGACAGCAGCATCATCAGTGTAGACTTCTGCATGATAGAGCATGCTGTGAGAGATATTTATTGATGTTCAATTGTTCCATTAGGTCCAGTGAACAGTCTTTCCCAATCCAGTCGGCTGCTTTATCAGTGATTAGTTGCGGACACTTCTTGTCAGGTACTTAGGTGCGCATACTAACCCCGTTATATTCTTAGGTGGTTAGTGTCTGATGAGAAATTGTTTCAGGGGTTCAGGTTTAGGCGATACATACACCAGGCAGGTAGATGAAGAAAAAAAAAAACTCTGCCGTAGGAACAGTGTTGCAGCCTCGATTAATTTTACGCTCTGGCCATACAGTCCCATATCACTCAAGATAGTATACTGCATATTCAGATATATTAACGTGCGGTTTCGATGCAGATTATTCACGAAATTAGGTGCATTCATAGTCTGTCACATAGGCAGACTCGATTAAGCTCTGTCACGATTTCAGGCATTTTCAGAAAGTCTGTCACGTTTTCAGACTCGATATAAGTCCTGTCACAACTTCAGGTGCATTGCCAAGTCTGTCACGACTTCAGACTCGACATAAGTCCTGTCACTACTTCAGGCATATTACTAAGTCTTTCACGACTTCAGACTTGACGTAAGTCCTGTCGAACCTTAAGGCACAGTACTAAGTCTGTCACAACTTCAGACTCAATATAAGTCCTGTCACGATTTCAGGCACATTAATAAGTCTATCTCAACTTCAGACTCGATCAAGTCCTGTCACCACTCCAGACAGGTATGGATTTAAACAACAAGTTCGGTCAGTATACAGGCGGGGTCACCGCACGTCATATCCCCATAGCTATCTCAGCACGGCTTACTTTGTTTACCAGTCCATCAAATATCGGGCTGGATACACAGTTCCTACATGCAAATCGGAGGAAGTCACGTGGTGTACAGAGTTAGTATAGGATTCACGGTTAGAGGCACATTAGCTATAGTTATTTTCACTTTGGTGGCTGGTGGCTCGATGATCACTTTCATAGTTAGAATGTTATCTCACATGACGTCACGGGGAGTAGTCAGCCGGTGGGGGCTCTGGGTATGGATTCACAATCATCATGTATCATACAATTGTAGATGGAGAGGTCGCAGGATCAGGATTCCCAAGGCCCAGGGTTGTCATTCAGGAGCGAGGATCTTCAATCAGAGAGATGCTGCTCCATCTATGAGATTTTAGACTGTGCCTAAAATTACTACTGAACTTTTAAGGAGAGAAATACCATTCCCAGCATCAGCTAGGAAGGCCGAATTATTCCGTCTTCTACAGTCAGAAACAGGCCCCAGTCAAGAGTCGGTGTCCACGAATATGATATAAACCTCCATTACACAGCTTCATGCTGCCATCAATAATATAGCGCCATCCATGTCCAGGTTTCAGACCAGACTAGAAGCAATCGAGAATAGGGCTTCTACCTCCAGCTCTGTAATTCAGAGACAATTACCCCCATCAGTCTCAGAATCCACATCTGCAGCCTTTCCTTCTAATTTTCCAAACATAGCTCCATCACATTTCATACCAACCAACATCAGGCAAGACATTTTAGACGGTAAGGATGTGAATTTAGCGCCTTTACTTATAGCTACTCACGAGGTACCAGATAATAAAACTATTGCCTGCGGCGAGGTGTCAGTATTACTCAAATCGAAAACTCAGTATTACGGAATTCGTATTGGCTTTAAGCCTGTACCGAGACGTGGTCTGTTCTGTATCCCCTAACCATTGGGAGGAGTTAGACCTTTACCTATACAAAGTGGTAGATTTAGGCCATAAATACGGGGGCACAGCATTTTATGATTATCAGCGCTTATTTTCCACGAAGGTGGCAGCATTACTTTCACAGTTTCAACATACCATAGATAGGTCGGTCATTGACACAGAATTATTCTGTCTGCATTTCGCCTTTCTAAAAGCATCAGCATGTAAAAGCTATGGTTCCTATTCCCATACCGCAGAGTGGTGCTCGACCAATAACTCGCCAGAAGCTAGTTCTCTCCCTAAGAATTTACCCGAGAATCCTGCACCTAAACCTACGACCAGGGTCGACAAGTTGGGCCGGCCTATTAAATAATTAGGGAAGTCGTAAATATGCAACCACTAGAATGCTGCAGGATGTTATTACAATCAATGTAGATTATTACACCTGTGCGCCATTTGCTTCAGAGCACATTCTAAGGTAGCGTGCCCCCAGAAAGGCCATAGCCCAGCTTGACTAGGTGTAGTCAACGTAGAAACACTCGCCACGTATTTGGTAGATCATCCAGATCAAAGATGGGTAAAATTTATAATAAATTGATTATCTGAAGGTTTCCACACAGGTCAGGTCAGGTGGAGTTACCCCAAACCTCTTATGAATGTATGAATTTACAGTCAGCCCTGAGAGACCCCGAGACAGTTTCCAGTCTTATTGAGACAGAACTGGATAGGTTTCTTATCGGGCCCCCATTTGTACACTGGAGAGTCAATCCAATTGAAGTGATCTCTGGAAAATTTTCAAATAAAAAACATCTGACATATGACTTGTCAGCGCCACATTCGTTGGAAATATCCAGCCTTAATTCTCTGATCCCCTCAGAAGAGTTTTCGATGAAATATTCATCAATAGACGAGGCTATGCAGGTTATTCTGTCATTAGGGAAGCACACTTGGCTGTCAAAAGCAGACATATCAGACGCTTTCAAACTTCTCCCCATACATTCCCAACTGTGGCAATGGCACGGCAATAAATGGGACGGGCTGTACTACTTTGCCAATAGATTAACTTTCGTCTCTAAATCCAGCCCATGGCTGTTTAACCAATTTGCCAGGAGCCTGCACTGGATTTTGGAAATCAAATTTAATGCGTATCATGTGATACACTATTTAGATTATTTTCTGTTAATAGAGCCTCCATCAGACTCCCCTCGCGATCTAGGATTATTAACCGAGGTTTTCAGGAATTTTAGGGTGCCAGTAGCAGATAAAAAAATTGATGGTCCATGCACCAGACTCACCTTCTTAGGTATTCAGCTAGACGCCGTTACGTTACAAGCTAGCTTACCCGAGGATAAGTTGCAGAGAGTGAGAGATGCCGTTCACAAACTAGCCCAGGGGAGAGCAACTACCAGGACGGACCTTCAGAGTCTGTTGGGCATGCTCAATTTCGCAATGAAGATAATTCCACAGGGTAGAGATTTCATTTCCAGACTCCTTTGTTTACTTCCCTTAGAGACAGATCAGAATAGCCCGATCCTCCTAGATCAGCAGGCTATGGCAAATTTGATCATGTGGGACCTCTTTTTAACCCACTGGAACGGCGTCTCTCTATTTATACCTTTAGTCTCCAGTGAATCTCCAGTCATTTATTCAGACGCCTCCTCATTAATAGGGTTCGCGGAGAACCATTGGTTGGCCAGTCCGTGGCCGCCCAAAGTAATCACTATCCCAGGTTTTTCGCGGTCTTCACCGTTGTTTGAAATTGACCCCATCGTAGCAGCTGCGAAAGTTTGGGGTTCTCAATGGGCGAATCATACGGTATTAATATTAATGGATAACGCAGCTCTCATAGATCTACTAAATAAAGGAAGATAATCCTCTAGAGGAATGATGTCTTTCGTGAGATGTTTCACTTTGAATACGCACATATTTCTGGGAAGGTGAATTTGGCAGCAGATGCTTTGTCTAGGTTTAATTTTCCGTTTTTCTTTCAGATTTCTCCGGAAGCAGACCCAACACCAATTCCGACACCATCTCACAGCCTTCTAGTTATGGACTAAGGGAACACCTGGAAACAGCTAGGTCCCTTACGAATTTACGAAACTGCCTGGGCGCATTTCAATAGGTTCCAACTTTTGTTCCCGCAGTCAAATTTAGACAATATCTCATACCTATTAGCGTTCATTGCGTTTTGCCACTCAGACCTTAAATTATCCCATGGTACGATCAAGTCCTATTTAGCGTGGTATCCAACATCATTGGTATATTCTCTATCCCAACAGGTCTTCCGTATTTCTGGCACACCCCATTAATGCAATTATGAAGGGAATTCAAAACACAACGGTTAAGCAAAAAATCGCCAGGAAACCTTTGGCAAGTGTCATGTTTAAATCCCTCTCAGATATGTTACTCAGGAAGCCATTCGGACACAAGATCAGTCTGCTGATTCGGACAGCCCTTTATTTATGCTTTTACGGATTCCCGTTCATATCATCAAGAAGCTAGGTCGGTGGAAGTCTTTTTGTTACACTCGTTATATACCTAATTCTTGTGAAGAGATGTCTGTAGCCTTTCAGAAATTATTGTTGTAATCATTACAAAATATAGTCCCTAATTTGAGCATGTGAGTGTTGCTTGTCCTTTTTTGGCCCCCTTTAGGTTACCCTTTCTACAGCAGTTTTGCCACACCTCCACTGCTAATAAGCCAGGTACACTATCGCTCTGATAGTCGACCCGAACACAAGTGAAGGCAACGCTAGTTGCCATATTTGTGTGAGGGGATGCTCCAGTTCGGCCTATTTATATTCCAGGGGAGCGCTCTCCCTCATGTAGGAACATTCCTCGAAATTGTACCCATCCACCCACGCCTTACATCCTTTTTCTTTACAAAAGGGTGGCCCCCTTTAGGCTACCCTTTCTACAGCAGTTTTGCCACACCTTCACTGCCAGGTACACTATCACTCTGATAGTCGATCTGAACACAAATACAGTTGAGCTGACCAATAGGTGGTCATTTATCCCTTCTTGACTGTCGACCTACATGTACAATAGAAGTCTGGTCTTTAAGGATGGAGCTTGCTCACAAGAACAATAGGCACCATAGCCACCAAATTTATGATGTTTTAAAAAGCAGACACCAGGGGCTAATGTCTGTGATTAGTGAGAACACCGTTGTGACCATGGCATCTGAGGTAGCTCTTCCCCCGGGATGCTGCACTCCCTTCCCTATCAGGATGATTGAAGGAGCCATTCATTGTCTACGATAGCTTGGGTCTCTCTGAATAAACCAATGCTATTCCAGTTGCAGTTCATAAGGAACCCTGCAGGTGACAGAGCTTCATTAAGAACATTGTAAATCTGCAATAAATTGCAATGGCAATTTTTAGGTAAGACAAACTACAAATGAGGTAAATTTGAGCAGAAATTGGAAAAAAAAATCCAAGGAGGAATAGTAGCTAGAGTACTTAAAAATAAACTTTATAGTGAAAAGTAATTTATGGCACAACATGAGTCTTCTAATGTCAGAGAAGAAGAGATTTCATACAGAACATGCAATTTAGAGATATTCATTGTACATTGCTCAAGAGTTTACAAAAAGTTGACAAAAAGTTGCAAAAGGACAATTATTAGGGGCTTCGACCATGTGTGGTCCTTCACCACTAATTTCCCTCTTGCCCTTCCAAGACAAAACATGAGAGCTTGAAACGGTTTAGGTGTACCTCCAACATCATACAAGTGTTGCTGTATGGCAGAAGAGAGGGAAATGGCCCTTTTACTAATATATACTGCTAATTAGTGTTGAGCAAACAGTTCGAGCATAGTTTGGGTTCGTACCGAATTTTGGGGTGTCCGGGACACGGACCCGAACCCGAACATTTTCAAAAAAGTTTGGGTTCGGGTTCGTTGATCGGCGATTACTTCTCGCTTTCTGAAGGGCTGCACAGCAGTCAATCAGCTAGCGTTTTACTTCTTGCCCTAAGAGCCCATCACAGCCATGTCTACTAATGGCATGGCTGTGATTGGCCAAGTGCAGCATGTGACCCAGCCTCTATTTAAGCTGGAGTCACGTAGCGCCGCACGTCACACTGCTCTGATTAGTGTAGGGAGAGGACGCAGCTTCTGTGAGGGCGAGATTAGGCAGGGAAAAGTCAGCAACAGCACCTAATGAACTGATCGATCTACAGCTGTGAATGATTGAACTTCTGCTAGTTACTTGCTCACTGGTTTTTAGGCTGCACAGAGCGTTTTTCTGTCACTTATTTTCTGGGGTAATCGGCGGCCATTTTGTGACTTGTGGTGCACCAGAACAAGCTGCCACCAAGTCCATCAATCCATCAATACTAGTTTTTTTTGCTATATCCTACATCAGGGGCTTGGCTGTGCTAATTGTCACCCCTAGAAACTCAGGATAGCAATTTCTATATTTTATTAAGGGTTAAATACAATTGCCCAAATACCAATCCCCTAAATCTGGTGTTCCAGCTTTGGCTAGCCAAGTATAATACTGTCTGCTGTCTGGCAAAGGATAGATTATTTTCTGTGGTGAAATTCAATTGCCAAAATAGCAATACCATAAATCAGTGGTTTCAGCTGTGGCTGGCCAAGTTTCATAGTGTCCGCAAAAACATATATTTTGTTCTGAGGTGAAATTCAATTGCCAAAATAGCAATACCATAAATCAGTGGTTTCAGCTGTGGCTGACCAAGATTCATAGTGTCTGCAAAAATATATATTTTGTTGTGGGGTGAAATTCAATTGCCAAAATAGCAATACCCTGAATCTGGTGTCCCAGCTGTTGCAGGCCAAGTTTCATAGTGTCCATAAAAACATATATTTTGTTCTGGGGTGAAATTTAATTGCCAAAATAGCAATACCATAAATCAGTGGTTTCAGCTGTGGCTGGCCAAGTTTCATAGTGTCCCCAAAAACATATATTTTGTTCTGGGGTGAAATTCAATTGCCAAAATAGCAATACCATAAATCAGTGGTTTCAGCTGTGGCTGGCCAAGATTCATAGTGTCTGCAAAAATATATATTTTGTTGTGGGGTGAAATTCAATTGCCAAAATAGCAATACCCTGAATCTGGTGTCCCAGCTGTTGCAGGCCAAGTTTCATAGTGTCCGCAAAAACATATATTTTGTTCTGGGGTGAAATTTAATTGCCAAAATAGCAATACCATAAATCAGTGGTTTCAGCTGTGGCTGGCCAAGTTTCATAGTGTCCGCAAAAACATATATTTTGTTCTGGGGTGAAATTCAATTGCCAAAATAGCAATACCATAAATCAGTGGTTTCAGCTGTGGCTGGCCAAGATTCATAGTGTCCTGCAAAACATATATTTTGTTCTGGGGTGAAATTCAATTGCCAAAATAGCAATACCATTAATCAGTGGTTTTAGCTGTGGCTGGCCAAGTTTCATAGTATCCGCAAACACATATATTTTGTTCTGGGGTGAAATTCAATTGCCAAAATATCAATACCATAAATCAGTTGTTTCAGCTGTGGCTGGCCAAGTTTAATAGTGTCCGCAAAAACATATATTTTGTTCTGGGGTGAAATTCAATTGCCAAAATAGCAATACCCTGAATTTGGTGTTTGAGCTGTTGCAGGCCAAGTGTAAATCTGTCCATAAAAGGATACCTTTCATCCAGGGCCTAAATACTAGCCCTAAAAGAGATATTCCCCTAGATCAGTGGTTACTGCTATGCCTGAATTAGTGCAATACGCTACATAAATAAATAGGCAGATAGTGTTAGGTGCCTGTAAAAAAAGGCCTGAATTTGAAATCAATACATTGGGCCAAATATTTTTTTTCTTATTGTGGTGCTTGGTGAACGGTAACAATGAGGAAAACATCTAGTAAGGGACGCAGACGCGGTCCTGGTGGTGTTAGTGTACCCTCTGGTGCTGGGAGAGGACGTGGCCATTCTGCCACAGCCACACGTCCTAGTGAACCAACTACCTCAGGTTCCAGTACCCGCCAGAATTTACAGCGATATTTGGTGGGGCCCAATGCCGTTCTAAGGATGGTAAGGCCTGAGCATGTACAGGCGCTAGTCAATTGGGTGGCCGACAGTGGATCAAGCACGTTCACAACATTATCTCCCAACCAGTCTTCCGCAGAAAGCGCACAGGTGGCACCTGAAAACCTAGCCAATCAGTCTGTCACATCACCCCCATGCATATCAGGGAAACTGTCTTAGCCTCAAGTTATGCAGCAGTCTCTTATGCTGTTTGAAGACTCTGCTGGCAGGGTTTCCCAAGGGAATCCACCTAGCCCTTCCCCAGTGGTGGAAGACATAGAATGCACTGATGCACAACCACTGATGTTTCCTGATGATGAGGACATGGGAATACCACCTCATCGGAGTCCGCACATCTCTGATGATGACGAAACACAGGTGCCAACTGCTGCGTCTTTCTGCAGTGTGCAGACCAAACAGGAGGTCAGGGAGGAAGACTGTGTGGAAGACGATGCAGGGACGATGAGGTCCTAGACCCCACATGGAATGAAGGTTGTGCACAGACTTTCATAGTTCAGAGGAAGAGGTAGTGGTGAGACCGAGCCAACAGCGTAGCAAAAGAGGGAGCAGGGGGCAAAAGCAGACCAGCCGCCGCCAAGAGAGTTCGCCTGCTATTGGCCACCGCCACCAGGAACCGAGCACCCCAAAGGCAGCTTCAAGGGGTTCCTGCTGCTGCCTCGGCCTCTTCCTCCGCTTCGGGAGGAACGTTGGAACCTGCCGCCCACCAAACAGAGGATGTGCCACCGACACCACCACCTGCGTCACCAAGCATCTCCACCATGTCTCACGGCAGCGTTCAGCTCTGCATCTCACAAACCTTGGAGAGAAAGCGTAAATTCCAACCTTGCTACCCTCGAGCCCTGGGCCTGAATGCCAGCATTTCTAAACTACTGGCCTTTGAAATGCTGTCATTCAGGCTGGTGGACACAGACAGCTTCAAACAGCTGATGTCCATGGCTGTCCCACAGTATGTTGTTCCCAGCCGCCACTACTTCTCCAAGACAGCCGTGCCTTCCCTGCACAAACCAAGTATCCGATAAAATCAAGTGTGCACTGCACAACGTCATCTGTGGCAAGGTCCACTAACCACAGATACGTGGACCAGTAAGCACGGCCAGGGATGCTATATCTCCCTAACTGCACACTGGGTAAATGTAGTGGCGGCTGGGCCCCAGGCGGAGAGTTCCTTGGCGCACGTCCTTCCGCCGCCAAGGATCGCAGGGCATCATTCTTTGCCTCCTGTAGCCTCCTCCTCCTACTCGGCTTCCTCCTCCTCTGCTTCCACCAGCTGATCCAGTCAGCCACACACCTTCACCACCAACTTCAGCACAGCCCGGGGTAAACGTCAGCAGGCCATTCTAAAAACTCATATGTTTGGGGACAGGCCCCACACCACGCAGGAGTTGTGGCGGGGTATTGAACAACCGACCGACCGGTGGTTGCTGCCGGTGGGCCTCAAGCCCGGCCTGGTGGTGTGCGATAATGGGCGGTTTGACGCACATCCCTTGCCTGGCGCATGTGCTGAATTTGGTGATGCAGAAGTTCATTCACAACTACCCATGTCAGAGCTGCTGCATAAAGTGAGGGCCGTCTGTGCGCGCTTCCGGCATTCACATCATGCCGCTGCTCGCCTGTCTGCGGAACAGCAGCACTTTACCACCAATGATTGGGCCTCCATGCGAGACCTGTGTGCTCTGTTGCTCTGTTTCGTGTACTCCACCAACATGGCCAGTGGCGATGACACCGTTATCAGCGTTACAATACCACTTCTATGTCTCCTTGAGAAAACGCTTAGGGCGATGATGGAAGAGGAGGAGGCCCAGGAGGAGGAGGAGGGGTCATTTTTAGCACTTTCAGGCCAGTCTGTTAGAAGTGGCTCAGAGGGAGGTTTTTTGCAACAGCAGAGGTCAGGTACAAATGTGGCCAGCCAGGGCCCACTACTGGAGGACGAGGAGGATGAGGAGGAGGTGGAGGAGGATGAGGATGAAGCAGGTTCACAGCGGGGTGGCACCCGACACAGCTTAGGCCCATCCCTGGTGCGTGGCTGGGGGGATACGGAGGACGATGACGATACGCCTCCCACAGAGGACAGCTTGTCCTTACCTCTGGGGAGCCTGGCACACATGAGTGACTACATGCTGCAGTGCCTGCGCAACGATAGCAGAGTTGCCCACATTTTAACGCGTGCGGACTACTGGGTTGCCACCCTGCTGGATCCCTGGCACAAAAACAATGTGCCCACCTTACTTCCTGCACTGGAGCATGATAGGAAGATGTGCGAGTACAAGCGCACGCTGGTAGAGGCGCTCCTGAGAGCATTCCCAAATGTCACAGGGGAACAGGTGGAAGCCCAAGGCGAAGGCAGAGGAGGAGCAAGGGTTAGCATGGCAGAAATGTGGAAAAGTTTTGTCTCCACGCCACAGCTAACTGCACCACCACCTGATACGGAACATGTTAGCAGGAGGCAGCATTTCACTAACATGGTTGAACAGTACGTCTGCACACCCCTAAACGTACTGACTGATGTTTCGGCCCCATTCAACTTCTGGGTCTCCAAATTGTCCACGTGGCCAGAGTTAGCATTTTATGCCTTGGAGGTGCTGGCCTGCCCGGCGGCCAGCGTTTTGTCTGAACGTGTATTCAACACGGCAGGGGGCGTCATTACTGACAAACGCAGCCGTCTGTCTACAACCAACGTGGACAAGCTGACGTTCATAAAAATGAACCAGGCATGGATCCCACAGGACCTGTGCCTCCCTTGTGCAGAATAGACATTTATAACTGCCTCCACCTCAACCATGTATTCTTGTACTCTGGGGCACTTCTTTATTGAATCCTCATTTTTTTAACTTTACAATGATCTTGCGGTGCAACCCAAAGTTGAATGAACCTCTCCTCTGTCTGGGTGGTGGGGCCGAAATAACTGAAAGTGGCCTTCTCCGGTGGTGGGTGAAATGACGCATGATTCCTTGCTGTGGGACCTCTCTCATCTATCTGGGTGCTGGGCCAAAATAACTGAAAGTGGCCTTCTCCGGTGGTGGGTGATATGACGCATGATTCCTTGCTGTGGGACCTCTCTCCTCTGTCTGGGTGCTGGGCCAAAATAACTGAAAGTGGCCTTCTCCGGTGGTGGGTGATATGACGCATGATTTCTTGCTGTGGGACCTCTCTCCTCTGTCTGGGTGCTGGGCCGAAATAACTGAAAGTGGCCTTCTCCAGTGGTGGGTGATATGACGCATGATTCCTTGCTGTGGGACCTCTCTCCTCTGTCTGGGTGCTGGGCCGAAATAACTGAAAGTGGCCTTCTCCAGTGGTGGGTGATATGACGCATGATTCCTTGCTGTGGGACCTCTCTCTCTGTCTGGGTGCTGGGCCGAAATAACTGAAAGTGGCCTTCTCCAGTGGTGGGTGATATGACGCATGATTCCTTGCTGTGGGACCTCTATCCTCTGTCTGGGTGCTGGGCCGAAATAACTGAAAGTGGCCTTCTCAGTGGTGGGTGATATGGACGCATGATTCCTTGCTGTGGGACCTCTATCCTCTGTCTGGGTGCTGGGGCCGAAATAACTGAAAGTGGCCTTCTCCAGTGGTGGGTGATATGACGAATGATTCCTTGCTGTGGGACCTCTCTCCTCTGTCTGGGTGGTGGGGCCGAAATAACTGAAAGTGGCCTTCTCCAGTGGTGGGTGATATGACGCATGATTCCTGTGCGACCTCTCTCCAATTGATATTGGTTAAATTTTATTTATTTTATTTTAATTCATTTCCCTATCCACATTTGTTTGCAGGGGATTTACCTACATTTTGCTGCCTTTTTTTGAGCTTTGATTCTTTCTGTACTTATAGATTTATCTAGAAGAAATTAGATGGTTAGCATATATGTTTACTTACAATGCCCATGCTTTACCTCGGTGACAAGCAAGTGGACAACCACTTGTTTGGTGTTCTCCACGTACCCTAAGTTCACACTTGCGCGATTTACAGCGCGTTCGAACGCGCTGTAAAACGCTCAATACATGCTAACCAATGCTTCCCTATGGGCATGGTTCTCACCTGAGCGTTTTACAGCGCGTACGAACGTTTGTCGCGCGTTTTGTGATTGACACCACAGTAGTCAATCACAAGAACGTGCGCGTAAGACGCACGTTTCCTATTTGCAAAAACGCGCTGAAATACGCGCGACAAAAACGCACGTAAAACGCGCGTTTCAAGAACGCTCAGGTCTGAACCCAGGGTTACAAGGAGAAAACATAACATTAATGAGCTTTTTGAGCAGAAAATTTGTTATCATCAAGTGTAATTTTTAATCTGATCCTGGTAACATTGATTTAGTCCCCTGATGAACCCAATCATAATAAGGGTGAAACGTGTTGGCTCGTTGATTTCATGAACTAAAATGGCATCAATCGGGATGATGATTTATTAACATAGTATTCTACTTTACTCAGATTACGGTAATCAGATATTTACCTATAATCAGGATCAATATACTGAACCACTGAACCAAACTATATACATTTTATTATTTTTTGTATGTGTTTTTTTTCTTCTTTTTTTGGTATCTTAGCTCGCTACTTACTATTGTAATGACGGCTTTGTAGGTCAGCATATAGCAGCTACCAGTCCACTGCTAGGGCGGTCAGGGCCTTGCTAGTGCAGTATACGGGCACTTTAACACCCGTTTACCCTCAATCTGTTATGTTCTTTAAGTGTTTCATGTAATTGCCTGCAGCAATGTTAAGGGTGTCATTTAGGTATTGGACCACTGGGGGAGCTGGTGAGCAGGTCATATATATAGCTAGGCCAAGGCAGGCTAGTGCAGTGCAGACCCTGGAGTCTGTAGAGGCCACATGTCTCAGGCCTAGACCAGTTCAGCAGAATCTGGAGGCAATCCCTAGAGCAAGGAGGTACTAAACGTCAAGTGGAGGTAAATTATAAAGCTGGAGATTCAAGGATATAAGCCAGAAGTAGGGCATTGGGGCCTTGAAGCATCAATTCCAGTCAGGACGAGTCAGGAAGAAAGTAAGGTTCACCTGCAATTTCAAGTCCTGTATTACCACCCTCTGTTTAACCTTGCTGGATGTAAAGACCACTGCAATTTTATTGTCTGCAAAAGGAACTGTTGGAAAGACTGCTTACTGTATCATCACTGTCTTCAGTAAAGTTTGGATTCTGTTTTCAAGTTATCAGTCTGTACCTCAGTTATTCCTACTGTAAATACGGTGTGCCACCGTTTACTGGCACTGGCGTCACGACATATCAGGGACTTAGCCATAGGCACGTTAAACTATAACACCAAGGGCACCTCACCTTCCACCTGGCTGTGTCCCTCAAGAACCCAGAGAGTGCCCCAGAGGAGCAGCGTGCCGGCCTCTCCATCACTGGCATTCCCCAGGTTAGTTCCTACACAAAGCCCTGACTTGGGGTGCTACATTTTGGCGTCACGAACAGGATACGCACGTTTTATGGACTGTGATCAAAAACGTGGAACTTTGTGCCTTAATCAGTTTGCCAAGTGACAAAAGCGCCTGTTTATTTGAAGTGGACTTTGCGGACCTAAACGTATCAGAAAAAGTGTCCCAAAAACCTCCAGAAAGCGCTGTGCAGTGTTGCGCTATCAAAGGAAGAAAATCGCCACTTCAAAGTGCATTTTTGTGACTTTTATGCTGTTTCACTACCGCTGCTTGCTGTCATTGAATTGATGCATCATGGCGCCCAAGATGGCCGCCTGAACTGTGGACTTATCTACTGCGCCATCACTACTTCATCACTGGCGGAAAGCTTAGCGCCAGACTCTGCAGCGTCACCACTTTATTCAAATTTCCCAAGCTGGACTCCACCTACCTTGACTTAGAAGAACGCAGACGCTGTTCCCGTCGGAGCAAGTCCGAAGCTCCGCCTCCAGCCCGACGTCCTCGCTGGGAAGGCACGCTGCGCAAAGGGATTCCCGAAGACGCCCTTCCGGATCTCGCGAGATTTGGACCGCCTGCACCGAGTAAGTACCAACTCCTGGGAGAAATAATCCGACACCGGAGAGGGGTCGCCTGGTTGGGGCAAGGCCCAAAAGGGGATACTGGACTCTGCCCATCGATCGCGCCACCGGCCAGTAACCCCGCTCGGCGCGACATCGGACCTAGCGCTGCCTCTTAAAGGGACCGCTCAACCAAATAATCTGCATCATGTCGGACTCAGAAGCAGCCGAGCAGCCTGCCCCCAGGGAGCCAGTGGCCACCAACGGTATTACGCCTGTCAACATGATGCCGCTGACGATGCCATATTACTTTGGGCTCCATGGTTTCCCTGCTATGCCGGGAGGCTCATAATTTAAAGACTTTCAAGACAAAATCCTGGCTCTGTTCCGACTCTCATCCTATTAACCCGGAGCAGCAAATGGAGATTCTGTTAGCCCAGTTGGAAGGAGCGGCCCGTCGAGAAGTCATGTCCTGGCCCAGTTCTGAGAGGAGCACCATAGAGCAGATCTTTGACCGCCTCAGCACTACCTTTGAAGTCAGGACGGTGTCTGAAATAAAGATGCGCTTCTTCAGCAAGAAACAAAAGCCTGGTGAGTCACTTCGTGATTTTGCTTATCCCTCCAGGAGGCCTGGAGGGCTGTCATTCATATAGACCCTAGAGAGGTTGACACCCAGGATCAAACTCTGAGAGAGCAATTTATTGCGGGTGAATAGCCAATCTTTAAAAACACAATTGAAAATGTTGTCGGCTCAGCACCCTAACAGTGTTTTCCTGGACTTTAAAGAACTGGCCATCAGTATTCTGGGACAACATCTACCAACGGGAACCAGTGGCCCATCCCGAGCCTCCTGTCCTGTACTCCCAAGCTGACGGATACCAGCCTGCCAGGGGCCAGCCAAGCCTTCAGACTCCAGTTCCTGATACAGTGGCTGCTCTGATGGAACAGGTCAATTACCTCACTAAGAGCCTGGAAAAAGTCTGCAGGAAACTGGAAGAGTGGGAGAAACCCTAATGCTGGAAGATGAACTCCTTTGCCTCAAAGCCTGGCCCCCTGCGTATCAAGAAGTTTATCCCAGAGATCCTGGAAGACGTCTCAAGTGACCGGTTTAGGAACCGCAAGCGACCTTCCTGTAATTACTGCAAGAAGTTGGGTCATACTGAATCTACTTGCTGGCAGTTAAACGGGTCACCCTCGAGGCTGAGGACCGCCCCTCGGAGGTAGAACAACAGGTCCAAGGGATCCAAACTGGATGCCCCGTTATGTGGGGTCCCGCCCCAAAATAAACGTCCGGATCAATGGAGTGCCTTTTGAAGCGTTGCTGGACACTGGATCTCAAGTCACCACTATTCAGCAGTCCACCTTTAATCAGTTCTGGAGTTCCAGCCTGCTTACCCAGCCACCTGAGTCCTGGTTGGAGATAATTGCAAGCAATGGTAAGCCCATAAAGGTCCATGGATACTGGGAACCCACGCTCCAAGTGGGTGAAGCCACTTTACCACAGCAAGGAGTGATCGTGGTACAAACCGGGGATAAAGGGGCCACCCTGTGATTGTTGGGACTAATGTTTTCAAAAATTGCTACCCTGAGGTCCTTGAAGCCTCCATCAGTCCCTGCCTGCAGCTTCCTCTGCCTCCAAGAAGGTCCTCCAAAAGACCATCAGCGTACTGTGTGCCTCAGCAGAGGTTTGCAAATGAAAAGGAGAGATCTGCACCGCCAGGATCGGTGATAATAGACCAGTGACTCTACCTCCAAACTCCCAAACTCTCCTGTGGTGCCGTGCTGTCCTGGGAGTCCAGGGTCAAGACTATCCGGCCCTGGTGGAACCTGTCCAGATGGAGAACTACCCATATGTGAGAGCTGCCAAGTGCCTGGCGACCGTCTCCCAAGGTAAAGTACCTGTCCGTCTGATTAACCTCAGCGATCATCCTGCTGTGCTTACTAAGCACTGTCCTGTTGCCCAGCTTTCCCAGGTTTCCTTCCAGGATGTCATCCGCCTGCCTGTCACCGAGAAGCCATCAGCTGCCACTCGAGGACCTCTTCCTGCGGACGACTCTCCAGTGCCCTGGTGGAAGGGAACTCCATGTCGGGGACGAAGCTACCCCGCAGCATCAACTAGAGGGACTCCTGAACCTAGTAAAGCAACACCATCAAGCCTTCAGTAAGCATGCAACGGACTATGGAGAGGTCAGTGTCATCCAACACACCATACCCACTGGCTCTCATCCTCCCATTAAAAGAGAGGTATAGGCCCATACCACCAACTTCATACCAAACTGTTAAAGAGATGATCCAAGAAATGAAAGACTCAAACGTAATCCGGGACAGTCGTAGTCCCTGGGCTGCCCCCTGGTTTTAGTAAAAAGAAAGATGGTGGCATCCTGGTTTGTGTAGACTATAGAAAGATAAATCAGATCACTCACAAAGATGCCTATCCATTGCCAATGCATTGAGGAGTCTCTAACTGCTCTAGGCTCCTCCGCCTATTTCTCCACCTTAGATTTAACCAGCGGATATTGGCAAGTGCCCATGGCCCCTGAAGATAGGGAAAAGACTGCTTTCACCACCCCTATGGGCCTGTTTGAATTTAATTGCATGCCATTTGGACTGTGTAATGCCCCGGACCTTTCTAAAGATTAATGGAGCGGTGCTTAGGCCATAAGAACTTTGAGACGGTGCTGTTGTACCTGGATGACGTTATCATCTATTCTAAAACGTATGAGGACCATTTAAAGCATCTAGCTGAGGTGTTTGAAATCCTTATTAAATACGGCCTCAAGATTAAACCGTCCAAATGTCACCTGCTGAAACCTGCTGTAAAATACTTGGGACATGTTGTAAGCGCAGAGGGAGTCCAGCCTGATCCTGATAAGTTGGCTGCTGTCCGAAATTGGCCGGTCCCCACTACAGTGAAGGAAGTGAGGAGTTTCCTTAGCTTCGCTGGCTACTACCGGCGCTTTATCCCCACTTCGCTCAAATAGTGGATCCAATCCAGGAACTCCTGAGGGAGCAACCAAAAAGAGCCCAAAGACTCCTGTCCCCATTGAATGGAATGAAGAGAGGGAGGTTGCATTTCAGTTGTTAAAGAAGAAGTTGACTGAACCTCCTGTGCTGGGGTACCCAGATTACAGTAAGCCATTTCACCTTTACACAGATGCCAGTAAGAAAGGCCTGGGAGCAGTGCTGGCTCAAGTGCAAGAAGGGAAAGAGAGGGTGATAGCTTATGCCAGTCGGTCCTTAAAGGGAGCTGAAAAGAATGATCAGAATTATAGCTCTTTTAAATTAGAGTTTCTGGCCTTAGTGTGGGCGGTAACAGAAAAATTCAAAGACTATTTGGCTGCCACTCCATTTATTGCCTTCACCGATAATAATCCTCTGGCCCACCTGAACACCGCCAAACTGGGGCCTTAGAACAGAGATGGGCCTCCCGCCTTGCTAATTACGACTTCACTGTAAAATACCGGGCTGGGCTGCTCAAACGATAATGCTGATGCCCTGTCAAGGCTCCCCACTGAGATAGCACCAGATGACAAACGGGATGCCTGGGAAGATGTAGAGATGCCAGCATTTTATAACAGGTTTGCTCAACAGGACCAAGCTCAAGCTGCCAACAGTGGAACCTCTGACCCACCATCCTTTGATAAGCCTGCATCCAGGGAAGAAAAGTGGATTAAGTTGCAATCAGAGAGTAGAGTTCTCGGTGAACTGCTGGACTTCTTCATCAGTGGCAGAACCCCTGAAAGAATTCGGCGAAAGACCGCAGACCCAGAACTCCTCAAATTGTGGAAGCAACGTCAACAACTGTTCCTTCAAAAAGGCCTGTTGCTGCGACGAAGCCTGGATCCAGTGTCAAATGACAGAGTGCACCAGATCCTCATCCCACGTCGTGATGCAGGTATGGTTCTAGAAATGTATCATGATAAGTCTGGACATTTTGGGGTTCAAAAGACTGAGGCCACTATTCGTAGGCGGTTCTACTGGGTTGGAATCAGAGAGGACATTGAGAGGTGGTGTCGGGAATGTACAGCCTGTGCCCTAAAGAGAGGTGAACATCATGATCAGAGAGCACCGCTGCACCCTATTATAAGTACCGCCCCTCTTGAACTGGTTGCGATTGACCACGTAAGTTAGAACCCAGTCGCTCAGGGTATGCCTATGCCATGACTATTATTGACCATTTCACTAAGTTTGCCGTAGCAGTGCCTGTGAAGGACCTGACAGCCAAGACGACCGCTGAATTGTTCTGGAAGCACTTCCTCCTGCCTTACGGCTGCCCAGAAAAGATCCTCACCCGATCAGGGATCTGCGTTTGAGTCTCATCTGTTCCAGGAGCTGATGCGGACTACACAATTGCCAAAAGGTCCGGACCACGGCCTATCATCCACAAGGTAATGGACTCTGTGAAAAGATGAATCAGACTCTGATTGAAATGTTGAGAGCCGTGCCTCCTGAGACCAGAGGAGATTGGCCTAACCTGTTACCACAGCTCATGTGTATCGCACAATAATACTATCCATTGTTCTACTGGATACACTCCTTTCTACCTGTTGTTTGGGCGTCAGGGTAAATTGCCTGCAGATCATTCCCTGGATGTACAAGTGCTGGATGACATTAATCCCCTGCCTAAAACTGACTGGGTAGCGGAACATCAACGGCGCTTGCTTAATGCCAAAGAAATTGTCCAGGAGCGCATGGAAGGTGCCCGGGAGCGACAACAAAAGACTATGATTTGGCGGCCCATGCAGAGCCCTTAGCTGTGGGGGACACCGTGTGGTTGAAGAACAATCACCGTACCAGTAAGCTGGACAGTAAATGGGAGAGAACTCCCTATCTTGTGTCTGCCATCCCTAATGCTGACACTCATACCTATGAGGTCACCCGAGAGGGTAAAGGTCCCCAAATTGTTCACAGAAACCGCCTAAAACTCTGCATGACAAAGGGGCCCATTGCTGGAGACTCCGGACCCCAGTCTCCTGTGCCAGGACTTGCTGCTCAGCCTGTGGAGCCTATGCAGGCTGTGGCGGATCTAGTCAATGATGCTGAACCACTCCATTGGTTCCTCACACCCTGGTTAAATTTGTTGGTGCCCGCTCCAGCACCTACTGTGCCTTCACCTCCGGAAGAGCCGGTTCAAAATGTCCCGGATCCAGTCTCCCTTGTAGAGGATCCCCCGGCTCCTGTTGTTCCTGACCAGGGTCTCACTGGTGGAGACCCTCCTGTTGCTCCTCTCCTTCTACCTCGGTGCTAAGGGAGGAGGAAACCCTGTGTTGAGAAGGTCCACCCGGATGAACAGGGGACGTCCGCCAGTCCGTTTAGGGACTTTGATTATACTGGTGGTGTCTCCTCCCGGGCAGTTACTACTGGAAATACCTTGCTTGACGTTTGTGCGCAAGAATGGACTCCTCCACGCGAGCCCTTGCCTGTGATACACCCCCAGGGGACCTCTGTGTGAGCATCATCCTATTTAAGTTTGTGCCAGAGATGGACTCCCGTGTGCGAGCCTCTGTGATATGCTTTTATGGACTCATTCATTGTCATGGACTATCCTGGTATTCCCTAACATTCGCTGTGCCAGGTCAGCGCCCCAGTTCCACTCTTTATCCTGAAGGAAGAGAACGACGCCCTTGTCACCACATTCCACCTTTCCAGCTGGACCTGATACAAATTATGCATGTCATTCATTTGTGGTTATGTATGCCTGCATGTTCTCCTTTGTCTTTCAGGAGATGAATCCAGCTGGGTGGACCCCTGTGGTGGAGTACGAGGTCGTACTCAGTTTAAAGCTGTGGGGTATGCAGTATACGGGCACTTTAACACCCGTTTACCCTCAATCTGTTATGTTCTTTAAGTGTTTCATGTAATTGCCTGCAGCAATGTTAAGGGTGTCATTTAGGTATTGGACCACTGGGGGAGCTGGTGAGCAGGTCATATATAGCTAGGCCAAGGCAGGCTAGTGCAGTGCAGACCCTGGAGTCTGTAGAGGCCACATGTCTCAGGCCTAGACCAGTTCAGCAGAATCTGGAGGCAATCCCTAGAGCAAGGAGGTACTAAACGTCAAGTGGAGGTAAATTATAAAGCTGGAGATTCAAGGATATAAGCCAGAAGTAGGGCATTGGGGCCTTGAAGCATCAATTCCAGTCAGGACGAGTCAGGAAGAAAGTAAGGTTCACCTGCAATTTCAAGTCCTGTATTACCACCCTCTGTTTAACCTTGCTGGATGTAAGACCACTGCAATTTTTATTGTCTGCAAAAGGAACTGTTGGAAAGACTGCTTACTGTATCATCACTGTCTTCAGTAAAGTTTGGATTCTGTTTTCAAGTTATCAGTCTGTACCTCAGTTATTCCTACTGTAAATACGGTGTGCCACCGTTTACTGGCACTGGCGTCACGACATATCAGGGACTTAGCCATAGGCACGTTAAACTATAACACCAAGGGCACCTCACCTTCCACCTGGCTGTGTCCCTCAAGAACCCAGAGAGTGCCCCAGAGGAGCAGCGTGCCGGCCTCTCCATCACTGGCATTCCCCAGGTTAGTTCCTACACAAAGCCCTGACTTGGGGGTGCTACACTAGGGCAGTCAGAAAGTTCAGGAAGTTACTGATACTCGGTCGCCCCTGTCGGGGGCGGCTATTCAGTCTACAGGCAGGGTACTAACAGAGACAGGGCCAGCTTTAGGGTAAGAGCCCATAGCTTTATACACCAGGCCCTGCACCTGCCTTCCTGAGCTCCATGGAGTCAAGAACCTGCTCATTTATTATACATTATTAACTTATTTTTCTTTTTTCTGTGATACTTTTTTTGTTTTTGTTTTTTTAACTTTATTTATTAAAGGCTACGTTTCAAGGATGGTAGTCTGTGATTACTGTTTACAGACTACAAGTATTGGCTGACCCCTTAGTGCCTTGCCTTAATCGTGGGTCAGCTGCCAACTACACACAGACTATTTCAAGTGGAGGTGGCCTGGTGTGTCCCTCATAGTGAAGTTCAGATACCTGTATAGAGTTCAAGGGTAAAAAACAGAGGACTGCCTAACACCCTTAGGATTAGTCCAAAGCCATACTGGTTACTTGGGTCCACATTCACTGCCTGTTACATCAGAAACTCTGTCCTGCTGGCGATATTCTTTGCAGTGACTGATTAACTAATGTACGGGATCTAGAGCAAAAGATCCTCCTCTGTGACACCTATATGCTTGAACTTGGAATACCAGTTACCTGATAGTATTTTGAATAACTAAACTTTTTATATGCTAGTTTTAAATACATTACAGAACATTCTGCCATAATATGGCATGGGGGAGCAAGGGGAGTCAAGGCACTGGTGGAAAAACCTATCATAAAGCCTTGATAAGATGACCACTGCCATTTGAGTACATAAAGTTAAAACATACAAATGCCTGTGGTGATCTGCTTCCAAACAAGAAAGGATCGCGGCACTCCTTCGTCTGTAGAAAATGTTCTTTATTCCACCTTAAAGTGCGACGTTTCGACTTTAATCAAGTCTTTATCAAGCATACACAATTGAGTAAGTGACAGATATATATACCCCACCCCCAGACATCATTGGTAAGTGGGAGGAAAACACCCTCCCTCTTCCTGTGACATCATCATGTAAAAGTAGTACACAATATAAAAATATATATGAATATGTAACATAAGAGCATCAGGGTTAAATCCAACCGTGTCATGAAAGTCTCGCTGATCAAAAAATCGTAGCGCAGCGATATATAAGTAAACATAAGCAATAGCCTTGTCTATTCCTTCCGGGTCAGGAGTTCAATTATCTTCATAGCAGGTCACGTGTCCACACGCATTAGAGATGATGTCACTGCCACTTCGATCATGTGACCATCACATGACTGCACATAGTAAACATGTCATTCAGGATTTTAACACAGTTTCTGTTATCAAAAATGATCGCCCGATCTCCGTGCCATATCATGATCAAGTTCATCCAAGGACCGGTAAAGAGGTGGGTGAATGCCATCACACAGAGAGACAATGATCTCATATATAATGAATCAATGACAGATGTCAGTCAATAAAGCACTCTTCATACATGGAGAGAAAGACCCATGGAGCAATCAGGACTTGCTGAAACATTGATGTAAAAGAGCTTATGCGGATATACATGTATAAATACATATATCTCTCTAGCTCACGCCCTACAGGGTGGGAAAACCAAGACATACTTTTTCTCATGCACAACCCATTCGATATTACATCGGCATGTCTGCAGCCTTAAATCAGCCGCCTTGGCAATGATCACATCACCTATGGCAGCTTAGGACCGCTAGCAGATGCCTGTATCATTCCGATGCCATTCATTAAACACACATATCATTAGGTTACCCCCATTTATATCTCCGGGCGTATTTAGCAAGTCAATCATAATAGTCCAGGGCCTGAATCTCCCATTGTAGCAACCATAGGGACATTACCGCTTATCATAGGTGTGCATGGTGACATCAATCCATCAAGTAAGCAGGGACTGCACCCATCCACCCCATCCAACCGGACCACGGAGGAACCTAGAAGAAATGACAATAGAGGGTTAAAAACGAATATATACATAAAGCAAACATCCAAAGTGGTAAGTCAAAAAAGGGTCCCAATTTTGAAATCGCGGTTCAGCCCTTTTGGTTCCAATGTATCCAATTCATAAATCCATTTAAGCTCAAGTTTCTTTAAGAGCTTCTCGCGATCTCCCCTCTCAGTAGTGGAGGTACACCATCTATTATCCTGAACCTAAGTTGGGCTACATTGTGTCGCTGTTTAAAAAATGTGTAGGGACCGGAAGTTCACCATCACATGTAGTGGGATTGATGGCCTGTTTTCAAAGAGCTTCGAATGGTGTAGCGATGCTGGTTGAGTCTCAGCCGACAAGCTTGTGTTGTCTCCCCTACATACAACAGGCCACACGGGCACTGCAGTATGTAGATGACAAAATCGGACGCACAGGTGTAGGTGTTCTTAATCACATACTTCTGACCTAGTGCGAGGATGTCCAAATGAATCACCTTTCAGCATGTTATTGCAATTGCAGCAATTATAGCAAGGGAAGCAACCCTTTTGGTCTTTCTGTCTATCTTGTCCGTAGTTATAGCTGAACGTGACAGTCTATCACCCAGATTTTTGGACCTTCTATAGGACATCAATGGAGGTGTCTGGAACTCCTCTATGTCCGGGAACGACCTAGCTACTATGTTCCAGTTGCGTTTAAGAGCTACTGCTATTTTAGGACTGACCCTATTGAAAGTAGAGACAAAGGGGATCCGTGATGGACGGATTGGTCTCACCGTCTTACTAAGGAGCTCTTCCCGTGGGATTGCGTTCACCCTTTGTTGATGATATTCAACCACCTTTTGGGGTACTCCTATTTTTAAATTTTTGGGCCATGTCAGTTAGTCGTTCCTCTGTCTTGATGTCATCAGACACCACACGTCTTACCCTAAGAAATTGACTATAGGGCAGGGACCTAATCATACCTCTGGGGTGGGCACTATCGTATTTCAACAGATTATTGCGGTCTGTCGGTTTGACAAAAGGTCTGTCTGTAAACTCTCATCCACAATGTATACTAACGTATCCAAAAATTGTAAGGATTCCAAAGATTCCACCCTGGTGAATTTCAACTGAGGGTGGATATCATTGATGGCATCATGGAATTGTTGCAGTTCCAATTCTGTTCCAGTCCAAATGAGGAAGGTATCATCAATATACCGCATCCACCCCTTAATCTTGGAAAAGTGGGGGGATGGGTATATAAACAATTCCTCCACATAGGTCATATAAATATTTGCAAAAGTCGGGGCCACATTGGACCCCATAGCGGTACCCCGACATTGCAAATAAAATTGACCCCCAAATTGGAAGTAATTGTTTTGGAGAAGCACTTCCAGCAAAGTCAACAAAAAGTCACGTACCTCAATAATATGATCAGACCTCTCAAGGGCCCATCTGGGTGAACGCAATCCCACGGGAAGAGCTCCTTAGTAAGACGGTGAGACCAATCCGTCCATCACGGATCCCCTTTGTCTCTACTTTCAATAGGGTCAGTCCTAAAATAGCAGTAGCTCTTAAACGCAACTGGAACATAGTAGCTAGGTCGTTCCCGGACATAGAGGAGTTCCAGACACCTCCATTGATGTCCTATAGAAGGTCCAAAAATCTGGGTGATAGACTGTCACGTTCAGCTATAACTACGGACAAGATAGACAGAAAGACCAAAAAGGGTTGCTTCCCTTGCTATAATTGCTGCAATTGCAATAACATGCTGAAAGGTGATTCGCTTGGACATCCTCGCACAGGTCAGAAGTATGTGATTAAGAACACCTACACCTGTGCGTCCGATTTTGTCATCTACATACTGCAGTGCCCGTGTGGCCTGTTGTATGTAGGGAGACAACACAAGCTTGTCGGCTGAGACTCAACCAGCATCGCTACACCATTCGGAAGCTCTTTGAAAAACAGGCCATCAATCCCACTACATGTGATGGTGAACTTCCGGTCCCTACACATTTTTTTAAACAGCGACACAATGTAGCCCAACTTAGGTTCAGGATAATAGATGGTGTACCTCCACTACTGAGAGGGGAGATCGCGAGAAGCTCTTAAAGAAACTTGAGCTTAAATGGATTTATGAATTGGATACATTGGAACCAAAAGGGCTGAACCGCGATTTCAAAATTGGGACCCTTTTTGACTTACCACTTTGGATGTTTGCTTTATGTATATATTCGTTTTTAACCCTCTATTGTCATTTCTTCTAGGTTCCTCCGTGGTCCGGTTGGATGGGGTGGATGGGTGCAGTCCCTGCTTACTTGATGGATTGATGTCACCATGCACACCTATGATAGCGGTAATGTCCCTATGGTTGCTACAATGGGAGATTCAGGCCCTGGACCATTATGATTGACTTGCTAAATACGCCTGGAGATATAAATGGGGGGTAACCTAATGATATGTGTGTTTAATGAATGGCATCGGAATGATACAGGCATCTGCTAGCGGTCCTAAGCTGCCATAGGCGATGTGATCATTGCCAAGGCGGCTGATTTAAGGCTGCAGACATGCCGATGTAATATCCGAATGGGTTGTGCATGAGAAAAAGTATGTCTTGGTTTTCCCACCCTGTAGGGCGTGAGCTAGAGAGAGATATATGTATTTATACATGTATATCCGCATAAGCTCTTTTTACATCAATGTTTCAGCAAGTCCTGATTGCTCCATGGGTCTTTTCTCTCCATGTATGAAGAGTGCTTTATTGACTGACATCTGTCATTGATTCATTATATATGAGATCATTGTCTCTCTGTGTGATGGCATTCACCCACCTCTTTACCGGTCCTTGGATGAACTTGATCATGATATGGCACGGAGATCGGGCGATCATTTTTGATAACAGAAACTGTGTTAAAATCCTGAATGACATGTTTACTATGTGCAGTCATGTGATGGTCACATGATCGAAGTGGCAGTGACATCATCTCTGATGCGTGTGGACACGTGACCTGCTATGAAGATAATTGAACTCCTGACCCGGAAGGAATAGACAAGGCTATTGCTTATGTTTACTTATATATCGCTGCGCTACGATTTTTTGATCAGCGAGACTTTCATGACACGGTTGGATTTAACCCTGATGCTCTTATGTTACATATTCATATATATTTTTATATTGTGTACTACTTTTACATGATGATGTCACAGGAAGAGGGAGGGTGTTTTCCTCCCACTTACCAATGATGTCTGGGGGTGGGGTATATATATCTGTCACTTACTTAATTGTGTATGCTTGATAAAGACTTGATTAAAGTCGAAACGTCGCACTTTAAGGTGGAATAAAGAACATTTTCTACAGACGAAGGAGTGCCGCGATCCTTTCTTGTTTGGTATCGTATTGGGGACCAATGGTCAGGTCCTAACATCGCAGGCACCGCCACTATATGGACTTTGGGTATTTACCTACAATGGTGCTGTCACCCCATGTATTTTTGCTTCTGTGGTGATCTGCTTCCCACCACGCAATCCTATCATTTGAATGAGGGATCCCCTCTAATATCAAACACAGCATAAATAGGGCATATGAAAATAAAAATTAATCACCTGGCAATCCTTTAAAGAAAGTTTTATATTTTGCATCTGGTAGAAGAAAAAGCAAGTCAGTTTCTAATTGGGTAATGGTGGTCTATTACAGCCAGCATCCAGAATATAAACCAACTTCGCCCAATCTATTGTGACAAGGGACACTTCTGTAAATGCACAAACTAAATCCCACTAAAGACCAGATTTCATTATTTTATACTTATAGTTATCGCCTCCAGCAGAAGCATTTGTAACTTATCGTTTTGGAAAGGTGAAATTGGGTGAGCAGGTGCATGGGCTAGATGAAAATGTACAGCAACATTTGTGAATTATGCAAAACTATGCAAAATCATGTCCACCTAGTCTGAGGTCTATATATTGAATGACGAGGAACATTATGGTTCATCATAAATTGACTTTTTCCATGCCTCTGTATTTTATCAGCATGCTTAAAACCACCATATACTAAGTTGCTGATTGTTAGGACTAAAATACATAATGATGCAGCCAGCTCTTGCCAGATTCAGCATTCATTTTGTGTACACCTTGAGGGAATATTTAAACTTGTCAAATGAGCACATGTTCAGAGGAAAACTGTATCTTTATAGACAGGCTTAGAAGACTTCCAAGTTGTTTGTTACTCTCTTGCTAGATATTTGTGAGTTTTTGTGTCACATTTGTCACACTAGGAAAGAAATGTTAAGATGGGAATATTGAAGCAAAACATTCACAAATCCAATCAATTAACTGACTTAAGAATAAAATGACTGATTGAATTTTTTTAGATATAAGGTAATGAAACAAAGTTTAGGGGACATTACAAAAATGTCAGCTAACTTCAAGGGTCACTGCCATCAAAATTGTTTTAATCACGTTAACTCCTTCAAGGCCCTGGGAATTTTCATTTTTGCATTTTCTTTTGATTCCATTACTTCCCAGAGTCATAACTATTTTTATTTTGCTATTTACATTGTTGTATGAAGCAGGGGCGTAACTATAGGGGGAGCAGGGGAAGCGGCTGCTTTGGGGCTCTGACCGAGAAGGGGCCCATCCAAGAGGAGGAGGAGAAGTACTAAAAGATTTGTTTACTGCTGGACAAGTTTTACTTTCTAATGGCATCATTTTCTGTTGCATACAACTTTTTATAACCATCATACTGTTATCCTAAGTCTACTTTATTTACTATTTTACTAAAAGATTTTTCCCTTACAACAGCTCTTTCCTTTACAGCAGTAGTAAACTAAAAAGAGGTTACCTATCTGCAAAGGAGTTTTATCTTCTGTGCAGACTGCTGCCGAAGGACAATATTCTGTATTTCATTTTCAATGGAAACAGCCAAATAATAAAAAAAAAAAATCTATGAATATTAATTTGAAAAATACCCCTATCAGACAAAAGTGTCCCTTTAATCTAAAGGCTTGTTAGTCAAGCTACATTGTGACCTTCCCACTCATGTATGTATCTCCCCCCTTTGGGGACTAGAACATGGCACATTTTGATCCTTTGTCCTATTCCCCCTATTAGAGATGTATTAGGGTGAATAAGATTTTGACACGATCCATGCTGAGCTTCGCCTCATGCAACGGTTACCATGGAAGCCTGAATGCTTTTTGAAGCTTCCCATGACTGCCATAGTAACCATTTCCCTGTGGGGTCTCTGATCAGAAAGCAGAGGGAGCCGCATCCCTCTGCCTTACCTCACAGGTACTTCAATCAGTGTTTATCGTGGCATCTGAGGGTTTAAATGATAGGGTTCGGCGGGATCGCTATTTCTGAACATTAAGGCTGGGTTTCTGCTGTGTGATACAGCTGGCATCCGCTAAATATGTAGCAGGCTTACCTCAGCGGCTTGCTCGAAAAATTCCCTCAGCCACAGCGATGTACTGGTATACCTGAGTTATCGTGATTCATGAATAATTAATTTTAAATCAAATTTCTTGTCAAAGTTTGGCAAATTGGCCAAATTAAATGTTTCTAAACTTTGCTCATCTTTACTTATACCGCTCCCTCTAGTTTTGAAAGTAGGTGGAAAAGTGAGCGTGATTAGCAACAGCTGCAGGCGAGCTTAAAGGGAACCTGTCACCTGGATTTTGGGTATAGAGCTGAGTACATGGGCTGCTATATCTCTAGCATGTCTGCAATATCCATTCTCCATAGCTCTCTGTGCTTTTATTGTGTAAAAAAAAGCATTTTATATATATATGTAAATGAGGCAAGTGAGAAGACCAAGGGGCTGTTACTAACATTTCAGGAGCCCAGCCACGCCAACAGTAAACGGGCCCAGAACCGCCCTGCATCCTCCGAATCTCCTCCTTGTTCTCCGATGTGCGAGCTAGTGCATGCGCAGTGTCAGCATAGTGTTCCTTTCCTGTGCTGGCATCAGCCTCAGGGAACGAACTGTACATGCGCTAGCTCGCGCATCGCGAGATTACGGCGCTCTAGCTTTGTGACGTCGGGGAGAAAGGAGGAGATTCGGAGAATGTGGACGGTGCTGGGCTTCTTCACAGTGGGCATGGCTGGGCTACGAGAGTCAGAGAACGCTGGACTGATTTCTGAAGCATGGAGGAGACAGGACTGATCTAAGGTTCATTTACATACATGGCAGGAACATTTATTTTAGGTTTTTCTCTGAACTTATATTTCGTTCAGAATTGATTTTAATATCATTATTAATGTATTAAAAAGTATTTTTAGAAAAGTGAGTGGATAAATAGGCTTAGAAAGTGATGACAGGTTTCCTTTAACACATTGATTAAAAAATGGCACAAAAATGTTACCTTACAATGTATTTCAATGGCTTTTGTCACAAGATGGCATGAGATAAGGCTACTTTCACACTTGTGGTAGCCTGTTCTGGCAGGGTGTTCCAGTGGGGAACAACCTGCCAGATCCGTGTTACTGCAAGTCCACCGTGCCACCGGAAGTCGGCTCCAGCCCTATTCACTATAATACCGAGAAGGCACACTGTGTTTTTTGTGCAACCGCCTCTTGGTATGTTTGCCGTGCTGTGGCAGGACCTTCGGACCCATTATAGTGAATGTGGCTGAAGCAGATCTCCAGCAGCTCGGTGGACTTGCGGTAGCATGTTCCCTTGCCGGACAGCCTGTAGGTTACCGCAAATGTGAAAGTAGCATAATACTTAGACATGTTTTATCTGAGTTATTAGAGTCCATTAGAGTGAATTTTAGCTCAGCTACATCTGTATGTTAATTAATTTTAATTCAAATTGATTACTGAGACTTAAAGGTCACAAAAGAAAAAAAAAAGAAGAAAAAACTCTGCAGTAGGGGAGTAGTGTAGAAAACTAGAGTAGCATTTCTAGACAAAAGAGAGGCTTGAAGATGAGCCAAATTCAATAAACAATATGTAACATTTGATAGATTTAGCACAAAGTACTCCAATGCAGACTCAATGCAGACTCGTGGAAAACTAACATCGAATAGTACCCTCATGATAAATTTTCCCATATAATCTATTTGAAGAGCAAATTTTAACTTGATTAAACTTTAAAGACTTGAGTGAATGGCTTACTTCTTCAATGGGTCCTGTTGCACTCTCTGCATACTGTTGACAATTGTCATTCTAATCATCCTGCCTCTTGATTAGACTTTTGCACGTCAGTTAACTGATCTATGACATAAATATTTTGCTAGCTTCAAAGGTAATGACATTTTTATTTTAATGGAAGATAAGTAGAGGAAAAATGTTAAACTGATGTTAACCTTTTCTTGTAGTGACAGTAGGCAAAATCCAGAAGAAGTTGTGAAGGTAAATTTAATTGGTCTCAAAAACTCTTTTCAAGTCACACATGTACAGACATGATATTGCAGATAGTCCTGCATTTTTCTCAGTAGATCTTCCATGATTCTATAGAGATGAGCAAATTTATTGATTTATTGTCTGATTCCTCAAATTTTTAATTACATTTGATTTATGTCCGAATTGATTCTACATGAATAAAATATTTCACAATCGGCCTGCAATGAGGTCTCCTAGGACTCATATTTTTTAATATATATTGTCACCTAATTAAAAAAAAATGTAATTTCTTTCTATTTTCATCCTTTTTAAGATTCAACGTAGTGACAGGAATTCCAAATGTTAGAGTGACATAGCTATGGTTAAACACATGGCTTACAAACAGCTGGTGTCAATTATCAAACTGGTGTAAAGTAGAACTGGCTTAGTTGCCCATAGCAACCAATCAGATTCCTCCTTTAATTTTCTAAAGGAGCTGTCAAAAATGAAAGGTGGAAGCGTTTCGGTTGCTATGGGCAACTAGGCCAGTTCTACTTTACACCAGTTTGCTAAATGACCCCAACTGTGCTATCACATATGTTATGTTTTTTTTTTATATTAGAAAGCTTCCAAAAGTGTCTCTTATTGGGACAGATGGTGTTTAAACACTGTTCAAAAAAAAACAGTGGCTTGTTGGGACCAAGCATCAAACCATTATATCTTTACGGGAGAGATGCCTGAACCTGTTTATACAAACCACACATATTAATGTCATGAGAAACAGTGGCTTTTTAAACACAAGCATCCAGAAATTAGATGTTAACAGGGATAGTATGCTTGTCCATAATTTCACATGCAAAAATGCTAATTGTCAGAAGAAATATTGGCTTGTTCTGAACAAGCCTGGAAAAATTATTTGTTTTAATTGGGAGAAGAAGCAGTACAGATCTGAAAGGGCAGGGTAATAGTGGCCATCATAGTAGTAGCAGCACAGCATGGAACAGACAAAGCAGTAGATGGTTGTGGCTTTTTAAGGATAGTAGTATTGGATGATGTATAGCAGTAATTGTAGTGGCAGTAGGGGTTATGGAGGTGACAGTAGGGGGATTAACAGCAGCAAGTAGCTGCTGCAGAGGCAGCAGCAATACAGCGAGCAACAGTGATATGATGTTGGCGGCAGCAGTAGCCGCATAGTACGGAGAATGATGGTAAATAATCAGCAAAGTAATCAGTATATAAGGAATGAGTAGGCACACGGACTATGGTAGCATGCAGAATTTAATCACCAAATCAGTCACAACCACTAAAATTTCTCGAATATATTCACACATGAAATAATAAAAAAATATAAAAAAATATAAAAAAATATGTAATCACACAAAGAGTAAAATACCCATAAAACAAATGTCCTAATATGCCCATATACAGTAGTTCTGGGCGATATCCTCCAATCCAGTGACTCTTAAAAATCCAGTATTCCAATTAGGGACGGGCTTCCCGCACTACGCTGCTCTCCTCAAGTACATTTAAATCGCATACCACGATTATATTTTTTTCACATACCACGCGACTTCTTTCTTTTTTTTTTTAAATACGTTTTTATTTCAATCATCTCAAAGAACACAATTCATCAAACAAATTACAAAAAAACCTCCCTATTACTCCCACCCCCCCCTTAACCCACCCCCCCAATCCTGCAGGGAAGAAAAAAAAAAAATTTATATCCTCAACCATCCCAGTCTCTCCAAACATTGGCCCATTTCACATAGGACCCTCTTTGTCTGTACATAATTCTCTCATAGATTTTCACCTTATCCACTAAACATAGCCAGTTATTGCAGTCTGGAGCAGAGGGGGAAAACTATTCTCTGGCTACAAGAAGCCTGGCCAAAAAAAATCACTTTAGTCAACAGACGGCTCTTCATGGGCTGGCAATTAACCTCTGATAAATCCCCTAAAACCCATACCTTAGGAGATAGAGGAATATCTATTTTAAGTCTCTGAATCAAGGTTGTTTGAATCGTTCTCCAATATTTACTCACTATCGGGTAATCCCAGAACAGATGCATATGATCTGCCCTCGGGTCCCCACAGCGAAGGCAGTCAGAGGAGGCTCTAAATCCCCTTTTATGTAGCCATAGAGGTGTCACATATATTTTGTGTATAATATTAAACTGTACAACAGTGTGATTAAAATTGTGCGAAACCTGACTAAAATTCTCCCCTATATTTTCCTAATCCGGAGAACCCACCTCTGACAATAAAGCAGACCAGGATCTCTGTCCTGGAGAAAAACATTCCAAAAAAAAACTTTTCATCAAGTGCCTATAACAATGTGATAATTTAACTTTCATACCACCTTTCTTACAAATCAGATTGTGCAAAAATTCAGGAGTGTCTACCTCAAGTGAATAACTATCAACAGTATTAAGTGCTGACCTCAACTGAAAATATGCATACCAAGCCACCAATTTAAATTCTGTTTTAACTCCATGAGAGACAGGACTTGCCCATTTTTAACCACCTGATTCAGATATTGAATATTTCTCGTCCTCCAATATTGCCGACAATTTAAGTCATCTAATTTCAAAAGCTTTAAATTATGCCATAATGGGGTACAGATAAGTGCTGCCTTAAGTTTAAACCAGCTCTTTATCACCAGCCATGCCTTTGTAGCCATTCTGCAGAAAGGTTTATATCCAATCTGTATATTAAGTAAATAATCGGACTCCAATACTGTAAATAGATCTGAGAAACCTGAGTCTTTCACCAGTTTTCTACAGAGTTGGCTATTTTCCCAGTCAATAAAGAAGCAAAGTTGAGAGGCCATAAAATATCCCCTAAAATAGGGGAGGTTAAGGCCTCCCCTATTGTAGGGCATAGAGAAATAAAGCGACTTTAGTCTCACCCGCTTCCTCCCCCATAATAAATCATTAATCATCCGTTCTATCAACCTAAAGTACTTATCTTCAATCCAAACGGGCGAATTGCGAAGAACATAAAGAACCTGGGGCAATACCACCATTTTTATTAATGAAATTCTATCCCCTCTTGCAGGCAGAACTTTTTGCCATAGCTCAATTTTTGATCTCAGTTTTGACAATAGAGGGATCAAATTAAGTTGGAGATAATCTTGAGTTTTAGCAGAGGCTGTTATCCCCAGATATTTTATTGAATCGGAGATCGATACCTGATTAGGGAGATTTTCCACAGATCCTCGCAATTTATCTATAGGGAGAAGAACAGTCTTCCCCCAATTAACCTCCAAGCCGGAGGAATAAGAAAATAGGCTGACCAGTTCCATTATTCGAGGGAGTGTTCTTTTTGTTTGATGAATGAAAAACAAGATATCATCTGCATAGAGAGATATACGATCCTGCTTCTCCATTACACCAAAGCCAGCCACTCTCGAATCTTGCCTTATACTAGCTGCAAGAGGTTCAATATAGATATTAAATAAGAGAGGGGAAAGAGGACATCCTTGACGAGTACCTCTGCCCAACACAAAACTCTCTGTCAGCATGTCATTAATCCTATTTCTGGCCACTGGACATTTACAGTATATAACAACTGAACCATCCCTATAAATTTAGGGCCAAAACCCATTCTTTTCATCACCTCCCAGAGAAACGTCCACTCGACCCTGTCGAACGCCTTAGTAGCATCCAATGACAGGACCGAGCAGGCGCTCCCACCGGGAGACTGAATATTAGCAAAGAACCTATGGAGATTATGATGGGTACCCCTTTTTAACATAAAGCCATTTTGATCTGGATGAATCAGAGAGGACATTACCTGAGAAAGCCTCTTAGCCAAAACCTTTGATAACAACTTAACGTCCGTATTTAATAGGGAAATTGGTCTATATGAGCTCAAATCCGCCAGGTCTTTTTCTTTTTTAGGGATTAGAACTATCACAGCTTCCATCATAGACTGTGGCAAAGCCCCTCCCTGCGATGCTTGAGCAAACACTTCCAGTAAATGAGGGAGGATGACATCACTGTACTTACGGTAGAATTCATATGGAAAACCATCTGACCCTGGCGATGAGTTCCCGGAGATAGACCTCAAAGCCTCTTGAATCTCCACAAGAGACAACTCTCCTTCCAGGGATTCTTTTTGGGCTTCTGTTAGCATCGGAAGAGAAATTCTCTCCAGGAACTGTCTCGCCGGGTCAGTTGGCAGACCAGGAGAAGCTCTATATATCTGGGAGAAGTATTGCAGAAAGGTGTCTCTAATACCCTCTGGGTCTGATATTACTGCCCCATCTGAATTACGAACTAAAGTAATAGCTTTCTTTTTTTGTCCTGTTGTGATATTATATTAGCTAAAAGCTTACCAGGACATCCAGATTCTGAAAAATACTTCTGTCCCTTAAAAAGTAACCTATGATTTGCTTTCTCAATTACATATTCCTTCAAGGAACTGCTAGCCTTCTGCATCTCTTCTTTACCACAATCAGTAGGTTGATCAATAAATCGTTCCGTTGTAGAAGCCACAGTATCAGTCAAGTCCTCCTCCCTCTTCTTAAATGATCTTCTCACAGCAGTGATATCACTAATAAGAACCCCCCTCAGATATGCTTTCAGAGCATCCCAAACTGAGTTGATGTTAGCAGAGGGAAGATTCACCTCCCAAAAGGAAGATACATGTGTTTTAATAGACTGATAATTATCCATAATAGTAAGCCAATACGGGTTCAGTTTAAACCCAAATCCTCTATTGTCTTTATTCTCCCCAATGCGAACCTCAATTAGGACCGGTGAATGGTCTGAAACTGTTCTTACTCCATATCGTATCCTTTTAATATTGTTCAAGTTATTCTCATTAGTAAGCGCCAAATCAATCCTAGACATTGCTCTACCACCTCTGCTAACACAAGAGTACACTCTCTTTCCTCCGCCAACATGTTCCCATATATCCACCAATCCAGTCTCCAAGCAGAACTGAGGCAATGGAGAATTACACATGCTCCTTCCCTGATCTGCATCTAAAGTCAGTCTGTCCTTTTTGGGATCCATAACAGCGTTAAAGTCTCCCATGAGAACGAGCCGCAGATCCTCAAAACACGGACACCGGCAATGTGCTTTCCGCATTTTGCAGATCCGCACATTGCCAGAACTATATAGAAAATGCTTTTTCTTGTCCGCAATTGCGGACTAGAATAGGACATGTTCTATATTTTTGCGGAACGGAAGTGCAGACCCGGAAGCGCGGATCCGTAATTCCGGATCCGAGCGGGACAAAGTCTGTCCCCATAGAAATGAATGGGTCCGCAATTCCGTTCCGCAAACAGAATTTCGGACGTGTGAATGGGGCATAAGGGTCCCCTATCACCGCCAGTTAGTTAGCTACTTGTTAGGTAGCTAGCGCCTAGCCCACCGCACCGCAGTCACTGATTTTGGCAGAGATTTTTTCATCCGCATTGACCGATGCGAATGAAAAAATCTGTGCCGTTCATTTTTATTTTTTTTTCAGTGCAGAGGTTGAACGGAAAAAAAAAATCTCATTACCCGTATGCT
The DNA here is from genome assembly GCA_033119425.1 of Bufotes viridis. Classification (NCBI taxonomy): domain Eukaryota; kingdom Metazoa; phylum Chordata; class Amphibia; order Anura; family Bufonidae; genus Bufotes; species Bufotes viridis. Next base: position 536,930,690 of record CM065590.1, on the reverse strand, counting down.
CAATATAAGGAGAATCGCAGAAACTCCTAATGCTGGCCATATGTGTAATGATTGCGGAGACCCCTAAAATGCCAGGGCAGTACAAACACCTCACATGTGACCCCATTTTAGAAGACACCCCAAGGTATTCCGTGAGGGGTATGGTGAGTTCATGTAAAATTTTAATTTTTGTCACAAGTTAGTGGAATATGAGACTGTAAAAAAAAAAAAAAAAAATCTATTTCCGCTAACTTGTGCCAAATTTTTTTTTTTCTGTGAACTCGCCATACCCCTCACGGATTACCTTGGGGTGTCTTCTTTCCACAATGGGGTCACTTCTGGGGTATTTATACTGCCCTGGCATTTTAGGGGTCCTAAAGCGTGAGAATCCAAATGCGTAAAAATGCCATGTGAAATCCTGAAGGTACTCATGGGAATTTGGGCCCCTTTGCGCATCTTGGCTGCAAAAAAGTGTCACTCATGTGGTATCGCCGTACTCAGGAGAAGTAGGGCAATGTGTTTTGGGGTGTATTTTTACATATGCCAATGCTGGGTGTGAGAAATATCGCTGTAAACGACAACTTTTTAAATTTTTTTATTCAAAGTTGTCAATTTACAGAGATATTTCTCTCACCCAGCATGGGTATATGTAAAAATACACCACAAAACACATCGCCCTACTTCTCCTGAGTACGGCGATACCACATGTGTGACACTTTTGCAGCCAAGATGCGCAAAGGGCCCAAATTCCAACGAGTACCATTTAGGAGGGCATTTTTATGCATTTTCTTCTCACGCTTTAGGGCCCCTAAAATGCCAGGGCAGTATAAATACCCCACATGTGACCCCATTTTGGAAAGAAGACACCCCAAGGTATTCGCTGAGGGGCATAATGAGTCCATGAAAAATTAAACTTTTGTCAAAAGTTAGCGGAAAGGGAGACTTTGTGAGAAAAACTATAAAAATCAATTTCCACTAACTTGTGCCAAAAAAAAATCTTCTATGAACTCGCCATGCCCCTCATGGAATACCTTGGGGTTTCTTTCCAAAATGGGGTCACATGTGGAGTATTTCTACTGCCCTGGCATTTAAGGGCCCTAAAGCGTGAGAAGAAAAATGCGTAAAATGCCCTCCTAAAAGGTACTCATTGGAATTTGGGTCCCTTTGCGATCTTGGCTGCAAAAAGTGTCACACATGTGGTATCGCCGTACTCAGGAGAAGTAGGGCAATGTGTTTTAGGGTGTATTTTTACATATACCCATGCTGCGTGTGAGAAATATCGCTGTAAACGACAACTTTTTACATTTTTTATTCAAAGTTGTCAATTTACAGAGATATTTCTCTCATCCAACATGGGTATATGTAAAAATACACCCTAAACACATTGCCCTACTTCTCCTGAGTACGGCGATACCACATGAGTGACACTTTTTTGCAGCCTGGGTGCGCAAAGGGGCCCTAAAACCAATGAGTACCTTTAGGATTTCACAGGGCATTTTTACACATTTGGATTCCAGACTTCTTCTCACGCTTTAGGGGCCCCTAAAATGCCAGGACAGTATAAATACCCCACATGTGAACCCATTTTGGAAAGAAGACACCCCAAGGTATTCCGTGAGGGGCATGGTGAGTCCACAGAATTTTTATTTTTTGGCACAAGTCAACGGAAATTTTTTTATTTTTTTTTTCAAAGTCTCATATTCCACTAACTTGTGACAAAAAATAAAATTTTACATGAACTCACCATACCCCTCACAGAATACCTTGGGTGTCTTCTTTCCAAAATGGGGTCACATGTGGAGTATTTATACTGTCCTGGCATTTTAAGGGCCCCTAAAGCGTGAGAAGAAGTCTGGAATCCAAATGCGTAAAAATGCCCTGTAAATCCTTAAGGTACTCATTAGTTTAGTGCTTTGCCACTCAGGCTGCAAAAGTGGCACACATGTGGTATGCCGTACTCAGGAGAAGTAGGGCAATGTGTTTAGGTGTATTTTATATATACCCATACTTTGTGTGAAAAATATCTCTGTAAACGACAACTTTTAAAAATTTTATACAAAGTTGACAATTTACAGAGATATTTCTCTCACCCAACATGGGTATATGTAAAAATACACCCTAAAACACATTGCCCTACTTCTCCTGAGTACGGCGATACCACATAAGTGACACTTTTTGCAGCCTGGGTGCGCAAAGGGGCCCAAATTCCAACGAGTACCTTTAGGTTTTACATGGCGGCTCACAATTTAGCCCCGCCCAAAATGCCAGAACAGTAAACACACCCCACAAATGACCCCATTTCGGAAAGTAGACACCCCAAGGTATTCACTGAGGGGCATAGTGAGTCCGTCTGAGATTTTTTTTTTTTGCCAGAAGTTAGCAGAAATTGAAACTTTTTTTTATTTTTTTTTCTCAGAAAGTGTCATTTTCCGCTAACTTGTGAAAAAATGAAATGATACATGAACTTCACCATGCCCCTCCGCGAATACTTTGGGGTGTCTTCTTTCTAAAATGGTGTGATTTGGGGGTATTTATACTATCCTGACATTCTAGCACCTGAAGAAACATGACAGGCGCTCAGAAAGTCAGAGCTGCTTCAAAATGCCGAAATTCACTTTTTGCACCATAGTTTGTAAACGCTATAACTTTTACCCAAACCAATAAATATACACTTATTGGACTTTTTTTTATCAAAGACATGTAGCACAATAAATTTAGAGAAAAATTTATATAGAAATGTAGTTTTTTTAAAAAAAATTACAACAGAAAGTGAAAAATGTCATTTTTTTGCAAAAATGTTGTTAAATTTGTATTAATGGCAAAAAAAGTAAAAATGTCAGCAACAATGACATACCACCAAATGAAAGCTCTATTAGTGAGAAGAAAAGGAGGTAAAATTCATTTGGGTGGTAAGTTGCATGACGGAGCAATAAACGGTGAAAGTAGTGTAGTGCGGAATTGTAAAAAGGGGCCTGGTCATTAAGGGTGTTTAAGCTAGGGGGGCTGAAGCGGTTAAGAAGGGAAGGAAGAAATAAAAAATAAATAAAAAAAAATAAAATTTTTTTTTTTTTAACTTGTTGCTGACCGCCTCACGCAGGATTGCGTCCTGCGGGCGGTCGGTTTGTTCCTCCTTGACGCGCGGGCGCGTCATCTCGCGAGAGGCGAGATTTCCTGTGAACGCACGCGCGCGTGCGCGCGTGCGTCTCACAGGATCACGCCTGGGACAAGGTAACACAGCCTGCCAGCGCTGATCGTGCGCTGGCAGGCGGTAGAAGTTAAAAAAATGGCATATCAGACGCTGTTTTGTTAACAGCGTCTGATATGCTTGCTGATCGTTCCTTTGGTGGTCCCTTTTGCTTGGGACCACCAAAGAAACTTTTATATGTGCACCAAATCACCACACATTGATCGATGCGAATGAAGAAATCTGTGCCGTTCATTTTTTTTCTTTTCAGCCCAGAGGCTGAACGGGAAAAAAAATCTCATTACCCGTATGCTCAATATAAGGAGAATCGCAGAAACTCCTAATGCTGGTCATACGTGTAATGATTGCGGAGACCCTCAAATGCCAGGGCAGTACAAACACCTCACATGTGACCCCATTTTAGAAAGAAGACACCCCAAGGTATTCCGTGAGGGGTATGGTGAGTTCATGCAAAATTTTATTTTTTGTCACAAGTTAGTGGAATATGAGACTGTAAAAAAAAAAAAAAAAATCAATTTCCGCTAACTTGTGCCAAATTATTTTTTTCTGTGAACTCGCCATACCCCTCACGGATTACCTTGGGGTGTCTTCTTTCCACAATGGGGTCACTTGTGGGGTATTTATACTGCCCTGGCATTTTAGGGGTCCTAAAGTGTGAGAATCCAAATGCGTAAAATGGCCTGTGAAATCCTAAAGGTACTCATTGGTTTTAGGGCCCCTTTGCGCATCTTAGCTGCAAAAAGTGTCACTCATGTGGTATCGACGAACTCAGGAGAAGTAGGGCAATGTGTTTTGGGTGTATTTTACATATACCCATACTGTGTGTGAGAAATATCACTGTAAACGACAACTTTTTAAATTTTTTTATTCAAAGTTGTCAATTTACAGAGATATTTCTACACACAGCTATGGGTATATGTAAAACTACACCCCAAAACACATTGCCCTACTTCTCCTGAGTACGGCGATACCACATGAGTGACACTTTTTGCAGCCTGGGCGCAAAGGGGCCCAAATTCCAACGAGTACCTTTAGGTTTTATATGGCTGCTCACAATTTAGCCCCACCCAAAATGCCAGAACAGTACAAACACCCCACAAATGACCCCATTTTGGAAAGAAGACACCCCAAGGTATTCGCTGAGGGGCATAGTGAGTCCATGAAAAATTTAACTTTTGTCAAAAGTTAGCAGAAAGGTAGACTTTATGAGAAAAACAATAAAAATCAATTTCCGCTAACTTGTGCCAAAAAAAATCTTCTATGAACTCGCCATGCCCCTCACAGAATACCTTGGGGTGTCTTCTTTCCAAAATGGGGTCACATGTGGGGTATTTATACTGCCATGGCAATTTAGGGGCCCTAAAGCGTGAGAAGAAAATTGCATAAAAATGCCCTCCTAAAAGGTACTCATTGGCTTTAGGGCCCTCTGCCATTTGGCTGCAAAAGTGTCACTCATGTGGTATCGCCAGTACTCAGGAGAAGTAGGGCAATGTGTTTTGGGGTGTATTTTTACATATAACCATACGTTGTGTGAAAAATATCTCTGTAAACGACAACTTTTTCAAAATTTTATACAAAGTTGACAATTTACAGAGATATTTCTCTCACCCAACATGGGTATATGTAAAAATACACCCCAAAACACATTGCCCTACTTCTCCTGAGTACGGCGATACCACATAAGTGACACTTTTTTGCAGCCTGGGTGCGCAAAGGGGCCCAAATTCCAATGAGTACCTTTAGGTTTTACCTGGCGGCTCACAATTTAGCCCCGCCCAAAATGCCAGAACAGTAAACACACCCCACAAATGACCCCTTTTCGGAAAGTAGACACCCCGAGGCATTCACTGAGGGGCATAGTGAGTCCGTCTGAGATTTCTTTTTTTTTTTGCCAGAAGTTTGCAGAAATTGAAACTTTTTTTTTTTTTTTCTCAGAAAGTGTCATTTTCCGCTAACTTGTGAAAAAAAAGGAAATGATACATGAACTCACCATGCCCCTCCATGAATACTTTGGGGTGTCTTCTTTCTAAAATGGTGTCATTTGGGGGGTATTTATACTATCCTGGCATTCTAGCACCTGAAGAAACATGACAGGTGCTCAGAAAGTCAGAGCTGCTTCAAAATGCCGAAATTCACTTTTTTGCACCATAGTTTGTAAACGCTATAACTTTTACCCAAACCAATAAATATACACTTATTGGACTTTTTTTATCAAAGACATGTAGAACAATAAATTTAGAGAAAAATTTATATAGAAATGTAGTTTTTTTTTAAAAATTTTACAACAGAAAGTGAAAAATGTCATTTTTTTGTAAAAATTTCGGTCATTTTTGATTAATAGCAAAAAAAGGAAAAATGTCAGCAGCAATGAAATACCACCAAATGAAAGCTCTATTAGTGAGAAGAAAAGGAGGTAAAATTAATTTGGGTGGTAAGTTGCATGACCGAGCAATAAACGGTGAAAGTAGTGTAGTGCAGAATTGTAAAAAGTGGCCTGGTCATTAAGGGTGTTTAAGCTAGGGGGGCTTAACCCCTTAAGAACACAGGGTTTTTACATTTTTGCGTTTTCGTTTTGCGCTCTATGCCTTCCAAGAGCCATAACTTTTTTATTTTTCCGTTCACATGGCCATATAAGGGCTTATTTTTTGCGGGACAAGTTGTACTTTCCAACGCCATCATTTAATAATGCATACGGTGTAGTGGGAAGCGGCAAAAAAATTCCAAATGGGGTGAAATTGCAAAAAAAAAGCAATTTCACCACAGTTTTACGGGTTTCTAAATTACGATGTTTGATTTGCGATAAAACTGACCATTTAGTTTTATTCTACAGTTCAGTACGAATCCGGCGATACCCAATATGTATAGCTTTTCTTGCGTTTTGATAGTGGAAAAAAATTCAAAAGTGGGAAAAATTATTATATTTTTTTTTTGTCGCCATGTTTTGACCGCTATAACGTATTTGTATATAAGTGTATGGCGTTGTATGGGGGCTTATTTTTTGCGGGGCGATCTTAACTTTTAGTTGATACCATTATGGGGTGTGTAGGACTTTTTGATCGCTTTTTATTAAATTTTTTTTGAGGAAATGAAGCGCCCAAAACGGCAAATCGGCCATTTGGGCGCTTTTTCCGTTTTTCTGTTTACCGTATGGGAAATATATTTTTATATTTTTATACTATGGGCGTTTTCACACATTGCGACACCCATGATGTGTATTTTTTTATTTTTTTATTATTTTATTTTAATTTTGGGGAAAGGGGGTGATTTAAATTTTTAGATTTTTTTATTTATTTTTTTATTTTTTTATTTTTCTTTATTTTTTTACACTTTTATATAGATCCCATAGGGACCTATATAAATCAGTTACCTGATTGCTTTATCATAAACTCCAATACACTTGTATTGGAGTTTATGAGCATTTTACTACTTTCCTATGAAGCCCTATTGCTAACAAGGGCTCCATAGGAAATAGTAAGTGATAGCCTCAAGCTGAATGAAAGGCTTGAGGTTATCCCTTACAGCGCTCCGATTCTCCCGATCACCACTAGGGGGAGACGGAGCGCTGCCGAAAGTTTTACTTTCGGTTTTAGCGCGTGCAGATGCCGTGATCAGGATTGATCACGGCATCTGCGGGGTTAAATGATCGCGGTCGGCAGCGCTGCCGATCAGCGATCATCAGCTGCGGGGTCAGCTACAGGAATCAGCCGACCTCGCAGCGATGGTGCCCGCAGCGGCCAGGAGCGGGCGCCATCTTTAGGGACTGGACACATGACGTACCCATACGTCATGTGTCCTTAAGGAGTTAAGTGGTTAAAACCCTTCCATGCAGGTTGAGTTCCCTCCCCCATTTCCCCCCCCCCTTTGGTCCGCCCGATCTAGTCAGCAAACCTTTACACTCAGTTCACACTTTCGCGTAAAACGCCGCGTTCGAACGTGCAAAAAAACGCACAACAGTACAGGAACCATGCATTCCAATGGGGGTGGTTCACACTTGCGCGTTTTTTGCGCGTTCGAATGCGCCTAAAAACGTCCGAAGCATAAGCAAGTATGTTCGCGTTAATTCGGGCGTTTTTCGAGCGTTTGGTGCCAATATACTTCAATGGGAAACGCGATACGCGTGTTGTTCGGGCGTTTGTGCAGCGTCAAACGTGCCTACACTATTTACCAAAACGCTAGAAAAAAACGCGCGTAAACGCCAGTCTTGAACGCTCAGAAAACGCTAGGCTTCAAAACGCTCAGGTCTGAACCCAGTGTAACCCTCCGGTCATTCTCCCCTCCCCCCCACTAGTCCCCTCCTCCCTACATCACTTGAAAAAAAATATAGAAATATATCAAATGCCCATTTGCTCCATCCAATCCAGTGCTTGTTGCGGTTTCTCAAAAAATTGAGTAGTCCCTTTGTAGATTACTCTTAGTTTCGCTGGGTACTGTAAATAATATTTAATGTCTTTTAGCGCCAAACGTTTCTTTATCTCACTGAAACTTCTTCTTTTTTCCTGGGTCTGTCGAGCAGGGAAAAATAACAGTCTAGTGCCCTGATAGTCAATGGGTGGGCATTCTCTCGCCTTTTTCAGTATCATATCTCTATCCATGGATAGTAATAGTTTCATTAGAATTACTCGTGGCAACCTCCCTGGAGTGGGTTTCCCCCCTGGAATCCGATGGGCTCTTTCTATTTGGAACATGGAGGAAAAATGTTCACTGCCCAGATTTTTCAAAATTACATCCTTAAGTTGTTCAGCTAACTGCCAACCCTCAACTCCCTCTGGAAATCCGACTAAGCAGATATTATACCGCCTTGATCTATTTTCCAAATCCTCCAGTTTATTTTGTAGGAGGTGATTTTCCGAGGAAAGAGACAGAGTCTTAGATTTTATCATGTCCATGTCGGATTGGAGGGAGTCGACCGTCTTCTCCATATTTAGTACTCGATCCCGGATTTTGGTCAGATCTTCTCTTATTAGGGATATATCGCTCTGCATTGACCCGAGTTGAATAGACATCCCCTGCACTAGCGTGCCATTATTTTCCACAGCGCACAGGATTTTTTCCAGAGCTGAGGGATCATGCTCAATTTCTGTTCGCGCTAGAAGACTTTCCCTCCCTCCTTCCTGATCTAATAACCCATCCTTAGATAGTTCTTCAGCTTGGGGAAATTTAACAGTTTTCTTGGAGTTAGTACTCATTTTCCCTTTAAATAACCCCTTTTCATTAAGGGAGGGAGATTTCAAAAACTTGTCAATTTTACCCTCTGGTGTCTTAGTCCCCAGTCTTGTTCCAGAGGAGTCCACCGACCGCCGCTTTGGAGCCATTAAATGTTAGAGACCCCTTTCAATATATATATATTTTTTATATTTACTAAATTTGGATTTTAAGGAATCTTTAAGTGCTTCCCCCCCCCCCTTTTTTTTTTTTTTTTGTGGATTTTATTTCCCCTCTTCCCCTATTTTTCTTTCAAGTGTAAATCGGAACACCCAGTGTAGGTGTCCGATACGGGGGACTTCGTATATGAACCCGGCGGTTGATATATAAGCTATCAACCACAAAATAGCCTATTCTGGCGATTATTAAGTGACATATCGATTATAAACCTTTTAAGAAAAACCTGAAGTGAATTATATTATAAAGTTCATCCCTCCGATTTGAAAGACTGGACTTACAATTATTATTGCAAATAGCATACAGAAAGTCTAACAGTGCGGGAAGCCCGTCCCTAATTGGAATACTGGATTTTTAAGAGTCACTGGATTGGAGGATATAGCCCAGAACTACTGTATATGGGCATATTGGGACATTTGTTTTATGGGTATTTTACTCTTTGTGTGATTACATATTTTTTTATATTTTTTATATTTTTTTATTATTTCGTGTGTAAATATATATTCGAGAAATTTTAGTGGTTGTGACTCATTTGGTGATTAAATTCTGCATGCTACCATAGTCCGTGTGCCTACTCATTCCTTATATACTGATTATTTTAAACCTTACTGGTAGGGTGAACCGGTTTTTAGAGTAAGAGCACCGGGTATCCATATTTTCTCCGTTATTGAGCCATCTATACTTCTCAACTAAATAATCAGCAAAGGCAGATCTGTGTGAAAATCCTCATGGATCCATGCCTCTTCCATTTTGACAAAAGTCAAGTTTTGTACACTGGCAGAGGAAAACGTAATCAGTTTGGGCATCAAGATATCACCTGCTTTGCTGAAAACCCTCTCTGAGATAACACTGGAAAGCTGGATAAGACAGTACAGAGAGAGCATACTGCACCTGTTCTGGCCACTATTCCAATCTGTCTTCCCAGAAGTCCATGGGGTCCGGAAACATGATATTCACCAGAGAAAGGCCAGAGTCCAGAGAGAACATAACCTGGTTGTTCAAGTGATACACCTCTGTTAGCTGATTTGTTGCATGCTGGCTAAGCACATGGAAAAATGTCTCCATTATGTTGATGATACTGAACTGGCTGCTGCTTGTACAAGTTGAGATGGCAGGAGGTGGGTGACACCTGCTCGCTGTAAGCCGCATATGCAGTATGTCCTGCCAAAAAAAGCAATTTGGCAAGAATTAAAAAAAAATTCCCCCATTTTGCTTTAATAAAAAGGATCAAAAATCATGACTATCCAGTAATTGTCACACTGCTTGATGGTAAGGATAAGACTGTCATTATATAAGCAAACAAGCATACAGTTTTCCATACTGGCCATTGTGCCTGATGACCTAGTCATCATGGCCAATATAGTTGTCATCATCATCAGCCTCATCCTCCTGCACAAGCAATTTCTCCACTCCTGTTCCTTCTTCTTCTCCTCCAAAGGCAGCTCATCATCTTCATCCTCCACTTCCTCCTCTATTGGAATTTCTCAGCGTGGGTCCTCAACAGCTACAGGAGGGCCAGCAAGATGAGGTGGCTTTTTGTCTTCCAATATCCCTTATTGCATAAGTATGACTGTCTGCTCTAAGATAAATATCAGGGAGATGCCTTTGCTGATGCCGCAATTTTGCCTACTGACAAATCTGGTGGCCTCATTGAAGGGCCTAAGTATGCAACACTGCATATTGCGTATGTCTATTGAACATGCTTTTGATATCCTTTTGGCATAAATTGGCCAATATATGTTGATATTGTATTCATATGATAATTTTATCTCTATGATTTGTATGAAAAATATCAATAAAATTATTGCTATTGAGTGGTATTCATATAAGATTCAGGAACTACTGAAAAGTCAAGTTCAAGTTTGCCCAACCTTTTGCCCAACCGTATGTGTTAACATTTGCTACATTTGGAATTCAGGAAGATCCCAAGCATAAATAAAGTGATACATTGATTGGCAAACCAAGTCAGACTGATAGGTATTTCAGACTATATTATAGCCAACAAGACATTTGTGTTCTCCAGTTTAAAAATGTGTTAGCAGATGCAGAATGGATCTGTCTAATACTGCTGATTACAGAGAAGGTATAAGCAACCATCCGCCAGTCGACTCTTCAGAGCATCAAGTCAGCAAAAACAACAGCAAGTCATTTATCAGCCCCATTTTAATGACTTCTGATGCAGCCAGGATGCTCTATTCTGGGGAAGTTATTTTAACAGAATCCTTATAAAAATGATTAATTGCTTTTATAATGCTATACTAAAACCCATCTGCTCGAGTCATTTATTCATGTCAGAATGAAGCATTCATTGATTTGTATTGTCTGGAAAATAAAAGGATTAAAGCCATGGTGACAAAATACAAATCAGAATTAATGTCTGTGTAATTCCGCAGTCATGGTGGATGTCCTAAATTGACCTTGATTAATAAAGGGCTTCCAACTACATTGTCAGCGAACTTGATAACTCTTAAAATAAAAGTGAGTTAGACTGGGCTTTAATAATGCAAAAGCATTCAAGTTTAATCTGCTGCACATAGATCTGGGAAGCACTGCGGAATAAAAGGTCAACCGATTCAGAAAATGTAAACTTTATAAGGTGTGATGATATTGTGAAATTGTTTTCTAAATGTTTCCTGTCATAGGAAATAATTAGGAAACAGAAATGCTATTGTTAGCCTTTACATTGAAGTGTATTGCATTCGCTGGGATAGGCCTATGTAAACATACCATAGGGACCTGGAATCAAAAACTCATGACAGCCCCTTTTGCATTGGAAGCATACCCAGTGATCAGCAGATTGAAGCTGCTGAATGTTGAATCTTCCCATTCCATCTGTAATTGCAATCAGATCCGATGGGGGTAAGTGGTGTTGTAGGCTTTAGTCAGTAGAGATTTTTGGATCTGATCCATTTTTAAAAAGGGTTATTCCCTTCTCATCCATTCATGTCTGAGACCAGAATACATATCCTAAGCAGCGTCCAGAGGAGCCTGGGATTTTCTACAACTCCAGTAGAAGTGAATGGGAGCTAGAGAAACAGAGTAGCAAAGTGAGCTACATCATTTCCGTAACTTACAACTTACAGAAACACTGGGAATTACAGAAACAGAATAGCACAGCTCACTCAGTTGTGGCCATAACCCTGCCACAAAGGCTCGGTATTCCTATCTCAGCCATGAATGGACAAGATGGGAATATCCCTTTAAAGGTTACTTGTCAGCGGATTTGTATCTATAAAACTGGCTAACATACAGAGGTGCTTGAAAGTTTGTAAAGCATTGCAAATTTTCTATATTTCTGTCTAAATTTGACCTAAAACAACATCAGATTTTCCTAAAAGTAAATAATGATAACCAAATCAAACAAATGAATCTGTTGGAAGTCAACTTGTCCCTGGTAGATGGGCCCAACACAATTTGATCAGTCATCATTTTGACAATATACTGTAGCAGTGATTACATTCAGATTTATCCAGGTTTCCAGTTTTTACATACGTTTGTCTTTGCACATGGGGCAGTGTGCATATAGTGTTTGCTTTTGCATTGCAGTCATGGTAGCTCACACCTGTACTTTATTTCATATTGTTTGGAGGTGCTGGTCTAACTTTATTTTTTGTCTTGTACATTTAGAGGAGTGACTTTCTCAATTTGGACCGTTCACTCCCGCCCATCTGCTGAGGGCCTTTAATCAGAGTATAATATAGCTGGATTCTACATTGCTCTGAATTTTGTAGGCTAAGGTCCAGCAGAGGCAAGTTTGATAGTGTAGGTCCCATCTGATGGAAGCCACTTTGTCACTGATAGATGGGTCCACTTATCTTTATGTCTCTTTTTAATCTGGTTGCCACAAATGTTTGCCCAGATAGAAAATTTGATTTACAGATGTAGCAATCCTTAGCTTGATTCTTAATAAGTAAAGTAAACGATAGCAATAAACTTTTGATTGACTTTTTCAATGGATTTCAATGGCTTTTGTGACTTGTTATCATGCAATCACATGATATCGCGCTCAAGTTTGGAACTGCTTTATCTGTAGAACCCTTGGTTGATAGATTGATTGACGTTACAAAGACCACTTTGAACAGCTGCACAACTGAGGTTTCAACCTTAGTTCAGATACTCGAGACTCTTATAGGTCATCAGCGTTAACGTTGATGTTCTAAAAAAAACAAAGAATTATCCTCTGATGCACTGATATAGTAGTTCTACACTTATATAGTACTGAAAAGTGATATCCTCCTTAGTGAACAAAATTGCCTTGCAGCCTTCAGTAGGCTGATCTATATATCAGAACATTGATTTCTGGCTGTACTTCTCTGTAAACACTCACCAAGGGCACTTCTCTGTAATTGCTTTTATTCGAGGAGGCTGCTGTACCATCAATGAGGAAAATTGTCCAATAAACTTAAGATTCCCTGTTCCTTTGTGATGCTAAAGCATGGGGGCTTGCAGTGGTCTATTTTAACAGTTTGAGACAACCATTTCAATAATTGAGCATTGCGGCCAGGTAAAAAAAGATGTCATTTGGTGCACAACATGTAGTTAGGTAACTACAATCATGGGGTTTGATAACCTTTAGCACTTGGATACCATAAAAGTATCTATCACATTCTTTCTGAGGAAGACAAACTTCAAAATGTACTGGTATGATGTTTTTGAAATTAGACTTTAGGTACAAATACTAATTGTTTGAGCATATAAAACTTCTTAAAATGTTCCCGCTAGTATCTAAACTGAAGATAACCCCTGTCCATATGCCCTCCCTCTAAACTGGACTTTATCGTTTATTAATTTATGAAGTATGCTTCCATTTTTTGACACATTACTGTGGATGGAATTCAGTTTTAATACCAACAACTCCAAATGGAACACCGGATCAATTTCCACCATGGGTGAATATCCACTAGTGCAATTTAAACACCTACAATAAATCTAGTAGGACATGAAAACACAACTTCCAAAAGTAATACAATGTTTGTTGAATATGACACTGACTCTACCCAAGTATATGTAACAATAAGAAACCCACAGATATACTGCATAGTCCCCCCAAAAAGTCCTTGTTGTTTCACAATATACATGCTAATCACATGATCAGTGGCAATTATATATAATGCAGTGTAAATACAAAAGATGATGCTAACCTTCCAATGCTGGCCAATACTTAATGGGTGATCCAGATCATTTGTGATCTTCATACACCAACAAATGTTTCACCCCACAACTTCTTCCAGGATTCTGTTTTGCCTGGAATCAATTAGTCATCTACAATGAATGGCATAAAAATGAACTGTCTAAGTGTCTACAACAATGGCACAGTTTTTTTTCTTTCCAATTTTGCCCAATAATAATTTTTTCTCAGCTTCCTAATACATCATATGCAGTATTAAAAATATTAGCCAATCTTAGACATTGTTAAAGGAATATTGGAAGTTCAGCCACCGGCCGGGGCAAACTCCAAGAAAAACAAATTCCCATAGAAAAAGATCCCCTGCGTGAAAAGAACTTCAGAGACCAGCGCCTACAATCGGGTGTGCAACACGCCAAAGCTCTAGAACTACAAGTACACTGATGATAGTGCTCAGATCAAGGTAGGCTTGAATGATATCTGACACATCACTGTGTCTTGCATCTGTGTATAGCAGCAAGGAGATCGTTGTTAGGTTAGCTGAGCGCAGTGTCTACAGTTTTTTTGAGTATGTTCGCATAGTATTTTAGCACGTTACGGGAGTGCGGTGACACTGCAGCTTTGTATAGTATATAGCGCCGAACCTCTAGAACTAAAAGTACACCGATGATAGTGCTCAGATCAAGGTAGGCTTGAATGATATCTGACACATCACTGTGTCTTGCATCTGTGTATAGCAGCAAGGAGATCGTTGTTAGGTTAGCTGAGCACAGTGTCTACAGTTTTTTTGAGTATGTTCGCATAGTATTTTAGCACGTTACGAGAGTGCGGTGACACTGCAGCTTTGTATAGTATATAGCGCCGAACATCTAGAACTAAAAGTACACCGATGATAGTGCTCAGATCAAGGTAGGCTTGAATGATATCTGACACATCACTGTGTCTTGCATCTGTATATAGCAGCAAGGAGATCGTTGTTAGGTTAGCTGAGCACAGTGTCTACAGTTTTTTTGAGAATCTTAGACATTGGTTCATATCGCTAGAATATGCTACAAATGTCAGATAGGTGTGGTTCCCACCTCTGGAACCCACACCTATTTCTAGAACTGAACCCCTAAACCGAAGGAGAAAGTACTGTGCATGTGCGGTGTGCTCTCCACAAGCACACTCAGCTATTTCTGGAACTCCCATAGAAGTGCAGAAGCACAGCCACCTCTCTATTCACATCTATGGGAGTTCCAGAAACAGTCGAGCAGACGCTTGTCTATTTTTTGCCCTAATGTGTGAGATGGGCCAATCCCTTTAAATGGTGTAATTAGAAAGTACAAATTGTCCCACAAAAACAAAGCTTTATACAGCTAAGTAAATGGAATGATAAAAAGTTATGGCCTTTGAAAGGCAGGGAGTAAAAAACAAAACAAATAAAAATCTTAGCAGCACTAAAGGTCTACTTATCTCTAGAATACAGTGTTATGTACAGTATAGGTCATTTTTAATAGATATATAACTATATATGTGTTCTAATACCGAGAGAACATTTTTATAGCATATAAAATTAAAAAGTGAATAGCACTTTAAAATTGAACAGTATAAAATACTGATCTGGCAAATGAATCTTTAATGTTCTGTGTGAGTTTGCACACAAACCAGTTGAAGAAGCGACAGTCAACAGAACAATGCTTTATTAATAAGGTAATAGAAGCTTTTAAATAAGGATATAAATATTAATAGGAATGCAATGCACTACATTTGCTCTGTATACAAATATACAGTATTCTGTTTGTTTTCCTCTGCATCTTAGTTGTATTTTTAATTTTACGTACAACAAAAAGATATAGCATTAAATTATGTGAGTCCATATTTTATAAAAAGTTGTGAAAAGCAATTGTTAAAGTGGTTTACAAGATTTTCATATTGATGGCCTATCCTTAGGTTAGGCAATCAAAATGTGATTAGTGGGGGTCCGAATCCTGGTATCCCCACCAATGAGCTTTTTGAATAGGCTGCTATGCTCTGGCAGCACTGTTCTTGGTAAGCTGAAAGGAGGCAATGACACTCATTGAGCACTGAAGCCTTCCCAAACAGGTGATCGTTGGGGTTGCTGGAAGTTGGACTCCCACAGATCGCGTATTGATGGTCTATCCTGAGATTAGTTCAGAAGCCTATCCCAAAGCAGGTAAATACTGTTGGGGTTGCGTGAGAAATGTGGTCATAAAATCATGATTTTGACCTATATAAAAGTTGAACCTTAAGTAGGTAAATGTTCAGATTCCAAGCATAAATCTCAATCCTATGTGTACTTTAGTTAAACAATTACAAATCTTAGTAATGTGTGATTGGAGTACCAATGATAGCAGAAGCCGAGTGTACCTCTGGGGCCACTAAGAATGGTCAGTTATATAGTAGGTCATAATCTTATCCAGTTGCTAGCATTGCATCCTCAGAATGCAATGCAGATGAAAAAAGAACCACTGAATTTATGAAATGCTTAGTTATATCTAACAATTTACCAACTTCTTCCTACTATATGTGAATAAATTCCACATGAAAAGAAATATCTTTGGTTTTTTGATAGCTCATACATACTTCATATCTGTAATGGATCAATGCCCAAGAATGTTATCATCTTCAATGTTCTGAATTTCAAGTAATGTTTCACTTATAAAAGAAACACATTTACAATCAATTTCTATCAAAAACTAAAAAAAAAGCTTTGACTGAAATGTTGGTCCATTGACTACATCACAAGCTTTGCTGATACTCCAGGTATTGAAGCTATACAAGATGCAATATTGTTAACATACATACACACACACACGTGTTTCACTATCACCAACGCTTAAAAATATATTTAAAATGTTTGATCTGTTTGTTTGGGGAAGATTTTATGTTTAAATAATTTTTAAATAATTACATTATTTCAGATTTTCTATCAAAAATACTAAACTTTATGGATTATAATGTCCACAGCAGTAGAGTTGAGCGAATTTTGGCACCCGAACATTTTCGTAATTGTTCGGGTTCGGGTTCGTTGTTCGGCAGATTATATGGCGCTTGTTGAAAAGCTGCTGGGCAGCCAATCAACAAGCGTCTAACTACTTTGCCCTTAGATACACACAAGCACAAGCACAACACCTCCGGGTTCTATTCAATCGAAATCTTTATTATCATAAATAAAATAATCAAATTCATCATTATAAAATCACATAAATATGGTTGGTGGTACAAAAAATACAAAGTGATCCAAACCCTCACGGGAGAAAGTATAACCGCAGCTCATATAATATCAAGATTATATAATATATAATAACATTAGTGGGGCACTGCATACAGCATTACATAAGTATCGTACAACTCAATAATAGTTAATATATCATCACTGAGGCACATGCAACCTCAGCAGCCCAATTGAGGCTTGTTGTCAAAATGTAGGGCACTACATACTATATTACATACTATATTCCATAAACATTATCAAAACACCATAGTGGTTAATATAAGGTAACTAGAGTGCATATGCCCTACTGAAGGTACAACATAGACAACAGGCCCCAAATACAATAATACCTGATATATCTGTTCTCGCCTGCGCCTCCCGTGTCCTGACGCGCGTTTCGCCCGCACTGGCTTCCTCAAGGGACCGTTTGCCTTTGCCCTTAGAAGCCATCACAGCCATGCCTACTAATGGCATGGCTGTGATTGGCTAAGTGCAGCATGTGACCCAGCCTCTATATAAGCTGGAGTCACGTAGCACTGCACGTCACTCTGCTGCTCTTAGTGTAGGGACAGGTTGCTGCTGGTACTCTCAGGGAGAGAATAGGAAACAACCTTAGCTGAAAATATCTGACTGATAATATCAATATGGCCAGTGCTGATGATGCCGTTCTCAGCGTTACTATCCAACTTTTATGTCTCCTTGAAAAAATGCTTAAGGCGATGATGGAGGAAAATGTGTCACAGCAGGAAGAGGGATCATTTCAACGGTTATGAGGCCAGTCATTCACAGGTGGCTCGGAGGGTGGGTTACTGCACCAACATAGGCCAGGTACACAATTGTCCAGCCAGGCACAGTTCTGGAGGATGAGGAGGAGGAGGAAGGGGAACTGTTCTGTTTCAGTATATTGCATTGTGTATTGGTATGCTCCTCTCTTTTCTTTCCCCCCCCCCTGTTTCAGCTTCTAGTTGGTTCAGTCTAGCCACTTCCTGTTTTCCCTGTCATGCATTGCTGCTTTGTGTTCTCTGATTCTGAAGAGAATCTGAGGAGAGTCTGAGGAGAATCTGTGTAGTAGCTCATCTTCTTATCAAGGAGAAAATCAGAGGCATAATTATTTTACCATCTGGATTCCCTGCATATCTTGTAATACAATCTCCGGATTAAAAACTACTTGATTAACTCCTGGGTGTCTGATGCGTAAACTGTAAGTGGAGAATGTCTGATTCAACAAGCCACCTCACAGATGCGTGATTGTATAAGGCTGACATTTCGAAACGCCACAGGAACCGTGTTCACAGCAGGGTGGTACACAAAGCAGCTCATGGGCATCAATTATGCATGGCTGGAGGGATACAGAGGACACAGACCATGCACCTCCCACAGAGGACAGCTTGTCCTTGCCTCTGCGCAGCCTGGCACACATGAGCGACTACATGCTGCAGTGCCTGCGCAACAACAGCCGAGTTGCCCACATTCTTACTTGTGCTGATTACTGGGTGGCCACCCTGCTGGATCCCCGTTACAAGGACAACGTGCCGTCCTTAATTCCCTCACTGGAGCGTGATCGGAAGATGCGCGAGTACAAGCGCACGTTGGTAGACACGCTGCTGATAGCATTCCCAACTGACATCGGGGGCTTAGTGGAAGCACGAGGCAAAGGCAGAGGACGAGGAAGAGGCCGCCAACGCAGCCAGGGCACCGCCAGCACCTCAGAAGGCAGGGTTAGCATGGCCGAAATGTGGAAAAGCTTTGTCACCACGCCACAACAACCAGCACCACCAGCTGATATGCAACGTCTTAGCAGGAGGCAGCATTTCAGCAACATGGTGGAGCAGTATGTGTGCACACGCCTTCACGGACTGACTGATGATCTGCCCCATTCAACTTCTGGGTCTCCAAATTGGGCACATGGCCTGAGATTGCCCTTTATGCCTTGGAGGTGCTGGCCTGCCCTGCAGCCAGTGTATTGTCTGAACGTGTGTTTAGCACAACAGGGGGTGTTATCACAGACAAGCGCAGCCGCCTGCCCACAGCCAATGTGGTCAAGCTCCTGTTCATTAAAACGAACCAGGTATGGATCCCACAAGACTTGACTGTACTAGTGATGAGCGAGCTTGCTCGGCCGAGTATTAGTTCAGCTTGAGCATCGCTATGCTCGGCGCTTGGCCTTACTCGGTACCACGTGTATTCGTCGCATTGCTCGAGTCTCCTCCCCGCAATTTTGGCGCCTTCTAAGCAGCCAATCAAGGTCCAGGTAAGTAATTACCCTCAGTGTAAGGTCATAGCAATGTTAACTTTAAGCCTTACACTGATTGGCTGGCCGGAACACGTGATATAATTTCATATAGGAGCTGGGGTCCGGCACTTGGTTCATTCTGCGTCAGGGAGAGCAGACAGTAGGCAGGGACAGATAGCGTTTTGCTCTAAACTTACTGATTTCACTCCAAAATCCTTATTGAAAGACCTAACAGTCGTTTTAAGGACTGGAGTGTGTGTTTGACAGCAGTGCAGCACTTTTTTTTTATTTTTAAGAAGGGGTTTGCTTCAGCACTATCAGGGACAGGGAGGGACAGATAAGTGCAGGTCTTGAAAATTGCTTTGATAACTTTGATAAGACAATAAGATTTCCGATTAGTTAAATCTACAAAATGCCATCATTAAGCAGTGTGTTGGGCAGATATTATCAAAAGGGGCTTATTTACTACAGTGTTCCTTGCTGCTGAGATATACACTGCACCATTATAAAGCAGTGTGCTGGGCAGATATTATTGAAAGGGGCTTATTCACTCAAGTGTTCCTTGGTACTGAGATATACACTGCACCATCATTAAGCAGTGTTTTGAGCAGACATTATTAAAAGGGGCATATTCACTACAGTGTGCCTGGTACTGAGATATACACTGCACCACTATAAAGCAGTGTGTTGGGCAGACATTATTAAAAGGGGCTTATTCACTACAGTGTTCCTGCTACTGAGATATACACTGTACCATCAGAGAAATTATTTGTTCTGGGGAAATTAACCTAACTGGTGCCACATCTGTGTGTGCGTACAATCCGCAACCATTATATTAATTACTCCAGCAAACAGTGATTTATATTTTGGCCATAGTTAACAGGTTTTGGGCACATCTATGTGTGCATTTAGGCCGCAACCGTATATACAGTATTCCAGCAGAGAATAATTTTAATTTGGGACAAGTTTGTATCCAATATAGAACTACATCCGAATAAAGTGTGTATTGTCAAAGTTACATTATCTCTGGCCTAGTTTAGTGGCAAAAAATTGTATTTCTCTGTCTCCTGTACATTACAGAAAGCAAATACAGTGATTACTATAAAAATTACATTATCCGTGGCCTAGTGTGGTGTTGAAAAATTGTATTTCTCTGTCTCCTATACATTACAGAAAGAAAATATAGTGTTTATGTAAAAAATTACATTATCTGTGGCCTAGTGTGGTGGTGACAAATTGTATTTCTCTGTCTACTGTACATGACAGAAAGCAAATACGGTGTTTACTGTAAAAATTACATTATCCTTGGCCTAGTGTGGTGGTTAAAAATTATATTTCTCTGTCTCCTGTACATTACAGAAAGCAAATAGTGTTTTCTGTAAAAATTACATTATCTGTGGCCTAGTGTGGTGGTAAAAATTTTTATTTATCTGACTCCTGTACATTACAGAAAGCAAATATAGTGTTTACTGTAAAAATGACATTATCTGTGGCCTAGTGTGGTGGTGAAAAATTGTATTTGTCTGTCTCCTGTACATTACAGAAAGCAAATATAGTGTTTACTGTAAAAAATACATTATCTGTGGCCTAGTGTACTCCTGAAAATCTTTTTTTTTCTGTGTTCAGTACATTACAGCAAGCTAATACAGTGTGTACTGTAAAAATAACATTATCTCTGGGCTAGTGTAGTGCTGAAATTCTATATTTTTCTGTATCTATTACTGTCCTGCATCAGAAAACTGTGTCTTCAGCGGACAGTAAGACAATCTACGCCACATCTAAAGACAAAACATTAATATGAAGAAGGCGAGCACAAAGGTAGGGGGAAGTCAGCGTGATGCTGATGGTGCAAGCAGAGGCTGGGGCCCTGGGCGTGATGCTGATGGTGATGGTGCAAGCAGAGGCCGACCTGGGTGCAATGAAACTGTGCCTGCTGCCAGTGCACCAGAGAAAACAAAAAAATCCACCTTACCCAGCTTCATGTCCAACTTAGCTGGGCAGCGCAGGACAACACTGTCCAAGTTGGACCAGTGCAAACAGGTGGTCGGTTGGATTGCAGAAGATAATGCTTCAAGTCGGTTAAGCAAAACCCTCTCTTCCACGAAGTTCAGTCTCTGTAGCCAAGAGTCTGGTCAACTGAATCTTCACTCTGATCCTCCTTCCTCCCACCATGGCGCGTTTGGGCAAACAAGTGATCCCACACTCGGATATTCACATGACCTCTTTTCATCGCCAGTACTTGGTTTGGCACTCTCGCCAAGCACACTTGAAGAGGTACCTGAGATATTGTGCCCTGATTCCCAACCTCTTGAGCCTTCACAGTCTCAAGAAGATGACGGTGGTGAACAGCAATCATTTGTTCATTAGGTGGATGATGATGAGACACAGTTGCCAATCACTGAGGTGGTGGTTAGGTCAAGTCAGGAGGATGAGCAGAGGGAGGAAGTGGAAGAGGAGATGGTGGACAATGAGGTCATTGACCCAACATGGTTAGGTGAAAAGCCAAGCGAGGACAGCAGTACAGAGGGGGAGGGATCCGTAGCACCGCAACAGACTGGAAGAGGCAGTGGGGTGGCAAAAGTGAGACGTCGGCCCACACCAAACAGGCCCGCAACCATTACAACGAGCACCCCAATGCGTAAATCTACCTTGCCAAGGGGTAGGTGTTCCACAGTATGGTGCTTTTTTGAGGAAAGCGTAGAAGACAAAAGAGTGGTAGTTTGCAACCTGTGCCGTACCAAAATGAGTGGGGGCGTGAACACTAGCGACCTCACCCCCACCAGCATGATCTGACACATGGCATCCAAGCACCTTAATAAGTGGGCCGAATTCCTGGGACCACACTCTGCAAATGAGGGTCCCACCACTGCCTCCATTTCCCCTGTGTTACACACTGCTGACCAATCCACTATTGAAGGTGCAGGCCCAGATGCCCCTCGCCCTACATCTGGACCTTTGCATGAACCGTCAGCAACAACATCCACTTCCCTGTCCCAGCGTCAATAACAGGCATTTGAACGCAAGCACAAATACACACCCACTCACAGGCCATAGCACTAAATCCGCAAATTTCGGAATTGCTGGCCCTTGAAATGTTGCCATTCAGGCTTGTGGATGCTGAGACCTTCTGCAGCCTGATGTCGGCGGCCGTCCCTCGGTACGCAGTCCCCAGCCGTCACTATTTTTTTACGGTTTGCCATGCCCGCCTTACACCAGCATGTGTCCCAGAATATCACCCGTGCCCTGACCAACGCACTTACTGGGAATGTCCACCTCGACAAGAACACATGGGCAAGTGCTGGTGGCCAGGGACGCTACATTTCCCTGACCGCACACTGGGTGAATGTTGTGGAGGCCGGGAGTGAGTCAGATTCTGGGATGGGACATGTGCTACCCATGCCCAGGATTGCAGGCCCTATGTCCATCAGGGTCTCCGCCAGCAGCTATGTTACTGGCTCCAACCCCCACTTCTCCTCCTCCGCCACCTCCTCCTCCACTTTCACCTCCAACAGCAGTCAGTCATCAGTCGCTAGCTGGAAGTAGTGTAGCACTGCTGTGAGTAAGTGTCAACAGGCCGTGCTGAAGCTGATCTGCTTAGGGGACAGACAACACACTGCTGCAGAGCTGTGGCAGGGTATAAGGGACCAGCCTGAGCTGTGGCTCTCGCCACTCAACCTAGAAACAGGCATGGTTGTGTCTGACAACGACCGTAACTTGGTGGTGGCTTTGGAGCTCGTCAACCTGACACATTCCATGCCTAGCCCACATCTTAAACTTAAAGTGGCGATAATGCTATTATCAGCATAACCATCCCACTGCTGTGTCTACTCAAACCATCGCTGCTCACAATTAAGGAGGATGCTTTGAATGTGGCAGACGAGGTAATGGTGAAGGAGATGTAACAGGGTGATAGCCAGACTTCCCCCAGTTTGTCTTCTCAGCACGAATGGGGCCATGAAGAGGAGGAGGAGCTGGAGACACTTGTCTCTGCTACAGAGGCTTGTCCCATGGAACTTTAATTCCATCTGTTCAGCGTGGATTGGCAGAAGAGGAGGAGGAAGAGGAGGAGGGTATGGAGAGTCATCCTGAAGTTGTCATCGACGTCTTGCCGGTTGGTACTCTGGCACACATGGCTGACTTCATGTTAGACGACCCTCGCGTTATACGCATTTTAGATAACACAGATTACTGGGTGTTCACCCTTCTCAACCCCCGCTACAAAGAGAACTTTTCATCTCTGATTCCCGAGATGCAGAGGACGAGTAAAACCGTGCAATAGCAGAAGGTACTTGTTGACAGATTGCTCCTAAATTTTCCATAAGACAATGCTGCCGCCAGAATCAGTAATTCTTTAGGCAACCGAGGAGGGGAGACAGGGGGAACACACAGTATTTACAACAGAGGCAGGGCAACACTTTCCAAGGCATGGGAAACTTTCATAACACCCCGCCAGCAACCTCACCCTGACTCGCGGCCTAGTGCTACAAGGAGGGAAAAGTTTTGGAAGATGGTGAAGGATTACATTGCAGACTGTGTCAGCATCCTAAATGATCCCTCAGTGCCTTACAACTACTGGGTGTCCAAGCTGGACACGTAGCACGAGCTTGCGCTATACGCCTTGGAGGTGCTGGCTTGCCCTGCTGCCAGCGTATTGTCTGAGCGTGTATTTAGTGCTGCTGGTGGCATTATAACATATAAGCCTATCCGCTTGTCCACTGACAATGCTTACAGGTTTACTCAGATAAAAATGAACAAGGCCTGCATTGCCCCTGACTTTTCCACTCCACCAGAGGAAAGCTGAGCTAATGAGAAACAAAAAAGCAATTTAAATGTACTCAATCCACAAGATTCAGATATTTTTACCCCTTTCACCGCAAAAAAAGGGTATATGTTTGAATCTTGTTTTCTCATCCGCCTCCTCTTCCGACTCCTCTTCCATACAATATATATGCCCTCACTACAATCTTTTGTAGGGTTCGCTCGGCTTCAGGCCCTCACCTCCAATGCTTTATACCGTCTGCTCACCTGTAGGCCATCACTGCAATTATTTATGGGGTTCGCTAGGCTTCAGGCCCTCACTACAATTTTTTATTGGGTCCGCGCACCTTCAGCCCCTCAACTATAATGTTTTAGACGGTAACCAGCACGCCCTTGCTCCAAATGTTTTTGAGGGTCAGCAGTAGGCCATAAATGATAATTTTTCAAGGGTGTGTATAATGCCCTCCTTTATGTGTAATAAAGGGTGTATTGGAGTGCCGGTTCCTTGAAATTTTTGGCAGCCCTTTCACTTCAGTGCATAGGCTTTATGAATGCAGCAGTGTACCTAAACAATTGTAGCACCATGTGAATGAGGCCCTCCTTTATGTGATATACAGTCTGTATTAGAGTGCTTCTTCATTGTAATTTTTGGCAGCATTTGCACTGTATATACAATTGAATATCCAGGAAAGAATGTTTTTTTTTTTTTTTTTGAGGGGGCGTGATTTTAGGCGTGATTTTGTCGCTATGTGAAAGTGGCGGACAACTTGGACAATATGGTTCCCAGCTGTGACATTGGAGTCCAAGATGCACCCAGACATGGTCCTCATGCTTTTTCAGATCCATTTCGGTGGTGTTTCTGTCACTTACTAACCTTTTCAATGGACCAGGCACCCTCCCCTCATCCAAGGGGATGCCTGATTGTCTCTCATTGACTTCCATTATACTCTGATGCTCAGCTAAGCACACGAATATCGCTATGTGTTCGGACCGAGTACCCAAACACCCGAAAACTTTGGTGCTCACTCATCACTGTTCTGTACCTTGTGCAGAATAGACTTCGCACAGCCATTGTTATACTCCAGCGCACTTTCTCTTTGTGTTATTGTATATATTCCACAATGTTTTGTGGTGTACCCAAATAAAAAATAAAAAAATGTGTTGGCTGCCTCCACCTCATCCAACGCCAATTACACCTACACCGCCAAATCCACCTACACCACCACGTCCACCTACAGCGCCACGTTCACCGCCTCCTCAACCTCCTAATCCATATGGACCTTCTGCTCTTAGTTCAGGATTAAAATTTGTAATTTTTACTTATTTTATTTTATTTTACGTAATTTCCCTATCCACCTTTATTTGCAGTGCATTTACCCACATTTTGCTGCCTTTTGCAGCCCTCTAGCCCTTTTGTGGAGTTTTTTAGAACCATTTTAGTGCCCTAAAGTTCGGGTCCCCATTCACTTCAATGGCGTTCGGGGTCAAGTTCGGATCCCGAACCCGAACTTTTTTATGAAGTTTGGCCGAACCCTGCGAACCCGAAGTTCCAGGTGTTCGCTCAACTCAGCAGACAGCAGACTAGTGAGTAGAGATGAGCGAATTTCTCAAAAAATTGATTCGGTCTGTGCCACGAATTTTCCGAAAAGATTTTATTTTATCTGAATTTATTTGTGGTAAATCGCGTGAAGAAACAGCCATTTACTGGCTACAGAGAGCCTGTAAAGTGGTGTAGAACACTGTGCCTTGCAGTAACACACATAGGGAGTCTGCTGCGGTAATAAAACAATTCTGTGAGTCAGTATGATAGGCAGATGACAGGCGTCACTCTTAAAATCAATGCACACTTCACGTATTTGTGCAGTTACTGACCAAATAACTCAATTGTGAAACCAGCCTTACAGGCCAATGTAAGTGCCAGGTATAAAGAACCGTGAAGAGGCCCAAGATCCTACTATAGTGTGAAAGAGCGCACTCCTTTTACACCGTCATCAGATAATTACACACAGATGTTTACAGAACCTGTTCTATTAAACCTGTTCTATTAAATGCATCCCTGACAGAATAATAGCCTGCAAAAGATGAATCCTGTGGAACATCCACCTTCACTCGGTCAGTATTTGGTCAGTAATCCATCAGTATTGCTAATTCTAAAGCCAAAAAAAAACAGGAGTGAATCCAAAACAGAGATGACAGGTGAATTGAATATTTGCATGTCTTTTGTGTTTGGTATCCACTCCTGCTTTTGGCTATCAAATCATAAGCCAATTCTAATCCAAAATAGGGACCATGCCATAAAGGCCTTACAGCTGCTACATAGACAGTATCCATTGTGTGTGTCTAATTTTTCCTTCCTTCTGACAGATCAGAAGAAGGGTTAAATAAATGATGATGTCAGCCAGGCCAAAAAGGCAAAATAGTGGCCCAGTCATGAAGTGGGGAGGGTGGGAACAGTATGAAGAGACCACAGAATGGTGAGGTGGCAGCAGCATGAGGAGACCACAGAGTGGCCCAGTGACATAGTGTTGAGGTGGCAGCTGCATGAGGAGACCACAAAGTTGCCCAGTTACATAGTGTTGAGATGGCAGCAGCATGAAAAGACCACAGAGTGGCCCAGTTACATAGTGCTGAAGTGGCAGCAGCATGAGGAAATTACAGAGTGGTGAGGTGGCAGCAGCATGAGGAGACTGCAGAGTGGCCCAGTGACATAGTGTTGAGGTGGCATCAGCATGAGGAGACCACAGAGTGGTAAGGTGGAAGCAAAATGAGGAGACCACAGAGTGGCCCAGTGACATAGTGTTGAGGTGGCAGCAGCATGACAAGACCACAGAGTGGTGAGGTGGAAGCAGCATAAAGAGATCACAGAGTGGTCCAGTGACATAGTGTTGAGGTGGGGGGCAATACCATTACCAGCTGAAGATGGTGGGTGGCAGTAGGAGCACCTAGCAGCAGGTGTGGCATCAGGATAGTAGCTGAAGCAGGTAGCAAGAAGAAATAGGTCTCTTTTGTCAAAGTATAGGTGTGGCACCATGGATGATCTAGTCTGATGCATCAGGCACTGGTGTTTGAAAAACCTGGCTGATCCATGCCTGATTCATCTTCACAAAGGTCAGTCTCTACATTTTGGGTGGACAGGGAGTTCTCCTTGGGGTAACTATGGCCCCCGCTGCACTAAACACCCGCTCTAAAGCCACACTGCTGGCCGGGCAGGAAAGCTTGTCCAGGGTAAACTCGTCTAGTTGCTGCAACAAATGAAGTTTGGCTGCCCAGTAGTCCAGGGGGTATGTGGGGTGGCAGGGTGCACTCCAAATATGCCACAACCTGCTGGTTCAGGTTCTGCTCTTTGTGTAGCTGCTGCTGAGTCGTTTCTTCAGTAGGAAAACTGCTCATCAGCGACTCTAGACTTAAGTTGCTGCTGATGGAGCTGTTACTGCTCCTGCACCCCCCCCCCCCAGCAGCCATGGCAGTGGAATGTGAGTGCAGAGGGCCCCCCCAGTCAGACCTGTGTGAGGATGGGCAATGGCGCACATAGGCAGCGGCCAACTGGCTACATAGGATATCTTGATAGTAGTTCAGTATGTCCTCCCTCTCAGCAGGTGTAAAAAAGGCCCCTATTTTGAACCGGTAGCAAGGGTCTAACATGGTGGAGAGCCAGTAGTATTCCCTCTGCCAAATGGTGTCAATTCAGCTGTCACTATGCAAGCACGTGAGCATGCACTTGGCCAGGGACTTCCTGCCTCCATTTCCACTGCATACTGCCACGGTACAGTATGTCTTGGTCATCTGCCTCATCCTCCTCATCACCCTGTAGCTCCTCTGACTGCTCCTGCATCTCCTCTCCTGTCACCTGTGGGGAAAAACTGCCTATTTCTCTACGCATTGCTTGTCCTCGAATGTCCTCCTCCTCTAGTTCACCTCCCACAGAGCTCATGTGGCGTGAGATGTAGTCGCCACTTCTCTGTCCCCTGGCCAGCCAGATTTCGCAGCATATGCTTCAGGACATGAATCATTGGAATGACGTTGTTCATCCCGTAGTCCTTGCTACTTACAAATAAAGTGGACTCCTCAAAGGGCCTGAGCAAATTGCAGGTGTCACGCATGAGCTGCCACTGGCTAACATCGAAGTTGCACAGGGAAGTATCTCTGTCCGCCTTTATAATCACAAAATCATATCTGGCCTTTCTCTGTTCATATAATCAGTCCAACATATGGAGGGTGGAATTCCAACGGGTGGAAACGTTGCATATCAGCCTATATTGGGTGATGCGGTTCTGCCGCTGTAGCTTAAGGAGGGCACGCTTTGCAGTGCACGAGTGGCTAAAGTGCATGCAAAGTTTCCTGCCATTTTCAGGATGTCTTGCAGATGGGGTGAAGACTTCAGGAACCACTTTACAACCAGATTGAACACATGCTTTATGCAGGGTGCATGGCTCAGCCGTCCTTGATGCAGTGCCGACACCATGTTCTTACCGTTGTCGGTCACTATGGTTCCAATTTTGAGTTGTCAAGAAGAAAGCCAGGATTCGATTTTTTGATGAAGGACGCAGAGCAGTTCCTCCCCTGTGTGACTCCGTTCATCCAGGTAAACTAGCTGCAGAACAGCGTAACACCGCCATGCCCTGCACATGTGGATGCTTGTGGAGCACTGTGAATTGTCCCAGCAGTGGAGGCTGAGGACACAGTGGAGGATGAGGAGGCAGAGGTGGACATTGTCACAGGACCAACTGCGTGAGAACATGGAGGTGGAAGCGGCGTCACTTGGCCAAGTTGCTGGTGTGGCTGGGCAAGAACCACATTTACCCAGTGGACCGTAAAAGACATATATTGTCTTTGAATGTAGTTAGAGCTTCACACATCGGCGCTGCTGTGCACTTTATCAGACACAGTCAGGCTCAAGGACTGGCCCACCTTCTGTTCTACATATGTGTGCAGGGCTAGCACTGCCTTTTTGACAAATAAATGACTGCTTGGGACTCTCCACCTCGGGTAGGCAAAAGCCATCAGTTCTCTGAAAGGTGCAGAATCCACCATTTGGGAAGGGAGGGACTGCAGCACCAGCAACTTGGCTAGGAGCACATTCAGCTTCTGTGCAGTTGGATGAGTGCATGCATAATGCTGTCTCTTGGTAATCGTTTCGGGGATTGATTGCTGATGGAAAGACTGACAAGAAGTAGGAGGAGGAGGAGCATCAGGACCAGCAGATGATGGGAAGGACTGACAGCTCCCTTCGGTTTAAGTGGTGGAGCCTTAACTGCATGAAATCAGGGCCGTGCCACTGGGTAATGCAGTGGTTGCTACGGCAGTCTTGACCACCACATCAGAGCCACGGTCCTCCCAGGCCACTTTATGATGATGACGTTGCATGTGTTGACGCAGCATTGGCATCCTGGCCACGCTTCACCTTCTTCCCTACAGCTTGAATAATCTTTCCCTGCACTTATAAATCGTTTTTTCATCACAATCAAGTCTTTCCTATCACTGTCCCTAGAGCCTGCTTATGTCTCTCCCTGAACTAAAGCACACTGGAAAATGGCAGAATCCAAGATGGCTGAGGCTATTTATAGAGCTGTGACATCACAGGGGCTGGCTGGCTGCTGATTGGCTGCATGCATGGCATGTTGGGTGATCCCTCGTTCCCAGAGTTCTTTGCTCCATGGCCTAACCCGTGCAGCAGCCATTTGAGGAAAAAAGGTGATTCGTTACCACGAAGAGTGAGGAAATTCGGCATCAGTGCGAATCACATTTTTCCTGAAATTCGGATCGAATTCCCCTTTGACAACTTCGACTAGTGAGCAATACTCCAGCCAAAATTGAATTATCCAACTTTTAGCAGGAGCCTGATCATAAGGCTCACTAGCTCCTGTTGTCTATCCAAAAAGATACCTGCAGAAATGGTGCACACCACTAATAGGTAAATATAAAAAATAAAGCTTTATTGGGGGCACACAAAACCATTTAAAACCATAAACTACACTCAGCAGTGCGCAACGGAAGCACGGATCGGAAGCCCACGGAAGCATCAGCAAAAAAATAGAACATATTCAATTTTTTTACGGTGCGGATAGATCATGGACCCTTTCAAGTTGAATGGGTCTCGATCCGTCCCAGCCGCAGCTGGGTGCAGCTTCAAATGGACCAGATCTCAAACTTAGTTGTACCCTCTTGTGAACTATAACTGCAGGTATATAAATCCCACTAATTAATTACAATTAGAAATGTGCAAATTTCCTAAAGTTATTTTTGGGTCAAAATTTGTCAGAATCGGCCCAGAAATTTGAGTCTAGTATGAATTCAAAGTGCTTTAAATGACTAGAAAAGCTCTCTCTGAAAAATTCTACCATATAAAATCCCTAACGAATCAGAATATTTGGAAAAAATTGGGTCGAATTTTGATTCTAAAGAATCAATTTGCTCATCTCTAATTACAATGATATTACTGGATTTGGGGAATAATATATTTCCTCATAGAGAGCATTTAAATGGCACTAAAGAGTCTTATAGGCCAGGCAATGCTCCTCTGGAATTCTCGGAACGTGCTCAGTAATATCATTGGTAAGACGGTATACAAATAAGATCTTAGCAAGCTTGGACTCTAATGCCACCATATGTAAGATAGCTATCCAATAAGTCAATGTTCGACCTTTTAAAAAGGGCTTGAGACATGACTTGGATAATAATATATAAGCCAGCACCTCGCCTACAGACAGTTGTTTCAGGGTGGTTGCTTCTCCTCAATGCAGAGCAGATGGTACTGGCTTAACTGGGTGAGAGGCCTAGGTCAGGATTCGAGGAATCTCCTTATGGAGAACGCCTAAACATTATGAGTAGTCTTTTAGGCAATGCTTGCCCTCTTCCCAGAATTCCAGAGGAGAGTTGCATGGCCTATAAAACTCTTCATGATGTTTAGGTGCTGTCCACAAGAAGATATAGTATTCCCCAAATCCTGACTTCGGCCTCTCACCCAGTTAAACCAGTACTGTCTGTTCTGAACTGATGAGGGGCAATCACCCTAAACATCTGTCTGCAGATGTGATGTTTGCTTAATTATTATTCAAGTCATGTCTCAAGGTCTATTTAAAAGCTTTAATATTGACTTATAGGATATCTGCCTTACATCTGGTAGCATCATAGGAAGAGATTGCTAAGAGCTCATTTGTATACTCTTTCCAATTATATTTCAGAACACGTGTAAGCATGTCACAAAGACCAGACAAGAAATAGCTAAGATACATTACAACAGTATTACTAGGCAGTGGCGTACATAGAGAAGTAAGGGCCCCATAGCAAGGATAAAACTAGGCTCCTGTTTCTGCCTAAACCCTTTTCATGACCCCTGGGCCATTTTTCCACTGCCTAATTTGCTAAAAGTTGTTCCTTTAAAGGGTAGAGTCCTGACCAAGTTTTCACCTCCAGTAGAAGAGGAGATAATTCTAACTAAGACTGGGCCTCCTCTTGCCCTGAGCCCCATATCAGTCGCCTGGTCTGCCACTATGGTAGTTACGCCCCTGTTACTGGGCACATGCAAGAGTGTCACAAGGATGAAACAAGCAACAGCTACAGGCCCATCATAATGGCAGCATCAATGTAATGACCACAAATACAATAGCACCAAAACAACAAAATAAATTATTGTTGTAGCAATATAGATGGGGGAGATAAATCATAGACAGTATATCACAAATGTTGACTTTTAATGGGTTGATTATGATGATGAAGATGTTGCAGTTACTTCATCAGGCAAGGACAACTGGGTTTGGAAAGTAAATTTAATAAATGAATTGAAAGAAGTTTTCTGAAACAAAAAAAATTGAAAGGTACCGCCAGCATGTTGAGTGTATGCCCGGTCAGAGACCACAATATTATGTAATATGACTGACCACCATTGCTTTATACTGTAGAACATGGTCTGGTTGCATCGTGGTACATACATTTTTTTACATGGACCTTGAGTATTGCAGTCTTTGGAATTGCATAATATTAAAGGTGTTGAGGCATTAGGAAGTACATTAATAGAAAAAAACTTTTCAGTATTTAGAAGTCCCCTGCAAGTTAAAATGATTCCCTTGGCTAATATTAGGTTTGGTTGCACCAACGTAAGACACAAAGTGAATCAAGAGAGGAGCATATGATTTTTCATAGCACTATAAGCTAATACTATAAAGTTAATGGCCCATGCATCTAAGAACACACAAGAAAATGAAAAGTAAATTATTCTTTATTTTCAATCTGGAATATTTTCCAGTGATTTCCAGCATTTGGGCAGGCGTGACCTGGTCACATTTCAATGGACATGTCACTGTTAAGGAACACAGTCCCTGTCATGTCCCTTAATGAATTTTTAATGTTTTCTCACAACTCTGAACTAGAAGTACTACAATCGAGAATCAGACTAGAAATAATGGTCAATTTATTTAAGAACTGCTATCAATCATAGCCAGGTTAATGAGCATTTCATTCAAAGAGCAGACTTTCAGTATTT
The DNA here is from genome assembly GCA_033119425.1 of Bufotes viridis. Lineage (NCBI taxonomy): Eukaryota > Metazoa > Chordata > Amphibia > Anura > Bufonidae > Bufotes > Bufotes viridis. The sequence goes on along the minus strand of CM065590.1, from coordinate 536,898,315 downwards.
CTTTGGGTTCCTTCAAGTTCTGATTGCCTTGCTTTAAGTAATACAAATGTGCGGAGTGTTCAATGTCGCTCTGTTGCATTTTACTGCTGTTATTTAGCAGTTTGCATTATGGAATTTCATGGCTTTTTAAACAATCCTTGGTTCTCGTTGCTGGATTTATAGCTAGTGAAAAATGGCCATAGAGGCTTCAATTTCCAAAATGTCACTGAAAGGACTTTTTTTTTTTTTTTGCAGAGCTCAATGGAAGAATGATATTCTGAACATCACATTTTATCAGGGACTATTAACATGAGTTTTAAGATACCTGAAGTTTTAATACAATAAATAAGACTTGAACAAACAGAAGTGTCCAAAGACCACTCAAGTTCATCCATTTGCAGCCAAAACTGCTCTGCATGACTGCAGAAAATGTAGACTGTCAAGTGAAGCAGTCATAAGGGAGGGAAATGTAAAGACAGATGATGTCTGGCATGGTACAGATCTTGTTCCTACAATAAAAAATGATTTATTACTTCTGTTTCCTGGGTGAGTGTCTTTATCACTTTTGTGGTTTAAAGAAAAATAAGGGCTTAAAGGGCTATACCAGGATTTTACGATTGAGGACCTATCCTTAAATGAGATGGCAGTACTTAAATATTGATGACCTATCAGGATGACCAGGATAGGTCATGAAAATCATATTGGCAGTGGTTTGACATCTGACAGCCAGCCAATCAGCTGTTTGAAGACTAGGTTGTGGCACTAATGCGACTTGTGAGTGCCACATCCTGTTGACTGTTAAAAGAGTTGTCCCTCAAAAAATATCAGATAACGCCTTTAACTAGCCATGGCAACTAAACTGTAACTGTAGTAAAGTGTGCACATGTACAATCACCATGCAGTGTTTCAATCACTAGAAGAAACAAATGAAGGTTCACATTTAGTACCAAACACAAATAGGCCCTCTCAGGACACCTCAGGGTGTCAATATATACACTTCACAAAGGTCTTTACGACCGCAAACCCTTTTAGAGCGTCCTGACTGGTATTATTAAAACATAACTTTTATTTATAAACTACAAAAACGACATAAGAAAAGAAAAATTGTTTTAAAACTATCAGGGCATCAGGGGATAATGTAGTTATTTTTCACTTGTTATCCACCTTAATCCAGTCACCCACTTATGGGGTATACTAGATTCGGCACTATGGGTTATTGATCTCAATACATATTATTAATGACTTTATTCAGGTAGCTCATTTGGGCCATTCCAAATAGGTTGGGTGTATGCAGCAGTTGGTACACTTCCTTTTGTGTATTAAACAGTGTGTAACTACTGCTTAACTCCTTGCAACACAGTGTCAGCAATTCACTCAGCCCAGTGTTTGTTAGTATTCACAAATCACTGACAGGCGCTCATGTAGCACTTCTCATACATCCAACACATTGTTGCCAATTTAACTATGCACACATTGGCCACTCAATCACACTCAATATCTGTTTGGTTTACTGCGCAGACATTTCTGACTGCTGCTGCACGTGTTGTAACTACTAAATAGGACTGCTGCTGCACATGTTGCTCCCAACAACTCCACACCTACCTATTCTAAACATGCGGTGGATCTATTATGTCCTCATTTTTTGTCTGATCCGAATTTGCCCTGTCTAAAAGATATGGCACACTATAACCCCTCCCGACATGTTTCACCACTGCTGCGGCTTCGTCAGGGGAGTTGGGGCTATACTAGTGTGCCGCGCGCTCCCAGTGACGTCCTTTTATGCACCTTTACATTACCCAGCCTGCACCTCCACTCCAAATCTTCAGACTGCTCCAATCGATCACCGCTCATCTCCACCAGACCAAACCAATCGAACGCTGCATTAGGGATCCGTTACTGACAACAGAGAATTACTCATGGATATTAGTTCATCCTTTAGTGCAATGAAGCACTTGATAAATTGGGGCCGCATAATCCTTGCCTTAAATGTTCATTCATGTATTCCTAAAAGTTTATTTTATGATAATAGGATTCTCATAGTACTGCCCTAATTGAACTGATTGTCATGATTTTTTAAAAATTCCCACATTATTTTATGAAAAATACACAGTACTGCATTGCTCATTTTTTATTTTTTAATTTTTTATATTTTATATATATATATATTGTATTTTTTATATTCCTTTATATTTTTATTAATTGCCAGTAACATTTATTTAATTCAGGCATTTCGTGAAGCAATTTACGAAATACATTTAGTAGCAGCAAAGATCTTGAAATCGGGTACTGGACAGTCCGGTCAGAGGTAAACTCAAAGTGTTTGTAATCCCTAAAGCTAACATGCAGACAGCAGCATATGGCAGCACACTGTTATACATGGAAATAAAAGAACTAGGGATAAGGATTCATTTGGATTACATTGTTACTATACTAAATATACACGAAAAATGGAAGTGCTTTCTACAAACACCAAGGTCGCTTCTGTAATTGGGTACCAAACACTAACAGAACTGCCTCTCCTGGGCCTAACTTAAGCCTACAAAATTCAGGGCATTGTGCCTGTTGCTGGCAAGACCACCTTGGTTATCTTTTATACAGGTCTCTGAAATTTGACATCCAAGAAGTTATCCTCATCCTTACTTAAAAACTGGAAAAAGGATTTTACAGATGTGAGCTTGTCAGCAGCTGTGCTTAAGGGGTGGGAAAGGGATTGGACTGCAACCGTAAGAGAATTCTGACAAGAAACACAGTTTTGCATCATTCATAGGGCAATATATAGTTTCTATATGGACAGAGGGACGGATTAATCGGATAGACTGACCTGTGGCCTTAAAGAAGAACTCCCACAATTTTTTTTAATTCTCTGACCTGATACAAAGGTAGATGATGTAATATGTAGTGAATGTAATCTTCTCATCAGTGACTTTATTTGTGAGCTATCCCCTCTCTTCTAATTGTCAGTTGTGTCATGGGACCAACTGATCTCCAAATGAGACAGGACAAGAAGTCAGTTACTTCTCTATTCATTCCTATGACACTGACACTGAGGCTCCCATAGGAATACATAGAGAAACTGACTTCCTGTCCACACATAAGATGCTATGTTATTTGGAAAGTCTGATTGCTGGTTACATAGCACAGCCGAGGATCAGAAGGGAAAACTCACAAATACTGATACTGGCAGAGTTCTTCTTTAAATGTGGCTTGGAAAATACTGATCTTTGCCTTTGGATAATTCTGAGCGCCCACTGGCCCCTGGTCACTGGCATAGCTATAGGGGTTGCAGCGGTCGCAATTGCGACTGGGTCCCTAAGTCAGGGGGGCCCACGGGCCCCATCAAGCCAGGAGAGACACAATAAAGCACTGCAGCTAACTAAATCTGATAGGGGGCAGAAAGGAGGCTGAGAGCCCTGCGTGCACTGTGCAGAGAAGGCGCAGTGAGGAGAGGGAGTGGTCCCGCTCCCGTCTTGGCGTCAGGAAGAGGATCTGGACTTCCGAATAGCGAAGGCAGCTGCGTGCTGGCTGAAGCTGGCTGAACCTGGCTGCGAGTGTGACTGCTCGATTGCCACGTGAGGAGCTCTGCTCTGCTGCAATGTGACTGACACTGAGGTGAGCGTGCTGTACCTGTAATGGATATACGGAGTGAGAGTACATATTCCTTCTATCAACGTGATCTGCGACTCAGCACCCAATGTCCAACAACATGTTTTCCTATGACGGTGAGACCTCTACTAATATTCTTTCACAGATACAACTATCAAGTGGTTTTCTACAAATTCCAGCCCAGGAGTTGAAAACACGTGACCTCTCCCGCGATTCACGACGACTAACCTCATTAGAACTTCACGGTAGTATCTTAACCGAATACCACAGAAGTGGCTGGATCCCTCGAGGTCTACGCTCACACCTTCGACCAACTCTGTTTAAAGATGACAACGACTTCTGCAATAGTTTTGAACAGATCTTAAACAAGTGCTCGCTGGATCTTATTCTATTGACAATCGAGAAATCACACACAGCCATTTTGGAACTAACAAAACAAATCCAAACCACCGAACAACAACTTTCCACCACATTATCAACAGAAGAATGGACAACTATTAAAGAAAAAGTCTCTAAACAGACGGCAGAATTCAGGAAATGCACAGAAGAGACCAAAAGAACCAAATTCATACGTGACGCCGAACATTACAGGCCGAACAAAGTCTACAGGTGGCGAGATCCAAACTTCATAGCACCACGTTACAACCGACATCACTTTTACTCCACAGGAGCAAGTACATCGGGCTCTGAAAGCGACAGACCACCTAGACCCCCCGTTTTTTAGGCCGGGGCCGGGGCAGGAACAGACAAGGCGGAGGAAGACTCGCCACGGCAAGGGACGCAGAGGACGACACTAGGATACAGACCAGGTCCCAGGTATAACTGACAATCTGGTAATCAATATTTCCTCTGTGACACTCTCCCCTGCTCAAACATCGGTACTTCCGAAAGGTCTCACTTTCTGTCCCACCACACCACTTAACACCTTCCTCCTTGAACAAGAGATGCAACGCTTTTACAGGAATATCAGATTAAAAGCACACTTCTCCACTTCAGACAGTAACACTATTGTCAATATTACCCCACCATGTTAACATTACAATCCCTTGGCCTCAAGCCAAAAAGCAAATATATGCCACCACACTCATATCACCCAGCTGAAACATATGTTGCATTCACACAGAAATCCATTAAGGAAATCCTGGACTTATACAGCCACTTCTGCCATACTAATAACCTCCCCCCTGAGGAGCTAGTAGCGCTGAACTCTCTCCAAACAATTAAAGAACTAATATTCAAACCGGCGGACAAGGGAGGTTCCATTGTAGTAATGGATAAATCCATGTATCATAATAAGGCTAAATCACAATTATCTGACCACCAAGCATACGAACCTCTTCAGTCGGACCCCACATCCACCATTGCCATCAAAGTTTCGAAAATACTCCAACACTACCATTCACTTAAAGTAATAGACGACGATACCACCACCTTTCTTACAAAACAACATCCTATTATTCTGTTTTTTTACATTCTCCCAAAAATCCACAAAAACTTACAAAACCCACCGGGTCGACCGATTGTCGCTTCCACTGATTCTATCTTGTCACCACTGTCCATTTTTCTTGCTAAAATCATGACACCACTCATCAAGACCTCACATTCCTTCTTATTGGACACCAAAGATTTAATTACTAAACTCCCGGGCACCACGGTAACATCTGATACCTTACTTGTCACCATGGATATAAATAGCTTGTACACCTCTATGGCACATGATAGAGGCATTGAAGCAGCTAAAATACTATTATCTTCACACCCCACCTTAACTCCGATTGAACAAGAATTTTGCTTACAACTTCTTTCATTGGTACTCCCTGAAAATTACTTTTTATTCGGCGATCAATATTACATACAGAAACGCGGGACCGCAATGGGGGCGAATGTGGCGCCATCTTATGCTAATTCTTACATGATGGATTTTGAAACCAAATATGTGTACAATCATCCACTATACCACCAACATGTCAAAATTTGGCTACGATTTATCGATGATATTTTCCTCATTTGGGTGGGTCCAGCCAAGCTTTTGGAAACCTTTCACAGTGACTTAAACCACATCTACCCCGAGCTAGGTTTCACCATGCATGAAGATAAACATGAGGTCAGCTTTTTAGACACAAAGGTACAGAAGGACATACATGGCCACATTCGTTTTGATCTATATAATAGGCCCACCGATAGAAACAGCCTGTTACATTATACAAGTTGTCACCCCTACAATACCAAAAAAGCCCTCCCAGGTTCACAATACACAAGAGTCGAGAGGATCGTCACTGATCCCACAACACGCACTCAGAGACTATCTGAGATGGGCACCAAATTCGCCAACAGGGTCTATCCCCCACACCTAACAACAACGAATTCCACCAGCAATCAGTTAACTAATAAGCCTAGAATAAACACCCCCCCCCCGCATCCCGTGTGCAACAACTCATCATCCACTGATGCCCAAGATCCACAGCACCATCCGCCAAAACTGGTCTATTCTACAGTGCGCATATCCTACAGTAAAAGAATTAGGAAATCCGTCCCTCGTTTGCTGCAAATGCGGTCCTAACATTAGAGACAAACTTATCCGGGCAGATATCGGAGCACTTACAAAGATTCCCAAACAACATTTCCTTACCAATCCTAAATACGGAACTGACCCCTGCTTACATTGCGCCCAGTGCTCGAACATTACGAAAGGGGACTTTGTAACACACCCACATACCGGTAAACAATTCCCTATTAAGGACTTTTTCACGTGTGACTCTACATTTGTCGGTTATGTGATTAAATGCCCATGCGGACTGGCCTACGTCGGTGAGATGACACAACACATCTGCGATCACATCTGTAAACACAAATCGACCATCCGGACGCAACAACTATTACTATCAATTCCCGCCCATTTTGACAAATACAAACATCGGATTTCTCAACTCCGCTTCCAAGTCTTAGAACAGATCCTACCATCAAGACGTGGAGGTAACAGGACATTGCAATTACACAAAAGAGAATCATGCTGGATTCATGCGTGGAGGTCTTAATAGAGAATGTGATTTTCTTGCTGTATCATAATTCTAATCCACTGTATATCTTTTTTTTCAGGCTCGTTAATCGGGGACTAGGCGGACATGGGTGAGATCCCCCCCCCCCCTTCTTTCCTTTACTGCCGCCTACTTCTTACATTATGACATTTTTTACAGCCTCTACTCATATTCTTCCCTCATCCTTCTTACATTACAGTGCATTAGTTTACCTTCACTACTTCTTTCACTATCAGCAACTTCCTCTATTATCCACCACTCCTTCTCTTATACCCATTATGACCTATTATTCACATAAGCTCAAGAACTATGCACTAATCATGTCTCTTTTTAACCCCCACCTACCCACTCTAGACTTCTCAATTCATTTTTCTTTTCTCTCTTTTTCCAATTTTCCCCTCTTTTTCACACATTTTATATACGTTTCCATTGCAATCGTAGCCATATTATACCTCTTTTAGATCCCACTGAGGAAGGTATATATAAGACCGAAACATCTGGGGACCGTACAAATAATTATTGTGGCCTTATACTTATCATATAGCCTGGATGTATACAACAATGTTATATTGAACACTAAAGAATACAAATAAAATGTGATTACTTGCATACAAATCAGTGTGCCGTGAATCTACCTTATACAGCGCGCTCAGGGCGGCGCCAGCGCCACGATAAACTGGAACGTGGTCCAGGGGTCAAGTGTGTTACTGACCCTGGCTGACACAGAGCCAGAGATGATCGCGCTCAGGGCGGCGGAGTGATAAACTGGACGGGGGCGGGGGCTCATACTGTAACACAGAAGTCACTATGCTGTCACAGACAGTGCCTACGGCGGGCCATGGTGACACAGTCAGAGCTAGTGGCTGGAAGGAACAGTCCTATCATAAGTCACTGTCATAAAAAAGCTAAACTAACAGAATAATAATTTCCAAATAATTGTACAGGGTGGGCCATTTATATGGATACACCTTAATACAATGGGAATGGTTGGTGATATTAACTTCCTGTTTGTGGCACATTAGTATATGTGAGGGGGAAAACTTTTCAAGATGGGTGGTGACCACGGTGGCCATTTTGAAGTTGGCCATTTTGAATCCAACTTTTGTTTTTTCAATAGAAAGAGGGTCATGTGACACATCAAACTTATTGGGAATTTCACAAGTTATTTTCAAGTTTCTGACCACTTATAAAATGTGTTCAATGTGCTGCCCATTTTGTTGGATTGTCAATGCAACCCTCTTCTCCCACTCTTCACACACTGATAGCAACACTGCAGGAGAAATGCTAGCACAAGCTTCCAGTATCCGTAGATAAAAGTCTAAGGGGGTCAGATCAGGAGACCCTGGTGGCGATTCAACTGGCCCACGATGACCAATCCACTTTCCAGGAAACTGTTCATCTAGGAATGCTCAGACCTGACACCCATAATGTGGTGGTGCACCATCTTGCTGGAAAAACTCATGGAACGTGCGAGCTTCATGCTGCAGTAGCTGGAGTTTGTAAGGGTGCCATTTGTGAGTAGCTAATATCCGCCGAAGGGATGTTCGACTAATGCCACTCTCCAGTGACATGCGGCGAGTGCTACGCTGTCGGCTCTTGCTGAATGAAGCTAGGACAGCCACTGATGTTTCTTCATTAGTGACAGATTTCATGCGTCCACATTTTGGCAAATCCAACACTGAACCAGTTTCACGAAACTTAGCAAGCAGTTTGCTAACTGTAGCATGGGAGATGGGTGGTCTCGTAGGGTGTCTTGTATTGAAATCTGCTGCAATGTCCCGGTTACTGCGTTCACCAGACATCAACACAATTTCTATCTGCTCCTCACGTGTTAACCTCGGCGACATGTCAATGGCTGTAAAAAAAGAGAAACTTGTAAATAACTCATGAAAGAATAAAGTTACGTTAAAACCAAGCACCATTGTTTTTCTTGTGAAATTCCCAATAAGTTTGATGTGTCACATGACCCTCTTCCTATTGAAAAACAAAAGTTGGATTCAAAATGGCTGACCTTAAAATGGCCGCCATGGTCACCATCCATCTTGAAAAGGTTCCCCCCTCACATATACTAATGTGCCACAAACAGGAAGTAAATATCACCAACCATTCCCATTTTATTAAGGTGTATCCATATAATTGGCCCACCCTGTACATTTGCTTCTAATGGCTGCAAAAAGATGCTTGGGGGGGGGGGGGTTGTTTAATTAATGAGTTGCCATTGTCATCTGAATCTTTTGCTCATCACTATCTATGTAATGATGAAGGGTTGAGCAAATCGAATTATCTGAAGTGGCCTTCAATCCAAATTTTAGGGAAAATTTGATTTGTCGCAAAGCCAAATTTCCTCATGCTTTGTGGTAAGGAATCAATTTACCCTGTTATGGCGTTTAAAAAAAAATGCATACTCACCTCATCCAGTCTTGATCTTGACGTTACCATGCCTGCCAGCAATTTTGCACATGATCTTCAATCAAGAAGGCCGCTGCTGCCTCTTCACGCTCATAAGGTGAGTATTTTTTTTTAACTGAGTAACCCCTGAAAGCCCTCATTTTTTATCTTAAATGCCGCGATCAGCAATGAACGCGGAATCTGAGGGGTTTAATGATGTGGGGCGATGAACCGAAATTCAGCGAAGCAGCTGAATCAAATTTTTGAAAATTTTGCTCATCTCCAATGGTTTACTCTGTAAAAACCTCAATAAAGTTTATTTAAAAAAAAAAACTGAGCACTGTAGTTACCAGGCACAACAGCTTGTCACACCTGGCAGAGACAATAATGAAACCTAAGGAAGAAACAAAGGGAACATAAGAACTCCATTAAGACATTTCCTTGGTTGAGTTCCAGGTTCCAGTGGGATGAAGAATTAATGATAAAATGATGCTGCCTAGTCATTCAAGAACCAAGTCAAAACATTGGTAAAGAAATGTAATAAATGAGTCTGAGCAGCATTCCCAGCCATTTCCTGCCATGTCAAGACTGGAGCAGAAGTGGAGTGCAACAGGGAACCCCATTGTGATTACAGCTTTTTGGGATAGGGGAGCTGAATATAAGCCAGTTTATGTTTTTAACCATTTCATTTTTTTCTACTGGAATACCTATTGTTTGATGGATGTGTCCCCCTAGTGGCTGTGATTTCAATTACAGTCTGAGGATTAGCCTAAAGCATATTGAATTTGTATCATGAGAAACTGAATTTTTTAACTGACTTTGGAGAAAGGTAAGGGTGGACATATCTGTGAGGCTAACTAAAATGGAGAACTTTGAAAACACAATGAATCATAACTGAAAGAGTGGATGATGTTTCAAATTATTAGTGTTTTCTTAAAAAAATAAAATAAATCACCAATGATCAATTTTGCCAGCTTTATGTTCCAATAATAATAGAACAGACAGGTGCACTCTGCGGTCTTACTATCCCTCATTCTGATGTTAAAATTGAGAATTAGCTAACATATTCTACTGTGGAGTACATGTCTGAGCCTGAGCACCGCGCCAAGGTTTCTCAAGTAGCGTGGGACCTAACATTCACCTACCTATGCTATTGCCCATAAGGCACAGGTAGGTGAGTGTTAGGACCTGAGCTACTTATGAAAACCTTGGCGCGGTACTCAGATATGTCCTTCCCAGTAGGATATGTTGGCCAATTCTCAATTTTAACATCAGAATGAGGGTTAGTAAGACCGCAGAGGGCACTTATCTTTTCTATTGTTATTGTTATATTGTTTGTAACATCCACACAACTGCCACCGTGTGTAAGATGTATATTGTGCTACTTGTGGTCCGCTGCAGGCATTCTCCATTCCATGCATTTTTACTGGGGAATGCCATGAGCAACGGGCCACAGGTCCAGGATCTGTTCCCCTGTTTATATATGCACAACTGCATTTGGGTTTGAGCATTTCCTGCTTGTTTTACACCACTCTATTTTTTCAGTCGTCTTGTATATTGAGTTGTTTGGAGGTGTATAAACTCCTAGGTAAATGTGCCTGATGTCCATCCACATGCTACATTTTGGTGCACCTGTGAGGCCTGGGCCATATCAGCTAGTCTTGGGTGGGGCTCACAGCCTTCTCCTTCCTCTCATTGCAGGCAAGATGACGTGCTGGAGGTGACTGGGGAGTTTGCTGCCAGTTGGTCTTTACACTCCTGTAATTTAGCCCACTGGCCCCGTATTTCCTATACGGCACAGGTAGGTGAGTGTTAGGACCTGAGCTACTTGAGAAACCTTGGTGCGGTGCTCGGGCTCAGACATATCATCCACAGTAGGATATGTTGGCTAATCTCTCAATTTTAACATCAGAATTAGGGTTAGTAAGACCGCAGAGTGCACCTGTCTGTTCTATTATTATTGTTATATTGTTTATCACACCCACACAACTGCAACCGTGTGTAAGATGTCTATTGTGGTACTTGTGGTCCGCTGCTGGCATCCTCCATTGTATGCATTTTTGCTGGGGATCACCATGAGCAACGGGCCACAAGTGCAGGATCTGCTCCCCTGTTTATATATGCACAACTGCATTTGGGTTTGAGCACATCCTGCCTGTTTAACACCATGCCATTTTTTTAGTCAGCTTTATGTTCCCTCTCAAACAAATTAATCCACTATTGTAGGTGGTGCCCTTATTGTCTTATACAGGTGGGTTATCAAGAGGGGAACCCTCTCCATGGTGCCCATATAGCCCAATAATCCCAATAGGGTTTTCTCATTCCTTTCTTTCTTTTGCAGCTTATGCTTTGAAAATTAATTCAACATGCACAAAAAAAAACTATTTTTCAGTCTCAATATTACACATGTCAAACTTTGCTGTAAGAACGTCTTCTAAACTTTTAAAAGTCTTTGAAGATCCAAATTAGGGTAAAATTAAAGGATGAAAAAAGTTCCTTTGAAACAGTTTTTGAATAGATAAAATTCTGTAATAAAAATGTATTCATCATTTTTCCTGTTATTGTAGGAAGAATTATATACAGTATGTTATAGTACTAGTTTACAGCATGGACGTTTCATCCTGTATTTATCCCAGATCTAAAGCGTGGTATTGAATTAATGCCTGTAGATAAAAAATGAAATGAAACACACATGTAATATTCACCATTTCGAAATATAGATGAAGAATTAAAGAAAGTGAATATATCCTATGATGCCAATACTCTTGTATCTCTTGTAATTTTGTAACATGGAGTTATTAGCAGCATGCTGCAAAACTTCAATAGAAATGTACTGATTGAAAACAGCGGTTATCCTCAAATAAAGGCTTTTCTTCAAAGCACAACATGCTGTAACATGCTTTTCTTGTTCTTATATTGATGTAACTCAAGAAATATAAAAACATCAATGAAACCTTGTACTACTCAGAAAATAAAAAAGAGATGGTGATACATTATTAATGGGGTTGTTTGACTCTGCAGTCAATGTTGGCCTTTGTGACACAGGATTTTTTATCCCCACTTTCTGAGAGTCATATTTTTTTCCCATTATTCTGCCAAAATACATCATATGAGGACTTGCTTTTTAATGAACAGGTTGTATTTTTTCACGACACCATTTTGGGATACATATGACATTAAAAAAATTGCACTTTTTTGTTTTTTTTGGAGGGATGAAAAAAAGGCAGCAATTACATTTTTTACTCACCTCACCTTGCAGTACAATTCATGTTATCTTTATTCTGTAAGCTGATATAATCACTACAACACCAAATTGTAAATGGTGCCCCTACAGCCCTACTGCTAAAAATGAACATTACATTATATGACAACCAAACATACAGGAGAACACAACATTACATACCTCTGACATCCACTGATGTCTCCTCTGATGTAGACATTCTCTTTCCTCATCTTCTCCCCTGGTGGTAGACCGCCATGATGAGTTCTTTCAGCTGTGTCTCGTCTCTGAAGAGTTTGTCAAACAAACATATTAGATTCCTCACTTTTCCATCATCCTCCCCCTCCTGGTGCCCCAACATTGTCATTCTGCTGCTATCTCCAATACTGTGCCCTCCGCACTATACTGCAAAAATAGCAGTACCATATAGATAGTCCCTCACATAGTGATAGTGCTTCCCAAAGTCCTACCAATAGTAATAATTCCTTCCCAGAGTGCACTTATTAATAATGGCTTCCATATTTTGCCTAATAATAATGATGTCAAAGTACCCTCAGTAGTAATAATACCACCATAGTGCCTCAAGTATTTAAAATGCCCACCCCAGCAGTTATTACTCTCCGGTAGTGCCCCCTGTATTATAGTTCCTCTGTATTACCAGTATGTATATTATCCCCTGTAGTGCCCTTTTATAATGTCCTTCTGTAGTGCCAATATGTATAATGCCCCCCCTGTGGTTACCCTTGTATCATGGCCCCCTGTATTGCCAGTATGTATAATTCCCCCGGTATATAATGCTCCCCCTGTAGTTCCTGTATATATAATAACCCCCACCCCCAGGCCCCATAGCATCTATGCCTTTGGACTGCAGCAGCACTTACTGCCCCAACCCCTGTCTCACCCCTTAGTCTCTGCCTGCAATTCCACATACCATTCATTGAGCGTGGAGACAGGCAGTTAGGGAGGGAGCAGCAGCAGACAGCACACAAGGAGCAGTCCAGCTGATTGACAAACGCCATTTCCATTAGATCAGGGATGCTCAACCTGCGGCCCTCCAGCTGTTGTAAAACTACAACTCCCACAATGCCCTGCTGTAGGCTGAAAGCTGTAGGCTGTTCGAGCATGCTGGGAGTTGTAGTTTTGCAACAGCTGGAGGGCCGCAGGTTGAGCATGCCTGCATTAGATAATCAGTGTTATTCACTTCACTTGTCAGTGGTTCTAGGTTACTATTACACATGCATCTAAGGCCTCATGCACAAGACAGCATTTTGCATCCATGTCCGATCCACACTTTTTGCGGATTATACAAAAATAAAATGACCACACACAGACATCCTTCATGTGCTGTCTGTATCATGTATCTGTTCCACAAATTATATGACATGTCCTATTCTTGTCCATATTGCAGACAAGAATAGTAATTTCTAGTAATGGGAGTGAGAAAAATCCATATGGCACACGGAAGGTATCTGTATTTTACGGATCCGTAGTTTGCGGACCACAATACGGACATGGTTGTGTGCCTGAGGCCTTAAGCTCCAGGGACCGCACTGGAGTTATACCTAATTGCCAGGCCACAACCATACTCTTCTACAAGAAATCAAGCAAGTACAGGTGTAACCATGGAGTTGGCACAGCTACCGCAACTCAGCCACCCACATATAACAGAACCCTTAAAGGGGTTCTCCGGGCTTTTAATATTGATGACCTATCCTCGGGACACACAGCACCCCCGCTTATCAGCTGTGTGCACATGCCGTCTCCCTGACACTGCATGCCATCTCCCCATACAGCCGACACCCGGCACCCCCGCCGATCTGATATCGAAGACCTATCACGAGGATAGGTCATCAATATTAAAAGCCCAGACAACCTATTTAATATTATAGATGCAGCTATCGTTCAGGTAGATAGAATTTCATGACTTTATCTTATGGCTGTACAGGAGATTTGGAATATGGTTTCAGAAAAACAAACCTCTGATAACTCTAATAATAATTTAAAAAAATTATAATCTGCATAAAACATTGACTCTAAAAGTAAGATAGTTTTAAAATGGGAACATTCACTTTAAAGGGGCTGTTTAACCGTTTAAAAGTTATATCCTCTCCACAGAACAGGCCATCATTATCTAATTGACAGGGGTCTGATATCCCACACTCCAGCCAATCAGTCATTCTGCAGTAGCTCCAATGCTGGAAGTGGGAAGTACTGTACACAGCTCTGTCCACTGAGCAGCAGACGGAGTCGGTAACTGCTCCCATTAATCTCCCGTTCACTCCAGTACCAACGTTAGTGAAACCAGTGCAGGGTGTCAAAAGCCCACCAATCAACTAGTAAAGACTTATCATGGGGATGGGCTATCCCTTGCAAAAATGTGGACAACCCCTTTAAGGCTTCTTTGACATCTCAGCTTTCCTTTCCGGTTATTGTCATAGGACATCAAAATTGGAAGGAAACGCTTCAGTTTTGTCCCCATTCCTTCTCAGTGGAGACAAAACTGAATGGAGCAGAGAGCACCAGAATGTATTCTATTCTGTTTTGTTGCGTTCCCTTGCCGCTCACAAAAACGCTGATACTGATAAAGACGGATTTGGCATGAAACACAATGTAAGTCACCATTGACTTGCTGGATCCATTTTCTCAAACACAAAAGAAAACGGATCCGGCGCCCTTTGACTTACCATGGTTTTACTGCCGGATCCATCATGGCTATTTTGGAGATAATACAACCGGATCTGTTTGAAGTCGATGCAGCCGGTTGTATTATCATTTTGCTGATTTGTGACGGATGTAAAAGTAGCCTAAGCTACAGAACATCAGGCTTAGTGAAAGCACAGGCAAACAAAGCAGTCTCCCCGGGTAATGTGGATGGTGGGATTACGCTTTTACTTTTATATACACATCCAAATGACACAATGTCATTATCTGAAACAAAGATATATAAACTTTATAAAATACACCTCCAAATATAGTGCATAACCGCAATACAAAACTCCATCTCACTGTGTTGCTTTCTGTTTGGGTCCAAAAAAGGGTTAATGGTCAATGGACAGGTACCATAAAATGCCAGCAGTTGAAGAAATTACTCAGCAATACATCAAAACAAAAATGAATTGATGTAGGGGATTTATGAAGGCTTTTAATCCCCTGGTGGACATTTGTCAAGCTTCCTGCAATAAAACCCCTGGGAGCCAAGTGTTAACAAATGTGGGTTGTGTGCTTCCGATTGAGCTTGTTATATCCTGCCTCTTCACGATAACACAGAGCATTGTTTATTGTCAGGAAGGCTTGGGGGATTTCAGCTAAAGAAATAATAAGTTGCTCTGCTGCATCTGCCGGTCACTAACATTGTCAGGTAATTATCCCGCTTTTATCGAAGCTTCTACATGGCAGTAATTCTATTAAGAGAATGAATCAGTTTTTGCAATCTTTGATTTTAATAAAAGACAGGGCTCAACAGACAAACTGTTTTGAAGAGGTTTTCCGAGATTTTAATGATGACCTATCCACTGAATAGGTCATCAATATCAGATGAGCAGGGGTCTGACACCCTGGACCACCACTGATCAGCTGTAGGAAGGGAAGGCGCAGTACCCGCATGCCATCTCCCTTCCTACTCATTACCGCTATGTCTATGGCGTACAGGAAGAGAGAAGGAAGATGGCATGTGCACACTGCACGTGCCTTCCCTTCATACAGTTGATCGGCGGGAATGTCCTGTTTCAGACCCCCGCCGATCTGATATTGATGACCTATCCTGAGGATAGGTCATGAATATTAAATACCAGGAGAACCATTTTAATACAAATGTACAAACTGATACATATTCACTAAAGTTATAAACCAACATAAACATAAAGCCTAGTTTTTGTTTAATAAATAAAGGGACCTAACCTGGGTAAGGGTGAATAAGGGTCACCCTAATGCAGTATTTAGGTAGTTCTGAGGTAGGACACCTTCTTTGAGTACTGCAGCGTTACATGAGGACAGCTGATTTTGCATAGCTAGTCAGCCAAGTCATCACGTCATCTGATTTTAGGTCACAGTGTGCGGTGTGTGTGTTGGTGCATGAATGTGATTCGACAGCTACTGACGTAGTGTCGGACAAGTGTGCAAGTCATTGAGTGCATTTGTTCTCAGCACAGCAACATTCACAGGATTGTCACCATTTAGGATCAAACAAGTGGCTCATTCCCCTAGCTCATCCATGCACCATGTCTCAGAGTCCTGTCAGTCGAGCGGCAGCTAGCTATATAGTTAATCTCCACTGGCCTCATACTCACGCTAGCAAAGACAGCTGGTAGTGAATTAGAGATTGTGCACATCTCTATTTCCCAGCATATCAATCACTTCAGTGCCTTTCAGTGACAACATAGTTGGTAACTGTTTGTCTTAGCTCACAGCCATTTTATTAGATATTAATAAAAGTCAAGTCTTAATCACCACATTATACCTGGGTCAAGATAGGGTTAAGCCTTTTAGGTGTTGTAAATAAGTGTTATATATTCAACCTTACCCAGGTAAGGTCCCTTTAATTATTAAACAAAAAAATGTTTTGGGCTAAACAGCTATACTTTATGTGGACCAAAGTCCTCCCCCTAAATTGGCTCTTTTTGAAGTTTCTGGTTGTTTCTAATTTTTGTTTGATTTATGGCGGAATTCCTCTCTAACAAACCCTCTCCTAGTTTGATCACTGGTGAGGCTGCACAGGTTTTCTCCACTAGCAACCTCCCGCTTAATACCAGCGATATTCAGACAGATTTTAGAGAGATGAATAAGACATATAAACAATATGTCAGGTCTCTCTGGGAGGTGGCAAGTTTAGAAACTTATTTGCAGCAGGGTGTAGTAAACCTGAGTATGAGAATAAATATAGTCCCCCATGCACATCAAGAGGACGCAGCATTTATAAAAGGCTGGCATCAATTACTCACTGAAAATTCCCTACGCATGTTGAATTACTTGCTAGATTATGTGAGAGAGTCCCTCCCCAAAACTAACAAACAATTGGAACAAGAAATAACGCAAGTCCAGTATTTTCAAACAGAAATTAAGGATAGAAAACACAGGAAATACATAAGGGACAGAAGGGATTTTGATACTAGCCAAATATATTTCTTTAAAACCAACACAGGGGTTTTCCAGCCCAAAAGGAGTAGTGGCAATCATCCGAGTGCATCACAGACCGATATATCTGAGTCTGATTGGTCTGGATCAGAAGGCAGATCTGTTAGGAATACACCAAACACTGCACCAGGCACTAAACACAAAAATAATGGCCGATGCACGTACACACAGAGGAAGGCACCAGCTCCTGTATCTACAATAGTGACATCTGCGCTACAAATATGGCAAGGCACACATCCTATACAAGTTGAATCAAACGCCAATATGATTATGTATACGACACCTATTCAGACAATTGTTACCCAAGCCAGAACAGCGCCTGGTGCACAACCATCTTCCGCCTCTTTATTGGGACCCCATTTTGCCCCTCCTATGCTAGCTACCACGATGCCAACGAACACTCCTGTTTCTTTTTTAGGTCAGGGACCTGCCCTGAGAGACATGGACAAGTGAGCGTACAATGTCAAAACATAGCAGATACCCTTAGAATTATCAATCTCTCCAGTGTCCCCCTGGAGGAAAGACATGTTAAATGATTAAGTAGAGGTCTATCGTTCACTCCTACTCCAGTCTTTGAATGCTTTACATGGGTTAAGGACATCAATATTTTTGCTCGAAAATTGGCTTTACATAAGTCCTTTAAACAACAAGAAAGATACTACCAATGTTTACAAAGACAAGAAAATTAAGCTTTTGGCTAAAAATAATGACATTGTTGTAAAACCCTCTGATAAAAGTGGCAATGTTGTTTTGATGGATAGATCTGCCTGTACAGCAATGATGAGGGAACTGCTTACTCAGGTAAGTGAAAGAAGAAAGTTCCTGGACACCACTGCTGTTGTTTTCTTGTGTCTTTATTGTATAGCTTAGATTACAGTATGCGGTATGCCAGTTGTAGATAAATATTGTAACAACGTTTCGGCGGTAAACGCCTTCATCAGGACACTGGTCGTGCCGCACTATGTGGAAATCCGTGTAAATAGCTGTTGTGTGGAGCTCTATGGCTCTAGTGGCAAGGCTATGTGGAATCAATATTTGAAGTCTCCTAGCAGCTATGAGACTTCAAATATTGATTCCACATAGCCTTGCCACTAGAGCCATAGAGCTCCACACAACAGCTATTCACACGGATTTCCACATAGTGCGGCACGACCAGTGTCCTGATGAAGGCGTTTACCGCCGAAACGTTGTTACAATATTTATCTACAACTGGCATACCGCATACTGTAATCTAAGCTATACAATAAAGACACAAGAAAACAACAGCAGTGGTGTCCAGGAACTTTCTTCTTTCACTTATATACCTGGCCTGGGAACCTTTTCCTGTGACCCACACCTCGCAAGGAGAGCACCACCCAACCTATATAGAATTGCTTACTCAGGTAGACACATATAAAAACTAAAGAATAATCCCACAGACCTGTTTCTGGGAGAATTAAAAACCATCTTGACTCAGGCAAGAAATGATAACCACATCTCTAAAGATGAGTATAAGTTTCTCTATAAAGCACATCCCACGATAGCCACCCTTTATGCCATTCCAAAGGTGCATAAGCAAAGACGACCTGTGCCGGGGAGACCAATTGTCTCAGGCAACACCAGTCTGATGGAGAACGTTAGCCAGTATGCTGATAAATTCATTGCACCATTTGTCCCGAGCTTGCCTTAATTTATCAAAGACACTAAGTATGTGGTCACTAGGCTCTAGGAGCTTCAGGTCCCTTCAGAGACAATGTTGGCTAAATGGCCAGCCTTGATGTTAAGGCGTTATATTATATACTAAGATCAGGCATGACTTAGGGATCCAGGCAGTGTCTTCCTTTCTCTTCACTAAGAGCACACAATTCCATGGACACAATGGGTTTTTATTAACTCTTTTACACTTCTTACTCATTCACAATTATTTTCTTTTTGATGGTTGCTTTTATTTACAATTGGTTGGCACCGCTATGGCAAGTAAGTGTGCACCAAATTATGCAAATTTGTTTTTAGGGTGGTGGGAGGACACTATTGTTTTCACTGAATTTGACAATTACACTAAAAACATTATATTTTGGGGTAGGTACATCGATGATATACTCATACTTTGGGAAGACACTAATGATACTTTTCACCAATTTGTTGATGCACTCAATTCAAATGTCATAGGCATGAAATTCACATCAGAAATCAACGACAGTACCGTAACCTTAACTTTCCTTGATCTCAGACTCACCTTGGACCCTGGTGGCCACATCCTAACAGATATATACCGTAAGCCCACAGCGACAAATAGTTTGCTGCATTGGAGCAGTCACCACCCATTACCCCTAAAAAGAGGGATACCAATAGGTAAATACATTCGGGTGCGCAGAAATTGCTCAGATGACTTCAGTTTTAGTCAAGAAGCAAATCCTCTTTATGAAAAATTTAGGGCCAGAGGATACACTTAAAAGGTGTTACATGGGGCATATGCATGCGCTAAGTGTACAAACCGTTTGGACCTATTGGCTACGAGACCGTCGGGTCCCCCTGCACAGGTTGTTAGATGCTTTGGAACTTTTGATGCACAAAATTATCAAGTTTTTCAGATCCTTAAAAAACATTGGCACTAGTGTTGAGCGCGAATATTCGAAAAGCGAATTTTTTTAGCGAATATCGGCACTTCGCTAATTCGCGAATATTTCGAATATAGCGCTATAAATTCGCTATTTCGAATATTCTTTTTTTTTTTTTTTTTTTTAGTTATATTTTTTCTTTCCTACTTCCCAAAAGTAGTTCTTACCTGTCCTGAGGATTCCTGGCTTCCTGGCTGCTCTAGTCAGTGCCCGTTGCCGCTTCTGCCGACTTCCGTGCTCATGTGGAGCGTCCCCATCCATGGGAGAATCTCCATATACTAAAATGTACTGTCGGATTTGAGGAATTACGTTGAAATCGCAATGCGATTAATTCAAGTTATATTAATCGCATTGCGATTACAACTTAGCACTGCTATCTTACATAGGCTAGAATTAACGAATATGGAATATAGCTATGCACTAGCAGTGCTAAGTTGAAATCGCAATGCGAATACTTTAAGTTAAATTAATCGCATTGCGATTTCAACTCAGCAGTGCTGCTATATTCCATATTCGTTAACCGTTAATTCTAGCAAGCTGACCCATTATAAACCCAGCTCTAAGTTGAAATCGCAATGCGATTAATATAACTTGAATTAATCGCATTGCGATTTCAACGTAATTCCTCAAATCCGACAGTACATTTTAGTATATGGAGGCGTTCCCATGGTGATGGGGACGCTCCATGAGCACAGAAGTTATGGTTGGCTTGGTAGAATTAGTGAATAGCGAATATGACGAATGTATTGCGTCATATTCCTCAAAACGAAGATAACAGTATTCTACATCTTCGTTTTAGCAACCTATTCGTCTCGTCATCGTCAACTTCGCTATTCGCTAATTCTAGCAATCAAATAGGAAGGTTGACTTACCAGACAGCTGTGTTAAATTCAGCTATGCGATTATTTTTTTTAATACAATAATTATATTACTTGATAAAATTATTATAAGTATTCTATTTATTAAAAAAATTAAAAATAAAAAAATCGCATAGCGAATTTAACACAGCTGTCTCTATAGTCAACCTTCCTATTTGATTGCTAGAATTAGCTAAGTTGACGAATAGGTAGCTAAAGCGAAGATGTAGAATACTTCGTTATCTTCGTTTTGAGGAATAGACGAATACATTCGTCATATTCGTCATCCTCGCTAATTCTAGATATGAAACCAATAGGAAAGTAGCCTTAAGTACAAATCGCAATATGCGATTATTTAAATCGCATGTTAATCGCGATAACTAGAAAAAATGACGAATATTCGATTTCGACGAATATGAAACGAATATTCATTCGAATATTCGCGAATTTCGTCGAAATCGAATATGGCACCTGCCGCTCATCACTAATTGGCACGTTCTGCGGGCGGATAATGATCTGAGAGCAGTTACTACTGTACATCCTAGTATTACTTACCATAGAGGCAGGAACCTCAAGGACATGTTGGTTCATAGCCTGTATCGCTTGGAGCCTCAGAGGACTACTTGGCATAAGTCCAGCGTTGTCGGTACTTTCCCCTGTGGAGACTGTCTTTTGCCGGTATTTCAGAAAGTCCAAGTCCTTTGTTAATCCTGCGGATAAAAGGGAATATTACATCAAACAGTTTATTAACTTTAAAACAAAGGGCATTAGATATATATATATATATATATATATATATATATATATATATGTATATATATTTATTGTGTAGTGAGCAAATAGTTATTTGAAGGCTGGGGGCCACTCATATCCATTGTATTAATTCTAGTTCATTGTAATAGCAATTATCTATAGTGTCCATTATTAATTTATTGCAGGCATCCCATTGCATCCAAACATTGAACAGGAGCTAATTTGGGAGTGATAAGACATGCGGTACCAAGGTAACACATTTGGCGTCTGTGGACACCTGTAGCGCCTTGCTTCACCTAAAATCAAAATTAGCGTTCTGGGTTTGGGTGCATGCCATCAGATGCCAATGACTATCTTGGTCATACACTTTGTATGTGTGCAGGTCCAGCACTCTAGCCTAGTGCCGTCCTGACAGACATCTATGTCAGTGTATTCCTAATTAGAGGTCCAATGGTGAAGAAGTCCTGGCGCATATATGTACAGTGCAGGTCATGCGCACTGACCTGCAAATAGGGTGATGCAAGTGCAAGTCGATGCGTATCACCACCAAATGCATCCCATTGGCACCCGATCCTCTCTACCTCACATTCTGCAGACTGTATGCGCACTTTTCGTTCATGCAGCGCCCTAGCTCACACACCCTGCATATAGTATAAATCGGCACGCACTTTGCATTAGCGCATGACGTTATGTGGTCCCCTCCCCTGGCCATTGGTCAGGGGCGAGGAGCAGGAGGTGGCCACCACAGGTCCTGCATGCCTTTTCATTTATCTGTAGTGCATGACGTTATGTGGTCCTCTCCCCTGCTATGTGGCCATAGGTCAGTGGCAAAGATTAGGAGGTGACCACCACAGGTCCTGCATGCTTTTTTACTCATCTCTATAGAATTTATTACAAGAGGTGATAGGATGTCAAACCTGTCAATTAGGATTTGGGCTATTTATACCCCCCATATTGGCCACTAGCCTCAACTCTGTCCTAAACCCCTGAAGAAGCCAGAGATCTGGTGAAACATGTCGGGGGGGGGGGGGGGGGAGGGGGCACGGAGCAGTTGCAGTTTTTAGCAATTGTTGGTCACGCTAATGCAGTTTTTAGGTAGTTCTGAGGTAGGACAGCTTCTTTGACTACTGCAGCGTTAGATGAGGCCAGCTGATTTAGCTAGCCAGCCAAGTCATCACTTCATCTGATTATAGGTCACAGTTTGCGGTGTGTGTGTTGTTGCATGAATGTGATTCGACAGCTACTGACGTAGTGTTGGACAAGTGTGCAGGTCAATGAGTGCTTTTGTTCTCCGCACAGCAACATTCACAGGATTGTCACCATCTAGGATCAAACCGCAGGTGGCTCATTCCCCTAGCTCATCTGTGCACCGTGTCTCAGAGTCATGTCAGTTGAGCTGCTGCTAGCTATATAGTGAATCTCCACTGGCCTCATACTTACGCTAGCATAGACAGCTAGTAGTGAATTAGAGATTGTGCACATCTCTATTTCCAAGCATATCAATCACTTCAGTTCCTTTCGGTGACAGCAGAGTTTTTAACTGTTTGTCTTGGCTCACAGCCATTTTATTATTAGATATTAATAAAAGTCAAGTCTTAATCACCACATTACACCTAGGGTTAAGCCTTTTAGGCATTGTAAATAAGTGTCTCAAAAGGGCTGCTTAAAATTACTAGGAACCGACACACCCTTTATAACACATGAAGGAGGGCATCATACACTCCCTTGAAAAATGATGATTGATGGCCTGCTGGTGACCCTCAAAAACATTTGGAGCAAGGGCCTGCTGATCTGACCATCTAAAACATTAGGGGTGAGGGTCTGCTGAAGAGCTGACCATCGAAAAAAATTATGATTGAGGGCCTGCTGCTTAGCTGACCATCGAAAAAAATTATGATTGAGGGCCTGCTGCTGATCTGACAATCTAAAACATTAGGGGTGAAGGTCTGCTGCTGATCTGACCATGGAAAAAATTATGGGTCAGGGCCTGAGGTTGAGCTGACCATTGAAAGAATTATGGGCGAGTGCCTGCTGCTTAGCTGACCATTGAAAAAATTATGGGTGAGTGCCTGCTCGTGATCTGACCATTAAAACATTATGGTCGAGGGCCTGCTGCCACTTGGTAACTCTAGATAAACTCGGGCTGATTGCACATTCCCTGGCGGCGACAATGCATTCGGATGTCTGCCCTAACTTTCGATTCGACTTTCTGCGCCTACTATGGGGACCACAGGTAACAGGGAATCAGGGTTTGATTTCGGAGAGGGAGCCTGAGAAACGGCTACCACATCCAAGGAAGGCAGCAGGCGGGCAAATTACCCACTTCCGACTCGGGGAGGTAGCGCCGAAAAATAACAATACAGGACTCTTTCTAGGCCCTGTAATTGGAATGAGTAAACTTTAAATACTTTAACAAAGATCTATTGGAGGGCAAGTCTGGTGCCAGAAGCCGACTCGCTCCTGTCCTCCACAACGTTCACCCAGTGTGCTGTCAGGGTGAGGATTGTGTTGACCAGACTCTTGGATAGTAAGACTAGACTTGTAGATGAGGGCCTGTAGGTGAACTGACCCTGTAAAACATTATATGCAAGGGCCTACAGGTGAGCTGACCCTGTAAAAAATTGTAGGTGAGGGCCTGCTGGTGAGTTGACCCTCTAAAAGGTTGTAGGTAAGGGCCAGCAGGTGAGCTCACCCTGTAAAACATTATATGCGAGGGCCTGCAGGTAAGCTGACCCTGTTAAAGATTGTAGGTGAGGGCCTGCTGGTGAGTTGACCTTCTAAAAGGTTGTAGGTAAGGGCCAGCAGGTGAGCTCACCCTGTATAACATTATATGTGAGGGCCTGCAGGTGAGCTGACTCTGTAAAGGATTCTAGGTGAGGGCCTGCTTGTGAGTTGACCCTCTAAAAGTTTTAGGTGAGGGCCTGCAGGTGAGCTGACCCTGTAAAACATTGTATGTGAGGGCCTGCAGATGAGCTGACCCTGTAAAAGATTGTAGGTGAGGGCCTGCTGGTGAGCTGACCCTTTTAAAAATTATATGCGAGGGTCTGCAGGTGAGCTGACCCTGTAAAACATTATATGCGATGACCTGTAGGTGAGCTGACCCTGTAAAAGATTATAGGTGAGGGTCTGCTGGTGAGCTGACCCTGTAAAACATTGTATGCGAGGGTCTGCATCCGAGCAGACCCTGTAAAAGATTGTAGGTGAGGGTCTGCTGGTGAGCTGACCCTCTAAAAGATTGTATGTGAGGGCCTGCAGGTGAGCAGACCATATAAAAGATTGTAGGTGAGGGCCTGCTGATGAACTGACCCTCTAAGAAACAATGATATGCAAGGGCCTGCAGATGAGCTGACACTGTAAAACATTATATGCGTGGGCCTGTAGGTTAGCTGACCCTGTAAAAAATTATATGCGAGGGCCTGCAGGTGAGCTGACCCTGTAAAAGATTGTAGGTGAGGGCCTGCAGGTGAGCTGACCCTGTAATAGATGGTAGGTAAGGGCCTGCTGGTGAGCTGACCCTGTAAAAGATTGTAGGTGAGGGCCTGCACGTGAGCTAACCCTGTAAAACATTATATGCGAGGGCATTATATGCGACAAATAAGCATGTTGATATGATGGAAGAGGAGGAGGAGGATGAGAAAAGTAAGTGTTCATTTTCATAAGAGACAACCTGTCAGCATTTTCAGTTGACAGGCGGATACGCTTATCTTTTATAATGCCACCAGTAGCACTAAATACCCGCTCAAACAAAACGCTGGTGGCAGGGCAGGCCAGCACCTCCAAGGCGTAGAGTGCCAGTTCTTGCTACGTGTTCAGCTTGGACACCCAGTAGTTCTAAGTAGTGTTGAGCGTGAATATTTCGAATATAGTCATATATATTCGTAAAAAAGAAAATCCTCTTTTTTTTTAATCTGAACCCATTACCTAGTATACCTATCTGCTTCTTGCTTGGGTGAATTAGAATATTCTTCATTATTTAATTTATTTTCTCTTATTCGAAAAATCGGCAATGTAATATTCGCGTAATGCGAATATTCTAAAACACGAATATATAGCACCATAGAATATAGTGCTATATATTAGTTTTTTAGAATATTTGTCTTTTTTTTCCATCTGAAGTCATGATTCCTCCCTGCTTAAGTTGCTTTTGGGCCAATGACTATTCACATTAAATTGGAAGCTGTCGATGACTTGCGGAAATATGCACACACAAG
Organism: Bufotes viridis; assembly: GCA_033119425.1. Taxonomy (NCBI): domain Eukaryota; kingdom Metazoa; phylum Chordata; class Amphibia; order Anura; family Bufonidae; genus Bufotes; species Bufotes viridis. The sequence continues at coordinate 536,872,542 of CM065590.1, read as the reverse complement.
CGTCACAGCCTCACCAGTAGCTCAGGGAAATTGGGGTGGGTTTTCAGAAACCGCTGAACCACTAAGTTTAAAATGTGGGCTAGGCATAGGATGTGTGTGAGCTTGCCGAGCTCCAAAGCCGCCACCAAGTTGCGGCCATTATCAGACATAAACATGCCTGGTTGTAGGTTGAGTGGCCAGAGCCACAGCTCAGTTTCTTCTCTTATCCCCTGTCTAGCTCTGTGGCGCTGTGCTGTTTGTCCCCTAAGCATATCAGCTTCAGCAGGGCCTGTTGCCGCTTCCCCACTGCAGTGCTACACTGCTTCCAGCTACTGACTGATGGTTGACTGGTACTGCACGTGGATAATTCAGAGGTGGAAGTGGAGGCGGAATAGGAAAAGTGGGAGTTGGAGCCACTAACGTAGGTGCTAGTGGAAACCCTAATTAATGTAGGGCCCGCAATCCCTAGCGTCGGTAGCACCTGTGCCATCCCAGGGTACGACTCGTTCCCGGTCTCCACAACAATCACCCAGTGGGCCATCAGGGAAATGTAGCATCCCTGGCCGAATGCACTTGTCCGTGTGTCCATGGTTAAGTGGACCTCCCCAGTAACTGCGTTGGTCAGATCACTTGTGATGTTATGGGACACATGTTGGTGTAAGGCAGGCATGGCACACCTTGAAAAATAGTGGCGGCTGTGGACTGCGTAACGCGGGATGGCAACCAACATCAGGCTGCGGAGGGCCTCAGTGTCCACAAGCCTAAATGGCAACATTTCAAGGGACAGTAATTTGGAAATCTGCGCATTTAGTGCCATGGCCTGTGGTTGGGTAGCTGGGTATTTGCGCTTGCTATCAAAGGCCTGGGGTAAGGACTTTTGGACGCTGTGCTGGGACACGGAAGTGGAGGTAGTCACTGATGGTGTTTGCGAATATCTAGGTGCAGGGTGGGAGGCATCCGTGCCTGTGCTTTCGACAGGGATTGGCCAGCACGTAAGAGGGGTAGGGGAAGAGGAGGCAGTAGTGTGACCCGCAGGCACAGATTGGGGATCCAGGCATTCGGCCCACTTATTACTGTGCCTGGATCCCATGTGGCGGATCATGCTGCTGGTGGTGAGGTTGCTAGTGTTCACACTCCAGCTCATTTTGGGACAGCACAGGTGGCAAACTACTATTCTTTTGTCGTCCGCACTTTCCTCAAAAAAGCACCATACTGCAGAACACCTACCCTTTGGCAAGGGAAATTTCCGCAAGGGGGTGCACCGTGGAACAGTTGCGGGCCTGTTTGGTGTGGCCCACCTTCTACCTTTGCCACCCCACTGCCTCTTCAAGCCTGTTGCAGATCCATCCCCCTCTTCCACTTCCTCACTCTGCTCATCCTCCTGACTTGTTGACCTAACCACAACCTTAGTGATTGCCAACTGTTTCTCATCCTCTTCATCAACCTCTTGAGACAGTATTTGCCGTTGACTTATCGGCATCTCTGTCTCATCATAATGCACCTCATTCAACAGTAATTGCCATTCCCCACCATCATTGTCTTGTGACTGTGGATGCTCAAGAGGTTGGGAATCAGGGCACAAGATCTGTCCCTCTTCAAGCGTGCTTGGAGAGAGGGCTAAATAAAGGAATGGAGATGAAAAGATGAACTCTAAATATCTGAGAGTGGGATCACTTGTTTGCCCAGACTCTCCATGTTGGGAGGAAGGAGGATCAGGGTGAGGATTGTGTTGACCAGACTCCTTGCTACTAAGACTGGACTTGGTGGAAGACAGGGTGATGCTAAACCAACTGGAAGCATTATCTGCTGCAATCCAACCGACCACCTGGTCGCATTGGTGTCCTGCGCCGCCCTGCAAACTGGGGCATGAAGCTAGGTATCGTGGATGATTGTTTTTCTTGTGCTCTGGCAGCAGGCACAGTTTCAACGCACCCAGGGCCATGGCCTATGCGTGCTCCATCAGCATCACAGCCACTTTTCCATCCCTTACTGCTTGCCTTCTTCATTTTAAATGTTATATATGCTTGAAAGTATGTCACACGTACAGTAGCGTAGGATTTGGAAGTGGATGTGCAAAAAAATTAAAAAAGGGATTTAGGATGTGGAAACGTCACACAGGAGTTATCAAGCAGATAATGTCAATGATGTTACCAGCGGCTAATGACAAATTACAGGGAGTGCCACAGGTATTTGGGATGAGGAAGCATTAAACAGGTTATACCAACCATATACTCCCCACCGTGACATTCACTGTCAGAAGCGGACACCGTCTATTGAAAAAGTTCACTGTATGTCACAGATAACTGTTTTAAATGCACACGTTACACTTTAGATGTGGCACTGGTAATGTCACTGCCAGAAGCAGATACCGTCTATTTAAAAAGTACACTGTATGTCACTGATAAATTTTTTAAGCTCATACATTACACTGCAGAGGTGGCGCAACTAATGTCACTGTCCGCAGCGGACACCGTCTATAGAAAAGTTTACTGGATGTCACAGATATTTTTTGGATGCGCACACTTTACACAGGAGATGTGGCGCAGATAATTAAACTGTCCAGGATGCGCTATAAAAATATATTGCTGCTGCCACACACAATAGTCTTTAAAAGGACTTTTGGGTCTGTAAAGTTTTAGCAGTTTAGTGCAGGTTGCGCTAAAAATTTATATGGCTGCTGCCACACACAATAGTCCTTAAAAGGACTTTTGGGTCTATAAAGTTTTAGCAATTTAGCGCAGGTTGTGCTACAAATATATATTGCCTCTGTCACACACAATATCCCTTAAAAGGACTTTTGAGTCTATGAAAAGTTTTTCTTATAAAAATAGCCCAATATCACTCCCTACACTGTCTGTCCCTTCCTATGCAATGCTCTCCCTGACTAAGACTGAGCCGAACACACGTCATCGGGTGCTATAAGCACCCGATGACGTGTTCTGGCCAGCCAATCACTGTAATGCCAGTAACCAACATGGCTACGGCATTACAGTGAGGGCAGCACTTACCTGCACGTGCGAGGAGGAGACTCAAGTATTGCCCTCAAGCACATGCGTTTTTTGGCTGAACACCTCCATTTGTCAAGCAAAACTGGTGTTCGGCCGAGCATGCTCACTGAACACTAATGACTAATTGAAAGGACGATAAGAAATATCCCAGCGACTTTTCTTGCTTTTAATCTCTGTCTATAATTTTATTATGCAAATCACAAAGGTTGCCGGACGCGTTTCGGCTAATGAGCCTCCTTCAACGGCCGTTGAAGAAGGCTCATTAGCCAAACGTGTCGAGCAACCTTGTGATTTGCATAATAAATTATACAAGATTAAAAGCAGAAAAGTCGCTAATATTTCTATCGATGTGCTGTGGAGAGAGCTCCTTCCCGTGCGACACATCCACCGAGTGCTGGCTGATCTATCATTCCTCTTCACTGTAAGCTTTGAAAGGAAACATTATTTCTTGATACTGAGAGTTATTTATGGTACATGTGTCTATATGTGGCCACCCAGTGGTTCTGAAGCGCATTCTAATCTGTCCAGGGTTTTGCTAACATGTTGCAATAATGTATTGACTTTGTATCACGAGAAATTGAAGTCCTTAAATGAGCCGTGTCACTTCAGTTAATGGCATTTATTATCGAGAGAAAGAAAATACAAGGCACTTAATAATAGATTGTAATTATTAGTGTTGATCAAAGCAAATCATTCGAAGCGGTTTCGCAAGTGCTCATAATCTAGGGAAAGTGTTGCTGAAAATTGAAAATATATTAATATTGGAGAGGGAGAGTGTAGGGAGACTGCAGTGAAAGTGTTGGGAGAGTGCAGGGAGAGTTCAGGGTCAGGGAGACTTATTCTGCACCAGTTTTATTTATTTATTCCTACATTTACTTATTCCTATAATCAGCTGTAAACTAAAATATGTTATGTAATGCCAATAAGATTATTCCACCCACCCCTTATGGGGGCCAGGTCTTAATAATGGCAATTCTCATCTTTTGCTGGCTTAACTTATCCCAAATCATCCTTTGAAACTCTCCATGCCCTAGAAAAGTCATCAAGATGCAGAGAGAGGAGGAGCTGGATGTTACTGATGACATATTATCATTGATATTAGAGGATGTGGAAAAGGAGGAAAAGCAGATGGCAGAAGAAGGGTTCGGAGAGTGCTGGGGTTGGAGAAGTGGGTATGCCAGAACTGATTAATATTCTGTGTTTTCTGTCATATAACCTGCAGGAGATTTCAGACAAGAACAGCAATACTATGGATAGTATCCCCCCACCTAACCAGCCAAACCCCATACAAGCAACAGCCCCTGTTTAAAGGTGTCATTTGGCAGGCTTATTAGCTGTGCGTTTTTTACAGCAACATAGTCGCAACTCACCCGTAGCATGGTCGCTCAGTCTGGCTGTACCCTAAGCCGGAGTGGCCTGGGTATTCCTGATTTATAGCGATTTGTGATGAATTACTTTGTAACAAATAGAATTTCTTGGTTAACTTTGACGAAGTTGCCGAATCAAATTGTTCAAAACTTTGCTCATCTCTAGTGATTATCCATATTGCCTCCTTTACTGACTTGATTCATTTTTCCATCACATTATACACTGCTTGCACTGTATCCAGGGGTTATGACCACCCTGCAATCCAGCAGAGGTGGCTATGCTTTCACACTATAGGAAAAGACACCGGTCTCTCCTGGTGGCCAGGATTGCGGGAGTGAGCATAAGCCAGAGCTTTTTTCTATAACATGCAAGCACACCCACCGCTTCTGGATTACAGGGTGGCCATAACCCCTGGATGCAAGCAGTGTATAATGCGAAGAAAAGACGAATCAAGCCAGCCAAATAGGCAATATGGACAATTATAAGTGCCTTGTATTAACTTCCTCTAATGATAAGGATGTTTGCTGAAGTAAGACAACCCCTTTAACAAAATTCACAGAAATGTAAGTGTGGACATCTGTATGTCAGAACCTGATAATAATACAGACATGAAGGATGTTATGTACATACAAATACTATTACAGAGGTTTCTAGAGAAGAAAATGCAAGGCTTTTCTAATCCCAAGCAGCCACTTTAACAATTAGTGCAGGGCCAGACTCAATGACCTCCCAAATTTAGTTTTAAGTTCACTATGGAGACTGCATAGAATTTTACAGCTCCTATTAAGTTTAAAGCAACTGTCCAGTCATACCCTCAAAAATTATATATAAGTCATTACTTATAGGAGATCCATATTGGCTATATTTCCTTGGTGCTTGTTAATTAGCCAATTTTAATTAGCCAATCTGTTTCTATACAGATGAGATCAGTGACTACTGCTTAGTTACTGTGCAAACTGGAAGTCTGAGGTAGTCTGAAACACACCTCATGTCTTATCATTAGTTAAGGCTGCTACTCTCTCCCTCCTTTTACATCTCTGCCTACTCTGATTAGCTGCTGTATATGAATACAAGTCTATCACAGGATTAGCTGGGCGGCAGTATATAGAGAGCTGCTTTCTATGACAAGAAAGAAATAAAGAATGATTATAGGTACAGATTATTAAATTGTTTGAGTGAAAGATTATTCTTAGATAACTTTGGACATATACTGAGTCAAATGGTTTCTTACTAAGGAGAAGCCTGAAGGGTCACTTACTGTAGTAGTAGCTCTATGGATCCATATAATGGGATCTCCACCTGGCGGTGTTTGAAGGCAACCACTTTTATATATTTCTACTATGACTACACAAAGGAAAATTTTCACTCTGCGAGTGACGCTCTCAAGACCTATACAGATCAGTCAACAATAATATTATTATTATAATGGATATTAAAAGTAGTCTTCCATTGGGCCACATTGTTTCTGTGTTAGCCACCGCTCCATACACTACAAGAATATAAGGGATACAGCTACGTGGCAAAACTGCAGATTTGACTGTAGATTAAGAGATCCGTGGAACACCATATTCATATTTTATTTCAATAATAGGGCTTGTACTCTTGGAATATGTTGATGGGTGTAATGTTATAACAAATATCTCAGATTTTTTATGAAGCAAACCACGTTAATTTAATATAGATTACAGTAAACTAGATTACACCATGTTCTATAATACAACATCTTATTCATACGGATAGATGCTACTGCAAAGCCATTGTCTGTTATTGTAGAATAATAGAACTAACATTGTACAATATCAGACATGTTTAGAATTCTATTGGTGTAAGATAGGAGTTCATCTCCGTAGGAATTTCTAAATGGACACATGAGGAATTCACAATGTGTAAAACTGTTAGCAGTACACAAAAGCAGACACCTAATAAAAAGCCAGCGGGAAGGTAGGATATAACGAGCTCACACCGATCCTTTGAGGGTCTATCTTGGAATAACATTACAGCCTTAGATGCCATATGAATACCAAATACACATTGCAGGTGACCAACTTCTCATTAACTGCTCCAGTCTTTTTTTTAGCATCACCACCCCTGTCAACATTTCTGCATTTCTGACCTGAATTGAAAGTAACAAAGCAGCAATGCAGCGCAACAAGGTTGCTCTAGCATAGAGAAATGTATTAAGGAATGCATTGTGTATCAATGAACACTTAGGGCTCATTCAGGCGACCATATGTGTTTTGCGCACCGCAAATTGCAGATAGACAAAACACGGATACCGGCCATGTGTATTCCACATTTTGCCAGCCCTATGATAGAAATCCCTATTCTTGTCAGAAATTGACAAAAGTATTGCTGTGCACAAGATCTGCAGTATTAAAATAAGCTGTGGGCATTTAAACACAAACAAATGTACTAGAGATGAGCGAATTGAAGCTGAGAAAGTGTAATTCGATCCGAATTTCAGGAAAAATTCAATTGGCAACTAATGCGAATTTCCTCGCACTTCGTGGTAACGAATCACATTTTTCCTAAAATGGCTGCTGCATGTGTAAGGATGTGAAGGAAGGAAGTATGGGAAGGCGGGATCACCCCTACTGACATGCATGATGCAGCCAATCAGCAGCCAGCCAGCCCTGCAATGTCACAGCCCTATAAATGCCACGGCCATCTCAGAATTAGACATTTTCCAGCTTTCTGAGTGCAGGGAAAGATGTGAAAAGGCGCTGGGATGGCAACTGGAAAAACCTCATTGTGAAAAAATAACTGAAAAAAATAATTCATAAGTGCAGGGAAAAGATAGGGAGGAATAATTTCACAGCATCTTAGTGCAGGGAGAGACGTCAGAAGGTGCTAAGGACAGTGCTAGTAAATCAATTTACAAGTGCAGTGAAAGATAATTTGGGGCTCCAAATAGTCATTATACAGCTCTGTCATTCCATCAATTTGTTCTTGGGGTGCAAGTGCTAGGTTGAAAAGCAATTAATGGCTTATATCTGTGGAAAAAGAAAAATATATTCTCAGTTCACTTCTGCAGCTATATGTGGTAAAAGCGTCCAGTGGCGCATTTCATTACAAAAAGAAAAAAATATACGCACTTCACTGGTGCAGTTATATGTGTTGAAAGTGCTTATTGGCCTATGTCAGCACAAAAAGAAAAATATATACTGTTCACTTCTGCAGTTATATGTGGTGAAAGTGTTCAGTGTCTTATTTCAGTCCAAAAAGCAAAAAAAAATGTACGCACCTCACGGTTGCATTTATTTGTGGTGAAAGAGATTAAGTGGCCTATTTCAGTACAAAACGAAAAAAAATATATACACATTTTACTTCTGCAGTTATATGTGGTGAAAGCATTCAGTGTCCTATTTCAGTACAAAAGGAGAAATATATAGACACTTCACTGTTGCATTTATTTGTGGTGAAAGAGTTTAGCGGCCTAAAAAAATATGTACGCATTTGACTTCCGCAGTTATTATTATTTCAGTACAAAACTAAATATATTCAACATTAACTGTTGCAGGTATATGTGGCAAAACCTTTAGTGACGTTTTTTGGTCGAAAAACAAATTTTATTCAACGTTCTGCGCTGTAGTCATATGCGTTAAAATCATTTGTGACGTATTTTGGTCGAAAAACTAATCTTATTAAGTGTACAGTGCTGTAGTTATATGCGGTAAAATATTTTGTGATGTATTTCAGTTGAAAAACAAATTTTATTCAGCGTTCAGTGCAGTAGTTATATGTGGTAAAATCTCCATGATGTCTCCAGGATAAATCTGCAGCGTGGAGGCCCCATGTGATTGCTACACACTTTCTAAATAATCCTTCAGTGGGGCAAATAGATGCCAGATGAATGGGACGCTTCATGACCTTCCCAGGAGATGCTGTCGGGAGCAGCGGTTCATTTCTGAGACGTCCTTATAGTACGGGGGGAATCTGAAGACCCTTTCCATCTCCGTGCTCGATTATATGTGGTAAAATCTTTATTGACGTATTTCGGTGGAAAAACAAATTTTATTCAGCACTGTAGTAATATGCGGTAAAATCTTTTGTGACTTATTTCGGTCGAAAAAGAAATTGTATTCAACGTTCAGCATTGCAGTTATATGGAGTATTTTGGTGGAAAAACAAATTTTGTTTAGCGTTCAGCGCTGTAGTAATATGTGATAAAATCTTTTGTGACGTATTTCGGTGGAAAAAGAAATTGTATTCAGCGTTCAGCGCTGCAGTTATATGTGGTAAAATCTTTAGTGACGTATCTTGATGAACTTCGCGACTCTTTCGGCCTCAATGCTTTCTTGACGCTTTGTCTTCTCATTGCCTATAGCTACTAGAGGCCTGTTAATGCCAAGCAATTTCCTCCAGAAGTATCTTGGTCGATCGTCACTCTGTCATTGTGCCATTCTGTGGCTTCCCCATGCTGCTGCCACCTCCAGACTCTATCATTGTGCCATTCTGTGGCTTCCCCATGCTGCTGCCACCTCCAGAATCTGTCATTGTGCCACTCTGTGGCTTCCTCATGCTGCTGCCACCTCCGGACTCTGTCATTGTGCCACTCTGTGGCCTCCTCCTGATGCTACTGCTGCCGACACCTCCAGACTATGTCATTGTGCCACTCTGTGGCATCCAAATGATGCTGCTACCACCTCCAGACTCTGTAATTTTGCGATCGATTCTGTGGCTTTCACATGCTGCTGCCATCTCCACACTCTGTGATTGTGCCACTCTGTGGCCTCCTCCTGATGCTGCTGGTGCCACCTCCAGACTCTCTCATTGTGCCACTCTTTGGCCTACTCATGCTGCTGCCATCTCCAGACTCTGTCATTGTGCCACTCTGTGGCTTCCTCCTGATGCTGCTACCACCTCCAGACTCTGAAATTGTGCCACTCTGTGGCCTACTCATGCTGCTGCCACCACCAGATTCTGTCATTGTGCCACTCTGTGGCATACTCATGCTGCTTCCACCTCCACACTCTGTCATTGTGCCATTCTGTGGCTTCCAAATGATGCTGCCATCTCCACACTCTGTCATTGAGCCACTCTGTGGCTTCTTCCTAATGTTGCTGCCACCTCCAGACTCAGTAATTGTGCCATTCTGCGGCTTCCACATGCTGATGCCACCTTCAGACTCTGTCATTGTGCCACTTTGTGGCCTACTCATGTTGCTTTCACCTCCACACTTTGTCTTTGTGCCACTCTGTGGCCAACTTATGTTGCTGCCACATCCAGACTTTGTCATTGTGCCACTCTGTGTCCTACTCATGCTGCTGCCACCTCCAGATTCTGTCGATGTTCCACTCTGTGGCCTACTCATGCTGCTGCCACCTCCAGACTCTGTCATTGTGCCACTCCTCCTGATACTGCTGCCGATACCTCCAGACTCTGTAATTGTGCCACTCTGTGGCCTATTCATGTTGCTGCCACCTCCACACTCATTGCCATTCTGTGACTTCCTCATGCTGCTGCCACCTCCAGACCCTGTAATTGTGACACTCTGTGGCCTCCTCCTGATGCTGCTGCTGCTGACACCTCCAGGCTCTGTCATTGTGCCACATGCCACATGCAGTACAGTGTTCTTGTCATCATCATCATCAGTTACTGCAACTCCCACTCATAATATTCCTACTCTGCTCCATCTTCAGCCATTGATAACAGAATGTATGGCCAGGAAAACACTCTAATACTGGCAGAGAATGTGGGACACTCGTTGCAATTCTTGCTGTTTGGCAAAGTAGAACAACTTACGCATCTTGCTGGCCATCCTGTAGCTGTTGGGGACCCACATGGGGAATGTCCCATGGAAGAGGAGGATGAGGAGCTACCACTGGAGGAGAATGAAGAGCAGGAGTAGTTGCTTGTGCAGGAGGACAAGGCTGATAGTGATGAAGATGACACTATTCATAATGACCAATTACCTTAGTAGGGGCAGAGCTGCAAAGAGTCCTCAGGCATGCTGATGAGAATGACAAGCTGAGTCATACACTTCTCATCATTTCTGCTACCACAAGCAGCATGATGGAGCAGTGTTTTTTTTTTTTTTTTTTTATGTGGCATCCTAGGCTGATGCAAATCAGCACACGGAGCTGTACTGCCTGAAAAACAAGGTTCAGTCCTACCTAGACTGTGGCCTTTCTGCATCGTGTACCATTTTTCCTGACCGCATGGACTTCTGGGCAGGCAGATTTGAACAGTGGCCATATCTCTCCCAGTTTTCTTTCTCCGTTCTGTCTTGTTCAGCCCCCAGTGTCATTTCAGGGAGGCTTTTCAGTGCAGCAGGTGGTATTGTCTCACCCAACCGGATACAGTTGTCCTCTGCCAATGTACAAAACATCAGATTTGTCAAAATTAATCAGGCATGGATCAGTAAGGATTTCCACACACTTTCGGCTGAGGCTGATTAATAGATCTGCCCCATCATGCCACTGCTGTTGTCTTCCTTCCTACCATCATGTTTCATACTGTATGGCTGCTTCTGCTGCCATCTGTGCAACTGCTACTACCTGTTGCTAATCCTCCTATTGCCACTTTCATGACCTCTACACAGCTATCACTACTACTACTACTACTTTTACTCCTACACAACCGCACACACATCAACTTTTGCTGTCTTGTCTGTTCCATGCTGTGTTGCTACTGCTAGCACTATTATTGCTGTCATTAGTTTCCCTATGAATCTTACCCTTTCTTTAGATCTTTTACCCTAGGTTCACACCTGAGCGTTTTACAGCGCGTTCAAAAGCGCTGTAAAACGCTCAACAGATGAAAACCAATGCATCCCTATGGGAGTGGTTCACACTTGAGCATTTTACAGCGCGTAAAAACGCGCTGTAAAACCCCCGACGCTAAGCTCGTTCAGGAGCATTTTTTTGGGCGTTTGTCGCGCGTATAGTGATTGACACCACAGTAGTCAATTTCACGAACGCGCGTACGACGCGCGTTTCCTATTTGCAGAAACGCGCTGTAATACGCGCGTAAAACGCGCGTAAAACGCGCTTTTCTAGAATGCTCAGGTCTGAACCCAGGGTTAGTGTGTCATAAATCCCGGGGACAAATTCAGTCCAGTATTCAAAGTGTCAAGCAGTGTTATAAATTTGTATTCCAAAATTCTTCTAGCTCTTTGAGATTTGAAATTACCTTTTAATATGAGAACTTTCATGTGTTCTTCATTGTGTCCTGGGCTACACAAATGCACAGCAAAGTGTAGCTTCTCCTCTTTAATTGTGTGGAAATGGGACCTCATCCTTGCATTGAGTTTATGCCCCGGTTCTCCAACGTAGAGGCCCATAGGCATGCGCATGGGGTGTGCCTGGGCACACCCTAATCAAGCCGTGCTCCTGGGTCCGTCACCCCCAACCCGCTTATTTGCCTTTAAGGCTGTAAATACTAATCAGCGCTTCCATTTTGGAAGAGCTGATTAATATCGGAGGAACAGGAAGCGGTAAAGGATCTGTACTCACCGCTTCCTGGTTCTCGGCTGTTTTCTGTGCAGGGCTGCGTACAGCATGAGTCGCTCTGCGACGTCACTCTGTGCACTCCAGCAGACAGTAGGAGGAAGAAGATCTTGGGAGGTGCCTGTGAGGAGCAGCGTCCAGGAGCTGGAAAGGTAAGTGTTTTTTTATTTTATCTGAGGCTGCTGGGGGCAATCAGGGCATAATGGCCAGGCTGCTGGGGGCTGAGAGGCATAATATGGGGGGGGGTCGACTGAGAGGCATAATATGGGCAAGGATACATAATGGGGGGGCTGAGAGGCATAATATGGGCTGTGAGGCATAATATGGGGGGGCTGAGGCATAAATTGGACTGAGAGGCATAATGGGGCGGCTGAGGCAAAATGGGAGGGCTGAGGCATAAATTAGGCTGAGAGACATAATGGGGGGGGGGCAGAGGCATAAATTGGGCTGAGAGGCATAATGGGGGGGAGGGGGCTGAGAGGCATAATATGGACTGTGAGGCATAATATGGGGGGGCTGAGGCATAAATTGGGCTGAGAGGCATAATGGGGGGGGGGCTGAGGCATATATTGGGCTGAGAGGGATATTGGGGGTGGGGGGGCTGAGAGGCATAATATGGGCTGAGAGGCATAAAATGGGGTGGCTGAGGCATAAATTAAGCTGAGAGGAATAATGGGGGGGCTGAGGCATTTATTGGACTGAGAGGCATAATGGGGTGGGGGGGCAGAGGCATAAATTGGGCTGAGAGGCATAATATGGGCTGTGAGGCATAATATGGGGGGGCTGAGGCATAAATTGGGCTGAGAGGCATAATGGGGGGGGGGGGCTGAGGCATATATTGGGCTGAGAGGGATAATGGGGGTGGGGGGGCTGAGAGGCATACTATGGGCTGAGAGGCATAAAATGGGGGGCTGAGGCATATATTGGGCTGAGAGGCAAAATGGGGTTTGCTGAGGGCATAATGGGATTCGCTGAGGCATAAATTGGGCTGAGAGGCATAATGGGGCGGGGGGCTGAGGCATAAATTGGGCTGACTCGGTGAGGCAATGGCATAATGAGAATCCTGAGAGGCATAATGGGGGCTGAGAGGCATAAGGGCTGATAATGGGGGCTCAGAGGCCTAAGGGCTGATTTTGGTGGGCAATGATAGGCATGGGAGGTGATATGGGGGTGATGAGAGGCATGGGGCTCTTATCTGAGGTATGATTGGGGATCATTTACATTGGGGTCTGATCTGAGGTCTGATTGGGGGTCTGATCTGAGGTCTTATTGGAGTCTTATTAAGATTGGGGGTCTCATTGGGGCTGTCAGCTGAGGTCTGATTACCATTGGGGGTCTGATCGGTGGTCTGACCTGAGGTGTAATGAAAAATATTTTTTTTCTTATTGTCCCCCTCTAAAACCTAGTCTTATGGGCCTGTGCGTCTTATATGTTTCCTTCCTGAACTGAAGAGCGGTGCCCACTTCCTCACTAGCAGGCGGGGCACACAGCGTGACGTCAAACTCTGTCACCCAGACGGGATCACTCCCAGCCTGCGCCTGCACACACGGCTCTGCCTCCATGGGGTCTGCCACCACTATGTGAATTACTAGCCACCGCCCGCTGGCAAACCGCAGGCATTGTATTACAGTGCGGCGGCCGCCAGCGTAGCAGCCAGTGGCGGATTCAGAGCCTGGTCTCGGGAGGGGCACTTCAAGATTGTTTTGTGGCAGCGGACACAAAATAATCTGCATCAATCTGTTGTCAATCTGCATCACTAGATTGACAACATTACTACATTATTGGTGTATAATTTTATTAAGTGGTCATTACTTTTATGTCACAGTAGGTATTATAATCCATTAAAGGGGTTTTCAGAGATTTAAGTACTGATGACCTATCCTCTAGATAGGCCATCATTATCTGAATGGTGAGGGTCAAACCCCTTGGACCCCCACCGATCAGTAGTTTGAGAAGGCACCTGAGCTCCTGTGAGCACCACTGCCTTCTCCATGCTCACCCAACACAGCACCATTTATTGTACAGCGGCTATGCTTGGTATCGCAGCTCAGCCCTATTCACTTCTGTTGAGCTATGCTGCACCTAGGCCATGTGACTGATGAATGCGTCGTCACTCAGTCTAGGGAAAGCTGGAGATGGCGTTCACAGGAGGGGGGTCATGGATGCCGGAGGGAGGGGTTTTCGACGCCGGACCTTCACCAATCAGATACCTATAACCCAGAGGACAGTTCATCAGTATTAAAGTTTCAGAAAACCCCTTTAAGGTATTTCTTTTTGTGTTGCAAGGTTACTTTTTGCAGTGTTTTTCAGCAATGTAAAGCATTTGATATCCATAGGTAGGTTGTTGGGGGCAATCAGGGCATAATGGCCAGGCCGCTGGTGGCTAAGAGGCATAATATGGGGGGGGGGGGTCGACTGAGAGGCATAATATGGGATGAGAGGCATAATATGGGGCGGCTGATGCATAAATTAGGCTGAGAGGCATAATGGGGGGGGGGGGGCTGAGGCATAAAATCTTATAGGTTTCCTTCCTGAACTGAAGAGCGGTGCCCACTTCCAGCCCTGAGTCCAGCTGCCCAGAGTTCTGATCCTGAGCCTGCTGGAGTCTTCAGAACTGTAAGTATTTACAGCCATTCACTGTAAGCAATATTATATATATTACTTGTTTTATGTGAGTAAGGGTGCTGGGTGGTTGGAGAAGGGGGATGGAGGGGTACAATACTATCTGCAGATTGTAAAAAAAAAGTAAGCACCACATTATTTTCAGTCCGCTGCCACAAAACAATCTGGAAGTGCCCCTCCCGAGACCAGGCTTTGAATGCGCCACTGGCTGTAACGCTGGCCGCCGCCGCACTGTAATGCAATACCTGCGGTTTGCCGGCGGGCGGTGGCTAGTAATTCACATAGTGGTGGCGGACCCCATGGAGGCAGAGCCGTGTGTGCAGGCGCAGGCTGGAAGTGATCCCATCTGGGGGACAGAGTTTTACGTCACGCTGCGTAACCCGCCTGCCAGTGAGGTGAGGACAGCGGAGGCAGCGTGATAGTGTTGGAACTTGCCCAGCTGCTCCGATCCAGACTGTCTACAAGAAAAAGTCTCTCACAAGAATTTTGCCTAGTGCCCTGGCTGAGACCCGCTGTATAAGTTATATAACGCGTTATAAAAAAGTATGTACCCTGTCCATGCTACAGTGCTAACCCTCCTCAGTTGTCCCCTATAAAATGTACCCTGATACCCCTCAGTTATATATTATAACTGAGGGGTATCAGGGGAAATTATACAGGGGGTAATATAACTTTTATTTTTGTTTATAATGATAATTATTATTGTGCGTCTGTATGTATGCAGAGTGCATTTGTGTATATATATGTGTGTATATAATATATAAATATATATATATATATATATATATATATATACATACATACACACGTGCACGCGGCGTGTGTGTTTGTGCCTTAGGGGGCACACCCTAATGCAATAGGCTGCGCAAGCCTATGTAGAGGCCTCCAACAGGACATTTAGTGCAGAGAATCAGATAACCAACATTAGACGTAGAAAATGTGAATGTCCCACGGATCTTATAGTCCTGCTGTGTGTCGGGGATCCAGATCTTATCTGTTGTCATTATATGGGAGCACGCTTTGCATCTTCTCATATTACAGGGATGGGTTCCTTTCTCTGTGGTACATGACCTTGAACTTGATCTGATCAGAATATTCCTTAGATTTGGAGGTAAGCTAGTAAGGGGGATGTGGGAAGATTGCTTTTAGTCGATCCTCCTTATGTAGGACATGATGTAATTGTTTGGCAGTTTTCCTTAGTAGCTCTAGTTGAGGGTTTTAGGTCAGAACTAGTGTTGAGCGAACAGTTCGAGCATAGTTCGGGTTCGTAACGAATTTTGGGGTGTTCGGGACCCGGACCCGGACCTGAATATTTTCAAAAAAGTTTGGGTTCGGGTCCGTTGTTCGACGATTTCTTCCCGCTTTCTGAAGGGCTGCACAGCAGACAATCAGCTAGAGTTTTACTTCTTGCCCTAAGAAGCCATCACAGCCATGCCTACTAATGGCATGGCTGTGATTGGCCAAGTGCAGCATGTGACCCAGCCTTTATTTAAGCTGGAGTCACGTAGCGCCACACGTCACACTGCTCTGATTACTGTAGGGAGAGGATGCAGCTTCAGTGAGGGCGAGATTAGGCAGGGAAAAGTCAGCAAAAGCATCAAATGAAGTGATCGATCTACAGCTGTGAATCATTCAACTTCTGTGGCTAGCCAATTGTAATACTGTCTCAAATATCACAGGAAAAAGGGAACAGGCAATTCGGGTGGCACTACTGTTATACCCAAAATGTTCCACACAACCGCACTGAAAGGGTTACACTAAACCAGTGTCTTATCAGCTGTGCTGTGGTGCTCAGCTCCGGTGTAGTAAATAAAGGCTTGCATGCATGAATGGAAGAGAAGGAGATGAAGCGGCACTCACCAGCTGTGTAAAAGCATTCCTTTATTAATTCTTCTTGAAGATAAAAGGCAATGAGGTAGCAGGGGCGGACGCCTTCTCATGCAGCTGGACGGCGGCAACGGCCGTTTCTCGCTTCACCTAGCGCATCATCAGGCCACTCGTCTAATACTGTCTGTTGTCTGGCAAAGGATATTTTCTGTGGTGAAATTCAATTGCCAAAATAGCAATCCACTAAATCTGGTGTCCCAGCAGTGGCTGGCAAAGAATAATAGTGTCCGGCAAAGGATATATTTTGTTCTGGGGTGAAATTCAATTCCCAAAATAGCAATACCATAAATCATTGGTTTACGTTGTGGCTGGCCAAGTTTAATAGTGTCCTGCAAAGGATATATTTTGTTCTGGGATGAAATTCATTTGCCAAAATAGCAATACCATAAATCAGTGGTTTCTGCTGTGGCTGGCCAAGTTTCATAGTGTCCTGCAAAGGATATATTTTTTTCTGGGGTGAAATTCAATTGACAAATTAGCAATACCCTGAATCTGGTGTTCCAGCTGTTGCAGGCCTAGTTTAATTCTGTCCATACCAGGGTATATTTTTTCCTGGGGTGAAATCTGATTGCCAAAATAGCAATACCCTGAATCTGGTGTTCCAGCTGTGACTGGACAATTTCCCTAGTGTCCGTCAAAGGATATATTATTTTCTGGGGTGAAAGTCAGTAGCAAAAATAGAAATACAGTAAATCTGGTGTCCCAGCAGTGGCTGGCCATGTTTCATAGTATCCTGCAAAGGATATATTTTGTTCTGGGGTGAAATTCAATTGCCAAAATAGCAATACCATAAATCAGTGGTTTCAGCTGTGGCTGGCCAAGTTTAATAGTATCCGTCAGAGGATATATTTTGTTCTGGGGTGAAATTCATTTGCCAAAATAGCAATCCCCTAAATCTGGTGTCCCAGCAGTGGCTGTCAAAGTATAATAGTGTTCGGCAAAGGATATATTTTGTTCTGGGGTGAAATTAAATTGCCAAAATAGTAATACCATGAATCTGGTGTTCCAGCTGTGCAGGCCTAGTTTAAATCTGTCCGTAACAGGGTATATTTTTTACTGGGGTGAAATTCAATTGCCAAAATAGCAATACCCTGAATCTGGTGTTCCAGCTGTTGCAGGCCTAGTTTAAATCTGTCCGTAACAGGGTATATTTTTTTCTGGGGTGAAATTCAATTGCCAAAATAGCAATACCCTGAATCTGGTGTTCCAGCTGTTACTGGACAATTTCCCTAGGGTCCCTCAAAGGATATATTATTTTCTGGGGTGAAAGTCAGTAGCAAAAATAGAAATACAGTAAATCTGGTGTGCCAGCAGTGGCTGGCCAAGTTTAATAGTATCCAGCAAAGGATATATTTTGTTCTGGGGTGAAATACAATTGCCAAAATACCAATCCCCTAAATCTGGTGTCCCAGCAGTGGCTGGCAAAGTATAATATTGTCCGGCACAGGATATATTTTTTTTATGGGGTGAAATTCAATTGCCAAAATAGCAATACCATAAATCAGTGGTTTCTGCTGTGGCTGGCCAAGTTTCATAGTGTCCTGCAAAGGATATTTTTTTTTCTGGGGTGAAATTCAATTGACAAATTAGCAATACCCCGAATCTGGTGTTCCAGCTGTTGCAGGCCTAGTTTAATTCTGTCCGTAACAGGGTATATTTTTTCCTGGGGTGAAATCTGATTGCCAAAATAGCAATACCCTGAATCTGGTGTTCCAGCTGTGACTGGACAATTTCCCTAGTGTCCGTCAAAGGATATATTATTTTCTGGGGTGAAAGTCAGTAGCAAAAATAGAAATACAGTAAATCTGGTGTCCCAGCAGTGGCTGGCCATGTTTCATAGTATCCTGCAAAGGATATATTTTGTTCTGGGGTGAAATTCAATTGCCAAAATAGCAATACCATAAATCAGTGGTTTCAGCTGTGGCTGGCCAAGTTTAATAGTATCCGTCAGAGGATATATTTTGTTCTGGGGTGAAATTCATTTGCCAAAATAGCAATCCCCTAAATCTGGTGTCCCAGCAGTGGCTGTCAAAGTATAATAGTGTTCGGCAAAGGATATATTTTGTTCTGGGGTGAAATTAAATTGCCAAAATAGTAATACCATGAATCTGGTGTTCCAGCTGTGCAGGCCTAGTTTAAATCTGTCCGTAACAGGGTATATTTTTTACTGGGATGAAATTCAATTGCCAAAATAGCAATACCCTGAATCTGGTGTTCCAGCTGTTGCAGGCCTAGTTTAAATCTGTCCGTAACAGGGTATATTTTTTCTGGGGTGAAATTCAATTGCCAAAATAGCAATACCCTGAATCTGGTGTTCCAGCTGTTACTGGACAATTTCCTAGGGTCCCTCAAAGGATATATTATTTTCTGGGGTGAAAGTCAGTAGCAAAAATAGAAATACAGTAAATCTGGTGTGCCAGCAGTGGCTGGCCAAGTTTAATAGTATCCAGCAAAGGATATATTTTGTTCTGGGGTGAAATACAATTGCCAAAATACCAATCCCCTAAATCTGGTGTCCCAGCAGTGGCTGGCAAAGTATAATATTGTCCGGCACAGGATATATTTTTTTATGGGGTGAAATTCAATTGCCAAAATAGCAATACCATAAATCAGTGGTTTCTGCTGTGGCTGGCCAAGTTTCATAGTGTCCTGCAAAGGATATTTTTTTTTCTGGGGTGAAATTCAATTGACAAATTAGCAATACCCCGAATCTGGTGTTCCTGCTGTTGCAGGCCTAGTTTAATTCTGTCCGTAACAGGGTATATTTTTTCCTGGGGTGAAATCTGATTGCCAAAATAGCAATACCCTGAATCTGGTGTTCCAGCTGTGACTGGACAATTTCCCTAGTGTCCGTCAAAGGATATATTATTTTCTGGGGTGAAAGTCAGTAGCAAAAATAGAAATACAGTAAATCTGGTGTGCCAGCAGTGGCTGGCCAAGTTTAATAGTATCCAGCAAAGGATATATTTTGTTCTGGGGTGAAATACAATTGCCAAAATAGCAATCCCCTAAATCTGGTGTCCCAGCAGTGGCTGGCAAAGTATAATATTGTCCGGCACAGGATATATTTTTTTCTGGGGTGAAATTCAATTGCCAAAATAGCAATACCATAAATCAGTGGTTTACGTTGTGGCTGGCCATGTTTCATAGTGTCCTGCAAAGGATATTTTTTTTTCTGGGGTGAAATTCAATTGCCAAAATAGCAATACCATAAATCAGTGGTTTCTGCTGTGGCTGGCCAAGTTTCATAGTGTCCTGCAAAGGATATTTTTTTTTCTGGGGTGAAATTCAATTGACAAATTAGCAATACTCCGAATCTGGTGTTCCAGCTGTTGCAGGCCTAGTTTAATTCTGTCCGTAACAGGGTATATTTTTTCCTGGGGTGAAATCTGATTGCCAAAATAGCAATACCCTGAATCTGGTGTTCCAGCTGTGACTGGACAATTTCCCTAGTGTCCGTCAAAGGATATATTATTTTCTGGGGTGAAAGTCAGTAGCAAAAATAGAAATACAGTAAATTTGGTGTCCCAGCAGTGGCTGGCCAAGTTTAATAGTGTGCGTCAAAGGATATATTTTGTTCTGGGGTGAAATTCAACACCATGAATCTGGTGTTCCAGCTGTGCTGGCCTAGTTTAACTCTGTTTGTAACAGGGTATATTTTTTACTGGGGTGAAATTCAATTGCCAAAATAGCAATACCCTGAATCTGGTGTTCCAGCTGTTGCAGGCCTAGTTTAAATCTGTCTGTAAGAGGGTATATTTTTTTCTGGGGTGAAATTTAATTGCCAAAATAGCAATACCCTGAATCTGGTGTTTCAGCTGTGACTGGACAATTTCCCTAGTGTTCGTCAAAGGATATATTATTTTCTGGGGTTAAAGTCAGTGGCAAAAATAGAAATACAGTAAATCTCGTGTCCCAGCAGTGGCTGTCAAAGTATAATAGTGTCCGGCAAAGGATATATTTTGTTCTGGGGTGAAATTAAATTGCCAAAATAGCAATACCATGAATCTGGTGTTCCAGCTGTACAGGCCTTGGTTTAAATCTGTCCGTAACAGGGTATATTTTTTTACTGGGGTGAAATTCAATTGCCAAAATAGCAATTCCCTGAATCTGGTGTTCCAGCTGTTGCAGGCCTAGTTTAAATCTGTCCGTAACAGGGTATATTTTTTTCTGGGGTTAAATTCAATTGCCAAAATAGCAATACCCTGAATCTGGTGTTTCAGCTGTTGCAGGCCTAGTTTAAATCTGTCCGTAACAGGGTATATTTTTTTCTGGGGTGAAATTCAATTGCCAAAATAGCAATACCCTGAATCTGGTGTTCCAGCTGTTACTGGACAATTTCCCTAGGGTCCCTCAAAGGATATATTATTTTCTGGGGTGAAAGTCAGTAGCAAAAATAGAAATACAGTAAATCTGGTGTCCCAGCAGTGGCTGGCCAAGTTTAATAGTGTCCAGCAAAGGATATATTTTGTTCTGGGGTGAAATTCAATTGCGAAAATAGCAATCCCCTAAATCTGGTGTCCCAGCAGTGGCTGGCAAAGTATAATATTGTCTGGCACAGGATATATTTTTTTCTGGGGTGAAATTCAATTGCCAAAATAGCAATACCATAAATCATTGGTTTCCGTTGAGGCTGGCCATGTTTCATAGTGTCCTGCAAAGGATATTTTTTTTTCTGGGGTGAAATTCAATTGCCAAAATAGTAATACCATAAATCATTGGTTTCCGTTGTGGCTGGCCATGTTTCATAGTGTCCTGCAAAGGATATTTTTTTTTCTTGGGTGAAATTCAATTGCCAAAATAGCAATACCATAAATCAGTGGTTTCAGCTGAGGCTGGCCAAGTTTTATAGTGTCCTGCAAAGGATATATTTTGTTCTGGGGTGAAATTCACTTGCCAATATAGCAATACCATGAATCTGGTGTTCCAGCTGTTGCAGGCCAAGTGTTAATCTGTCCGTAAAAGGGTATATTACACTCAAGGTGTTTATACAAGTCCTGAGAGGGTCATCCTCAATAACTTAACATGCTACCATGCATCTCCCATTGTATTTCTGTGCGTTAAATTGTATATTACACAAAGTGTTAAAATACAATTGCTGAAGGCATAATCCTACATATTTTTTCATACGCTAATGTGCATCTCCAAGTGTAAATCTATTAATAAAAGGATACCTTTCATCTAGGGTCTAAAATACTAGGCGTACAATTGATATTCCCCTAAATCAGTGGTTACTGCTGTGCCTGGATTAGTGTAATACGGTACATAAATAAATAGGCAGATAGTGTTAGGTGCCTGAATTTGAAATCAATACATTGGGCTAAATATTTTTTTTCTTATTGTGGTGCTTGGTGAACGGTAACAATGAGGAAAACATCTAGTAAGGGACGCGGACGCGGTCGTGGTGGTGCTAGTGGACCCTTTGGTGCTGGGAGAGGACGTGGCAATTCTGCCACAGCCACACGTCCTAGTGAACCAACTACCTCAGGTTCCAGTAGCTGCAGAATTTACAGGGCTATTTGCTGGGGTCCAATGCCATTCTAAGGATGGTAAGGCCTGAGCAGCTACAGGCGCTAGTCAATTGGGTGGCCGACAGTGGATCCAGCACGTTCACAACATTATCTCCAACCCAGTCTTCTGCAGAAAGCGCACAGGTGGCGCCTGAAAACCAAGCCCATCAGTCTGTCACATCACCCCCATGCACTATCTTAGCCTCAAGTTAATCAGCAGTCTCTTATGCTGTTTGAAGACTCTGCTGGCAGGGTTTCCCAAGGGAATCCACCTAGCCCTTCCCCAGTGGTGGAAGACATAGAATGCACTGATGCACAACCACTGATGTTTCCTGATGATGAGGACATGGGAATACCACCTCATCGGAGTCCGCACTTCTCTGATGATGACAAAACACAGGTGCCAACTGCTGCGTCTTTCTGTGTGTGCAGACCGAACAGGTCAGGGAGGAAGACTGTGTGGAAGACGATGCAGGGGACGATGAGTTCCTAGACCCCACATGGAATGACGGTCGTGCCACTGACTTTCATAGTTCAGAGGAAGAGCACCCCAAAGGCAGCTTCAAGGAGTTCCCTGGCATGGCACTTCTTTAAACAATGTGCTGACGACAAGACCCGAGTGGTTTGCACACTGTGCCGTCAGAGCCTGAAGCAAGGCATTAACAACGTTCTGAACCTTAGCACAACCTGTATGACCAGGCATCTACATGCAAAGCATGAACTGCAGTGGAGTAAACACCTTAAAAGCAAGGAACTCACTCAGGATCCCCCTGCTCCCTCTTCTGCTGCTGCCTCGGCCTCTTCCTACGCCTCGGGCAGAATGTTGGCACCTGCCACCCACCAAACAGAGGATGTGCCACCGACACCACCACCTTGGTCACAAAGCATCTCCACCATGTCACACGGCAGCGTTCAGCTCTCCATCTCACAAACCTTGGAGAGAAAGCGTAAATTCCCACCTAGCCACCCTCGAGCCTTGGGCCATAATGTCAGCATTTTTAAACTACTGTACATTTTTAAATGCTGTAATTCAGGCTGGTGGACAGAGACAGCTTCAAACAGCTGATGGACATTGCTGTCCCACATTATATTGTTCCCAGCTGCCACTACTTCTCCAAGACAGCCGTGCCTTCCCTGCACAACCAAGTATCCAATAAATTCAAGTGTGCACTGCGCAACGCCATCTGTGGCAAGGTCCACCTAACCACAGATACGTGGACCAGTAAGCACGGTCCGGGACGCTATATCTCCCTAACTGCACACTGGGTAAATGTAGTGGCGGCTAGGCCCCAGGCGGAGAGTTCCTTGGCGCACGTCCTTCCGCCGCCAAGGATTGCAGGGCATCATTCTTTGCCTCCTGTAGCCTCCTCCTCCTACTCGGCTTCCTCCTCCTCTCCTTACACCAGCTCATCTATCTAGTCAGCCACACACCTTCACCGTCAACTTCAGCACAGTCCGGGGTAAACGTCAGCAGGCCATTCTGAAACTCATATGTTTGGGGGACAGGCCCCACACCGCGCAGGAGTTGTGGCAGGATATTGAACAACAGACCGATGAGTGGTTTCTGCCGGTGAGCCTCAAGCCCGGCCTGGTGGTGTGCGATAATGGGTGAAATCTCGTCGCAGCTCTGGGACTAGTCTGGTTTGACGCACATCTCTTGCCTGGCGCATGTGCTGAATTTGGTGGTGCAGAAGTTCATTCACAACTACCCCAACATGTCAAAGCTGCTGCATAAAGTGCGGGCCGTCTGTGCGTGCTTCCGGCGTTCACATCCTGCCGCTGCTCGCCGGTGTGCGCTACACCGTAACTTCGGCCTTCCCGCTCACCGCCTCATATGCGACGTGCACACCAGGTGGAACTCCACCTTGCACATGCTGGAGAGACTGTGCGAATAGCAGCAGGCCATAGTGGAGTTTAAGCTGCAGCACGCACGCGTCAGTCGCACTGCGGAACAGCACCACTTCACCACCAATGATTGGGCCTCCATGCGAGACCTGTGTGCCCTGTTGCACTGTTTCGAGTACTCCACCAACATGGCCAGTGGCGATGACACCGTTATCAGCGTTACAATACCACTTCTATGTCTCCTTGAGAAAACGCTTAGGGCGATGATGGAATAGGAGGTGGCCCAGGAGGAGGAGGAAGAGGAGGAGGATGAGGGGTCATTTTTAGCACTTTCAGGCCAGTCTGTTAGAAGTGGCTCAGAGGGAGGTTTTTTGCAACAGCAGAGGCCAGGTACAAATGTGGCCAGCCAGGGCCCACTACTGGAGGACGAGGAGGATGAAGCAGGTTCACAGCGGGGTGGCACCCGACACAGCTCAGGCCCATCACTGGTGCGTGGCTGGGGGGGATACGGAGGACGATGATGATACACCTCCCACAGAGGACAGCTTGTCCTTACCTCTGGGGAGCCTGGCACACATGAGCGACTACATGCTGCAGTGCCTGCGCAACGACAGCAGAGTTGCCCACATTTTAACGTGTGCAGACTACTGGGTTGCCACCCTGCTGGATCCCCGGTACAAAGACAATGTGCCCACCTTACTTCCTGCACTGGAGTGTGATAGGTAAATGTGCGAGTAAAAGCACACGCTGGTAGACGCGCTCCTGAGAGCATTCCCAAATGTCACAGGGGTATGCAAAATAAATGAGGCATTGCTCCCGGTTAGCCAGTATCCTACTCCACACTGATGAGGGGCAACACCCCGAAACAGCTGTCTGTGGATGGATACCTAGCTTAGGTTTTCCCTTTCACATCCTTAAAGCTTGTAAAAAAGCGGGATCTTGACATAGGGGCCACTTAATTTGGTGGATTTGGTGATCTCTGTAATGGAGACACCCCTTTGCTTGGTTTTCCTTCCTTTGAGGGATATCTGGCTTTCATTGTGTTGTAGACCCATAACTGGGGCTCCACATTTATTTTGCATATTCCTGTTTCCCAGGGAACTTTGCACTTCGGATTGCTGTGTTGAGACTCTTAAGTGAGGCTCCGCGTTTTTTTTTGTAGCTGGTCTCCCTGAGATCAGCTATTGTTGTGTTTGAGTAGTCTCCGAGGCATTGCTCCCGGTTAGCCAGAATCCTACTCCACACTGATGAGTGGCAACACCCTGAAACAGCTGTCTGTGGATGGATACCTAGCTTAGGTTTTCCCTGTCACATCCTTAAAGCTTGTAAAAAAAGCGGGATCTTGACATAGGGGTCACTTAATATGGTGGATTTGGTGATCTCTGTAATGGAGACACCCCTTTGCTTGGTTTTCCTTCCTTTGAGGGATATCTGGCTTTCATTGTGTTGTAGACCCATAACTGGGGCTCCACATTTATTTTGCATATTCCTGTTTCCCAGGGAACTTTGCACTTCGGATTGCTGTGTTGAGACTCTTAAGTGAGGCTCCGCTGTGTTTTTTGTAGCTGGTCTCCCTGAGATCAGCTATTGTTGTGTTTGAAATGTCACAGGGGAACAGGTGGAAGCCCAAGGCGAAGGCAGAGGAGGAGCAAGAGGTTGCCAACACAGCTGTGTCACGGCCAGCTCCTCTGAGGGCAGGGTTAGCATGGCAGAAATGTGGAAAAGTTTTGTCACCACGCCACAGCTAACTGCACCACCACCTGATACGGTAATCATCTATGGGACCTAACCTGGGTAAGGTTATTTAACAGATATATTATCTAACAAATGCCCAAACGGGCAGTGAACCTATCTTGACCCAGGTTATTATAAAACATCACTTTTATTTGGCATACACTAAAAAATGAAGTGTGAAATGAGTGCAACTTTAATAAACCAAAAAATATTAAAAGTACAGTCGACACTTTACATATGAGTAAAGGTGTTATTCAGAAAGGGAGAGGGTAGGGAGATGTGCCCAATCTCCCACCCTATCACTGCTAGATATAGCGTACTATGATGTCGCTGTTTGCAGAGCAAATTGCTAGTAGTTAAATGTATCCAGCACCGTTTCCGTATTTAGTGTTGAAGACTTGTGTACCTTCACACCACTGTCAGATTAACACAGCCACCATTAGCATGTGTCTTAACTGACATTAGGCCTGATGGCGGTTAGCCCTGCAAACAGAGGTAGCTACAGTTAAGTACTGCGGCTAACATCAGTACACTAAAGTACTAAGCATTTGAACAAAGTCCAGCCGGACTATTATTGATTAATTGTTGGTGGAGTGAGAGGCCGCATTTAAAAACTAACACAGCCCCCCGACATGTTTCACCAGACTGCTGGCTTCTTCAGGGGTAAATGGGAACCTGATACGGAACGTGTTAGCAGGAGGCAACATTTCACTAACATGGTTGAACAGTATGTCTGCACACCTCTCTACGTACTGACTGATGGTTCAGCCCCATTCAACTTCTGGGTCTCCAAATTGTCCACGCATTTTAAGCCTTGGAGGTGCTGGCCTGCCCGGCGGCCAGCGTTTTGTCTGAACGTGTATTCACCATGGCAGGGGGCGTCATTACTTACAAACACAGCCGCCTGTCCACAGCCAACGTGGACAAGCTGACATTCATAAAAATGAACCAGGCATGGATCCCACAGGACCTGTCCCTCTCTTGTGCAGAATAGACATTTATAACTGCCTCCCCCTCAACCATGTATTCTTGTACTCCGGGGAACGTCTTTATTGAATCCTCATTTTTTCAACTTTACCATGATCTTGCGGTGCAACCCAAAATTGAATGAACCTCTCCTCAATCTGGGCGCCGGGGCCTAAATAACTGAAATTGGCCTGTTACAATGGTGGGTGACATGAAGCCTGAACCTCTGCCATGCGACCTTTCTCCTCTGTCTGGGTGCCGTGGGCTAAATATCTGGAAGTGGCCTTCTCCAGTGGTGGGTGATATGATGCCTTATTCTTTGCTTTGGGACCTCTCTCCTCTGTCTGGGTGCTGGGGCCAAAATAACTCAAAGTGGCCTTCTGCAGTGGTGGGTGATATGACGCATGATTCCTTGCTGTGGGACCTCTCTCCTCTGTCTGGGTGCTGGGTTCTAAATAACTGAAAGTGGCCTTCTCCAGTGGTGGGTGATATGACGCCTTATTCCATGCTGTGGGATCTCTCTCCTCTGTCTGGGTGCTGGGGCCTAAATAACTGAAAGTGGCCTTCTCCAGTGGTGGGTGATATGACACCTTATTCCTTGCTGTGGGACCTCTCTCCAATTGATATTGGTTAATTTTTATTTATTTTATTTTATTTTAATTCATTTCCCTATCCACATTTGTTTGCAGGGCATTTACCTACATTTTGCTGCCTTTTTCAGCCCTATAGCCCTTTCCTGGACTATTTTACAGCCTTTTTAGTGCCCAAAAGTTCGGGTACTTATTAACTTCAATGGGGTTCGGGATAAAGTTTGGGTCGATCCCGAACCCGAACATTTTCGGGAAGTTCGGCCTAACTTCTCGAACCCGAACATCCAGGTGTTCGCTCAACTCTATTCAGAACCAGAGGTATGCACTTGTTCTGTTTCTTTTTATTGTATTGAAGAAGTTGACTTCTGGGGATCTTTTGTGGTTTTTGTGATCTGATTTTAAATTGAAGCAAGATGATAGCCCTGGTGTAAAATTTTCCTTTTTCAGATATTGTAAATGCTCATCCCTTATACTTATATGTGTAGAAATGCGGGCTGGTATTCTGTCTCTGTGAACTCATAATTTTTAGATGCTCATGCAGGACAAGCCATTGTTTCCTATGACATCGTGTGGTAAAATACCATTTGCCTCCAATAAGAGACACTTTTTGGGAGGTTTTTAATATTAAAAGCATAGGACAATCAACAGTGCAGTGTGTTTTTAGCATACTGTTAATACCATAAACCATGCATTTACCTCTACTATCTATACATGTCAGTGTCACTCTTACACTATTTGCTATAGCTGTCATCGTGTTAAAGAACTTAAGGTGTGGGGGGGAGAAAACATCTGTAAAGAGATAACAAAAACATGTATACTGTATATAGTTCTCAGAGTATTTTCCACCAATTTTTTAGGCCAATAAGGACATATTTGGGTTGTGTAGATCTCATGGTTTTCTAAAATTTTTGTATGTTCATAGTTTTCTTACATGCTGAATTTTACAATATATTGCTACAGTGATATATTATAGAATATTGTATCCCAGTTTTTTGTTTTTTACTGGTTGAAAATTCCTAATAACTCTGCGGGGCAATATAGAGTAGAGGGGATTTAGTGAATTTTGTCTGGTTTTATCCTACAAAATTTCTAGAACCATAATGTCTAAAAAATAAAATACTAAGTTCAAAGAATACGTACACCAACAAACATATAGTAAAGGGTGCAGTTTTACTCAAAACATTCATACAGAAAGTCACAATCTCAAGTGCTTTGAAGCTAGTCTGTTTCAGGATCATTGATAGCACTGGTTATTGCAGATGAGTTGTGTACTGTTTGCTTAAAGAGAACCTGTCACCAATAAAATGCCTTGAAATCTATAGGCAGCATGCTAAAACGCAGAATGAGCTGAGCAGATATAGTTTTGTGGGAAAAGATCTAGCAGAACTTGTAATGTTTACATTAAATTCTCTGCTCTTTCTGAGCTCAGTTGGCGTTTTTTGACAAACAGTTCTTGTGTTTTTTTGCTTCAGTCTAGTGTACAATGCTGTTTGATACCCTCCATAGCTAGTGGTTACCAGATCCCACCAAGAAGCTGTATCACGGATATGTCTGCTGGAAGTTAAGAAGAAACCTACCTCCAACAGTGAACTATCACAAGACTCAGGAATTCCTGCATGGGATTATTTCATTTCTACTCATAAAATATCAAGACTAGGCTAGGTTCACATCTGTGTTCACATTTCCATTTTGGGGGTTCCTTCATAGGAGCAAACAACCAAAAATAACAGTGGTGTTGGATCAGTCAAACCCGTATCATTGATTAATAATGTAATTCATTGAGTCCCATTATCAGAAACATAATACTGCATGATGAACTATTTTTTTCCAGTAAAAATGATAGAATCTGCAATGTAGGCTCCTAAAGGACTCTCCAAGGCAGATATGACCCTAGCCTTAAAATAGTGTTGTATAAAATCAGTAGGAACAACAAGCACTGCTTTGTCACTTTGTCATTTCATTTATCTTGGCTTTGAGGCAGTTGACGTTGAATGTTCTAACATTTGGGTGCTTTAAAACTGACAGAAAATCCCACTGCCATATATTGTCCCTCATGCACAGCACACTATTGTATACACATTTTGACCGGTGTGCTCTTTTAAATCACTCCTGAATGCATGATCCCTTTCGTACGTTCAAATCATGCACAATGAAAGCAACATAGGTTACAAATTATAAATAATACAATGCCCAGATCTGTGACCTTAAAATGCAGCAGGGAATGGAAATGCCAAGTACAAGTTGGCAGAGTGGCAAAGGTTTTTAGTAGTTTGTCCAGAGATGATGTCTTGGCACACATATTACACAGGCTACATGGTGGTAAATTCAATGAACAGCAGTCTAGCTTTTAAGTGAATAGACACGAGGGAAATGGATTGTAGAATGAAAAAGGATTGG
Organism: Bufotes viridis; assembly: GCA_033119425.1. Lineage (NCBI taxonomy): Eukaryota > Metazoa > Chordata > Amphibia > Anura > Bufonidae > Bufotes > Bufotes viridis. The sequence goes on along the minus strand of CM065590.1, from coordinate 536,843,185 downwards.
GGCAAGGAAAATAAAATTGAAATAGTGGTTTGTGAATTATTAGTAATCTAAAAACATAAAAATAATAACCTGCAAGCTTGTACTTTTAACTTCTGACTTTATTATATTTTTGTGAAATTGATTTTTCAATAGTTAAGTGCAACTGCTTTTAAGGCACAAAAAGGAAAGGTAAACAAGTGATATTGCATTAAAAGGGTTCTCCAAGACCAGGACTTCATTTTTATATACATAGTAACATAGTTTGTAAGACACACGTCCATCCAGTTATGTGGGGGGAAACAAACATCACCCCTTCTGACAAAACTTGGTAAAGTACCATAATAAGAGACCCAGGAGGACCGTTACAATTGAGACAATATCTCACTAACAATTTAGTTACTCGGGATTTTTAATTCTAAAGTATATGTATCTCCTATAATGTAAATGAGCCATGCACCCGACTGTAATGTTTTTGAGGTTTCATGAACATAAAGTAATTATACATAATGTTTCAATTATGTAAGCATCTAAACTTGTACCATGCTTTGTACTGATGGGGGACACAAGCCCTGAAGCAGCTGTCTACAGATTGGTGCCTCTTCTTTTTGGAGAAGTTTTTATTTTTTTTGGCAAGGAGCATTTCCTGAAAATAAGATTCCATACACACAATGGAAAAGTGGGAACCACAATACTTCTGAGTTGCTGGAGTTTGCACACCCTTTCATTAACTTTATCATAAAGATAGATATTTTAAAGAAGAGTAGCACTTGGTAGTGTTCATCCAGTGATTTTCTAAATGTTTGCATATACAGTACTATACACTTCAACCAGATTAAAGTCTGTCTATGGGCAATATATGTGGAAAAAGTGCAATAAAATACATAACCAGTGGACAGATAGCATTGCTTCTGGAAAAAAAGCAGATCATGTTTTTTTTATCCTGGGCAAATTGTTTGATTGCCCAACACTTCATCAGACGATTGCTTTCACCTTTCACACAGGACAAAAATTTGGAACGAGCATTTATACAAATACTCATCCATGATAATTGGTCTGATTATCAGGCCATGTTAGAGGACCTTAAGCCAACTCAAAAAGAGGAGTTCCACAATTTCTGGTATACTGTATGTTGCAAGAAAATAATGCAAAATAATACATCATAACTAGTGTTGAGCGAACCCGAACTGTTCAGCGATTTATTCCCGCTTTCTGAAGGGCTGCACAGCAGCCAATCAGCAAACGTTTTACTTCTTGCCCTAAGAAGCCATTGCAGCCATGCCTACTAATGGCATGGCTGTGATTGGCTGAGTGCAGCATGTGATCCAGCCTCTTTATAAGCTGGAGTCACGTACAGCCGCACGTCACTCTGCTGATTTGAGATTAGGGAGAGGAGGCTGGTGCTGCAATCTGGGACAGAATAGGGCAGAAATCTGAAGAACCTGTGCAACTTTAATCCACAAGATACAGCGCATAAAGAGGGAGGGAGCCTCAGCAATCCAACATTTGTGCACCCAGCCGCTGCCAGGGAGATTTTTTTTGTAATCCATCTGTTACTGAGGTGGGGGTCGGCTGCCATTTTTGACACTAGAGTGTACTGCATGTCTGCCAGCTTGCCAGGGACATCAGCCTAATCCTATTTTGTAGCTCAGTGGAGGAAAAAAAAACTTTTTTTCTGGCTGCTCAAGTCCCCTATATTGCCTTTTGTATGCTTAAGGAGTGACATACTCCATTTGTCTAGCCTGGGCTCTGTGGTGCCACCGAGCACTTTTGTATACTATGCACTAAACTGTATATTCCATTTCAGCTACCAAGTAGTGCATCAGTGTATTTTAGTTTATACAAAAAAAACGTTATTCAAGGTCCACCAAACAGTCTGAAATACCCATTACAACCACCGATTTTACATTGCTGCTGTGAAATACAGCATAAGTGTATTTTTTTTGACAAAAAAAGTGGAAATCCTGATCCACAAAGCATTTTTAAATACACCGCCTAAATACCGATTTCACATTACAGCTGAGAAATAGTGCATTATTCTTTTTTTGTGTGAAAAAAGCCAAATTCCTGCTTCACAAAGCAGTTGTACATACACGGTATAAATACCTACATTTAATTTACAGCAGTAAAAAACTGCATTTGTGAATTTTGGTGACAAAAGCCGTGACATAGTCCATTTGTCTAGCCTGGGCTCTGTGGTGCCACAGAGCACTTTTGTATACTATGCACTAAACTGTATATTCCATTTCAGCTACCAAATAGTGCATCAGTGTATTTTAGTTAAAAGAAAAAGTGGTCATCCTGATCCACCAAGCCTATTTTACACCGCCAAAATATATATTAGACATTTCTGCGGTGAAATAGAGAATCCGTGTAATTTTGGGGAAAAACCGTATTCCTTGTCCACAAAACAGTTCTGCATACACTGTCCAATAACATATTTTATATTTCTGCATGGAAATACTGCTTCTTTGTTTTCTATAGAAAAAAACGTTATTCAAGGTCCACCAGTCTGGAATACACATTACAACCACCTATTTTAAATTGCTGCTGTGAAATACAGCATAAGTGTATTTTTTTTACAAAAAAGTGGTAATCCTGATCCAAAGGGCATCTTGAAATACACCGCTTAAATATTGATTTCACATTACAGCTGAGAAATAGTGCATTATTCTTTTTTGTGTGAAAAAAAACAATATTCTTGCTTCACAAAGCAGTTGTACATACACGGTGTAAATATCTAATTAAAATTTACAGCAGTCAAAACCTGCATTTTGGGGTTTTATTGAAAAAAGCTGTCTTTTAGGCCGAAAAAACTGTTGTGCATCCGTCGTTTAAATAATTATTTCCAATTTATAACAGTCTAATTCTGCATTTGTGAATTTTGGTGACCAAATCCGTGTTCTGTGTTCCCAAATCTGGTGTCCATATATAGTATAAATATCTACTTTAAATGTACAGCTACCTGACATCTGTTGTAGGCTCTGGTCCCGGCTGTACTAATTTCCAGTAGCCTGCGCTTCTCTGGCGCAGCCTGCTGGTAAATTTTAAAATAGCTTTGCTATTAAAATGCAATGCATTATAGGGATAATGCATTGCATTTTAAAAGCAATTAAAATACTGTCTGTCGAGTCCACAAATCCAGTTTGGCTGCCCAGAAGTCCAGCGCAGGGGCGCTGTGAGAAGCGGGGTGCAGAGAATGTGGGCTGCAGTGGCGGCAGCAGGACAGAGGCAGATGAACACTTCCATTGTGGAAGCGTTCATCTCCATAGTCATCTGTATCGCCGTCCTCAGGACAGCGATATAGATGGCTGTGCTGTGGGGCAGGGGAGGCGTCTCCCTTCCCTGTTCCTCTGATAGGCTGCGGGCCTTGTACCGGCAGCCTATCAGAGCGGTGCAGAGCGGTGCAGGCGGTGCGATGAAAGTCATTGCACCGCCTGAGCAGTACAAAGCGGGACACAGGCCGTAAGAGGCCTGCATCGCTTCCAAGGAGGTAATTATGGGGGAGGGGGCAGAGAGGAGACTGGCACATTATGGGGGGGCAGAGAGGAGACTGGCACATGATGCTGGGGGCAGAGAGGGGACTGACACATGATGGTGGGGGGCAGAGAGGAGACTGGCACATGGTGGGGGTTGCTGAGAGGAGGCTGGCATAGGATGTTGGGGGGGCAGAGATAAGACTGGCACATGATGGTGGGAGGGCAGAGAGGAGACTGGCACATGATGGGGGGTTGCAGAGAGGAGAATGGCACATGATGGGAGGGGGGGCCGAGAGGAGACTGGCACATGATGGTGGGGGGGCAGAGAGGAGACTAGCACATGATGGTGGGGGGGGGACGAGAGGAGACTGGCACATGATGGCGGGGAAATGGCACTTATTACTGGCACATGGGGGACAGAGAGGAGACTGGCACATGATGGGGGGAGTGGCACTTATTACTGGCACATGGGGGGGGGGGGCAGAGAGGAGACTAGCACATGATGGGGGGGAGAGAGGAGAGAGTCACTTATTCCTGGAACATCAGGGGGGGTTGGAGAGGCACTTTTCACTATCACATGATTGGGGGGCATCTATGGGGGGCACTTGTTACTGGCACATTATTGGGGAGCATCTATGGGGACATTTACTGAGACCACAAAGAAGATGGGAGGATGATGGAAAAGTAGTAAACTGAGTTTTTTTTGTTGTCAAACTGCAGAGACAAAAACTGGTGGTCTGGTCTGCAGGTTTGAGAAGATGAGGAAAGTAAACATCTACATCAAAGGAGATGTCACTGGATGTAAGAGGTAAGTGGGGCTGTATTTCTGTAGTGATCTGAGCAGGTGCGTATCGATCGTCGGAAGTGCCCCTCCCGAGACCAGGCTCTGGATCTGCCACTGCGCCGGACTGGCCTGTGCCCAGTGGCGGGGCCAGTTGACATTAGGCAAGTCATCAAGATTAGACTAAGTGAGCGGGGCACTAGAAATTCTACTACATGGGGCCCCGCTCACTTAGTCTAATCTTGCCTAACCTGAATGTAGGCATAATAAAAATGATCTTTCATGCAGCCTGCATACACAGGTTAGGCAAGATTAGACTAAGTGAGTGGGGCCCCATGTAGTAAAAGAAAATATATATGGTGAGACAAGTACTCTTCTGATATGATTTCATCGAGCAGTTTTGATGTGTGTGTGTGAGAGAAATTTTACCTAGAAACTGCACAGGTCCAGCGGATCTTCAATGTGGGGTCGCAGGGTGCTTTTCAACTATGCCACCACCTGCTGGTTCAGTTCCTGCTCTAGCTGCTGCTGCTGGTGAGTACTTTCTTCACTATGCGGGTGAAGAAAGCTGCTCATTAGCGACTCTAGACTCAGGCTGCTGCTGATAGAGCTGGTACAGCTCCTGCCACCCCACCCCTCCCCACCACCCACGGCAGTGGAAGGTGAGCACAAAGGGCCCCCCCCCTTCCCCGGTCGGACCTGAGAGAGGATAGACGAGGGCGCATATAGGCAGTGGCCAACTGACTTCATAGGATGTATCTATAGTAGTTCAGTTTGTCCTCCCTCTCAGCGGGAGTAAAAAAGGCCCCCATTTTGGACCAGTAGCGAGGGTCCAACAAGGTGGAGAGCCAGAAGTCATCCCTTTGCCAAATGATGAGAATTCGGCTGTCATTACGCAAGCAAGTGAGCATGCATCAGGCCATTTGTGCAAGTGACTCGGAGGGACTTCCTGCCTCCATCTCCACTGCATACCGCCACGATGTGTCTGGGTCCTCTGCCTCATCTTCCTCATCACCCTGTAACTCCTCGGGCTGCTCCTGTTCCTCCTCTCCTGTCACCTGTGTAGAAAAGTCACCTGTTTCGCTAAACATTGCTTGTCCTCCAATATCCTCCTCCTCCAGTTTAGCCCCACAGGGCTCATGTGGCCGTGAGATGTAGGTGCCACGTCCCCAGTCCCCTGACCAGCCAGATTTACCAGCATCTGTTCCAGGACATGAAGCAGTGGAATGACATTGTTCATCCCATAGTCCTGGCGACTGAAAAATAACGTGGCATCCTCAAAGGGCCTGAGCAGACGGCAGGTGTCACGCATGAGCTGCCACTGGTTGACATCAAAGTTACAGAGGTTCTGTAGAAATCTATGTGAAATTAGAGGAAGATGGTGTAAAAGGAGCACGCTCTTTCACACTATAGTAGGATCTTGGGTCTCTGCACAGTTCTTTAGACCTAACATTGACCTGTAAGGCTGAGTTCACACTTGAGGTATTTGGTCAGTTTTGGCTCCGTAACTGCCAAAATAAGTGAAGTGTGCAGTGATTCTAAGAGCGACACCTGTCATCTGCGTGTCATACCGACTCACAGTCTCACTACCACAGCAGACTCCCTATGCGTGTTTCTGCAAGGCACAATGTTCTACACCACTATACAGGCTCTCTGCAGCCAGCAAATAGCTGCTTATTAATGCGATTCCCCACGAAAATTCAGCTAACCGACTGAATCGAATTTTGGAGAAATTTGCTCATCTCTAGTAGTAAGGACAGTGGTCAGGTGGAGATAACGGTTGCACTGTTCCCTACCTGAATGTCCAGTTTGGTTTTGATTCTGATTATGTTTATGTCTTGTACTTGTTGGAAAAAACAATCATTTTTGCCTATTCTGTGTTCAGAAGTTTTCTGCGATTTGAATACATTCAGTGGTTCCCCTTAACCCCTGAATGTGATAACAAGAGCTTTGCTCTCTCATGATCAATAGACTCCTGCTCTAACTGTTCGGATCAGTAGACATGTCAATACCAGCCCTTCAACCATTAGATGCTATAGTTAATTGTGACTGCAGCATCTAAGCAGTTTTAGAGGGAGAGGATCTGAAATCCCAGTTTTAAAATGGTTTTCCAGTTGAAGATTCAAAGTTTGAAGGTACTCAACCAAGTCTCACAATGCTTCAGACATAACACATTTCACCTCTGCGAAGCCCATACATTTGAATGCTGTATGGAGACGGGTCTCCGTATAGCACTCAAAGGAAGTTTTGAATGAATTCACTTTGGATCTATGATCCGAAGTACACTTTACCTATCTCTACTCTTGACGGCATAATACACTGTACTACACAAGTAGTTCAGTGTATTATAGAAGACATCAAGCATAAAGTGTCAAATTTCTCCCGTGGGAATAATAAACAGTAAAAAAGAAAGTTTTAGTAAAAAAAAAATGTCAATGTTAACAAAAATACTGTATACACCTTTTTCCATTGAAAAAATGCTTCTCAATGAAAAAAATGCAAATAAAATAAATCCCCTACACATATTTGGTAATGCGGCATCCATAATGAACTGCACTATACGACTATCACATATATTATTTAATCCCACCCACCTAAAAAATTCATTAAAAAAAACAATTAATAAGTGTTATGTACACCAATATGTTAACACTGAAAACTGCAATTCATCCTTTGCCGTGTTGTGGGAAAAGTGTTTGGTGAGCAGTGGCACTTTCCTCTCAGTTGTGCCATCAACTCAGCCACCTCTGCTGTGCTCACATTGGCTGTGTGCTCCTCTGCTGGAAGTGTTCTTAAGTTTTCCTGTTCAGTTGAATATACTATATGTACAGCTAAACAGGAAGACACAGGAATGAGCCCTAAGACCCCATGCACACGACCGTTGTTTGTTTCCGTGTCCGTTCCGTTTTTTTTCACGGATAGGATGCTTCCCCATTCATTTCAATGGGTCCGTCAAAAAATACGGATGGTCAACCGTTTGTGTTCCGCATCCGTGATCCGTGTTTTCATTCCGTCAAAAAAATAGTGCATGTCCTATTTTTTTCACGTTTGCGGACAAGGATAGGCATTTTTACAATGGATCTGCTATTAAAATCGGATCCGTCAAAAAAAACGGTCCGTCATCCGTTTTTTTTGACGGACGCAAAATTTCAAGGAGGAGCGGACGCGGAGGCAGGCAACGGTCGTGTGCATGTAGCCTAAAGATGAGAGTATCAATTTTTTTGAATCAAATTTGACACAAACATTTCCAATAATTCAGATTAGTTAGAATTTTTGAGATTCAATTTGGGTGTTTTTTTTTTTTTGGAGAGGTAGCGAGAGAGAGAAGGAGAGAAAGAGAGACCGAGCGAGATGGGGAGAGAAAGACATTCAAAATATTTTTGATTTGTATAGAATCGATTTGCACCCAAATCAAATCACGCTGTCAAATTGCACAAGTTAGACCTGAAATGAGGTTTTGAAATTTGCTCATCTCTAATATTGACCAAACTCTATTCCCACAACAGGTGGCATGAGGCATTTTGGGAACTTCAGTTTCTCATTAAATGGGTTGTCCGGGTTTACTATTGATGACCTATCCTCAGGATAGGTCAGCAATATCAGAATGGCCGGGGTCCGACACCCGGCACCCCCACCGTTCAGCTGTACTGGGAGACTACGTGCTCAGTGGGAACGTGACATCTCTCTTCTCTCTTCCTGTTTTCTGCTGTATGTATATGGGACAACAGGAGGCAGCAGGAAGAGAGAACGGAGTTGGCGTAATGCACGTGCCGTCTCCCAGTACAGCTGATTGGCGGGGGTGCCAGGTGACGGACCCCGCTGATCTGATATTGATGACCTATCCTGAGGATGGGTCATCAATATTAAAAAGCCCGGACAACCTGTTTAAATCAATTCAATATTACAACATGTTAGCAAAACCATTGACATTCTTCAATTCACATCATAGCCACTGGGTAGCTGAGCATACAATATCATGAAGTCATGTTGTCGAGACAAAGTTTTCCTACATGGAACACATTCATTTTAATAAACAGCATTACAAACAAAGTTTTAACAAAATACGTTTTTTAACAATTCAACCTCAGATCTATGATCCGAAGGTCAATTCGCTCAACTCTAGACACAGTCTAGAGGTATAACACATAGTAGATTTTTCCCAAAAGCTGTACATAGAAGGGTGTCAATGATGGTAGTAGTAGTCCCTAAATCTCTCTCTATATACACTATAAACACAGGTGTGCAATCTTTCTCAATATATTTTCTGTTATGGGGGACAGTTAACAAAAAAGACGATGTGTAACTGTGGGAGTATATAGAGCTACTATTGATTAAATAAAAAAATACAAAGAAACGAGGGTATGGATTGGCCTCCTTAGCACCTTTGGAACAAATCCAGTGAACACACAAGCAGACCAACATTTCATACTCAGGCAGCGCATAGTACTTTTTCTTATCTACCATAAGGAAGAACACATTTTTTAAATAAATACGATAGATTAGATAGATAGATAGATAGATAGATAGATAGATAGATAGATAGATAGATTTTATTTTTCAACCTCAGGCGAATACATGGAATTTTTCCAGCCAATAAATGATCTCCCCTTATTATATTTAAAAACCTCAAGCTCTAATTTTTAATTACTGCTTGTAACTTGTGCTTTTTCATTGCTGTCGGCATGATATTTTCACATAACAAACATTCATGGTCTAATCTAATTCTAATCTTCTGGATGAAATGAGGTAACTGAAAAGTCTTGAGAAATACAAAGGATTTGCTGAAGTGAATGTGTACAGTGCAATCATTTAAATGGTACAGAAAGATTGTGAATAGAGATGAGCGAATCGAATCCCACAAAATGGAATTCGATCCGAATTTCAGGAATTATTCGAATCGACTAGAAGTCAAACTTCCTTGTGCTTCGTATCAGCGAATTGATTAATCCTGAAATTCAAACATATCACTTCCATTTGCACGTGAAGGGCCGCCAGCCTCCATCTTGCTTGAAGATCTCGGACGAAATCCCGTGCGGCGTGAGATCTCAGCCAAAATCTCGTGATTTCGGCCGAGATCTTCAAGCAAGATGGCTGTGGCCGGCCCGTCGAGAACAAATGGATGCGGAAAGTTTGATAATGTTGGTAATGTTTTTTTTGTGTTAATTTCACACTATTTGTACACTCAGATGCCGCGATCATGTATGAATGCGGCGTCTGAGGGGTACAATGACGGGGGCGGCACTATCGCAGTCTGTCATTGCACCCGCTATTTACAAGAAATGTGCTCCATGGCGAAGTAGTTCGTCACAAAGCAAATTTTTTTGTGAAATTCGGCCAATCAGCCGAATCGAATTTTCAAGAAATTCGAACACCTAGTTTCACCATTTAAACCATAACCCTCAATTCACACTTGCGCGTTTTTCAGCACGTTCAAACGCGCTGTAAAACGCTCAACAGGAGAAAACTTATGTTTCCCTATGGGCATGATTCTCACCTGAGCGTTTTACAACGCGTTTGAGTTCTTGAGCTTCTTTGGGGCATTTTGTCGTGCGTTTGCACCCATAGACTTCAATGGGAACGCGCGTAAAACGCGCGTTTAACACGCATTAAAGTGTAGATATGCCTTTTTCAATTGGTCTCCAGAGTCACGAACGCACGTATGACGCGCGTTTCCTATTTGCAAAAATGCGCTGTAATACGCGCGTAAAACGCTCAGGTGTGAACCTAGGGTTAGGGTTGCAGCCATTTAGGGCAATGAGAACTTACTGTATTATGTGTACTTTTTATTATTTGATATAACAAGGCATTTTGTAAGGAGAAAAAAAAAGCTTTTTTTATTTATTTATTTTTTACATTTTCTTCTTAGATGTGAGGGCTTTAACCCCGTACTGGTGAAGCAATTTTCAGTTTCTTCTATTTCATTTTTACACCGTGGCTTCCTGGAGCCATAGCTTTTTTGTTTATATCTTTGTTTGAAGATTTGTTTTTGCGGGACAAGTTGTACTTTCTAATGGCACCATTTAATATTGCATGTGGTGTAGTGGTAAGCTGGAATAAAAAATCCAAATAGGGTGAAATTGGGGAAAAAAAACACAATTATTGGAGTTTTATGGGTTCCATTTTTACACTTATCCATTCTTAGGTGGTAAGAATGACATGTATACTTGATTCTGCAGGTCAGTACAATAAAAGTGATACCTCATTTCATTTTTTTTTTTAAATGAGGAATGGGAGTGAATTGGATTTTTATATCTTTTTATTTTTTAAGTTTGAAACTTTTTTTTCCATTTTTTTACACTTTATATTAATTCCCTCTAGGGGATTTTAACATTCAGTCATCTGATCACTTCTGCCATAGAATGCAATGATTTACCATTGCAGTCTATGGGAGAATCATCACCTTCCTATTAAGCCCTGCCAAATGCTGGGCCTTATAAGAACTTCACTGTGACATTCCTTGGAGCCTTCAAAAGGCCAGAGGCTGTCATAGAAAAGAGAGCTCAAATGCTGTAGTCGCAATTGATCATGGATTCAGGACCGCGCTGCTATTTTAGTCGGTTCAAGAATCTTCAATCTGGCACCGAGCCGACAGCATATCAGGACACAGAACACCAGACCTCCTTCCACAGGTACACTCCTCTTTTCCAACACACTCCTGTGGGATATCGAAAGGACGTATCGATAGTGAAGTATTGATTATTCCAGTCAGATAAAAAAGGGTTTATTATTATTTACCTAACATGTGATCTTATGAATTAGGATATTTTGTCAGAGGGAGAGTGATCTCTGAACAGTCATTAATATGTGGCTACCTGTGGCTTTTTATTATTATTATTTATATAAGGTACATTTTATATGTTTTTATATTGATCTTTGTTGTATTTAGCTTCACCTACAGTTATTCCCTTTATCTCTACCAGCTGTATCAGTGATTTTGCCATGACCTTGTGGGATTGGCTGAACATGGAATATGGGTGGAGAGTATCAGGAAATTTAGTACAGCCCCGTATGGGGTTTGATCAGATGCCCCTGGCGAGGTGCAAAAGCGAAACCCGGGTCGGGCAGGAGTAGGCGTTTTATGGATATTTTATATGCTTTTTTATCAAGATTGGTTGGGTGAGTATAATAATTCCTTTTTTATCTGACTGGAATAATCAGTACTTCACTATCGATACATCCTTTGGATATCCCACAGGAGTGTGTTGGAAGAGAGGAGTGTACCTGGGGAAGGAGGTCTGGTTTTCTGTGTCCTAATATGCTGACGGCTCGGTGCTAGATTGAAGATTCCTGAACTGGCTAAAATAGCAGCGTGGTCCTGTTCTCAAAACGTTTGACTTTCTGTGTGAATACTTCCGACTTTGCCTTTTGGATCTGCGACGCAAGCAATACAGGCAACATACTGAAGTGTTTTTATTTTTTGCAATTGATCATGGAATCTGAGGGGTTTTATGTCCATGTTTGGCATTATCGCCAGTTACAGACTCTTCCTTTGAGTATCTGCTATGTAAAACAGCAAGCACCCGACAGTTATGGCACCAGCTCAGCTTATCTTTAAAGACTTGACATCCACTGTACATGTATGATGCAAGTTGGGGAAGGGTTAATAGCACTTTGTAATACTTCACTGTAAGGAATCCTGTTAGGCCTTGCTTTTGCCTAATAGCCATACACAAAAGGTAGACCTGGTGGTTTTAATTAGGCTCCTGAGTACCATGAAGAGACCTGAAAGGACTTCTTTTTTTGGGATTCTGTAAATCTGTGCTGCCCTTCAATTAGTATAGCATATATTGAAGAATCCATTTTTCCTGAAGTCTTTCTCAAATCTCTTTTATAACCTGCACTGTAAAAGTAAAACTATGTAGTGCATATACAACTAAGGCTCCATTCATATGTCCGCAATTCTGTTCCGCATTTTGTGGAACGGAATTGTGGACCCATTAATTTTAATGGGGACAGACGATGTCCCGCCCGGGTCCGCAATTGCGGATCCGCACTTCCGAGTCCACAGATCGCGTTCCCGAAAAATATAGAACATGTCCTATTCTTCTCCGCAATTGCGGACAAGAAAAGGCATTTTCTATGAGAGTGCTGGCGATGTGCGGTCCGCAAAATGCTGAACGCACATTGCCGGTGTCCGTGTTTTGCGGATCCGCGGATCCATGGATCCGCAAAACACACACGGACGTGTGAATGTAGCCTAACTGTGACCTTTATTTCATGCCTGGCTAGAAGTTTATAAAACAAAAACTATAGGGGAGATTAATCTTTCATATGTGTCAGTTTTCTGGTGTAAAATAGTTAGGTTTGCAACTTTTTAAATGCCATTGCAACTAAATTTAGTCTCAATAGTTGTTTTTACACCGATCTAACTGCTTTTCAAAGGTGAGCAGGCATAGATTTCAATCAGCCACATGGAGGATGCTGGAGGATGCATTTACTTTATGATAAGGCGGATACGGCATCAATGAGTAGCACGGGAGACATCAAGACTGGTGTGATATTCTCATCGCATCCATCTAGACTCCTTTTGATTTAAATTAATATATTTGCCTAACTTTTAGATTCTTGATACTTGTATCCAAGCCATGTGCTGAACAGATGCACTAGGGTTGAACCCCAAGAGCTGAGAACTGATGTTCAAATTCCCCGTCTTCCAGCATACTTGCATCTTTCATCTCATATGCATAATGAATGATTACTGTAAAAAAATAGTGGGACATTGATTATCGCAGATTGCGGTGGAGGTTAGTCGCTCCACAATCTGGGACTTTTCCCTGCTCACGCCAGGTCTAAAAAAGTGGGCATGGTATGGCCGGAGAAGGGGATAGGCCGGCAGGCCCGTCTCATTAATTTTCTATGCCTGTCACAAGATTTCCCACCAATCACATGAATGGGTATCCCTCAGAGCCCCCAAAATTAACAGAGCAGCAGGTTGAGCATGCATACTGCCCTTCTATTCATCTCTATGTGCGTTCTAATAGTAGGCGAGTTACAGGGGATAACTTGTAAGAACCAGAATACCCCTTTAACTCCTTAAGGACGAAGGGCGTACATGTACGCCCTTGCGTCCTGGTACTTAACCCCTTAAGGACCGGGCTCATTTTCACCTTAGGACCAGGCCATTTTTTGCAAATCTGACCAGTGTCACTTTATGTGGTGATAACTTTAAAACGCTTTTTCTTATCCAGGCCATTCTGAGACTGTTTTTTCGTCACATATTGTACTTCATGACACTGGTAAAATTAAGTCGAAAAATTTCATTTTTATTTATAAAAAAATATCAAATTTACCAAAAATTTGGAAAAGTTAGCAATTTTCCAAGTTTCAATTTCTCTACTTCTATAATACATAGTAATACCGCCCAAAAAAGTTATTGATTTACATTCCCCATATGTCTACTTCATGTATCGATCATTTTGGGAATGCCATTTTATTTTTTGGGGACGTTACAAGGCTTAGAAGTTTAGAAGCAAATCTTGAAATTTTTCAGAAATTTTCAAAAACCCACTTTTTAGGGACCAGTTCGGGTCTGAAGTCACTTTGTGAGGCTTACATAATAGAAACCATCCAAAAATGACCCCATTCTAGAAACTACACCCCTCAAGGTATTCAAAACTGATTTTACAAACGTCATTAACCCTTTAGGTTTTCCACAAGAGTTAATGGCAAATGGAGATAAAATTTCAGAATTTCGATTTTTTGGAAAATTTTCCGTTTGAATCCATTTTTTCCAGTAACAAAGCAAGGGTTTACAGCCAAACAAAACTTAATTTTTATTGCCCCGATTCTTGTAGTTTTCAGAAACACCCCATATGTGGGCGTAAACTGCTGTATGGCCAAACGGCAGGGCACAGAAGTACGGGAACGCCATATGGTTTTTGGAAGGCGGATTTTGTTGGACTGGATTTTTGAAACCATGTCCCATTTGAAGCCCCCCGATGCACCCCTAGAGTAGAATCTCCAAAAAAGTGACTCCATCTAAGAAACTACACCCCTCAAGGTATTCAAAACTGATTTTACAAACTTTGTTAACCCTTTAGGTGTTCCACAAGAGTTATTGGCAAATGGAGATGAAATTTCAGAATTGCTATTTTTTGTTACCTTGCCTCAAAAAAAGTGTAATATAGAGCAACCAAAAATCATATTTACCCTAAAATAATACAAACAAAACTGCCACCTTATCCCGTACTTTCCAAAATGGGGTCACTTTTTTGGAGTTTCCACTGTAGGGGTGCATCAGGGGGGTTTCAAATGGGACATGGTGTCAAATAACCAGTCCAGCAAAATCTGGCTTCCAAAAACCATATGGCGTTCCCTTCCTTCTACGCCCTGCCGTTTGGCCAAACAGCAGTTTACGACCACATATGGGGTGTTTCTGCAAACGAAAGAATCGGGACAATATATATTGAGTTTTGTTTGGCTGTTAACCCTTGCTTTGTTACTGGAACATTGATTAAAATGGAAAATTTGCAAAAAAATAGCTATTTTCGGACAGTTTTTATTTTTTGTTATTTACATCGTTGAACTGACAGGTTAGATTGTGTGCTATTTCTATAGAGCAGGTTGCTACGGACGCGGCAATACCAAATATGGCTACTTTTTGGGGGGTTTTGTTTCAGTTTTACATAATACAGCATTTTTGAAAAAAATGATTTTTTAGTGTCTTCACATTCTGAAAGCCATATATTTTTTTTATTTTTTGGGCGACTGTCTTATGTAGGGGCTCATTTTTTGCAGGATGAGATGGCGGTTTGATTGGAACTATCTTGGGTGCATATGACATTTTGGTCGCCTGCTATTACACTTTTTGTGATGTAAGATGACAAAAATGGCTCTTGACACCGTATTTTTTTTTTTTTTGTGTGTGTTCACCTGAGGGGTTCGGTGATGTGTTATTTTTATAGATCAGGTTGCAACGGACTTGTCGATACCAAATATGTATACTTTTTATTTATTTATTTAAGTTTTACACAATATTATCATTTTTTAAAACAAAACAAATCATGTTTTAGTGTCTCCATAGTCTGAGAGCCCTATTTTTTTTTTTTTTTGGGGTGATTGTCCTATGTGGGGGATCATTTTTTGCAGGATGAGATGACGGTTTGATTGGCACTATTTTTGGGTGCATATAACTTTTTGATCGCTTGCTATTACAGTTTTTGAGATTTGAGGTGACAAAAATGTTTTTTTTTTACATTGTTTTTATTTTATTTTTTTAATAGTATTTACCTGAGGGGTTAGATAATGTGATATTTTTATAGAGCAGGTTTTTACGGACGCAGCGATACATAATATGTATACTTTTTATTTATTTATTTTACTTTAACACAATAATAGCATTTTAGAAAAAAAAATTATGTTTTAGTGTCTCCATAGTCTGAGAGCCATATTTTTTTATTTTTTAGGGCGATTGTCCCATATAAGGACTCATTTTTTGCGGGATGAGATGGCGGTTTTATTGGTACTATTTTGGGAGGTATACGCCTTTTTGATCACTTGGTATTACACTTTTTGTGATGCAAGGTGACAAAAAATGGCTTTTTTACACCATTTTTTTGTGTTTTTTTTCGGTATTTGCGTGAGGGGTTAGGTCACGTGATATTTTTATAGAGGAGATTTTTACGGACGCGGCGATACCTAATATGTGTAGTTTATTTGTTTTTTTTTTTTTTATTCAGTGATATGTATTTTTCTTATTTTTACTTTTTTTTCACTTTTTTGACATTTTTTGACCCAGACCCACTTGGTTTTTGTAGATCCAGTGGATCTGGTGTCTATATAATACAGAACAGTACACTATATAGTGTACTGCACTGTATTTTTTACTTTTCACAGGCTGGTCAGACTTCTGCCTTTAGCAGAAGTCTGACCAGAGTTACTATACCATGGCAAGCAGGACGCTTCTGAAAGCGTCCTGCTGCCATGGTAACCATCACCCGCTGCCATTACAGAGCAGCGGGTGATAGGAAGAGAGGTGAGCTCCCTCCCTCTACTTTCCTCTCCTGTCGGGGGGGCTGCAAAGGTACGGCAGCCCCCCGATGGGAGAGGGAGGGAGCTCCCTCCATGTTAACACCTTCTATACCGCGGTCCGTACGGACCGCGGTATAGAAGGGGTTAAACTGCTGACATCTGCAGCACAGATGTCAGCAGTTTATAGAAGGGGGTCAGCAATGTGCTGACCCCCTGCTATACCCACTAGACACCAGGGAAATGGATTGAAAGGAGGCGGGCGGGGGATCGCAATTGCGACACCCGCATTACCGCCCGCAATCCCCCCGGCGGGGTGCAGGGGGGGGGTTAAAATTTAACATTGGGGGCATATTTTAGTCTCTGATCCCCGCGGTCACAGACCGCGGGGATTAGAGATCGCACATGGCGCAGCAAACCGCATGTCTGAATTGACCTGCGGTTTGCTGCGATCGCTGACATGGGGGGGTCACAGGACCCCCCTGGGCATTGTGCCAAGATGCCTGCTGATTGATTTCAGCAGGCATCTTGTTCCGATCACCGCCACGTGCGCAGCGGTGATCGGAACTTCTCAGGGCGTACATGTACGCCCTTGGTCCTTAAGTACCAGGACGCAAGGGCGTACATGTATGCCCTTCGTCCTTAAGGGGTTAAGGACCAAGGGCGTACATGTACACCCTGCGAATTTCCGATCACCGCTGCGCACGAGGCGGTGATCGGAACAAGGTGTCTGCTAAAATCATTTAGCAGGCACATTGGCACAATGCCCAGGGGGGTCCTGTGACCCCCCCATGTAGGCGATCGCAGAAAACCGCAAGTTAATTCAGACCTGCGGTTTTCTGCTGTTCCGGGTCATTTGGGTCTCCGGTGACCCGAAGACCCGGAACAGGATGGTGATCCGTGGTGTTATAATACACCACCAATCACCATCCTTACCGTTAGTTAGAAATGTCCCTGATTGGCTGGGCAGGGGGGCGGTGGTAGACGCTAACCGCCGGATCCGGACGCCTTTGGATCCGGACGCCCCAGGACCCCGTCGCACCCCAGCAGGACCCCACTGCATCCCAGCACACCCAATCAGAAGCCCAGCCACCCAGCAGACCCCCGATCAGCCCCAGCAGCTCCCCCAGCATCCCCACCAACAGCCCCAGCCAGCCGGTTTTAGCAGCCCCAGCCCCAGCAGCAGCAGCCAGCAGCCAGTAAGTGCACCTGGGTGTCTGGGGTCCACAGCACTCAGTTGTGTGACCCTAGACCCCCCCCCCAGGGGTACAACACCCCCCCCCCTTCCCCCCTGCCCCCCCCCCATTTTTTATTTTTTTTGGTGTGTGCTGACTGTGGTCGGCGCTTTAGTGTCCGGCCACTGTTAGTGCACTTCTGATCACCGTTATCAGCTAGTCAGGCAGTTTTTTTTTTTTTTTTACACTTTTTTTTAGTTTTTTATTTATTTTTTTATTTTAGTGCGCGAACACCCGGCCCTACACACACGCACACTTCAAATAAAGTTTATTTTACACGCATGCACACACACTCGCACAACACACATACCCATGGCCCGCCGACTGTTCTCGGTGGAGGAGGCATATGAACAGATGCTCTCCGACACCGAGAGCGCAAGTGAGGATGAGGATGACCCCACATTCCTCCTGTCATCCACATCCTCCTCATCATCATCTGATGATGATGAGCCCCCAAGGCGGCGGAGACGCCGCCAGGCGAAGCCAGGTTCCCCACATGCTAGGGACCCCGTGGCCAGCACTAGTACGAGCAGCCCTGGGACTCGTACTAGTTTTCTGGCCCACCAGCCAAGTGCACCATAGCCCCCTGCAGGTGAACGAGTCTGGTGCATCCCAGTGGACTATGAGCCTGCAATTCCTGACTTTGTTGGCAATCCAGGAATCCAGATTCCCACAGTGGGGTTCACTGAAATAGACTATTTTAGTTTTTTTTCAGTGACCCACTGGTGAATCTGATGGTGGAGAAGACGAATCTGTACGCCCAACAGTTCGTCGCTCAGTACCCAGGTTCTTTTTTGGCCAGGCCCGGTGACTGGACCCCGATCAGTGCAGCTGAGATGAGGACATTTTGGGGCCTCGTGCTGCACATGGGCCTGGTCAAAAAACCAAGTGCCAGGAATTACTGGAGTGGGGACGTCCTCTACCAGACCCCACTGTACAGTATGGCTATGGCACGTACCCGGTTTGAGGCCATACGGAAATGCCTGCATTATGCAGATAATGCAGCATGTCCCCCCCGAGGTGATCCTGCCTATGACCGGCTGTATAAGATACGGCCAGTCATAGATCACTTTGGGGCTGCAATTGTTCAGGCCTACGTACCTGGAAGGGAGGTCGCGGTTGATGAGTCGCTCGTTGCTTTCAAGGGGAGACTCATTTTCCGCCAGTACATTCCCTCTAAGCGAGCGAGGTATGGCGTGAAGCTATACAAAATTTGTGAGAGTACCTCAGGGTACACTTACAAATTTCTTGTGTACGAGGGATGAGATTCCCGTATTCAACCCCCAGAATGTCCCCCCACTCTGGGTGTTAGCGGGAAACTCGTGTGGGACCTTGTGCACCCACTACTGGATAAGGGTTACCACCTGTACGTGGATAACTTTTATACCAGTATTCCCTTGTTCCAGGCCCTCTCCGCCAGATCCACGTTCGCTTGTGGGACCGTGCGGAAAAATCAACGTGGCCTCCCTGCCCACCCCCTCCAGGTACCTATCCCCAGGGGTGAGACCCGTGCCCTTACCAGCGAGAACCTGTTGCTGGTCAGATATAAGGACAAGAGGGATGTCCTTGTACTGACCATAATCCATGGTAACGGCACCACCCCAGTCTCTGTGCGAGGTACCACGGCAACGGTCCTCAAGCCCGATTGTATTGTTGACTACAATCGATATATGGGAGGAGTTGATCTATCTGATCAAGTCCTCACGCCATATAATGCCATGCGCAAAACCCGGGCATGGTACAAAAATGTTGCTGTCTACTTGGTACAGGTTGCCTTGTACAACGCTTTTGTACTATGCCGATGCGCTGGCAGCACAGAGACGTTCCTCCAGTTCTATGAGGCAGTCCTCAAGGACCTGATCTTTTCAGACCAGGAAAGAGCAGGTCGGAGTACCTCGGGAATTGGAGGCGCCCGGGCCGTCCCTGGCCAACATTTTCCAGGTGTGGTCCCCCATACTGGAAAAAAGGGACGATCCCAAAAAAAGTGCAGAGTGTGTCGCAAGAGGGGGATCCAGAAATATACCACCACTCAATGTGACACGTGCCCCGATCATCCTGGCCTCTGCATTGACGGTTGCTTCAGGGAGTACCACACTTCCATGGAGTACTAAATTATTATAATTCCCGACAATCCTCTAGATAATACATAACATTATGGCTCTCAGACTTTGGAGACACGGAAACAACTTTTTTTTTTTTTCCAAAAATGATTTTATTGTATTTAAGTTTTTAAAAAATGTTGTTTTAGTGTCTCCAAAGTCTGAGAGCCATACATATTGGGCATCATCGCGTCCGTAACAATCTTATGTATAATAATAAAATATTACCTAACCCCTCAAATAAACGCCCTTTTAAAAATAAATTAAAAACTATGTAAAAAAAAGAAATTTTTGTCACCTTAGATCCCAAAAATTATAATAGCACGTCATCAAAAAAATCAAATGCCCCCCAAAATAGAGCCAATCAAACCGCCATCTCATCCAGCAAAAAATGAACCCCTAGATAAGACAGTCGCCCAAAAAAAAAAAAACTATGGCTTCCAGTATGTGGAAGTACAAAACCTTTTTTTTTTTTAAAGTTGGTTAATGATGTCATGCTGAAGCCAACTTGTAATAAAAGTAGTCATATTAGGTATTGCCATGTCCGTAACAATGTGCTCTATAAAAATAACTTTTGACCTAACCCCTCAAATAAACGCTGTCAAAAAAAATAAAAAAAGTAAAAAAAGCCATTTTTTGTCACCTTACATGATAAAAAGAGTAATAGCGAGCGATCAAAAAGTCATATGCCCCCAAAAATAGTGCCAATCAAACCGCCATCTCATCACACAAAAAATGAGCCCCTACATTAGATAGTTCCCCAAAAAAAAAAAATAATTAGATCCCAGGCTATGGAGATAGTAAAATTATTTATTTTTTGTTCCTAAAATGATAAAATAGTGTAAAATCTAAATAAATAAAAAAAAGTAGACATATTAGATATTGACGCATCCGTAATAATCTGCCCTATAAAAATAACATTAGACCCAACCTCTCAGATGAACGGCGTTAAAAAAATAAAATAAAAACGGTGCCAAAACACAATTTTTTTGGCAAAATTTTCGGTTTTAATCCATATTTTCCAGTAGTAAAGCAAGGGTTAACAGTCAAACAAAACTAAATATTTATTGCTCTGATTCTGTAGTTTGCAAAAACACCCCATATGTGGCCGTACATGGCTATATAGCCACAAAGCAGGGCATAGAACGAAGGGAACGCCATATGGTTTCTGGAAGGCAGATTTTGATGGACTGGTTTATTTACACCATGGCCCATTAGAAGCCCCCCTGATGTAGCCTAGACTAGAAACTCCAAAAAAGTGACCCCATCTAAAAAACTACACCCCTCAAGGTATTCAAAAATTACTTTACAAACTTTGTTAACCCTTTAGGTGTTCCACAAAACTTAATGGTGAATGTAGAAACAATTTTAGAATTTCCATTTTTTGTTTTCTTGCCTCAAAAAAGTGTAATATAGAGCAACCAAAAATCATATTTACCCTAAAATAGTCCCAAAACAACAACCACCGTATCCTGTAGTTTACTAGATGGGGTCACTTTTATGGAGTTTCTACTCAAGGGGTGCATCAGGGGGCTTGAAAGGGTACATGGTGTAAATAAACCAGTCCGGCAAAATCTGCCTTCCAAAAACCATATGGCGTTCCCCTTCTTCAATGTCCTGCCGTTTAGCCAAATAGTAGTTTATGACCACATATGGGGTGTTTATGCAAACTACAGAATCGGGGCAACTCATATTGAGTTTTGTTTGGCTGTTAACCCTTTATTTCCAGTAATAAAGTAAGGGTTAAAATGGAAAATTTTCCAAAAATTCTAAATTCCAAAATAGTTTCTCCATCTTCCATGAACTGTTGTGGAACACCTAAAGGGTTAACAACGTTTGTAAACCCAGTTTTGAATACCTTGAGGGGTGTACTTTCTTAGATGGAGTCACTTTTTTGGAATGTCTATGCTAGGGTGCATCAGGGGGGCTTGCAATAGGTCATGGTGTTAAAAAAAACAGTCCCGCAAAATCTGCCATTCAAAACCCATATGGCGTTCCCCTCCTTCTGCACCCTGCCGTTTGGCCAAACAGTAGTGTAGGACCACATATGGGGTGTTTCTGTAAACTAGAGAATCAGGCCAACCCACATTGAGTTTTGTTTAGAAGTTAACCCTTACTTTATTACTGGAAAAAATGGATTATAATGGAAAATTTTCCAAAAAATTGAAATTCTGAAATGTTATCTCCATTTTCCATGAACTGTTGTGGAACACCTAAAGGGTTAACAAAGTTTGTACAATCAGTTTTGAATACCTTGAGGGGTGTAGTTTCTAAAATGGGGTCATTTTTGGGTGGTTTCTATTATGTAAGCCTCACAAATTGACTTCAGACCTGGACTGGTCCATAAAAAGTGGGATTTGAAAAATTTCAAAATTTGCTTCTAAACTTCTAAGCTATGTAACAACCCCAAAAAATAAAATGGCTTTCCCCAAATCCTCCAAACATGAAGTAGATATATGGGGAATGTAAAGTCATCACTTTTTTGGGGGGTATTACTATGTATTATAGAAGTAGAGAAACTGAAACTTTAAAATTTGCTAAATTTTGCAAATTTTTTTGTAAAATTTGTATTTTTTATGCAAATAAAATAAAAAATTTGACCCAATTTTAGTAGTGTCATGAAGTGCAATATGTGACGAAAAAACAATCTCAGAACGGCCTGGGTAAGTAAAAGCGTTTTAAAATTATTTACACTTAAAGTGACAGTGGTCAGATTTTGAGAAAATGGCCTGGTCTTAAGGTGAAAATGAGCCCGGTCCCTAAGGGGTTAAGCTTCTATCTTCTTCTTATTTATTTATATACAGTATACAGTAGATGGAAATGACTTTTGGCTGTGTTTATGCCAATGTTACAAGTGTATACTCATATATATTTTACAGATGCCCCAGTGGTTCCATTGTATATAAAAAAAAAAGTATTAATTTAACAAATACGTCTTTTTTCTGGTCTCTGCTGGATGGAAAAGCAACAAATACCGTATATACTCGAGTATAAGCCGAGTTTTTCGGCACAAAATTTGTGCCGAAAAACCCGAACTCGGCTTATACTCGAGTCATAAATTAAAACTGTGAAGAGCGGAGTGGGAGGAGGAGCGGGGGAGGAGCTGGGGCGGGCATTTGCGGCAGGGCCGATGCGCTCACTGCGCTCCAGCCCACCGCTCATGTATACTTTTAAATTTGATTATACTATGCACTTATTACAGTCTTGCCCCACTGTACCATTACATGCGCAGGCGGGCAATGATACTTCAGGCCGGGCGGGCGAGGCAGCGTGACTTGCTGATGTCACGTGCCTGCCCGGCCTGCTTTATGAATGAAGCAGGCGGCGCAGGCACGTGACGCCAGTCACACTGCGCCGCTCTCCCGCCCGGCCTGAAGGATTCACTGCCCGCCTGCCGCATGTAATGAGGTACAGTGGGGCAAGAATTGTAATAAGTGTATAGTATAATCAAATTTAAAAACTATACATGAGCGGTTATGGGAGATGGGGGATGTGGATGGCACTGTTATGGGATGAGGGATGTGGATGGCACTGTTATGGGGGATCTGTTGTAGGATGGGGATCTGTGGATGCCATCCACAGCCCCCCATCCCATAAGTGCCATCCACATCCCCCATCCCATAACAGTGTCATCCACATCCCCTCATCCCATAAGTGCCATCCACATCCCCCTTCCCATAACAGTGTCATCCACATCCCCTCATCCCATAAGTGCCATCCACATCCCCCTTCCCATAACAGTGTCATCCACATCCCCTCATCCCATAAGTGCCATCCACAGCCCCCATCCCATAACAGTGTCATCCACAGATCCCCCATAACAGTGCGTCATCCACAGATCCCCCCATAACAGTGCGTCATTCACAGATCCCCCCCATAACAGTGCGTCATCCACAGATCCCCCATAACAGTGACATCCATTTCCACCTCGGCTTATACTCGAGTCACTACTTTTCCCAGGTTTTTTTGGGTAAAATTAGGGGGGTCGGCTTATACTCGGGTCGGCTTATACTCGAGTATATACGGTATGTTAAATGTACAACAAGAAGGTGATGTGAACACAGTTTTAAATATAACCATCCAGTATAATATTTCATATAAAACTATGATTTTCATTACACAATATTACTACATAGTGGCTATTAACTATGAGTAACAAACACAGCTTTAAGGATATTTCCTATTCTATGTAATATACAGATGTAGCAGAGCTAGTCATGAAATGTATCTATAACACATCTCTCATTAAACATTATGAAATTGAAATTTCATTTTACCAGTGAGAACACATTTCTTCCTTTTCCACTTTATTTTCTAGGATGCAATGAAAAGGCAAAATGCTTATATATCTAAGTGTATTACTATTCCAGATCTGCAGGGTATTATGAGAGCGCATGGAAAGGAATAATGTTTTGTGACCGTGCCAATCTATCTTTCATTGCAGTTTGCAGACTAGTGTTGACAATTGGCATTCACATAAAAACCCGATTGAATCCTTGTTCAAATTTCCCATTTTTGCATAATCCCATGAGTTCAGCTTGTCAGTGTTTTAGCTGTTTTCTATCTTCAGTGTTATGTGAAAGAATGTGAAAATATATATCAATCATTTTCTTTATTCAGGAAAACAAATAAAATTAATTTCTAAAGGGGTAGTGTCACTTCAGCGTTTTTGTCGCGTGCTTTACGCGCGTTTTTGTGCGCGTTTTTGGCAATAGTAAACGCACGTTTTACGCGCGTTTGTGTGATTGACTACAGTGTTGTCCAATGACCAAATATCACTGTCTATATGAAGTTTGGCCTTTCCAGCATGTTGCAAATTCATAAACGCGCGTTTGAATGCCCGTTTTCAGTGTCAAAAACGCGCAAAATACAAGCTTTGCGCGTTCCCATTGAAGTCTATGGGCCAAAACGCGCGACAAGCGCCCCAAAAAATGCTCAAGTACTTGTTTATGTGTCGGGCGTTTTTCAGCATGTTCGAAAGCGCTGTAAAACGCGAAAATGTGAACCAGTCCCATAGGGAAGCATAGGTTTGCATCGGTTATGCGTTTTACAGCGCGTTCGAACTCGCTGTAAAAAGCGCAAGTGTGAACTGAGGGTTACTGTTTCCCAGGGAGCTTTGCACTATGGATTGCTGTGTTACATTTTGTAATATTCGCGTACAGCGAATGAAACTTTGAACGGGGTATAACTTTCCTATTGGTTGGCTTGCTAGAAATAGATAGAGAATATAGCGCTGTATTTGTATTCGTTATCTTCTCTAATTCTAGCAATACAAGTAACTTTGCCTATACACAGCTCTAAGTTGGATGCGCAATGCGAGAATAATAAGTAATATTAGTCGCATTGCGCATCTAACTTAGAGCAGTGTATATGCAACTTACTTTACTATTGTTTGGCTGGGAAGAATTAACGAATATGACGAATACACATATAGTGCTATATTCTCCATATTCGCAAATTCTAGCAAGCGAACCCAATAGCAAAGTTGACTGTACCCAGCTCTTAGTTAGATGTGCAATGCAAAAATATTACTTTGCCTATTTTTGGCAATAAATAGAACAATAAGTCAGTATTCTATTTATTGAAAAGAAAATAGGTAAAAGTTATATTTTCGCATGGCGCATCCAACTTAGAGCTGGGTACAGTCAACTTTCCTATTGGATTGCTAGAATTAGCGAAGATAACGAATATATCGCTATATTCTCTATATTAGTTAATTTTAGCAAGCCAACCAATAGTAAAGTTGCCTTCATACCCCGTTCAAAGTTCAATTAGTAATACAAAAATAATTAAATCGCATATTTTTCGCGATAAATAGAATAATGACGAATATTCCATTTTGACGAATATATGACGAATATTCAATCGAATATTCAAGAAATATTGTGAAATTGAATACGGCACCTCCCGCGCATCACTATCTACTACTCAGATATGCCACAGTTCTGCCAGAAATGTGGAAAGAAGGACCACGTGATGAAGAGCTGAAAGGAGGAACCTTGCCGAATCTGTCGCATCACAGGGCACGAGACCAAAGACTGCCCAAAGAAGATGGAGGGCAACCTGTGTGGACTGGCCTCAAACGTCTACAAGGACTGTCCAATGAGGGATCGCATCTGAGCCTCAATTGCAGCCAGGGCTCCGGTCACTGGGAAACCCTCCCAAGTCCCAGCCCCGACAGCGGCAAAGCCTAAAGAGAAACCATCCAATAAGAAGGGTAAGTGGACACCTGCCCCTGCCTATGCTCCCCCCCCTTCCTGCCCAACTCCCTCCCGCCCCGTCATCACCACCCCTGAGGACATCCACGTCCAACTCCCCATTACCTCAGT
The DNA here is from genome assembly GCA_033119425.1 of Bufotes viridis. Classification (NCBI taxonomy): domain Eukaryota; kingdom Metazoa; phylum Chordata; class Amphibia; order Anura; family Bufonidae; genus Bufotes; species Bufotes viridis. The sequence continues at coordinate 536,817,319 of CM065590.1, read as the reverse complement.
GGCCCCACCACTGAAGCAGCATTTCCCCCTCTTGTCTCCCCAGGTGTCTGCCAGAGGAAAGGAAAGAGAAAGGAAAGGGACAGCCCCGTCGCTGACCACTCCAAAAAGAAGATGGTCGAGTTAAAGGATGTAGCCTCGCCCAACAGAGAAGAAGAAATGGAGCAGCAGGAGGAAGAATCGGTGGCCACTAACAAGGCCCCTGAACAGCAAAACCTCCACACCACCGCAAGCCTTGATGAGACCGAGGTGGAGGAAATAGTGGCCAACGGGGCAACCCCCGACCTGATAAAGCTCCAGATAACCATCAAAGAAATCGAAGCCCAGTTAGCTGTTGCAGGGACCACCCACAGAGAGCAGGCAAGAATAAGAGAAGCCGCCGGACGACCTGAGTGGTAAGTAAGATGTGTCGTTTCCACTAACCTCTTTCATTCTCTTACATGATGGCCAATTTTAAAGTTTTTTCCATCAATGTTAGGAGAATCAGGGACAGGTTCAGACGTCAGATGAAACTAACCTCTTTTACTTCACAGGTCGCCGACATGTTTATGTTGCAGGAACATGTTTTGCCCCCCTCTAGGTCCTACAACCATCTGGCCAGGGAGTGGTCCCATGGGCCCTCCTACTGGTCCGTGGTGGCGACTGTAAGTCGGCCGGGATTGCCATCCTCCTCAGGGAAAATGCCTTCACACTTGACTCCGTCCAGGAGCTCGTCTGCGGCAGACTAATTGTCGTAGACGACTCCTGGGTGGGAGAGCCGGTTAGGCTCATCAATGTGTACGCCTCCCCTGACAAGGGTGAGCGACTCGACCTTTCCAGGCCCTCCAACTGCAATTCGTTACCACTAGGGCCGTAGTGATGACCAGCAATCTTGACGTCACTTCCAAACTGCTTATTGAGATGGTGAACGAGGCGTCCTTGCAGGACATTGTGGGCTCCATGAGGAAATGCTCCATTAATTATACGTGGTGCCGACCCGATGGCTCACTTAGTTCTTGGATCAACTTTTTGTTTACCTCTCGGGCAGTCAGGTCGTGTAGGCACTCTATGGCCCCTTGCTTCTTCTCCGATCACAGGGCCGTTTAGGTCCAGTGTACCCTAGGCACCGGTTCCCCCGGGCCGTGGGTCCTGGAAGTTGAACTGCGCCCTGCTGAATAGCGAGGACGTGCTTGCGGAAATTAGAGAGGTCTACATAGCCTGGCGGACCAACAAATGCTCATTCTCTTTCAGGAAACTCCAAGCCGGCCACATGCCCCTGAACGAACTTCGAGACAGAGACAGCAACATGCGTTCAGGGAAGGAGGAAGCAATGGGAGTCGTCACAGACTTCTACAGCGACCTCTACTCCCTGAAGAGCACTGACCTGGCAGCCGCCGATAAATTCCTGTCAGGTATCACTAACCATCTTGACCCTGCAGGTTCGGAGGCTATGACGGTGGGCAGTGAAGGTCTTCCAGCGGAGCTCTATGTAGAGCTGAGGGATCTGATCTGTCCGGACCTGCTGGAACTCTATGAGGAGTTGGTGGTGGAGGGTACAATGTCCCTATCGTTGAGGGAAGGAATGATCACGATCCTGTATAAGCGGAAGGGGGAAAATGTGATCTGAAAAATTGGTGTCCCATCTCTCTCCTGAACGTGGACTACAAGATCCTCACCAAGGTACTAGCCAACCGGAGGAAGGTCGTCATTGACAGGATCACCCACCTGGACCAGACCTGCGGCATCCCTGGCTGCAGGATCGCAGACAGTCTCGCTCTCGTGAGAGACATGGTGCACTACATCCAGGACCGCCGTGTTCATGCCATCCTGGTCAGCAGGAGAAGGCATTTGATCAGGTCTCTCATGATTTTTTGGGCAAAGTGCTGCACAGCCTAGGTCTAGGCAGGAGGTTTTGTTCTTTTGTTGACCTGATGTACCTAGATGTTTGCAGCACAGTGCTGATGGATGGCTGGAAGAATGACCCCTTCGCGGTTCACTCTGGGGTCAGACAAGGCTGCCCTCTTTCACATCTCCCTTTCGTTTGTGTTATAGAATCCTTTGCAGAGGCTATCCGACAGAATGGAGAGATCAGAGGGATCACCCCACCAGGACCTGGACACTACGAGGTCAAGTGCTCGCTGTACATGAACGATGTGACCGTCTTCTGCGCTGACCGGCGTTCGGTGACTGCACACGTCCAGCCCTGTGAGGAGTTTGGACAAGCTTCAGGGGCCAAATTCAACTGTGTGAAGTCGAAAGCCATGCTCTTTTGGGACTGGCAACTTGCTTCTTCTGCCCCCACTATCTGTGGATGAATAACTGGCTTAGGTCTTCCCTGTCACATCCTTAAAGCTTGTAAAAGAGTGGAATCTTGACATAGGGGCCCCTTAATATGGTGGATTTGGTGATCTCTGTAATGGGGACACCCCTTTGCTTGGTTTTCCTTCCTTTGAGGGATATCTGGCTTTCACTATGTTGTAGACCCAATACTGGGGCTCCACATTTATTTTGCATATTACTGTTTCCCAGGGAGCTTTTCACTTTGGATTACTGTGTTGAGACTCTTAAATAAGGCTTCATGGTGTTTTCTGTAGCTGGTGTTCCTTAGTTCAGCTGTTTTTTTGTTTGAGTAGTCTCCAAGGCATCGCTCCCGGTTAGCCAGAATCCTACTTCACACTGATGAGGGGCAACACCCCAAAACAGCTATCTGTGGATGGATAACTGGCGTAGGTCTTCCCTGTCACATCCTTAAAGGTTGTAAAAGAGTGGGATCTTGACATAAGGGCAACTTAACATGGTGGATTTGGTGATCTCTGTAACGGGGACTCCCCTTTGCTTGGTTTTCCTTCCTTTGAGGGCTATCTGGCTTTTACTGTGTTGTAGACCCAATACTGGGCTCCACATTTATTTTGCATACTCCCTTGGGATGGTATTCAATGGGAGCAGGGTGGCAGTAACCAGCTTTGTCTACCCTGGATGCAACTGTCTAGTTTCAGCACCAAATTCTGAATAGCAGCTGATTGGTGGGGGTGCAGGATGCCGGGCCCACCCCAATCAGATAATGATGGCTTAGAATAGGTCATCGCTTGTATAAAAATCCCTTTAAGCATGGCATTGTTATGCTGCTGGATGCTCGGTCTGTCCCAGAATTTCTGATGGATAAATCTGGGTAAAGTGAATTCCTCTAGTAAATGGTGGAATGCCTAGTAGTGTCAGGCGCGAATATTCGCATTGCAAATTTTATTTGCGAATATCGCCACTTCGAGAATTCACAAAGATTTAGAATATAGTGCTATTTATTTGTATTCGTGAATATTCTAAATTTTGTTTTCATCTGAACTCGTGATCCCTCCCTGCTTCTTGCTTGTGAGCCAATGATAAGGCTGCAATGTCTTTGTCAGGGAATTTAGTGTACATTTGTAATTGTGTTCAGAATGAAATCTTACAAAGACTTTTTAAAGAACCAAATGCAACTAAAATGACATCAATTGTTTTTGTAATACAGTATTAAAAGTTTTTTTTTGCGATTTCCTCATTGACACAATTATTCAACCCCTTAAAGACTACCACTCTTAAGAACAGAGGTTCATTCAAGTGTTTTCGATCAGGTATTGAAAACACCTGTGGATGTCAAGGAGCAGCAACCAAGCATAATAAGCACCAATTAGGCAGATGTAAAATGACTGAGATACTCAGCTCCTTCTAGACATTTACTGGTGTGTTTACAAACATGGTGAAGTCAAGAGAATGGTCCAGGAAGACAAGAGAAGAGTTGATTTCTCTTCACAGGAAGGGCAATGGCTATAAGAAGATTGCAAAGATGTTAATCATACCAAGAGACACCATAGGAAGCATCATTCGCAAATTCAAGGCAAAGGGCACTGTTGAAACGCTACCTGGTCGTGGCAGAAAGAAGATGCTGACTTCGACTGCTGTGCGCTACCTGAAGCGCAAAGTGGAGAAAAGTCCCTGTGTGACTGCTGAGGAACTGAAAAAAGATTTGTCAGATGCGGGTACTGAAGTTTCAGCTCAGACAATAAGGCGCACACTTCGTAATGAAGGCCTCCATGCCAGAACTCCCAGGCGCACCCCCTTGCTGTCTCCAAAGAATAAGAAGAGTCGACTGCAGTATGCCAAAAGTCATGTGGACAAACTACAAAAGTTTTGGGATAGTGTTCTGTGGACTGATGAAACAAAATTAGAACTGTTTGGGCCCATGGATCAACGCTATGTTTGGAGGAGGCCCATGAAGAAAAGAACACCTTGCCTACTGTGAAGCATGGCAGGGGGTCAATCATGCTTTGGGGCTGTTTTGCCTCTACAGGTACAGGGAATCTTCAGCGTGTGCAAGGTACCATTAATTCTCTTCAGTACCAAGAGATATTGGATGAAAATGTGATGCAGTCCGTCACAAACCTGAGGCTTGGGAGACGTTGGACCTTTCAACAGGATAATGATCCCAAGCATACCTCCAAGTCCACTAGAGCATGGTTGCAGATTAAAGGCTGGAACATTTTGAAGTGGCCATCGCAGTCACCAGACTTAAATCCGATTGAGAACCTCTTGTGGGACTTAAAGAAAGCAGTCGCAGCGCATAAGCCTAAGAATGTGACTGAACTGGAGGCTTTTGCCCATGAAGAATGGGCGAAGATACCCGTAGATCACTGCAAGATACTTGTGTCAAGCTATGCTTCACGTTTAAAAGCGGTTATAACTGGAAAAGGATGTTGTACTAAGTACTAAGATTGAATGTCACTTGGGGGTTGAATAAAACTGATAATGATGTGAGCACAGAAAAGACATTTGTGGTTATTTCATTATAAATGTTATGTTATATTTGTCTGACTTACAAGTGCCTCTTTGATTTAATTGTAAACAAGATGACTGAAATGATCAAAATCAATGTCAAACTGGCCAAAACACTCAATTTCAGTGGGAGTTGAATAATTTTGAACACAACTGTATAACCTTTGTATTTAATGCTATGTGAGTACAAGATTCAGGGGATACTATGGGGCACATTTATTAAGACTGGCATTTTAGATGCCGTTCTTATTAAACTCCAAAGCTGGCGGTGGATCCACCGAAGTTTTGAAGAGATGCAGGCCTCCCCATAACTTTGGTGCATCCAGCGCCAGTTCTAAATATAAGACAGCTTCCGAGCTGCCTTACATTTAGATATTTTTCTATGCCTAAAACAGGCGCAGAAAATGGTAAATGAGCCGGACCTGCTGGCCGGTCCCCTTCCCTGCCTATGCAATGCCCACAATTTTAGACTAACCATTGCACCGCCATCTGCACCTGAAAAAAAGCCTAATTTAGGCACATTTCAGTATAATAAATGACACCCCTATATTTCCTTTATAAGCTTGTCACATCCTACTCTGGTTTAATAAGACTGGTGTATGAAATGCCAGTTTTAATAAATTACACCGGTGGTTTGATGAGTTTGGTGTGGAGGAACTCGAGTAGCCATACAGAGCCTTGTCCTTAAAGTATGAAAATACTTGAATATTATTTTATAATAAATATATTCACAAATACCTTTTATTACTTAAAATGGCTTTTTTTGGTCTAGGAAGAAATCATTAGGGGAAATAAAATGGACGCTGTGCTATCGGTACACACAAAACTACACACTACACACTGTACTAATCCACTAATCACACAGGACAAGTTACTTCACCACAATGAGACATAATGTTGCCTCATCCTCCTCTCTGCTCTGCTTGTCATGAATCATTATCCTGAATATAGGTGAATCTCCTCATGAACTAAATTCCCTAGAGATTCAGCTGAAGTTTTTATAATCTGTATTCAGGTGTAAAATCCCTGACAAGTAGAGAGGAGGAGGAGGAGGAGGCAGCTCTTTACCTCAGTGTTGTAAAGTAACTTGTCCTCATGTGTGATCAGGACAGGTTTTGTGTGAACTAATGGGACAGCAGCCATTTTGTTTCCCCAGATGATTGCGCACCAGAAAAAATGAGCCATTATAAATATCGAAAGGTATTTGAGAATATATTTATAATAAAGTAATATTTAAGTATTTTCATTCTCTTTATTCCCGGAGAACCCCTGTAACCTCATGGAACAAGTTGGGATGAAGTAGAACACTAACAGCAAGTCAGACATCTTTGTCCAACATTAGTGCCAAACCTCACAGATTATCTTTGGACTTAAAAGGGTTGTGCACCTTTTGTGGGGGGAGGGGTGACAAGCTCCCTCCCTCCTAGACAGACCTAAGAAGAGAAGCATAATTGCCTGCTTCCAGGCACTGGCTCCCCGCTCCTTTGCTCCAGGGCCTCTGGTGCTCTATTGGGCTCCCTTGATGTAAACGTACTGTTTGATGCCGCTGCAGCAGTGACCTGCCACACCTTCATCATGACAAATTAACCAATAAAATAGACTAGCCATAAGCTGAATTTACCTGTCCACTCAAGCGAGCGACTTACCCCTCCTTCTAATAAAGAGGCCGTGGCCAGGGAAATAAACAAAGAGGAGGGTGGGCAGGGACAGCACTTCTTCTTGTTCAGACGAGGCTGACAGCTTATGACCGTCAACCTTATCAATCTATACATCCATGACACTACCACATGCCCTATACATCCAATGAAAGTGCTGGTGCTGGGACCTCTAAGTCTTCCCCCACCCCAACAACTTCACTTCCACTGGTCAACCCCTCCACCAAACATAATCTGTCTCATTTACTAAAAATACAGTAACTCCCTATACCTCTTGGTCAGAAAATCTCCTACCAAAAGTACTGCCACAGACACCACAGGGATGATCAAAATACCATTTTATGTGCATTCACAGGGTGTACTTGCCAGCTAATAATGCACACAATAAATGTACTGCTCTGATTTCTGTAGAGGTGTGCCTGGCTACTTATCATCCACAATGTATAGTAAAGGCACACCTTCCATTGGCAGACTTCACCGACGGGGTTGAGAAACACTCCCACTTAATCACAATAGTTAGGGGAGCATCACACCCTGGAACTGCTGACATTGTTTTGGGGCAAACAAACTGGGATTCCAGATGTAAATTCATGTGGTTTAGTGATGTCAATGGGGGAGGAGAAGAATTTTAACCCCATCCTCCCTCTTCCTGTCTGTACAGCAGGGTTGCTAACCGTTCAGAAATTTCTGTACACTCCATAAAAACAGGTGACTTTTTTCCTGTGTCCGTGAAAAAAATAGACCTGTCAGTGATTTTTTTTGAGGCTGATGGTACTTGATTAGATTATTTTGGTGCTCACAGTAGATACTGGTAATAGTGTTGATCACGAATTTTCAAATTGCAAATTTTAATCGCGAATATCGGCACTTCGAAAATTCGCGAATATTTAGAATATTGCAAAATATATTATGTATGCAAATATATATGCAAATTTTCGCAAGCAAGAAAATATTGTCAGTATTTTCTGATTGCGAAAATTCGCATAAAAAATGTGCATACATTTGCATAAAAATTTTCATAAAAATTTTCATAATCTGGTATTTAAAAGGAATCCTAAATGCCAGTTTATGCGGATTTTTATGCAAGTTTTATGCGAATTTTATGCAAATGTATGCAAATCTTTTATGCGCATTTTTGCAATCAGAAAATAATGACTGGAGATTATGAATTTGCAAATTTTCGAATATATGGCGAATATTGCCCCTGCCGCTCATCACTAACTGGTAATGAGTTCTTGTAAGTATACTGAGTTACAGATATATTATATTACCTATAATATTTATCATCCATCACGGTTTTCCAATTTGTCCATAAAAAATGTTGGCTGTCCAGGATTTTGGGATAAGTTGTCCAGAAAAAAGATAAATTCTGGTTGGCAACCCTGCTGTAGTGATGAGCGGGAGGTGCCATATTCAATTTCGCAATATTTTGCAAATATTCGATTGAATATTCGTCATATATTCGTCAAAATCGAATATTCATCTTTATTCTATTTATCGCGAAAAATATGCGATTTAATTATTCTCGTATTGCGAATTGAACTTTGAACGGGGTATAAAGGCAACTTTACTATTGGTTGTCTTGCTAGAATTAACAAATATAGCGCTATATTCGTTATCTTCGCTAATTCTAGCAAGCAAATAGGAAAGTTGACTGTACCCAGCTCTAAGTTGGATGCGCAATGCGAAAATATTACTTTAACCTATTTTTTTTCAATAAATAGAATACTGACTCATTATTCTATTTATTGCCAAAAATAGGCAAAGTAATATTTTCGCATATAGAGAATATAGCGCTGTATGCGTATTCGTCATATTCGTTAATTATACCCAGCCAAACAATAGTAAAGTAAGTTGCATATACCCCGCTCTAAGTTAGATGCGCAATGCGACTAGTATTATTTATTATTCTCGCATTGCGCATCCAACTTAGAGCTGTGTATAGGCAAGTTTACTTGTATTGCTAGAATTAGTGAAGATAACGAATACGAATATAGCACTATATTAAAAATATTCGAGAATTAGCGAAGTGTCAATATTCGTAATTTTTTTTCGCTATTCCAATATTAATGCTCAACACTACCCTGCTGTACAGAATATGGTTCATGCTGACAGTGTTTTTTTGGGGGGATGGCACAATGCTATGTTTTTACCAATGACACATTAACACATTTTCCACAAGGTATTTTTATTATTTTATTGCTGAAAAATGAGGGATCTCTAAAGGGAATGAATATTTTTTTCTTTGCTATCCAATAATTATAATCATAATAAAAGTGACATCTTCACTGCTCAGGAAAGAGCAATCAATACTGTAATAAGGCTGATTTGAGTTTGACAGCCATAATAATTTAGGCCAGGCAATAGTTCTACAGGCTTAACCTATCCTGATAGTGATGGAGACTGGAATATACACGGTATCCATGGGGTTCTACTACAAAATAGTTATGCTGGAATAAAATATTCTCATGACTGTTGTCTGTAGAAGAAACCACTGAGAGATAAATGCTGAGCTTCACATACATAGCCTCAAGGGATTTTAATGCCAATGTCAGATCCTCAGCTCAAAGAATTTATTCCCATGGCATCTCTGAATAAATTCTATTTTATTTTGGCCTCCACTCCGGAGCAATACTTAATGGAAGAACTGCTGTTGCTGTACTAAAAAATAGGACATGCCGTTAATATAAAATATACATTTCATTAAAAAGTTATCCTCGTTCCATAGGATAGGAAATAACTACAGTATCGCCATGTTTGGTACCCAGACCCGAAGCCGGACTTTATCGCTGAAGTCCGGTTTCGGGTCTTCTGGAGAATTGATTATTTTCCCTTATAACATGGTTATAAGGGGAAATAATAGCATTCTTAATAAAGAATGCATAGTAAAATGAAGTGGAAGGGGTTAAAAATAATAAAAGTTAACTTACCTGTGCCACTTGATCGCGTAGTTGCGATCTGACCTCTCTTTCCCTGCATCAGCTAACAACTAAAGGACCTGTGATGACATCACATCACATGGTCCAATCACATGGTCCATCACCATGGTAAGGTGGACCATGTGATTGGACCATATGATGTGACGTCATCACAGGTCCTTTAGATCTTAGCTGATGCTGGGAAAGAGAGGACAGATCGCAACTACGCGATCAAGTGGCTAAGGTAAGTTAACTTTAATTATTTTTAACCCCTTCATCTTCATTTTACTAAGCATTCTTTATTAAGAATGCTATTACTTCCCCTTATAACCATGTTATAAGGGAAAATAATAAAGATCGGGTCTCGTTGCTAAGCAACCATGAGGGAAAATCTCACTGCAATCGCACTTGCTTGCGGATGCTTGCGATTTTCCCGCAGCCCCATTCACTTCTATGGGGCCTGCGTTGTGTGAAAAACGCACAATATAGAGCATGCTGCGATTTTCACGCAACGCAGAAGTGATGCGTGAAAATCACCGCTCATGTGCACAGCCCCATAGAAATGAATGGGTCCGGATTCAGTGTGGGTGCAATGCTTCCTCCTCACGCATTGCACCCGCGCGGAAAACTCGCCTGTGTGAAAGGGGCCTAATAGTTATCTCCTGGGCATAGGAGATAACTGTGTTACAACTAGAATACCCCTTTAAGGACTCCAATACATATTCAATCATGAGAACTGAGAGATAGTAGCACTAGAATAGATCCGGTCCTTCACCCAGCGGTGCTCCCACTCGCAGATTCACCCTTTCTGCGATAAAATTCACCAGTAAATTTAACAAAATAGTGGGTCACTCACTAGAGTATCGTGTTCCTCACAGACTTTATTAAAAATTATTGAAAATATTATAAAATCTATAATTCACTCCAATAGTGTTGGTGATAACTCAAAATGAACTCCACACCATACAACAGTGTTCAAACCTATAAAGTGCTTAAGTGCTGCAAACAAACTAAAGTCCACATATCATTGCATTAAAATCTTCAAACGCCTCTAAATATTTCATCCGTGAGTTGCATAAAATACTATTCCCAGTTCACTTTAATTTTTCTCTGTAGTGCTCTGACTTTATATAGGTCCTTCTTATGAGCGGCGTCCCGCTCTTAACACAGTAGCGGCGTCCCGCTGACTCGTTGCTGTGAGCTCACTTTGTTTATATACATATATGGAACAACCTTACCGGAGCAGTCCTTCTGCGAATAAGGCCCTATTCACACGTCCGCAATGTCGTCCGCATGTATTCCGCAATTCTGCGGAATACATGCGGACCCATTGACTGTGAATGGGGCACGGAACGATGCGGAGAGCACACACTGTGCTCTCCGCATCAGTTTTTGCGGAGCGCGCCCGATCTTACGGCGGCAGCTCCGCAAAAAAGTAGAGCATGTCCTATTCTTGTCCGCACTGCGGACAAGAATAGACATTTCTATGGGGCTGCCGTCGGGTGTGTTTATGGATCCGCAATTTGCGGATCCATAAACACAACGGACGTGTGAATAGGTTTACTCGCTTTCTGTTGATCCCGTGTTCTTTAGTTTTCAGTCCGTCTGCAAGGGCTCCTTCTCCACCGCTAGTTACCGACGTGCCAGGCGGCAGTGCACGCGCTTCTGATACGCGCGAGTCACGGCGTCTCTTCCGCGGTGCAGGGAGGTATCTCGCTGTTCTCCTTTTCTCCGGGTGTTCGATCTAGTTGTTGGGGTGTACTCCTAGAAACGCGTCTGGTAGAGGAGTACACCCCCAACAACTAGATCGGAACACCTGGAGAAAAGGAGAACAGCGGAGATACTCAACTCACTGCACCGCGGAGAGGAAGACGCCGTGACTCGCGCGTACCAGAAGGCGTGTGCACACGCCTGGACGCCGTCCGGTAACTAGCGGTGGAGAAGGGAGCCCTTGCAGACGGACCAGAAAACTAAAGAACACGCGATCCAGCAGAGGGCGAGTAATCTGCAGAAGGACTGCTCCGGTAAGGTTGTTCCGTATATGTATATAAACAAAGTGAGCTCACAGCAACGAGTCAGCGGGACGCCGCTACTGTGTTAAGAGCGGGACGCCACTCATAAGAAGGACCTATATAAAGTCAGAGCACTACAGAGAAAAATTAAAGTGGACTGGGAATAGTATTTTATGCAACTCACGGATGAAATATTTAGAGGCGTTTGAAGATTTTAATGCAATGATATGTGGACTTTAGTTTGTTTGCAGCACTTAAGCACTTTATAGGTGTGAACACTGTTGTATGGTGTGGAGTTCATTTTGAGTTATCACCAACACTATTGGAGTGAATTATAGATTTTATAATATTTTTAATCATTTTTAATAAAGTCTGTGAGGAACCCGATACTCTAGTAAGTGCCCCACTATTTTGTTAAATTTTGTTTAATTATACATATTCAATCATGACATGCAAGCAAAACCATTGAAGGGGGCAATTAATGGTATTTTGCTAGGATATGCCATCAATGTCAGATAGGTGCGGGAGCCACCTCTGAGACATAGTAACATATGGGGTCATTTATCAAATTGGTGTAAAGTAGAACTGGCTTAGTTGCCTATAAAAACCAATCAGATTCCACCTTTCATCTTTGACAGCTCCTTTGGAAAATGTAAGGTGGAATCAGATTGGTTGCTATGGGCAACTAAGCCAGTTCTACTTTACACCAGTTTGGTAAATGACCCCAATTGTTTGTTAAACTGAAAAAGACATCTGTCTATCCAGTTCAGCCTGTTATCCTGCAGGTTGATCATTGAGAGAGCTTTAGTGACACAGTAGTATCAGGTAGAGGAGGAGAGTAAAACATTGCGTATCATGAAGATTTATATGTTGTTTAGTGTCTGGGGGAACAAACAAAATCTTACATTGAATCCATTGGTTGGCAAATTTTGGTCAATCACCTGTTTCCTATGCAGCAAAGATAAATGGCTGAATGGAATGTCAAAAGCCTGTACAACAAAGTACAGCTGTATCCACCATCAGGGACGGATTGGCCATACACCTTATAGGGAAATTTCCTGGTGGGCCGATGACTAGGGGGCCGCCTGAGCCCTCCTCACAGCAGGTCAGTGGAAGTTTTTTGGGGATGTATTTTGAGCTGATGGGGGCAGTATTTTGTTATGGACTGAGGTATTTTGCTCTGTTGGGGTGGTATAATGTGCCACAATATGTTATTCTTGATCCTGTTTTTATCAATTTGGACCCAACTACAAAACAAGGCCACTTTTAGTATTTTTTCCAGGGCCACTTTAAGTTCCCAGTCCGCCCTAGCTCAAATTTGGTTATGCGCTCCAATTTCTTATGAAACAAATTCAATACAATATTTTAACATACTGTCTAAACCACTGACAGGCTGCAATTCTGCAATGAAGCAGGTGTGGATCCACAGATTTGGTTTAGGTCTTCTCCTAAGGGTCCATTCACACATCCGTGTGTGTTTTGCGTATCCATGAATCCGCGTACCCGCAAAACATGGACACCGGCAATGTGCAATCCGCATTTTGCGGACCGCACATCGCTGGCACTCTCATAGAAAATGCCTTTTCTTGTCCGCAATTGCGGACAAGAATAGGACATGTTCTATTTTTTTGCAGAACGGAAGTACGGACCCGGAAGTGCGGATCCGCAATTCCGGATCTGGGCGGGACATAGTGTGTCCCCATAGAAATGAATGGGTCCGCAATTCCATTCCACAAAATGCGGAACAGAATTGCGGACGTGTGAATGGAGCCTAAGGGTGCTATCTAAGTGGCCTCACTGGATTTCACCCTTTTACTCCTATAAGGGCATCTGTTTTTTTTTACTGAAGAGGAACCACTAGGTCACTTCCTGTTTGAGCAATCTTTATTCAGTGACTGCAGACCCAGGCAGGTTAAGGGGACATGTAGAATTGTAGTCAGTGGATGAGGTCAGAGCTGACAAAGTTTGTTGAATGTGGTAAACATGACCTAAGTCAGTACAATAGAAAGGAAGGAACCAATAAACAGGAAGGGGTCAAGGCAGACAAAACAGGTTCAACTTTTGCCTTCTTCTGGATCAACTTGCAGGATAACAGGCTGAACTGGATGGACATATGTCTTTTTTCAGCCTTATAAACTATAATACTATTAATTTTACTATATTGCTTAACATAGGCAGAGATGAGGCACAGAACATCAAACAACACTATACAACTTCAAAGTGACTAGGCAAGCTAGGAACCTTATTGCTCATGTACCTTCCTATAGGGGAAGGAGCTTTAAAAACTCAATTTGTGATTATTTTTTCATCACAAAGCGCATCCCTTTGTATGTAGCCAGTGCAATGATGGGAACGGTGATCGCGCAGCCCTCCATCATTGAACCAATCAGATGCCATGCTTATCGCTGATGGCGGCATCTGACGCTACTGTGGGATTTCAGTCATTAATTCAGTAAAAAAAAAAAAAAAAACATACTTACCTTACCCATTTGCTTGTGGAGAGGCCATAAACGAAATCTCACGCGTTGACGTCATCATGCTGGCTGGGCGCGGTGAGGTTATCACTGATGAGGTCATCGCGCCCAGCAAGCCCGCTAGCATGGTGATGTTACACGTGACCCCACACATGATTTTGCATGTTATCTTCAATCAAGCACCATACATCTTGCGATATGTTGGGCCAAGACGGATTGGTAAGGTAGGACACATCAGTAAATGCTTACAGCAGATTTGATTTTAGGAAGATTCTTCATACATTCTATGTATCATGCAGGACAGCAAACAGCTGTTACATGATGTACTAATACAAGGGTGATCCACTAGAATGGTCCAACAATGGTATTCTTCTCACTTTCAGGATTGTAGCCATGGGTTAGTCCCATGTGGCTGCTGAGAGATGAAATGTATGATGACATTGTCAACTTATGGAGTGCTCAGAGGGATTTGGAAATGTGCAAACATCTCAATATTAATATTTCATTGCTGTGACCCTAATGTATCCTGCAGAAGCTTATGTGGGTATTCTAGTCTAGGCACTTATCCAACTGTAATATAAAAAGAGAGGCTTTAAATGACCATCTTTCACCACTGTCACGTCAAGACATTATTTTACCGTTCACTATAATGGAGGAGGCATATTATTGCCTAGAAATGTACAAAATACAATAAAAATAAATCATCATAATTTGAGAAGAAATTGAGTCTGTCACTAGGGCAGCGTAAGTCCCTTTTAAATGAAAGCATCTATAAAATGTATTTGAGACACAAAATTAAAACAGACTCAAAGTGTATCACGTTCGGGTGTGGGAGGGAAACATCAAACCGAACATAGAAGGGAAAGGGGTGAGGGAATATGGCCTGGGAACTATAAAAAGGAGATGGACACCTCCTAGTAAAACCCTAATCAAAGTCCTGACTAAATACCAGTATGAACAGACACAAGAGGTAGGTAAGTTCATACACAGGAATACCTAATGTAATAACTCACCCTATAGGACCCTGGTACTATTGTCAGGACTGAGACAACCTGTTCATCCAAAAGGAAGGACGAACAGGAGTCTCCCTCAGGCGTTAAAACAAATGACAGGGAAATGCAACACACAAAATAACCCAAACAAAATACGAAAGGGAAAGAAAACACTTAACTCGAAGTGGCTATGGCAGCACCAGCCGAGATCAACACACCAGCTATCCACAACTCAAACTGAGGCTATAAACTGCATAGCCATAGCATAGTGGGAGAAACAGCAATAAATAGAGAAGGTTAAATGACCATAGTAGCCAAACATGTCAGATCAAACCACGTGTTGCCAGTCTCGCTGATCTCCTGCCACCTGTCGCAGGTATGTCCGTGACAGTATCCCCTCTTCTACGGGTTACCTCCCGGCACCTAGAACCAACCTTATCCGGATGAGACCTGTGAAAGGCTTTTACCAAACGACTGGCATTCACGTCAGATGCCGGTGCCCACATCCTCTCCTCTGGTCCATAACCCTTCCAGTGAACAAGATACTGAAGAGATGTACGGAGAACTCGAGAGTCAATAATCTTGGTGATCTAGAATTCCAAATTTCCGTCCACCATGACAGGATCGGGTGGCAAGGGGAACGACTCCAAAGCTTCAACATATCTTTTCAACAAAGATTTGTGAAACACATTATGAATTTTCACAGCCTGAGGAAGTTCAAGATGAAAAGTTACAGGATTAATATACCTTGGAACCAACTTCCAAGAAGGAACCTTCAACTTAATATTTCTTGTGGTCACACACACACAATCAACCACACTTAGGTCCTGACCATTCATACGTTTCCTGTTAGCCACACGTTTATATTTGTTGCCCATATTATTTAGATTTTTTTGCCATATAGAAGACAATGATGACGAAAAATGTTCATCCTCAGGGATACTGGAAGTATATCGAACCAGAGAATGTTCCAAATTGGACTCCTGTCTGCGATTGTTTATGGCAAACTCTGCCAAAGACAAAAACGAGGACTATTCCTCCTGGTTTTCAGAGACAAAACATCTTAACTAAGTCTCCAGAATGATTAGTGCGCTCCGTCTGTCTATTCGTCTGAGGATGAAAAGCAGAAAAAAAAGACAGTTGTACCCCCAGCCGAATACAGAACGCCTTCCAGAATCTGGACACAAAGTGACTCCCACGATCCTAGACCACGTCAGAGGGAATGCCCTGAAGTTTCACAATGTTGTCAATAAAAACTTGTTCAAGTGTTTTAGCATTAGGTAGGTCAGGCAATGCTATAAAGTGCACCATTTTATTAAACCATCAACTAACTGTCTTTCCAGATGAATTAGGCAGATCAGTAATAAAATCCATAGACAAGCGATCTGGACGATATGGGCAATGGAAGTAGAGATCCAGAAGGTCGAGTATGTGTCACCTTAGCACGTGCACAGATACTATAGGACCACACATAGTCCTTAACACACTTACGCAACCCCGGCCACCAGAATCTACGTGAGATCGGCAGTGGATCTACTCCCAGGGTGTCCCGTAAGAACCGTACAATGATGCCCCCAGACACCTTATGACATAATTCTGATGGAACAAACAATTTCCCAGAGAGGAAAAACTCTGGTGCGTCTCCCTGAGCCTCTAACACCTTCACCTCCAGGTCAGGGTATGGAGCGGATATCACCAGCCTCTGAGAGTATCGGACTCAGATTTTCAAAATCACCACCTCCATGAAAACTACGTAACAAGGCATCTGCCTTGACATTCTTAACACCAGGACGATAAGTGACAATGAAATTGAATCTGATGAAAAACAAAGACCATCTAGCCTGCCTCGGGTTCAGTCGTTTAGCCGACTTCAGGGACGCCAGACTTTTGGGATCGGATGAATCGCCCCTTTCAACCAATGACACCACTCTTTAAAAGCCAATTTAATGGCCAGCAACTCTCTGTTACCCACATCGTAATTTCTCTCTGCGGCAGAGAGTTTTTTTTAGAGAAAAATGCCCATGGGCGCCATTTACCAGGTGACGGGCCCTGCGATAAGACTGCTCCTACCCCCACCTTGGACGTGTCAACTTCCACAATGAAAGGTTGTGATTAGACATGAGCGAATCGAAGCTGACAAAGTGGAATTCGATCCGAATTTAAGGAAAAATTCGATTCGCACCGAAGCCGAATTTCCTCGCAATTCGTAGTAATGAATCAAAAATTTTTTCTAAAATGTCTGCTACACATGTGTAAGGACACAGGGCAAGGAACTCTGGGAAGGCAGGATCACCCATACTGACATGCATGCCGCCAATAAGCAGCCAGCCAGCCCTGTGATGTTACAACCCTATAAATATGGCGGCCATCTTAGATATTGTCATTCACCAGCATGCTAAATGCAGGGAGAGACGTGTATGCAGGCGCTAGAGACAGTGATAGGAAAGACTTGATTGTGGTAAAAAAAAAACGATTTACAGTGCAGGGAAAGATTACTCAAGGTGTAGGGAAAGGATAGGGAGGAATCATTCCACCAGCATTTGTGTTGAACAGGGTTTAGTCAGGGAGGTGACAGCCTGGGTAATAGGAACAATCCTATTACACCTTGCTGCCCTGACTGGGGATCCAAATTGCAATTATACAGCTCTGTAATTCTAGCAAACCTGTCTTATTAGGGTGCAAGTGCTGTTTCATACAGGCATTAACAAGGTTTATTACAAGGAAACATCTAGGTTTTATTTGCCCTTGTGCAGTGCATTTATATGTTCTAAAGCATTTTTTGGCTTGTATTAATGGGAAAAAAAGGGTTTATTAGCTGTTGTGTGGTAAAGGGCGAAAATTACAGCTCTTTTTGTCATGGCAAATGTAAAATATATTTGCTGTTCAGCGGTGCATTTATCTGTTTTAAAATCCTTTTCCTGTGTACTAGTGAGAAAAATAGTTTGCCGCTCTGCGGTGCAGTTATCTGTTTTAAAGCCCTTTTTTCCGTGTATTAGTGGAAAAAGAAAAAAGATATTTGCCGCTTAGTGGTGCAGTTATTTGTTTTAAAGCTCTTTTTTCCAAGTATTAGTTGAAAAAGGAAAAATACCTCTGACGCTCAGCGATGCAGTTATCTGTTTTAAAGCCCTTTTTTCTGTGCACTAGTGGAAAAAATATGTATTTGCCACTCTGCAGTGCAGTTATCTTTTTTAAAGCCCTTTTTTCCATGTATTAGTGGAAACAAAACAAAAAAAATTGCCTCTCAGCGGTGCAGTTATCTGTTTTAAATCCCTTTTTGTGTGTATTAGTAAAAAAAAAAAAATGTCACTTGCCAATTTCGCCATTGAGCGTTGCATATATCTGTTGAAAAGCCTGCTGTGTAAAATTAGAGCAAACGTTGGGCCTAATTGACATTCTGCGGTGCAGTGATATATTCTGAAGCCCAGTTTGCTGTGTATTAGTGGCGAAATTAAAATATATTCGCCGTGCAGCATTGTATATATCTGTTGAAAAGCCTGTTGTATAAAAGTAGAAAAAAATTTGGGACTAACTAACGTTCTGCGGTGTAGTGATATATTCTGCACTGTTTGCAATATATTAGTGGCGAAATAAAAAATATTTCATCCAACATTGGATTATTTGATCTAACAGTATGTCATACAGAGAAGTGCCAAGGCAGAGTAAGGGGGCGTGGCAGCAGGGGTCACTTTGAGAGGCCTGAGCTCCCGGTGTCATCTAGTGGTCATGTCTTGGCCAGCACCCCACCGGTTCTTGAATGGTTGACTCAGTAATCCTCTTCATCCCAAGTGACTTCAGACACCCTCAGCCAAGAGTCGGTGGGTTCCTCTGACATGACGCTTAGTTGTCATAGCCAGGGAGCAGGCACTGTTCCTTTACCTGTCCTCAACCTGACTCTGTCCTTTTCTGTTCTCTCAGCTAAAGAATTATAATATATGCTGTGGGCTTGGCTCCACTTTTCACAGAGGACGAGGCGGGCAAGTACTGATGAGGAGAGTGGCATGGGAGCTGGTGTTGCGAGCGGTCAGGCTCCTGACCCAGAGAATGTTGAGGAGGACATCAGTGACATGCAGACAGTATACGATGATGATGATGTAGCTGATCTTACTTGGGAGCCGGGTGACAAAGGGGGTTCATCATCATCGAAAGAAGAGGGTGGTAGCTTGCCTGTGAGCCAGTGCCAGAGCCAGCAAGTCGCTAGTGTGGCCGGGAGTCAGCAGGGTGGCAGCAGTGGAAGGTCAGAAGTGAAATGTGTCCATGGTAAACCACCCGCTTCGCAGGAGCCTAACCACCCGGGAATTAGCGATACACGGGTTCTGGGGGGCAGCGGCAGTAGCAGTCAGTCAGTGCGGAGTTAAAATCACCTACTCGGTGGTATGGCAGTTTTTTGTTAAACCGCCGGAGAAGGTGAACATGGCTATATGTAGAATATGTGGGCAGAAGGTGAAGTGTCGCCAGGGTGCCAATGTTGGCACCATGGCCCTGCGTCAACATATTCAGCGTCACCATAAATTGTCCAGTGGCACGCACCCAGTTTCAGGCAGTCAAGGCTCCACCACCTCAGCCGAAGGGAGCTGTCAAAAATCGGTCTAGCTTGCCAATCTGTCTAGCTTGCCAATCGATGGTTGGATTGTGCTTGCTTAACCACGGTAAACCCACAACCAATGGAGTGGGAGACCCTCCAACACAAAACACAAGATGAATTCCTGATGAAAGTCACCCACTCTTAATCAGATGTTATGCACCATCTGAGATAAACACTTAGTTATAGGTGCAGAATCAATAGCAAAAATGGAAATGTTTTTCATGAATGCACTTGGAGACAAACTGTGCATACGGGCGAACTGAGCATCAATCAGGTTCACCCTTGCCCCACTGTCGATAAACACCTCAATCCCCACAGTCCTACTGTAGTGCCACCTCGGCAGTCGGGAGAAATCAGGGACTACCAGTCAAAGACGAATGCGCGTTCTCTGACTCCCCTCTCACCCCTCCAAGAGTCAGATGGGAATTAGACGTCACTTTTTTATTTTTGATGCTGAATGCATGGACAAACATCAATAAAAAGTCCCTTTTATCCGCAGAAAAAACACAAATCCAGGAGTAGCTCCCCCTATTTGCATGGGGTCGTCTCCAGACATAAACCCAGGAGTATCTTCACCCAAAGTGTCAGTGGATCTATGGCTGTACTGAAACAAGCAAAACAATGACGGTTTTGGTGGTTTATAATGCACGTTCGGGTGTGGGACGGAAACACCACACCGAATATAGGAGGGAAAGGGGTGAGGGAATAAGGCCTGGAAACTAGGGAACGGAGATGGACACCTCCTGGTAGAACCCTAATCAAAGTCCTGACTAACTACCAGTATGAACAGACCCCAGAGGTAAGGTGAGTTCATACACAGGAATACCTAATGTCCTAACTCACCCTATAGGACCCTGGTTCTAATGTCCGGACTGAGACAACATGTTCCTCCAAAAGAAAGGACAAACAGGAGTCTCCCTCAGGCCCCAGGGAAATGCAACACATAAAAAAAAATACAAAAGGGAAAAAACACTTAACTTCAAGTGGCTATGGCAGAACCAGGAACTCCCACACCAGCTATCCACAACTCAAAGTAAAGATATAAACCGCATAGCATAGTGGAAGAAACAACAATAAATAGAGAAGGTTAAATGACCATAATAGACACATCTGGGGAAAGAAGGTGTGGCAAGCACCAGAAAAAACACAGACGTCATTTGATACAAACAGAAAACATGTCAGATCAAATCACATGTTGCTAGTCTCACTGATCTCCTGCCACCTGCCACAGGAATTATCCATAAACTTGGTCACAACTGGATTGCAGCTTGGAAGGGCTTTACTCCATGCTCCATCATGTGAGCCTTCTCTGTGCATTAACCTGGCCAAGAGGACACAATGATATTGTGGGCCCCTAATGTTTAGTGAGTACAAATTCACAATTTGCCCACCCCCATCTACATTATGGTCCTAAGGGTACTATGCCCTTACAATTTCTTGTTCTCCTCCAAGCTGTCCTTTCTACAACAGTCTCCTGGATACCCTGACACAAACGCATTGTGGAGACCACATAACAGCATGTCTAAGTTCAGATGAATTAGTCAATGCTACAATGGCAACTTGGAATAAGTGGTAAAATGAGTAATATTTAACATTATAAAAGCAGTCAAGAGAATAGCAGAAATAGTGCAAAGGAAGGTGTCTATAGGTAAGTGCTATTACTTTCAACTCCAAATCTGTTCATCTACATGCATACCCCTTTAAGGGGCTCTATCAATATCACACAGGGTGGTAGATAGAGATTAAAGAGAAGATATATTGGGGTGCACCACATAGGAGAGCTTTATGGGTGAGTCCTCTTCTTAATGCATTTAACTGCCGATTTGTTAGTGACACCACAAGTGACGTGAGTATGAAGATAAAAATTGCACAACCAGACTTTGTGTCACTTACACCATACATCGCTTACTCTAGTTTGGGAGTTGTTTTGGAGCTGACAAATTGCCTTGAAAACATGTGTATGAGGAATTTATATGAAAATAGAAAAACTCCCCAAAAACTGTACCTCTCTAATCAATAGTTTGTGTCTTGTGTTACAGATTAGCCTCATCCACTTGACGTGCAATTCCTAACAATTCCTGAATAAGAGCGGCACTATTTCAGGAAAACAACCTTTTTTTTAATTCTCATGAAACTCTTTTAATCTAAACTTTAAAATTGCACAACCTTACTTGTGCTAAATTACAAACTCAGCTCAGCAACATCTATATAAATGATACAGACCCATTCACTGATGGCTTGTCTAGCAAATAATGATAATATTTTACTTCTCTTAGTTTTTTCCCCCTTCCAATATAAAACCATGATCTATCATCCCTATGTCAGTCTCCCAAAGTGCGCTCAGATTAACCAAATGTGCTGTCAACAGATGACGAGGTTTTGGATTCTAGGTCAGAGTGGCTTGAACAAGATGCTGACTGATGCTGTCTGATCAGTGACTACTGATGTGCTCTAAAATTCAAGGACACAATTGCAGCCTAGGCTTTTTGCCAACATTGATACATTCATCCTGCAGGGGATAGATAAAGTCAATTGGTCAATGCATTAGTGACCCATGTGGACTTACCAAAAGTGCATCCTCTTCAATGTCCTCGGTTCTACAGAAAAATAAAAGCAGGCAAAAGACATTACTAGCTTCCAGGCATTTTGAATTCATTTTAAATGTTAAGTAAAGGAGTCCTACAGAGATGCAATTGAGTTATATTACAGTCCATTATTTTTATTTCTTCCATAAATGTAACTCTTAAAACTGATATTTCCGTGATGTAACAATGCGGAATAATCAGTGACTGTTAGCAACAAAAAGACTTTCAAACAATGAGTGCACTCCATATTTTATGAAACAGCACAAGCCAAAATGCTATTTTCTCATAAATGAATAGAAGTTATAGGATATTCTTCTCAGAAAGTAAATTCATGGTCAAACGTCTAGTTCTTTCGACTTTCCGGTTAACCTTTCAAAACAAGAGAATGGGGAAAATGTATGCAAACTGTCCACAAGAAGAATTGCCCTTGTTGTCTATGGCAATTGGGGTTTATCTCCTGGAGAAAAAAAGGATTGGGCATGTTTATATCCAACTGCTCGATCCTTCTCGTCATTGACATAATCAGGAGCCCCCCCGCCCCATTAGATTTTCAGATGGGTTGGGATGACATGAATCTAATAAGCATAGAAAGCTGGAGTGAAGGGCATCCAGAGAAGGACAACACTACAGAAGGGTCTAGAAGTTGAGTGAAGCACATCCCAAAATGTCTACAGGTTTGTAAGATGCAAAGCCAGAGCCCTGTCTGGACAATAGAATTAAAGGAGTTATATGGATTTTTTTAATAAAAATCACAGCACAGGAAGAAAAGTGATGAAATGAAAAAGAACAAATTAAAAGTCATCATTACCCACCTGTTAAAATCCCAGATGGTCCTTCAGTAGGCCCAGACTCTAATACCATAAGGTCCAGGAAAAAAGAAATTGTCTTACCACTAGAGATGCCCCGAACTATTCGCCGGCGAATGGTTCCCGGCGAACATAGCTTGTTCGCGTCCGCCGCTGCAGGCGAACATATGCGATGTTCGCGTTCGCCCCTATAATTTATCATTGAGCAAATTTTGACCCTGTATCTCACAGTCAGCAGACACATTTCAGCCAATCAGCATACGCTCCCTCCCAGATTCTCCCACCTCCTATCAAAAAGCAAGGACGGCATCCATCTTAGATTCATTCTGAAGCTGCAGTGTTAGTAGTTGTAATCGCAATGCGATTAATATAACCTGTATTAATCACATTGTGAATTTAACTTAGAGCTGGGCTCCTAATGGTTGTATTCCTAGAATTGACGAATATAACGAATATAGCGCTATATTTTCAATCTTAGTTATATTCTAGCAATACAACCATTAGGAACCCAGCTATAAGTTAAATTTGCAATGCGATTAATGCAGGTTATATTAATCGCATTCATGTAACTTCAGAGTCTGGGTTCTAATGGTTGTATTGTTAGAATTATATAACGAAGATTGAGAATATAGCGCTATATTCTCAATCTTCGTTATATTTTAGCAATACAACCATTAGGAACCCAGCTCTAAGTTAAATTCGTAAATAAGATGTCCCGAACAATTAGCCGCGAACAGTTCCCAGCGAACATAGCTTGTGCGCTGCTTGTCGCGGCGGGCGAACATATGCGATGTTCGGTCCGCCCCTATTCGTCATCATTGAGTAAACTTTGACCCTGTACCTCACAGTCAGCAGACACATTCCAGCCAATCAGCAGCGTACCAGCTCTCCTAGAGCCTCCCATCTCCTGGACAGCATCCATTTTAGATTCATTCGTTGTAGCTGCTGCTGATTTAATAGGGAAATCGATAGCTAGGCTAGTGTATTCAGTGTCCACTCCAGTCCTGAAAGACTGATCTAATCTCTGTTGTAAGGACAGCATCCTGACAGCACCCCAAAAAGCCCTTTTAGGGCTAGTACATCAGTCTCCCTCCCAGACTCTCCCACCTCCTATCAAAAAGCAAGGACGGCATCCATCTTAGATTCATTCTGAAGCTGCAGTGTTAGTAGTTGTAATCGCAATGCGATTAATATAACCTGTATTAATCACATTGTGAATTTAACTTAGAGTCTGAGTTCCTAATGGTTGTATTGCTAGAATTGACGAATATTAACGAATATAGCGCTATATTTTCAATCTTAGTTATATTCTAGCAATACAACCATTAGGAACCCAGCTATAAGTTAAATTTGCAATGCGATTAATGCAGGTTATATTAATCGCATTGCGAATTCAACTTAGAGCTGGGTTCCTAATGGTTGTATTGTTAGAATTATATAACGAAGATTGAGAATATAGCGCTATATTCTCAATCTTCGTTATATTTTAGCAATACAACCATTAGGAACCCAGCTCTAAGTTAAATTCGTAAATAAGATGTCCCGAACAATTCGCCGGCGAACAGTTCCCAGCGAACATAGCTTGTGCGCGTTTGCCGCGGCGGGCGAACATATGCGATGTTCGGTCCGCCCCCTATTCGTCATCATTGAGTAAACTTTGACCCTGTACCTCACAGTCAGCAGACACATTCCAGCCAATCAGCAGCGTACCAGCTCTCCTAGAGCCTCCCATCTCCTGGACAGCATCCATTTTAGATTCATTCGTTGTAGCTGCTGCTGATTTAATAGGGAAATCGATAGCTAGGCTAGTGTATTCAGTGTCCACTCCAGTCCTGAAAGACTGATCTAATCTCTGTTGTAAGGACAGCATCCTGACAGCACCCCAAAAAGCCCTTTTTAGGGCTAGTACATCAGTCTCCCTCCCAGACCATCCCACCTCCTATCAAAAAGCAAGGACGGCATCCATCTTAGATTCATTCTGAAGCTGCAGTGTTAGTAGTTGTAATCACAATGCGATTAATATAACCTGTATTAATCGCATTGTGATTACAACTTAGGTCTGAGTTCCTAATGGTTGTATTGCTAGAATATAACGAAGATTGAGAATATAGTGCTATATTCTCAATCTTCGTTATATTCTAGCAATACAAACATTAAGAACCCAGCTCTAAGTTGAATTCGCAATGCGATTAATGCAGGTTATATTAATCGCATTGCGAATTCAACTTACCACACTCTGTGTCAACTACGTAATTTTCCCGTGCTGAGCCACGCCCCCTGCACTGATCACATGACGGTGACGTCACCCCAGGTCCTTCGGCTGTTCAACAGTTCGGGTTGGTGGCAGCCGCCCCTTATGGATTCCATATGCCGCTATAGTGGAATCCATAACGGGATGCGCGACTTACCACAACCCGAACGCCGAACACCGGACTTTTTTTTAAAGTTCGCTCATCTCTAATTGTAAGAATTTGCCATTGGATATTTGAAATGTTTTAGTCAGTGGAGTTTCTTGTGTTATTGAACAAGTTTATATTATGTCTTTGAAGACTAGGCGCAATATGATTATTTTTGTATCTCTTGTAGCCATTTCTAACTTTCTTACCAAGGCACCAGCATTATGAAGGAGCAATAAAATATTAATTTACAGAGTTTACCATGTTTACCAAAAAAAAGTTTGACAAGTCCATAAATTAGATGGCTTGACTGACTTCAAAACCACTAGTGCAAACCACTAGTGAAATGGACAAATGTGCCATGCACATGTGCCATTTTTGATCCAAAAAGTTGCAGCAATATGAATTTGAGAGTTTTTGAAATGTTGTATTTATTTCAGCAAAAATTCAATGGTTGGAAAAATAGGCCGTCAATCTGATGTAAGCTAGATTTATCAACCATGACTTTTTAAAAAGTTGTTGCAATCTTATTTCCAGTAAATGAGTAGTATAGAAAGTGGAGTAACATCTCAAGACTTAAAAAACTTAAAGATGGATCAATTATATGAAAAATTGTGGCACAAATTAAAGCAAACTGACTTGTCAAATTCCTTTCATGATGAATTTCATCCAAAAGCTGTATATTTAGACATTTTACTTGAATATCAGCCCCTAAGTATCATCCTAAACGTGTGTCACTGATACATTTTAAAGGGTCACTGAGCTTTAAAAAAACTTTTTATATGTCATAATGATATTACAAAGGTTTTGATTGGTGGGGGACTGGTGCTGAGACCCAATTGTTCTCTTGAAAGAGAAGTGAGAAGCTCTTGTATATACCACTCTGTGTTCACAGCAAGAGACAGGCTCAATAGAAAGTCTATGGGCCTGTCTCGATTCTGTCTCCTGCAGCGAGGAGAGAGCACTCTAGCGATCAATAGGGTCACAGCATTGGGACCTCCACTGACGAAAACCTTTGATATGTCACTATGACAAATATAACGTTTTTGAAAGATCAGTGACACTTCCATGGTCTATGTGGAAAAATGGAGCCCTATTGTAAGATGCATAGATTAGTTTTCATTTTTTAATAATATTATTTATATTTGTTGTTACAAAATAGACACCAAAGTGTTACATAGCAAAACGTATATAATAAAAAAGAATGAAAGGTATTATACCAGTTACCAGACTTCATTACCCCTTCAAACCAATAATAAACTCACAATCTACTTTCAAAGAGTTCAACAAAGGAAATATAGAGCAACATGATGTATTGTTTGTATCAGCAAATTGTCTCATTGCAGGACACTGCAATTTAAGGTCTGGGACTGGAGACTAGAGATTATTGTTCTGGCCCTGTGTTAAATATACTGCTGAGCACACTGTAACAGCTATTATAAGGTTCCTTCTGTGATACCACTGGGTTGATAGATCAAATTGATCTCACTTTCTTTTCCACTAACACAGGTCTACAATTTTGCCCTGTCCATACAAAGTTACCAAATCCTTCACAAGGAAATAATACACTATTATCTGACACAGCGGGCTACTCTGAGAGTTTTCAGAAAGCAAAATTATTCGGAAACGGAGTTCTGTTAGATTGCGGTTAATTGGATCAGAGGTACAAAGCAGCTGATATTTTCTGGTATGTATTTATTGTAAAAAGGATGTACATAAAACAAACAAAAAATGTTAAAGAATAGTTTTTTAAAGGTTTAGATTTTAAATTTTACATGGAAAACATTCACTATCTATTACATACTTCAAACATAAATTTTTTTTATCGAACTTAAAAAAAAACCTGTTAATATGTTATTATTCCACATCAAATGTTTTGATCATTGGGGTCTCAGAGGCACTGGTGTTGGATCGGCTGAAGTTGGCGGTGGATCCGTCGAAGTTATGAAGAGGGGCCAGCCTCTCCATAACTGCGGCACATCCATCACCAGTTCTAAATGTAAGACAGCTTCCTTGCTGTTTTACATTTAGACAATTTTCTACGCCTAAAACAGGGTTAGAAAATGATGAATAACATGGACCGTCCGACCCGTCCCCTTCCCTGCCCATTTCACACCCACAATTTTAGACCTGACGTGAGCGGGGCGAAGTCGCAGATGGCGGCAAAACTAACAGTTCAAATTTAGACGCGTTTCAGAATAGTAAACGACCCCCTTGGGGCTAAAACACCCACCAATTGCTAAATTGAAAAACAAGAAGGCTCACATAGAGCTGCTTAAGGAAACTGGAGAGGGGCCCATAGACTTTGCATAGAGCCCATAAGAGTTACAGAACTCTTAGACAGTACCTTTCCTTCACACAGCCATGGAGTTAAAGGGGTTCGCTACTTTCTGGCTACTATTGATCAATGTGTTTATAGAATGACTATATGGCACTTACTAACATAGCCTTTGTTAATATTTTGCACCATTTTTTTTACAGTTTATAAGGTATTCTCCCTTAGGGTACTTTCACACTAGCGTCAAAGTTTTCCGGTATTGAGTTCCGTCATAGGGGCTCAATACCGGAAAAAATGCATCAGTTTGTCCTATTGCATTCTGAATGGAAAGCAATCCATTCAGTATGCATCAGGATATCTTCAGTTCCGTCCATTTTACGGTATTTGGCCAGAGAAAATACAGCAGCATGTTGCTTTTATTCTCCTGTCAAAATTTCCGGAACACTTGCCGGATTGCCTGATCCGGCATTATTTTCCATTGAAATGTATTAATGCCGTATCCGGTACCGATTTTAAAGTAAAAACGGATCAGTTTTTTTCGATTTGCGCATGCTCAGACCTTTAAAAATGTAAAAAAAGATAAATACCTGATCCATTTTCCGGATGACACCGGAGAGACGGATCCGGTATTTCAATGCATTTGCCAGACAGATCCGCATCCGGATCTGGAAACAAATGATGTCTGTTTGTATATGGATCTCCGGATCCGGCAGGCAGTTCCGGCAACGGAACTGCTTGCCGGATTCTTCTAACCCAAGTGTGAAAGTACCTTGAGTCAAGGCTTTTTTACTGTCCGCATAGAGGTTCTGTCGATAAAATGGCTGCTGATCGCGGGGTCGTGACTAGTGCTGAGTGAGTGAATGATGAGCAGCATAGGCAATATTTGTTTTTGTGATATTTCGTGAATTTTTGGGCTAATATTCACCATAAATTTGCAAATTTTAGAATTCGCAATCTCCTGACATTATTTTCTTGATTGCGAAAGCACATCAATGCATTATGTGCATATTGCGTGCGCAATACAGGCGTGGCTCAATTTTGATACATTTTTCAAGCTGCTAGACACTAATCCCTATCACAACATAGTAATTCTTATCACACTACCTAACACCCTGCACTATCTCACACTAACTATCTGTATTATATATATATGAGCTAACTATCTAATGTAATTAAATAAGAATCCAGATGACTCAGCAAAGCACAGAGCACAGCAATGACACTGCTCTCTCTCTCTCTCTCTCTCTCTCAGAACTGCGAAAACAGCCGAAAATGGCTGCTGGGGAGGTTCTTATATAGTAAGGGATAGGCAACTTTCCTATTGGTTGCTAGGGTTGTTGCTAAGCTCAGTGAAATATATTGCAGCCTTGTCATTGGCCCACAATCAAGAACCAGGGAGGGTACTAAAAAAAAAACTAGAATATTCGCGATTACAAATATATAGCACGATATTCTAGATCTTTGCGAATTCTCGAAGTGCTGATATTCAGAATAAAAATTGGCGATTAGAATATTCTTGCTTCCAGTTGTCAGGGTTGCCAACCAGAATTTTTCATTTTTCTGAACAACTTATCCCAAAATCACAGAGAGAATTTTTTTTTTATGGACAAATTGGAAAACCATAATGAATGAGAAAGATTATAAGTAATTCATGTCTATAGCACAATATACTGATAGGAACTCGTTACCAGCATTTACTGTGAGCTCTAAAATAAAGATAATTACCACCAAAATAATCTAGTCAAGTACCACCAACCTGAAAAAAATCAGGGACGTGTCAATTTTTTTTCACGGACACAGGAAAAAAGTTGCCTATTTTTACAGACTGTCCAGAAATTTCTGGATGGTTGGCAACCCTGCCAGTTGTACAAGGATGTGACTACCATGGCAAGCAATAGTACCTTCTGATGTCAACCAGGTGACCCATTTAAACTAAACTTTGGCCTTGTCTCCTTAGCTGCTGATCAAAGTGCATCCTTTACTTAAATATTGTTCCTATGTTATATTAAAGGGGTTGCCTTTTTACTATTGATGAGTTATCAATAGGGTTGAGCGGACCTGTGGATTTTCGGGTTCACAGGGTTCGGCCGAACTTCGGGTCAAAGTTTGGGTTCGGGATCCGAACTTGACCAGAACTCGAACCCGAACCCGAACCCCATTAAAGTCAATGGGTACCCAAACTTTGGTGCACTAAAATGGCTGTAAAATAGTCATAGTGAGGGCTAGAGGTCTGCAAAAGGAAGGAACAATGGGGGTAAGAGCAGAACAAGTGCCCTGCAAACAAATGTGGATAGAGAAATTACGTAAAATAACATAGAATAGTTAAAAAAAAATACTAATATTCCTAACCAAGGATGCGGAGGTCAAAGTGGAGTAAGAGGTTGAGGAGGTGGTGGACGTGGCGGTGTAGGTGGAAGCGGCAGTGGAGGAGGAGGCAGTAGCCAACACTGTTTTTGTTGTTTTGGTTTTTTTTTCTTTATTTATTTATATATTTTATTTATTTACAGTATTTTTATAAATTTGGGAAGACCCTAAAACATTGGGAACTAGATAATAGAATGCAAAGAGAAAGTGTGCTGGAGTATAACAATGGCTGGGTGCGGCCGATATACTTGTTTATTCAGCACAAGGTACAGATAATTCCTGTGGGATCCATGCCTGGTTGATTTTAATCAACGTGAGCTTGTCCATGTTGGCTGTGGGCAGGCGGCTGCGCTTGTCTGTGTGACCCCCCTGCAGCGCTAAACAGACGTTTGGACAATACATTGGGCGCAGAGCAGGCCAGCACCTCCAAGGAGTAAAAGGCAAGCTCAGGCCATGTGCTCAATTTGGAGACCCAGAAGTTGAATGGGGCAGACCCATCGGTCAGTACATGTAGGCGTGTGCACACGTACTGTTCCACCATGTTGCTGAAATTCTGCCTCCTACTAAGACTTTCCGTATCAGCTGGTGGTGAAGGTTGTTGGGACGTGCTGACAAAGCTTTTCCACATTTCAGCCATGCTAACTCTCCCTTCTGAGGTACTGGCGGTGCCCCAGCTGCTTTGGGGACTTCTACCTCCTGCTCTGCCTTCTCCTTGTGCTTCCACTGAGCCCACTCTGTCTAAATGGGAATACCACCAGCGTGTGCTTGTACTCACACATCTTCTGATCACGCTCCAGTGACGGAATTAAGGACGGCACATTAGCAAGGATTGCTCGCCTGGAAAAGTAGTGGCGGCTGGGAACCACGTACTGTGGGACAGCCACCGGCATAAGGTTTTTAAAAGTCTCTGCCTCCACCAGACGGAAATACAGCATTTCAAAGGCCAGGAATTTTGAAATGCTGGCATTCAGTGCCAGGGGTCACTGGTGGGTAGGCGGTTACCTCCTTTTTCTCTCTAGTGTTTGAGGGATGTACAGCTGAACGCTTCCATGGGACAGTGTGGACATGCTGGGTGATGGTGGTGGAGGTGTTGATGTTGCTGCCACATCCTCTGTTTGCGGGGTGGCAGATGCCACTGTTACTCCAGAGGGGGAGAAAGAGGCCAAGACAACAGCAGAAGAGGGAGGAGGAGGAGCCTTAGATCTTTTGTGTTTTTTGAGGTGTGTACTCCACTGTAGCTCGTGCTTTGCATTTAGATGCCTGGTCATGCAGGTGGTGCTCAGGTTTAGAACATTTATGCCTTGCTTCAGGCTCTGATTGCACAGCGTGCAAACCACTTGCGTCTTGTCGTACCACAGTATAAATAGCCAACACTTTCCCTCACTTCAGCTGCTTGCTTCCTATCCCTGCAATACTCAGAGCTGATGGGCGGTGCTACACTTGATCCAGCTTTTATTGAGGCTGGGTCACATGATGCATGGGCCAATCACAGCCATGCCATTAGTAGGCATGGCTGTCATGGCTTCTAAGTGCCCACAGCTTAACACAGAAGTGGGCAAACTGTTAAACTGTTAAATTAAATTTCAATTTTGTAACATTAAAGGTTTAGTTTAATTCAAGGTAGAAAAGCATAAAAAGAGTTACTGTACAAAACTTTTATCGAAGACGTAAGCGACACCATCACGGGCACACACAAGTTCCGGTATTCATAAGTAAACTGCAGGCAAGGAATGGAATCGCTATCCACGTATCCTACTCACTATTGAACCAAGCAGGCCGAGCCTGCACCGCAAGGACGTGAGTTACTGGCCAGCCTGACTGCAAGTACGGGCATTCAATAGTGAGTAGGATACGTGGATAGCGATTCCATTCCTTGCCGAAGTCGCATGAGCAGCTCTGCGGGCCAGATAAAAAGGTCTGTTGGGCCGTATACCGCCCGCGGGCTGTAGTTTGCCCATCACTGGCTTAAAAGCTCATTGATTGGCAGCCCTGCAGCCTTTCAACGAGCTTTATTAAATGTCCAAACACCGAACTCGAACATTTCCGGCAAAGTTCGGAACTAATTTGTTATCATTATCAAATTAGCGGGGGTCCGACAAGGGGAGACAGCACGCAGTGCTTATGTGCCGTCCCTCGTCTCTCTTCCTGTTCAACGCTGCTGTCTATGGCATATTTCATATTTTTAAATTCTTTCACGCTTCATTTTGTGGTAAAAGCAAAACTGTGTTATGGATTTCGTTACCACGGACCATAACACAATTCTATGACGGAATGCATAACGGAATGCCTTTAGAGGCATTCTGTTATTCACTCTGTCATAATAGAAGTCTATGGGCTGCAAAACGGATCTGTCCCATTTCAGTTATGCAGGAGAGGACTCCCCAGGACAGATCTGTTATGCAGCCCATAGACTTCTATTATGACGGAATGATTAACGAAATGCCTCTAAAGGCATTGCGTTTTGCATTCCTTTATAGAATTGCGTTATGGTCCGTGGTAACAGAATCCATAACGCAATTCACCTTTTACCAACAAATTAAGTGTGAATGTATTTCATTAGCGGAAATTCGCTCATCTCTACCAGTTAGGTATGAACAGTAACCAGTAGTGTAACTAGAGTGTTATGGACCCCAGTGCAATGAGGCTGCAGATTTTCTTTACACTAATGGCTCTTTCACACGTGCGGATGCTGTGCGGATAATCCGCTGCGTGAAAAGAGAGCCAAGCCCTGTTCCGGACAGCAGAGACATGGAGCAATAACATGATTGATAATGCTCCCTGCCTCTCTGTGATCTTTTTACTATAAAATCACACTGAGATAAAGTTGTCAACGTGATTTTGTAGCAAAAAAAGGAAAGAGGCACTGAGCATTATCAATAATGTTAATGCTCCGTGTCTCTGCTGTCCGGAACAGGGCTTGGCTCGCGTTAACGGAGTGGATTACCTCACAGGATCCGCTCGTGTTAAAGAGCCCTAAGCCCAATGCATGGCTACACTCACCCAGTCCTAATCACCTCATCCAGGGTGTTGCTGGCGTCGGCGTGATATCCGCTGGATCCAGAACAAGGTCCCTGTGATGATAGGGAAAAAAAGAATAATCACATAAGGAAGGGATGGTGACTGCCCCTGTGAAATCACTAGCAGGGGGTGCCGTGCTGGCCTGTAAGACTGAGCCATGCCAATGTATAGCAGGGTAATCTAGGACATTTCCCCTAAGTGCTACTACACAGTACTAATGCCCACATTGTGGCCCCTCACAGTACTAATGCCCACCTTGTGGTCCCTCACAGTAATTAAGCCCACCTTGTGGTCCCTTCAACATAGGTATGTCCTCCTTGTGGCCCCTCACAGCAGTTATGCCACCTTTGTTCCTGTCACAGTAGTTATTCCTACATTTGTGCCCCCTCACTTTAGTTATGCCCAGATATGTACCCCCTCACAGTCGTTATGCCCAGATATGTGCCTCCCTCACAGTAGTTAGGCCAGATTATGTGCCCCTCACAGTAGGCGCCAAACAGGTATCATACAAATTATCCCTCCCCCCCTCCCAAGTACGAGATGAGGCTCTGTATTGAGGGTCAAGCAGGGAACGTTTTCATGGACTAGATGTCAGCCTTTTATGCAGGTCTTCCGACAAACGTACACAAACCCCTGCTCTGTCAGTGACGCAATTAACAAACACAATGGGCAGAAAACACACACCTTTCCCAAAACACAGAAAACCCCCAAAACCCCACATATCCCCTGCTACTGGCGTAGCTATAGGGGTCGCAGAGGTCGCAGTTGCGAATGGGCCCCTAAGGCAGGGGGGCCCAGAGGGCCACCCCTTGCCAGGAGTGCACTGCTTATTACCTATTTTAGTTTTATAAGATGCAGTGTATCTCATAAAGTGAATACTAGTGAACGTTTCCATATTGGAAGCGCTCACTAGACTGCAGGAAGGAGGGGCAGAGAAGCGCTGCCTGTGCTGTACTCACCCCTCATCTTTCGTCTCCTCCAGGCTGTGCCGTGTGCTGTTCCTTCTCCTGCACGGGATGCCTCCAGAGCCAGCAGCAAGCCCCTCCCCCCAGCAATCCATCAATCAGCTGAGGACTGGAGAGTGGACGGGGCTACAATCTGTACACAGCATTTACAGCAGAAACCTGCAGGACCTTTGGTGATGTCACAGTCACCTGATTAAGGTCCTTTAGCCAAGCAGGGCACAGGAGGAGGACTGAACTGGGTGTGAAGAGGGTAAGTGTCATCTATGTGATGTGTTATAGGGTCCATCTCTATGTGTGTAATGCGTATATAGGGGTAATCTCTGCATGTGATGTGTGTATAGGGGTCATCTCTATGTGTGTGATGTGTGTATAGTGGCCATCTCTATGTGTGTGATGTGTGTATAGGGGTCATCTCTGCATGTAATGTGTGTATATGGGTCATCTCTGTGTGATGTGTGTATAGGGGTCATCTCTGCATGTGATGTGTGTATATGGGTCATCTCTATGTGTGTGATGTGTGTATAGGGGTCATCTCTATGTGTGTGATGTGTGTGTATAGGGGTCATCTATACAGTGTGTGATGTATGTTTGCATATATGGGGTGTTCTCTGTATAGTGCACTGTGTGCTAGTATATAGGTTGTCATCTATATAGTGTGGTATGTGTATATAGGTTGTCATCTATATTGAATGGTGTGTACAGGGTGTCCTCTGTATAGTGTGTTGTGTGTATATAGGGTGTCCTCTGTATATTGGAGTGTGTGTGTATAGGGTGTCCTCTGTATAGTGGAGTGTGTGTATAGGGTGTCCTCTGTATAGTGCGGTGTGTGTATAGGGTGTCCTCTGTATAGTGCGGTGTGTGTATAGGTTGTCCTCTGTATAGTGCGCTGTGTGTATAGGGTGTCCTCTGTATAGTGCGGTGTGTGTATAGGGTGTCCTCTGTATAGTGCGGTGTGTGTATATAGGGTGTCCTCTGTATAGTGCGGTTTGTGTATAGGGTGTCCTCTGTATAGTGCGGTGTGTGTATAGGGTGTCCTCTGTATAGTGCGGTGTGTGTATAGGGTGTCCTCTGTATAGTGTGGTGTGTGTATATAGGGTGTCCTCTGTATAGTGCGCTGTGTGTATAGGGTGTCCTCTGTATAGTGCGGTGTGTGTATAGGTTGTTCTCTGTAAAGTGCGGTGTGTGTATAGGGTGTCCTCTGTAAAGTGCGGTGTGTGTATAGGGTGTCCTCTGTATAGTGCGGTTTGTTTAGTTTGTCCTCTGTATAGTCCGGTGTGTGTGTATAGGGCAGTGTTTCCCAACCAGTGTGCCTCCAGCTGTTGCAAAACTACAACTCCCAGCATGCCCGGACAGCCTTTGGCTGTCCGGGCATGCTGGGAGTTGTAGTTTTGCAACAGCTGGAGGCACACTGGTTGGGAAACACTGGTATAGGGTATCCTCTGTACAGTGTGGTGTGTGTGTAGGGTCTGCTCTGTATAGTGCGGTGTGTGTATATAGGGTGTCCTCTGTATAGTGTGGTGTGTGTGTATAGGCTGTCTTCTGTATAGTGCAGTGTGTCTGTTTATATGGTGTCCTCTGTATAGTGAAGTCTGTGTCAGTATATGGGGTGTGATCTATATAGTGTGGTGTTTGTGTATAGGGTGCCCTCTATATAAGTAGAAGTATTTGTACTGGGTTCTATGGATGATTACTAGTATGGGCACAATGTGGGCATTATTCCTAATTGGAGGCACTGTTAACACTATGCACTCTGGGAGATAATTGTTTCTATTGGGACTTTGGGGAGCACTATTACTGTGGGGGTTGAAGATGGGGTGTTGAGAATTTGTGAGGGGGATGATGGAAAAGTAGGAGTCAAGATGCAGCTGAAAGAAATCATTATGGTGGTCTGGTCTGAATAGAAAATATGAGGAAAGAGAACATCTATGTCAGAGGAGAGGTATGTGGGGCTGTATTCTCCTGTATGTTCTGTGGCGCTGTATGTAATGTTTTCAAACTATATCTTTAAAGGGGTTGTCCAACCCCTATAATGACCCCCCCCCCCAATGCCCGTGCCCCCATATAGATTATACTTACTCCGTTCCATGGCACCTGATGCAATAGCAGGCTGCGACTGGGATGAGCTTGCCTATCGTCACCCGTGATGCTAGGGAGGCTCTTCCCTGTCATGGCCTGCTATTGGTTGCTACCCTCCCACAACGTCACCAGATGTTTTGATTCACGTGATGGGGAGATGCAGTGGCTGCCGTGCAGGGATCAGGAGCGATGCAGATGTCGGGGAGCATGGTAAGTATAATCCATTTGAGGGGCCTGGGCATTGGGGAGTTATGTTTTAGATATTGGACAACCCCTTTAACAGTAGGGTTCGAAAGAAGGGGTTAGGCTGAGAATTTGGAATGCCGTTTCCATTTTTGCCTCAGGCAGCAAAAATGCTAGGGGCACCCCTGTCCCTTGCCACAAAGCACTGAGGGAAGGAGGGGGCCGAAGCTGAACTCTTGCACCAGGGCCCATGAGCATTTAGCTACGCCCCTGACTCAGAGCCGGATTAGGAGCATCATGGGCCTGGTGCTGAAGATTTTAATGGGCCTTTTTTTTAGAAAATAAAAACACAACGCAGAGCAATTTTTTTATAACACAAATAATGTGCATCTGTCATATGTTTTATGCATATGAAATCACCAGCAGAGCTGAATAGATGTTGATGTATCAACACCTTGCTTAGGGTACTTTCACACTTGCGGCAGGACGGATCCGGCAGGCTATTCAGCCTGCCGAAACTGTCCTGCCGCAAGTGGCCATGCTCTGCCGTCACGTGCTGCCGCTCCTTCCCCATTGACTATAATGGGGCATGGGGCAGAGCTACGTCGCAGCACGGCTGTGCACGGCAAAGATCGCCGGACTGAAAAGTCGGACATGCAAGACTTTTAGTCCGGCGATCTCCGGCCCTTACCTTTATAGAATCTGTTCTTTAGCCTTTATTTAGCTTAATTTTTTTTTTATAAAACACTTATGGGGCCCCAGAATTTTAAAAGAGGTGTGGGTCCTCTGTGCTCTCCAGATTGAATCACCTGACACCAACGGCTCACTTGACAGCAATGTGTTGAACTTGAGATCCTGCACATGTGCCATGAGTGGGTGAATGGGGATTGCGGCACACAAATGTGGAGTGTTGCAGCCCAGGAGAAGAGCGCACCCCCAGCCACACCTGTTAGACACTGGGCCCACAAAAAGGCAAGAACAACATCTATAAAGGTATGCAAAGTATACATACACTATCCTCTTTTGGCTGTGCAGGCGGTTTCATGTGCGTTAAACATGCACCTTAAACAATTTTAATTACCATTAAAGTGCCATAACAGATATTAAAGTGCCATAACAGGAACATATTGTAAAAATTTCTTTTTTGTGAACAATAGAAAACTGGCCAATTAAATAAAGCTATAATAAATAGAACATGCACAACAACTATTTCTTATAAATATAGCAAGCCATATAAATAAATTAAATATAACTAAGATATATTGCTCATATAAATATGTTCTTAAAGGGAACCTGTCATCAACTTCATGCAGCCCATACTAACGGCAGAAGAAAGTAGAGACAGGTGAGTTGATTTCAGATGTCTGTCATTTATAAGTTAATAGTAAGTGGCTGCCGAGAACCAAAATCATAATCATTGCAGACTGGACCTGGAAAAGAGTCAAATCTACCTGAGAAGAGTCCTGGTTATTATAATCTCCTGCTCTCTTCCCACCTGCTGATGACTGGCAGTTCTACCTACAGTAGTTTTCTCCCACTCTCTCTAGGAGAGAAGACTGTCAGTCATCAGCAGGTGGGCAGGAGACCAGGAATTCATGAATAACCAGGACTCTTCTCAGGTGGCCGGGACTCTTCTCCAGGCCCAGTCTGCAATGATTGTGATGTTGGTTCTCAGCAACCACTTACTTATAACTTATAAATGACAGACTGCTGAAATCAACTCACCTGTCTCTACTGCTGGGCAGCATAAAGGTGATGACAGGTTCCCTTTAAAGTATTACCCTAAGCACCATAATCACATAGGCCTGCTGTTATGGTGTTGAGAGTAACTTAAACACACAGGGCCAGATTTATCATTACTCTTGCAGTTCACTCCACTTTCAAAGAAGGCGTATGTGTATTTGAGTCAAGTCAAATTTATCATGGGCTCTTTCAGAGGTTGATAAATCTGGTGTATTTCTGGTTCCTAGTTGTATTTTGGCTTTGTCTTTGGAAAAGTCGAAATTTTAAAAAAGTGATTTTGTCAAACATAAGCATGGTCATGAGTGGAGTGAGTTTGCGCAATTTTTTGCGACTTTTTTGCGACTATTTAAAAAGTCGCAATAATAAATCTGTCTTGCAAGTGATTTACATACGACAAAACGCCCATAAACTTGGTTTTGGAGTGAGTGGCGTAAGTCTCCAAAAAGTCGCAAAAAATTGCGCAATTTGGCTTTTTGCGCAATTTTTTGCGACTTTTCAACTCCAGAAAAGTGACTTAGGCTAATGATAAATCTGGCCCACAGTGTTATTCACCAAACTCTAACCTGACTTTTATTCTAAATAATTTGAACTGGCAGCAGAAAATTAAACTACACATTCGCTTTTCGTGCTTTTTTGCTTGCAAATTCTTCAATTGTAGAATCAAGATTAAGCTCATTCAGCAACCCATTTTCAATGCATAACAAAGAGAGAGCATTTAAATGCTCCTGACCCATTGAAGACCTTCGTTCATTTTCCACACGCTTTAAAGCTGAAAACGAACGCTCACCACTGCAGTTACTGACCATTAAACACAAATACATGCGAAGGGTGACATATGTGTTTGGAAATGCACCAACTAGGGATTGTGTGATCACAAACTTGTACATTTGTATTTCTTGACTCTCATGAATGTCTTTATTCGAAGGGGAAGACTCGTAAATTTTGAAAACAGAGGCAAACTGTATAACTTCTTTTGCAAACAGAGGGTCAAGATCTTCAGGATATGTAGTTACTAGTGTTCTGGCTTTGGAGCGCAGATTATCTGTTGCTAGTGTGCATATTTCTGAAAGAAAGCCAAACCTTTCTTCAGTTATGCTGTATGCTGCTTGTCTGTGCCTCTGTGATTCACTCAGTTGGTCAATTATAAGATAAAAGGTTTGCACTTTAAACTTCTCAGATGGTGTCATATCAGCATCAGCATCTTCTGCATCACCGTGGTCCCACCTCCTATTTCTTTTAATTTTTCGTCCACGTTGTAGTTGGTACTCCACACAACCTGCTAGGTTTTTTCCCTGTTGTTCAAATTCAGAAAATCTAGAATGAAGAGACTGCACAAAATCCTTTAGAGAATTCACCATGCTTGTTGCTGTATGTAAATCTAATTTAGCATCTTGTAGACACAGACTGGTTCTGTGAAACCTGGGTACAATAACATACTATATTTCAACCATTATTCCAGTTTCAAGCTGATCCATAACATTGCTTAGTCCTTTGGCTTGTAAACAGATCTCTCCTTTTGTGGTTTAATCATTAAGAATATTTGTAAGGACATCTTTAACAGTACTAGAGCCTTATTGTATGGCATTCACAGCATCATGGTAAGCAGACCAACGAGTATCAGCTAGCCTTTTCAATGTTGGTATACCAAGTGGTTTGAAACTGTTTGTTAACAGATTCCACTGGTAAGTTGAAGAAGAAAAAAAACAATACAGCTGCTGTACAAAATTAAAGAAAGAAACTGCTACTGGACAGCTGCTTACAGCATTTTGTCCTACAAGGTTTAGTCAATGTGCACAACAAGGAATGTACTCAGCCAGATTCTTTTCACGAATATTTTCCAGTATATTTGCAATTGCCACTCATATTAGATGCATTATCATATGACTGACCCCTGCAGTCTTTGATGGAAATTCTGTTTTCTTCCAAAAATGTAAAAATTGTGTTTGCTAGCACCATACCAGTATGTCCATATATTGGGACAAATTTTGTGAAACGCTCCACTGGACCATTATCTAGTACATAGCGAAATATTACGGTCAGTTGATCAGAATGAGCAATGTCAGGGGTGGAATCTACAGAAATTGAATAATATTTGGCTTGTTTAATTTCGCTTATGATCTGCTGTAGCACTTGCTGACCAATCAATTCAATAAACTCATCACATATTGTTGATGACAGGTATGATATGTGACCTCTTCCCTTGTTGCCATGCTTTTGAATATGTTCTGCTAGAAATGGATCATATTCAGCTAAGAGCTCAAGACAACCCAAATAATTTCCATTGTGTACTGATCCAATAATTTCATCATTTCCTCGAAATGGAAGACCTAACGTTGAAAGTAATTTTATAACGCTCAGAATACGTCAAAGTATTTCGTGCCAATATTTTTTCTGGTTTTCAAACTGTTTAACAAGCCCTTTGCTTTTCCATGGGAAGCACTACTTTCATGCCTGCTTAAATCTCTTGAGGCATGTCGCCAATCTGAATAACCAGTGGAAGCCAAATGCGGTTTCGTCTTTTGAAAACAGTTTGCAAAGAGCGCAAACATTTTTGCCAGTTTTCGGGGAATAACACAGCCAGTCACGCTTAACCTTTTCTCCATTTAACGTTTCTCGGAAAAACAAAGACTTTGTACAATGTCTTGGATAAGTTTCACCTGGACATATCTTTTCTGAAGCTCTAAAATTACTGTCCATATGTTGACAATTGGCAACCCCTTTTTGACAAACATATTCCCTCAAGGAATCACAAATTTTCCAATCTCCAATATCATTTGAAACAATTTTCTCTTGCTGTTCTGTGACAAACTCAGTAGATACACTTATTCCTGCACTAGTTTCACTTGAAGTAGACACATGTGCAGCAACCAAACTGGATGTACTGACATCGATTGCACTGGTTGAACTTGAAGCACTTTGAGTGGAAGCATGTACATCACTTGGAGTGGAAGCATGTACATCACTTGGAGTGGAAGCATGTACATCACTTGGAGCACTTGAAGTGGAAGCATGTACATCACTTGGAGCACTTGAAGTAGAAGCAAGTTCATCACTTGGAGCACTTGAACTTCTTTTTCCACAAAATTCTGTAATTTTTCTTGTTTTGGACAACATTTTTAGTATTTTTTTCTCTCCCTCTTTCTTAGCTTTCGCCTTATCCCAACCACTACGTTGTTTCTTCATCCTAACATGTAAACACAAGAAAGACTATGGTCATGCATATACTTCTTTGTACCTTAGATCTTTTTTTCTTGTTACAGGAAGTAGACCAGGACTACTTCAGATCAAGAATGGAATAAAGATAATTTTTGTTTACTAAATAAAAGGGTTTATCGGACTGTTTTCTTTTTGAATTTCAATGAAGTAATTTTTTAAACCTGATGTGTTTCTTTTTGTGTTAGTTGTGAAATCAGTCTAACCGATGGTGTCCGTTACTTATGTGGGGCTTAGAGTTAATAAAAAAAAAAAAAGCTCTACCCTCCTATTATTACCCTGGTACCTACCGGCACTAGAGGTATGGGAAAGGGCCAGGTACCGTCCAGCTGTCTAGAACAGTCTGATATTATTAGGCTGGCAACAGCCAAAATAAATGGCCCTAACCACCTTGATAGCCTGTTGCAGCTGTTGCATTTTGTACCTGGCTAGTTTTGGAAAACGGTGAACCCATATTTCCACGACCAGCCCAGTACAAAACCAAACAGCAGCATTCTGGTTTTACCAGTGAGGCAAAGGGCAATTATTTTTGCTGTTGCCAGCCTAATATTACCAGCATGTTGCTTCTCCAGACCCAAAGCATAATTTTTATGATGCTCAGAACCTGACGCTACCTGGCTCTTCCCGGTAATGGTGGGTTCCAAGGTAATAATGGGGGTTAGTGCTTGCTGTTTTACAGGCTAACACTGAGCCTCAGCTTAGTAATGGAGGCAGTCTATTAGACCAATTCTACTACCAAGCCAAAAAAATAAAAAACAGATTTAAAAAAGTCTCATTTTTGGTTTATAGGATCCAAAGTAATCTGGTCTTTTTTCGGTAAGACAACATAATAGAAAAAAAAATAAATAAATAGGTGATTAGTGGAGGTCCCTCTCATGTTGGTGCTTGTTTTTTGCATTGCGATTTGTAGCTTTTATTGGTGACTTTTTGATTAATTTATATTCATAGTTTCATAGTTTGTAAGGTTGAAAAAAAGATGATTCCATCGAGTTCAACCTAAAACCCTACTGTGATGATCCAGAGACTGATGTCAATTGCCCCATGACAGTGGAAAAATTCCTTCATGACTCCAAGTATGGCAATCAGAATAAATCCCTGGATCAATGTTCTATCCACATAAATCTAGTATCCATAACCTGTAATATTATTACTCTCCAGAAAAACATCCAGGCCCACCCTTGTACTTCATGTGG
Organism: Bufotes viridis; assembly: GCA_033119425.1. Classification (NCBI taxonomy): domain Eukaryota; kingdom Metazoa; phylum Chordata; class Amphibia; order Anura; family Bufonidae; genus Bufotes; species Bufotes viridis. The sequence continues at coordinate 536,775,084 of CM065590.1, read as the reverse complement.
CAGAGAGTTGCATAGTCTCACTGCTCTCAAAGTAAAGAATCTCTGCTCTGCCTGTGATGACTGTGAAACCTTCTTTCCTGTAGACCAGGGGTAGGCAACCTTCGAATCTCCAGATGTTGTGAAACTACAACTCCCAGCATGCATACTTACTCTGCTCTTCTGTGAACTCCCATAGAAATGAATAGAGCATGCTGGGACTTGTAGTTTCACAGCAGCTGTAGAGCCGCAGGTTGCTGATCCCTGCTCTAGACGTAGAGGATGCCCCCTTTTCATGGTTACAGGCCTAGGTTTAAAAATATCCAGAGAAAGATCTCTGCACTGTCCATTCATATACTTGTACATTGTGATTAGATCCCTAAGATGTCTTTTCTCCAAACTAAATAACCCCAAGCTTGATAACCTGTCTTGATATTGTAATCCCCACCATACCATTAATTACCTTGGTCGCCCTCCTCTGCACCCGCTCCCGTTCAGCCATGTCCTTCTTATATACAGGGGCCCAAAATTGAACAATACCGGGTGAGTGCGCCCCCTCCTCTGCGCCCCCTCATGTTTGAAGAGCAATTTGATGGGGCCCAACATTCTCACTGTACTTCATGCCGGGTCCTGTCAGAATGCTCCCAATACACGTTAGTGCAGCGGGCCCCCTCCCTCCGATGGGTCCGGTCGTGGTTGCACCCCGTGCGACCGTGATCTTTACACCCCTGACAGTAACACACATGAACCCCTTATTAGCATCATGAAGCTGAACAAAGTGAAACTGTTGCTGCATCACAAGTGGTTAACACTCAAGCAGTCTAAGCACTCTAAATATAGAAGCATTCTAAAAGAAATACAAACAGTTGTAACAACTGACACCAAGTATACAATCACCAAAACAAAAAAAATTTGGGGCTGATAAAATAAAAATAATAAAAGCATTCACCCCTTTCGACCTAGCATCACTACAGTACTTCTTCCTCTTCCCTGGGTTTTATCTAAAGACCATATCACTGTCCACAGAGCATAACTGCTGCAGCCTCAAGAATATGTTACTGGCTGAAGCCCATTGCAGAGCAGAGGCACTGGATCAGAGGGGGCATATGAATGTGAAGTACAATGTTATTATTATTTTACCCACATCATACAGTTTCAAATTTAAAAAACTAAATAACTCAGACTACTCCTTTAATGGGGGCACAGCATGGATAGAGCTGCCCTTATCAGGGTAAAAAACATTTTTTATTAGCTGGGCAGCACTAGATTGTGAGGCCATCAAACTGTAGAGTTCAGAATATCATTGAACGTTTTGGGAGTAGAGTAAAAAAATAATGGGTGAGATTTATCAAACTTGTGTAAAGTAGAACTGGCTTAGTTACCCATAGCAGATTCTGTCTTTCATTTTCCAAAAGAGCTGTCAAAAATGAAAGTTGGAATCGGATTGGTTGCTATGGGCAACTAAGCTAGTTCCACTTTACACCAGTTTGATAAATCTCCTCCAATGTTCCCAGTATGGTAACTGACCCAAGTGAGATCAGTATGCAATAAGATTCAAAAGAAAAAAATTGAATACTTTAGTAGAGTGCTCATAGTACAGTGTTCCCCAACCGGAGTCTGCAAGTGCTGTTTAAAGTCCATTCAGTCCCCCGAGTGAACATAGGGATGTGATTATGGTTCAGAAACATGTCAATCATTGGCTTTCCTCCAATCAGTTGGCACCACTAGCAGATTGCTTTACTGAGGAGAGAAAAGACCATCAGTGACTAACGCAGCACCGGTGCCAGAGCAGCAGGGAATTCAGTCAGAGAGTACTGGGATTTTTTGGGGATGTTTTTTTTTTTTTTAATCAACTGCTGCTAGCCCATTTTTTTTTAATCCAGGAGAACCTCCTTAATGGGGTTATCCACTGCTTGCTAGGATCCCTTCACGATAGGTAGATCGCAAAGTGTCCCCTGCTGGGACCCCAGCAGGTTCAGACTGCCCACAGGTGTTCTGTGGAATCCCCCGATGGGCCCCTGATCAAGGTGGGCCGCTAGTCTCCCACCCCCTGCACAAGTGGCACATAACACAGTAGACTTACTGCACTACATACATATATTCAATGCAGGGCACCACAACCAGCAGATGTTCATATAAAAAACTTGTTCAATTATTTATTATATTTGAATGTATCTGTACGCAAAATAAATTTTACCGGTGGGCCCTAGGTACCCCAGTCCAACACTGGACCCCAGCCATCACCCACTATACAGTATGTGGGGAAGTATGTGTTCAGTTTTTCTGCACACCCCCACAGGAGACATGAAGCATTACACAGTGCCCAATAAAATCAAACTGTTGGTTGTATAACTCAGGACAGGACAGGCCCTCTAGATGAGAAACCCTCTTGGTAAACAATCTCCGCTCTGGGCAGGATGCTGAAATCAGGACATCCTCTATCAATCCAGAATTCCTTTGGAGTACATGGGATTTCTAAGCTGCATAAACCCTTTAAATATCTCTGAAATATATCACTTGAAATGAAAACTGCAATAGAAATACATGGATGCGGGTGAGCAAATTTTGAAAAAGGTTATCGACTAAAATTTCACTCTTTTTTTTCTCTTCTCTGTTCTCAACATTTTCCATACACAAATGACATTTTCCCAACAGGCATGCACCTCGGAAGATAATTGCACGGAATTAAACATGCTTGCCCTTTCTACTCAGTCCGTCCTCAGCCAGGACTTATCTTTTATATATAGAAACACACACCTACACTTTCTGACAGCCTGGTAGCTATAAAGGTCAGCTGGTTGTCAATTCAGCGTTTAAACCTGATAAAGTGTTCGGGAATCTGGCAAAGATATTTAATTAGGAGCGGATGATACTGTCTCTAAGGAATTATATTTTTTGTGGTTTAAGCTTTGCCTGCCTTGGTAGTGGTTCTGTTTTCTATGGTGCAATCTTATGTCCCCACAGGAACAAAAGATATATGATAATGAATTCAGAATTTCAATAAATTAAAAACCAAGAACTTGTTCTCTGGAGACACTGCATTAAAAGTAATAGCTAGCTGTATAGCACATAAGGATATATAGGATTGAAGATTTATTGCCTAAATTGTTTTTTAACACACCATAGCCTGTATCACTTTATGACACTGTAATTTGCACCAAATTTATCATTTGTTCATAACTTTGGAGCATCTTTAAGTCTAACACTTCTACTTGCTATGCCAACCCTTTACTGTGGTAGATAAATCTGGCTTAAATCACCATGACACGCTTACCCTGCCTGCTTTCAGATTCACTTTTAAAAAACTGAAAAGAGTGTGGTAAAAATGAAGAATGTCAGAAAATGTTTGCTAAAATAAACCCAGAAAGTTGCCAAGCTTGATATATAGAGTTTAATTATATAAATCCATCTACCTGCAGTCACCACTAGGGGGAGCTCACTGAAGACCATTTTATTATTGATTTAAATAGAAGTTGTATTTATCCATCTTCTATCTGCCTGCATTCACCACTAGGGGGAGCTCACCAAAGAGAAATGTATAATTGATTTAAATAAAAGCTGTATTAATCCATCTTTAGTACATTTCTCTAGAGGCAGATGTAGGTGGCAATACTTTTATAATTTAACTCTGGATTTGAGTTAAAACAATTGTCTCATGAAGATAATTAGTGTCCATACGCATTTTTACGACCCCCTGTATGAGCCAGAAAGGAGGGCTGTACAATGAGAGCAGCGCTCGTCCTGGCAGACTCAGCCCAGTCCTCGTATAACATGGATTTATCTATATGGCTGCCTTGTACTGTAATGTAACATTTTTCATACAGCAGCAACTGCAGGGAAAACACATGGCTAGCCACAGATGACAAATCCCCTGGCAAAATCAGCTAGCGTCAGTAGCAGGATCAATAGCAATCAGTTGATTGCTGGTCGACAGAATCAAGGGATTTAGAGCTCTATATAAAAAAAAGAAAATGCTCAGACCCTTTTAAAGAGTATGTTCACATGAGGTAGATACTGAGAGGGGTTAGCTCTTTTTCGGGGTTATTCTCACAATTATCTCCACAAGAGCCGGATTAAACAAACACCTGCCCGTCTAGGCACTTGCTAATACAAAAACACAAGCCCTGACTCACCTAGATTGCGCTGTTTACATGTGAAATATAAATGCGGCTTTCTCCAGCCATACAGTCCAGGTGATCCTTCAACACATTTTTGGGGGGATTGTGGCCCAGTAGTCCTCCCGACTCTGGCCAAGTTGTGACCCTTGGTTCCAGGCGTCACGGCGTTCTCCCAACGTCCCGGCTAGCACCTAGCCCCGTGGCCCCTCAGCCAGCCTGGCTGAGACCACTCGTACCGAGCCTACAGCAGGACTCTGTTACACACAGACTCTCTCCCCTGACTGACAGTCTGGGCTGGGCTCTTATCCCAGACTGATTGTGACTAGTGATGAGCGGCAGGTGCCATATTCGATTTCAACGAAATTCGCGAATATTCGAATGAATATTCGTTTCATATTCGTCGAAATCGAATATTCGTCATTATTCTAGTTACCGCGATTAATATGCGATTTAAATAATTGCGTATTGCGATTCTAACTTAAGGCTACTTTCCTATTGGTTTCATATCTAGAATTATAGCGAAGATGACGGATATGACGAATGTATTCGTCATATTCCTCAAAACGAAGATAACGAAGTATTCTACATCTTCGTTTTAGCAACCTATTCGTCAACTTCGCTAATTCTAGCAATCAAATAGGAAGGTTGACTATAGAGACAACTGTGTTTAATTCGCTATGCGATTATTTATATATTTTTTTTTAATAAATAGAATAATTATAATAATTATATCAAGTAAGTAATATAATTATTCTATTAAAAAAAAAAAAATCGCATAGCGAATTTAACACAGCTGTCTCTATAGTCAACCTTCCTATCTTCGTTTTGAGGAATATGACGAATACATTTGTCATATTCGCTATTCGCTAATTCTACCAAGCCAACCATAAAGTTCCTTGCTCATGGAGCGTCCCCATCACCATGGGAACACCTCTATATACTAAAATGTACTATCAGATTTGAGGAATTACGTTGAAATCGCAATGCGATTAATTCAAGTTATATTAATCGCATTGCGATTTCAACTTAGAGCTGGGTTTATAATGGGTCAGCTTGCTAGAATGAACGAAGTTAATGAATATGGAATATAGCAGCAGTGCTAAGTTGAATTCGCAATGCGATTAATTTAACTTGAAGTAATCGCATTGTGATTTCAACTTAGCACTACTAGTGCTATATTCCATATTCGTTAATCTTTATCATTTTATCTATTCTATTTTCTATTTTCTATTTTATCATTACCACTGTGATAATTGACTGTTAGAGAAGAGATATGTAATATTTGAGAAAAGGTAATTATCAAAATATCTTAGGGAGTATATGAATAATAAAAAGATACAAATAATATATAAGCAGACAAATACAGAAAATGGAGGATGCCTCTTAAAAGAGAAAAGAAAAAAAGAAAAAAAGAAAAATGAAACCGCATAAAAAATTGACTAAAAAAACTCCCTAACGAAAACCCTTCATTGGGATGGGTGTTGAGATAAAAATGCAAACAATGGAAGAAAAAACGCATCAAATGTCCCGAAAACGCACTGAAACCGCAAAAGAAACGCATGTGTATCAAAGAACCAACAGAGAGGGCAATATATAAGGATGTCCCCTTTAAATTTGAAAAAAGAAGGGAACATGATTGGAATCAGCTGCTGAAAGAACTTCTATCCAGCATAAAAGGCAGATACGAACAATATTGGGGTATGCCACTGATGAAGGGGAGAGGGTCCCCAAACGCGCTTGGCGTGAAAAGCAAATTGGTACCCCAACACTAGAAGCCGTGCACGGTAAAAATTAAGTGAAGTATACTGCCAAACAGAAGCTGGAACAAAGAACACGTGACCTCTCCCAGGTGCATACCTGATACAAGCTACACAGAGTGGAGGCACGGACAAAAGAGCAGCAGTGGGAGTCTAAAGAAAGACGCCGGCCAGCACGACGTCTGAAGACAATCTTCCCGTCCATACCGAGAGGGAAGGTAAGCCCACAGTATTGTGGAATCTAATATGCCAAGGTTCTAATAGATACGGGACTTTTAAACAACCTGTTGGAACAAAGGGAAAGTATTAAATGCTCTATATGCAGCTTGAAACCAGCAACACTGGACATAATACTTACATGCTATATATGATTTAAGGAGCGCTCCGGATATCCAAACAGAACACCTTGTATTGTGATCACTTACCGCGGATACCTCCTTTAAAAAAAAACTGCGTAGCAATACGGAACCATTTAACCACTAACGTATGAATGAACCGATACAGCTGCAATTGAGTATTATTGTCTATTTTATGATTTCATGTAAGGTAGAAATAGAGTAGTGGTAATGTGTTTAGTGTAGTGATAGAAACGGTGGGGGCGGTGGCGTGTATGGTGCCGGACTAAAGTTATTGTTTGGCACATGGGCACCATAATCTTGCACTAATACGATTGTACTGTGATTTAATGTGTACCTAACTTAATATACATCCAGTTTTAATAAATATATTGAATTTTACTATATTAGAGATTTTTCCATATATGAGTGCCAATCCCAGAGTGAAATATTGCAACAATTCATACTTTGAAGGGTGAATCAAAGAGGATTTGAGCACCTACTGTGAGAAAGAAAAAGTGAGCGGTTCCGTATTATTAACTACCATTCGTTAATTCTAGCCTATGTAAGATAGCAGTGCTAAGTTGAAATCGCAATGCGATTACTTCAAGTTAAATTAATCGCATTGCGAATTCAACTTAGCAGTGCTGCTATATTCCATATTCGTTAACTTCGTTCATTCTAGCAAGCTGACCCATTATAAACCCAGCTCTAAGTTGAAATCGCAATGCGATTAATATAACTTGAGTTAATCGCATTGCGATTTCAACGTAATTCCTCAAATCCGACAGTACATTTTAGTATATGGAGACGTTCCCATGGATGGGGACGCTCCATGAGCACGGAAGTCGGCAGAAGCGGCAATGGACACTGACTAGAGCAGCCAGGAAGCCAGGAATCCTCAGGACAGGTAAGAACTACTGTTGGGAAGTGGGAAAGAAAAAAATATAAACTAAAAAAAAAACAAAAAAAACCGAATATTCGAAATAGCGAATTTATAGCGCTATATTCGAAATATTCGCGAATTAGCGAAGTGCCGATATTCGCTAAAAAAATTCGCTATTCGAATATTCGCGCTCAACACTAATTGTGACACCTGATGCTGCCTCAGACCTGATGACTGACGTGGAAGACATGGAAACTCCTGCCATAAATCTACCCTAGCAATTATAAGGCCTGTCACTGCCTCACAATACGCTGAAGATTTCAATCACAGAATTGTAGTCAGGACATCTGCAGCATGGCTCATGTCAATTTGCCATTACATTTTTTCCATGTCTGATTTCACCCTTTGTACCTGATACTGTACCCTGATGCCCTTGATGAAGGAGTGGAACCTGAAACGTGTTGTACAATTATAAATTTATTTTTAAAGTGTTATGAAATTGGACTAGTAGTGCCCATAGAGCTTGCTTTCTAGCCTACTTTCTTTTCCACATATGATTTCTCCTTTTGGTATATATAGGGTGGTATCTGCAGCAAATCTGCAGAAAAAAAACTCATGTAGATTTTGCGGTGGATTTGTCTTGCATTTCCCAAGGATTTGCGATAACATCTGTGTTTTTTGTCATTGAATTTTCATCTTGTGTGACCACACCATAAAAATATCTGATAATTAATTAAAGGGGTTCTGAACACGGATATAACCCAATCTTCCTCCACTCATCCCCTCTGACATGAGCAGCTCTCCCTTTCCCTGCGCTGCATCGTGAAGCACAAGGGTTGTTTGTTTATGTTTTTACACTGCTAGGCGGAGGCTTCTGACTAGCAGTGAGCCCGGGGACATCACTGCACATATGGGCGGGCTTTAGCGCTGTCCTAGCAATTTTATAGGCTAGGGCAGTGCTAAAGACGACCCATTAGTGTCGGTGACGTCACCGGGCTCACTGCTAGTCGGAAGACTTCGCCTAGGTTACCCAACAGAGAGCCCGTTACGTCAGCGGATCTCCAGAAAAAGCACTTTCCCTGCATGATTTAGCGCAAGCCAAGGGATATTTCATGCTCCAAAACTCATCTCAGAGCTGCGGAGTGGGGGAAGAAGGGGATATGTTCAGCTCTGAACCTGGACAACCCCTTTAACTTTAAAGTGGTTTCCCATTAATTTAAAACAGTGTGTTAGTTACATATCTGGAGGACTTTCTTGCCTTTTTGTGAGTGAGCAGCAGCTCATCAACAACCTGCATCTCCCAGAATGCACTGCAATTTTATTATTATTATTATTGATTAGTAAAGCGCCATTCATTCTATAGCGCTGTACATATGAAAAGGGGTATACAGTGCATAAATAATACAGACAATTGCACTAAGCATGAACAAGACCAGTTAAAGACTGGTACAGAAGGAGAGAGGGCTCTGCCCGTGGGGGATTACAATCTACATAGTGTGGGAGAAGGACACAGTAAGAGAGGGCAAAACTAGTCATGGCGGTATAGGGGTAGCAGGGTCACTGGTTTTAGGCTTGTCTCAAGAGGTGAGTTTTCAGGTTTATTTTTAAGGATTCCACTGTAGGTGAGAGTCTGATATGTTGGGGTAGCGAGTTTCAGAGTATGGGGGAGAAGAAGAGAGAAGGAGGTCTTGTGAGGATCGGAGATTGCATGTCGGGATGTATCGGGAAAGTAGCTCAGAGGTTTAGAGAGGGGACAGGTTGTGGACGGCCTTGTATGTATTGGTTAGTATTTTAAACTGAATTCGCTGGGCAATGAGGAGCCAGTGAAGAGACTGGCAGAGAGAAGAGGCAGAGGAGTAACAGGGTGAGAGGTAGATTAGTCAGGCAGCAGAGTTGAGGTTAGATTGGAGGGGTGCGAGAGTGCTTGATGGAAGGCCACAGAGGAGAAAGTTGCAATAGTCTAGGCGGGAGATGATGAGCGCATGTACAAGCATTTTCGCCGACTCAAAGTTGAGGAAAGCGGGGATGCGGGAGATGTTTTTGAGTTGGAGGTGGCAGGTGGGGGAAAGGGTTCGGATGTGCGGTCGGAAGTAGAGGGCAGAATCCAAGGTGACTCCAAGGCAGCGCACTTGGTTGACCGGGGAGAGTGTGCAGCCATTGATTGTAATAGATAGGTTTGTTGGGGGGGTTGAGCAAGATGGGGGAAAGATGATGAATTCTGTTTTATCCATGCTAAGTTTTAGAAAGCGAGAGGAGAAGAAAGATGATATGGAAGATAGGCATTGTGGGATTTTGGATAGTAAGGTGGTGATGTCTGGACCAGAGAGGTAGATTTGTGTGTCGTCAGCATAAAAGTGATACTGAAAGCCACGGGACTCTATTTGCTGTCCCAGACCAAGGGTGTAGATAGAGAAGAGCAGGGGTCCTAGGGCAGAGCTTTGCGGGACGCCAACAGAGAGGGATTTAGACGAGGAGGTGGTGTGAGACTAGGAGACGCTAAACGTCTGGTCTGTGAGGTATGATGTGATCCAGGAGAGGGCCAGGTCAGTAATGCCAAGAGATGAGAGAATTTGTTACAGAAGGGAGTGTTCAACAGTGTCAAAGGTAGAGAACAGGTCAAGGAGAAGGAGGACAGAGTAATGTTTTTTGGTTTGGGCTGTTAGAAGTTCATTGGTGACTTTGGTAAGGGAGGTTTCAGTTGAGTGGTGGGGTCAGAAGCCAGATTGTAGCCGGTCAAAGAGGGAACTGTAGGAGAGGTGAGAGGACAGTTCAGAAAGGACGTGTTGCTCGAGCAGCTTTGAGGCATATGGAAGATGTGATATGGGGCGATAACTGAACAAAGAAGATGGGTCAAGTGAAGGCTTTTTGAGGATGGGTATAATGGTGGCATGTTTAAAAGCAGAGGGGAAGACACCAGAGGTTAGTGATAGGTTGAAAATATGAGATAGGGCTGGGATGATCACTGTGGTGATGTTAAGGATGAGGTGGGATGGGATTGGGTCAAGTGCACAGTTGGTGAGATGGGATCTGGAGAGTAGAGGGGAGAGTTTTTCTTCTGTAATGGCAGAGAAGCTGTGTTTGGGGAAGAGGATTGAGCAGCTGTGTGAAGGTTCTGTGGGGACTGTGTATTGAAGCTGATGTTGACGATCTTTTGTTTGAAGTACGTGTCAAAATCTTCAGCTGAGATGAGAGGAGAGCATAGGGGCGATTGGGGGATGGAGAAGGGAATCAAACGTGTTAAAAAGTTCTTTGGTTGTGGGAAGATAAGAGAGATGAGAAGTAGGCCTGTTTTGCATCAGCGAGTGAGGATTTGAATGTAAGGAGGGATTGCTTGTATGTGGTGAAGTGATCCTTAGAATGGAATTTCTTACATCGCCGCTCAGCAGCCCTTGAAGCTTGTCTGAGTTTTTTGGTCAGGTTGGTGTGCCAGGGTTGTCTGTTGATTTTTCGGGTTTTGGTGTGTGTGAGGGGGGCAACGTTGTCCAGGGCTGTACTTGTTGTGCCGTTATATAGGGTGGTATATAGGGTGGTGGCAGTATCTGGGTCTTGAAGGGAACAGATAGAAGAGAGTGGCAGAAGAGAGTCAGAAAGCAAGCAAAAGTCAAGATGTTTAAGGTTCCTGCGGCGGTGCGCTAGTGTGTGGACCAGGGCAGCAGTGAAGAGAAGGTGAGTAGGTTGTGGTCGGATAGGGGGAGAGGCGAATAAATGCTTATTAACCCATTCCTCCCTTGCTTGACAAATAGGCCCCCGCTTGTAGCTCCAGAGATGCATACTGTATGTAATGCTCCCACAATTTCCTCTTTCACTGTCAAGAGAGAGATATACCTATATACTTGAAAGCTGACTGGCCTACTCACTGCTACTCTATGAGATTCCTACTCTAGCAAAGAGAAGAGGTTTAGCTGGGAAGCTTCTGAGCATGTTAGTCCACCACTAAATAGAGGAGAAGGTGGACTAGGAGGATACACAGCAGGGGGCGCTACCAGAAAGGTAAATACAATCTACATAAAAAAGATTACAATATTTGTATTGCATACATATTAGAATAATGCTCGGTTCATTGCATATTAGCACATTTTGTGAGATAACCCCTTTAAAGTGTTGACCTTTTAAAGTACTGACCTACTGTGGAGTGACAGAGAGGTAAGAGACTAGTTTAAAATGCACAGACACCCTATGAATTATACACCAGTCTCTTGCCCCATGCAGCATGTAACAGATTTGTCTATACTGTGTTGCACTGATGATTTATCTGTCACAGTGAAAATTATTACCTATTCAGAAGAGGCATTCGTTTTGAGCATTTTTCTAAATAGAAAAAGTTGCATAGTGGGGGGTATATATATATATATATATATATATATATATATATATATAAAGTTTTTGACCTAATGCCATGTTCTCTAATGTTTTTTATCGGAAAACTGTCAGAAAGTGCCTTATAGTATTGAACTTGATGGTAAGAATAATACAATTATCCTCCATAACCTTTCTCATTGTAATGTACTTTCACATTTTTATCACCTTGGCATCTAACGCTTGCATTCCTTTCATTATGTTATTTCAGTCTTTTTAGTAAATTATTAGATTATTATTCTAGCCTAGAAACTCGTCCTGTAACTTACTGAGACAGCAAATGAAAGCCAGTAAAGAAAGCAGTCACAAAAAATTGTGTTGTAAAGCTTAGTAGCTATGAAGTGGAGTAATGTTCCCCATCTCAGGGGTGCAACCACCCAGGCCTAGTTGTTGCAGTGGTTGTAGTGGTTGCACTGTGTCCAGTGCCATTTTCCACTGAATCTTTCTCTTCAGGACATGGATCTATTGGAAAACTATGGTAGATCAGATAGTCATTGGCTCTTTTCGCTGGTATTTAATTTTAATAAATCACAGGCAGTTTTTGGCCTGTGGCCTACTAGAAATCTGGAGTACTCCAATGAGGTCAGTATTCCAGTAAAAAAGGCTCAATTCAGTATCTCAATTTAGTATCTCAATAACGGAGAGGTGAGTTTAAGTATATTTTTTATTTCCATTGACCCAGGGGGGACATCATTATAATGTGGGGAAATTATTGTGGGGGCACAAATGGAGACATTGTTCTTTTGTGGGGGAACAAAAGGGGACATTATTTTGTTGTGGGGACATTATTATGGTGAATTAAGGGGGTCATTACTGCTGTGGGGGCACAAAAAGAGGCATTGTTTTGTAAGGAGCACATAAGAGGGCAGTCTGGACGCTATTACTCTTTGAGGAGCACTGTGACTGTGTGTTACAATACTGCTACTAAAAACTGTTGAAATACAGGGGTCTGAAGGAATGAGCAGAGCGAAGAAGCTGGTAAAAAAGTCCTCAGAAGAACAACTTAAAAAAATTAATTTATTGGAGAAGTTAATCCACCAATGGAGTAGGTTCATATAGCCTGGGAAAAACGACAAGTAGACAGCTTCCACAAGACACAACATTGACTAGCTTGGTTAAGGACAAGTTTAACCCCTTGAAACCAAACCAGTTTTCACCATAAGGACCAAGCCACATTTTGCAAATCTGGCATATTTCACTTTATGTGCTTATGACTCTGGAATACTTTTGCTTTTCTAAGCAATTCTGAGACTGTTTTCTAATGACACATTGTACTTCATGTTAGTGGTAAATTTGAGTCAATATGTTATAACTTTATGTCTGCTTTTAAGACAAATAGTGATACCACATAAAATAGTTATTTACCTAACATTCCCCATATGTCTACTTTATGTTGGCATAAATTTGTAAATGTCAGATTTTTTTTAGCACATTAGAAGCAAACATTTGAATTTTAGAAGTAATTTTGACATTCCAAACCCACTTATCCAGTTATGCATTTTGTGGGCTTACATAGTAGAAATCACCCATAAATGACTCCAGTTTAGAACCTAATCCCCTCAAATTATAAACTTTGCAAACTTTTTTTAACCCTTTAAGTGATCCATAAGAACTCACGGAAAATGTAGGCGAAATTTCAAAAGGAAAGGACGCAACAATACATAATTTGTGATAATTTGGCGACACATCATTTCTTTATTTTTTTCTTTTTGTTTGTTTTGTTTTACACAGTAAAAGCATTTTTGAAAAGAAAAAAATCCTGTTTTTGAGTTGCCATTTTCTGAAAGCCATATTTTATTTTTATTTATAGGGAGATTGTCTTATGTGGCAGCTCATTTTTGCAGGATGTGGGGATGGTTTCATTGGTGCCAATTTAGGGTGCATTGGGGCTGCCATAGCAACCATTGCATCCCTGTTACAGCAGCACAGGGGGCCGATAGAGTCAGAGGGAGCCCCCTCCCTCTATATACCCCACACGTGCTGCAGTCAGCGCTGACCACGAAATGCAAAGGGTTAATCCGCCAGCATTGGCGTTTTCAGCGATGCTAGCAGATATGGCAGGGATCCGAGTGTCAGTAACAGCCGGGCCTGTGCTGCTGATCGGAGGGTGCAGCTCCTTCACCCGCCTGATCAAATCATGTACATGCATGTGGGGATCCAGCATGAGACCACATTCCTCCACATACATGTATGTGAAAATGCGTAGAGGGGTTAAGGACAAAATAGAAACCTCCAGTGTTAGGGAGGGGAAGAGCAGCACAAATTTTTGACACAGCAGCAACTAGTGGTCAGTTCATAGAAAAACAACAGAAAAAGTAATGCAATTTTGTCCTGCTCAGCCTTATTCACTTGAATTGTTTATGCTGCAGTACCAGGCAGCTTTGGGTGGAAATTTTTTTATTATTGCATTGTACTCATTTTGAGCTAAAAATCATTTTTTTCAATTTGTCTTTATTAACCACTTCAGCCCCCCTAGCTTAAACACCCTTAATGACCAGGCCACTTTTTACAATTCTGCACTACACTACTTTACCCGTTTATTGCTCCGTCATGCAACTTACCACCCAAATGAATTTTACCTCCTTTTCTTCTCACTAATAGAGCTTTCATTTGGTGGTATTTCATTGCTGCTGACATTTTTACTTTTTTTGCTATTAATCAAAAATTACCAAAATTTTTGCAAAAAATGACATTTTTCACTTTCTGTTGTAAAATTTTTTTAAAAAAACTACATTTCTATATAAATTTTTCTCTAAATTTATTGTTCTACATGTCTTTGATAAAAAAAGTCCAATAAGTGTATATTTATTGGTTTGGGTAAAAGTTATAGCGTTTACAAACTATGGTGCAAAAAAGTGAATTTCGGCATTTTGAAGCAGCTCTGACTTTCTGACCGCCTGTCATGTTTCTTCAGGTGCTAGAATGTCAGAAAAGTATAAATACCCCCCAAATGACACCATTTTAGAAAGAAGACACCCCAAAGTATTCACGGAGGGGCTTGGTGAGTTCATGTATCATTTCATTTTTTTTTTCACAAGTTAGCGGAAAATGACACTTTCTGAGAAAAAAAAAAAAAGTTTCAATTTCTGCTAACTTCTGGCAAAAAAAAAAAAAAAAATCTCAGACGGACTCACTATGACCCTCAGTGAATACCTTGGGGTGTCTACTTTCCGAAATGGGGTCATTTGTGGGGTGTGTTTACTGTTCTGGCATTTTGGGCGGGGCTAAATTGTGAGCCGCCATGTAAAGCTAAAGGTACTCGTTGGAATTTGGATCCCTTTGCACTCAGGCTGCAAAAAGTGTCACTTATGTGGTATCGCCGTACTCAGGAGAAGTAGGGCAATGTGTTTTAGGGTGTATTTTTACATATATCCATGTTGGGTGAGAGAAATATCTCTGTAAATTGTCAACTTTGTATAAAATTTTTAAAAGTTGTCGTGTACAGAGATATTTCTCACACAAAGTATGGGTATATATAAAATACACCCCAAAACACATTGTCCTACTTCTCCTGAGTACGGCGATACCACATGAGTGCCACTTTTTGCAGCCTGGATGCGCAAAGGCCCTAAACCAATGAGTACCTTTAGGATTTCACAGGGCATTTTTACACATTTGGATTCCAGACTTCTTCTCACGCTTTAGGGGCCCCTAAAATGCCAGGACAGTATAAATACCCCACATGTGACCCCATTTTGGAAAGAAGACACTCCAAGGTATTCCGTGAGGGGTATGGTGAGTTCATGTAAAATTTTATTTTTGTCACAAGTTAGTGGAATATGAGACTTTGTAAAAAACAAAAAAAAAATATCAATTTCCGCTAACTTGTGCCAAAAATAAAAATTCTGTGAACTCGTCATGCCCCTCACAGAATACCTTGGGGTGTCTTCTTTCCAAAATGGGGTCACTTGTGGGGTATTTATACTGCCCTGGCATTTTAGGGGCCCCTAAAGCGTGAGAATCCAAATGCGTAAAAATGGCCTGTGAAATCTAAAGGTACTCATTGGTTTAGGGCCTTTACGCATCTTGGCTGCAAAAATTGTCACACATGTGGTATCGCCGTACCCGGAGAAGTAGGGCAATAAGTTTTGGGGTGTATTTTATATATACCCATACTGTGTGTGAGAAATATCGCTGAAAACGACAACTTTTTACATTTTTTATTCAAAGTTGTCAATTTACAGAGATATTTCTCTCACCCAGCATGGGTATATGTAAAAATACACCCCAAAACACATTGCCCTACTTCTCCTGAGTACGGCGATACCACATGAGTGACACTTTTTTGCAGCCAAGATGCGCAAAGGGGCCCAAATTCCAATGAGTACCTTTTAGGAGGGCATTTTTACGCATTTTTCTTCTCACGCTTTAGAGCCCCTAAAATGCCAGAGCAGTATAAATACCCCACATGTGACCCCATTTTGGAAAGGCTGGCTGTAGTATAACTACATGCGAGCTCGCCGATGGCGCGCATTGCGCATGTGCGGGCGCGTCCTCGCGTCATCTCGCGTCTCGCGAGATGACGCCTAGATGCGTCCGATCAGAGCTACAGGGCCGCCGCCAGGACGCAATCCTGCGTGCGGCGGTCCTGTAGCAGTTAAGAATATGGAATCCTTGTTTCTGTACATAGCTGAGATGCTCTAGTAGTAGACTCTATTTTCTCAAATTTCCGTCAGTTGGGGAGCTGACAAACTTATCTCTGCTCTCTGAAATTATAAACACTCATTATAGATAATTTCATATCTTACTGATAAGAATGTGCCTTAAATAAGTGTTTATGACCTCTTAGTAGTTTAGAGATAAAGGTTATCAGATGACTGACACAAAGTGAAAGTACCAGTTAGAAAAACAGCTAACCCTTTGTGACAGAATGGCTCAATATTGTTAATAAAGGCCAATTGAAAATATGATTTTTAGCCAAAAATAAGTCAAATATAATCATCATAAACAAAATTGTCTCCAAAGGTGTATGTAGCCTTTAACCGCTTCAGCCCCCCTAGCTTAAACACCCTTAATGACCAGGCCACTTTTTACAATTCTGCACTACACTACTTTCACCGTTTATTGCTCCGTCATGCAACTTACCACCCATATGAATTTTACCTCCTTTTCTTCTCACTAATAGAGCTTTCATTTGGTGGTATTTCATTGTTGCTGACATTTTTACTTATTTTGCTATTAATAAAAATTTAACGACATTTTTGCAAAAAAATTACATTTTTCACTTTCTGTTGTAAAATTTTTCAAAAAAAAACTACATTTCTATATAAATTTTTCTCTAAATTTATTGTTCTACATGTCTTTGATAAAAAAAAATCCAATAAGTGTATATTTATTGGTTTGGGTAAACGTTATAGCGTTTACAAACTATGGTGCAAAAAAGTGAATTTCCGCATTTTGAAGCAGCTCTGACTTTCTGAGCGCCTTTCATGTTTCTTCAGGTGCTAGAATGTCAGGATAGTATAAATACCCCCCAAATGACACCATTTTAGAAAGAAGACACCCCAAAGTATTCACGGAGGGGCTTGGTGAGTTCATGTATAATTTCATTTTTTTTCACAAGTTAGCGGAAAATGACACTTTCTGAGAAAAAAAAAATAATAATAAAGTTTCCATTTCTGCTAACTTCTGGCAAAAAAAAAAAAAAAAATCTCCCACGAACTCACTATGCCCCTCAGTGAATACCTTGGGGTGTCTACTTTCCGAAATGGGGTCATTTGTGGGGTGTGTTTACTGTTCTGGCATTTTGGGCGGGGCTAAATTGTGAGCAGCCATGTAAAAGCTAAAGGTACTCGTTGGAATTTGGGCCTCTTTGCGCACCCAGGCTGCAAAAAAATGTCACTCATGTGGTATCGCCGTACTCAGGAGAAGTAGGGCAATGTGTTTTGGGGTGTATTTTTACATATACCCATGTTGGGTGATAGAAATATCTCTGTAAACTGACAACTTTGTATAAAAAAATTTTAAAATTGTCATTTACAGAGATATTTCTCACACACAGTATGGGTATATATAAAAATACACCCCAAAACACATTGCCCTACTTCTCCTGAGTACGGCGATACCACATGAGTGACACTTTTTTGCAGCCTGGGTGCGCAAAGGGGCCCTAATTCCAATGAGTACCTTTAGGATTTCACAGGGCATTTTTACGCATTTGGATTCCAGACTTCTTCTCACGCTTTAGGGGCCCCTAAAATGCCAGGACAGTATAAATACCCCACTTGTGACCCCATTTTAGAAAGAAGACACCCCAAGGTATTCTGTGAGGGGTATGGTGAGTTCATGTAAAATTTTATTTTTTGTCACAAGTTAGTGGAATACGAGACTTTGTAAAAAACAAAATAAAAAAAATAAAAATATATCAATTTCTGCTAACTTGTGCCAAAAAAAAAAATTCTGTGAACTCGCCATGCCCCTTACGGAAATTGACAACTTTGAATAAAAAAATTTAAAAAGTTGTCATTTACATAGATATTTCTCACACACAGTATGGGTATATATAAAAATACACCCCAAAACACATTGCCCTACTTCTACTGAGTTCGGCGATACCACATGTGTGCCACTTTTTTGCAGCCAAGATGCGCAAAGGGGCCCAAATTCCCATGAGTACCTTCAGGATTTCACAGGGCATTTTTACGCATTTGGATTCTCACGCTTTAGCACCCCTAAAATGCCAGGGCAGTATAAATACCCCACAAGTGACCCCATTGTGGAAAGAAGACACCCCAAGGTATTTCATGAGGGGCATGGCGAGTTCACAGAAATTTTTTTTTTTGGCACAAGTTAGCGGAAATTGATTTTTTTTATTTTTTACAAAGTCTCATATTCCACTAACTTGTGACAAAAAATAAAATTTTGCATGAACTCGCCATACCCCTCACGGAATACCTTGGGGTGTCTTCTTTCTAAAATGGGGTCACATGTGAGTGTTTGTACTGCCCTGGCATTTAAGGGTCTCCGCAATCATTACACGTATGGCCAGCATTAGGAGTTTCTGCGATTCTCCTTATATTGAGCATACGGGTAATGAGATTTTTTTTTCCGTTCAGCCTCTGGGCTGAAAAAAAAAAAAAAATGAACGGCACAGATTTTTTCATTCGCATCGATCAATGCTAACTAACTGGCGGTGATAAGGGACCCTTATGCCCCATTCACACGTCCGAAATTCTGTTTGCGGAACGGAATTGCGGACCCATTCATTTCTATGGGGACAGACTTTGTCCCGCTCGGATCCGGAATTACGGATCCGCGCTTCCGGGTCTGCACTTCCGTTCCGCAAAAATATAGAACATGTCCTATTCTTGTCCGCAATTGCGGACAAGAAAAAGCATTTTCTATATAGTTCTGGCAATGTGTGGATCTGCAAAATGCGGAAAGCACATTGCCGCTGTCCGAGTTTTGAGGATCTGCGGATCCGTGGATCAGTTCCGCGGATCCGTGAATCCACGGATCCGCAAAACACATATGGACGTCTGAATGGAGCCTTACAAGGGGTGTGATCAATGACAGGGGGGTGATCAGGGGGTCTAGATGGGGTGATCAAGGGGTTAACAAGGGGTTAATAGGTGAGGGAGGGGTGGGGGTTAGTGTAGTGTTTGGTGCAACTTTACATAGTTACCTGGTCCTCTGGTGGTCGATCCCAGCAAATGGGACCACCAGAGGACCAGGTAGCAGGTATACCAGACGCTGTTCACAAAACAGCGTCTGGTATACATGTTTGATGCGATTTATATTGCATCTACAGCCTGCCAGCGATTGATCATCGCTGGCAGGCTGTAGTTCAACTCTTGAGACGCGCGCCCCTGTGAACGCGCGCGCGCGCGGTGCGCGCGTTCACAGGAACTCACAGGTCTCGCGAGAGGACGCGCCGATGCGTCCACTCAGAAGATCCCGGCCGCCCGCAGGACGCAATCCTGCGTACGGCGGTCCGGGACTGGTTAAGGAATTTGAAGGGATTTAGGTGCACATTCTGTGCTTAAACACATTTGAAATGTGAATGCAGTCGACATTCAGTGCATGTGAGCAAGGTTTCTGAAACCCATCCGCACACATTGTAAAACTTCTGTTTGGATTTCCAACAATTTTTTTCCCAACTGATAAAAAGGGTCAAATTGCACATGATAACATCCACAGCAAAAAAAATGTAAAATACATGCATGTCCTAGCATTAGTTGCAGGACATTCTGTCTAGGGCAGTGGTGGGCAAACTTATTAGTCAACTGAGCCAAATATCAACAAAACAGCGATTTAATTTTTTCTGAGAGCCAAATTTTTTAAACGGAAACTATATAGGAAGGTACATTGTTATAAACCTAATAAGGGTATTCCTAACCATCTAAACATACCTTTCTTAATCCTCGACACTACATCTTTCACTCCACAACTTTTCACCCTATAAGACACACGTAGGTTTTAGAGGAGGACAATATGAAAAAAAAATATTTTTTATTACACCACTAATCAGACCCCCAATGTTAATAAGACCTCCCTCAGATCAGACTTCAGCTCAGACCCCAAAGTAAAAGACCCCCAATCAGACCTCAGATAAGAGTCCCATGCCTCTCTTCATCCCCATTATCATCCATGATGCCTCTTATCAACCCTGTTATTATCCATGATACCTCTCATCATCCCCATTATAATCAATGATGCCTCTCATCATCCATAATGCCTCTCATATCCCCCATTATGATTCTCATCACCCCATTGCCTCAGATCAGCCCCAAGTTTCATAAAATAAAAAAGCACTTACCGCTCCTGCTCCTGGATGCCGCTGCTTCTCACCACCTTCGTTCTGAGTTCCTCCTGTCGGCTGTGCTGTGCACTGGCGTGCACAGCGTGACGTCACAGAGCGCCTCACACTGTGCGCAGCCCTGCACAGCCTACAGCCTAGGACCAGGATGTGGTGAGTACAGAGCCTTCACCGCTTCCTTGCCCTCCCCCTCCTGACGATTTTTGCCACAGGCTACGAAAACGCGATCGCACTGTACATGTGAGCCCGCACCTGGAAGAGCCAATATCAAGGGGATAAAGAGCCACGTGTGGCTCTAGAGCCGCAGTTTGCTGACCACTGGTCTAGGGTAACAGCTATGAGGTCCAGCTTAAGTGTTTCACTGCTTTCAATGATTTTTAGTCAATAATATGTATATTTCTCATCATGATATCAGGACTTTTTTTTAACCTTTATGAAACCATTTTTCTTCATACTTCTAGTACAAAATATACATGATACATACATTCATATTGATTAATAAGATGCATAGATAAGCCAGATCCATGAATTCCCTTTATTCGGTACGACAACAAATTTTGCAAGAATAGGAAGCCTTCATGCAATATTTGGAAAGGTCATCCATAATAGAACAGTAAACCAGCTGATATTTAAAAAAATGTTGTTTGGCTTTGACTTCTTGCTCTCTATAAATGCATCTAATACAATCCAATATTATGATAGGGATATTTCAGGTAATAATGCCATTTACGCAAAGGTGAAAAGACTTCTGCACAGAGTGACTTATGAATAAATATAGAAGAGTCAAGGCGTTTACAGAAAGACTCAGATCAGTAAACACAAAGGTCTTCGCCTCACTAGTGCTGCTAAGACTTTATTCACACATGGACCAACCGGGGCAAGAGGTATGCCACGAAGAACAATGACACCGCCACAACAACAACAGAAATCAGCATAGATTGTTTGGTTAAAAGGGGTTGTGTCACTTCAGAAAATTACATTTATCATGTAGAAAAAGTTAATACAAGGTACTTACTAATGTATTGGGATTTTCCATATTGCTATCTTGGCTGGCTGGGTTCATTTTTCCATCACATTATACACTGCTTGTTTCCATGGTTATGAGCAGCCGGCAATCCATCATAGGTGGCAGTGCTTGCACACTATAGGAAAAGGTACTGGCCTCTCTGGTGGTCGGGTCCACAGGAGTTCACATAGGTTGATGCTTTTTTCTATAGTGTGCAAGCACAACCACCACTGATGGGTTGTCATAACGCCTGGAAATGAGTAGTATATAATGTGATCAGTGATCGAGAACAAAATATTAGGGCTAACTCCGTTTATTATCTAAACACACAGTACGGTTACAATTTTTTTGAAGGGGGGGGGGGGTTATTTAATTTAATCACACCAGCATATAGGTGATTAGTACACCAATACACAGTAGGATAACAACTTACCTGTGAGTGTTAACGTGAATTTGAGTTTCAAGCCTCAATCGTCCGTTTCCGCAAATTCATTTTCCACAGCGTTGGAATTTAATTTTTGGGGGTAATTGTTCAATTTAATGAAACCAGCATATATATGTAATTATTAAAACAATACACAGCCTGTAGCGGCTATTTACCTGTGAGTGTTAACGTGAATTTGAGCATCAGGCCTCAATCGTCCATTTCCGGGAATTCATTTGCCACATGGTTGGAACTTAATTTGGGGGGGAATTTTTCAATTTAATGAAACCAGTATATATATATATATATATATATATATACAGTTGTGTTCAAAATTATTCAACTCCCACTGAAATTGAGTGTTTTGGCCAGTTTGACATTGATTTTGATCATTTCAGTCATCTTGTTTACAATTAAATCAAGGAGGCACTTGTAAGTCAGACAAATATAACATAATATTTATAATGAAATAACCACAAATGTCTTTTCTGTGCTCACATCATTATCAGTTTTATTCAACCCCCAAGTGACATTCAATCTTAGTACTTAGTACAACATCCTTTTCCAGTTATAACAGCTTTTAAACGTGAAGCATAGCTTGACACAAGTGTCTTGCAGCGATCTACGGGTATCTTCACCCATTCTTCATGGGCAAAAGCCTCCAGTTCAGTCACATTCTTAGGCTTGCGCGCTGCAACTGCTTTCTTTAAGTCCCACCAGAGGTTCTCAATCGGATTTAAGTCTGGTGACTGCGATGGCCACTTCAAAATGTTCCAGCCTTTAATCTGCAACCATGATCTAGTGGACATGGAGCTATGCTTGGGATCATTGTCCTGTTGAAAGGTCCAACGTCTCCCAAGCCTCAGGTTTGTGACGGACTGCATCACATTTTCATCCAATATCTCCTGGTACTGAAGAGAATTCATGGTACCTTGCACACGCTGAAGCTTCCCTGTACCTGTAGAAGGAAAACAGCTCCAAAGCATGATTGACCCCCTGCCATGCTTCACAGTAGGCAAGGTGTTCTTTTCTTTAAAGGCCTTGTTCTTCCTCCTCCAAACATAGCGTTGATCCATGGGCCCAAACAGTTCTAATTTTGTTTCATCAGTCCACAGACTACTATCCCAAAACTTTTGTGGTTTGTCAAGTAAGATTTTAGTATCCAGTGGGTTTCTGTTGGCAATGACTAGGTGGCCCTGGGTCTCTTACAGGCATCACTTTAGCCCATATGTGTAGACCTACTGCTAAACATGGGCAGACTGGGAACTTAAAGGGACCCTGGAAAAAACTAAAAGTGACCCAATGTTGTAGGCAGGTCCAAATTGACAGAAGGCACAGCCAACACAAGTAAGCGAGGAAAGCATTAACATATTGTGGCAAATAATAACAAATGCCAAATACCACAGTGCAGCACAAGTTACTGCCCCAAAACAACCGAATACCCCAATGCATCACAAAATAATGTCCCAACTGCACAAAATACCTCCCCTGTAACTGCCCCTCTGTGGTGGGGTGGTCTCCTACTCCAGTTGCCTCAGGATGGCAATACAGTTGAATTCAAGAATCAGGAGGGAAGTTTCATATCATTATTTACCTTGCTGGTGGTCTTGAGGAAGGCTTAGGTGGCACCCTGGGTATCGGACTATCTGGAAGTTTCCCTGTAAGGTCTATGACCAATCTGCCCTTGCTTCTAAACCACCTAACACATAATATCCCTGCTCCCTCTCAATATCCTCCATTGCAGCCATTGAAAAGAAAAGATGTCTCACTTGATCTTACCTAAAACTCCTGGAATTGTCAATGTACATTTGAGCAAAAACATTTCTAGTAAACTCTTCACTTCACGAGTGAAGATGTTACAAAAAAATAAATGGTACCACTAAAATATATGTAATCTTGTTATCTTATATATTCCATTGTCTAAAATCTCCTGGTGACCACACAATACAAACTTTATTATATTAAGTCGTAGGACAGTAAAGCAGAACTTTTGAAAAGTGCTTATTGGCGGTCCTTGTCAGACCTAACAAAGCTCATAAATTGTAACAAAAGGAAATTGACTTTTCATTCCATTTTCCTGATGAACAGTGATGTCTTGGAAGAACATTTCCTAATCCGTCTCTTTAAGGGAGATTCATAGTGAGTAATCCATAATGACAAGTTTTGTTAGACTGAGAAAGAAAAATACATCAAGGTCATTAATTCAGAGTATACAGTTGTGGAGCCTGGTAATTGTATAAAATTAAATGAATGGCACAGAACAAGTGTTAGTGTTCTCCGCAGATCATTTACATAATGTTTCATGAATGTGGTATACTACTTTTTGTATAGCCATTAAGTGCATTGTGTAAAGCAACACTGCGGTTAATTTGCCATTTCTACCAGACTGCTGAATGCATTCATGTTATAGATAATTAGGATATAGATTTTCCCTGTGATGATAAATAAAAATATAATGAAGAACATTTTAGTGAGAGCACATTTGTGATCACCAGAGAACAAATCAAGGGCAGACTACATGTATACAATGGCTATGGTGAAACCAGTTAAAAATAACAAGAGGAACCAGGCTAAAATAAAGGTTAATGTGATAAAAAATGGCAAAGATTAATTACATGTCCAAGTGCATGTCATTGTCAGAGTATATGCAGACTGAGAATAAGCTAAAAAATAAGCAGAGTTATTTAAAGGGGTTAAAGGAATGGATAATGGTGAACTACCATTGGGATAGGTCATCATTAGTGTTGAGCAAATCGAAGAATCCGAAGTGGAATTCGATCTCAAGTTTAGGAAAAAATTTGATTCACAATTAACCCAAATTTCCTCATGCTTTGGGGTAATGAATAATTGTTTTCCCCTAAAATTGCAGCTACACATGTAACAAAGTGGAAATAAGAAGCTCGGGAACGCGAGATCAACCATAATGCCTTGCTGACAGCCAATCAGCAGCTAGCCAGCCCCTGTGATGTCACTGCCCTTTAAAAGCCTCACCTTGCCCGGTCTCCACCATTTCACTGTGAGCAGAGCACAGGGAGAGAAGTGACAAGCGCTTGGGACAGGGTTGCTTGTTCTGACACCCTCACATTGACAGGAGAATGAGTTGACAGTTTTTCCTAACAATTAATTGAGGTAGACTCTGAGGGTCCCTTACAGCTTTTATTAAAAGGATCAGTGTAAAACTACAAGGAAAATAACATTGCTTACTATGAGGCAAATATATACCTCTCACAGTATACATGACATAGCATAGTAAGATCATATGTAATATGCAAACAAAGAAATACATATGGGCATGAATAAGGTATAGTCAGATGTGGGCAAGGTGGCTAACTAATAGAGTTGAGCGAACACCTGGATGTTCGGGTTCAAGAAGTTCGGTCGAACTTCCCGAAAATGTTCGGGTTCGGGATTCGAACTCGACCCGAACTTCATCCCGAACCCGAACCCCATTGAAGTCAAGTTAAGCTAAGTGTAATATACCCTTTTCCGGACAAATTTACACTTGTCCAGTCACAGCTGGAACACTAGATTTACGGTATTTCAATTGTTGCAACTGAATTTCACCTCAGAAAATAATATATCCTTTGACGGACACTTTGAAACTTGTCCAGTCACAGCTGGAACACCAGATTTACGGTATTTCTATTTTTGAAACTGAATTTCACCTCAGAAAATAATATATCCTTTGACAGACACTATGAAGCTACTCCAGTCACAGCTGGAACACCAGATTTACGGTATTTATATTTTTGCAACTGAATTTCACCCCAGAATATAATATATCCTTTGATGGACACTTTGAAACTTGTCCAGTCACAGCTGGAACATCAGATTTACGGTATTTCTATTTTTGCAACTTAATTTCACCTCAGAAAATAATATATCCTTTGACGGACACTATGAAACTTGTCCAGTCACAGTTGGAACACCAGATTTACGGTATTTCTATTTTTGCAACTGAATTTCACCCCAGAAAATAATATATCCTTTGACGGACACTATGAAACTTGGCCAGTCACAGCTGGAACAACAGTTTTATGGTATTGCTATTTTTGCAACTGAATTTCACCCCAGAAAATAATATATCCTTTGACGGACACTATGAAACTTGTCCAGTCACAGCTGGAACACCAGATTTACGGTATTTCTATTTTTGCAACTGAATTCCACCCCAGCAAATAACATATCCTTTGACGGACACTATGAAACTTGTCCAGTCACAGCTGGAACACCAGATTTACGGTATTGCTATTTTTGCAACTGAATTTCACCCCAGAAAATAATATATCCTTTGACGGACACTATAAAACTTGTCCAGTCACAGCTGGAACACCAGATTTACAGTATTGCTATTTTGGTATTTGAATTTCACCCCAGAGCAAAAGCTATCCTTTGACGGACAGTATAAAACTTGTCCTGCCACAGCAGAAACCACTGATTTAGGGTATTGCTATTTTGGAAATTGAATTTCACCCCAGAAAAAAAAATATATTCTTTGCCAGACAGTATTACACTTGGCTAGCCATAGTTGGAACACCAGATTTAGAGGATTGCTATTTTGGCAATTGAATTTAACCCCTCAATAAAATATAGAAAATCCTATGCTGAGTTTCTAGGGGTGACAATAAGCACAGCCAAGCCCCTGATGTAGGATATAGCAAAAAAAAAAAAAACTACTATTGATGGATTAATGGACTTGGTGGCAGCTTGTGCTGGCGCACCACAAGACACAAGATTAACCCAAAAAAAAAGTGACAGAAAACGCTCTGGGCAGCCTGAAAACAGTGAGCAATTAACTAGCAGAAGTTGAATGATTCAGAGCTGTAGATCGATCACTTTATTAAGTGTTTTTGCTGAGTTAATCCCGCCTAATCTAGCCCTAATAGCAGTTGCATCCTATCCCTACACTAATCAGAGCAGAGTGACGTGTGGCGCGACATGACTCCAGCTTAAATAGAGGCTGGGTCACATGCTGCACTTGGCCAATCACAGCCATGCCAATAGTAGGCATGGCTGTGATGGCCCCTTGGGGCAAGTAGTATGACACTTGTTGATTGGCTGCTTTGCAGGCTTTCAAAATGTGCCATAGAAATCACCTGACATCGAACCCGAACCCGAACTTTTACGTAAATGTTCGGGTTCGGGTCCATGTCACGAACACCCCAAAATTCGGTATGAACCCGAACTATACAGTTCGGGTTCGCTCATCCCTACTAACTAACCATGACCGCTGACCGCATAGTATTAGCATAGATACAGCTAAGGCACAGCAATACAGTCATAACCTTGTGCAGTATGAAGAGAAAGGTAAGTAAGACTCACCGACTGTGCTATTGTAGGGTTAAACATCAGAATGAAGCTAAATGGTGGAGACATGTCTGGCATCCATGAGGACAAAATGGCTTCTGCTAGAAGAAGGGGCAGGACCCGAGGGAAGATGGGAAAACTAAAGTGGCTGGAATGGACAAACTTAAGAGAGCTGATTACGAAATGGTATAAAATAAGCTGCATCAAGACGGTAGATGGTGCTGTTGGCAAAGTAATGATAAGGGCAATATATTACAATAGGAAATATGAAATGCACACAATAAAAACAGATAATAATGTTTGTGAAGGCATGACATTGCTAAATGCTTTTAATTGTGGAATATTATATAGTGAGAGTGCAGGGACTGTAATCTGAAGCTGAAGGGATATGTAGGAACCAGCACAGTTTGCATCAATCCCTGTGTAGGGCACAGCGCTCTCTAATTGAACAGTGTCCTCCTTGTTTGATAGATAAGCAATTCTGTTACGTACGGGAACTACCCTGCCATGAGACCCGGATGCGACTGCCAAGGGTCGATCTACAGTATTTCACACACTCAGTCTGTCACGCCCCTACACAAAGGCCTCAGGTTGAACCTAAGGTAGATCACACTCCGACACAGCTTTTCATGCAACCCAACACGCTGCCACCATCTATGACATTTACATTAATATGCCAATTAATTAGGGGCTCATAGAAAACCCCACAGCGCCTCACTTGCAAGTAAGCTCACAGTAGTACTAGCCACAATTATAGCAAATACACAGTAACACAAATTGCACTCATACACTTAAAAAGAGAGAGTACTGGGATCATTCAGGGCAAAAAGCAAAACCATTAGACATGTGCTTTAATGTACTAAAACTGTACAATATTTAGTTACAAAAATTAAAAGAAATGAGACATACTGTACATAAACGTGAACAAAACAGTTATAAAAATAAAAGGATAAAACCAGAAGGGCTCTTACTACTTGAAAAATTGTATGATAAGAGTCTGTTCTGGTTCCGGGGACAGGAGAACGTGGAACACAACCCAATGTTGATCGTATCCCTAAATTGTTTCAATGAAAGGTTCAAAACCCATCACTTTTATCCCCCTTCGGCAGAAGGTGGAACTGAGAGGAGTCTCCCCCACATCCTTGGCCAGCCTTCTGGCACTATTCTTCGGCTGGCAAGCATAAAATATTATTAAAACATGGCTTCCTATCCACACTAATGGATATTTGGGCCCCAACATGTTTTAATAATGCATTTTTCAATCTATGTGGAAACAGCAGATGGTGTAAAATGAAACAGTTCTTTCACTCTATAGTAGAATCAGTGCCTAACAGGTTATTGAGCAATTTGCATGGACACCCCACAAACAGTGAGATGAGACAGCTCTTTCCCACTTTGGGAGACTCGGTGGCTAAGAGAACAGGTTAACTAGCAATCTATGTAGAAGCAGCAGACGGTGTAAAATGAGACTGCTTTTTCACTCTCTAGTAGGATCTTTGGCCACTTCACGGTTAAGTACATCATACCTGATGCTAACATTGACCTTTAAGGATGAGTTCACACTTAAAGGGGTTGTGTCATGTCAGACAATGGGGGCAGATTGCTAGAATATGCCCCTATTGTCTGATAGGACCTCAGGGACCCACACCTCTCGAAAAAGGAAGATACTTGAAAGTCAAGGAGGGCACACACCACATGCATGTTCACCCTCCATTCATTTCTATGGGGACTACGGAAATAGCCGAGCCAATGCTCGCACCTATAAGATAATGGGGAAGATGGTAATACCCCATTAATTTATTTGGTCAGTTAATTCCAGCAGTTACTGTATGGTGAGCCAAAATCAGCAGCCAATCCTACTATCAGGTAAAGTATCATGAAAAGATCTGCACTGACCAAATAAGTGAAGTGTGTACTGAGCCTAATAGTGATGCGCAGTCATTTTACAGCTGTGAAGTGAAGTGATTGAAAAGCATATGTTTGCACTGCCACAACATTTTTTCTCCACTACTTTTTTGGCACTGCCTCCATGTCCTTCTTTTGCTCCCCTAAAGAGTCATTGGGTCACAGGTCTTGCAGGGGCACACAGTGTTTTTTTTTCTTTACTAAAGACTGCTGTATGCTTTTCTTTTGGTTTAGCTAGGGGTTAGGACTGTTTAGACCTGCCATCACACTGATGCACAGTAACTGTTTCACTACCTAAAAGGACTAGCTATGCATGTTGCTGCAATGCACAGTAATGTACATTGAAATACACTCTCCCTGCAGGCTGGAATATAGCTGATTGAACATGCTTTGTGACAAATTAAAACGAGGCAATTTTTTTACAAAATTTCGGTGAAGCACCCAAATAAAATTTTTGAAGACTTTGCTCACCTCTAGTCATCATTATTACATCGGCCTTGGTCCAAGTCCCGGCACTCCTCCTGATCAGCTTTATCAGGGAGCTGCTATACATTGTATAGCAGCTGTGCTTGGTATTGCAGCTCAGCGCCATTAACTTTAATGGAGCTGAGATTGAATTAAGCCATGTGACTGATGTATGGGGACATCACATGACCTAGAAAGAGGCTGCTGTGCTCATGGAGTGTGGCCCCTTATAACACCTGATTGGCAGGGGTCGAACCCCGCTGATCTGATATTAATGACCTATGCTGAGAGGATACGGCCTCTTGCACATGAATGTTGTATATTCGTCTGTATGGCAGCTGGGACGGATCGAGACCCATTCAACTTGAAGTTCTATTTATTTGCGGTGCCGAGGCACGGACAGAAACACCACGGAAGCACTTTGTAGTGCTACTGTGGGGTTCCGATCAGTGCTTCCGTTCCGCATCTCCATGATTGCGGACGCATTCAGGTGAATTGGAGTGAAAACGGACCGGTGCCTATTGCGGGCCGCAATACAGCCACGGGCACACAGCATTCGTGTGCAAGAGGTCTAATACATCAATATTAATTACTAGATAACCTCTTTAATAGGGATGAGCGAACCCGTGGAAGTTCGGGTTTGCCGGGTTCAGCCGAAGTTCAGGTCAAAGTTCTGGTTCAAAGTCAATGGGGACCCGAACTTTACTTTATTATTTTCCATTACAACATGGTTGTAACAGAAAATAATAGCATTCTTAAGACAAAATGCTAAATAAAATGGCCATTGAGGGGTTAAAAATAATTTTAAAAAGTACCCCATCCACTTGATTTCGCACCCGGTATCCTCTTCTTTCTTCTTTCTGCAGGACCTGCAAAAGGACATGCAATGACATCACAGCAGGTCCTTCTATCTTCATCTATCTTCTGCAGAAAGAAGAGGATACTGGCTGTGCGATCAAGTTGATGGGGTGAGTTTTTTTTATTGTTTTTAAACTCTCAATGGCCATTTTATTTAGCATTCTGTCTTAAGAATGCTATTATTTCCATTATAACCATACTAGGTACAACAAATATAGGTTTTGGTACCTGTTAAATGTTGTGATTAGTCTTAAAGTGGAAGAACAAGATCACAGAAATATAGGGGAACTGCTCAGACCCCAAACACTGTAGTGTGTTTCTCATTGGGGAGCAGTCCCAGCAAAACCGCAGCAAACGACCATCCCCAGCAAAAAATGCGTACAATGGAGGATGGCGGCGCAGACCACATGCACCACAACATTAACCCTTTCACAGTGGCATGTATGAAATACCTTTAAAAATACTTAATACCGGAAATAAAGACAGGATAAAAAGCCTATAATACAGTTGTTTTGATCAGAAATGTTGATTCGGCATTGCAGGCCTTGGCTTGAACATTTGTGTTGTTGTTTGGAATCTATGATGGACAGGTGGAAAGCAGAACTCATCTGCTCAAACAAGGTGTTTTTCTTCCAGTTCTTATCATTTAGATAACTGTTGGTATCAAGCTGTTTAAAGTCAGTTTATGTGTGTATCTTCATATTTTCTATATACATTTTAGGTACAGGATTATAATCTCGTGTTTACATTTAGGGCTTTGAATTGTAGTCTCCAGTCATTTTTTATTAAGATTCTCAATTCATTTGATTAAATCTAATTCTGCAGTGCCCCATTTAAAAAAATATCATTAATAAAACAACAGAAAAATATTATTCTAGGCATTAACCAGATGATCCTACAAGTACCAGGTAAACAGCGTTCAAGATCTAAACTGCTATTGCACATGCTCATTCTCAATGCCCTCATTCCAGCCACTTATAAGATCAGATACAGCACTAGACAAATTGGAGTG
Organism: Bufotes viridis; assembly: GCA_033119425.1. Taxonomy (NCBI): domain Eukaryota; kingdom Metazoa; phylum Chordata; class Amphibia; order Anura; family Bufonidae; genus Bufotes; species Bufotes viridis. The sequence goes on along the minus strand of CM065590.1, from coordinate 536,743,921 downwards.
TACAAAGGCATATTTTATAAGTGGTTCACATACTGTAAAAGGGAGTTTGTCACAATCAATTACAAATAAAACTGTTCCGGCTGTTGACATACACAGTACCCTAAACATAACTTTATGTCCTTTTGTTAATATTCTGAGCACCCCCAAATGCTATTTGATTCATATGCAAATTAGTTGAAAAGAGAATAGTGAATAGAGAATAGAGGTGCCTGGGCACTGTTAGCGATGGCTTCTTGTCAACTACAGGGCACCTAGAACAGAATCATTTGTGAATTATTTTACAGATGTAAAAATGTAGCTAGGCATACTTTCATCTAGGGAAAAGATTCTGTTCTCCCAGTGTCACATTAGTAACCACTAGAGTTGAGTGAATCGAATCCAGTGGAATTTTATCCGAATTGCAGTGGTAGTACTACTTCGTGGTAGTGAATAGATTTAACCTAAAAAAGTGTAACAAACAAATAAATCATACTTACCTCCATTTGCTTGGAACGGGCCAGCCACTACCATCTAGATTGAAGATCTCGGCCGAAATCCCATGCGTGGTGACGTATGATATCTCAGGCCATGCAAGATTTCGCGCCAAATCTTCAAGCAAGATGGCATTGGGCGGCCCGTAGCAAACAAATGGAGGTGGTAAGTATGATTAACATTTTTTTTCTGTTAATTTTACACAGTTTTTACTCTCAGATGCCTCAATCATGTATGAATGTGGCATCTGAGTGGTACAATGATGGGGACCAGTGCTATCGCTGCTCCCTGTCAATGCACTCGCTACTTACAAAAAAATGCCCTTAATGACAAAGTAATTAGTCACAAAGCAAAATTTTTTTTTGTATAATTCGTTCAAGCAGCTGAATCGAATTTTCCAAAACTTCGCTCATCTCTAGTAATCACTACACAACCTAGCAGCTGGGAACATGTCCCACTAGCCTCCTCATGACCATGCTTATACTGCTATGTGTAGTTCATGACACCAAATTCTCCCTTTCCAAGACACTTTAGTACTTGTTCATAGCCTTTTCAATTTCTTGTAAAAAGACTAAAAAGTACTTTGGGACAGTACTAACTCCTATTTTTATCAGTGGTGAATAACAACGTGGAGAGCAGGAGTATTCTACAGATCCTTATCTCCCATGGAGAGGGATTGTGGGGCTATTTATATACTGAGCTGCCTTTACTATTGTTCTACAGCTGAAGTGGGGAATGCTTCTAGGTGTCTTCAACACAAATGGTAGTGAGAGAATAACAGAGGCTAGAGGACTTCCATACAGTATTTGTGTATTTCAATGATAAGGTAAAACCAAAACCTGCATAAAAAATAGATAAAAAACATAAATCATCAGGATATTGTGTTCAAGTGGACTATGAAGAAACCATGACCCAACTATATAAATCCTATTAGAAACCACATAAATGCTATTAAAAGGCCTACTGTTTCTGCAACATAACCACGATAGGTCTGGCCCACGGGTGTCTATTCAATAAAATCTAAATGTCATCATCCTGTGCTATGAGTGTAGTTAATCTACATAAATCAAATTTGTTGTGAAGGTTCTAGTTATGATTTGCCCAACACAGATCCCTTAAAATAGACCACTATTGAAGAGCTTGAATGAGGTTGGATACAGTCCTAGGAGACCCCAGAGTGCCATACTTGACTTTTCAGTGCAATTAGGGCACTTTTGATTTAGATCAAATTTATATAGACCAAATCACATCTGACTGCTTATTGAATTAGACCAGAAACAAAATTTAGGAAATTCGCTCATTTCTATTCTGTACCTTGTTTACACTCAGAAACCATATGTCATAGCTGCTATAAGTAAGGTTGTTCAATTGGATGATAAATAGGATACAGAGATAAAATAGCAGGGTGGTAAATGACCTGCATACCGTAGAGATGAGTATATTGTACGCAAGTAGCAATAAGTTACCAACACGTTACCAAACTACACAAAACAGCAAGTCAATAAAATAATGTATTCTTTTATAGTTGTACTGTAATAACTCCAACATTAGTCTTCTCACCACATCCATAAGCAAATGGAACCTAATACTTAATATGTATCGGTTCCAGCCACATGGTTAGTGCTGTAGGACACGCTGGTGTGTGTAAAAAGACTGCAGTGCATTCATTTTATAATCTGCTTTGTACTTTACAAACTACCAACTGGAAAAATAAATAAAATCAGATTTCTAATTTTCATCAGCTATTTACTTTAATTAGATTTGGTTGTTTTTAATTAACTCAGTTAAAGTGCTGCAAAATCTGTAGAGTAGGGAACACTCAATTCCACAGTTTCTGGTTTAATTGGTAATTGTAAAAACCATTAAGCCTTAATGTAAAATACTGATAATATTGTTCATGCAGCTTGTTTAAAGCACACCTCACTATAGATAACACTAAGTGACTTCATATTACGAGTTTGAATTTAGTCTTGAGAAATAAGCAATTGACTACAACATGTATTTTCACCATTCATGTTTTATGTCATGTTGATCTCTATGTATGTGTGACTAACCTTTGCAATACTGTGCAAGAGGACAATACCAACAAATTCAAACTCCAACTTAGACATGAGCAAATCAATTCTACCAATTTAAAATTTGTCCCAAATCTCCTGAGAGAGAGAGTATTCTACTCAGGCTTTCTGAGAAATATACATATGTGTTGTCTGGTGGGCAATTTTCTCATTATGGAGAGCACCTAGTATGCATGAAAAGTATTTGTAGGCCACGCAATGCTGTTCTGAGTTCCTAGGAAAAAATATATGCAAATTAGCATATCTTACATCTGATGGCATCAGAGAGGTTTAGCTTTATTTTCCGTTTAGAAAAAATGCTAATTTGAATATTTTTGGGTTTATGCAAAATATATTCAAATTAGTTTTCCCTCCAAAAGTAAAAGAAAGCTAAGCCTATCTGATGCCAGCAAAAGAAGTAAATTAAATGCTAATTTGCAGAAATTTTTTCCAGAAACACAGACCAGAACTCTTTGGAAAGATAAGGAGGAGAGTGACAGTGAGGGGGCTGAGGAGAGTGAGGTAGTTAGCAGGGTAACAGTAAGAACGCGGGGTAGAGGGAGGAGTGCCAAGGATGCTCGCCCTGATCTGACGCACCCCAACAAGTTTGCACATTTGCCAGATGAGGGGGATGCCCGTTCAGGGACGGCACTGCTGCAGCCGGACAATTCCTCTGCAAGTCAGGGGAATGTCGGCTCCAGTAAGCAGGGGACCAGGAGAGCAGGGCAGGCCAGACAGGTGCTGGTAGTGGGAAACTCCATTATTAGGGGAACAGATAGGGCGATCTGGAATTAGTGATGTGTGAGGAGGACTATGACATAGTGGGAACAACTGAGACATGGCTGGATGATAACTATTACTGGGCAGTTAATAATAAAGGTTACAATCTGTTTAGAAAGGATCGTCAAATCCGGAGAGGGGGAGGGTTCTGCCTTTATGGGAAGTCCTGTCTAAAGCCCACAATTCGAGAAGACATCTGTGAGGGACATGAACATGTGTGGTCACTGTGGGTAGAAATACATGGAGGCAAAAACAATAATAACTTACTAATAGGAGTTTATTATAAACCACCAAGAGTCCACAGAAAATCTACTACTAAACTAAATAGACGAGGCGGTAAATCATAATGAGGTCGTTATTATGGGGGACTTCAACTACCTAGATATAGACTGGGAAACTGAAAGTTGTACATCCTATAAAGGCAATAGCCAAAGACAATTAATAACTGGTTCAGGACCCTACTAGAGGGACGGCCATGCTGGACTTAGTATTAACCAATAGACCTGATAGAACAACAGATGTGCAGGTTGGGGGACACCTAGGAAATAGTGGCCATAAAGTAATAACCTTCCAATTATCCTTCAAACGAGAGTTTCTAAAGGGAGGAACAAAAATACCAAACTTCAAAAAAGTAAACTTTAGCCAACTAAGCGAGGCCATAGGCCTAACTAACTGGGACAAAGTCCTCAAAAATAAAAATACAACCACAAAATGGGAGATTTTTAAAAGCATTTTAACATCTAATTGTGAGAGGTACATACCTATAGCAATAAAAGGCTAAGAAACAATAAGAACCCAATGTGGATAAATAGAACCGTAAATAAAGCAATAAATGACAAAAAGAAAGCATATAAATCACTAAAACAGGAGGGGAGCCAGGAAGCACTAATAAACTATAAGGAAAAAAATTGAATATGTAAAAAACTAATAAAAATTGCCAAAATAGAGACCGAGAGATTAATTGCCAAAGAGAGTAAAACTAACCCTAAAATGTTCTTCAATTATATAAATGGTAAAAAATATAAATCTGAAGGAGTCGGCCCTCTACACAGCAATATATATATACCAGGGTTCCGCAACTCCAGTCCTCAGGGCCCACTTGCCGGTCAGGATTTAGGAGTATCCCACAGAATGAATACCTGTGGTAAATCCTAATGGATGGACACTAATTATATCAGCTGCCCAATACTAAGAAAATCCTGAAAACATGACTGGCAGGTGGGCCCTGAGGACTGGAGTTGATGACCACTGATATATACTATGTAATATTGCCTACAATACTCCTTGAGCTCTCCATAATGAGAAACTGTTCCCACCAGACAATGCATATATATTTCCCAGAAATCCAGAGTAGCATACTAGATTCTCCCTCTCACCAATTTTCAGGGCAAATAGAGCATATTTTATTTAATCCCAAAACAATTTAAAAAAAAATTGCTGAATCAGACATGAAACAAAATGTGCTCATCTCTAACTATACAGAAAATTGATATCTGTGACCCCTAACTCTCTTTTTAAAACTTACCTTCAATTGATTTGTTCTGATCGACTTATAACATATAGCTTGGACACTCAACAGGTAAATTATAGTCTGAATCAAGGGATGCAAGCTGTCTGGACATCATAAGCAAAACTACCAACACAGGATACTGTACAAAAGTTGGGTTGCTGCAAAATGTTATGTCTCAGGAGGATATGTAAACGAGTTCTGTCCGATACTGGGTCTTGCCACACAAGGGCATCAAAGTGCTTCCCCGACTGCATCATAAAAAGCCTTTCAGAGGCTAATTTTGGGCAGCAAACCTCTTGGTGAGAGATCTTAGACTGCTAGACATACTTCTACGAAGAACTTATATTGCCTAGTTAACAGACTTTGAGAAGGAGCACATCATTGGACTGAGAGAAGTAGGTTGTTCCTTTTGGCAAATTGACTGTCATCTAGGCCTTTCTGACCTAGCTGTTAGGAGGTGCTGGAAGTAGTAGTTATTTGAGGACAAACATACATGGCAAACACACTCTGGGTGGCGCAGACAGACCACCAATAGAGAAGATAGTTTGATCTACCAAGCATGAGCAGCAACCACATTTTCATTTATCATCATCTAGACAAAGTCGGCAGCTTCATTACGCAACCCTGTCTCTGCCTGGACCATTTCCTGGTGCTTAGCAGAAGGAAATTTGGCATTATGGGACCCATTATGTGTCCTGCCATTGACAGCCAGCCACCATCGCCTTTATTTGAAGTGGTATTGTAAACAATAAGCCTGAACATACTGGAACAATATAATCTTAAGCAACAAAACCAGTTTTTGTTTGGGATTCCACAACAGTGCTGTTCAAGTATGGAGGCCTTGTGGTAACTGCTTCAAGTGCTGATGTCATGATCTGGGGTGCCATCACATACAACCATTGGTCACCCCTAGTAGTGATACAAGGGAAATTAACAGCTCAGCGATATGTGCAGGACATCCTGTAGCCACATGTGTTGTCTCTCTCATGTTAGGGGTTCCAACTGGCATTTTTCAGCAGAATAATAATGTTTTCCCACACACAGCAAGGCTTTTGTCCGTCAGATTGCAATGCTCCCTTGGCTTGCCCAGCTGCCAGATTTATTGTCAGTCAAGCATTTATGGGAACAGCTGGGATGCCAACTTTGGCAATGTACAAATGTGCAGGATCTATAGGCCCAGATGAAATATATGTGGGCAAATGTGCTCCAGGATACCATACAGAACTTGTATGCCTCCAAGGCCAACTGTATCTCATGTTTCCATACTAGAGGCAGCCAAACAGGGTATTAGAGCTTCCTTTCAATTATACAGTTTTTTCCAATAAACTTATCCTTTTGCTCTAATATTCTAATCACCTTTCTGTGTATTTTTTGTCCATTTACTTTTTGTCTAGTCTCTAATCTGAATTAATTGTAATAGTGTGACTAGCGCGATCAAGTGGATGAGGTGAGTGTATATATATATATTTAACTCCAGATTAACCCCCAGAGCACCTAAATGTGAGTTTCAAATTCTGATATCAGTGTGAACACAGCATCTGAGGGGTTAAATGACAGGGATCGCGCTTTCGCTGTTCCCTGTCATTGCAACTGCTCCATACAATGAAAAGCGATTTGTGATGAAATCATCCCCATTCCCCGCCTACACCATGCAATGTGACCTCAATTCAGGTGGGAACCTACTCTATTAAATAACTATTACTCTGCTATATGGGCATATAAATTCAGGAGAGCGGAATCCACACATCAGTTCTGTTGCTACAATTGTCACCTTTGTGTGCCATCAGGAATCCAATAAGAGGAAGAACAGACTCAGCTATATGTATCACACTAATTAAAAACACTGAAATTTTACTTTTTGCCCGTAATTAACTTGCATGGAATAATGACAAGGTTCAATAGACCTGACACAAGAGTCTATGTGCAAGGTCAACATATTTTTTGGGGATTCACAAGTGACAAATTTACTAATCTTATTATGTCATAAATTTACAGCATTGCCAATAATTATTTTGGTGCACAATTTTGTATAAGGTTTAAGACCTATTTATGAAGCAAATGCACAAGAATAATCCACTGCTTCGAGCTCATCTGTCTTGATTTTTCAGCTCAACAGGGGGTGTGACTTAGTAAATAGTGATGAGCGGCAGGTGCCATATTCGATTTCAACGAAATTCGCGAATATTCGATAGAATATTCGTTTCATATTTGTCGAAATAGAATATTCGTCATTATTCTAGTTATCGGGATTAATATGCGATTTAAATAATCACGTATTGCGATTTTAACTTAAGGCTACTTTCCTATTTGTTTGATATCTAGAATTATAGCGAAGATGACGAATATGACGAATGTATTCGTCATATTTCTCAAAACGAAGATAACAAAGTATTCTCCATCTTCGTTTTAGCTACCTATTTGTCAACTTCGCAAATTCTAGCAATCATCAGATAGGAAGGTTGACTATAGAGACATCTGTGTTTAATTCACTATGTGATTATATTACTTTGCTTTTTTTTTTATAATAAATAGAATAATTATAATACTTGATAATTATTATAATTATTCTATTTATTAAAAAAAAACAATAATATGATCGCATAGCGAATTAAACACAGCTGTCTCTATAGTCAACCTTCCTATTTGATTGCTAGAATTAGTGAAGTTGACGAATAGGTAGCTAAAACGAAGATGGAGAATACTTCGTTATCTTCGTTTTGAGGAATATGATGAATACATTCGTCATATTTAGAGATGAGTGAACACCTGGATGTTCGGGTTCGAGAAGTTCGGCCGAACTTCCCGAAAATGTTCGGGTTCGGGATCCGAACTCGACCCGAACTTTATCCCGAACCCGAACTCCATTGAAGTCAATGGGGACCCGAACTTTTAGGCACTAAAAAGGCTGTAAAATAGTCCAGGAATGGGCTAGAGGGCTGCCAAAGGCAGCAAAATGTAGGTAAATCCCCTGCAAACAAATGTGGATAGGGAAATTAATTAAAATAAAATAAAATAAATAAAATTTAACCAATATCAATTGGAGACAGGTCCCACTGCAAGGAATCATGCGTGATATCACTCAACACTGGAGAAGGCCACTTTCAGTTATTTCGGCCCCAACACCCAGACAGAGGAGAGAGGTCCCACAGCAAGGAATCATGCGTCATATCAACCACCACTGGAGAAGGCCACTCTCAGTTATTTCAGCCCAGCACCCAGACCGAGGATTCAGGTCCCACAGCAAGGAATCATGCGTCATATCACCCACCACTGGAGAAGGCCACTTTCAGTGATTTCGGCCCAGATAGAGGAGAGAGGTCCCACAGCAAGGAATCATGCGTCATATCAACCACCACCGGAGAAGGCCACTCTCAGTTATTTCAGCCCAGCACCCAGACAGAGGATACAGGTCCCACAGCAAGGAATCATGCGTCATATCAACCACTACTGGAGAAGGCCATTTTCAGTTATTTAGGCCCCAGCACCTAGTCAGAGGAGAGAGGTCCCACAGCAAGGAATCATGCGTCATATCAACCACCACCGGAGAAGGCCACTCTCAGTTATTTCGGCCCAGCACCCAGACAGAGGAGAGAGGTCCAACAGCAAGGAATCATGCGTCATATCACCCACCAATGGAGAAGGCCATTTTCAGTTATTTAGGCCCCAGCACCCAGTCAGAGGAGAGAGGTCCCACAGCAAGGAATCATGCGTCATATCACCCACCACTGGAGAAGGCCAATTTCAGTTATTTAGGCCCCAGCACCCAGTCAGAGGAGAGAGGTCCCACAGCAAGGAATCATGCGTCATATCAACCACCACCGGAGAAGGCCACTCTCAGTTATTTCAGCCCAGCACCCAGACCGAGGATTCAGGTCCCACAGCAAGGAATCATGCGTCATATCACCCACCACTGGAGAAGGCCACTTTCAGTGATTTCGGCCCCAGCACCCAGATAGAAGAGAGAGGTCCCACAGCAAGGAATCATGCGTCATATCAACCACCACCGGAGAAGGCCACTCTCAGTTATTTCAGCCCAGCACCCAGACAGAGGATACAGGTCCCACAGCAAGGAATCATGCGTCATATCAACCACTACTGGAGAAGGCCATTTTCAGTTATTTAGGCTCCAGCACCTAGTCAGAGGAGAGAGGTCCCACAGCAAGGAATCATGCGTCATATCAACCACCACCGGAGAAGGCCACTCTAGTTATTTCGGCCCAGCACCCAGACAGAGGAGAGAGGTCCAACAGCATGGAATCATGCGTCATATCACCCACAAATGGAGAAGGCCATTTTCAGTTATTTAGGCCCCAGCACCCAGTCAGAGGAGAGAGGTCCCACAGCAAGGAATCATGCGTCATATCAACCACCACCGGAGAAGGCCACTCTCAGTTATTTCGGCCCCACCACCCAGACAGAGGAGAGGTTCATTCAACTTTGGGTTGCACCGCAAGATCATGGTAAAGTTAAAAAAAAGAGGAATCAATAAAGAAGTTCTCCGGAGTACAAGAATACATGGTTGAGGGGGAGGCAGTTATAAATGTCTATTCTGCACAAGGGAGGGACAGGTCCTGTGGGATCCATGCCTGGTTCATTTTTATGAACGTCAGCTTGTCCACGTTGGCTGTGGACAGGCGGCTGCGTTTGTCAGTAATGACTCCCCCTGCCATGCTGAATACACGTTCAGACAAAACGCTGGCCGCCGGGCAGGCCAGCACCTCCAAGGCATAAAATGCTAACTCTGGCCACGTGGCCAATTTGGAGACCCAGAAGTTGAACGGGGCCGAACCATCAGTCAGTACGTGGAGGGGTGTGCAGACGTACTGTTCAACCATGTTAGTGAAATGCTGCCTCCTGCTAACACGTTTCGTATCAGGTGGTGGTGCAGTTAGCTGTGGCGTGGAGACAAAACTTTTCCACATTTCTGCCATGCTAACCCTGCCCTCAGAGGAGCTGGCCGTGACACAGCTGTGTTGGCGACCTCTTGCTCCTCCTCTGCCTTCGCCTTGGGCTTCCACCTGTTGCCCTGTGACATTTGGGAATGCTCTCAGGAGCACCTCTACCAGCGTGCGCTTGTACTCACGCATCTTCCTATCACGCTCCAGTGCAGGAAGTAAGGTGGGCACATTGTCTTTGTACCGGGGATCCAGCAGGGTGGCAACCCAGTAGTCCGCACACGTTAAAATGTGGGCAACTCTGCTGTCGTTGCGCAGGCACTGCAGCATGTAGTCGCTCATGTGTGCCAGGCTCCCCAGAGGTAAAAAACAAGCTGTCCTCTGTGGGGGGCGTATCATCATCGTCCTCCGTATCCCCCCAGCCACGCACCAGTGATGGGCCTGAGCTGTGTCGGGTGCCACCCCGCTGTGAACCTGCTTCATCCTCATCCTCCTCCACCTCCTCCTCATCATACTCGTCCTCCAGTAGTGGGCCCTGGCTGGCCACATTTGTACCTGGCCTCTGCTGTTGCAAAAAAACTCCTTCTAAGCCACTTCTAACAGACTGGCCTGAAAGTACTAAAAATGACCCCTCATCCTCCTCCTCCTCCTCCTGGGCCACCTCCTCTTCCATCATCGCCCTAAGCGTTTTCTCAAGGAGACATAGAAGTGGTATTGTAACGCTGATAACGGTGTCATCGCCACTGGCCATGTTGATGGAGTACTCGAAACAGGGCACACAGGTCTTGCTGTTCTGCAGTGCGACTGACGCGTGCGTGCTGCAGCTGAAACTCCACTATGGCCTGCTGCTGCTCACACAGTCTCTCCAGCATGTGCAAGGTGGAGTTCCACCGGGTGGGCACGTCGCATGTGAGGCGGTGAGCGGGAAGGCCGAAGTTACGCTGTAGCGCAGACAGGAGAGCAGCGGCAGGATGTGAACGCCGGAAGCGCGCACAGACGGCCCTCACTTTATGCAGCAGCTCTTACATGTCGGGGTAGTTGTGAATGAACTTCTGCACCACCAAATTCAGCACATGCGCCAGGCAAGGGATGTGCGTCAAACCGGCTAGTCCCAGAGCTGCCACGAGATTTCGCTAATTATCGCATACCACCAGGCCGGGCTTGAGGCCCACTGGCAGAAACCACTCGTCGGTCTGTTGTTCAATACCCCGTCACAACTCCTGCGCGGTGTGGGGCCTGTCCCCCAAACATATGAGTTTCAGAATGGCCTGCTGACGTTTACCCCGGGCTGTGCAGAAGTTGGTGGTGAAGGTGCGTGGCTGACTGGATGAGCTGGTGGAAGCAGAGGAGGAGGAAGCCGAGTAGGAGGAGGAGGCTACAGGAGGCAAAGAATGATGCCCTGTGATCCTTGCGGCGGAAAGACGTACGCCAAGGAACTCTCCGCCTGCGGCCCAGCCGCCACTACATTTACCCAGTGTGCAGTTAGGGAGATATAGCGTCCCTGGCCGTGCTTACTGGTCCACGTATCTGTGGTTAGGTGGACCTTGCCACAGATGGCGTTGCGCAGTGCACACTTGATTTTATCGGATACTTGGTTGTGCAGGGAAGGCACGGCTGTCTTGGAGAAGTAGTGGCAGCTGGGAACCACATACTGTGGGACAGCCATGGACATCAGCTGTTTGAAGCTGTCTGTGTCCACCAGCCTGAATGACAGCATTTCAAAGGCCAGTAGTTTAGAAATGCTGGCATTCAGGCCCAGGGCTCGAGGGTGGCTAGGTGGTAATTTACACTTTCTCTCCAAGGTTTGTGAGATGTAGAGCTGAACGCTGCCGTGTGACATGGTGGAGATTCTTGGTGACGCAAGTGGTGGTATCAGTGGCACATCCTCTGTTTGGTGGGCGGCAGGTGCCAACATTCCTCCCGAGGCGGAGGAAGAGGCCAAGGCAGCAGCAGAAGAGGGAGCAGGGGGAGCCAGAGTGAGTTCCTTGCTTTTAAGGTGTTTACTCCACTGCAGTTCATGCTTTGCATGTAGATGCCTGGTCATGCAGGTTGTGCTAAGGTTCAGAACATTAATGCCTCGCTTCAGGATCTGATGGCACAGCGTGCAAACCACTCGGGTCTTGTCGTCAGCACATTGTTTAAAGAAGTGCCATGCCAGGGAACTCCTTGAAGCTGCCTTTGGGGTGCTCGGTCCCTGGTGGCGGTGGCCAGTAGCATGCGAACTCTCTTGGCGGCGGCTGTTCTGCTTTTGCCCCCTGCTCCCTCTTTTGCTACGCTGTTGGCTCGGTCTCACCGCTGCCTCTTCCTCTGAACTATGAAAGTCAGTGGCACGACCTTCATTCCATGTGGGGTCTAGGACCTCATCGTCCCCTGCATCGTCTTCCACACAGTCTTCCTCACTGACCTCCTGTTCGGTCTGCACACTGCAGAAAGACGCAGCAGTTGGCACCTGTGTTTCGTCATCATCAGAGATGTGCGGACTCCGATGAGGTGGTATTCCCATGTCCTCATCATCAGGAAACATCAGTGGTTGTGCATCAGTGCATTCTATGTCTTCCACCACTGGCAAAGGGCTAGGTGGATTTCCTTGGGAAACCCTGCCAGCAGAGTCTTCAAACAGCATAAGAGACTGCTGCATAACTTGAGGCTCTGACAGTTTCCCTGATATGCATGGGGGTGATGTGACAGACTGATGGGCTTGGTTTTCAGGTGCCACCTGTGCGCTTTCTGCAGAAGTCTGGGTGGGAGATAATGTTGTGAACATGCTGGATCCACTGTCGGCCAACCAATTGACTAGCGCATGTACCTGCTCAGGCCTTACCATCCTTAGAACGGCATTGGGCCCCACCAAATATCGCTGTAAATTCTGGTCGGTACTGGAACCTGAGGTAGTTGGTTCACTAGGACGTGTGGATGTGGCAGAATGGCCACGTCCTCTCCCAGCACCAGAGGGTACACTAACACCACCACGACCGCGTCAGCGTCCCTTACTAGATGTTTTAATCATTGTTACCGTTCACCAAGCACCACAATATGGAAAAAATATTTGGCCCAATGTATTGATTTCAAATTTAGGCTTTTTTTTACAGGCACCTAACACTATCTGCCTATTTGTTTAAGTAGCGTATTACACTAATCCAGGCACAGCAGTAACCACTGATTTAGGGGAATATCTCTTTTAGGTCTAGTATTTAGGCCTTGGATGAAAGGTATCCTTTTATGGACAGATTTACACTTGGCCTGCAACAGCTGGGACACCAGATTCAGGGTATTGCTATTTTGGCAATTGAATGTCACCCCAGAACAAAATATGTGTTTTGGCAGACACTATGAAATCTGGCCTGCAACTGCTGGGACACCAGAATCAGGGTATTGCTATTTGGGCAATTGAATGTCACCCCAGAATAAAATATGTGTTTTGGCAGACACTATGAAATCTGGCCTGCAACTGTTGGGACAACAGAATCAGGGTATTGCTATTTTGCCAGATTAATTTCACCCCAGATCAAAATATATGTTTTGGCAGACACTATGAAATCTGGCCTGCAACTACTGTGACAACAGAATCAGGGTATTGCTATTCACCCAGATTAATTTCACCCCAGAACAAAATATATGTTTTGGCAGACACTATGAAATCTGGCCTGCAACTGCTGGGACACCAGAATCAGGGTATTGCTATTTTGGCAATTGAATGTCACCCCAGAACAAAATATATGTTTTGACGGACACTATGAAATCTGGCCTGCAACTGCTGGGACACCAGAATAAGGGTATTGCTATTTTGGCAATTGAATGTCACCCCAGAACAAACTATGTGTTTTGGCAGACACTATGAAATCTGGCCTGCAACTGCTGGGACACCAGAATCAGGGTATTGCTATTTTGCCAGATTCATTTCACCCCAGAACAAAATATGTGTTTTGGCAGACACTATAAAATCTGGCCTGCAACTGCTGGGACACCAGAATCAGGGTATTGCTATTTTGGCAATTGAATGTCACTCCAGAACAAACTATGTGTTTTGACAGACACTATGAAATCTGGCCTTCAACTGCTGGGACACCAGAATCAGGGTATTGCTATTTTGCCAGATTAATTTCACCCCAGAACAAAATATGTGTTTTGGCAGACACTATTAAATCTGTCCTTCAACTGCTGGGACACCAGAATCAGGGTATTGCTATTTTGCCAGATTAATTTAACCCCAAAACAAAATATGTGTTTTAGCAGACACTATGAAATCTGGCCTGCAACTGCTGGGACATCAGAATCAGGATATTGCTATTTTGCCAGATTAATTTCACCCCAGAACAAAATATGTGTTTTGGCAGACACTATGAAATCTGGCCTGCAACTGCTGGGACACCAGAATCAGGGTATTGCTATTTTGGCAATTGAATGTCACCCCAGAACAAAATATATGTTTTGGCAGACACTATGAAATCTGGCCTGCAACTGCTGTGACACCAGAATCAGGGTATTGCTATTTTACCAGATTAATTTCACCCCAGAACAAAATAAATGTTTTGGCAGACACTATAAAATCTGGCCTGCAACTGCTGGGACACCAGAATCAGGGTATTGCTATTTTGGCAATTGAATGACACCCGAGAACAAAATATATGTTTTGACGGACACTATGAAATCTGGCCTGCAACTGCTGGGACACCAGAATCAGGGTATTGCTATTTTGGCAATTGAATGTCACCCCAGAACAAAATATATGTTTTGACGGACACTATGAAATCTGGCCTGCAACTGCTGGGACACCAGAATCAGGGTATTGCTATTTTGGCAATTGAATGTCACCCCAGAACAAAATATGTGTTTTGGCAGACACTATGAAATCTGGCCTGCAACTGCTGGGACACCAGAATCAGGGTATTGCTATTTTGCCAGATTAATTTCACCCCAGAACAAAATATGTGTTTTGGCAGACACTATAAAATCTGGCCTGCAACTGCTGGGACACCAGAATCAGGGTATTGCTATTTTGCCAGATTAATTTCACCCCAGAACAAAATATGTGTTTTGGCAGACACTATGAAATCTGGCCTGCAACTGCTGGGACACGAGAATCAGGGTATTGCTATTTTGGCAATTGAATTTCACCCCAGAACAAAATATATGTTTTGACGGACGCTATGAAATCTGGCCTGCAACTGCTGGGACACCAGAATCAGGGTATTGCTATTTTGGCAATTGAATGTCACCCCAGAACAAAATATATGTTTTGACTGACACTATGAAATCTGGCCTGCAACTGCTGGGACACCAGAATCAGGGTATTGCTATTTTGCCAGATTAAATTCACCCCAGAACAAAATATATGTTTTGGCAGACACTATGAAATCTGGCCTGCAACTGCTGGGACACCAGAATCAGGGTATTGCTATTTTGCCAGATTAATTCCACCCCAGAACAAAATATGTGTTTTGGCAGACACTATGAAATCTGGCCTGCAACTGCTGGGACACCAGAATCAGGGTATTGCTATTTTGGCAATTGAATTTCACCCCAGAACAAAATATGTGTTTTGGCAGACACTATGAAATCTGACCTGCAACTGCTGGGACACCAGAATCAGGGTATTGCTATTGGGCAATTGAAAGTCACCCCAGAACAAAATAAATGTTTTGACGGACACTATGAAATCTGGCCTGCAACTGCTGGGACACCAGAATCAGGGTATTGCTATTTTGCCAGATTAATTTCACCCCAGAACAAAATATGTGTTTTGGCAGACACTATGAAATCTGGCCTGCAACTGCTGTGACACCAGAATCAGGGTATTGCTATTTTGCCAGATTAATTCCACCCCATAACAAAATATGTGTTTTGGCAGACACTATGAAATCTGGCCTGCAACTGCTGGGTCACCAGAATCAGGATATTGCTATTTTGGCATTTGAATGTCACCCCAGAACAAAATATGTGTTTTGGCAGACACTATGAAATCTGGCCTGCAACTGCTGGGACACCAGAATCAGGGTATTGCTATTTTGCCAGATTAATTTCACCCCAGAACAAAATATGTGTTTTGGCAGACACTATAAAATCTGGCCTGCAACTGCTGGGACACCAGAATCATGGTATTGCTATTTTGCCAGATTAATTTCACCCCTGAACAAAATATGTGTTTTGGCAGACACTATGAAATCTGGCCTGCAACTGCTTGGACACGAGAATCAGGGTATTGCTATTTTGGCAATTGAATGTCACCCCAGAACAAAATATATGTTTTGACGGACGCTATGAAATCTGGCCTGCAACTGCTGGGACACCAGAATCAGGGTATTGCTATTTTGGCAATTGAATGTCACCCCAGATCAAAATATATGTTTTGACTGACACTATGAAATCTGGCCTGCAACTGCTGGGACACCAGAATCAGGGTATTGCTATTTTACCAGATTAATTTCACCCCAGAACAAAATATATGTTTTGGCAGACACTATGAAATCTGGCCTGCAACTGCTGGGACACCAGAATCAGGGTATTGCTATTTTGCCAGATTAATTTCACCCCAGAACAAAATATGTGTTTTGGCAGACACTATGAAATCTGGCCTGCAACTGCTGGGACACCAGAATCAGGGTATTACTATTTTGCCAGATTAATTTCACCCCAGAACAAAATATGTGTTTTGGCAGACACTATGAAATCTGACCTGCAACTTCTGGGACACTAGAATCAGGGTATTGCTATTGTGGCAATTGAAAGTCACCCCAGAACAAAATATATGTTTTGACGGACACTATGAAATCTGGCCTGCAACTGCTGGGACAATAGAATCCGGGTATTGCTATTTTACCGGATTAATTTCACCCCAGAAAAAAATATGTTTTGGCAGACACTATGGAATCTGGCCTGCAACTGCTGGAACTTCAGAATCAGGGTATTGCTATTTTGGCAATTGAATGTCATCCCAGAACAAAATATATGTTTTGACGGACACTATGAAATCTGGCCTGCAACTGCTGGGACACCAGAATCAGGGTATTGCTATTTTGGCAATTGAATGTCACCCCAGAACAAAATATGTGTTTTGGCAGACACTATGAAATCTGGCCTGCAACTGCTGGGACACCAGAATCAGGGTATTGCTATTTTGCCAGATTAATTTCACCCCAGAACAAAATATGTGTTTTGGCAGACACTATGAAATCTGGCCTGCAACTGCTGGGACACCAGAATCAGGGTATTGCTATTTTGCCAGATTAATTTCACCCCAGAACAAAATATGTGTTTTGGCAGACACTATGAAATCTGGCCTGCAACTGCTGGGACACCAGAATCAGGGTATTGCTATTTTGGCAATTGAATTTCACCCCAGAACAAAATATGTGTTTTGGCGGACACTATGAAATCTGGCCTGCAACTGCTGGGACACCAGAATCAGGGTATTGCTATTTTGCCAGATTAATTTCACCCCAGAACAAAATATGTGTTTTGGCAGACACTATGAAATCTGGCCTGCAACTGCTGGGACACCAGAATCAGGGTATTGCTATTTTGGCAGATTGAATGTCACCCCAGAACAAAATATGTGTTTTGCAGACACTATGAAATCTGGCCTGCAACTGCTGGGACACCAGAATCAGGGTATTGCTATTTTGGCAATTGAATGTCACCCCAGAACAAAATATGTGTTTTGGCAGACACTATGAAATCTGGCCTGCAACTGCTGTGACACCAGAATCAGGGTATTGCTATTTTGGCAATTGAATGTCACCCCAGAACAAACTATGTGTTTTGGCAGACACTATGAAATCTGGCCTGCAACTGCTGGGTCACCAGAATCAGGGTATTGCTATTTTGGCAATTGAATGTCACCCCAGAACAAAATATGTGTTTTGGCAGACACTATGAAATCTGGCCTGCAACTGCTGGGACACCAGAATCAGGGTATTGCTATTTTGCCAGATTAATTTCACCCCAGAACAAAATATCTTTTTTGACGGACACTATGAAATCTGGCCTGCAACTGCTGGGACACCAGAATCAGGGTTTTGCTATTTTGCCAGATTAATTTCACACTAGAACAAAATATGTGTTTTGGCAGACACTATGAAATCTGGCCTGCAACTGCTGGGACACCAGAATCGGGGTATTGCTATTTTGGCAGATTCATTTCACCCCAGAACAAACTATGTGTTTTGGCAGACACTATGAAATCTGGCCTGCAACTGCTGGGACACCAGAATCAGGGTATTGCTATTTTGCCAGATTAATTTTACCCCAGAACAAAATATAAGTTTTGGCAGACACTATGGAATCTGGCCTGCAACTGCTGGGACACCAGAATCAGGGTATTGCTATTTTGGCAATTGAATGTCTCCCCAGAACAAAATATGGGTTTTGGCAGACACTATGAAATCTGGCCTGCAACTGCTGGGACACCAGAATCAGGGTATTGCTATTTTGCCAGATTAATTTCACCCCAGAACAAAATATCTTTTTTGACGGACACTTTGAAATCTGGCCTGCAACTGCTGGGACACCAGAATCGGGGTTTTGCTATTTTGCCAGATTAATTTCACACTAGAACAAAATATGTGTTTTGGCAGACACTATGAAATCTGGCCTGCAACTGCTGGGACACCAGAATCGGGGTATTGCTATTTTGGCAATTGAATGTCACCCCAGAACAAACTATGTGTTTTGGCAGACACTATGAAATCTGGCCTGCAACTGCTGGGTCACCAGAATCAGGGTATTGCTATTTTGCCAGATTAATTTTACCCCAGAACAAAATATATTTTTTGACGGACACTATGAAATCTGGCCTGCAACTGCTGGGACACCAGAATCAGGGTATTGCTATATTGGCAATTGAATGTCTCCCCAGAACAAAATATATGTTTTGGCAGACACTATGAAATCTGGCCTGCAACTGCTGGGACACCAGAATCAGGGTATTGCTATTTTGCCAGATTAATTTCACCCCAGAACAAAATATATTTTTTGACGGACACTATGAAATCTGGCCTGCAACTGCTGGGACACCAGAATCAGGGTATTGCTATTTTGGCAATTGAATGTCACCCCAGAACAAAATATATGTTTTGACGGACACTATGAAATCTGGCCTGCAACTGCTGGGACACCAGAATCAGGGTATTGCTATTTTGCCAGATTAATTTCACCTCAGAACAAAATATATGTTTTGGCAGACAATATGAAATCTGGCCTGCAACTGCTGTGACACCAGAATCAGGGTATTGCTATTTTACCGGATTAATTTCACCCCACAACAAAATTTATGTTTTGGCAGACACTATGAAATCTGGCCTGCAACTGCTGGGTCACCAGAATCAGGGTATTGCTATTTTGGCAATTGAATGTCACCCCAGAACAAAATATGTGTTTTGGCAGACACTATGAAATCTGGCCTGCAATTGCTGGGACACCAGAATCAGGATATTGCTATTTTGCAAGATTCATTTCACCCCAGAACAAAATATGTGTTTTGGCAGACACTATAAAATCTGGCCTGCAACTGCTGGGACACCAGAATCAGGGTATTCCTATTTTGCCAGATTAATTTCACCCCAGAACAAAATATGTGTTTTGGCAGACACTATGAAATCTGGCCTGCAACTGCTGGGACACCAGAATCAGGGTATTCCTATTTTGCCAGATTAATTTCACCCCAGAACAAAATATATGTTTTGGCAGACACTATGGAATCTGGCCTGCAACTGCTGGGACACCAGAATCAGGGTATTGCTATTTTGGCAATTGAATGTCTCCCCAGAACAAAATATATGTTTTGGCAGACACTATGAAATCTGGCCTGCAACTGCTGGGACACCAGAATCAGGGTATTGCTATTTTGCCAGATTAATTTCACCCCAGAACAAAATATATTTTTTGACGGACACTATGAAATCTGGCCTGCAACTGCTGGGACACCAGAATCAGGGTATTGCTATTTTGGCAATTGAATGTCACCCCAGAACAAAATATATGTTTTGACGGACACTATGAAATCTGGCCTGCAACTGCTGGGACACCAGAATCAGGGTATTGCTATTTTGCCAGATTAATTTCACCTCAGAACAAAATGTATGTTTTGACAGACACTATGAAATCTGGCCTGCAACTGCTGTGACACCAGAATCAGGGTATTGCTATTTTTCCGGATTAATTTCACCCCAGAACAAAATTTATGTTTTGGCAGACACTATGAAATCTGTCCTGCAACTGCTGGGTCACCAGAATCAGGGTATTGCTATTTTGGCAATTGAATGTCACCCCAGAACAAAATATGTGTTTTGGCAGACACTATGAAATCTGGCCTGCAACTGCTGGGACACCAGAATCAGGGTATTGCTATTTTGCCAGATTAATTTCACCCCAGAACAAAATATATTTTTTGACGGACACTATGAAATCTGGACTGCAACTGCTGGGACACCAGAATCAGGGTATTGCTATTTTGGCAATTGAATGTCACCCCAGAACAATATATATGTTTTGACGGACACTATGAAATCTGGCCTGCAACTGCTGGGACACCAGAATCAGGGTATTGCTGTTTTGGCAATTGAATTTCACCCCAGAACAAAATATATGTTTTGGCGGACACTATTCTATTTTGCCAGCCACAGCTGAAACCACTGATTTATTGTTTTGCTATTTTGGCAATTGAATTTCACCCCAGAAAATAATCTATCCTTTGCCAGACAGCAGACAGTATTATACTTGTCTAGCCAAAGCTGGAACACCAGATTTAGGGGATTGGTATTTGGGCAATTGTATTTAACCCCTTATTAAAATTTAGAAATTGCTATCCTGAGTTTCTAGGGGTGACAATTAGCACAGCCAAGCCCCTGATGTAGGATATAGCAAAAAAAAACTAGTATTGATGGATTGATGCACTTGGTTGCAGCTTCTTCTGGTGCACCACAAGTCACAAAATGGCCGCCGATCAACCCAGAAAATAAGTGACAGAAAAACGCTCTGTGCAGCCTAAAAACCAGCGAGCAAGTAACTAGCAGAAGTTCAATTATTCTCAGCTGTAGATCGATCCGTTCATTAGGTGCTGTTGCTGACTTTAACCTGCCTAATCTCGCCCTGACAGAAGCTGCGTCCTCTCCCTACACTAGTAAGAGCAGTGTGACGTGCGGCGCTACGTGACTCCAGCTTAAATAGAGGCTGGGTCACATGCTGCACTTGGCCAATCACAGCCATGCCATTAGTAGGCATGGCTGTGATGGGCTCTTAGGGCAAGAAGTAAAACGCTAGCTGATTGGCTGCTGTGCAGCACCTTCAGAAAGCGGGAAGAAATCGACGAACAACGGACCCGAACCCGAACTTTTTTGAAAATGTACGGGTTCGGGTCCGGGTCCCGGACACCCCAAAATTCGGTACGAACCCGAAGGATGCTCGAACTGTTCGCTCAACACTAGTCATATTCGCTAATTCCACCAAGCCAACCATACTCATGGAGCGTCCCCATCACCATGGGAACGTCTCCATACTAAAATGTACTGTCGGGTTTGAAAACTATGTTTAAATCGCAATGCAATTAATGTAACTTGAATTAATCGCATTGCGATTTCTACTTAGACCTGGTTTACTATGGTTGGCTTGGTAGAATTAGCGAATATGACGAATGTATTCGTCATATTCCTCAAAACGAAGATAACGAAGTATTCTCCATCTTCGTTTTAGCAACCATAGTAAACCATGTCTGTTGAAATCGCAATCCGATTAATTCAAGTTATATTAATCGCATTGCGATTACAACTTAGCAGTGCACTGCTATCTTACATATTAGGCTAGAATTAACGAATATGGAATATAACAGCAGTGCTAAGTAGAAATTGCAATGCGATTACTTCAAGTTATATTAATCGCATTGCGATTTGAACTTAAGGCCTCTTTCACACGGGTGTTGCGGGTGCACTCCGTCAAACAGTGCGAGTGCGTTGCGGGAATCGCCACGATTTTTCCCTGCGAGTGCAAAGCGCTGTCATGCGTTTTGCACGCGCGGGAGAAAAATGGGCACTTTTGGTACCCAGACCCGAACCTGCACTTCTTCACAGAAGTGCATGTTTGGGTCAGAAATTGTCCCGCTGGTATTATTTCACATTATAACATAGTTATAATGTAAATTAATACCCTTGGCCATCTTCCTAATGTTTAAACCGGTGCAGAATGGGTAAAAAATAATAAACTAATAATAACTTACCTGTTCCATTTGATCGCGTAGCCCGGCATCCTCTCCGTTAGCTTGCTAGTAGGAAAAGGACCTGTGATGATGTCACAGCATCACATGGCCCAATCACCTGCTCCATCACTATGGTGATGGAGCATGTGATTGGTCCATGTGACCATGTGACATCATCACAGGTCCTTTTCCTACTAGCAAGCTAACGGAGAGGATGCCGGGCTTCGCGATCAAATGGAACCGGTAACCCATACTGCACCGGTTTAAACATTAGGAAGATGGCCAAGGGTATTATTTTACATTATAACTATGTTATAATGTGAAATAATACAGAACCGGTTACACATCCCGATGGTTGCATAGCAACCATGCGGGAACATCGCAAAGCATCCGCACTTGCTTGCGGATGCTTGCGATTTTCCCGCAGCCCCATTCACTTCTATGGGGCCTGCGTTCCGTTAAAAACGCAGAAGATAGAGCATGCTGCGATTTTCACGCATCGCAAAAGTGATGCGTGAAAATCAACTGTCATGTGCACAGCCCCATAGAAGTGAATGGGTCCGGATTCAGTGCGGGTGCAATTCGTTCACATCACGCATTGCACCCGCGCGGAAAACTCGCCCGTGTGAAAGGGGCCTTAGAGCTGAGTTTATAATGGGTCAGCTTGCTAGAATTAGCGAAGTTAACGAATATGGAATATAGCAGTGCTAAGTTGAAATCGCAATGCGATTAATATAACTTGGAGTAATCGCATTGCGATTTCTACTTAGCACTGCTGCTATATTCCATATTCATTAATTCTAGCCTAATATGTAAGATAGCAGTGCACTGCTAAGTTGTAATCGCAATGCGATTAATATAACTTGAGTTAATCGCATTGCGATTTCAACGTAATTCTCAAATCCGACAGTACATTTTAGTATAGAGACGTTCCCATGGTGATGGCGACGCTCCATGAGCACGGAAGTCGGCAGAAGCGGCAACGGGCACTGACTGGAGCAGCCAGGAAGCCAGGAATCCTCAGGACAGGTAAGAACTACTATTGGGAAGTGGGAAAGAAAAAAATATAACTAAAAAAAACCCGAATATTCGAAATAGCGAATTTATAGCGCTATATTCAAAATATTCGCGAATTAGCGAAGTGCCGATATTTGCTAAAAAAATTCGCTATTCGAATATTCGCGCTCAACACTATAATAGTAAAACAGGGTCATATTTCAAGATGTGACAACATGTACCAAATTGTGATTTGCCTCTCAACAGCGCAGAGAAGAGAAAACTGAATTAATTGGGTAAGAGTTTTAGAACGTCCATTAAGAGACGGCATCTGCACGCTAATCGTGCTGATGCCGAGCAGGTTGCCTGCTGTCAGTGACAGCAGGGCAACCCAGAGAGAAGGCAGGGACCGTGCCCAAGTGTCCCTGCCTTTTAAATCTTCACAGACAGAGCGCTGGGTAAGCGCTGTGTCTGCTTTGCTCATGTGACCGCTCATGTGACCGCCGGGGCCAGCAGTGTGCAGGAGCTGTCAGGTCTCTCTCAGACCTCGATCAGCCCTGCACTGAGGCTGTACAGCATAGTATTATGCTGTACAGCCTCTCTGGGGGGTGTATTTCACCTGTAACTGGGGCTACTGTGTCAGCCCCAGTTACAGTAGAAATCAATAGGGAAAAATAAAAAAAGTGAAGTTAAATGTCCCCCAGAGGTCTTGTTTATGACCTTTTGGGGGACGCAAAGTGTAAAAAAAAAAAATGCTTTTACATTTTTAAAAAAAATCCCCAATTGATTAATTTTTAAGTTAAAAATAGAAAAAATTAAATAAATTGGACATATTTGGTATTGACGGCCGGCTCTATAAATATATTACATCATCCACCCCGTCTGATAAATACCATTTAAAAAAAAACTGTGTAAAAAAAAAATTTTTTTGTATCGCAAAAAGTGCATCAACAAGGGATCAAAAATGCATATGTCCCACAAAATAGAGCCAATAAAACCGTCACCTCATCCCGCAAAAAATGAGCCCCTACATAAGAAAATCGCTTTTTAAAAATTATAGCTCTCAGAGCATGGATACATTACAACATAATTTTTTGTTTAAAAAAGCTATTATTGTGTTAACGTGAAATAAATTTTAAAAAAGTATAAATATTAGGTATCTCTGCATTCGTAAAAACCAGCTCTATAAAAATATCATATTACCTAACCCCTCACATGAACACTGTAATAAAAATAAAATAAAAACTGTGCCAAAAAACTATTTTTTGGTCACTTAACATCACATAAAGTGCAACACCAAACGATCAAAATGGCATATTCCCCCCAAAATAGTACCAATAAACCATCACCTCATCCCACAAAAAATGAGACCCTAACTAAGACAATCGGTCAAAAAATAAAAAAGCTATGGCTACCAGACTATGGAGACACTAAAACATAAATTTTTTGCTAATATTAATGCGATTAATAAGAAAAAGTGTACATATTAGGTATTGCTGCATCCATAACAACCTGCTCTAAAAAAAAAAATATCACATGACTTAGCCCCTTAGGTGAACGCTGTAAAAATAAATAAATAAAAACTGTGCTAAAACAACTAATTTTTTGGTCACCTTGCACCCTAAAGTGTAATAATGAATGCCCAAAAAAGCATATGAACCCAAAAATGGTACCAATAAAAACATCAACTCTTCCTGCAAAAAACGAGTTACTACACAAGACGATCGGCAGACAAATAAAAAAAATATGGTGTTCAGAAAATGGAGACACAAAAACATTTTTTTTTTCAAAAATGCTTTATTATGTAAAAACTAAAACAAAGAAACCAAACCAAAAAAGACAGTAGACATTTTCTATATCATTTCATCTGTAACAACCTGCTCTATAAAAATAGCGCATGATCAACCTGGTCAGATCAATGTTTAAAAAAATAAAAAATAAACAGTTTCAAAACAACCATTTTTTTGTTACCTTGCCTCTCAAAAAATGTAATATAGAGCAATCAAAAATCATATTCACCCCAAAATAGTACCAATAAAACTGGCCACATAGGGTACATTTTTGGGAGTTTCTACTGTCAGGATGCATCAGGGGGGCTTCAAATGGGACACGGCATCTAAAAACAAGTTCAGCAAAATCTGCACTCCAAAAACCATATGGCGTTAATTTACTTCTGCAACCTGCCGTGTGCCCTTACATCAGTTTACGACCACATGTGGGGTACTTCTCTAAACTGCAGAATCAGGGTAATAAATGTTGAGTTTTGTTTGACTGTTAACCCTTGATGTTTTAAAGGAGAAAAATAGACTAAAATGAAAAATCTACCAAAAAGTGAAATTTTGAAATTTTATCTCCATTTTCCTTTAATTCTTGAGGAACGCCTACAGGGTTAACAAAGTTTGTAAAATCAGTTTTGAGTAACCTGAGGGATGTAGTTTCTACAATGGGGTCATTTATGGGGGATTTCCACTGTGTAAGCCCCACAATCTGACTTCAGACCTGAACTAGTCCTTAAAAAGTGGGTTTTGAGAATTGCTTCTAAACTTTTAAGCCTTCTAACGTCCTAAAAAAATAAAATGACATTTACAAAATGATGCCAACACAAAGTAGACATATGGCGAATGTTAAAACAATCAATATTTCATCAGGTATCAATTTCTATTTTAAAAGCAGAGAAATTGAAATTTTGAAAATTGCGAATTTTCAGAACAGCTTGGATAAGTAAAATTGTTCTAAAGTTAACGCCACATAAAGTGACACATGCAAAATTAGGCCTGGTAAGGAAGGGGAAAATGGCCCGGACTGGAAGTGGTTAAAGCATTGACTTACTAATCTTTCTAATCTTTTTGGAAATAGAGCTAATTTGCATACC
Source organism: Bufotes viridis (assembly GCA_033119425.1). Classification (NCBI taxonomy): domain Eukaryota; kingdom Metazoa; phylum Chordata; class Amphibia; order Anura; family Bufonidae; genus Bufotes; species Bufotes viridis. Next base: position 536,718,159 of record CM065590.1, on the reverse strand, counting down.
TTTTTTTTCCCCAGAGGAGCTTTGCCTGGCCTAAAAGACTCATTGGGTCCTATCTATAAGGAGAAATACTATCCATCGTATCCTGACAATGGCCTTTAACCCAGTTAAACCAGTTCTTTGTATTCTGCACTGATGAGAGGCAATCACCCTAAAACAATTGTCTACAGATGAAGTATTGGCTTAGCTATTATCCAAGTTAATCTTCAATGCCTATTTAAAAGGTCAAGTTTTGACTTATGGGATAGCTACAGTACCTTAAATCTGATGGTAATAGAGATTCAGCCTTTTTTTCTTTTTGGAAAGAGAGCTATTTTAAATACCTCATAACCAGAGGAGCATTGCCTGGCTTATAAGTATAGTAGATACTTGTATTCCCAATATACTTTCACTTTGTGCTGGTCATCTAATAAACCTTATCTCTAGAGAGAGGTCATAAACACTTATTTAAGCCACATTCTTATCAGCAAGATAAGGACTGAGCTATAGTGAGTGTTTATAATGTCAGAGAACAGAGATAAGGAGTCCGTCTGCTCCTAGGCTGACGGAGAAGACAAAAAATACAAAGTGTGCTACTAGAGCATGTTGGCTCTGTATAGAAAAAAATGACTTCATAGTTTTAATAAAGAGTAGAACAAAAAACTATTTTAGCTCAAAATGAGTACAATGCAATAAAAAAAAAATAATTGCCCCCAAAGCCTTTAATGCATTCATCATATTCTGGGAATAATAATTTAGGGGACATCAAAGCACACAAACATTTTTTTTTTCCGTTTCCATTCCGTTTTTTTTACCCATTCATTTCAATGGGTCCGCAAAAAAAAGAAATGAAATGACACTGTGTGCATTCCGTTTCTCTATGTCCGCAAGTCCGTTCCGCAAAAAAAGAGATCATGTCCTATTCTTGTCCATTTTATGGACAAGGACAGGCATTGTTACAATGGATCAGCAAAGAAACAGATGTCACACAGATGTCATCTGTTTTTTGTGTGTTTTGCGGACTGAAAAATACATACGGTCGTGTGCATGAGTCCTAAGGAATAGGAAGCATAGGAATGCCAATATTTGCTAAAACAGATATGCCATGAGGGCAGACAAGTCCTCTTTAATGACTCATATGCAATAAATATATTTTATATGAATAAAGTAGCATTTTAAGAGCTGACTTCACTGACTATTTAAAGTTTATATCTCAAGGACTACTGAAATGCTCTCGCCTATCTGCAAAGAACATTGTTGCATACATACATGGAATACAATTTAAACTGTGAAATACTGTGCCATGCTCCCGGGAATAACATCTCTTGAATTGTGTTCGTTCTCTGTCTGAAATAAGAAGACATAAGGTAGGTAAAGCACTCAGAGTCAACGGAACATTTTATGTCTCCATATTTGATGCAGATGCAACCGAGGACTGAACATTGCTTGAATATGCATGAATCCCACAGTACATTAGTTCTCAGACAGACTTACGTGGTAACCACTAAAGAAATCAAACTTTGGTATTTAATCTGTTTTGAACTACTTAATACATGGGAGACTATTCTGAAAAAGCTTTTCAGGAGCAGCGGGATGCTAACAAAGTCTTATTTATGATGTCAGCCTGTTCCCAGGGGGGATCAGTTTTAGAAAAAATCCATTAAAACAGTGGAGCAAGTTGTTATCAAAGAGCTGATTATGATGTGCTTTTTCCGAGGTCACTTGTTAATGTAACAACCTTGCCACAGTTATGTACATAAGTCCATCAGACAGAAATCCAATTTCGGATGGCTACGATCAAACATAAAACATAGTCTGTACAGAAGCTATTTATCAGCGATTACTGAAGTCATCATTATGTGGAGATTTCATACAGATGAAGCATTGGTTAACTTGACACCCATGGTGCATTAAATACACTGAACAAAAATATAAATGCAACACTTTTGGTTTTGCTCCTGGACTGCAGGATGGTCATAACCATGGAAATGAGCCGTGTATAATGTGATGGAAAAATGAATCAAACCAGCAAAGGGGGCAATATGGACAATCAGAATACATTTGTAAGTGCCTTGTATTAACTTTCTCTACATGATAAATAGTGATGAGCGGCAGGGGCAATATTCTCAATTCGCGAATATTTGGGCGAATATTCGCCATATATATTCGGAGATTCGCAAATTCGTAATCTCCAGACATTATTTTCTTGTTTGCGAAAATTCGCATTAAAAATTCACATAAATTTGCATAAAAATTCGCATAAGCTGGCATTTAAAAGATATCTTAAATACCAGTTTATGTGAATTTTTATGGAAATGTATGCAAATTTCTATGCTAATTTATGCGATTTTTTGAATGCGAATTTTCGCAAACAAGAAAATAATAACATTATTTTCTTGCTTGCGAAAATTTGCATATAAAAAATTAGCATAAAATGAATATTCGCAATTGCAAATATATTTAGCGATTTTTCTAAATATTCTCGAAGTGCTGATATTCGCGATTAAAATTGGCAATTCGAAAATTCGTGATCAACACTAATGATAAATGCTGTTTGCGGAAAGGAGACTGACCATTTACAATTACACTGAAAAAAAATATAAACATAACACTTTTGGTTTTGCTCCCATTTTGCATGAGCTGAACTCAAAGATCTGAAACATTTTCTACATACACAAAAGACCCATTACTCTCAAATATTGTTCACAAATCTGTCTAAATCTGTGTTAGTGAGAACTTCTCCTTTGCCGAGATAATCCATCCCACCTCACAGGTGTGGCATATCAAGGTGCTGGTTAGAAAGCATGAATATTGCACAGGTGTGCCTTAGACTGCCCACAATAAAAGACCTCTCTGAAATGAGCAGTTTGATCACACAGCACAATGCCACAGATGTCGCAACGTTTGAGGGAGTGTGCAATTGGCATGCTGACTGTAGGAATGTCTACCAGAGCTGTTGCCCGTGCAATGGATGTTCATTTTTCTACCATAAGCCATCTCCAAAGGTGTTTCAGAGAATTTGACAGTACATCCAACCGGCCTCACAACCGCAGACCACGTGTAACCACACCAGCCCAGGACCTCCACATCCAGCATGTTCACCTCCATGATCGTCTTTGCATCTTGCATAACCAAAGAATTTCTGCACAAACTGTCAGAAACCGTCTCAAGGAAGCTCATCTGCATGCTCGTCGTCCTCATTGGGGTCTGGACCTGACGGCACTTTGTCGTCGCAACCGACTTGAGTGGGAAAATGCTCACATTTGATGACGTCTGGCACGTTGCAGAGGCGTTCTGTCCATGGATGAGTCCCGTTTTTTACTGTTCAGGGCAGATGGCAGACAGGATGCTGGATGTGGAGGTCCTGGGCTGGTGTGGTTACACATCGTCTGTGGTTGTGAGGCCGGCTGGATGTACTGCCAAATTCTCTGAAATGCCTTTGGAGATGGCTTATGGTAACGAAATGAACATTCATTGCATGGGCAACAGCTCTGGTAGACATTCCTACAGTCAGCATGCCAATTGCACACTCCCTCAAACGTTGCGACATCTGTGGCATTGTGCTGTGTGATCAAACTGCTCATTTAAGAGTGGTCTTTTATTGTGCGCAGTCTAAGGCACACCTGTGCAATATTCATGCTTTCTAATCAGCACCTTGATATGCCACACCTGTGATGTGGGATGGATTATCTCGGCAAAGGAGAAGTGCTCACTAACACAGATTTAGACGGATTTGTGAACAATATTTGAGAGTAATGGGTCTTTTGTGTATGTAGAAAATGTTTCAGATCTTTGAGTTCAGCTCATGCAAAATGGGAGCAAAAGCAAAAGTATTACATTTATTTTTTTATTCAGTGTAATTGTAAATGGTCAGTCTCATTTCAGCAAACAGCATTTATCATGTAGAGAAAGTTAATACAAGGCATTTACTAATGTATTGTGATTGTCCATATTGCCCCTTTGCTGGTTTGATTCATTTTTCCATCACATTATACACTGCTCGTTTCCAGGGTTATGACCATCCTGCAGTCCAGCAGTGGTGGCCGTGCTTGTACACTACAGCAAAAAGTGCCACCCTACACTTACTTATGCTGTCCCAGCCACCAGAGAGACTGTCACTTTTTCCTATACTGTGCAAGCATGACCAACTCTGCTGGATTGCAGGATATTCATATCATAACCTATGGAAACAAGCAGTGTATAATGCAATGAAAAAGTTAATTCGGCCAACAAAGGAAGCAATATGGACAATCACAATACATTAGTAAGTGCATTGTATTAACTTTCTCTACATGATGAATGCATTTGCTGAAGTGCTGCCTTTGGAGCAGATTCTGGCATTAAAGGAGTTGTGTCATCTCAAACATTGGTGACACATCGCTAGGACCCACCCCTGTCTCTAAAACAGAGCCTGCAAAGTACCATTCATGCGTGGCTCCTCTTCATTAATTCCTATGGGAATAGCAGAACGCTGACTGGGCTATTTCTGTCACTTCCATAGAAGTAAATGGAGAAGTGGCTGCACTTGTATGGTCCACTTCCCAGTCATTTCTATGGGACTTCCGAAAATAGCCGAGGATGCTTGGCTATTTTCCACACTCCCTTTATAAAGAACGGAGGGCGGCCGCACATGCACCCACACCTATAAGATATTTGTGGCATATCCTAGTGATATGCCACTAATTTTTGAGATGACACAACCCCTTTTAACTTTAAATTACTTTTGTTGTTTGCCATGTTACAGATTGCTACAATTGTATGTTGTCTATGCAGTGAATTGTCTTTATTGTAGAAGTTACTCATCAAACACATCCAATATTTTGATTACAGCATTCCGCTACATAGTGTTGATCGCGAATATTCTAATAGCAAATTTTTATTTCAAATATTGGCACTTCGAGAATTCGCGAAAATTAAGAATATAGTGCTATATATTCGTAATCGCAAATAATCTAGTTTTGTTTTTCATCTGCTTCTTGATTTTGGGGCAATGAGAAGTCTGCAATATCTTTGTCATAGCTTAGCAACATCCCTAGCAACCAATAGAAAAGTTGCCTACCCCTTTACTATATAGGAAACTCCCCAGCAGCCATTTTCAGCAGTTTTTTGAAGTTCTGAGAGAGACAGTAGTGTCATTGCTGTGCTCTGTGCTTTACTGAGTCATCTGGATCCTTATTTAATTACATTAGATAGACAGTTAGTTAGTTAGTTAGTTAGTTAGTTAGCTCATATATATAATACAAATAGTTAGTGGGAGATAGTCAGTGTAGGTTAGATAGTAATATAGTGTAGCTGATAGGTTCCAGTGCAGGGTGTTAGGTAGTGGGATAGGAATTATTGTGCTGTGATAGTGTCACGACCGCTATCCTAGCAGCGGTCGTGTCGCACCAGACGGAGGGGGAGGGGGACCCTTATCTACGGATGGGAAATAGAACGGCCACCCCTGACAAACCCTAAGCTGGCACCTGTCTGCCCTGATACCCTAGACGGGGTGTGAACCCGTGCGGCGAGCAGGATGCCTAAACCCTGAGTCACCCTCAGAAGACTAGACTGGGGAAAGGCAGATGGGAGCACTAGTCACCATCACTCATGTCTAGGAGAACAACAGGGGAAGACAGGGGAAGACAGCAAAAAACAAACAATCTCCAGCAGAGATAGACTTATCCAGTCACGAGCAGAGAAGATGATCCAAATAACGACAGTCCACGACAGACAAGAGCTCCACAGCAATACCGTCAAACGATCTCCTTCAAAGGTCAGAATAGCACTGGAAGTAAGGAGTATATCTGGCAATGACTGCAAGTGAAACTGAAACTAATATAGTAGCTGGGAGTGGCAGACAGCACTCACCTGAGAAGAATGCCTACAAACTCCCAGTCAGGACAAAAAGGTTCACAAGGCAAAACCCGGATGACATACCCTGAACCACGGAGCAAACTCACAAGCTATCGCGAGTAGCAAGTCGCTGCGACCTTCTCTTCCCAGACCTATCTGGATCAGTCACAGTCGTGACAGATAGGGATCAGTGTCTCTGTTGGACACATTGCTGTGATGTCACAACAATACTTAGTGCAGCAATCAGTAATATCTACTCAGACCTGATAAAATGTGAAGTTGCACGTATTGCCCCAAAAATGCGCATCATTAGTGCCGATTTGCGCAATCGCGAAAATGTCTGGAGATTGCGAATTCTAGAATTCGTGAATTTATTGCGACTATTATGTGAAACATTCACAAAATATCACGAAAACAAATACTGCCTATGCTGCTTATCACTATCCACTAAATAAAAAGGCTTCATGATCAAGACCAAACCATGTCTCCACCATAAGCATTTACATAAAGGAGAGGGATATCACAGCAAAATTAACCCTACCCACCAACCAATGCTAACTCGATCATTATCTCTATTTATCCATGGTCAAGAAGCCAAAATTACAACCTAGAAGTACTACCCACTGGATAATCTTGTAGCAAAGGGGTTGGGGTTGTTGCTTTTGCTAGACCAGTGGTGGCAAACCTATGGTATGTGTGCCCTCTCTAGGCCGTGCATAGGGTTGCCATATGTGCACGATTACTAATGAGCGCTTGCATTGTGGAGCGCTCAATAATACAGCCTTTGCCCCCCTATTCTGCTTGTGTTAAAAAAAAAAAATATATATATGTATGTATATATATATATATATATATATATATATATATATATATTCAAGACAGGCACTCTACATCTGAGACCACACAGAGAAGGTATTTCCTTAAATCACCATTTAATATTGTATATCCTCATTCACAATAGATAAGTATACAAAAAATAACAATAAATAGTAGTTTTGCAGATGTTATTAAAACACAATGAATCACTCCCACACAATTCTATATAGTGGTACTGATAGAAATGTGGATTGAGGACATCATTCTTTGATTCAGCCAAGAAAGCTCCCATGTACTCCAGCTCTCAGACAACATCTTATCTCCTCGAGAGCACGAAGGTTCCATCCTACCAAAGAAACCACGCCTCCTTGCTACGTCATATATGCTTCTCTACTGTTAGTATAGACTCCATTACAAGATGGCCACCATAGCTGGATGTTTACATACCAGAGTTAGTAAAACAATGCACACTGCGCAGATGCCAAGTGATATCTCTTTTCATTTTTTCATATTCCAGCTAATGTAACAATGCCACATGTCTCTGATGTCTACATAAACTGCTTTACTTCCTGTAATAAATTAGACATTGCTTTGACCCCAATGTGTGTCACTGTTATTTTATCCGTGCACGTAAAAGCTTACCACTAATTTGGAGCAGTAGAGCAAACATAATCAGCCCAGATTGTGAGCATCTTTAACAGTATCTCCTTCATATATAATGACACATTTATATACAATGTCACATAATTTGTTAAATCCACAGGGATTTTGCCTCCTTATTTGATGCTAGTAGTGACTATGAATCTGTTAGTTAGCTTGCCACATTGGGTACACATACATCACCTGATATGTCACATGATCTGGTAAACGTTCATTCAAAAAGTAAATATTGTAAAAAGATGGAAAGCCACCATCGATAGGAGACCATGATATTTACATTCATAAGTAACAATTAATTATGCAAACGTGTTAAAAAAAACAATAAATATATGTGATATATATCATACAGTTAAATTCATAACATTGTGCTTCTTGACGTGTGTATAACAAATTACCGGTATACACCAGTGTTAAAAAAAAAAAACTAATAATTCGTAATTGGTAATTAATAGTGATCAATCTACACCTGTGTGCCTCATGCTAGGTCATGGTTGGGGGCGGAATCGCTCACATGCCGGTAAACTTGAAGTGATAGGCTCGGAGCTAGTCAGTACGGCGTACCGGATCGTAAACAGCTCATGTCAGTGGTATCATGCATAGTACTCAGGTGACCGATCATCTGATATGTCACATGATTGGGTAAACGTTTGTAAGAGGTGGACCCGAGGGAGTCCGTTGGGATACAGTGAACCACACAAGAATGAATGAACAATGAACCACACAAGAATGAAAGCTGTGTGAACCAAAATAATTTTACTGACTTTTGAAGAGAAAACTATATACAATATAATGTACACCGTGATCCAGCCGGACCACACAGAGTGAGGTGTGCTCTGGTGTACTGAAGTGATGATACAATCTCTCTGGGTTGTTAGCAACCCAAGATTGTCCACAGTGGGACCCCAGCCGGGAATTAGATACTGTACCTTTTAATATTTATATTTTGCCTAAATGCCACTAAATATGGCAGGATCTCTTAACCAAACACAGCGAACCGAAGCCACTAGGAATCAACACTAAATTTGGGGTCTGTTTACCTGAGATCTCGGCTGAGGGGCACTGTGGCTCACAGAGGCCAAATACAGAATAATCCCACACTATCCCCCCGAATGCCGCTAATGCCCACTCCCCCACCTCAGCTAGACTCCCTTGAACTTCCACGTGGCTATTTGTAACTCCAGAGCCGGGATGTGGATCCACTTGCTTTTACAGTAAAGCTTTAACTGCTGCAGCGGCGCCAAAACTTGTCCTCACATTGATTGCAGGGAGGGACCTGAGCTCAGGATTTAAGTCCCATTCAAAGTGCGCACTAACCGAGTGTAAAATGCTTCAGGTTGAGATCTCTAGTGCAGGCCTGAATGGTAGCTTGGTTTTCTTGATGGATGATCCAATGCTGGCCTCAGGGCAGGCAGGCCTCTGGTCTCCTCAGCTTCTGATTATAAACAAATCCTCTTTAGCAGGCAGCGGATATTCAACAATCGTCCCTTGCTTGCTGTGGATAAAGCCTTCAATCTCTGGCTCATCACAGGACACCTCATGTAAACAACTTAGCAGACACGTCTGAATCCGTTGCTCTCCAACTGCCGACTCTCTGTCCTCCTGCCACTTCCTTTCATGCTTCAGGCTGAGATCTCTAGTGGGCAGTCACACAAACTGCATGTTATATCACTATAGCTTATTCAATGTAGTCACAGATGTATCCATTTGGAGTATCAAATGTTTCATCTTGGGGGCCCCAGACTGTGACCCGCTCACATCCCACCCCACTAGAGGGTGGCGACCTCAACACCACTCTCACAGACCCAGGGTTCCCCCATACAAACTCCTCCTGAGCATAGCACTGAGGAGGAATCCCTGCCGTGGGCATTGTCGTCCGACGTAGTTGAGAAGGGGGTGCCTGACTTGGTACCACCGCACTCGAGGGTGACACTGGATCAATTACAGTTGACCAGGGAGGAAATGCCTCTGGATAGGACCAGGGCACCGCCCACCACTCATCTGTCATCGCCCCTTTCTGGGAAACCGGTTCACTCCTGGGCAGAGCCTGCTCTCGAAACCGACATAAGTGCAGCATGTTTCTATGTAAATTTCTAACAGAACCTCCACCCCCCTCTGGTTCAACCTCATAGACGGGTATATCTGAACCCACCTGGCGCCGAACTATATACGGTGTGGCCTCCCATTGATTGGGGGAGAAGACTTCAGTCCATACTGGCCCAGAGTTAGGGTGTTGTAGTCGCTGCAACCGCTCTTCCACCACCTTGTGGACGGTCCTCAACCGTCGTCGATGTTCTCGAGTCCACTCGGTTGCAGTGCGTGCTTTCTCACTGTCAGGCGAGGGCATGTTCAACTCTGCCAACTCTTTCCCAGCCCGACCAAACATAAGCATGTACGGTGAGTAACCAGTCGTGCTGTGCACCCGGTTATTATAGGCCCAAATCAATTCGGGGAGATACTCCGGCCATCTGGATTTCTGATCCTTTTCCAGTGTCCTCAACATCTGAAGGAGTGTATGATTGAAGCCCCATGTGTAATTCACAAGCCCCATTCCCTTGCGGGTGATATGGTGTAGTCCGGGACTTCTCGATACCGTACAGGTGATATAATTCATTCATCATGGCCCCCTTAAACCAAGCCCCCTGATCCGAATGTATCCGACTTGGACACCCATAAACCTGTATAAAACGATGGCAGATGGCCTCCGCTGCTGACTGGGCCATCTGGTCTCGGGTGGGCACTGCCACCGCAAACTTTGTAAAATGATCGGTCATCATAACCAAACAAAAACCATGACCCGAATTGGAATGCCCCACCTGCACATAATCTATCATCAATAGTTCTAATGGCTGGCACGTTTGGATGGTCTGAATCGGAGCCCTCTGCTCCACACTTTTGTTTAGGTCGCAAGCTCTGCACATCTGACAGACCATCCGTTCGAGATCTGGGCAGTAAACCAGCCTCTGTAGCCACTTATAGGTTTTATCACTACCAAAGTGGGCACCCCTCTCATGAGCTTCTCGAGCAGCTGCAGAAGCCATGGCAACCGGGATAACGATTTGCCACCGATGCTCCAACTCTGTCCGTGTGTAGACCTTCCGATACAACAGGTCGTGGGCCACTGTCAGTTTGTCCCACTGCCGGAGCAGCTTGTGGCCCTCAGGCATCAGACTCTCCCGCTCCTCTGGCTTTGGCCACGTTTTATGCCGGACCCACTGTTTTACCCTCCAGATATCTTCACATTCATTCTGGGCCCGCACCGAATCTGCATGGGTCCTTCCTAACAGTACAGATGGCCCTTGCGCCACCCCACTTGAGTGTGCCACCGTCGCAAAGGAAGGTAGGCGACCCAGGTCAGGAGTCTCAGAGTCCTGCAGGTCATCGTCAACATCTCCATCCGGGGAGCCCACAGGTACTCTGGACAATGCATCAGCGTTAGCATTCTCTTTTCCAGACCTGAACTTGATCCGGTAGTTGAACTTCGCCAGTCGAGCTATCCACCGCTGTTCTAAAGCTCCCAACTTCGCATTATTCAGGTGTGCCAAAGGGTTATTATCTGTCAGCACCAACACCTCCATCCCAGTCAGGTATTCGGCGAAGCGTTCCGTCATTGCCCATACCAAGGCTAACAGCTCTAACTTAAAGGAGCTGTAATTGTCTGGGTTTCTCTCGGACCCTCGGAGGGAGCGACTCCCATACACAATAACCAGCTCCTGACCATCCTGCATCTGCGCTAGCACGGCCCCCAAGCCATGCAGGCTCCCATCCGTGTTCAACAGAAACAGGGTATCGAACCGAGCATAAGCTAAGATTGGGGCTTTTATCAGAGCACCCTTCACTTCATCTAGTGCTTTCTCCTGCCTCTCCCCCCACGAAATTGGACAGTTCTTAGGGCCATTAGCTGTCCCCCGGAGCAATTCATTCAAGGGCCCCATAATATGTGAAAACTTGGGGATAAATCATAGAAACATAGAATGTGTCGGCAGATAAGAACCATTTGGCCCATCTAGTCTGCCCAATATGCTGAATACTATGGATAGCCCCAGGCCCTATCTTATATGAAGGATGGCCTTATGCCTATCCCATGCATGCTTAAACTCCTTCACTGTATTTGCAGCTACCACTTCTGCAGGAAGGCTATTCCATGCGTCCACTACTCTCTCAGTAAAGTAATTCTTCCTTATATTACTTTTAAACCTTTGCCCCTCTAATTTAAAACTATGTCCTCTTGTAGCAGTTTTTCTTCTTTTAAATATTCTCTCCTCTTTTACCGTGATGATTCCCTTTGTGTATTTAAAAGTTTCTATCATATCCCCTCTGTCTCTTCTTGCTTCTAAGCTATACATGTTAAGGTCCTTTAACCCCTTAAGGACACGGCCCTGTTTCACCTTAAGGACCAGGCCATTTTTTCAAAATCTGACCATTGTCAATTTATGTGGTGATAACTTTAAAACGCTTTTTCGTATCCAGTCCATTCTGATATTGCTTTTTCGTCACATATTGTACTTCATGACAGTGGTAAAATGAAGTCGAAAAATTTCATTTTTATTTATAAAAAAATACCAAATTTACCAAAAATTTAGAAAAATTTGCAATTTTCCAAGTTTCAATTACTCTACTTCTATAATACATAGTAATACTGCCAAAAAAAGTTATTAATTTACATTCCCCATATGTCTACTTCATGTATCGATCATTTTGGGAAAGCTATTTCATTTTTTGGGGACGTTACAAGGCTTAGATGTTTAGAAGCAAATCTTGAAATTTTTCAGAAATTTTCAAAAACCCACTTCTTAGGGACCAGTTCAGGTCTGAAGTCACTTTGTGAGGCTTACATAATAGAAACCACCCAAAAATTACCCCATTCTAGAAACTACACCCCTCAAGGTATTCAAAACTGATTTTACAAACGTCATTAACCCTTTAGGTTTTCCACAAGAGTTAATGGCAAATAAAGATAAAATTTCAGAATTTCGATTTTTTGAAAAATTTTCCGTTTGAATCCATTTTTTCCAGTAACAAAGCAAGGGTTAACAGCCAAACAAAACTCAATTTTTATTGCCCCGATTCTGTAGTTTTCAGAAACACCCTATATGTGGTCGTAAACTGCTGTATGGCCAAACTGCAGGGCGCAGAAGGAAAGGAGCGCCATATGGTTTTTGGAAGGCAGATTTTGCTGGACTGGATTTTTGACACCATGTCCCATTTGAAGCCCCCGATGCACCCCTAGAGTAGAAACTCCATAAAAGTGACTCCATCTAAGAAACTACGCCCCTCAAGGTATTCAAAACCAGTTTTACAAACTTTGTTAACCCTTTAGGTGTTCCACAAGAGTTATTGGCAAATGGAGATGAAATTTCCGAATTTCTATTTTTTGTTACCTTGTCTCAAAAAAAGTGTAATATAGAGCAACCAAAAATCATGTTTACCCTAGAATAGTACCAACAAAACTGACACCTTATCCCGTAGTTTCCAAAATGGGGTCACTTTTTTGGAGTTTCTACTGTAGGGGTGCATCAGGGGGGCTTCAAATGGGACATAGTGTCAAAAAATCAGTCCAGCAAAATCTGCCTTCCAAAAACCATATGGCGTTCCCTTCCTTCTACACCCTGCCGTTTGGCCATACAGTAGTTTACGACCACATATGGGGTGTTTTTGCAAACAAGAGAATCAGGGCAATAAATATTGAGTTTTGCTTGGCTGTTAACCCTTGCTTTGTTACTGCAAAAATGGATTAAAATGGAAAATTTGCAAAAAAATAGCTGTTTTGGGACTGTTTTTATTTTTTGTTATTTACATAGTTGAACTGACAGGTTAGATTGTGTGCTATTTCTATAGAGCAGGTTGTTACGGACGCGACAATACCAAATATGACTACTTTTTGGGGTTTTTTGTTTCAGTTTTACATAATAAAGCCTTTTGAAAATAATTTTTTTAGTGTCTCCACATTCTGAAAGCCATAGTTTTATTTTATTTTTTGGGCGACTGTGTTATGTAGGGGCTCATTTTTTGTGGGATGAGATGGCGGTTTGATTGGCACCATCTTGGGGTGCATATGACATTTTGGTCATTTGCTATGACACTTTTTGTGATGTAAGGTGACAAAAATGGCTCTTGACACCGTATTTTTTTTTTTTTTGCTGTGTTCAGCTGAGGGGTTAGGTCATGTGTTATTTATATAGATCAGGTTGTGACGGACGCGGCGATACATAATATGTATACTTTTTATTTATTTATATAAGTTTTACACAATAATATAATTTTTTAAAACCAAAAAAAATCATGTTTTAGTGTCTCCATAGTTTGAGAGCCATATATATTTTTTTTTTTGGGCGATTGTCCTATGTAGGGGCTCATTTTTTGCGGGATGAGATGGCGGTTTGATTGGCAGCATATTGGGGTGCATATGACTTTTTGATCGCTTACTATTACACTTTTTGTGATGTAAGGTGACAAAAAAATGGCTTGTTTGACAACGTTTTTATTTTTTATGTTTACGGCGTTCATCTGAGGGGTTAGGTCATGTTATATTTTTATAGAGCAGGTCCTTACGGACGCGACGATACATAATATGTATACCTTTTTTTATTTATTTTGGTTTTACACAATAATATCCTTTTGAATGAAAAAAACATGTTTTAGTATCTCCATAGTCTGAGAGCCATATATTTTTCAGTTTTTAGGCAATTGTCTCAGGTTGGGTATCATTTTTGTGGGAGGAGGTGACGGTTAGATTGGCACTATTTGGGGGTCATATGACTTTTTGATCGCTTGCTATTACACTTTTTGTGATGTAAGGTGGCAAAAAATGGCTTTTGACAAAGTTTTTATTATTTTTTTTACAGTGTTTACTTGAGGGGTTAGGTTATGTGATATTTTTATAGAGCAGATTCTTACGGACGTGTAGATACCAAATATGTTTACTTTTTAATTTTTTTTTTACATTTAACACTAAAAAGCATTTTTGAAACAAAAAAAATCATGTTTTAGTCTGAGAGGCATAGTTTTTTTATTTTTTGGCCAATTGTTTTAGGTAGGGGCTCGTTTTTTGCGGGATGAGATGGCGGTTTGATTGGTACTATTTTGGGAGGCAAACACCTTTTTGATCGCTTTGTATTACACTTTTAGTGATGTAATGTGCCAAAAAATGGTTTATTTACACCATTCTTTTGGTTTTTTTTTTATGGCGTTCACCTGAGGAGTTCAGTCATGTGATATTTTTATAGAGCAGGTTTTTACGGACGCGGAGATACCTAATATGTGTAGTGTATTTTATTTTTTTTAGTTTTTATTCAGTGTTATGTGTTTTTTTCATTTTTACTTTTTTTTTCACTTTTTACATTTTTTTGACCCAGACCCACTTGGTTCTGAAAGATCCAGTGGATCTGGTGTTCAGAGTAATACAGTACAGTACACTATATAGTGCACTGTACTGTATTTTGTACTTTAGAAAGTCTGAATAGACCTTTAGCAGGTCTATTCAGACTTTCAGCACCATGGAGAGCAGGACGCTTCTGAAAGCGTCCTGTCTCCATGGCAACCATCACCCCTGCCATAACTGGGCAGGGGTGATGGATAGGGAGGAGTGGAGCACCCTCCCTCTTCGATCCCATCCTGTTGGGGGCTGCAAGGCACAGCAGCCCCCGATGGGAGAGGAGGGAGCGCTCCCTCCTGTTAACCCTTCCATACCGCAGTCCGTACGGACCGTGGTACGGAAGGGTTAAACGGCTGGCATCTGCAGCACAGATGCCAGCCGTTTCTATCAGAGTGTCAGCAATGTGCTGACACTCTGATAGAACCACTAGACACCAGGGATAGATTACAGGGAGGCGGGCGGGGGATCGCAATCGCGATCCCGCCTGCCGCACCGCCCGCCTCCCGCCCGCCTCGCGCCGCCCGCAACCACCCTCTGCACCCCGCAGCCACAGTATGATTGGGGGCTGCAGGGGGGTTAAAAAACTGTTTGGGGGCATAACTCTCTGATCCCCGCGGTCATAGACCGCGGGATCAGAGATCGCAAGAGCGCTGCAAACCGCAGGTCTGAATTGACCTGCGGTTTGCAGCGATCGCCATATGGGGGTCACAGGACCCCCTGGGCATTGTAACAAGGTACCTGCTGAATGATTTCAGCAGGTACCTTGTTCCGATCACTGCCAGCAGAGCAGCAGTGATCGGAACAACTCATGACGTACCGGTACGTCATGTGTCCTTAAGGACTCGGGAAACATGCCGTACCGGTACGTCATGTGTCCCAAAGGGGTTAACCTTTCCTGGTAAGTTTTGTCCTGCAATCCATGTACTAGTTTAGTAGCTCTTCTCTGAACTCTCTCCAAAGTTTCAATATCCTTCTGCAGATATGGTCTCCAGTACTGCACACAATACTCCAAATGAGGTCTCACTAGTGCTCTTTAGAGCGGCACGAGCACCTCCCTCTTTCTACTGTTAATGCCTCTCCCTATACACCCAAGCATTCTGCTGGCATTACCTGCTGCTCTATGACATTGTCTGCCCCCCTTTAGGTCGTCTGATATAATGACCCCGAAATCCCTTTCCTCAGATACTGAGGTTAGTACTGTATCACTGATTTTATATTCTGCTCTTGGGTTTTTACGCCCCAGGTGCATTATCTTGCACTTATCGACATTCAATTTTAGTTGCCAGATTTTTGACCATTCCTCTAGTTTTCCTAAATCCTTTTCCATTTGGTGTATCCCTCCAGGAACATCAACCCTGTTACATATCTTTGTGTCATCAGCAAAAAGACCCACCTTACCATAGGGCCTTCTGCAATTTCGCTGATAAAGATATTAAACAAAATGGGTCCCAGAACAGATCCCTGAGGTACCCCACTGGTAACAATACCATGGTCTGAATATACTCCATTGACTACAACCCTCTGTTTTCTGTCCTTCAGCCACTGCCTAATCCATTCAACAATATGTGAGCCCAAGCTCAAAGACTGCAGTTTATTGATAAGCCTTCTATGTGGGACAGTATCAAAAGCCTTACTAAAGTCCAGATAAGCGATGTCTACTGCACCTCCGCCATCTATTATTTTAGTCACCCAATCAAAAAAGTCAATAAGATTAGTTTGACATGATCTCCCTGAAGTAAATCCATGCTGTTTTTTATCAATCAACCCATGGGTTTTTAGATGTTCCACAATCCTCTCCTTGAGTATGGTTTCCATTAGTTTCCCCACTATTGATGTCAGGCTTACCGGCCTATAGTTGCCTGATTCCTCTCTACTACCTTTCTTGTGAATTGGCACAACATTTGCTAATTTCCAATCTTCTGGGACGACACCTGTTACCAGTGATTGGTTAAATAAATCTGTTAATGGATTTGCTAGTACACCTCTAAGCTCTTTTAATAGCTTTGGGTGTATCCCATCAGGCCCCTGTGATTTATTTGTATTAATTTTGGACAGCTGACTTAGAACCTCTTCCTCTGTAAAGACATATGCATCAAAGGATTCATTAGTCTTCCTCCCTAACTGAGGTCCTTCTCCTTAATTTTCCTTTGTAAAAACTGAACAGAAGTATTCATTGAGGTAGTCAGCTAGTTCTTTATCCTCTTCCATATACCTTCCTTCTTTTGTTTTTAATTTGGTAATTCCTTTTTTTAATTTCCTTTTTTCATTTATGTATCTGAAGAATGTCTTATCACCTTTTTTCACTGACTGAGCTAATTTCTCTTCTGCCTGAGCTTTAGAAGCTCTTATAAATTGCTTGGCCTCTCTCTGCCTCATCTTATAGATTTCCCGGTCATCCTCGTTTTGGGTGTTTTTATACTTGCTAAATGCCATCTTTTTGTTTTTAATGATTTTGGCCACTTCTGCTGAGTACCACAGTGGTCTCTTCCTTTTTTTGCCTTTACTGACAAGCCTAATGCACTTTTCTGTTGCCTTCAGTAGTGCCAATTTTAAGTAGTCCCATTTCTCTTGGACTCCATTGAAATTGTTCCAGTCTGATAGGGACTCAGTATACCACTGATCTCATTTTATAAAAGTCTGTTTTCCGAAAATCTAAAACTTTTGTTTTTGTGTGGAGTGACTCAGTCACTGTACTTATAGTAAACCTCACTGACTGGTGATCACTGGATCCTAAGCTTTCCCCTACAGTGATATCAGATACCAAATTGCCATTTGTGAACACCAAATCTAAAATGGCCTCCTTCCGGGTTGGCTCCTCAACTACTTGCTGTAGAGATAATCCCAGTAGGGAATTTAGAATGTCTGTACTCCTGGCAGAACTAGCTATTTTGGTTTTCCAGTTTATATCAGGAAGATTAAAGTCTCCCATAATGACAACTTCCCCTTTCAATGTCATTTTAGCCATTTCCTCAACTAGTAGATCATCCAATTCTTTGACTTGGCTTGGTGGTCTGTATATGACACCTACACGAGTTACCTTATGATTACCAAGCTGCAAATCGACGGTAGTACCCCGCCAGCCCCAAAAACGCCTGGAGTTCTCTTAGGGTCTTCGGTCGTGGCCACTTCTAAACCGCTTCCACTTTTCCGGGAGAGGGTTGCACCCCTTCTGGGGTCACCACATGGCCCAGATACTCAATGCTTCAACGAAAGAGTTGACACTTTTTCGGTTTTGTCTTCAACCCATGGTCCCTTAAGCGTTGGAGGACCTGCCGCAGCCGGGCCAGATGGTCTTCAAAGGACTTCCCGAAGACCACCACATCGTCAAGATATATCAACACCGATTCAAAGTTAAGGTCTCCCAGACAGTGCTCTATTAACCGTTGGAATGTACCCGGAGCATTGGTTAGTCCGAATGGCATCCGATTGAATTCATACAACCCCATCGAGAGGATGAATGCTGTTTTCGGGTCCCGGGTGGCACGGTGACCTCCTGGTCCTGAAGGTTGATGCATCTGACGGGTACTCAACCATCTCTCACGGTTGTCAAGGCTCTAGCTACTAACGGTTTCGCTCTCCCTTCTCCACTGGGAACAGGTTCTACCATTACCTCCAAGCCGTCTAGCCTCCAGTTGGTGCCCACGGCCATCATAACTACCCGCTCCTGATGTGGGCCAAACGCCATTGTGGCGCACGATGGAACCCTTACAATCCCCACAGACTGGCCTGGAGTCACGCTGTTCTGCAAGCCACAACTCCTCACCATCTGCCGAAGGACTCTCTGTGGCGGTCGAGGAGTCGTGGCATGTTGCCAATAGCGGGGGCCCTCCTTAGCAAAAAGCTGGTGGTCTAGCTCCCGCAGGACATTCATCCCTAATGTCACGGTCAACCCTCGCCTGGGGGAATGTGTCACTAGGATCACTCCTTTGGTTCCCATATCTTGGCCAAAGATTTTTATCCTCATCCATACCACCCCCTTAACTACCAAGCTTTCATTGTTGGCCGCGACCAAGCGGATCAGGCTGCCAGCTTCTGGTCTCATTTTGCACCCGAAATGGGCCTCAAAATAGTCATAGGGCATAATCGTACACTCTGACCCAGTATCCACCAGGCAGCGAACTCTCTGCCCCTCGATGTCTGCTTCCAGCCATGGACTCTCGAAGTACAAATCTTGGTTCCCATGGGTGGGGGCGTCGTCTCCCAGTCTCCGCCGAAGGCCGCCCTGTCACTGCGGCAGTGGGGAGTTTAAAGGAAGCCCCTCTCTTTTGTCTGCCAGGTCCGAGGAGCAGTTTCGGGCATAATGACCCAGCTGCTTGCACTTCCAGCAGCGGATCCGGATCCGTTCCCTCTGTTCACGGGGTCGTCCCATAGAAATTTCCTCTCCTGCCTGCCGGGTGGCTGGTATGGCCATGGGGGCACTACTCCTTGTCGAATCGGCCGTCCTCCATCGAGCTATCTTGGCACACAGCGCAGTCACTGCCTCACACAGCTTCTCCTGGACCAGCTCTCCAGAGGATTCTTCCCGCACTCTGCCAGTCATTCGCACAGCCGACACAGCTTTGAAGGTTCCCGTAGTCATTCGGAGTTTCCGTGCGATTGCTTCTGTGTAGACTTCCACAAATGGTTTGTCCGGGTTCTGGATTATGTATTCGGACATTTGCTGCCTTAGCCGCTCGTCCCCGATCCCTACCACAAAATGGTCCCTTAAGGGATCGTCTCCACCTCCAGGATCACCCAGAGCCCTAGGGGCTTGACGAATAAGGTTATTCCCCAACTCCTGCAGGGCCGTCGCATAGTCCTGTAGGTCCTCATCCTCCCTCTGGGTCCGGCTAAAGAATTGGGCACGTAGAGTCGTGACCTCTGCCAACCCCCCATGTACCTTTTCGAGACAGGCCACGATTTTATTAAACGTGTCACGCTCCTCTGGGGGCCTAACCATAATGGTCCGTCTAGCCCGCCCTTCTAGTGCGTTAATGGCAACCTCCGAACATATCTCAGGGGCCAGGTCATACATCTTTATGGCTCCCCTAACACGGTCTACCCAGTCGGATAGCAACATGTTTTTCCTGTCATATTTCGCTAAGTGATTTAACAGAGCACCCGTCGGGAGGTGTCCTATCAGGGCCTGTGGGGGTGCTGCCCTGTGGGTGGCAATGGGCGCCACTGCCTCGCCACCCCCTGAACTCACTGCTACAGCCTGTAGGGCAGGCTGAGCCGCTCCCTCCGCTGCATTCGCCTGCATGGGTGTCACTGTATCCTGCCGACTACGCCAATTTGTAAGAGGTGGACCCGAGGGAGTCCGTTGGGATACAGTGAACCACACAAGAATGAATGCACAGTGAGCTGTTTGAACCAAAATAATTTTACTGACTTTTGAAGAGAAAACTATATACAATATAATGTACACCGTGATCCAGCCGGACCACACGGAGTGAGGTGTGCTCTGTTGTACTGAAGTGGTGATACAATCTCTCTGGGTTGTTAGCAACCCAAGATTGTCCACAGTGGGACCCCAGCCGGCAATTAGGTACTGTACCTTTTAATATTCATATTTTGCCTAAATGCCACTAAATATGGCAGGATCTCTTAACCAAACACAGCGAACCGAAGCCACTAGGAATCAACACTAAATTTGGGGTCTGTTTACCTGGGATCTCGGCTGAGGGGCACTGTGGCTCACTGAGGCCAAATACAGAATAATCCCACACTATCCCCCCGAATGCTGCTAATGCCCACTCCCCCACCTCAGCTAGACTCCTTTGAACTTCCACGTGGCTATTTGTAACTCCAGAGCCGGGATGTGGATCCACTTGCTTTTACAGTAAAGCTTTAACTGCTGCAGTGGTGCCAAAACTTGTCCTCACATTGATTGCAGGGAGGGACCTGAGCTCAGGATTTAAGTCCCATTCAAAGTGCGCACTAACCGAGTGTAAAATGCTTCAGGCTGAGATCTCTAGTGCAGGCCTGAATGGCAGCTTGGTTTTCTTGATGGATGATCCAACGCTGGCCTCAAGGCAGGCAGGCCTCTGGTCTCCTCAGCTCCTGATTATAAACAAATCCTCTTTAGCAGGCAGCGGATATTCAACAATCGTCCCTTGCTTGCTGTGGATAAAGCCTTCGATCTCTGGCTCATCACAGGACACCTCAGGTAAACAACTTAGCAGACACGTCTGAATCCGTTGCTCTCCAACTGCCGACTCTCTGTCCTCCTGCCATTTCCTTTCATGCTTCAGGCTGAGATCTCTAGTGGCCAGTCACACAGACTGCATGTTATATCACTATAGCTTATTCAATGTAGTCACAGATGTATCCATTTGGAGTATCAAATGTTTCATCTTGGGGGCCCCAGACTGTGACCCGCTCACACGTTCATTCTTAAAAAGTAAATATTTTAAAAAGATGGAAAGCCACCATCGATCAATATCTTACTTCCATAGGTCATATAACAGAGGATGTGCAGTTTTCTGACGCACTGTCCTCTGATCGGTCTAGAGAAGTGACATGTGGAGCGCAGCACCAGCCACCCTCAACACAAACCACTCCCATGTCCCTAGACCTTCATCGGGCAGTAGTGTTCCTTGTGGCCAAATATTAAAGTATAGAGAAAGCTGTCCACAAAAACGCAGTGTGTGAATAGAGTCAAACTCTCTCCGCCTTAGAAGTAATACAAATAATCCGCGCTTCATCACAAATATCCAAGTGATCACCGAGCAGTTGAATGAGCGAGACCCTTCTTAACTCTCTTAGACCAAGCTAGGCAGCCACTCGGTCTGTTTCCTACATATACTGTATATACTGAATCTCATGTCACTGTATATAGTGCCATTCTATAATATGTTGAGGGGGCCCTGACAATAAAATGTTTCAGCCCTCTTCCCAGGTGGGTTCCATTTGGATTCAGGCCTCATAGTAGCTGCTTCCCCTGCATCCACTACGCCCCTAACTAGCAGAATGACCCAACTTTGCACTGGTCTATTTCATTTCTTGTTTGTGTGTGTGGTTAAAAGATATCCATAGTGACACCCATAACAATGACATCAATTGCACCCCCATAACAGTGACATCTGCAGTGCCTGCATGACAGTGACACCCACAGTACCTCCATAACAGTGGCATCCACAGCCCCCCCCCATAAAAATCACCTATACAGTGCCTCCACAACATTGACATCCACAGTCCCCCCCCCAAAAAAAAAAAAATCAACTACACAGTGCTCCCATAACAGTGACACCCACAGTGTCCCTATGAAACATTGCTAGGTTGTTATGGAAACCTGGTGTAAAACCATGTGTAGATCAGTAAAGTGAAGACTGAAGGACCTGCAAACTTCTATTAGCTAATATGGGTCATGTGATGGTGCCATAATTTTTGTGTGTATGGCAAGAACGGTACGTTCAAAACCTTTTTAATCACCTGATTTACCTATGTGCCAAATTTGGTGCAGATCGGTCCAGTTGTTTGGCTGTGCATAACATCAGAGGAGGGAGCATTTCTCGACTCATGCACAGTCCACTCTTTCCCACCCCCAATTTGGGGCAGGGGAGGCCACCTATTCAATTTTTGTCTCAGGCAAAAAAAGCTGCAGGAACTTGTGACTGTTGTGTGTATATATAATATGATATTTAGAAAAATACACATACGGTAAATTGTCTGGTATGTACAGTATACCATACAGCTCAAAAACCTAGAACCTGCCAATAATGTGACAGATGACGAGACCATGTTGAACATTTTCATCCAATCTATTTACTACCCCAAGAAGGAATTACAAGCTTCATCTATTAAGCACTGACTGTCCCTTTAACTACGAACTCATGAATGATGTACTGTATGGTTGTGAATCATCAATATCGCTAATAACTAGCAAGATGATACAGTAGACCGAAATCCCTGCATCCTACAGTATATTAATGGCTTGAAGGAGAACCGGTGAAAAAAATATTATATTCTACTAAATCTCCCATAGAAAATAAATCACATAGGCCCAGAGCAGTGCTACATACCGCACAATGACTGGATACCATCACAGCCCTTTATATGCAGGATTTGGTTAGCATATTATTCTTGGTAAGGAGATGAGCGGACCGCTACTGGGGATGGGTATATTTTTTGCATCACAATGATATTTTCAAAACAAAAACTACTGGAACAAAGATGATAAGCTGCTCACGCCCTTCAAAATGTTACATTTATTGAGCTGTGTTACAGTTATTGATTATGTCTGTGTGCAGACTGTCTGAGTGTTGTACGGGGAATTAATTTGCCTCTCACAAACTAGCCGAAGTACAATAAATTATGAGCAGCAAACATTTTATTTTTGTCTAGTCACTGCAAACAGGGGCAGATGTATGGAGTATCGGTATTATAAAGTGCACTCTAGTTCTAAAAGTAAGCTACATAGCATACAATAAATAAAATATAGATAGACAGACATAGATATGAGGTAGATAGATAGATAGATAGATAGATAGATAGATAGATAGATAGATAGATAATTGGATAGATAGAAGATTGGATAGATAGAAGATTGGATAGATAGAAGACTGGATAGATAGATGATTGGATAGATAGAAGACTGGATAGATAGATGATAGATAGATAGATGATAGATAGATAGATAGATAGATAGATAGATAGATAGATAGATAGATAGATATGAGGTAGATACATAATAGATAGATATGAGATTAGATAGACAGCTAGATAGATAGATAGATAGATAGATAGATAGATAGATAGATAGATAGATAGATAATCTCATATCTATCTATCAAATGCACAATGTTATGAATTTCAGTGTATGATATATATTACATGTATTTATTGTTTTTATAACACGTTTGGATCATGCATAATTAGTTGATACTTATGTATGTAAATATCACGGTCTCCAATAAATATGCACTGTGAAATGAAATGTATTGCCTGATAATGGTCCCAGCAAGTGAACCGAAACGTCGCACAGGTAAATATAGGATCTCAAATTTTTTCACCTATTTGGAAGTGCTGCGGTGTGTTTCTTTTTTGTATTGAACTGTGTTGTCAAGTGGAATACCGCTGGCACTCCTGCTTCCTTGTGTTTATTAGGTGTGCTGCCCTGGACTTCTGTATTTCCTGTATTTGACTGCAGGAGCTGGCACCCAACATTTTTTGAACTGTTCGTTTTTTCCTGCTCATTTTCTATTACGGATCTAGCTTTATGCCAGTCTTCACCCGTAGTTTTTTTTCATATACTAAAGCTGATAAAGACAGGATTATTGAGACCTGCAAAGGTGATGTGGATTTTCTTCCAGTCCCTTCACTATTGGACATAAAAAATAGGTTTGAACGTGAACGTGATACAAAGAAGTGCATTACTTTGGAATTACATTCTACAACTCTGGTGGAATATGTAAAAACTAACCGCATCCCTAGGGGAATGCGGGTTCAACCTATGCATTCACATGATCCGGAGTTTTGTGCTAAATATGAACAGATTTCAAATAAATATTTACGAGATCTGATGCTTTTAAACATTGAATTTATGAATAAAGATTTACTTACTGCTTTGTCAAACAAGTTGGAAAGTGAAGAATCACTTAAAGCAACATTATCTAGTCAAGATTATGAGGACTACAATAACAAGTACCAACCACATCTGGACAATTTGAAAAATTATACTCAAGAAATTAAGCGAGGAAAATGGCGACGTGACGCAATGGATTACACCACGGGACAAGTCTATAATTGGACTGATAATATTCGTGTGAATCAAAATCAAGACCAAAGGAAAATTAAAAAGGAGGAAACTACTTCCAATGAATCTACGGCCTTTTTAGCAATCCCAGCAAAAGAAAAAAGCAACAAGAAACGATACCGTAAAAACCAGAAGCCAGAAATCCCTGAGGAAAACAAAGACTTGGCTTCCCAGACTGTGGTATATATCTCCTCTCACATTTTATCATCTATACAAGTGCAGGTATTACTTTAGAAGGCATCCTTGGCAGTCACGTATCATTCCTAGGCACGTCACCACTTAGGCCAATTGTCTGGCTAGCAGCAGTAACATTGATGTAGATGCCACGCCATAAGTCCAGGAGGGCCGGAAGTGGAGGGGTCGAGAGCCATGGAGCTGGAAGCAGAACTCTTTGACCCAGTTTGTGTTAGTCACCTGATCATTATTTTCTTGCTGGTGGTTTAGAGTCTGTAATTTAGATATATTCTGTCCTTGTTGTGTTGATCCTAACAAGATCTAGCTAACTTTTTTTTATTCTTCCCCAGAAAAAAGCTTTAAAAAAATCTGTAAATGCAAAGCTGATCACTGGGCACCTCAGTATTTAGCTGTATTGTGAGGGAATAGGGGAGCAAGTGTTCAAGTGTAATGAAGCAATATAAAGTCTATATAATGCAGAGACACTATGGGTCATCCAGAGCAAGAATTCCTTCTCTGGTCACAGGGATACTCAACTGATGGGCTGTGGATGCCAGTTCTCCAGAACCCTGTATGTCCTAGTTTCACCTGTATCTGTGTCCTCAGGATGCAGATAAGGTTGAACACGATGGTGAAGCAGGGAGCCTTCAGCTCCTTACTTCACAATTTCCCTACCATTGGCAACCTGCTGCACTGAGCCACAGACAGTCACAGCACAGACCGGAGCAGAACCACTCCACTCTGTTTGTCGGGGGATATTGGGATACATGAGTATTCAAATTGGAGGCAATAAGGGGCATCATTTTGTGTAAACACCACTTAAGGGGACATTGTACTGTGTGTAGGCATCACTCTTAAAGGGCATCACTCTGTATGTGGGGTGTTTAGTGGGCATCATACTGTGTGGGGTACTTAGAGGGCATCACTCTGTGGTGGTCACAAAGTACCCACCAAAGATTGTGGGGTTACTTATGGGCCATTGGCGATGGGCGTAGCTATAAGGAGTGCAGAGGTAGCAGTCGCTACCGGGCCCAGGAGCCTGAGGGGGCCCAAAGACCCTTGTGCTGCATAAGAAGACACACAAAGCACTGAGAGAAGGGGGGCCCAAGCTGAACTCTGCACCAGGGCCCACCATGAGCCGTTAGCTATGCCCTTGGCCATTGCTCTTAGTGAGGTAAATTGCGGGAGGTGCACAGAGGGATAATCTTGCTGTGAGGGAGTACTTAGGAGACATCCTACTGTGAGGGGGAACTTAGGTGCATTATACTGTGTAAGGAAGCACTGACAGGCATCATACTGTGTCAGAGGCACTAAAAACAACATCATACTGTGTGGTACACTATAGAGTTAAAGGCGTGGGCTATTGTAAAAGGTCAAATTGCCAAAGCATGCAACACGCCACTGATGTTGTCCCTCTTTACAATTTTTCTACTCAAAGCTTCAACCGACAGCAGACCCAAGTATGTGAACTTTTCAAAGTATCTGAGTACCCCTGGTAAAAAAAATTATTAAGTCATTGTGTTGCCCTCTAATTATATCACTTTATTCATGGAGCAGTTATTTGGTCAATTCACTTTAATACAGTATATGAGGACTGTACAGTACGTTGGCATTGTGTGTCACTGCTACGTAGGACTGTATAGTATGTCACTTTTGCAGTGTATGGTGGTGGAGCATTGATGCCTTGAAGAAGGCTGAGTGTCAGCCGAAACATCACATGTATTTGATTATAGAATCACTACTATGAATTAGAGAACCTCATCATCACAACTGTTGGATGCTGTCCTCATCTTTTTAGTTTTTGTTGTTACGGAGGAGCCATTGGACTGGGCCCCTAGAAAGACGTGCATCCTGCAACTGAATCTTCTATTTGGAATGGGTGCTGTATTTTGCTTTCTTTTCTTGATGCTTAGATGATGGCTTGAAGACAAATAATGACACTAATAATTGGATACCATTCTATATAAAAGGCTATGGACAACTTTGGGGCCTTTTTTATTGTTATTGCATTCTACTGATTTGGGTAAATATATAATTTTTTATTGACCTTTATAAAGTTTTTCAACAGTTTGACTTCCGTAATCTTCAGTTTTACTGAATGTGCAGATTGTTGCTTCTCAGTGAATCCATCAGAGAGCTGCTCTGACGGCTTGATCTGCAGCCCTTATCCTTACTTTCCTAACAGCTCATACATACTTATTTAAGGCTTGTGTCAGACTGGTGTTAATGGTCCCAGCAGGGGAACAGCCTACAACTACCATGTGCAGTCGTACGCTGCTAGAAGTCTGTCTGGCCCCATTCACTATAAAGGGAAACTGTGGAGAGCCGGCCACAACATGCCAAATATGCCAATAGGCAGCAGGACAAATACCACTGCACATGCTATGGCAAGCTTTCCAGTGGTCCTCATTATAGTGAATGGGGCAGGACGGACTTCCAGCAGCACACGGCTGCACACGGTAGTTACGGATCCAACAGGCTCTTCCCCTGCCGGAACAGCCTGCCGGTACCATTAATGTCAGAGTGAAGCAGGACTTAAATTTAGTTCTTATCACACTAATCAGAATAGAGCTCAAATGAGTGTTCATGAGCTGTCAGGGAACTAAAGATAAGGGCTACAGATTGATATGTCAGAATCTGACGGATTGACTGAGAATAAGAAACAACTGTCTACAGATACAGTGAAACTGGAGCTTGTGGAGGAAAAACTGTTGACAAATTTTAATAAAGACCAATTGAAAAAATATATATTTTAGCCCAAAATAAGTAGAATACAATAATAAAAAAATGCCCTTAAAATTTTCTTTACCATAAGGTACTGTATGTTGTTTTTATTTGTATACTGTTTGACCTAACACGGATGCCATGCAGGATGGTATCGTCAGAGCACCATATTTACCAATGATTACAATGTGAGATAAGATGGAATAAATAGGATTGTGAGGAAAATGGACATGTTTACAGTACATAATGATGTTGATTAATATTGAATAGAATGTATCGGCCACACAAACACTATACAGCAGGAGTCTGCTTTTTCCTGATGACTCATGAAGTGAAAAGATTTCTTGTACCATGGTTTTGCTAAAGCAAGGCACATCTGGCCAATCTGCCAGTGAATGGAGTTAAATGTACCATCATTGTTGAGTCTGCACCGTGAGCAAATGCTGTCACACAGGTAAACACTATGCAAGTCAAATAACTCCATGTGTCTTGTCTCCAGACATTCCCAAACTGGATTTGTTGTTTTAGACAGACTTTTCTGTCCCTGCTCTTCTAAATCGAAATCCCACAGGATTGCATCCCCCCCTTTTACATTTGATCTTGTACAAAGCGTGCTCTACTGCATTCATCTTATGCCAGACTGCCATCTGGTGGCAATATGTACAACTGCATTTGACCAAAAGAAAAGAGTTAAATAGTGATTTACTAACATGCAGACTTTTTACTATATGACAAAAACATTCCTTAAATTGAAGCACACCTAAAGTAATGTTTGGAATAACCTACACTTATTGACTTATGTGCTATATATTTCTAGGTTGCATTCTTTCGCTGTGATAGACCACAGTATAGCCAAATACAAATGCATCTAAATACTACTTAACCAGCAAAACAATAGAAAAGCAAGGGGAAAATAACTTCATATTTGAACTCCTAACATTGTTTTTTTCTAAAGCATGGATAGAGGCTACATAACTGAAGGACATTGGCCACCCTCTACGCCAGCTCAGTACCATTCAGACATCTCAACTAGTGATGAGCGGCAGGGGCAATATTCGAATTTGCGATATTTTGCGGATATTCAGTAGAATATTCGTCATATATCTGCAAATCCACTATTATTTTCTGCAAAAATTGGCAATGTACTATTCGTGTAATACACGAGCAACACAAGCATGAGTCACTATAGCTACATTTTTCAAACTGCTCGAAGTTTAATGAGACTGGAGAAAATGGTTGGCACGGCAGAACATTACAATAGATTTATATGCAGATATATGCTCCAATATATTGCACAAATCGTCAATAATGATGCAAATATTTTGGCGCAATACCTGCAACTTAACATTTTAACGGGTCTGACTACATATTAGTGATTGGTGCACTAAGTATTGTTGTGAACTTGTGACATCACAGCACTGTGTCTGTAGCATTTATATATGGACAGCAGAACACTACCTAACACCCTGCACTGGAACCTATCAGCTACACTATATCACTATCTAACCTACACTGACTATCTCCCACTAACTGTCTGTATTATATATATATAAGCTAACTAACTAAGTATCTTATAGAAATGGAAATGAGAGAGCACAGCAATGGCGCTGATGTCTCTCTCAGAACTGTAATATACTGTAGAAAATGCCTGCTGGGGCAGTTCTTATATAGTAAGGGGTAGGCAACTTTACTATTGGTTGCTAGGGATGTTGCTAAGCTCAGACAAAGACATTGCAGCATTCTCTTTTGGTCACAAGCAAAAAGGGAGGTTACTGATGAAAAAAAATTAGAATGTTCGAAAATACGAATATATATCACTATATTTTAAATATTCGCAAATTCTTGAAGTTGCGATATTCGCGATAAAGATTCGCAATGCGAATATTCGCGCCCAACACTAATCTTAACTAGTGTTGAGTGAATCAAAGCATCTGAAGTGAAATTCAATCCGAAATTTAGAACAAAATTAGATACACCATAAATCTAAATTTCCTTGTGCTTCGTGGTAAAAAATGTTTTGTCTTTTTTTCTAAAATGGCAGCTACATGAGTTACAAAAGGAAAGTAAGAAATATGAGATCCTGAGATCACCAATAATGCTGTGTAGCAAGCCAATTAGCAGGTAGCCATCCTCCTTGATGTCACAGCCCTATAAAAGCCTCGTCCTGCGCAGTCTCCACCATTCCACTGTGAGCCGAGACGTGACAAGCGCAAATGCGCTAGGGAGAGTGTTGCTTCAAACAGTTATTGGATAGGGAGAGTACAGGGAGGTCGTAGGGAGAATTTTTTGTTAAACTGTAGAGGAAGCATAGGGAGAATGCAGGGTGAGTGCATTGTCGCGTTTATCTTGTTCAACTGCTGTAGCATTCATAGTCATATTATATTGCTGTATTTATCTCGTTCAATCATAGTTAATCTGTTATCTTACTGATATAGTTACTGTACACTATGGCCAACAGACAGTTGCCTGGGTCCTCCAAAGAAATGGGCAATGGCAAAAATGTTGCTGTAGCTGGCACAAGTACAGTAGAAAAGGGGAGTGATATTAGCAGCTGCAGCAACAGGCAGAGCTGCCACTGTCATCTAGCTCTCATGTGTCGAAAACCAATAATCAGTGGGTTCCTCTGTCACCAGCTTTGCTCCACTTTTCAGCGAGGATGAGCTTTGTTAGGACAGTCAGCAGTTACAGGCCAGCACAGACTTGAAGGAGAGTTCTGCTGCGGACTTCTTTAGGAGTTCAACTACCAATGATGACAGTCGGGTGAGAGCACATGTTGTAAGAGGTCAGGTATGTGTACAAGTGACAGATGGGGATGACACAAGTGACAACCAAACAGATGTAGATGATGATGTAACCGATCACAAGTTAGAGCGGGTGAAGAGGTTGCATCATCATCATCAGGGGGCAAGGGTAGCAGTGTGACCATAAGACAGCAGGGTGGAAGCATGCTCATGGGACAGCAGGGTGGAAGTAGTGGGAGATCAGCCAAATGTGGGAGGGGTACACTGTCTGCTACTCTGGAGACTACCTGTAAGGCACACACTAGCAGTGCACAGGTTCAAAAAGGCAGCGATAGGCAGGCATCATGCAGTGGTGGAGGGAAAATACTATACTCGCCAGTGTGGGAATTTTTTACAAGTCGCTGGGGATGTTAGTGTGGCGGTATGCAGGATATGTGGGCAGAAAGTGAAGGGTGACCAGGGTGGTAATTTAGGCACGACAGCCCTGAGTCAGCACATGCAGTGTCACCATAAAATGGTGTTGGAAATCTGTGCCACTCATTTAGTGTTACAGCCTGATGAAGCAACCGCTGCATCACCCATCGGCCCACACCCCTTATCCAGCAGTCAGGTCATGTCAGCAGAAAGAAGCTGTTGTTCCTTCCCATCAACTTCAATATCGTCTATTGCTTCTGATACTCCTTCTTCTCCTCATCACTTGTTACAACAGTATACATACACTTATCCAATGGCACAGAAGCTGAACGTGCACCTGGCCAAGCTGCTGGTACTACAGACCTTCCCTTTCCATGGAGATAACTAGGAAATAGTATGTAGTAGAATATGGAAATCATTCTTTTTTTTATGCTCCCCTCAGTGGGGCCAGGTCTGAATGAGGACCGTACTTGTCTTTTGCTGGCGTTACTTTTCCAAATCATCCTTTGCGGTCTCAATGTCCAAAAAAAGTCAACAAGATGCAGAGAGAGGAGGAACTGGATATTCCTGATGACATATCATCGATATTAGATGATGTGGATAAGGAGGAAAAGCAGGTGTCAGAAGAAGGGTTGTTCGACCTGTAGGGCAGGAGAGCGATTGGCGTTGGAGAGGTGAGTTTGCAACTAGGGGGTGGTGGGGCTTTCTTCTTGTGTCACTTCAGGAATGCCCCATGACTGTTTTTCTCTCCTTTTATATCAATTTGTTGGATCTAATTGCTGGTCACCTGCTACATCACAAGGTACTCTTCATCAGTAGTTTCAGGATGTAAGGGTTAAAGGTAAGTATCACTTTAATTATTAGGTAAAATGTATATAGTGGTCAACTATTGGTCCCATGTGGCCCTTTTATATAATTATCATACAAAAGGGGTATTTTCAGGAGCTTGCAGACCACAACAGCCAAACTTCATAATATTTGCCAACATATTCTATGGCAGCTTCTAGTTTTCAGGCTCCTGTCCTTTATAGCAATAATCCCGCGGCCATGTTTGATCTGTCCACCATGTTTGGCACATCTGGTATTAACAGTAATATATATTTAAAGCGAAATCCCATTCGGTTCATAGTATATACTGTATTTGTATAGTTTTTGATTTTACACTTCGATTATGGAAATATTTTTATTTTTAAAGGGACTCATGTCTGCATGTTCATGCAGTTTTCCATTTGACAGAACAGTTTCATTTACAATTTTATGTGGTCGTTTATCAAAGTAGAACTGGCTTAGTTGCCTATAGCAACCAATCAGATTCCACCTTTCATTTTCCAATGGAGCTGTCAAAAATGAAAGGTGGATTTTGATTGGCTAATATGGGCAACTAAACCAGTTCTACTATACACGAGTTTGATAAATGACCCCATTAACCACTTCAGCCCCCCTAGCTTAAACACCCTTAATGACCAGGCCACTTTTTACAATTCTGCACTACACTACTTTACCCGTTCATTGCTTCGTCATGCAACTTACCACCCAAATGAATTTTACCTCCTTTTCTTCTCACTAATAGAGCTTTCATTTGGTGGTATTTCATTGTTGCTGACGTTTTTACTTTTTTTGCTATTAATCAAAAATTACCGAAATTTTTGCAAAAAAATGACATTTTTCACTTTCTGTTGTAATTTTTTTTTAAAAAACTACATTTCTATATAAATTTTTCGCAAAATTTATTGTTCTACATGTCTTTGATAAAAAAAATACAATAAGTGTATATTTATTGGTTTGGGTAAAAGTTATAGCGTTTACAAACTATGGTGCAAAAAGTGAATTTCTGCATTTTGAAGCAGCTCTGACTTTCTGAGCACCTGTCATGTTTCTTCAGGTGCTAGAATGCCAGGAAAGTATAAATACCCCCAAATGACACCATTTTAGAAAGAAGACACCCCAAAGTATTCATGGAGGGGCATGGTGAGTTCATGTATCATTTCATTTTTTTCACAAGTTAGCGGAAAATGACACTTTCTGAGGAAAAAATAAAAATAATAAAGTTTCCATTTCTGCTAACTTCTGGCAAAAAAATGACATCTCCCACGGACTCACTATGCCCCTCAGTGAATACCTTGGGGTGTCTACTTTCCGAAATGGGTCATTTGTGTGGTGTTTGTACTGTTCTGGCATTTTGGGCGGGGCTAAATTGTGAGCAGCCATGTAAAGCTAAAGGTACTCGTTGAATTTGGGCCTTTTGCATCTAGGCTGCAAAAGTGTCACTCATGGTATTGCTGTACTCAGGAGAAGTAGGGCAATATGTTTTGGGGTGTATTTTTACATATACCCATGTTGAGTGAGAGAAATATCTCTGTAAACTGACAACTTTGTTTAAAAAATTTAAAAAGTTGTCGATTACAGCGATATTTCTCACACAAAGTATGGGTATATATAAAAATACACCCCAAAACACATTGCCCTACTTCTCCTGAGTACGGCGATACCACATGAGTGACACTTTTTGCAGCCTGGGTGCGCAAAGGGCCCTAAAACCAATGAGTACCTTTAGGATTTCACAGGGCATTTTTACGCATTTGGATTCCAGACTTCTTCTCACGCTTTAGGGGCCCCTAAAATGCCAGGACAGTATAAATACCCCACATGTGACCCCATTTTAGAAAGAAGACACCCCAAGGTATTCTGTGAGGGGTATGGTGAGTTTATGTAAAATTTTATTTTTGTCACAAGTTAGTGAAATATGAGACTTTGTAAAAAAAAAAAAAAAAAAATATCAATTTCCGCTAGCTTGTGCCAAAAAATAAATTTCTGTGAACTTGCCATGCCCCTCACAGAATACCTTGGGGTGTCTTCTTTCCACAATGGGGTCACTTGTGGGGTATTTATACTGCCCTGGCATTTTAGGGCCCTAAAGCGTGAGAATCCAAAATGAGTAAAAATGCCCTGTGAAATCCTAAAGGTACTCTTTGAATTTGGGCCTTTGCATTTGGCTGCAAAAGTGTCACTCATGTGGTATCGCCGTACTAGGAGAAGTAGGGCAATGTGCTGGGGTGTATTTTTACATATACCCATACTGGGTGTGATAAATATCTCTGTAAATGACAACTTTTTAAAAAATTTATACAAAGTTGTCAATTTACAGAGATATTTCTCACACAAAGTATGGGTATATGTAAAAATACACCCCAAAACACATTGCCCTACTTCTCCTGAGTACGGCGATACCACATGTGTGGCACTTTTTGCAGCCAAGATGTGCAAAGGGCCCTAAAACCAATGAGTACCTTTTAGGAGGGCATTTTTATGCATTTTTCTTCTCACGCTTTAGGGCCCCTAAATTGCCAGGGCAGTATAAATACCCCACATGTGACCCCATTTTGGAAAGAAGACACTCCCAAGGTATTCTGTGAGGGGCATGGCGAGTTCACAGAAGATTTTTTTGGCACAAGTTAGCGGAAATTGATTTTTTATTGTTTTTCTCAAAAGTCTCCCTTTCTGCTAACTTTTGACAAAAGTTAAATTTTTCATGGACTCACTATGCCCCTCAGTGAATACCTTGGGGTGTCTTCTTTCCAAAATGGGGTCACATGTGGGGTGTTTGTACTGTTCTGGCATTTTGGGCGGGGCTAATTGTGAGCAGCCATGTAAAGCTAAAGGTACTCGTTGGAATTTGGGCCCCTTTGCGACTCAGGCTGCAAAAGTAACACTCATGTGGTATCGCCGCATCAGGAGAGTAGGCAATGTGTTTGGGGTGTATTTTACATATACCCATTACTTTGTGTGAGAAATATCGTTGTAAATTGACAACTTTGTATAAAAAAATTTAAAAAGTTGTCATTTACAGAGATATTTCTCTCACCCAGCATGGGTATATATAAAAATACACCCCAAAACACATTGCCCTACTTCTCCTGAGTTCGGCGATACCACATGTGTGCCACTTTTTTGCAGCCAAGATGCGCAAAGGGGCCCTAAAACCAATGAGTACCTTTAGTATTTCACAGGGCATTTTTACGCATTTGGATTCTCACGCTTTAGGACCCCTAAAATGCCAGGTGAGTATAAATACCCCACAAGTGACCCCATTGTGAAAAGAAGACACCCCAAGGTATTCCGTGAGGGGCATGGCGAGTTCACAGAAAAAAAATTAGCGGAAATTTTTTTTTTTTTTTTTTTTTTTACAAAGTCTCATATTCCACTAACTTGTGACAAAAAATAAAATTTTACATGAACTCCCCATACCCCTCACGGAATACCTTGGGGTGTCTTCTTTCCAAAATGGGGTCACATGTGAGGTTTTTGTACTGCCCTGGCATTTGAGGGTCTCCGCAATCATTACACGTATGGCCAGCATTAGGAGTTTCTGCGATTCTCCGTATATTGAGCATACGGGTAATGAGATTTTTTTTTTCCGTTCAGCCTCTGGGCTGAAAAAAAATAAAATAAAAATGAATGGCACAGATTTTTTCATTCGCATCGATCAATGTGGATGAAAAAATCTCTGCCAAAATCAGTGACTGCGGTGCGGTGGGCTGGGCGCTAGCTACCTAACAAGTAGCTAACTAACTGGCGGTGATAAGGGACCCTTATGCCCCATTCACACGTCCGAAATTCTGTTTGCGGAACGGAATTGCGGACCCATTCATTTCTATGGGGACAGACTTTGTCCCGCTCGGATCCGGAATTGCGGATCCGCACTTACGGGTCTGCATTTCCGTTCAGCAAAAATATAGAACATGCTCCTATTCTTGTCCGCAATTGCGGACAAGAAAAAGCATTTTCTATATAGTTCTGGCAATGTGCGGATCTGCAAAATGCGGAAAGCACATTGACGGTGTCCGTGTTTTGCGGATCCGCGCCGCGGATCCGTGGCACGGATCTGTGGATCCGCTGAACCGCAAAACACATATGGACATGTGAATAGAGCCTTACAGGGGGTGATCAGTGACAGGGGGTGATCAGGAGTCTATATGGGGTGATCA
This sequence comes from Bufotes viridis, assembly GCA_033119425.1. Classification (NCBI taxonomy): domain Eukaryota; kingdom Metazoa; phylum Chordata; class Amphibia; order Anura; family Bufonidae; genus Bufotes; species Bufotes viridis. Next base: position 536,682,726 of record CM065590.1, on the reverse strand, counting down.
GGGGTTAACAAGGGGTTAATAGTGGTTATAAAGTGAGGGGGTGGGGGTGGGATTAGTGTAGTGTTTGGTGCAACTTTACATTAGTTACCTGGTCCTCTGGTGGTCGATCCCAGTAAATGGGACCACCAGAGGACCAGGTATTAGGTATATCAGACGCTGTTAGCAACACAGCGCCTGATATACCACTTTGATCTAATTTATTTTACATTTACAGCCTGCCAGCGATTGATCATCGCTGGCAGGCTGTAGTACAACTGCAGAGCCGCGCTCTGCTGTGAACGCGCGCGCGCGCGTGCGCGCGTTCACAGCAGATCTCGGCTCTCGCGAGATGACGCACGGATGCGTCCAGGAGGAACAAACTTGCCGCCGCCTGGACGCATCCGTGCGTTCGGCGGTCGGCAAGCGGTTAATGTGTACATTTTTATATTTCTTCTCAGTCAGTTGTTGAAAGTTCTATATTATTTGTATTGTTTTCAGAACATATATGTGGCTTGTTTTTGGGGGATAAGTTGTACTATTTTAGAGCACCATTGAATTTACCATGTCTGTTTGGAAATTCAAATTTTCCTATTGGAAAATGGGAAAACATATCTCTGTGGGGTTAAATTGAAAAAAAAAAAAAAAGTTTTTTTTTTTTTTTACATCACACTGTACACTGTGTGCTAAAAATGACATAACATTCCTATTCTGTGGTTCAATACAAATATGGCAATACCAAACTTGTATACATATATTTTTTGTTTTACTAGTACTAAAAAAATAAAAACTTAAAAAAAAAAAAAATCTGTGCGTCACCATTTCAGACATTTTCAGACAAAGCAATACCTAACATTATATATATATACATATATATATAAAGCTGAGAGTATGTATGTATGTATGTCCGCTAAAGGAATCCGCACCGTCGCATGTAAAATCAGGAAATCAGGTGTTCGGAAAGGTTTTAGACCATGTCTGGGACATACCGTTCCTGAGATATTCCCAAGAAATGCATTAGCCAATAGAAGCCTGGTCACATGACCCTTATCAGCCCATAGAAGATCGCTGGCAGTTTGTTGCCACACACACAGTTTTACTCCAGGTAACCATTACAACCCAGCCATGGTTCTTCACTGCTGTAGATGAGCTTTAAAGGAAATCTGTCACCAGGATAATCGCTATTGAAGTAAAGCCATGGCCTAATAGCTAGTGATGAGCGGGAGGTGCCATATTCGATTTCGTGATATTTCACCAATATTCGATTGAATATTCGTCATATATTCATCGAAATCGAATATTTGTCATTATTCTATATATTGCGAAATGTTACGCGAATTTATATTCGCATCGCGAATTAAACTTAGAGATCAGTTCCTAATGGTTGTAAATGGTATTGCTAGAATTGACGAAGATAACGAATATCACGAATATAGCACTATATTCTCAATCTCCGTTATATTCTAGCAATACAACCATTAGGAACTCAGATCTAAGTTAAATTCGCAATGCGATCAATACAGGTTATATTAACCCCTTAAGGACACGGCCCTATTTCACCTTAAGGACTAGGCCATTTTTTGCAAATCTGACCAGTGTCACTTAATGTGGTGATAACTTTAAAACGCTTTTACTTATCCAGGCCATTCTGAGATTGTTTTTTCGTCACATATTGTACTTCATGACACTGGTAACATTTTGTCAAAAAAGTTCATTTTTTTGTATAAAAAAATACTAAATTTACCAAAAATTTTGAAAAATTTGCTAATTTTCAAGTTTCAATTTCTCCACTTCTAAAATACATATTAATACCTCCAAAAATAGTTATTACTTTACTTGCCCCAAATGTCTACTTTATGTTTGGATCATTTTGGGAATGCCATTTTATTTTTTGGGGGCGTTACAAGGCTTTGAAGTTTAGAAGCAAATCTTGAAAATTTAGAGAAAATTTCAAAAACCCAATTTTTAAGGACCAGTTCAGGTCTGAAGTCACTTTGTGAGGCTTACATAAAAGAAACCACCCAAAAATGCCCCATTCTAGAAACTACACCCCTCAAGGTATTCAAAACTGATTTTACAAACCTTGTTAACCCTTTAGGTGTTCCACAAGAGTTCATGGCAAATGGACATAAAATTTCAGAATTTAGATTTTTTTGGCAAATTTTCCATTTGAATCCATTTTTTCCAGGAACAAAACAAGGGTTAACAGCCAAACATATCCCAATATTTATATCCCTGATTCTATAGTTTGCAGAAACACCCCATATGTGGTTGTAAACTGCTGTATCACCAAACGGCAGGGCGCAGAAGGAAGGGAACGCCATATGGTTTTTGGAAGGCCAATTTTGATGGACTGGTTTATTTACACCATGGCCCATTTCAAGCCCCCCTGATGCACCCCTAGAGTAGAAACTCCAAAAAAGTGAACCCATTTTGGAAACTACTGGATAAGGTGGCAGTTTTGGTGGTATTATTTTTAGGGTACGTATGATTTTTGGTTGCTCTATAATACATTTTTGTGAGACAAGGTAATAAAAAATAGAAATTATGAAATTTCATCTCCATTTGCCATAAACTCTTGAGGAACACCTAAAGGGTTAATAAAGTTTGTAAAATCAGTTTTGAATACCTTGAGGGGTGTAGTTTCTTATATGGGGTCACTTTTATGGAGTTTAGCACTCCTTTTTTCTGAGATTTCTGAGTTTGGTTATCTAATCTAAGCAAACACCTTCAATTGCTTTTCAATGGCTTTTTTCTCGAGATAATGAAATGAGTTAAGAAATTTGAGTTAACAGCGGGAGTGCTAACCCTGCTACATCTGTAGTGTCAAAAAACCAGTCCGTCAAAATCTGCCTTCCAAAAAAACCATATGGCGTTCCTTTCCTTCTGCGCCCTGCCGTTTGTCCATAAAGCAGTTTACAACCACATGTGTTGTATGGGGTGTTTCTGTAAACGACAGAATCAGGGCAATAAATATAGAGTTTTGTTTGACTGTTAACCCTTGCTTTGCTACTGGAAAAAAATGATTAAAATGGAAAATTTGGAAAAAATAGCTGTTTTGGGACTGTATTTATTTTATTTTTGTGACTGTGTTCATCTGAGGGGTTAGGTCATGTGTTATTTTTATAGAGCAGATTCTTACGAACGTGGCAATACCTAATATGTCTACTCTTTTTAATTTATTTAGGTTTTACACTATAATATCCTTTGTTAAACAAACTATTTTAGTATCTCCATAATCTGAGAGTCAGTTTTTTTTAGTTTTTGTCCAATTGTCTTAGGTAGGGGCTCATTTTTTGCGGGATGAGATGACGGTTTTGATGGCACTATTTTGGGGTGCATATGACTTTTTAATCGCTTGCTGTCACACTTTTTGTGATGTTAGGGGACAAAAAACTGCTTTTTACAGTTTTTTTTTTTTTTTTGCGGTGTCCATCTGAGGGGTTAGTTCATGTGTTATTTTTATAGTTCAGGTTCTTACGGACGCGATACATAACATGTCTACTTTTTATTTATTTATTTAGGTTTTACACAATCATAATTTTTGAAACAAAAAAAAATCAAGTTTTAGTTTCTGCATAGCCTAAGAGCCATAATTGTTTTACTTTTTGGGCGATTTTCTTAGGTAAGGTATCATTTTTTGCGGGACGAGGTAACGGTTTGATTAGTACCATTTGGGTGTAGATACAACTTTTTTGATCACTTTTATTAACTTTTTTGGGAAGTGAAGTGGGCAAAATTTCAATTTTATCATTGTTTTTTTTTTTTTTTTTTTATGATGTTCACCGTACGGGAAAAGTAACAAACCCATTTTATAGATCAGGTCGTTACGGACGCGGTGATATATAACATGTGTAGTGTATTTTTTTTGTTTTCTTTTTTATTAGTAATAAATGTGTTTTTTTGTTTTTACCTTTTTTCACTTTTTTTACATTTTTTTTGGACCCAGACCCACTTGGTTCTTGAAGATCCAGTGGATCTGGTGTCTGTATAATACAGTACAGCACATTATATAATGTACTGTACTGTATTTTTTACTTGGCACTTAGTCTGATCAGACTTTTGCCTTTAGCAAAAGTCTGATCAGACTTCTGTTACCATGGCAAGCAGGACGCGTCCTGTTGCCATGGTTACCGTCCTCTGCTGCTATAACAGAGCAGCGGAGGATGAGGAGGGAGGTAATCTAGGGACTGGAGCTAGGGGGGCTGCACCAGGCACAGCAGCCCCCCACAGCAGCTCCCTCCCTCTTAGCCACTTCCATACAGCGGTCCCTACGGACCGCGGCATGGAAGGGGTTAATAGGCTGACATCCGTGCCTGCACGGATGTCAGCCGTTACAAGTAGAGTGTCAGCAATGTGCTGACACTCTGCTTGTCACGCTCGGCCATCCTGAAAATGAGCGGAGGGGCGGGCAGAGGATCGCGCGCGCGCCCGCCCCCCGCACCGCCTGCCGAACCGCCTCCCGCACCGCCCGCAAGCCTCCCCCCCTCCCCGCACCGCCCATCACATTGAGGTCACAGGGGGGGAGGTTATAGGAATAAAAAAAAAAAAAAAAGCCGGCATTTTAAAGTATTTTCATAGTATATGACCGTGGGGATCAGATACATCGCAAAGCGCTGCAAACCGCAGGTCTGAATTGACCTGCGGTTTGCAGCGATCGCCGATCGCAGCAGGAACCATGTTTCTAGCAATTTATTTTTTTTTTTTATACAGGATTTAATTTAGGACGTATGGGTATGTCCTGTGTCCTTAAGGACTCGGACATTAGGGCGTACGTCCTATGTCCTTAAGGGGTTAATCGCATTGCGATTACAAGTTAGATCTGAGTTCCTAATGGTTGTATTGCTAGAATATAACGAAGATGACGAATATCACGAATTCACGAATATAGCATTATATTCTCAATCTTCGTTATATTCTAGCAACAACCATTAGGAAGTGAGGGAGCCTGACAGGGAGCCAGGAATCCTCCGGACAGGTAAGAACAGCTTTTGGGAAGTGAGAAGACAACCAGAGAGCAACAAAGATTAACAACTAAAAAAAAAATATATATATATTTGAAATTGCGAATATATAGTGCTATATTCGCAATATTCGTGAATTATCGAAGTTGTGATATTCGCGATATGAATTCGCTATTCGAATATTCGCACTCAACACTACTAATAGCTCATAGTACATTATTTTCTGAGGTTTCCATAACAAGTCTGTGGATGACACTGTTAAGGGAGCAGAGTGCTGTGGAGGTCACAGTACAGGGGGCAGGTACCCTTAAAACCCTGCCCCCAGGTCCCATGCTTCTGATCCGGTTAAGCCACTCCTTCTCCCATTCCTCAGCTGCCAGGGAATAAAAAAATGAAGTTAAAAATCAACTTCTGTCAGCTGCAGAGGTGGGAGGGACGGTGACTTTCTCTCTGCAGCTCACTCTCAGACAGGACAGTGCTGCTGTCTTAGGTTTAGCTGTTAATAAGGCCATGCCCACGTCCACTCTTCAGCCGAAAGCGATTGAAAAAATGAAGTTAAAACTCAACGTCTAGGTCCCGCTAAGCCACAATCCTGACCTGGATAGGCCATGCCCCCTTCACCTACGCAGCCGACGGCAGGTTAAAAATTTGCTTCTGTCAGCTGCAGGGGTGGATGACTTGGAGTCTGAAATCTGGACTATCTGGCCTAAAACTTGACCTCTGGACATCCTAGTCACAGTTAAGGGAATGGTCCGCTATGGAGGTCAGTGTTAAGGGGCAGATTGCTGTAAAGGGGGAGGGCCCTTGTGGAGGTCACTGTCAAGGGGGTGGTGTGCTATGAAACTGTTAAAGGGGAAGGTTGCTGTAAAGGTCAAAGTTAAGGGGGTGGGCTGCTATGGAGGTCCCATTTTAAGGGACGGGGCATTGTGAGTGGTCAGTGTTAAGGGAGGGGGGGCTGTGGAAGTCAATGTTAAGGGGCGGGGTGCTGTAGATGTCACTGTGAGGCTACGTTCACACGACGACAATTGTCGCGCGACAAAAAGTCGCACTATTGTCGGGCGACAATTTTTATAATGGGAGTCTATGGTGTCGCAGTGCGACATGCGACATGCTGCGACTGCGTCACGAAAGTCGGAGAAAATACATTCAAGATGGGTTTTTCTGCGACTGTCGCGTCGCAGTCGCAGCATGTCGCATGTCGCAATGCGACACCATAGACTCCCATTATAAAAATTGTCACGCGCCAATAGTGCAACAAAATGTCGCGCGACAAATGTTGCAGTGAAGTTGTGCCCTATTTGTCGCGCGACAATTGTCGTCGTGTGAACGTACCCTTATAGTGGATACTGTTGATATCTTTTAACAACACACACAAATGAAATAAATTTAATATACCCGGGTGAAGCCGGGTCCTTCAACTAGTGTATATATATATATACATATTACAATTTTTTTTTTTTCGCTATATGTAAAATAGTGAAAGGGGGTGTAAAATATTTAAACTTTATTTTTTTTTACTTTTGCAGTGGCAACTTTTAACTCCATTAGGGGGCTAGAACCTAGGATCTTTTGACCCTTTGTTCTATTCACCCTTATTAAGATCTATTAGGGTGAATAAGATTTGGATGTGTGCCTTTCTGAGCTGTGAGCACAGCGCAGCAGGGAGGTTGCTATGGGAAGCTTCAAAAGTGTGAAATCGTGGGGCTCCCTCTGACTTACCTCACAGATGTCGTGATCGGTGTTGATAGCGGCATCTGATGGGTTAAATGATGGGGTTCGGCGGGATCGCCATTCAGCCGGGTGTCCGCTGTATAACACAGCTGGAACTTGCCCAGTATGGAGTGAGGTCTGCACTGACTGAACAAATCGAATTTCTTGTCAAAGTTCGTTGAATCAGCTGAATCAAATTTTCCGAAACTTCGCTCATCTCTAAACTTAATTCTGGGGTTTTGTTTTTAGGGCATTCTGTGTGTGGTAAAACTGATATGTTAACTTCATTCTCTGGGTCAGCACAATTTCAGTAATCCCAATTTATAGTTTTTCGATAAAAGGGGGTGTCCAAATGCATCAGAGCATTGGTGCCACCTATTGCACATTTGTACATAGAGTTCCTTAGTGGATATTGGTCATGTTTATGTAATACTCCTGGTGGTCAAGAAATGAAATGATTAATGGGTAATGGGCAACTTTATTTATTATTAAGTGGAAGTAAAGAATAGGAGTTTCTGGCGGCGCTGCAATTAAGGATTCTGATGAAAGTAGTGAGCAGGACACTGGGAGATTCAAATGTCCGCTTGTAATGTAAAGGGGCCTCTTTACTCCAGGGTGATTAATGCTCCTGGGAAGAACACTTCCGCCCCTGCTCCTGCTGATGGGTGGCTCCTGTCACTTGCCGCTTCAAGAGCTCTGCTCAGATCTTTGCTTCCACTCAGTGTACAATATTACTAGGACTTCTGTTACCGGCAGGAGGGCGAGCAACAGCAAGCACCTATATCACTGAATGCGCTCAGCAGAACACGATTGGGTGGGCGGCTCTCCTATTCTACACATCCGGCTCTCCTTTTCTCTCTTTTTAAGTGTTCTGCAACAATTTTTAATGCATCTTTCGTCACGTTTCGGCATAAAGTGTGCCGCAAATCATCAGCAGTGAAGTACAACAAATGCTTGGTGAAATTTGTAATTTTTCTTGTCGCTCCGCTTCACATAACTATAGAGTTAGACCTCTTTCACATGAGCAATACGAATAGTGTCAGGATCTGTTCAGGAAAAACTGATGGTTTTGCACACAAGTTTAATTAGTTTTCTCGGCGATTGTGTTCATTGTGTACGTTTTTTTCTGTCTGAATTGTATCCAGGTTGCAAGCGTTTTTTTTAACAAGCTGAAGAATAACCTCCTAGCATAACCTCCTGAAGAAAAACCTCCTACACCTCCTACAAAGCATCAGTGAGAAATGCATTGCATCCAATGCCTTTGGTTTTTCCTTCAAACCCAATTCATTTCTTTGGAGCCAGGACTGGGTGAAAACGTACAATATAGAACATGCTGAGATTTTTCCTGAATCAAAGATGATGCATGAAAAACAACACTCAGATACACTGACCCATTGAAATGAATGGATCAATGTTCAGTCCAGAGGCTATCTGTTCACTAAACATCACATCTGTACGGAAAAACTCACTCATGTGAAAGAGGTCTTATATAGAGTGATATGATAAAACCCTGTCTGCCTGCAGCCCTTACCCTATCTAAGCCCTTACTAAGCTTCTTTTAGCGGTAAACGTGTTTTTCTGATTTATATTCCTCCAGTCCATTCAGAGCTTAGCCACTGCATATCGACACTACTCTGTGGGTAGTGATCTGGTTATTCTTGGTGGGAAACTAAATTGGTGTGTTAGGGTAAAGAATCATTTAAAATCTACTATACTGGTTTTAACCCAATGTCAAATCCATAGCAATGCAGTGGATCCACATCTACTCCAGTAAGCCTCATGACATCAATCATAAATCATGTGCAGTTATGTAGCATTCTATAGTTTCTCTTTATGACTTTTTCTCTATTTTTCACATTCTCATCTGTTCTTTGGCATCAGTCTCATTACGTTCTCTTACAAATCAGTAACATTCATGGCAGCTGCTTATTCTCAGTAAAGTTATGAGTGAACGGTAAGGTTGATAACTGATTGGCTCTGTGATAATGCAGCTTCACATACCCGCTGATAAAACACAGAAATATGGTGTGGACAAGCATCTGTTTATATGGGGAACATATAAGCTAACTGGCAGGACGCATCCCAGCGCTGTGACCTCATGCATATCATTCCAGCTTAGGGCTAAATAATGGCATTGTCATTTGTTTCTTGGAGAGATTGACTGTGGCTGCTATGACTGTGGCGGCAGCCTATTACATTTAATCTCTCATCTTCATTGTCCTATCTAGTGTTAAGCAAATCAAAGTCCACGAATTTGACTTCAATGCCAATTTCGATTTGCTGCAAAGCCGAATTTTCTGATTCTTCGAGGTAGTGAACTGATGTTCCCTGAAATGGTGTAAAAAACACAAAAAAAAGTACTTACCTCATCCATTTACTCGCAACAGGCCGGCCACCACCATCTTGATTGAAGATCTCGCACAAAATCCTGTGTGCAGTGACGTAATCATGGGCCACGCGAGATTTCGCACCAGATCTTCAAACAAGATGGAGGCAGCCGGCCAGTTGTGAGCGAATGGTCGAGGTAAGTATGGTGGAATTTTTTTTTTTCTACACTGTGATATTTCTATCAGATGCATGTGAGGGGTACAATGACGGGGAACAGTGCAATCGCTACTCCTTGTCATTACACCCACTACTTACAAAATTTTGCTTCGTGACAAAGTCATTTTTTTGTAAAATTCGGCCAAATCTAATTTTTAAATACTTCGTTCAACACTATTTCTATCATATGGATCCAGAGTAGAGATGAGCTTTCTTTGTGCCCGATGCACATTTTTTAAATGGTTCAGTTCAGACCTGAATCGATTTATCATGAATCAAAGTTGCTCCAATCGGTAAAATGGTATACAGCATCCTCTAGTCTCCTGGGACTATGAAAATCAGTCTAATTACAAATGTTTAAAAAATGTTTGATCCTTCCCCAGTTAAGCTCTTGAACGCAATGACAATTATAGCAAATAATGTCTGAGTGACACTGACATACATACAGTAGCTATGAGTAAATGCATGGTTGACAGTGTTAGCAAAGAAAGAGTGGTCGTTCTGCTCAAGCATCCAAAAATGATACATTAACGGCGCAGAATACTTGCCCATAGATTTAGCAAGAGTAAGGGCACTGCCTGACCTCTTCCCTGTCCTCCTCCACTGCCCTGCATTCTCTATAGTGGGTAGGACACTGTGTAAACTTAAAATAGCAGTGCTTCCTTCATGGATCCCTGCCTCTGCATTGATGCAGCCGGGTCCTCCATTGCTCTTTATTTCCTGGTCTGATCACTGACTGAAGTGGTCACATGCCACTGTGACTTATGGTAAGTGCATAGAGACCAGGTGGAGTGGCAGTATGGTACAGGAGCAATGGTGGATCTGTGAGGTGAGTACTATTTTAAGTTCATACAACACCCACACCATTACCGATGAGCAAAGTTTTCAAAAATTTGATTGAGACGATTGGTCGAAATTTTCCCAAAAATTGTATTCGATCCAAATTAATTTGTCATGAAGCACGTTAAAAATCAGTTATTTCCCAGCTGCAGAGAACATGTATATCTGTGTACATCACTGTGCATTGCAGAAACATGCATAGCTAGTCCGCTGTGGTAGTGAAACAGTTACCCTGGGTTCACACCTGAGCGTTTCTGAGATGCGTGTCTTCCGCGCGTTTTTCGCGCGTTTTTGTGCGCGTTTTTGACAATAGTAAACGCGTGTTTTACGCGCGTTTGTGTGATTGACTGCAGTGTTGTCCAATGACCAAATATCCCTGTCTATATGAAGTTTGGCCAATCAGAGTGCATTATGCAAAAACAGTGCCTAGCACCTGGGGTTTGGCCTTTCCAGCATGTTCTAAATTCATAAACACGCGTTCGAACGCGCGTTTTCAGTGTCAAAAATGCGCAAAATACAAGCGTTGCGCATTCCCATTGAAGTCTATGGGCCAAAACGCGCGACAAACGCCCCCAAAAAAGCTTAAGTACTTGTTTATGCGTCGGGCGTTTTTCAGCGCGTTTGAACGCGCTGTAAAACGCGAAAATGTGAACCAGTCCCATAGGGAAGCATTGGTTTGCATCGGTTATGCGTTTTACAGCGCGTTCAAACGCGCTGTAAAACGCACAACATTTGAAAAGCCATGCTTCCCTATGGGCATGGTTCACATTTGGGCGTTTTACAGCGCGTTCGAACTCGCTGTAAAACGCCCCACGCCCAAACAAGTACATGAGCTTCTTTGGGGCGTTTTAACGCGCCTATGGACAATGATGCCATAGGGGAGAATCACTGAATCGCGCGTATGATGCGCGTTTCTTAGTTAAAAAAACACACATCCAAAAACGCGCGTAAAACGCGCGTCATACGCGCGATTCATAAACGCCTAGTGTGTTCCCAGCCTTAGGGCTCACGACTGTATGTATTGTGATTATACTATACTATATGACTATATGTATTTGCAGTCTACAAAACTTGTCTGTGTGACGTCCGTATTGCATCCGATTTCTTTTTTTTGCGGGTCCATTGTAACAATGCCTATCCTTGGCTGCAAAATGGACAAGAATTGGACATATTCTATTTTTTTGTGGAACGGCCATGTGGACATATGGAAACGAAATGCACACTGAGTCATTTCCGTTTTTTTGCGGAACCATTGAAGTAAATGGTTCCACATACGGGCCGAAATAAAAACGGAATGGACCCAAAAAAAAAAGTTTGTGTGCGTGACCCCTTGGAGGACACTTGCAGCTCTGGCCTGTTGCCGCAACTGTTGTCTCCCCCCCCCCCCCTTCTTCTGCTGCTACTTCTGTCAGCTCCAGAAACATTTTGGCCACTGCTCGTTCCCTTAGAAGGTCCTAGCACCTGTCTTTCAGACACACTGTACTGTAACAGTAACTGTAGGTGTAAGTGTAAAATAGTAGTGGCATTAGAGCGCAATTTCACCCTAATTACATATAAATTATTAATTAGGATTAACAGATTTACTTATGTATAAAAGAATGTGAACCCCCCCAAAATCTGTAGTATCAGACCACTATTTCACTCCAATTACAGATTAAAGGATTAACGGATTACTTATGTATAAAAAGAATGTGAACCCGCCAAAATCTATAGTATCAGGCCACAATATTACCCCAATTACAGAATGAAGGATTAACGGAATTACTTATGTATTAAAAAATGTGAACGACCTAAAATCTGTAGTATTAGAACACTTTGTATCCCCAATTAGTGCAGCATGGTATAATAGAATATCTCATATTACCCAGGCTTTACACTCTTCTATTGGCCCCTGCTCTCTCCCTATAGTGTGGATTCAACCTTCCTATTATATCCCTACACGATCTCTAAGCTGTCCCTGAACTGTTCAAAAGCAATATTTTGTAAAGAAAGTCTTTCCTAATCATTGTCCCTAGTGCCTGTCACTTCTCTTCCTGCACTAAGTTCACAGTAAAATGGAGGACACCAGGCAGGATGAGGCTTTTTATAGGGCTGTGACATCACAGGGGCTGTCTGTCTGCTGATTGGATGTCTGCATGGCATTATGGGTGATCCTCCTTCCTAGGCTTCGTTAACTTTGTAACATGTGCAGCAGCCTTTAAAAAAAAAAATAGATTTGATACCACAAGTTGTCCAAGAAATTCGGATTTGTGGCAAATGAAATTTTCCTGAAATTTGTACCGAATTCCAGTTTGATAACTACGATTGACTCAACAACACTACTCGTTTGACACATGCATGCTTAGTTTTGTTTTCTTTATTGTTTTATTTTTGTGAGGTTGTACCCTAAGTGGTCATGCACATGACTGAATTTTGCTTCCGCAAATGATCTGTATTTTTTACACATAAAATGTGTTTTACCATTTAGTATGTACTGGTGACATGTGTTTTTACTTTACTGCATAACCTTACATTTGTCAGTGTTAGGGCTCTTTCACACAAGCGGATGCCGTGCGGGTAATCCACTGGGTGAAAGAGTCCCAAGCCGAGCTCTGGATAGCAGAAAATTGGAGAATTAACATGATTGATAAGGCTCCGTGCCTCTCTGTGACCTTTTTACTACAAAATCACAGTGAGATAAAGTTGTCACCGTGATTTTGTAGCAAAAGATCACAGAGAGGCACAGAGCATTATCAATCATGTTAATGCTCCATGTCTCTGCTGTCCAGAGTGGGGCTTGGCTCCGTTTCACGCAGCAGATTACCTGCACGGCATGCACTCATGTGAAAGAGCCCTTAATCCTCACATGCCTGTCCTCTTTCATGTTAATTACTTTACACAGTTTAGTGTCATCCGCAAAAAATTATATTTTACTGTGAAAGTCTTCTTACAAGATCATTAATAAATATATTGAAGAGGATAGGGCCCAGTACTTACTCCTGAGGTACCCCCCTTTATTCATTTTCTATGTGGTCACCGAAAATAGCAGAGCCGGCTATTTCCGTTAGGCCAATAGAAGTACATAAGAGTGGGGGCCGGTCATGCGCGGTATGCTCCCATTAACTTGGAGAGAGTGCTTTGTGGTTGCCAGACTGGAGTCCTCCAGCCACCACCTTGCAGAGCTCTGTTCCCCATATACATGCGGGTCCCAGTCATAGGCTGGCATATCCTAGCAATATGCTCCCATTGTCTGAGATGAGACAACCCCTTTAACTCTCATAGGATACGGGAGTATTACAGTATTTCTTCCCAGAGTGTGGGCTTTACACAGAACTTTACATAAAGACAAACCCCTCCCCCCTCTCCATTTTTTTTTGCGATCCTTTCTATACAGACTGTAACCCTATAAGTTAACTGCCCAGTCATAGCTATCAACCAGCCATGTCTAAGTTATTCCCACTATATCATCTTCTGGAATTAGTATACATAAAATTTAGAAGTTTTTGGATATTGTTTACCTTACACCTTTCCGTGTAAAATATTCTAGTTCCTCACTTCAATACCACCACCCCTCATCCCTAGTTTAAACACTTCTACAACCTTGTAGCCATCTTCTACCCTAAAATAACTGCACCTACCCCATTGAGGTGCTGTCCATCCCTACAATAGAGCCTGTAGCCAACAGAGACATCGTCCTAGTTCTCCAGGAACCTAATCTCCTCAGTTCTTCAGCCACTTGTACCTCCTTAATCTCCCACTGCCTTTTTGACAGGGGTGTATGTTTCCAAATCATGTCCATTCAACTGAATTGATCAAGAGAAATGGGAAACCCCCAGAGCAAAATTTCAAATGTCATAGCAAAGGGTCTGAATACTTATTGCTTGTGCAAAATGTTAGTTTTTCCTTTTAAATAAATTTGCAAACATTTCTTAAGATTTAGTTTTCACTTTCCCATCTTGGAGTATTGAGTACAGATTGATGGGGGAAAACTTGATTTTTTTTAAAACTATCTGCTTTTTATTGGAGGTAAACAGCCGCATTTACATACAACAATCACTTCCACTGTAGGTGGACGAGTGAGAGCTACTGCCATCACATGTTCCCATATCGATTCATTGTTTCTGTGCAGCAGACCACTGTTCACACAGCACTGGTGTCCAGAAAGGATATTTTAATGGGTTACATGACAGATCATTTTCCCCCTATGAACGAACGTTTTGCTCGTTCATCGGATGATCGGCAGCACATTTATATGGGCCAATTATCAGGAATGAGTGTTTGTATTAAGGCTCTGCCGGCAGAGAACGGCTCTGGATCCGGCACTACATAATACAAACAGGATGCCCGCTGGTTCCATTAAGTATAACGGGGTCTGACAGAGATTGTTCCGACAGACAAGGGGAGAGTCAGCTGGACTCAAACCGTTGCATGCTATAAAACAAGATACCAGAGTTTCATACCAGAGGTGTGAAACCAACATAACATTCATTTTCGATAATCTGTCCAACAATTAGGTTCTGTAAACCCACCATACAAAAAGTAATTCTTGCTACCCCTTTAAGTTTTATTGTAAGGAATGAATTGTGTTATTTTTTTCCCCTGAATTTTGTATTTTCACTTTGACAATCTGAAAATACTATGAACTGATTTTGAGAATGTCATGACTTTTTTTGTCCAGACAATAAATGTAATCTGCATTGTGCCCTTTGTCTGAAGCTGAGTTTATGCTAGATCCGTCACTAGTCCTCTAAGACAAGCTCTAAGACAACGATCGATAAGTAGAACACATTACAACTCCATAGTTCATCTTTTCTTTGACTTACTCCAGAATAAACACATTTTCTTTCATATGCCAGCATTTTTTCCTGCTTTGGCGATGGTGATAGCTGGTAGAGAACAGGGTAATGATGTTTTCTCTTCAGCTATTCACACATTGCATTTAACATAATTACAGCTTCACCGGAAGAGAGGAAATAAGAACGTGATTATTACTATGGAGAAGCAAGGTTTTAATGAAATCAGAAGTAAAGCCTGGAAATGAAGGCATCAGCAGCTTCTCAATTAGCCCATTCATAGCAGCACAGCACAGAGAATATAAAGTGGTCCCATTATTCTGTCTCCTGTAGGGATGAGTTCATATACGTAACATTCCTTGGTTACTACTGTAGATATGCCTAACTAAATGTTCGTGTCTACTAACTTAAAGGGGTTGTTCGTGTTATTTATATTGATGATCCATCCTTAGGATAGGTTATCAATATCAGATCGCCAGGGGTCTGACTGCCTGCACCCCGCCGATCAGCTGTTTGAAAAGAAAGTGGAGCTTGTGCGAGCACTGACTTCTCTTCACTGTTTACCTGCTTGCCATCAAAACCACAGCAATAAGCAGGTGTAGTTACATTTCAGCCATCCCATTCACTTCTATGGGATGGCTCCTTCCTATTCAAGTGAATACTACAGAGCCGTCCCATTTAATGGGACTGCTAAGGTGTAATTACACCTGCTTACTGTTAAACAATGAAAATAAGGCAGGGATCACACAAGCTCTGCTTTCTCTTCAAACAGCTGATTGCGGGAGTGCTGGGAGTCAGCTCCCACGATTTGATACAGATGACCTATCCCGAGGATTGGTAATCAATATAAATATTAATGAACTATCCTTAGGATACGTCATTAATATCTGATCTGTGGGTATCCAACACCAGTTACCCCCGCCAATCAGCTGGTTAAAGAGGAGGCGGAGCTCCCTGTAAGCTCTGCTTCATCTTTATTATATTACACTTCATCTTTGCAGCAGAGGCATAGTGAAAGGA
Organism: Bufotes viridis; assembly: GCA_033119425.1. Classification (NCBI taxonomy): domain Eukaryota; kingdom Metazoa; phylum Chordata; class Amphibia; order Anura; family Bufonidae; genus Bufotes; species Bufotes viridis. The sequence continues at coordinate 536,666,900 of CM065590.1, read as the reverse complement.
AGAAGTACTTGTAATTACACAGCGCTTCCAAGATGACGGGATGTGTAATGAAGTGGAAGCAGTTCTCAAAAAGAGCGCCGCCTCCTCTTGAAACAGCTGACTGTCGGCAGTGCTGAATATCAGATTCAGCAGTTCAGATATTGATGATCTGTCCTGAGGATAGGTTATCAGTAGAGTTGAGCGAACATCTGGATGTTCGGGTTCGAGAAGTTCAGCCGAACTTCCCGAAAATCTTCGGGTTGAGGATCCAAACTCGACCCGAACTTCATCCCGAACCCCATTGAAGTCAATGGGGACCCGAACTTTTGGGCACTAAAAAGGCTGTAAAATAGCCCAGGAAAGGGCTAAAGGGCTGCAAAAGGCAGCAAAATGTAGGTAAATCCCCTGCAAACAAATGTGGATAGGGAAATGACCTAAAATAAAATAAAATAAATAGAAATTAACCAATATCAATTGGCAACTTGGAGGAGGAGGATGTGGAAAAGGAGGTTGGGGTGGCATCAGGTGGGAATGCTATGGGAGTTGATGGTCTCATCACAGCCAAAAAGGATTTATGTCTGCCTGCAGTGCCACAGGCCTCATCCACAGACTCAGGGCAATGGCACCCGCAAACAGGAGAGCGGTCCTGTAACAGCAGCAAAGGCCTCAGGTCAACCCGCAATGGAACAGGCCATTATCATTTATGTAGGCCCCTGACACCCAGACAATGGGGCGGTCATTAGACAGTAAAAGGCGTTAAATGTCTGCCACCAAGACAGCAAGCAAGTATGTGTAAGTTAGGCCCCTAACACCCAGACAGAGGAGAGAGGTCCTATAGCAGCAAAAGAGGCATCATGTCACCGACCAACGGAGAAGGCCACTTTTAGTTATTTAGGCCCCTGGCACCCAGATGGAGGAGAGGTTCATTCAACTTTGCCCAGCAAAATAATGGTAAAATTAAAAAAAGAGGATTCAATAAAGAAGTGCCCTGGAGTACAAGAATATATGGTTAAGGGGATGTAGTTATAAATGTCTATTCTGCACATGGGATGGACAGGTCCTGTGGGATCCATGCCTGGTTCATTTTTATGAACGTCAGCTTGTTCACGTTGGCTGTGGACAGGCGGCTGGTTTGTCAGTAATGACACCACCTGTCGTGCTGAATACATGTTCAGACAAAACGCTGGCCGCCGGGCAGGCCAGCACCTCCAAGGCATACAAGGCTAGCTCTGGCCGCGTGGACAATTTGGAGACCCAGAAGTTAAGTGGGGCCGAACCATCAGTCAGTACGTGGAGGGGTGTGCACACGCACTGTTCCACCATGTTAGTGAAATGCTGCCTACTGCTAACACGTTCCGTATCAGGTGGTGGTGCAGTTAGCTGTGGCGTGGTGACAAAACTTTTCCACATCTCTGCCATGCTAACCCTGCCCTCAGAGGAGCTGGCCGTGACACAGCTGCGTTGGCGAACCTCTTGCTCCTCCTCTGCCTTCACCTTGGGCTTCCACTTGTTCCCCTGTGACATTTGGGAATGCTCTCAGTAGCGCATCTACCAACATGCGCTTGTACTCGCGCATCGTCCTTTCACGCTCCAGTGCAGGAAGTAAGGTGCGCACATTGTCTTTGTACCGGGGATCCAGCAAGGTGGCAACCCAGTAGTCCGCACACGTTAAAATGTGGGCAACTCTGCTGTGGTTGCGCAGGCACTGCAGCATGTAGTCACTCATGTGTGCCAGGCTGCCCAGAGGTAAGGACAAGCTGTCCTCTGTGTGAGGCGTAATGTCATCGTCCTCCGTTTCCCCCAGCCACGCACCAGTGATGGGCCCGAGCTGCGTTGGGTGCCACCCCGCTGTGAACATGCTTCATCCTCATCATCCTCCACCTCCTCCTCCTCGTCCTCCTCATCCTCCAGTGGTGGGCCCTGGCTGACCACATTTGTACCTGGCCTCTGCTTTTGAAAAAAAACTCCCTCTGAGCCACTTCTAACAGACTGGCCTGAAAGTGCTAAAAATGACCCCTCATCCTCCTTCTCCTCCTCCTCTTCCATCATCGCCCTAAGTGATTTCTCAAGGAGACATAGAAGTGGTATTGTAACGCTGATAACGGCATCATCGCCACTGGCCATGTTGGTGGAGTACACGAAACAGCGCAACAGGGCACACAGATCTTGCATGGAGGCCAAGTCATTGGTGGTGAAGTGGTGCTGTTCCGGAGTGCGACTGACGCGTGCGTGCTGCAGCTGAAACTCCACTATGGCCTGCTGCTGCTCGCAGTCTCTCCGGCATGTGCAAGGTGGAGTTCCACCTGGTGGGCACGTCGCATATGAGGTGGTGAGCGGGAAGGCCGAAGTTCCGCTGTAGAGCAGACAGGCGAGCAGGGGCAGGATGTGAACGCCGGAAGCGCGCACAGACGGCCCTCACTTTATGCAGCAGCTCTGACATTGTCGGGGTAGTTGTGAAGGAACTTCTGCACCACCAAATTCAGCACATGCGCCAGGCAAGGGATGTGCGTCAAACCGGCTAGTACCAGAGCTGCGACAAGATTTCGCACATTATCGCAGACCACCAGGCCGGGCTTGAGGCCCACCGGCAGCAACCACTCGTCGGTCTGTTTTTTAATACAAAACCTCAACTCCTGCGTGGTGTGGGGCCTGTCCCCAAAACATGTGAGTTTCAGAACGGCCTGCTGATGTTTATCCAGGGCTGTGCTGAAGTTGGTGGTGAAGGTGTGTAGCTGACTGGATGAGCAGGTGGAAGAAGAGGAGGAGGAAGCCGAGTAGGAGGAGGATGCTACAAGAGGCAAAGAATGATGCCCTGCGATCCTAGGTGGCGGAAGGACGTGCGGCAAAGAACTCTCCGCCTGGGGCCCAGCCATCACTACATTTACTCAATGTGCAGTTAGGGAGATATAGCGTCCCTGGCCGTGCTTACTGGTCCACGTATCTGTGGTTAGGTGGACCTTGCCACAGATGGCGTTGCGCAGTGCACACCTGATTTTATCGGATACTTGAATGTGCAGGGAAGGCACAGCTCTCTTGGAGAAGTAGTGGCAGCTGGGAACAACATACTGTTGGACAGCCATCGCCATCAGCTGTTTGAAGCTGTCTGTGTCCACCAGCCTGAATGACAGCATTTCAAAGGCCAGTAGTTTAGAAATGCTGGCATTCAGACCCAGGGCTCGAGGGTGGGTAGGTGGGAATTTACGCTTTCTCTCCAAGGTTTGTGAGATGGAGAGCTGAACGCTGCCGTGTGACATGGTGGAGATGCTTGGTGATGGAGGTGGTGGTGGTGGTGTTGGTGGCACATCCTCTGTTTGGTGGGCAGCAGGTGCCAACATTCCTCCCGAGGTGGAGGAAGTGGCCGAGGCAGCAGCAGAAGAGGGAGCAGGGGAAGCCTGAGTGAGTTCCTTGTTTTTAAGGTGTTTACTCCACTGCAGTTCATGCTTTGCATGTAGATGCCTGGTCATGCAGGTTGTGCTAAGGTTCAGAACGTTAATGCCTCGCTTCAGGCTCTGATGGCACAGTGTGCAAACCACTCGGGTCTTGTCGTCAGCACATTGTTTAAAGAAGTGCCATGCCAGAGAACTCCTTGAAGCTGCCTTTGGGGTGCTCGGTCCCTGGTGGCGTTGGCCAGTAGTAGGCGAAATCTCTTGGCGGCGGCTTTTCTTGCTTTTGCCCCCTTCTCTCTCTTTTGCTACGCTGTTGGCTCGGTCTCACCACTGCCTTTTCCTCTGAACTATGAAAGTCAGTGGCACGACCTTCATTCCATGTGGGGTCTAGGACCTCATCGTCCCCTGTATTGTCTTCCACACAGTCTTCCTCCCTGACCTCCTGTTCGGTCTGTACACTGCAAAAAGACACAGCAGTTGGCACCTGTGTTTCGTCATCATCAGAGACGTGCGGACTCTGATGAAGTGACATTCCCATGTCCTCATCATCAGGAAACATAAGTGGTTGTGCGTCAGTGCATTCTATGTCTTCCACCACTGGGTAAGGGCTAGGTGGATTCCCTTGTGAAACCCTGCCAGCAGAGTCTTCAAACAGCATAAGAGACTGCTGCATAACTTGAGGCTCAGACAGTTTCCCTGATTTGCATGGGGGTGATGTGACAGACTGATGGGCTTGGTTTTCAGGCGCCACCTGTGCGCTTTCTGCAAAAGACTGGGTGGGAGATAATGTTGTGAACGTGCTAGATCCAATTGACTAGCTCCTGTACTTGCACAGGCCTTACCATCCTTAGAACGGCATTGGGCCCCACCAAATATCGCTGTAAATTCTGGCGGTACTGGAACCTGAGGTAGTTGGTTCACTAGGACAGTGTTTCCCAACCAGTTTGCCTCCAGCTGTTGCAAAACTTCAACTCCCAGCATGCCTGCACAGTCAATGGCTGTCTGGGCATGCTGGGAGTTGTAGTTTTGCAACAGCTGGAGGCACACTGGTTGGCCACTTCCTCTCCAAGCACCAGAGGGTCCACTAACAACACAACGACCATGTCCGCCTCCCTTACTAGATGTTTTCCTCATTGTTACCGTTCACCACAATAAGAAAAACTTTATTTGGCCCAATGTATTGAATTCAAATGTAGGCCTTTTTTTTACAGGCACCTAACATTATCTGGCTATCTATTTATGTACCATATTACACTAATCCAGGCACAGCAGTAACCACAGATTTAGGGGAATATCAATTGTAGCCCTGGATGAAAGGTATCCTTTTACGGACAGATTTACACTTTGAGATGCACAGTAGCACAGTAGATACACACAACAAAACCAGAAAAATCAACAGAAAACCCTGGCATACCGACCTGACCAAAAATCTCAGACAAGCTTCCAGGGCTGCAGAGCGGCGATGGAAGAAATCCTATTCTAAAGATGAATTCACCGCATACAAGCAATCCCTCCTTATTTTCAAATCCTCACTTGCTGATGCAAAACAGGCCTACTTCTCATCTCTCATATCTTCCCTATCCCACAACCCAAAACAACTTTTTAACACCTTTAATTCTCTTCTCCGTCCACCAGCGCTCTCACCCTCTCCTCTCATCTCAGCTGAGGATTTCGCCACATTCTTCAAACAAAAGATAGTCAACATCAGAGAAAGCTTCAACACACAGTCTCCACAGACCCTCCACACAGCTGCTCCGTCCTCTTCTCCCAAAACCAGCTTCTCCGCTATTACAGAAGAAAAACTCTCCACTCTACTCTCCAAATCCCATCTCACCACCTCTGCTCTTGACCCAATCCCATCCCACCTCATCCCTAACCTCACCACAGTGTTTATCCCAGCCCTAACTCATCTCTTCAACCTATCACTAACCTCTGGTCTCTTCCCCTCTGCTTTTAAACATGCTACCATTACACCCACCCTCAAAAAGCCTTCACTTGACCCATCTTCTTTGTCCAGTTATCTACCCATATCACTTCTTCCATATGCCTCAAAGCTACTTGAGCAACATGTCCATTCTGAACTGTCCTCTCACCTCTCCTCCTGCTCCCTCTTTGACCGGCTACAATCTGGCTTCCGACCCCATCACTCAACCGAGACTGCCCTCACCAATGACCTACTACTTGCCAAAACCAAAAAACATTACTCTGTCCTCCTTCTCCTTGACTTGTCCTCTGCCTTTGACACTGTCGACCACTCCTTTCTGTTACGAACTCTCTCATCTCTTGGATCACATCATACCTCACAGACCGGACATTTAGCGTCTCCCACTCTCACACCACCTCCTCGCCTCACTCCCTCTCTGTTGGTGTCCCGCAAGGCTCCGTCCTAGGACCCCTGCTCTTCTCTATCTACACCTTCGGCCTGGGACAGCTTATAGAGTCCCATGGCTTTAAGTATCACTTATATGCTGATGACACACAAATCTACCTCTCTGGTCCAGACATCACCACCTTACTATCCAGAATCCCACAATGCCTATCTCGCATATCCTCCTTCTTCTCCTCTAGCTTTCTAAAACTTAATATGGATAAAACAGAATTCATCATCTTTCCCCCATCTTGCTCACTCCCCCCAACAGACCTATCTATCACAATCAATGACTGCACACTCTCCCCGGTCAACCAAGTCCGCTGCCTTGGAGTGACCTTGGATTCTGCCCTCTCCTTCCGACCACACATCCAAGCCCTTTCCACCACCTGCCGCTTCCAACTCAAAAACATCTCCCGCATCCGCCCTTTCCTCAACTTTGAATCGGCAAAAATGCTTGTACATTCACTCATCATCTCCCGCCTAGACTACTGCAACATTCTCCTCTGTGGCCTTTCATCTAGCTCTCTCGCACCCCTACAATTTATCCTCAACTCCCCGACTAATCCATCTCTCCCCCCGTTACTCCTCTGCATCTCCCCTCTGCCAGTCCCTGCATTGGCTCCCCATTGCCCAGCGAATTCAGTTTAAAATACTAACCAACACATACAAGGCCGTCCACAACCGGTCCCCTCCCTACATCTCTGAGCTACTTTCCCGATACATCCCCACACGCAATCTTCGATCCTCACAGGACCTCCTTCTCTCCTCTCCTCTTATCACCTCTTCCCACACTCGCCTCCAGGATTTCTCCCGTGCATCCCCTATACTCTGGAACTCGCTACCCCAACATATCAGACTCTCACCTACAGTGGAATCCTTCAAAAGCAACCTGAAAACCCACCTCTTCAGACAAGCCTACGACCAGTGACACTGCTGCCTCTATACCACCATGACCAGCTTCACCCTCGCCTACTGTCTCCATCCCCCATACCATGTAGATTGTAAGCCCTCACGGGCAGGGCCCTCTATCATTCTGTACCAGTCTGTAACTTGTCTCGTTCATGCTTAATGCAATTGCCTGTATTATGTATGTACACCGCTTATGATATGTACAGCGCTATGGAATGAATGGCGCTCTAAAAATAAATAATAATAATAATAATAAAAATAATAATAAAAAAATATATAGGATTATGCTTTCATCACTTGTATTTTAACACTTTGTGTAATATACCCTTTAACGGAAAGAAATACACTTCGAGATGCAAAACAGTGTGTGCAAATGTAGAGGATTATGCTGTATTTTAACACTTACTGTAATATACCCTTTAACGGAAAGAAATACACTTGGAGTTGCACGCTGAGTGTAATATACCCTTTTACGGACAGATTTACACTTGGCCTGCAACAGCTCGAACACCAGATTTTGGGTATTGCTATTTTGGCAATTAAATTTCACCCCAGAAAATAATATGTCCTTTGACGGACACTATGAAACTTGGCCAGCCACTGCTGGGACACCAAATTTAGGGGATTACTATTTTGTCAATTGAATTATACCCCAGGAAATTATCTATCCTTTGCCGGACACTTTTAAACTTGGCCAGCCACAGCTGAAACCACTGATTTACGGTATTTCTTTTTTGGCAATTGAATTTCACCCCAGAAAATTATGTATCCTTTGCCGGACACTATTAAACTTGGCCAGCCACTGCTGGGACACCAGATTTAGGGGATTGCTATTTTGGCAATTGAATTTCACCCCAGAACAAAATATATCCTTGCCGGACACTATTAAACTTGGCCACCCACTGCTGGGACACCAGATTTACGGTATTGCTATTTTGGCAATTGAATTTCACCCCAGAAAATTATCTATCCGTTGCCGAACACTATTAAACTTGGCCAGCCACAGCTGAAACCACTGATTTATGGTATTGCTATTTTGGCAATTGAATTTCACCCCAGAACAAAATATATCCTGTGCCGGACACTATTAAACTTGGCCAGCCACTGCTGGGACACCAGATTTAGGGGATTGCTATTTTGGCAATTGAATTTCACCCCAGAAAATTATCTATCCTTTGCTGGACACTATTAAACTTGGCCAGCCACTGCTGGAACACCAGATTTAGGGGAGTGCTATTTTGGCAATTGAATTTCACCCCAGAAAATTATCTATCCTTTGCCGGACACTATTAAACTTGGCCAGCCACTGCTGGAACACCAGATTTAGGGGATTGCTATTTTGGCAATTGAATTTCACCACAGAAAAAAATCTATCCTTTGCCAGACAGCAGACAGTATTACACTTGGCTAGCCACAGCTTGAACACCAGATTTAGGGTATTGCTATTTTGGCAATTGAATTTAACCCCTCAATAAAATATAGACATTTCTATCCTGAGTTTCTAGGGGTGACAATAAGCACAGCCAAGCCCCTGATGTAGGATATAGCAAAAAATAAATAAACTAGTATTGATGGATTGATGGACTTGGTGGCAGCTTGTGATGCTGCACCACAAGACACAAAATGGCCGCCGATCACCCCAGAAAAAAGTGACAGCAAAACGCTCTATGCAGCCTAAAAACCAGTGAGCAATTAACTAGCAGAAGTTGAATGATTCACAGCTGTAGATCGATCACTTCATTAGGTGTTTTTGCTGAGTTTTCCCTGCCTAATCTCGCCCTCACAGCAGCTGCATCCTATCCCTACACTAATCAGAGCAGAGTGCTGTGCGGCGCTACGTGACTCCAGCTTAAATAGAGGCTGGGTCACAAGCTGCACTTGGCCAATCACAGCCATGCCATTAGGAGGCATGGCTGTGATGGCTTCTGAGGGCAAGAAGTAAAACGCTAGCTGATTGGCTGCTGTGCAGCCCTTCAGAAAGTGTGAAGAAATCGCCAAACAACAGACCCCAACCCAAACTTTTTGGAAAATGTTCAGGTCCGGGTCCGTGTCCCGAACACCCCAAAATTCGGTACGAACCCGAACTATACAGTTCGGGTTCGCTCATGCCTAGTCATCAGTTCAAACTAGCTGTACAACACCCATTAACCATATTCTGTGCTAGATTAGTAATTATTTCTAGATATGAGCAAAGTTTTCAAAAATTCGATTTGGAAACTTTGCCAAATTTTAAAAAATGTCCTTTGTTCCAAATTAATTTGTCACAAAGCACGTTAAATCAGCTATATCCAGGCCTGCATGGAGAGGGTATCTCAGTGTTCATTACTGTGCATTGCAGCAACATGAATAGCTAGTCCTTTCTGGTAGTGAAACAGTTACTGTGACAGGTAGGATAGAATTGATTATCTATGAAACAAGGTGGACACCCCAATAACAGTAAAGTTACACAGTTTATTCATTGCAATTTGAGAATCAAGGCATAATAGAATTGCTTATGTATTAAACAATGTGGACACCCAATAGCAGTAGTATTAGACAGCTTATTCACCACAATTTTAGAATCAAGGGATAATAGAATTGCTTATCTATTAAACAAAGGTGGACACTATTCAATTAGATAGCTCTGTGCCCTACACAGAGATTGATGCAAATTGGACTGTCTCCTAAAAATACCTTCAACTTTAAATTACAAAGCCTGAATTGTCCCTGAAGTCTCCCTATGCTCACCCTACAGTGTGTAAAATATCTCCCTACACTTTCCCTGCAGTCTCCCTGTCCAATATTCCACAATTTAAGGTTTCTTGAACACTGTCCCTGGCGCTTTTATCCTCAGGACAGGTGATCAATATCTAATCTGCGGGGATCCAATACACACAGCACCCCCGATGGTTAGCTGTTTCAAGAGGAGGCGGCACTCTATGTGAGCACTGCTTCCCCTTCATTACACTACCCATCATCTTTATTTTTTTTTCATTCACTATACAGTGAAACTGAATTCATTTCTTCATTGCTCTTCATTCTCCCAGTCAGTATGAACCCGGATAATACATATGTATAGTTTTTAAGCATTTTAATACTGAAAAAAAAAAAAAAAAACATTTAAAATATATATATTTTTTATAGTTATTTCTACAGAGATGTGTGGGGGCTTATTTTTTGCAGGACCTGCAGTTTTAGATAATACCATTTTTGGGTGTGCATGACTTTTTGATCACTTTTTATTCAATTTTTTGGGGGTAAAGTGATTAAAAAAAATAGCAAATCAGACATTTTTTATTTTTTTTCTGTTATGCCATTCACTGTATGGGATACATTTTTAATATTTTAATAGTTTGGGCTTTTTCCCACATAGTTATGCCCATGATGTTTTTTTTATTATTTTCATTTTGGGGAATGGGGGTTGATTTTTACTTTTTGTTAGGTCTCCAGGTGGACCACAACTAGCTATCATCAGATTTCAACTTGTACAGAAAAATTTAATTTGTTCTATTATTCAGTACAGGAATCATATCTCAATTCAGTGCTGCCACCTGCTGGCTGGATCTGGGATATAATAACTAGGGATATGTACTAACTAGGGATATACTAGCCTGGAAGTCTAATACAGGCTCCAGCTCATTATTACAGCAAAGCGCTTTCCCTAATCTCTGCCGAGGGAAAGCACACCTGACCGGGAAGCACACAATTCCTGGTTTTAGCCTTCTCAGATTGCGTAATTTGGTTTTACTCTGTCTGGAATGTAACATTTGGTTGAAAGACGAATTTATACCTGGAATAGAAAGACCACCGCTTTCAGGTTACTGCCTATATGTCCTGAAGGTTACAACTCGCTTGGTTTTACCTTTTTAGGAAAGTTCTTTTATGACATGGCCCTTTTCATGGGATTTACCTTGTCTTGCTTCTACTTCGAAGCTTTTTCATCTTTTCTACACTGTATAGTTGAGGTTCATCCAGACGATGGATTCATCCTACATTATCTGGATGACTTCTTAGTCATTGGTAGAGCCAACTTACTGTACAAATTTATCGACATTGCCAACTATTTTAATATTCCGTTAGCAATGGAAAAGACAGTTCTTCCAACCACTAACCTTAAATTCCTTGGCATTATTATCGACACAGTTTCTATGGAATTTTATATTCCTCCGGAAAAAATTTGCGGTACTTTGATGCAATTAAGATCTATTCTTATTAAGGATAAGACCACCCTCAAACAGTTACAATCAATTTTGGGATCGCTTAATTTAATAGCGAGAGTGATCCCCATGGGAAGGGTCTTCTCAAAAAGATTATAGGCGGCAACTACAGGTAAGTCTTCTCTTTATCTCACATTCACATTACCAGTAGTCTCAGAGATGATATGGATATTTGGCTTCAATTTTTGTCTAATTTTAATGGTCACACAATTTGGCAAAAAGACTTAATTGATTCTGATACTTTAACCCTTCATACAGATGCCTCCGATGCTATTGGTTATGGAGCCTTTTTCAATAACTCTTGGAGCGTTGGCCTTTTAATTGGGTTAATAATCGGAAATTTTCAAAAAATTTAGTTTTTTTGGAATTATTCCCTGTGCTGGTTTCGCTTACTGTTTGGTCTACCGAGTTCCAGAACAGGAGAATTCTCCTTAGATCTGACAACACTGGAGTAGTCTTTGCCGTTAATTGCTTATCGTCTAAATCACCTCTAGGTAACTCCGCTGCGTAATTTGGTTTAACTGTCTGGAACGTAACATTTTGTTGAAAGCCGAATTTATACCTGGAAAAGAAAATTACCTGGCTGATTATTTGTCTCGACAGCATTTCGCAGAGTTTTTTCTTTGAGCTCCGGGAGCATCCAGATTGGGAATCCCATGCCCTTCACACCTGTGGAACATACCAGACATCTAATCAATGAACTAATTAAGAGTTTGATTGCCAGCAAAACATGGGCAGCTTACTCTGCTGCGTGGCTCGATTGGAAAGGGTTCTGCGACTCGTTTAATTTCTCCCCTTATGAATACGCACCGGAGCGCTTTGTTCTCTTCTCTTTGCACTCCTGAAAGAGTGGTCTACAAGCTGATTCTATCACCAAGAAATTGTCTGGTTTATCCTTTTTCATTAAATTGCGGGAATTTACTCCCATTTTATCCAATTTTTACCTGAAACAAATCCTAAAGGGTATCAAGAGGAAAAAATGTTCCTTTTCTCCAAAAACTGGCCCTTTATCAGTGAGCCTACTAAATTCCATAATTAATCAGCTCAACCTTATTTGTACATCCAAATATGAATCTAGTTTGTTTTCTGCTGCTTTTTCCCTAGCTTTTTTCAGAGCTCTTCGTGTGAGCGAGATTGCAGCAGCTAACAAATATAGTAATCCACCTCTTTTGGTCTCATATGTGTTTTTGTCTGTTTATTCCTTTGAATTATATATCAGCAGGTCCAAGACTGATCAGCTTGATAAAGGTGTTTGTATCCTTCTAAATCGTTTTCCTTTAAAGAATGTATGCCCAGTTTCTAATTTGACTATTTGGAGGCAGACCTTGAATCGTGGTCAAGGCCCACTCTTTTTACACTCTGACGGTTCTCATTTATCTTCTTACCAATTTAATTTTATTTTAAAGAAATGTCTTTCCAATTTGGGTTACTCTGATTTTAAATTCTACTCCCATTCCTTCCGTATCGGAGCCGCCACCTTTTCCGCACAATTGGGATTGTCTGATTCAGTTATCAAGCGTGTAGGTAGATGGAAGTCAAAATGTTTTAACCGTTATACAGTATTAGACCTAACCTTCTGGTTCATTGATTTCAGGATCTTTTAAACACATTTGGATCCTTGGTGATGAGTTAATTGAGGCGGTTAGGAGAAGATCCTTAATTAGGAATTCTACTATTAACCTAGGTTTCTCAAGCAATTACTATATTCATTGGAGATCTATTCCTGATTTGAGAATCTCTAACATCCTGACGGAAGTCAAACGTCTTCTTTTAAAAAGTTGCGAACCTGACTTGCTTATTCTTCATATTGGTACTCATGACGTGGGCAAGATTGGAACTCACATCCTTATTCTTGAGTTAAAAGAGCTTATTCGTAGTTTGAATAGTTTACTTGCTGGTTATACAATCGTTTTCTCAGACATCATCCCAAAATTCTCATGGTCTAAGAAGGAACTTTCTTTCCTGTAGAAAATTAGGAAAAGAATAAGTAAAAAGATGGAATATTTTATGGCCGAACACTTACAGTTGTCATATCGGCATTCTGATTTGGAAGGCTTTACTAGAGGCCTGTATCAGACCAACTTTGACCAGCTATCCAATATTGGTTGCAATATTTTCATTTCTGATTTACAAAATATGATTGAGTTGGCTTCTCTATAAAGTGTCTGCGATGCTTTTGGGCCACTTCGCTGGCGTGTGGCAATGTGGGGGTAAAGTCGCTCATTAGAGTGGACTTTTGTTAATGGTTTATTTGTTATATGGTTAATTCAGCTTAATAGCTATTCTTTAATTTAATATCCAGATGTGAATAAATTGGTTAAGTGATAAGCATCGCACACTTTATAAAGCCAACAGACCTCTACTTATTGGATCAATAAAATTATTCTAATTACATTAATGGAGTTTGGCTCTTATGTTTAGTTCGGCTCCTTGTTCTGTTTTACTGTTTGGAGTCTAAGGTATCATGGAGCGAACCTAATTGTGAATACAGTGAGGGGAGCCATGATACCATGGCTCCAGTCATTATACAGAGTCTTGTTCTAATCAATTTTACTCGTTCAGGTTCGTCCCTGCATGAAGAAAAGCTCAAATTGATTTTAATTGTTGCTCTGCCAACGGTCCCTTGGAGCCTATAAAAGATCAAGGAAATGGTTATTGCGCATTCACGTAAGTTTTTCTTACCATTTCATACCATTCTTACGAACCATTCCTGAACAGGTGAGTAAAATTGATTAGAACAAGACTTCACAATTAGGTTCGCTCCAATCTCTGCCGAGGGAAAGCACACCTGACCGGGAAGCACACAATTCCTGGTTTTAGCCTTCTCAGACGCCGTGATCACATTTGACCATGGCATCTGAGAGTTTACCGCTGATCGTATGATACAGCAGGCACCCGGTGACTATGACGATTGGTCTGCCACTTCCGACTGAGGAAGAAGTTAACAAAAAGGAGAACACATTGAAACCATTGATTTTTACAATTCTGTTTACTATAGAGACAGAACGATTATAACTGGCAAAAGCCCTAAATCACCACATTAGCCATAATGGAAATACAACCTATAGATATATTGGATCAAAAAGGGTGCAACACTATAATCAAACGCGAATGGGTATTAGTGATGAGCGGCAGGGGTAATATTCAAATTCATATATTCAAATTTTGCGAATATTTGGGCGAATATTTGCCATATATTGGAAAATTCACGAATTAATAAATGTTATGGAGCAGGAGCAGGAAGGGGCATTGCTCCTGCTCCTAGAGCAGGCATCCTCAAACTGCGGCTCTCCAGCTGTTGTAGAACTACAACTCCCACAATGCCCTGCTGTAGACTGATACCTGTAGGCTGTTCAGGCATGCTGGGAGTTGGAGTTTTGCAACAGCTGGAGGGCCACAGTTTGAGGATGCCTGTCCTAGAGGCTCCGTTTGCCCACCTCATGTCACGCCCTGCAGTCCTTGATTGACAGGGTCAGCGTTCGTCTTCTTCGGCTGGCCCTGTATGTTGGATGAATCTTGCGCATGCGCAGTCCCAGCACGCAGGGCCGGCAGGAGGAGACGAGCGCTGCCTGGCCCTGTCAATCAAGGGCGTGACTTGAAGTGGGCAAATGGAGCTTCTAGGAGCAGGAACAACGCCCCCCCCCCCTGCTCCTAGAGGCTAATAAGCATATTATAAAAGTTAAAAAAAAAAAAAATTTCCTTCCCACATTTTAATAGTCTTAACTTTTTTAATTTTCCATTTACAAAGGCATATGAGCGCTTATTATTTCTGGGGTACAATTGAAATAAAGAAAAACACAAATTTCGCCAAGACATTTTGGGTATTGATTATGCTTGAGCGAATCGAGCTTCGGATCATATATCCAAAGTCGATTTATTCAAAAACTTTGTTTTAATGTTGTTTCCGTGCAGAGTTAAAATGTGTTGGCTCCGTGAAGAAAAACTTTGTATCACCCAAAGTCACACAAGACTTTGGTGAATTACTACAGTATTCCTATCTGCGTATTTAAAAACATTTTAAAATAGAAATATAAAGTGGGCTTTAGTACTGGCTGGTAACTTGGTACCAAAGCCCACTTCGGATTCCTATTTTAAAATGTTTTTAAATACTCAGATAGGAATACCGTTGTAATTCACCTAAGCCTTGCGTGACTTTGGCCGATGCAAAGTTTTGCTCCACAGAGCTAGAGATTTCTCAAACTATTCGCCGGCGAACAGTTCCCAGCGAACATCGCTTGTTCGCGTTCGCCACGGCGGGCGTACATATGCGATGTTCGGTCCACCCCTATACATCATCATAGAGCAAACTTTGACCCTGCACCTCACAGTCAGCAGACACATTCCAGCCAATCAGCATACTCTACCTCCCAGACACTCCCACCTCCTATCAAAAAGCAATGACATCATCCATCTTAGATTCAATCTAAAGCTGCAGTGTTAGTTAGATCAGGGAGAGTGCTGCTGCTGCTGAATTAATATAGGGAAAGCTTTAGCTAAGTCAGTGTTATGTGTCCACTCCAGTCCTCAAAGCCTCATCTGCTGTCAGGACAGCGTCCTGACAGCACCCCAAAAAGCCCTTTTTAGGGCTGGCACATCAGTTTTTTTTTTCTAAATATATATATATATATATATATATATATATATATATATACATACACTCACCTAAAGAATTATTAGGAAACACCATACTAATACAGTGTTGGACCCCCTTCTGCCTTCAGAACTGCCTTAATTCTACGTAGCATTGATTCAACAAGGTGCTGATAGCATTATTTAGAAATGTTGGCCCATATTGATAGGATAGCATCTTGCAGTTGATGGAGATTTGAGGGATGCACATCCAGGACACAAAGCTCTCGTTCCACCACATCCCAAAGATGCTCTATTGGGTTGAGATCTGGTGACTGTGGGGGCCATTTTAGTACAGTGAACTCATTGTCATGTTCAAGAAACCAATTTGAAATGATTCGAGCTTTGTGACATGGTGCATTATCCTGTTGGAAGTAGCCATCAGAGGATGGGTACATGGTGGTCATGAAGGGATGGACATGGTCAGAAACAATGCTCAGGTAGCCCGTGGCATTTAAACGATGCCCAATTTTCACTGAGGGGCCTAAAGTGTGCCCAGAAAACATCCCCCACACCATTACACCACCACCACCAGCCTGCACAGTGGTAACAAGTCATGATGGATACATGTTCTCATTCTGTTTACGCCAAATTCGGACTCTACCATTTGAATGTCTCAACAGAAATCGAGACTCATCAGTCCAGGCAACATTTTTCCAGTCTTCAACAGTCCAATTTTTGTGAGCTTGTGCAAATTGTAGCCTCTTTTTCCTATTTGTAGTGGAGATGAGTGGTACCCGGTGGGGTCTTCTGCTGTTGTAGCCCATCCGCCTCAAGGTTGTGCGTGTTGTAGCTTCACAAATGCTTTGCTGCATATTTTAGTTGTAACGAGTGGTTATTTCAGTAAACGTTGCTCTTCTATCAGCTTGAATCAGTCGGCCCATTCTCCTCTGACCTCTGCATCAACAAGGCATTTTCACCCACAGGACTGCCGCATACTGGATGTTTTTCCTTTTCACACCATTCTTTGTATACCCTAGAAATGGTTGTGCATGAAAATCCCAGTAACTGAGCAGATTGTGAAATACTCAGACCGGCCCGTCTGGCACCAACAACCATGCCACGCTCAAAATTGCTTAAATCACCTTTCTTTCCCATTCTGACATTCAAATTGGAGTTCAGGAGATTGTCTTGACCAAGACCACACCCCTGAATGCATTGAAGCAACTGCCATTTGATTGGTTGACTAGATAATTGCATTAATGAGAAATAGAACAGGTGTTCCTAATAATTCTTTAGGTGAGTGTGTATATATATATATATATATATATATATATATATATATATATTGCAGTTGCCTGCCCGTATGTGAGAGGCTGCGCAGGCCCACAGACTGTACTGTGTTCACACCACTCATATAGGGTGGCACAGTACCTTGCAGATAAAAAAGTCAATTCGTTTTTACCCTTTAATATAATTGCAGTTGCCTCCCAGTGTGTGTCAGGCCCACTGACTGTACTGTGCCCACTGCCCACCACTCATATAGGGTGGCACAGTACCTTGCAGATAAAAAAGTCATTTAATTCTTACCCTTTAATATAATTGCATTTGCCTGCCAGTGAGTGTCAGGCCCACAGACTGTACTGTGCCCACTGCCAGTGCCCACCACTCATATCGGATGTCACGGTACCTTGCAGATAAAAAAGTAATTCAATTTTTACCCTTTAATATAATTGCATTTGCCTGCCAGTGTGTGTCAGGCCCACTGACTGTACTGTACCCACTGCCCACCACTCATATAGGGTGGCACAGTACCTTGCACGCATAGTACCACTAATCAAAAATAAATAACAGGCAGAGGCAGGCCACCTGCAGGGGCCGTTGTGGTCGTGGTGGTGTGATTTCCTTTGGCCTTAGAATAATGCCCATTGTTCAGAGGCCACGTACCCTGAACTCGAAAAATTTGGAGGATATAGTTGACTGGCTTACAAAGGACACCCAATCTTCTACAGCTTCCGCTCAGAACCTTGAAGCACTATCCTCCTCCAGCTCAGCTTTGTGCACTTCTCAAGTTACCACTTGCCTGCCCGCCGCCACCACCAACACTAGAACCACAGCCACTTCACTTGATCTGTCAGAGTAGTTATTTAAACATCAGTTGGAAGAAATGAGTGATGCGCAACCATTATTGCCAGAGGATGTAGATAACAGGGATATGTCTCAGTCAGGCAGCATTACACACATGGACGTACGGTGTGATGATGATGATGTTGTACCCACTGCTGCTTCCTTTGCTGAGTTGTCAGATACAAATGAAGCGGTTGATGATGACGATGAGTCCGTGGATGTCACGTGGGTGCCCGCTTGAAGAGAAGAAGAACAGGGGGAAAGTTCAGATGGGGAGACAGAGAGGAGGAGGAGACGAGTTGGAAGCAGGGGGAGGTCGTCGCAAGGAGCTAGTGGCACAGTCAGACAGCATGTATCGGCACCCAGGGTCAGCTAGACAGCACGCCAATCAACGCATGCTGTTGCCACCACCAGAATTCCGTCATTGCAAAGCTCAGCAGTGTGGCATTTTTTTTGTGTGTCTGCCTTTGATAACAGCGATGATAACAACCTGTGCCAAAAGAAACTGAGTCGTGGGAAGTCCAACACCCACCTAGGTACAACTGTTTTGCGAAGGCACATGATCTCACATCACAAATGCCTATGGGATCAACACAAGAGTACAAGCAGCACACAAACTCAAAGCCTTGCCCCCTCTCAACCACCCGCCACTCCGCCTCTCACCTTCAGCAGTTCCTGCTTATCTGCCCACAGTCAGGTGTCTGTCAAGGAAATGTTTGAGCTTAAAAGCCAATGTCACAGAGTCACCCCCTTGCCCGGCGTCTGACAGCTGGCTTGTCGGAACGCTTAGCCCGCCAGCTTTTACCATGCAAGCTGATGGAGTCTGCGGCCTTCAAAAAATTTGTAGCTATTGGGACACCGCAGTGGAAGGTACCCAGACGAACAATTTTTTCACAAAAGGCAAACCCCAACCTGTACTGTATTGTGGAAAAGGAAGTCATGGCATGTCTGGCACACAGTGTTGGGGAAAGGGTCCATCTGACCACAGATACCTGGTCTGCAAAGCACGGTCAGGGCAGGTATATCACGTACACTGCGCATTGGGTAAACCTGCTGACAGCTGCCAAGCATGGAATGCATGGCTCTGCAGCAGAGTTGGTGACACCGCCACGACTTGCAGGCAGGCCTGCTGCCACCTCCTCTACTCCTCCTACTCCATTCTCTTCGCTAACCTCCTCGGTTGAGTACTCTTCTGCTGCTGCGTCTTGCTCCACATCAACTGCACCCGCCCAGCTCCCGGGGGCTATTCCACATCTCGGATACGACAGTGTCATGCCGTCTTGGGGTTGACTTGCCTGAAAGCAGAGAGTCACACCGGACCAGCACTTCTGTCCTCCCTGAACGCACAGGTGGATCAGTGGCTGACCCCACACCAACTGGAGATCGGCAAAGTGGTGTGTGACAATGGAAGCAATCTGTTGGCGGCATTGAATTTGGGCAAGTTGACACATGTGCCGTGCATTGCACATGTGTTGAATCTGATCGTACAACGCTTTGTGTATAAGTACCCAGGCTTACAGGACATCCTCAAGCAGGCCAGGAAGGTGTGTGGCCATTTCAGGCATTCCTACATGGCCATGGCGCACTTTTCCGATATTCAGCGGCGAAACAACATGCCAGTGAGGTGCTTGATTTGCGACAGCCCGACACTTTGGAATTCAACACTCCTAATGTTCGACCGCCTGATCCAACAAGAAAAAGCCGTCAACAAGTATTTGTATGACCTCTGCGGAGCTGGGTATTTTTGGGCCACGTTACTGGACGCTCATGCGCAATGCCTGTAGGCTCATGCGTCCTTTTGAGGAGGTGACAAAGGCACCGAAGGCACCATCAGCGACCTCATCCCATTTGTTTTCTTCTTGGAGCGTGGCCTGTGAAGAGTGCTGGATCAGGCTGTAGATGAGCGTGAAGAGGAAGAGGAAGAGTTGTGGTCACCATCACCACCATAAACAGCCTTATCATCATCATTATTTGCTGGACCTGCGGCAACTCTGGAAGAGGAGTCTGAGGAAGAGTAGTCAGAGGAGGAATGTTGCTTTGAGGAGGAGGAAGACCAACCACAGCAGGCATCCCAGGGTACTCGTTATTGTCACCTATCTGGGACCCGTGGTGTTGTACGTGGCTGGGGGAAGAACAGACCTTCAATGACATCAGTGAGGACGAGTAACAGGACATGAGTAGCTCGGCATCCAACCTTGTGCAAATGGGGTCTTTCATGCTGTCATGCCTCGTATAAAAAGGCTGAAGGAGAACAACCTGTACTGGGTGGCCATGCTACTAGACCCCTGGTATAAGCATAAAGTGGCTGAAATGTTACCGAATTGCCGGAAGGCGGAAAGGATGCAGCAGTTCCAAAACAAGTTAGAAAGTATGCTTTACACAGCATAAAAGGGTGATGTCACAGCACAACGGGAATCTAACAGGTGAAAGTAATCCTCCTCCTACCACGACCACCCCGACAAGGACAGGACGCTTTACAGACGTGTTGTTGATGGAGGACATGCGGAGCTTTTTAAGTCCTACGCATCGCCACAGCCCTTCGGGGTCCACCCTCAGAGAACGACTCGACCGACAGGTAGCAGACTACCTCGCCTTAACTACAGATACCAACACTCTGAGAAGCTGATGAACCCCTTCACTACTGGGTGTGCAGGCTTGACCTGTGGCCTGAGCTATCCCAATTTGCGATAGAACTTCTAGCTTGCCCCGCTTCAAGTGTCCTGTGAGAAAGGACCTTCAGCGCATCAAGAGGTATTGTCACTGACAAGAGAAGTTGCCCAGGTCAAAAAAGTCTAGATTACCTCACCTTTATTAAGATAAATGAGGCGTGGATACCGAAGGGACTGACAGTGGGGGATACATTTGACTAAAAAAGGCCTGATGAGATGCCTTGGGCTAAAAATGGTCCCCACGCTGCTGTATTTAATCTCTGCTTGCCGGATGACTTGCGTGACTTCTCCGCCACCAACTAAGGTTCAAGCCGCAATGTTTTAGTAGACTTTCTGCCTGGAAAACTTCAATTTTTCCGTCCGCTGCTACAGCAGTGGCAGCAACAATACCAAATTTTTCAGGCATCTGTACATGCCTAATTTTTCTGGCTTCTGGTGCTGCACTGTGGCTGCAAAAACAAAACAAAAAAAAGGCACATACATGTGTCAATTCCCCTTCGTCATCATTACCTTGTTGTGGTGAAGGGGCTTGCATATCACAATGAAGCAATCACCTCTATGAGTGTGTTGGCAATGTTGCCACACCCCAGATGATAAGGTCGTTGCTTCATTGTGAACAGACCAAAAGCGATCGGCTGGATAATTTTTCATAGAAAAAACATTAATTTTCTTTGTGATCATCTAAGGTGATCATTAAAGCCTACTAGGCCAACAATGGGCCCACACTGCAGAATCATTGTTTTCTGGGTCACTTAACTGTCACTGAACTACCTCAGCACGACCATAGGATTTGAAAAACTGCCAACGCCTACAATCTCCCAAACGTGCGCACAGGTACAGTCATCACTACACCAAGATTGACGCATAGAGGAATAAAATTTATGTCATGAGTGTGTCAACTATTGACAACTCTTTGCGGTTGTCTAAAATCTATTCGATACACGTCCCCTGATAGGAGACATAACAGGGATTAAACTGATAAGAATAGTACTACTTAACACACCACTATATAGGATGTCACAGTACATTGCAAGGCGAATGCGCAGTGACCTAAAATTCAAACGAAGCGGACCAGGCATGGGTCTTTTTCCATTTCCTGGTTCCAAAAATCTATTCACTACACCAGCCCTGGCCCTGATAAGAGACGAAACAGAGATTAAACTGATAGGAATAGTACTTAGTTAACACTAGTTGCATTGGTGGCAAATTCCATTGCAAGTGCCCAAAATTAGAAGGGAATGGACAGAGCAAGCTTTTTTCTCTATCTCCCCATGCAAGGATTCAATTCAATACACGTTCCCTGATAGGGGACTTAAAAAATATTAAAATGGTAAGAATAGTAGTTCACACTATTTCTATTTGTGGCACAGTACATTGTGCGGCACATGCGCAGTGCCCCAAATTGGAAGTAAGAGGACCGACCAATTATCTTTTTCCATCTCCCAGTTCCTAAAATCTATTCGATACACGTCCCCTGATAGGGGACGTAACAGGGATTAAACCGATAGGAATAGTACTACTTAACACACCACTCATATAGGGTGGCACAGTACATTGCACGGCGCATGCGCAGTACCCCAAATTGGAAGGAAGAGGACCGACCAACCATCTTTTTCCATCTCCCGATTCCTAAAATCTATTCCATACACCGGCCCCTGATAGGGACAAAACAGAGATTAAACTGGTAAGAACAGCCTCTGCCTCTGTAACTGAACGCTCATGCACAATGGATGTAGGCTCATGCGTCCTTTTGTGGAGTTAACAAACCTGGTCAGTCAAACCCAAGGCAACATCATCGTCCTCATCCCATATGCGTTTTTCTGTAGCGTGCCCTGCGAAGAGTGCTGGATGAGGCCGTAGCTGAGCATGAGGAGGAAGAGTTGTGGTCACCATCACCACCAGAAGCAGCCTTATCTTCGTCGATTGCTGGACCTGCGGCAACGCAGAGAGAGGAGTCTGAAGAAGAGGAGTCAGAGGAGGAAGGTGGCTTTGAGGAGGTGGAAGACCAACCACAGCTGGTGTCCCAGGGGGCTTGTTGTCACCTTTCGGGGACCCTTGGTGTTGTACGTGGCTGGGTGGAGTAAGAGACCATTAATGACATCAGTGAGGACAAGGAACAGGACATGGCTAGCTTGGTATCCAACCTTGTGCAAATGGGGAGTTTGCGGTTGTGCAAATGGACTGTTTGCAGTTTTTTGCGGTGCGTTAAACGGGGAGTTTGGTCTGTCAGAGTTTAGTCTGTCACTATGAAGCGGGCGTAACCCTTACACTACCTGGTCGATACAACATCATACCTGATCGTATACACACACTGGATGTTTTAAAGCACGTTATTCCAAACAATTTAGGAATGTTAGGTGATTTATGCCCTTTATGGATTAAAACCCGACTCTGCGTCAACTATGTAATTTTCCATGGGAGTTTTGCCATGGATCCCCCTCCGGCATGCCACAGTCCAGGTGTTAGTCCCCTTGAAACAACTTTTCCATCACTATTGTGGCCAGAAAGAGTCCCTGTGGGTTTTAAAATTAGCCTGCCTAATGAAGTCTATGGCGGTTCGCCCATTCGCGAACATTTGCGGAAGTTTGCGCACGGAAAATTTTATGGTCGCGAAATCTCTACACAGAGTCAATACATTTTAATTTTGTTTGGAAACAGCATTAAAAACAAAGTTTTTGAACAATTCGACTTCAGATCTATGATCCGAAGCTAGATTCTCTCAAGCCTAGTTTTGATATTACGATGTTGACTGTGCACTAAAAATGACATGACATTCTTACTCTGTGGGTCAATATGATTATGGTGGTACCAAATCTGTAGAGTTTTTATTCTGTTTCATTACTTTAAAAAAAAAAAATTCCTGCAAGGGCAATATTCGAATTTGTGATATTTTTCGAATATTTTGTAGAATATTTGGCATATATTTGCAAATTCTCAAATTCGCGATTATTTTATTGATTGTGAAAATCGGCAATGTAATATGTGCATAATGCACACGCAAATTTAGGCATGAGTCCCTATAGGTACAATTTTTAAGCTGCTAGCAGTTTCCTGAGAGTGGAAAAAATTGTTGGCACGGCAGAACATTACAATAGCTTTATATGCAGAATAGATAGAGTGCTCCGATCTATATCCACGATTGCGCAAATCGGCAATTAATGATGCGCATGTTTTTGCACAATACGTGCAACTTCACATTTTAGCAGGTCTTACTTCGTATTAGTGATTGGTGCACTAAGTATTGTTGTGAACTTGTGACATCACAGCACTATGTATGTATGTAGCATACCTACATACATACATACATACATACAGCACTATATATGTAGCATGTATGTATGGACAGCAGAACATAACACTACCTTAAACCCTGCACTGGAACACTATATCACATTCTAACCTACACTATCTCCCACTAACGATCTGTATTAGATATATATATATAAGCTATCTATCTAATGTAATGAGTGGAAAGCACAGAGCACAGCAATAACACTGCTGTCTCTCTCAGAGCTGTAATAATAAACTGTAGAAAATGCTGCTGGGGAGGTTCTTATATACTAAAGGGGTAATCAACTTTCCTATTGGTTGCTAGAGATGTTGCTAAGCTCAGACAAAGACATTGCAGCCTTCTCATTGGCCCACAAGCAAAAAGGGAGGTTACTGATGAAAAAAAAAATGTAGAATATTTGAAAATACTAATATATATCACAATATTCTAAATATAAGCAAATTGCGATATTCGTGATTAAAAATGGTGATTCGAATATTCGCACCCAACACTAAAAATAATATCTTTGAAAAAAAAAGCACATTTTTCTGAAAGCCATAACTTTTTTATATTTCCATCTACAGGGCTAATATTTTTTTGGAGGGACAAGGGGACAAAAAAAAAATCATGTTTTTATAGTTTTTTACGTTACAGTGTTCACTGAATATGAAAAATATTTTAATAGTTCAGACATTTCCGGGACATAATGATACCTGTTATGTTATGAACTTTTAATATTTTTAGTCCCCTTAGTAGACTAGAACTTGGGATCCTTTGTCCTATTCATCAATCATCATAATAGAGATCTATTATGGTGTATGGGATTCTGCCACTCTACCTGCTGAGCTATGCCTCATGCACAGCTTTGCAGGCAGATTACCATGACAGGCCTGGGATAGACACAGGCCCCAGGCTGTCCTGGTAACCAATGGGAGCCCTGCAATTTCACTGCCAAAAAACGGAAAACACCCATCTTTAGACAGCTGCTTCAGGGTTACTGCCGCTCATCAGTATAAAGCAAAGTACTGTAAGGCTACATTCACACGTCCATAAGTGTTTTGCGGATCCACGGAGCCGCGGATCCGCAAAACACGGACACACTGGCAATGTGCATTCCGCATTTTTGCGGACCGCACATTGCCCGAACTCCATAGAAAATGCCTCTTCTTGTCCGCAATTGCGGACAAGAATAGGACATGCTCTATTCTTTTTTGCGGAGCCGCAGACCGGAAGATCGGCGCGCGCTCCGCTAAATCGGATGCGGAGAGCACAGTGTGTGCTCTCCGCATCGTTCCGGCCCCATTCACAGTCAATGGGTCCGCATGTATTCCTGCAAAATTGCGGAATACATGCGGACTACATTGCGGACGTGTGAATAAGGCCTTAGGCTGCTCTGTACTGCAAAAACCCTGAAACTGTCCACAAATAGGTGTCTCTGGTTCAACAAGCTAATTTGAACACATATTCATAAAAGTTACTTGGGCCTATTTGTTATTATAATAATGTTTATAAATCTACTAATGAGAAGAAAGATTATTACATTGTGGACCACATGATTTCTTTACTTTTTCCTCAACTTACATTCCCATAAGGATTCAATGTGTTGAGTCCTGAAATAGAAAAATGATTTTACATTCAATGTCAGTGCTTATTATATTAAAATCTCATGAAACATCATTATGTGGCATGAGTATACCTTACAAAACCAATTCAGTAGGAACTTCCCCCTTCATTCCTCTAGTCTAAAAAGAAATCAGCATTGCTAGAAGAAAAATGTCTCAAGTAATAGGATATTTACCAAATCCCTTCTTGCTCAATAATCATCAGCCTGGAAAACAATGCATGAGATTAGAATGAAATATCTGAACATAATACATTTCCAAATAGGAAACAATACTCTAGGTATTGAAAATAACTGATTTTTATCGCTTCAGCTATATCTAATTTACACATGTAAGTGATTCTGTAAAACCCTCTCTTTGAGTAGCTAGTAAAGGCTGGGCTGTGGAGGGAATACATGTACAGGATTTTCTGCTTTTAGAGTTATACAAAAATGCATTTAAAAATAAGAGTATGAACTGAATAGTGTGCATTTAAGAAAATAGATTAGGGATAAACTAGCTATTTTTAAAACTGTGATGGAGGCAAAAGAAAAAAAAATGTCATTAATATGATTTCATGGTAAAGACGTTACCTAACTTGGACAATCCCTGTATGTTGGAAACCTCATCCACAATGATAAGGAGGTCACAGGTTGTCCTGTTGAAGATTTTGTTGAAGCCACTATCCTCTCTAGCTAATTTATTCCCCTTTAGATTTTATCAGAGGGACGTTTGAAAATGTGTTTTGTAAATAATACAACTTTAGAAGCTCTCATCCTGATTATTTATTTTGAAAAATACCAGCAGTGGACCTGTTACCAAGAAGTGGTCACCTTGGATAGACATAAGTTTATAGATTGCCTCTTATTCTAGAGATATTCTCATGTAGCGTATTGCTGGTACTGTAAATCAGAAGACTCACCCACTGCAGTTTACAGGGGCAAAAATGGCTGTATGTTGGGAGTTTGTGGGAGTTCAAGGTCTATTGTCAAATCCATACTCATTAAGGATGTAGTAACAGAAGTTTAGTAAGAATTGATATAATGTAAGCATTAGCTTAAAAAACAGGGTATTCTCAGGATGGATTCAGACCTGCACCGATCTCCTAGAAAGAGTGTCTCCTGACCCTGTCCTGGACGACTTGCCACCGTTTTGGGTAACTTCTGTAGAAGCAAAGGGAATTACTAACATTTCCACATTGAGTTCTGTTGTTTCCATATTTCTGATCACCTCTCTATTCATTCAGGCAGCAACTGGCATCCCGGGATGGAGGTGGGGTGCCCCATTCTAAAGATGCCCAGTAGTGTTACATTTAGCAGATGCACCAGGAAATTCTTCCATAGTATGTGCAGAATGTTAAGTTGAAAGTACTGCATGTCATTGTATTCCATACAGTGTCATATAGCTGCAATATGTCATCCATAGGTGTCCAGCTGTTTAGCTGCTACACTTTTCGTTACAGTTAAAAGTAAAGTACCCAAATACACTTGCTTGACAGATGCCAAAATGTTTGGTGTTTGCTGATACTCCTGCACTCAACATGCAGATTAAACATGGTCAGAACATATACAGATTTCATAGTAATCCAATCCGGGCATTTTATGCTCCAATGATCTCCTTTGCCCTGCGCTAAATTGCGCAGGGCAAAGGCTCTTTTGGAGATTCAGTGATGTACCGATTCTCCATAAGGACTGCTAGGCGGAGGCTTTCACCCAGCAGTGAGCCCGGTTGCATCACCGGCACTAATCGGCCGGTTTTAGCGCTGCCCTAGTCTGTAAGACGGCAAGGGCAGCGCTGAAGCTCGCCCATCAGAGCCAGTAACATCACAGAATAAACTGCTAGGCAGAAGCCTCTACAGAAGACTGTATAGGGATAATAAATTCGACTTGGTCTGAGTGTTGTTCCATCTTTAGACGAGAAGTCTATGACCCAGCAAATCTGGATCATATTGACTACAGATGCGTCCCTTATAGGCTGGGGCGCTCACCTAGATGACTCTCCAGTTCATGGAACCTGGTCTCCTCAGGAGCGGCTTCTCTTATCCAATCTCCGAGCTATCTGGCTAGCCCTCCTTCACTTCGCCCCTCAGATCTAGGGCAAAGCTGTGAAAGACCAGTCAGGCAATATGACTGCGGTACTTTACATCAACAGACAGGGAGGCACAAGATCAATTCACCTCCTATCAGAGATCGGGGTGATTCTGGATTGAGTCAAACCTTTCACACTTATCTGCGATCCACATTCAAGGCTCCATCAATATGATAGCGGATCATCTGAGCCGCGTTCTTCCAACTTTGGAGTGGTCTTTATATCCGGAGATATTCAAACAGATAGTCCTCAAGTGGGAGATGCCAGAGTTGGATCTCATGGCAACAAGGTTCAACGCCAAGGTGGAGAGGTTTTGCTCCCTTTACAGAGAGGACAACCCCCTGGTGATAAATGCTATGTCAATATCCTGGAGGTTCGTGCTGGCTTACATCTTCCCTCCGTTTTCCATGATTCCGAGGGTATTGATGAAAATCCATCAGGAGTAGGCCTCGGTGATAGCCATCATACCATTTTAGCCAAAGAGATCCTGGTTTACCCAGCTCACCAAAATGAGTTGAGGGCAATATTTCTCCAGTATTTTAGGCCTAAAGCTTCTTCGTTCCAGAATATCAACAAGGTGATATCCCTCCCGATTCTTTCTACTCCTCCTACCTCCTCCGAGGAACCTGTTAGACATCCTCTAGCCGTCTCAAGATGCCTCCGGATCTATGTGGGTAGATCAAAGGAGTTCAGGAAAGATGAAAATCTTCTAATCCTGTTTGCCTATAAGTTTAAAGGCTGTAAGGCATCTAAACCATCCATTAGTCGGTGGATTAAGGAGGCTATTAGGGAATCTTTTGTTTCCCAATCTCTGGACCCTCCGGGGGTTGTGAAGGCCCATTCCTCTAGGGCTGTAGCTACTTCTTTTGCCTGATTGCATGATTTTCAAGTCTGCTTCCTGGAGCTCTGAATCAACATTCATATCTAGAGATGAGTGAACACCTGGATGTTCGGGTTCGAGAAGTTCGGCCGAACTTCCAGAAAATGTTCGTGTTCGGGATCCGAACTCGACCCGAACTTTATCCCGAACCCGAACCCCATTGAAGTCAATGGGGACCCCAACTTTTAGGCACTAAAAAGGCTGTAAAATAGTCCAGGAACGGGCTAGAGGGCTGCCAAAGGCAGCAAAATGTAGGTAAATCCCCTGCAAACAAATGTGGATAGGGAAATTAATTAAAATAAAATAAAATAAATAAAATTTAACCAATATCAATTGGAGACAGGTCCCACTGCAAGGAATCATGCTTCATATCACCCACCACTGGAGAATGCCATTTTCAGTTATTTAGGCCCCAGCACCCAGTCAGAGGAGAGAGGTCCCACAGCAAGGAATCATGCGTCATATCAACCACCACCGGATAAGGCCACTCTCAATTATTTCAGCCCAGCACCCAGACAGAGGAGAGAGGTCCCACAGCAAGGAATCATGCGTCATATCAACCACCACCGTAGAAGGCCACTCTCAGTTATTTCAGCCCAGCACCCAGACAGAGGAGAGAGGTCACACAGCAAGGAATCATGCGTCATATCAACCACCACTGGAGAAGGCCACTCTCAGTTATTTCAGCCCAGCACCCAGACCGAGGATACAGGTTCCACAGCAAGGAATCATGCGTCATATCACACACCACTGGAGAAGGCCACTTTCAGTTATTTCAGCACAGCACCCAGACCGAGGATACAGGTTCCACAGCAAGGAATCATGCGTCATATCACCCACCACTGGAGAAGGCCACTTTCAGTTATTTCGGCTCCAGCACCCAGATAGAGGAGAGAGGTTCCACAGCAAGGAATCATGCATCATATCACCCACCACTGGAGAAGGCCACTTTCAGTTATTTCGGCCCTAGCACCCAGATAGAGGAGAGAGGTGCCACAGCAAGGAATCATGCGTCATATCACCCACCACTGGAGAAGGCAATTTTCAGTTATTTAGGCCCCAGCACCCAGTCAGGGGAGAGAGGTCCCACAGCAAGGAATCATGCGTCATATCAACCACCACCGGATAAGGCCACTCTCAGTTATTTCAGCGCAGCACCCAGACAGAGGAGAGAGGTCCCACAGCAAGGAATCATGCGTCATATCAACCACCACCGTAGAAGGCCACTCTCAGTTATTTCGGCCCCACCACCCAGACAGAGGAGAGGTTCATTCAACTTTGGGTTGCACCGCAAGATCAAGGTAAAGTTAAAAAAATGAGGATTTAATAAAGAAGTGCCCGGAGTACAAGAATACATGGTTGAGGGGAGGCAGTTATAAATGTCTATTCTGCACAAGGGAGGCACAGGTCCTGTGGGATCCATGCCTGGTTCATTTTTATGAACGTCAGCTTGTCCACGTTGGCTGTGGACAGGCGGCTGCGTTTGTCAGTAATGACGCCCCTGCTGTGCTGAATACACGTTCAGACAAAACGCTGGCCGCCGGGCAGGCCAGCACCTCCAAGGCATAAAATGCTAACTCTGGCCACGTGGCCAATTTGGAGACCCAGAAGTTGAATGGGGCCGAACCATCAGTCAGTACGTGGAGGGGTGTGCAGACGTACTGTTCAACCATGTTAGTGAAATGCTGCCTCCTGCTAACACGTTCCGTATCAGGTGGTGGTGCAGTTAGCTGTTGCGTGGAGACAGAACTTTTCCACATTTCTGCCATGCTAACCCTGCCCTCAGAGGAGCTGGCCGTGACACAGCTGCATTGGCGACCTCTTGCTCCTCCTCTGCCTTCGCCTTGGGCTTCCAACTGTTCCCCTGTGACATTTGGGAATGCTCTCAGGGGCGCCTCTACCAGCGTGCGCTTGTACTCGCGCATCTTCCTATCACGCTCCAGTGCAGGAAGTAAGGTGGGCACATTGTCTTTGTACCGGGGATCCAGCAGGGTGGCAACCCAGTAGTCGCACACGTTAAAATGTGGGCAACTCTGCTGTCGTTGCGCAGGCACTGCAGCATGTAGTCGCTCATGTGTGCCAGGCTCCCCAGAGGTAAGGACAAGCTGTCCTCTGTGGGAGGCGTATCATCATCGTCCTCCGTATCCCCCCAGCCACGCACCAGTAATGGGCCTGAGCTGTGTCGGGTGCCATCCCGCTGTGAACCTGCTTCATCCTCATCCTCCTCCACCTCCTCCTCATCCTCCTCGTCCTCCAGTAGTGGGCCCTGGCTCGCCACATTTGTACCTGGCCTCTGCTGTTGCAAAAAACCTCCCTCTGAGCCACTTCTAACAGACTGGCCTGAAAGTGCTAAAAATGACCCTTCATCCTCTTCCTCCTCCTCCTCCTCCTCCTGGGCCACCTCCTCTTCCATCATCGCCCTAAGCGTTTTCTCAAGGAGACATAGAAGTGGTATTGTAACGCTGATAACGGTGTCATCGCCACTGGCCATGTTGGGGGAGTACTCGAAACAGCGCAACAGGGCACACAGGTCTCGCATGGAGGCCCAATCATTGGTGGTGAAGTGGTGCTGTTCCGCAGTGCAACTGACGCGTGCGTGCTGCAGTTGAAACTCCACTATGGCCTGCTGCTGCTCGCACAGTCTCTCCAGCATGTGCAAGGTGGGGTTCCACCTGGTGGGCACGTCGCATATGAGGTGGTGAGCGGGAAGGCCGAAGTTCCGTTGTAGCGCAGACAGGCGAGCAGTGGCAGGATGTGAACACCGGAAGCGCGCACAGACGGCCCTCACTTTATGCAGCAGCTCTGACATGTTGGGGTAGTTGTGAATGAACTTCTGCACCACCAAATTCAGCACACGCGCCAGGCAAGGGATGTGCGTCAAAACGGCTAGTCCCAGAGCTGCGACGAGATTTCGCCCATTATCGCACACCACCAGGTCTGTTGTTCAATACCCCGCCACAACTCCTGCGCAGTGTGGGGCCTGTCCCCCAAACATATGAGTTTCAGAATGGCCTGCTGACGTTTACCCCGGGCTGTGCTGAAGTTGGTGGTGAAGGTGTGTGGCTGACTGGATGAGCTGGTGGAAGCAGAGGAGGAGGAAGCCGAGTAGGAGGAGGAGGCTCCCCACTGGGAAAGGGCTAGGTGGATTTCCTTGCGAAACCCTGCCAGCAGAGTCTTCAAACAGCATAAGAGACTGCTGCATAACTTGAGGCTCTGACAGTTTCCCTGATATGCATGGGGGTGATGTGTCAGACTGATGGGCTTGGTTTTCAGGTGCCACCTGTGCGCTTTCTGCAGAAGACTGGGTGGGAGATAATGTTGTGAACATGCTGGATCCTCTGTCAGCCACCCAATTGACTAGTGCCTGTACCTGCTCAGGCCTTACCATCCTTAGAACGACATTGGGCCCCACCAAATATCGCTGTAAATTCTGGCGGGTACTGGAACCTGAGGTAGTTGGTTCACTAAGACGTGTGGCTGTGGCAGAATGGCCCCATCCTCTCCCAGCACCAGAGGGTACACTAACACCACTACGACCGCGTCCGCGTCCCATTCTAGATGTTTTCCTCATAGTTACCGTTCACCATGCCTTACCGTTCACCAAGCACCACAATAAGGAAAAAAATATTTGGCCCAATGCATTGATTTCAAATTTAGGCCTTTTTTAAACAGGCCCCTAACACTATCTGCCTATTTGTTTATGTAGCGTACTACACTAATCCAGGCACAGCAGTAACCACTGATTTAGGGGAATATCTCTTTTAGGGCTAGTATTTAGGCCCTGGATGAAAGGTATCCTTTTATGGACAGATTTACACTCGGCCTG
This sequence comes from Bufotes viridis, assembly GCA_033119425.1. Lineage (NCBI taxonomy): Eukaryota > Metazoa > Chordata > Amphibia > Anura > Bufonidae > Bufotes > Bufotes viridis. The sequence goes on along the minus strand of CM065590.1, from coordinate 536,635,028 downwards.
CAACAGCTGGGACACCAGAATCAGGGTATTGCTATTTTGCCAGATTAATTTCACCCCAGAACAAAATATGTGTTTTGGCAGACACTATGAAATCTGGCCTGCAACTGCTGGGACACCAGAATCAGGGTATTGCTATTTTGCAAAATTAATTTCACCCCAGAACAAAATATGTGTTTTGGAAGACACTATGAAATCTGGCCTGCAACAGCTGGGACACCAGAATCAGGGTATTGCTATTTTGCCAGATTAATTTCACCCCAGAACAAAATATGTGTTTTGGCAGACACTATAAAATCTGGCCTGCAACTGCTGGGACACCAGAATCAGGGTATTGCTATATTTCCAGATTAATTTAACCCCAGAACAAAATATGTGTTTTGGCAGACACTATAAAATCTGGCCTGCAACTGCTGGGACACCAGATTCAGGGTATTGCTATTTTGCAAAATTAATTTCACCCCAGAACAAAATATGTGTTTTGGCAGACACTATGAATCCTGGCCTGCAACAGCTGGGACACCAGATTCAGGGTATTGCTATTTTGGCAATTGAATTTCACCCCAGAACAAAATATATGTTTTGACGGACACTATGAAATCTGGCCTGCAACTGCTGGGACACCAGATTCAGGGTATTGCTATTTTGCCAAATTCATTTCACCCCAGAACAAAATATGTGTTTTGGCAGACACTATGAAATCTGGCCTGCAACTGCTGGGACACCAGAATCAGGGTATTGCTATTTTGCCAGATTAATTTCACCCCAGAACAAAATATGTGTTTTGGAAGACACTATGAAATCTGGCCTGCAACTGCTGGGACACCAGAATCAGGGTATTGCTATTTTGCCAGATTAATTTAACCCCAGAACAAAATATGTGTTTTGGCAGACACTATAAAATCTGCCCTGCAACTGCTGGGACACCAGAATCAGGGTATTGCTATTTTGCAAAATTAATTTCACCCCAGAACAAAATATGTGTTTTGGCAGACACTATGAAATCTGGCCAGCAACTGCTGGGACACCAGAATCAGGGTATTGCTATTTTGCCAGATTAATTTCACCCCAGAACAAAATATGTGTTTTGGAAGACACTATGAAATCTGGCCTGCAACTGCTGGGACACCAGAATCAGGGTATTATTATTTTGCAAAATTTATTTCACCCCAGAACAACATATGTGTTTTGGCAGACACTATGAAATCTGGCCTGCAATTGCTGGGACACCAGAATCAGGGTATTGCTATATTGCCAGATTAATTTAACCCCAGAACAAAATATGTGTTTTGGCAGACACTATAAAATCTGGCCTGCAACTGCTGGGACACCAGATTCAGGGTATTGGTATTTTGCAAAATTAATTTCACCCCAGAACAAAATATGTGTTTTGGCAGACACTATGAATCCTGGCCTGCAAAAGCTGGAACACCAGATTCAGGGTATTGCTATTTTGGCAATTGAATTTCACGCCAGAACAAAATATATGTTTTGGCGGACACTATGAAATCTGGCCTGCAACTGCTGGGACACCAGATTCAGGGTATTGCTATTTTGCCAAATTCATTTCACCCCAGAACAAAATATGTGTTTTGGCAGACACTATGAAATCTGTCCTGCAACTGCTGGTACACCAGATTCAGGGTATTGCTATTTTGAAAAATTAATTTCACCCCAGAACAAAATATGTGTTTTGGCAGACACTATGAAATCTGGCCTGCAACTGCTGGGACACCAGAATCAGGGTATTGCTATTTTGGCAGATTGAATTTCACCCCAGAACAAAATATATGTTTTGGCGGACACTATGAAATCTGGCCTGCAACTGCTGGGACACCAGATTCAGGGTATTGCTATTTTGCCAAATTAATTTCACCCCAGAACAAAATATGTGTTTTGGCAGACACTATGAAATCTGGCCTGCAACTGCTGGGACACCAGAATCAGGGTATTGCTATTTTGCCAGATTAATTTCACCCCAGAACAAAATATGTGTTTTGGCAGACACTATGAAATCTGGCCTGCAACTGCTGGGACACCAGAATCAGGGTATTGCTATTTTGCCAAATTAATTTCACCCCAGAACAAAATATGTGTTTTGGCAGACACTATGAAATCTGGCCTGCAACTGCTGGGACACCAGAATCAGGGTATTGCTATTTTGCCAGATTAATTTCACCCCAGAACAAAATATGTGTTTTGGCAGACACTATGAAATCTGGCCTGCAACTGCTGGGACACCAGAATCAGGGTATTGCTATTTTGCCAGATTAATTTCACCCCAGAACAAAATATGTGTTTTGGCAGACACTATGAAATCTGGCCTGCAACTGCTGGGACACCAGAATCAGGGTATTGCTATTTTGCCAGATTAATTTCACCCCAGAACAAAATATGTGTTTTGGCAGACACTATGAAATCTGGCCTGCAACTGCTGGGACACCAGATTCAGGGTATTGCTATTTTGCAAAATTAATTTCACCCCAGAACAAAATATGTGTTTTGGCAGACACTATGAAATCTGGCCTGCAACTGCTGGGACACCAGATTCAGGGTATTGCTATTTTGCCAGATTAATTTCACCCCAGAACAAAATATGTGTTTTGGCAGACACTATGAAATCTGGCCTGCAACTGCTGGGACACCAGAATCAGGGTATTGCTATTTTGCAAAATTAATTTCACCCCAGAACAAAATATGTGTTTTGGCAGACACTATGAAATCTGGCCTGCAACTGCTGGGACACCAGAATCAGGGTATTGCTATTTTGCCAGATTAATTTCACCCCAGAACAAAATATGTGTTTTGGCAGACACTATGAAATCTGGCCTGCAACTGCTGGGACACCAGAATCAGGGTATTGCTATTTTGCCAGATTAATTTCACCCCAGAACAAAATATGTGTTTTGGCAGACACTATGAAATCTGGCCTGCAACTGCTGGGACACCAGAATCAGGGTATTGCTATTTTGCCAGATTAATTTCACCCCAGAACAAAATATGTGTTTTGGCAGACACTATGAAATCTGGCCTGCAACTGCTGGGACACCAGAATCAGGGTATTGCTATTTTGGCAGATTGAATTTCACCCCAGAACAAAATATGTGTTTTGGCAGACACTATGAAATCTGGCCTGCAACTGCTGGGACACCAGAATCAGGGTATTGCTATTTTGGCAGATTAATTTCACCCCAGAACAAAATATGTGTTTTGGCGGACACTATGAAATCTGGCCTGCAACTGCTGGGACACCAGAATCAGGGTATTGCTATTTTGCCAGATTAATTTCACCCCAGAACAAAATATGTGTTTTGGCAGACACTATGAAATCTGGCCTGCAACTGCTGGGACACCAGAATCAGGGTATTGCTATTTTGCCAGATTAATTTCACCCCAGAACAAAATATGTGTTTTGACAGACACTATGAAATCTGGCCTGCAACTGCTGGGACACCAGAATCAGGGTATTGCTATTTTGCCAGATTAATTTCACCCCAGAACAAAATATGTGTTTTGGCAGACACTATGAAATCTGGCCTGCAACTGCTGGGACACCAGAATCAGGGTATTGCTATTTTGCCAGATTAATTTCACCCCAGAACACAATATGTGTTTTGGCAGACACTATGAAATCTGGCCAGCAACTGCTGGGACACCAGAATCAGGGTATTGCTATTTTGGCAATTGAATTTCACCCCAGAACAAAATATATGTTTTGACGGACACTATGAAATCTGGCCTGCAACTGCTGGTACACCAGATTCAGGGTATTGCTATTTTGAAAAATTAATTTCACCCCAGAACAAAATATGTGTTTTGGCAGACACTATGAAATCTGGCCTGCAACTGCTGGGACAACAGATTCAGGGTATTGCTATTTTGCCAGATTAATTTCACCCCAGAACAAAATATGTGTTTTCGCAGACACTATGAAATCTGGCCTGCAACTGCTGGGACACCAGAATCAGGGTATTGCTATTTTGCAAAATTAATTTCACCCCAGAACAAAATATGTGTTTTGGCAGACACTATGAAATCTGGCCAGCAACTGCTGGGACACCAGAATCAGGGTATTGCTATTTTGCCAGATTAATTTCACCCCAGAACAAAATATGTGTTTTGGCAGACACTATGAAATCTGGCCTGCAACTGCTGGGACACCAGAATCAGGGTATTGCTATTTTGCCAGATTAATTTCACCCCAGAACAAAATATGTGTTTTGGCAGACACTATGAAATCTGGCCTGCAACTGCTGGGACACCAGAATCAGGGTATTGCTATTTTGCCAGATTAATTTCACCCCAGAACAAAATATGTGTTTTGGCAGACACTATGAAATCTGGCCTGCAACTGCTGGGACACCAGAATCAGGGTATTGCTATTTTGGCAATTGAATTTCACCCCAGAACAAAACATATGTTTTGACGGACACTATGAAATCTGGCCTGCAACTGCTGGGACACCAGAATCAGGGTATTGCTATTTTGGCAATTGAATTTCACCCCAGAACAAAATATATGTTTTGACGGACATTATGAAATATGGCCTGCAACTGCTGGGACACCAGAATCATGGTATTGCTATTTTGCCAGATTAATTTCACCCCAGAACAAAATATGTGTTTTGGCAGACACTATGAAATCTGGCCTGCAACTGCTGGGACACCAGAATCAGGGTATTGCTATTTTGCCAGATTAATTTCACCCCAGAACAAAATATTTGTTTTGGCAGACACTATGAAATCTGGCCTGCAACTGCTGGGACACCAGAATCAGGTTATTGCTATTTTGGCAATTGAATGTCACCCCAGAACAAAATATATGTTTTGACGGACACTATGAAATCTGGCCTGCAACTGCTGGTACACCAGAATCAGGGTATTGCTATTTTGCCAGATTAATTTCACCCCAGAACAAAATATGTGTTTTGGCAGACACTATGAAATCTGGCCTGCAACTGCTGGGACACCAGAATCAGGGTATTGGTATTTTGGCAATTGAATGTCACCCCAGAACAAAATATATGTTTTGACGGACACTATGAAATCTGGCCTGCAACTGCTGGGACACCAGATTCAGGGTATTGCTACTTTGCAAAATTAATTTCACCCCAGAACAACATATGTGTTTTGGCAGACACTATGAAATCTGGCCTGCAACTGCTGGGACACCAGAATCAGGGTATTGCTATTTTGCCAGATTAATTTCACCCCAGAACAAAATATGTGTTTTGGCAGACACTATGAAATCTGGCCTGCAAGTGCTGGGACATTAGAATCAGGGTATTTGTATTTTGGCAATTGAATGTCACCCCAGAACAAAATATATGTTTTGACGGACACTATGAAATCTGGCCTGCAACTGCTGGGACACCAGATTCAGGGTATTGCTACTTTGCAAAATTAATTTCACCCCAGAACAACATATGTGTTTTGGCAGACACTATGAAATCTGGCCTGCAACTGCTGGGACACCAGAATCAGGGTATTGCTATTTTGGCAATTGAATTTCACCCCAGAACAAAATATGTGTTTTGGCAGACACTATGAAATCTGGCCTGCAACTGCTGGGGCACCAGAATCAGGGTATTGGTATTTTGGCAATTGAATGTCACCCCAGAACAAAATATATGTTTTGACGGACACTATTAAATCTGGCCTGCAACTGCTGGGACACCAGAATCAGGGTATTGGTATTTTGGCAATTGAATGTCACCCCAGAACAAAATATATGTTTTGACGGACACTATGAAATCTGGCCTGCAACTGCTGGGACACCAGAATCAGGGTATTGCTATTTTGCCAGATTAATTTCACCCCAGAACAAAATATATGTTTTATCAGACACTATGAAATCTGGCCTGCAACTGCTGGGACACCAGAATCAGGGTATTTCTATTTTGCAAGATTAATTTCACCCCAGAACAAAATATATGTTTTGGCGGACACTATTCTATTTTGCCAGCCACAGCTGAAACCACTGATTTATGGTTTTGCTATTTTGGCAATTGAATTTCACCCCAGAAAATAATCTATCCTTTGCCAGACAGCAGACAGTATTATACTTGTCTAGCCAAAGCTGGAACACCAGATTTAGGGGATTGGTATTTGGGCAATTGTATTTAACCCCTTAATAAAATATAGAAATTGCTATCCTGAGTTTCTAGGGATGACAATTAGCACAGCCAAGCCCCTGATGTAGGATATAGCAAAAAAAAACTAGTATTGATGGATTGATGGACTTGGTGGCAGCTTCTTCTGGTGCACCACAAGTCACAAAATGGCCGCCGATCAACCCAGAAAATAAGTGACAGAAAAACGCTCTGTGCAGCCTAAAAACCAGCGAGCAAGTAACTAGCAGAAGTTCAATGATTCTCAGCTGTAGATTGATCCGTTCATTATGTGCTGTTGCTGACTTTAACCTGCCTAATCTCGCCCTGACAGAAGCTGCGTCCTCTCCCTACACTAATCAGAGCAGTGTGACGTGCGGCGCTACGTGACTCCAGCTTAAATAGAGGCTGGGTCACATGCTGCACTTGGCCAATCACAGCCATGCCATTAGTAGGCATGGCTGTGATGGGCTCTTAGGGCAAGAAGTAAAACGCTAGCTGATTGGCTGCTGTACAGCCCTTCAGAAAGCGTGAAGAAATCGACGAACAACGGACCCGAACCCGAACTTTTTTGAATATGTCCGGGTTCGGGTCCGGGTCCCGGACACCCCAAAATTCGGTACGAACCCGAACGATGCTCGAACTGTTCGCTCAACACTATTCATATCCCATTATAGATTGGATTCCAGATTAGCTGAATACTCGGCCTTTGGGCAGACTATACTTGATTCTGCCAGGCATGAGGGCCCTTCCTAGGGGTTCTTCTTCCTATCTCCCCATCTGTGCTGCTGGTAGGAAGTTAGGGAATCGTTAATTTCTTACGGTAATTAGTTTTTTCTTAGCCTAACATCAGCACACAAATATCCCAGCCTAGTAAGTCAAATTTTTTTCTTTCTATAACAGTGTTCTGGGGGTTGATTCCCTCCTTTATAGGGGATACTTAATTGTTTAATTTACTTGGGCTCATTAATAATTCCGCCTTTCCTACCAGTCCACGGGTGGTGGTTAACTGTGCTGCTTATAGGACTAAGGGAAAACAAATTATCGTTAGAAATTAACAATTACTGTGCCTGAGCCAGGACCCAGTAAATGGTCCTCTTGTATGCTGTCTGGTGGAAAGTCCAAACCTGGTAGTCACTATGCCGCCCCTGCCCCCCGGGCTACAATCATCCAGGAAACATGAAGCACTAGACAACCTTCCCTGGCTATGTTCCTGATGAATTAAATACATGAGGCCTTTTCTCCAAGTGGGTAAAAAAAAAAGTCAGCACACAACTAATCACATAACTCTCCCAATCCCTGACAAGAAACAAGTAAAGGAAAGAAGAATTCATATTTTGAAAAGTGGAGAACACCCATGAATTACAATCCTAGCTTTCTATGTTCACTTGGATATTCAACATTATTTGCATTGAGCAGAGATTGGCCATTTTAATTATGTTCCTTCCGCAGGGAAGTCATAAAGTGACATTTAACAACACTTAAATCCATGATATGTGGAGAGAGACTTCTATAAACATTATGTAATTGCAACAACATTGATCTCAATAATTAAAATGGACAAAAAAAAAGGGAGAGAGCTTTTCATGAGAAAAACCCACTGAACAAATACGAGTCGACAGCATAATGAACAACAGCAACTCAAAGAGCATGTAAATGAAGCATTGCTTCTCAGTCTATTCATGAGTGCCAGCCGCTGGGACTGAGGGCGCCTGTGTCTCCGCACTGTATATCACCAAACGTGATAAAGATACAAGGCTGACAAATAATGACATCACTTTCAGTGATAAGGAGAAATACATTACATTCGTCAGCTTTTAAATATGCAATTTTTCTCTGGCAAAAAGCAGAAGAATCCTAGCCCATCTCCCACCTCCCAAAAAATGTAATGTCGATTTGCATTATAGCTACAGATTTACTAAAATGTGTTTCTTGACAATCTGGAGCCGTTGCTGAGAAAAAAAATAATACATTAAAATACCTCCTCTGGTGCAATCTCCCATCAAATGAGGATTGGACAAAGAAGATGACTTTGTCACAAATATGTGTTTCGGAGTACTTTCTCATGTTTATGAGTCTTAGGGTTAAGATGTGTCTATAATTGAAGTGTTGATGTGTACATGTTCTGTATTGAAAAAGGGTAGATTATTTTCATGAATGTGCACATGCCAACCTGACAATGCCTGCAGCAAAGAAAATGTTACCATATAGGACTAGAGATGAGTGAATTTCTCAAAAATTCAATTCGGCTGGTTCGCCAAATTTTCAGAAACAATTTGCTTTGATCCAAATATATTTGCAGTGAATTGCGATAAAAAAACCTGCTATTTCTGGGCTACAGAGAGCCTTTATAGGGGTGTAGAACACTTTGCCTTGCAGTAACACACATAGGGAGTGTGATGGGTTAGTGAAATAATACTGTGATTCAGTATGACATGCAGATGACAGGCGTTGCTATTAGAATCACTGCACACTTCACTTATTTGGGCAGTCACGGGGTCAAAACTGACCAAATAACTCAAGTATTAACTCAGCCTTACAGGTCAATGTTAGTGTCAAGAAAAAGCGCACTTCTTTTACACCCTTGTCAGCTGATTCCACATAGATGTCTACTGAACCTGTTTTATTAAACGCTTATACAAGTAGAGCCCCCCCGACAGAGTGGAGAGTTTATTTACACCATGGCCCATTTCAAGCCCCCGATGAGCCCCTAGAGTAGAAACTCCAAAAAAGTGACCCCATTTTGGAAACTACTGGATAAGGTGGCAGTTTTGGTGGTATTGTTTTTAGGGTACATATGATTTTTCGTTGCTCTATAATACATTTCTGTGAGACAAGGTAATAAAAAGTAGAAATTCTAAAATTTCATCTCCATTTCCCATAAACTCTTGAGGAACACCTAAAGGGTTAACAAAGTTTGTAAAATTAGTTTTAAATACCTTGAGGGGTGCAATTTCTTATATGGGGTCACTTTTATGGAGTTTATACACTAGGGGAGCATTAGGGGGGCTTCAAATGGGACATGGTGTCAAAAAACAGTCCAGCAAAATCTGCCTTCCAAAACCCATATGGCGTTCCCTTCACTCTGTGCCCTGCCGTTTGGCCATACAGCAGTTTACGACCACATATGGGGTTTTTCTGTAAACTACAGAATCAGGGTAATAAACATTGAGTTGTGTTTGGCTGTTAACCCTTGCTTTGTTACTGGAAAAAATGGATTAAAATGTTAAATCTGCCAAAAAAGTGAAATTCTGAAATTTCATCTACATTTTCCATTAATTCTTGTGGATCACCTTAATGGTTAACAAAGTTTTAAAATCGGTTTTGAATACTTTGATATGTGTCGTTTCTAAAATTAGGTTTTTGGAGTTTCTACTCTAGGGGTGCATCAGAGGGTCTTCAAATGTGACATGGCAGCTTAAAATTATTCCAGTGAAGTCTGCCTTCCAAAAACCATATGGCGTTCCTTTCATTCTGCACCATGCCGTGTGCCCGTACAGTAGTTTACGACTACATATGGGGTGTTTCTGTAAACTACAGAATCAGGGTAATAAATATTGTTATTTAACCATTGCTTTGTTAGTAGAAAAAAAAGTTGATTCAAATGGAAAATATGCCAAAAAAGTGAAATTCTAAAATGTTTCCATTAATTCTTGTGGATCACCTAAAGAGTTAAAAAGAGGTTGTAAAATCAGTTTTGAACACTTTGAGATGTGTAGTTTCAAAAATGGGGTCATTTTTGGGTGGTTTGTATTATGTAAGCGTCACAAAGTGACTTCAGATCTGAACTGGTGCTTAACCCCTTAAGGACACAGGGCGTATGGGTACGCCCTAATTTCCAAGTCCTTAAGGACACAGGGCGTACCCATACGTCCTGAATAAAATCGGATGTAAAAAAAAAAAAACGCGATAGAAACATGATTACTGCTGCGATCGTGCAGTAGGAACCATGTTCAGTTCACATGCCGAGAGGGGTCCTGAGACACCCCCCTATCAGCGATTGCTGCAAACCGCAGGTCAATTCAGCTCCGTCCTCACAACCGGGAGGTCTGATTCTGTTAGTGTCCTTGATCCCAGGTATTATTATCAGCTGAATTTTTGGCCATTTTTCTCTATAGTAGGCCATTATGCCCATACATGTATTAGATAGCACTGGCTTCAATCCGCTGTATATATATATTTTTTTTTCTGGGTGCCCTCCTTTCTGTGTTCCTCCTGGGTTCGTTTGTGAGCCGCTAGACACAGTTACTACCTGATTTTGCCGCCTTATTTTATTTTATGTATTGTCTCATTTATATGATATATTTAGCTTTCCAATAAAGTTTTTGTAATTTAATATACATTTCCCTTTATGGTTTTTTGAAGCTATATGGATGAGACACAGTTGTCAATGAGTAAGGGTCTTGTTAGGTCAACACAAGTCAGGAGGATGACCAGAGTGAAGAAGTGGAAGAGGAGATGGGGGACCATGACATCACTGACCCAACCTGGAAAGGTGGCAAGCCAACCGAGGACAGAAGGACAGAGGGGGAGGGATCCATAGCACCGCAACAGGCTGGAAGTGGCTGTGGGGTGGCAAAAGGGAGAAGGCGGACCACACCAAACAGGCCCGCAACTGTACCCACTTGCGGACATCTTCCTTCATGACTATAATAGAATTGTAATTTGCTAACTGTAACTGTTCTTTACCAAAATAAGAACTCATAAATAAACATATAACCATACCATATCTTACATCCTATTCATTAACTCTAACTCAAACCATAACAAAAAAAAACTCAAACCCGGGAACATAATGGGGGAAGACAGTACATTGGAAGCATGACTTGCCACATGGCATCAAAGCACCTTAACAGGTGGTCCGAACCCCTGGGTCCACAATCAGTGTCAGTGGGTCACACCACTGCCTTCTCTTCCTCCCCTGTGTTACGTGCTGGGCTTGTCAATCCTCTGTCCTAGACGCAGGCCTGGATGACTCCCGCCCTGCAGCTGGGCCTTCGCAAGCACCATCAGCTAGCACACCCACTTCTGTGTCAAAGCACAACGTACAGATGTCCTTACCCCAGGCCTCTGAACGTAAATGCACACTTTTCAAAATTTCTGGCCCTGAAAATGTTGCCATTTAGGCCTATGGACACTGAGGCTTTCCCGTCTTCGTTACTCAGTCCCCAGCCGCCACTATTTTTCTATGTGTGCCATCCCCGCATTACACTGTCAATTGTGTCACGTAACATCATCCATGCCCTGACCAATGTAGTTATTGTGAAGGTCCACTTAACGACGGACACATGAAAGAGTGCTTTTTAACAGGGACGATACATTTCCGTGGCGGCACACTGGGTAAACCTTGTGGAGGCCGGTACCGAGTCGTACCCTGGGATGGCACAGGTTCTACCGATGCCAAGGATTGCGGGCCCTACTTCTATCAGGATTTCCGCCACCACCTACATTAGTGGCTGCAAACCACACCACCCCCCCACCCCCCTTCTCCTCCTCCTTCACTGTCTACAGAACCTATATTTTCTAGCTCCTGAGGCACACTGACTGATGGTAACGTATTTTGGCACTATGCTTGTATTTTGTCCATTGTCACAGGCTTACATTGCTTGACTATTGTTATTAGGTGTGTGTTCCTCTTTCCATATTGCATCCATTGTTCTTGCCATTAATACATATCATGATTAATATTTTTAAATGAGTTTTGAACCAAATAAACTTAGATTTTTTAAATTATTACTCACACAACTGTGTTGGACGTTAAATGTTGCACAAATAATGTACATTTCCCCAAAATTCACTGTTTTCACCTGTGGTACAGTATTTGGCACAGAGAGACACATGCTATGGACACTAAATGTTGCATAAATAATGTACATTTCCCCAAAATACACAGTTTTCAACAGTTATACAGTATTTGACACAGAGAGGCACACTCTGTGGACACTAAATGTTGCACAATGTACATTTCCCCAAAATACAATGTTTTCAAGAGTAATACAGTATTTGACACAGAGAGGCACATGCTGTGGACACTAGATTAGGCCCAGATTATTTAGATTTGCGCATCAGACACTCTTTTCGGATGATGGACAGTATATGTCCAATAAAACCACAGAATATGGACACTTTATTAGACCCAGAATGTTGCAATTTGAAATACAGACACTTTTTCATATGCCGGATGGTATATGTCACATAAACTCACAGAATAAACACTATATTATGCCCAGATTAATGTAATTTTAAATACAGAAACTGTTTTCGGATGCCGGACACTATCTGTCACATAAACCCCAGAATATGGACATTATATTATGCCCAGATTAATGTGAAGATTAACAAAAAGGGGTTAGTCAGCACATCCCAATATGCAGGTGCATGTTGCTATAGCTGAAAACTAAACTAAATATATAATGCAACAGCACTCTGCGATCCAAATAAAGTACAAAAAAGTATTTATATTGCTAATGCTATGCTTAAATTAGAGATGCTTGGCAAATACATTTTGTACAAAATTTCTTGAGCCTGTCTGCCACACGTCAAGGCGATCTCTGAATAGACGGGTTCCTAACACTAAACCACACATGTTTATGTGCCATAAACAGCTACCATAACATTGAGGGAACGTAGGTCCCACTTGCATGCTGGGCCCCTTTACATTTTTGTCCTTTTGGTGCCAAAATGGCCTCCATTGAATCTAAAGAATATAGGTACCAACATGCATGCCGAGCCCACTCCAAACATCACCTGGTGCGAAATGGCTACCAGTGGATGCAGTAAGAATACACCCCATACCTCTTATGACACCACAAGGCTTTCAGTGAGTGGGGGAGGGTGGTCTAAGCTTTATACTCATGCTAATTAAAATCAACCTATGAGGCAAACAGGCAGTTCAGGAGTGCGCGACCGACTAGAGTCAGCCACACTTCCAGTACAAACTGCAAAGAACAACAAAAGGGAGTTAGTCAGCACATTCCAATATGCAGGTGCATGTTGCTATGGCTGAAAACAAAACTAAACTAAATATATAATGCAACGTGATCCAAATAAAGTACAAAAAAGTATTTATATCGCTAATGCTATGCTTAAATTAGAGATGCTTGGCAAATACATTTTGTACAAAATTATTTGAGCCAGTCTGCCACACGTCAAGGCGATCTCTGATTTGCCTTGACAACATGGCTACTGGAATTACAGTGAGTGCAGTGCTTATCTGCACCTTTATTCGCTGCTTAAAACTCACAAAACATGCGCAGCGGAGACTCCAGCATTTCGCTCAAGCACATGCGGTACTCGGCCGAGTACCGCAATGTGCCGAGCATAGCAATGCTCAAGCCAAACAGATATTTGGCTGAACATGATCGCTCATCACTACTGTTCATGCAAGGCAGGTTTCCTGCAGGAATATCTTGGTCGATGAGGAGCCAATACCGCATTTTCATGAATCTTGATAGGATTCGTCTCCAGGTGGAGAGGAATTTCTTTCTTGGCATGCTTTCTCCATCGCAACACACCATTGTTGAATAAACAGACTGGCCGATTCTCTCCTGTAGTAGGCAAAAAGAAAATTTTATTAGTAAATGTATTAAATATTGTATTATTAAATTAATTATATATAATAAAGATACCCTCCTTTTCATTTCCCTGATGACTGGGAACCCATGATGTTTTCCCTGACTAAGAGACCAGGCCTGGTAGTTATGGTTTAATCTTGATTAAATTTGTGACTCTTCCGGGCTCCAAGCTATCTTTAAGCTTTGTCTTTTCATTGTCTGTAGCTACTGGAGGCCTGTTCATGCCAGGCAGGTTGCCCCAGAAGTATCTTGGTCGATGACAATATAAAAAGAGATAGTGGTGGCACCGTCCAATACCCGAACGCAAAAACGGGACTCCTAAATCAGCCTCTCAGACCTCCATGGACCGGGGTGCCTGGCATATATAGATAATAAACATCCAATTGAAATGAAAACAGATCCGCGGCACTCACCATCCGATATTAATAGTTGCTTTATTGCAGAGTGTTGTTCATACACAGGGGTGAAGACTCACATGGGAAGTAACAACAGCTGTTGTTACTTCCCATGTGAGTCTTCACCCCTGTGTATGAACAACACTCTGCAATAAAGCAACTATTAATATCGGATGGTGAGTGCCGCGGATCTGTTTTCATTTCAATTGGATATCTTGGTCGATGAGCAGCCAATACCGCACTTGCAGCAATCTTGACAGGATTCGTCTGCAGGTGGAGAGGAATTGTTTTCATTGCATGCTTTCTCCATTGCAACACAACGTTGTTGAATAAACAGAAGACTTGCCTATTCTCTCCTCTCTTACGCATCATGTAATGTTTATTCGTAAATTTATTAAATGTTTAATATTAAATTGAACCAAAACTTGATTAAAATTATAAGAAAGTATACTTAAATTCGCCAAAACTGACCAAATAACTCAAGTACGAACTCAGCCTTACTGGTCCATGTTAGTGTCAAGAAGAAGCTCACTCCTTTTACACCTTCGTCAGCCGATTCGACATAGATGCCTACAGAACCTGTTCTATTAAACGCTTATACAAGTAGAGCCCTCCGACAGAGTGGAGAGGGTGTCAGCAGTAAGTTTTTGTTGACGACACTGATTAATTTGCCCTTCCTCTGATCCATCAGAACAATAATAGTGATGATCGAGCACCAAAGTATTCGGGTGTTCGGACTAAACACATTGCTATATTCGAGTGCTCAGCCGAGCACCCAAGTGTAATGAAAGTCAATGGGAGACAACCAGGAACCCCCTGCTCTGAAGAGGGGAGGGTGCCTGGTCCATTGGAAAAGGTCATAAAGTGACAGAAACAACACTGAAACGGATCGGGAACAGCATGGGGACGATGTCTGGATGCATATTGGACTCCCAGGTGGCTGCTGGGAACCATGTTGTCCGAGTTGTACGCCACTTTTACAGACTGACAAAAATACACACAAAACCCCCCAAAAAATCAATTTCACAGGAAAAATTATTAGGAAACATTCTTTCCTGTATATTCAATTGTATATAAACTGCAAGTGCTGCCAAAAATTACAAGCAAGAAACACTCTGAAACAGCCTGGTTTATCACATAAAGGAGGGCCTAATTGACATTGTGGTACAATTGTTCAGGTAGTGGGACTCCTACACTCATAAAGCCCATGCACTAAGTGAAAGGGCTGACAAAAGTTACATGGAACCGGCACTACAATACACCTTTTATTAGGGTACTTTCACGCATTATTCTTTTCTGGCATAGAGTTCCGTCACAAGGGCTCTATGCCATAAAAGAACTGATTAGGCATGTTCCCATGCAATCTAAATGGATAGAAATCAGTTCAGTTTGCATCAGTATGCCTTCAGTTCACTATCAGGCATCTTGGCTGGACATAATACCGCAGCATGCTGCGGTATTATGTCCGTCCAAAATGCCTGATCATTCGCCGGAATGCCGGATGCGGCATTAATTTACATTGACTTGTATTTGTGCCGGATCCGGCATTGTGAAACAACTGAAGGACAGATCCGTCCTTCTGGTCTGCGCATGCGCAAACCGGGAAAACTGTGAAAAAGAGTGCAGGACAGATCCGTCCATCCGCATGACAATCCGTCTACAAATGCTGTCAGTTGTGACACTAAATGGCAGATCAGGCAGGCAGCTCTGACGACGGAACTGCCTGCCGGATCACACGAAAGCAAGTGTGAAAGTAGCCTTACACATAAAGGAGGACATCATACACACCCTTGAAAAATTATGATTAGTGGCCTGCTGGTGACCCTCAAAAACATTTGGAGAAATGGCCTGCTGGTGACCATCTAAAACATTAGGGGCGAGGGACTTCTGCTGAGCTGACCCTCTAAACCATTAGGGGCAAGGGCCTGCTGGTGAGCTGACGCTCTAAAACATTATATGCTAGTGCCTGCAGGTGAGCTGATGCTCTAAAACATTATATGCGAGTGCATGCTGTTCAGCTGATGCTCTAAAACATTATGTGCGAATGCATGCTGTTTAAATGATGCTGTAAAACATTATATGCAAGTGCATGCTGTATAGCTGACGTTCTAAAACATTATATGCGAGTTTATGCTGTTCAGCTGACCCTATAAAAAAATTGAGTTGAGGGCCTGCAGTTGAACTGACCCTATAAAAAAATTCAAGTGGAGGAAATATATACAATCTGGAGGACGAGGAGAAAACAAGATTCAACCATATAGTCTTTTTTGTGTGGAAAAGGTGCATGGGAATACACTACAGTAGATTGAGTACAATATAAATGATAAATTGAAATTGTATTTATGTTCATCATCAGCTCAGCTCTCCTCTGGTGGAGTTTATAAGTTAGGGGTAATCCAGGCCTTGTTCATTTTTATCTGAGTGATCCGGTCAGCAGTGCCATTGGATAAGCGGATACGCTTATCTGTTATAATGCCACCAGCAGCACTAAATACATGCTGAGACAATACGCTGGCAGCAGGGCAGGCCAGCACCTCCAATGCGTAGAGCGCAAGTTCGTGCCACGTGTCCAGCTTGGACACCCAGTAGTTGTACTGAGGGATAATTTAGGACGCTGACACGGTCTGCTATGCATTCCTTCACCATCTTCTAAAAAGTTTTTCCTCCTTATACCATTAGGCCGCGCTTCAGAGTTAGGTTTCTGGCGGAGTGTCATGAATGTGTCCCATGCCTTGGAGAGTGTTGCCCTGCCTTTGTTTGAACTGCTGTGTGTTCTGCTTGTCTCCCTTCCTCGGTTGCCTAAGGAAGTATGGACTCTGCCGGCCACGTTGTCAGATGGAAAATTTTGGAGCAATCTCTCTACAAGTACCTTCTGGTATTGCACCGTTTTACTCATCCTCTTCACCTCAGGAATGAGAGATGAGAAGTTCTATTTGTAGCGGGGGTCGAGAAGCGTGAACACCCAGTAATCCGTGTTATCTAAAATGTGTATAACGCAAGGGTCGCGGGAAAGGCAGCCTAACATGAAGTCAGCCATGTGTGCCAGAGTACTAACCGAGTACATGCTGGTGTAAGACGGGCACAGCACACCGTGAACAATAGTGGCGGCTGGGGACTGCATAAAAAGGGACGGCCGCCGACATCAGGCTACGGAAGGCCTCAGTGTCCACAAGCCTAAATGGCAACATTTCAAGGGCTAGTAATTTCGAAAATTGCACATTTAGTGCTATAGCCTGTGGGTGGGTGGGTGTTTAGTTGCGCTTGCATTCAAAAGCATGCGTTATCGACATTTGGACACTGCACTGGGACAGGGAAGTCAATGTTGTTTCTGACGGTCCATGCGAAGGTCCAGGTGCAGGGTGAGGGGCATCTGGACCTGCGCCTTCGACAGGGTATTGGCCAGCAGTGCGTAACACAGGGAAAGAGGAGGTAGTAGTGTGACCCGCAGACCCAGATTGTTGACCCAGGCGTTCGGACCACTTATGAGGGTGCTTGGATGCCATGTGGCAGATCATGCTGGTGGTGGTGAGGTTGCTAGTGTTCACGCTCCAGGTCATTTTGGTATGGCACAGGTTGCAAACTACCACTCTTTTGTCTTCTGCACTTTGCTCAAAAAAGCGCCATACTGTGGTAGACCTACCCCTTCGCAAGTTAGATTTACACATGGGCGTGCTCTCTGTAACGGTTGTGGGCCTGTTTGGTGTGGGCCGTCTTTTCTCTTTTGCAACCCCACTGCATCTTCTAGACTGTTGCGGTTCTGCGAATCCCTCCCCCTCTGTACTGCTGTCCTCGCTCGGCAGTTCACCTTCCCATGTTGGGTCAGTGACATCATCGTCCACCACCTCCTCTTCCACTTCCTCACTCTGCTCATCCTCCTGACTTGACCTAACCACAACTTCAGTAATTGACAACTGTGTCTCTTCATCATCCACCTCGTGAACAATTGATTGTTCTTTAACCACCGTCATCTTCTTGAGACTGTGAAGGCTCAAGAGGTTGGGAATCAGGGCACAATATCTCAGGTACCTCTTCAAGCATGCTGGGTGCGAGGGACAAATCCAATAGTGGCGCTGGAAAGAGCTTCTCGGAATATCCGAGTGTGGGATCACTCGTTTGGCAAGCCTTTCCATGGTGGGAGGAAGGATGATCATAGTGAGGATTCGGTTGACCAGACTCTTGGCTACAGAGACTGGATGAGAGGATGGTGCTTAACCGACTGGAAGCATTATCTTAAGCAATCCAACTGACCAACTGTTCGCACTGGTCCGACTTGGACAGTGTTGTCCTGGCCGCCCAGCTAAGTTGGACATGAAGCTGGGTACGGTGGATGTTTTTCTTTTTCCGGTGCACTGGCAGCAGGCACAGTTTCATTGTGCCCAGACCACGGCCTCTGCGTGCACCAACAGCATCACGCCCACTTCCCCGTCCCTTAGTGCTTGCCTTATTCACATTAATGGTTTTGTCACTAGATGTGGTGCAGATTGTTTTACTGTCCGCTAAAGACACAGTTTTGGGATGCAGGACAGTATATGTCACAGAAACCCACAGAATATGAACACTATATTAGGCCCAGCTTATTGGAATTTGTAATACAGACACTGTTTGCAGATGTTGCTCACTATTTTTACACAAAGCCACAAACTATGGACACTAGATGTGGCCCGGATTATTGGAATTTGTAATACAGACACTGTTTGCAGATGTTGTTCATTATTCTTTACACAAAGCCACATAAAGTCTATGGACACTAGACGTGGCCCAGATTATTGGAATTTGTAATACAGACACTGTTTGCAGATGTCTATTGGTTACAGAACACCACAGATTATGAACACTAGATGTGGCCCAGATTATTGGAATTTGTAATACATTTACTGTATTACTGTCTAAAATCAGTTCATAAACTGTCCGTCCGTAACTGGCGGGTAGTTAGCATCTGTCACTAAGCGCCTGTCACAGTCGGTCAGTTGGCGTTCATCATTAGGCGTCCATTAGGGACCATGTGTCCGTCTGTTGCTGGCAGTCAGAGGCCATCTGTTACTGTCCGTCTGTTATTGGTGGTCAGTGGGCATCTGTTCCTGTCCATCTGTAAGTCGGTCATGGACATCTGTTAGGGTCCATCCAAATTTGGAGGTCAGTGGAAGCACCGCTACTGATGCTACCGAATATTTACTTTTAATTTTTTAGGGTGGGATATATGTAATAATTTTTTATTTCTTTCTGAGCTTTATAATAAAAATATGGCTCGAAGATTATACAGTGCAGAGCTGGCATATTAATTTCTATGCTCAGAGGCGGAAATATTTTAACATAGCAGGGACTCTAGTTCCACTTCCATCCCTAGACCCCAATGGCCCTATGGTGGTAGAAGTCGCCACCTCATCTCATTCACCACCCAGCGTTCCCGTCACTTCTACTACACGGGTTCCAGCTACTCAATTTTCTCCCCCAAGTACTCAAATTTTTATCTACTCACCAAATTAATGTGGACATCACCAATTTTACCCCATATGATATTTTTTTAATTTGTTTGTGGACGATACAGTCCTGTAATTAATTGTGCAGCAGACTAATCTGCACGCCACACAGTTTGCTGTACAAAAGCCCATCTATATAAGACGGTGGACCCCATGTGTCCCTGAAATGAAAAAAATGTTGGGGCTTAAGCTGGATATGGGCATTATAAAAAATAAATAAAAATAAAATCAGTCTGATCCTATTGGGCTGCGAGTACTGTCCACTCAACCCCTGTGTTTGCAAACCCCTATGAAGCCGTAATGTGGTTTATTCATTTTTCAGATAATTACCAAGTCGTCCCCCTGAACTGACCCAGCCTACGACTGGCTTAATAAATTGAGACCCATTATTTCCCTCCTTCCCCCAAGCTGCCCCGAAATTATTGGGACATCAGGAAAAATTGTGTGGGATCGGTGTACACAAAGGGTACCATGTGTACACCGATAATTTTTATACCAGCATGCCCCTTTTTAAATCCCTCCATGCTGCAAACACAGGGGCTTGTGGGACACTCTGTAAAAAAAAAGAGTGGAATACCCACAACTAGAGTTGAGCGAACACCTGAAAGTTTTGGGACCCGAACTTGACCCCGAAACCGAACCCCATTGAAGTCAATGGGGACCCAAACTTTGGGGCACTAAAATGGCTCTAAAAAAGGTCCTGGAAAGGGCTAGAGGGCTGGAAATTGAAGCAACATGGGGGTAAGAGTAGGACAAGTGCCCTGCAAACAAATTTGGATAGGAAAATAACTTAAAATAACATAAAATACATAAAAATTTAAAATAAACGTTCTAAACCTGAGCACAAGTGAGTGCTCGCAAACAGAGGATGTGGCATCAACGCCACCACATCTTTCACCATCACCTAGCATCTCCACACTATCCCATGGAAGTGTTCAAGCTGTCCATCTCCCAATTAGAAAAATAAATAGAAAGAGGAAGTACCCACCCGTGATCCCTGGCCCTGAATGCCAGGATTTCAAAATTTGAAGTGCTGTCATTCTGTATGGTGGAGATAATTGGAGACTTTTAAAAAACGTATGGCGGTGCTGTCCCACAGTAAGTGGTTCCCAGCCGCCACTACTTTTCCGGGCAAGCCATACCTTCCCTGCACAACCAAGTGGCGGACAAAATCAGGTGTGCACTGCGCAACGCCTTCTGTGCCAAAGTCCACATAACCACCAATACATAGACTGGTAAGCACAGGCAGGAAAGTTATATCTCCCTAACAGCACACTGCGTAAATGTAGTTGCGGCTGGGCCAGAGGCGGAAAGAATCCCCTCGGGGGATCCCCTCGGGGATTGCAGGGCATTTCTATTTGCCTCTTGTTGCCTCCTCCTCCTACTCCGCTTCCTCCTCCTCTACAACCTCCTCATCCTATATCTACCTTAGAAATGAGTGCAAAGTACACCAATAATCAACAATTAAAATATTATATTTATTATTGACAAATGTAAAAACATAGTATTCACACTACAAAAAGTGCACTTAAAAAGTAAGGAAATAAAACAGTTGCACATCACCTCAATTACCAGCTTATAAAAAAAACGCATCAGAGTGTAGACCAATAGCAAGATTAGTAACTGAGCCAACAGGTTCAATATGATAGCCAGGTCTACATAAAGTGCATAATGTGCGGTAATAAGTATTAAAATAACCTATGCTTATGCTAAACAATAAAGTTGCAAATCATGCTTACTAATTACAAACACTGCATAGGACTAGTTACATACCACTAGAACAAGAAACTGTAGAGAGGGTGATGGCGCTCCTCGATGCGCGTTTCGCGTTAAATTGCTTCCTCAGGAGGAGTAATAGGTATGGGGAAAGTGAAATGTTTAAAAAGGAAAAGCCTGCCAATGAACGAGTAGAGCATGTGACCGCTCACAAATATCAT
This sequence comes from Bufotes viridis, assembly GCA_033119425.1. Taxonomy (NCBI): domain Eukaryota; kingdom Metazoa; phylum Chordata; class Amphibia; order Anura; family Bufonidae; genus Bufotes; species Bufotes viridis. The sequence goes on along the minus strand of CM065590.1, from coordinate 536,613,539 downwards.
CATCATCATCAAAACAGCGCATGGTCTATCACAACCCGCCACGTCATTCCACTTCCGCCCTTCCCCCGAGGCTGGTGACAGAAAGGGCAATCGTCGCGTGATGACACGGATTGCCGTCGGCATCACCATATCCAAATGGAGAAAGCCCATACCCATAACTGGGGCTCCACATTTATTTTGCATATTACTGTTTCCCAGGAAGCTTTACACTTCGGATTGCTGTGTTGAGACTCTTAAATGAGGCTCCGCTGTGTTTTTTGTAGCTGGTCTCCCTGAGATCAGCTATTGTTGTGATTGAGTAGTCTCCGAGGCATTGCTCCAGGTTAGCCAGAATCCTACTCCACACTGATGAGGGGCAACACCCCGATACAGCTGTCTGTGAATGGATAACTGGCTTAGGTTTTCCCTGTCACATCCTTAAAGCTTGTAAAAAAGCGGGATCTTGACATAGGGGCCACTTAATATGGTGGATTTGGTGATCTCTGTAATGGAGACACCCCTTTGCTCGGTTTTCCTTCCTTTGAGGGATATCTGGCTTTCATTGTGTTGTAGACCCATAACTGGGGCTCCACATTTATTTTGCATATTCCTGTTTCCCAGGTAACTTTGCACTTCGGATTGCTGTGTTGAGACTCTTAAATGAGGCTCCGCTGTGTTTTTTGTAGCTGGTCTCCCTGAGATCAGCTATTGTTGTGTTTTAAATGGAAAAAGGGCGGAAGCCGACAAGCGAGCGGAACGGCCATGTGCACTGATGACATAGAGATCCTGGAACGGCAGTCACAGATACAACTGGGGGAAGAGCCAAATGTTGATTAAATTTAATCCGAGAATCACATGATTAGGTTAAGAAAAGGGACTAAAAACACATACCAAGATTTAGGAGCTTAAATAAAACCTGATTTCATGGAAATATGTTAGAAATTAAAGTGCACGGTGTAATAAAGTGCTAAGTGCTATATTAAAGTGCCTATTTAATATAGCCTAGTGATCATTAGGACAGAAGATGAAATACTGATAATGCAAGAATGAAAACTCTACAGAGTGCTACTAAAGTGTTAATGTTCTGCAGCATATAAATAAACGCTGATTATTAACTGAAAATGAAAATAAAAATTATGTACGGACTAGACCGTATGTGTATCTTATTAAGAAGTGTATACATTTTCAGTACAATGCTATAACAAATGTGAATAAAATATGCAAAAGTATAAACAAAGAAAATTTTTTGATGTGCAAAAAAGCAATGTGAGAAGAATAGAGCAAAGTGAACAGTGAAAGTGCATAACTGATGGAAAAAAAAAAAAAAAACGCAAATAGATGATATTGTCCAAGATCGGGTTCCTTTATCCAAGTCCTCTATTACTTCGGGTTTGCACTACTTTCAGCGTAACACCTTCACCACCAACATCAGCACAGCCAGGGGGAAACAACAGCAGGCTGTTCTGAAACTCATCTGTTTGGGGGACAAACCCCACACCGCGCAGGAGCTGTGGACGGGCATGGAACAACAGACTGATGAGTGATTGGTGTCACTGAGCCTCAAGCCCGGACTGGTGGTGTGTGATAATGGGCGAAAAATCATAGCAGCTCTGGGCCTAGCCGGTTTGACACACATCCCTTGCTTGACACATGTGCTGAATTTGGGGGTGCAGAAATTCCTGAACACCTGACATTGATAATCAATTCAGTTAATCCAGCTCTTAGATTCTGGTGGGACAAATTCACTTTTGTTGGTGCTCAAGGACCCCTGCGGCCTGAGCCGCAGGCGTGACAGGCAAATAATTTTATTAAATTTGTTAGTTAGATTGTTGGGTAACATTTCAGGACTTTTTATTATAAATCATAACAAAAACTATACAAGGAGCATTTCAAAAAGAGAAAATTAACCCGACGATACTCCCACCCTTTCCTTCAAACCATTAATGCCCATTCACAAACTCTTTACTTATTTTCTTGTAAACATATTTAAATAACTATAAGTCAAATAAACGAAATAAACAAACAAAACTATATACATGCTTTACCCTTAACTTATAAGGCCAGTCATATACAAGTGGCTCGGAGGGTGGGTTCCTGCACCAACATAGGCCAGGTACACAATTGTCCAGCCAGGGCACATTTCTGGAGGAGGAGGAGGAGGAGGAGGAGAAGAAGAAGAAACAGTGTTCACAGCAGGGTGACACCCAAATCAGCTCACGGTCATCACTTGGCTGTGGTAATACGGAGGACACAGATGATACACCTCCCACAGAGGACAGATTGTCGTTGCCTCTGGGCAGCCTGGCAAACATGAACGACTACATCCTGCAGTGCCTGCGCAACGACTGCCGAATGGCCCACATTCTAACTTGTGCAGCTTACTGGGTGGCCACCCTGCTGGATCCCTGTTACAAGGACAAAGTGCCGTCCTTAATTCCGTCACTACAGCGTGATCGGAAGAAGCCAACGCAGGTAGACGCGCTGCTGATGGCATTCACACTTGACACTGGGGGCTCAGTGGAAGCACAAGGCTAAAGCAGAGGAGGAGGAGGAAGTCGCCAACGCAGCTGGGTCACCGCCCGCACCTCAGAAAGCAGGGTTAGCATGGCCGAAATGTGGAAAAGCTTTGTCACGACGCCACAACAACCAGTAACACCAGCAGATATGGAATGTCTTAGCAAGAGGCAGCATTTCTTCAAAATCGTATCTGTGCACACGCCTACATGTACTGACTGATGGGCCTGTCCAGGGTCGTAGCTACAGGGGAAGCAGGGAAAGCTGCTGCTTTGGGGCCCTGACCAAGAAGGGGCCAATCAACAGTATTATACAATGAAATTATATACAGTGGCAGTATAGACAGTGTTGAAAACGGATGGAACAGCTGCCTGGTCTGAGAGAGCGATCTTTAGTAGCCACAGGAATGGGGGCAGCATGAAAGGAAGGGGTTGCAAAAAAATTACTGGAGAGGGGGGGGGCCCCATTCAGAAATTTGCTGTTGGGCCCAGTCATTTATAGCTACGCCACTGGGTCTGCCGCATTCAACTTCTGGACTTCTTGGGGACATGGCCTCAGCTTCACCTTTACGCTTTGGAGGAGCTGGCCTGACCTGCAGCCAGTGTATTGTCTGAACGAGTGTTTAGCATGGCTGGAGGCGTTATCACAGACAAGCGCAACCGCCTGTCCACAGCCAACGTGGACAATCTCACGTTCATTAAAAAGAACCAGGCATGGATCCCACAGGACTTGTTTGTACCTTATGCAGAATAGACATGTATACCGGCCTCACCCAACCATTGTTATACTACAGCGCACTTACACTTTGTTTTCTTTTTTATATTTCCCAATGTTTTGGGGGTCTACCCCAATTTAAAAAAAGAAAAAAAAAAGAAATCAAAAACACATTGTTGTTGGCGACACAGCCAAAAAAAGGCTTTATGTCAGGCAACAATGTAACCGCCAATTGAGATGAACTAAGTTCCCAGTCAGGTATGCAGTGCAGGGGTACTTTGAAAGAAATAAGGGGTACAGATCAGCCAACAATCTGAACGCCACCTAATTTACAGCATATATTTCCCAGTCAGGTATGCAGGGTATCGGTAGTTTGAAAGAAAAAAGGGGTCATCATGGAGCGTCCCTGTCTTCAGGCATCTATTTGTCCCGCTAAAGGATTATTTTAGAAGTGTATAGAAGCCACAAGGGGCCCCCACGCTGCAGATTTATCATGGAGACATCATGGAGATTTTACAGCATATAACTACAGCACCCAACAATGTAAACGCCGCCGAATTTGCAGAATATAATTCCCAGTCACATATGCAGTGCAGGGGTACTTTGAAAGAAAGAAGGGGTACAGATCACCCAACAATCTGAAGGCCTCCGAATTTACTGAATATATTTTCAAGTCAGGTATGCAGTGCAGGGGTACTTTATGGCCCAAGAATGTAACATATGATTTTTAGAAATTTACCTCCCTGTCACCTATGCAGAGCAGGGGTTTGTATACGGCAAAACTGGCAAAAGAAAAACTGTTTTTTCAGCGTTGTATGCAAAAGTGCTCTGTGGCACAGCAGTATGGGTTTATTTCACCAACTACAGAAATGCACTGTCACCGCAAAATTATAAAAAAAAGGTAATGTAGGGGGACTTGACCTGCCAGAAAAAAGGAATTTTTCCTCCACTGAGCTACCAATAAATAATTAGACTGATGTCCCTGGCAGGCTGGCCCACATCCATGTCACATGCAGTTCCAAGGACACTGCAGTTGCTAAAATGGCCCCCACATCAGTAACCTTAGTAACAGATGGATAGTGATGTCGCGAAAATAAAATTTTCCGTTCGCGAACGGCGAAAGCGAACTTCCGCAAATGTTCGCGAACATGCGAACAGGGCGAACCGCCATAGACTTCAATAGACAGGCGAATTTTAAAAACCAAAGGGACTCTTTTGGCCACAATAGTGATGGAAAAGTTTTTTCAAGGGGACTAACATCTGGACTGTGGCATGCCGGAGGGGGATACATGGCAAAACTCCCATGGAAAATGACGTAGTTGACGCAGAGTGTGGTAAGTTCATTTCGCAATGCGATTAATATAACCTGCAGTAATTAAACTTAGAGCTGGGTTCCTAATGGTTGTAATGCTATAACATAACGGAGATTGAGAATAGGAACCCAGCTCTAAGTTGAATTCGCAATGCGATTAATATAACCTGTATTAATCGCATTGCGATTACAACTACTAAGATGGATGCCGTCCTTGCTTTTTGATAGGAGGTGGGAGGGTCTGGGAGGGAGACTGATGTGCTGTCAGGACGTTGTCCTTACAGCAGAGATCTGATGAGTCTTTCAGGACTGGAGTGGACACTGAATACACTAGCCTAGCTATTGATTTCCCTATTAAATCAGCAGCAGCTACACTGTCCCTCCTCTCACTAAGACTGCAGCTTCCGAATGAATCTAAAATGGATGCTGTCCAGGAGATGGGAGGGTCTGCGAGGGAGGGTATGCTGATTGGCTGTAATGTGTCTGCTGACTGTGAGGTACAGGGTCAAAGTTTACTCAATGATAGGGGGTGGACCGAACATTGCATATGTCCGCCCGCAGTGACGAACGCGCACAAGCTATTTTCGCCGGGAACTGTTCGCCGGGAGTTTCGGGACATCTTATTTGCGAATTCAACTTAGAGCTGGGTTCCTAATGGTTGTATTGCTCTAATATATAACGAAGATTGAGAATTTAGCGCTATATTCTCAATCTTTGTTATATAATTCTACCAACACAACCATTAGGAACCCAGCACTAAGTTGAATTCGCAATGCGATTAATATAACTGCTGTTAGAGGGCGCAAGGTTCCGTCGTCGACGGAAGGTACGTGTCACCGAGGTTCCTGGCCTCGGTGAGATAAGAGTCGGATTTTTTGTGTGTCAGCAGAAGCTAGTGCTGTTTGACACATTGATATTTAGTATGGCTACAAAGCCGATCCGGGCCGGCTCTTATTGGGAATAGTCAAGTGCTGGGTGGGAGACTATTGCCCACGGTCCAGGCCGGACTTTTTCCGGGCCTTTAAAAGGCAGCCACCTCAGCAGGTGGGGAGGTGATTATCCTGTAAGCTGCTGGTGTTACTGTGGAGCTCTCACGCTGGGTTCAGACCTGAGCGTTTCTGAGACGCGCGTTTTCCGCACGTTTATGTCACGCGTTTTGTGCGCGTTTGTGTGATTGACTGCAGTGTTGTCCAATGACCAAATATCCTTGTCTATATGAAGTTTGGCCAATTAGAGCTGGGGTTTGGCCTTTCCAGCATGTTGCAAATTCATAAATGCGCATTCGAACGCGCGTTTTCAGTGTCAAAAACGCGCAAAATACAAGCGTTGCCCGTTCCCATTGAAGTCTATGGGCCAAAACGCGTGACAAACGCCCCCAAAAAAGCTCAAGTACCCGTTTATGCGTCAGGCGTTTTTCAGCGCGTTCGAACACGCTGTAAAACGCGAAAACGTGAACCAGTCCCATAGGGAAGCATTGGTTTGCATCGGTTATGCGTTTTACAGCGCGTTCGAACGCGCTGTAAAACGCGCAAGTGTGAACTGAGGGTCAGGGCTGAGAGCAAGAGTCTGCAACCAGGCGTGCAGTCTACCTAGAAGCCTCTGGTGGAAACTTTGCGTGGCCGAGCTAACTGCCAGGTGTGAACTAACACCGACCACTCAGGTGACCTTGCGGTGGGACTTATGTTTTTGCCTTGTGTTCCGCCTCGTGTGAACAAGCACTAAAACTGTTTCTGTTTTGCCTCGTGTGAACAAGCACTAAGACTGTTTCTGTTTTGCCCCATGTGAACAAGCACTAAGACTGTTTCTGTGTTGCTGAGTGTGAATAAAACACTTCTGCTTTACCCAGAGAACTGTGTACCTTGCCTCTATACTGCGTCCGCAAGCCTGTCTACCAGAGCAAATCCCCACATTTGGTGTTGGATGCGGGCATGCGCAGTGAGGCTGGCGTGAACGCCGAATTTTTTTTGTTTTTGCTGTGTTGGACTGCATGTCATATATCAGTCCTGCAAGTTTTATGGTTCCCGACAAGATGGAGGATGCCATTAAGCACCTGATTCAGAGTAATCTACAGCAGCAACAGGCTAATGAGCTACAGCAAAAAAGACATGAGGAGGCTATGTGTGCACAGCAGCAGACGAACAATCTCCTAATGCAGCAGCTGGTAGCCATGCAAGAGTCGGTGCGCACCTCCCAGCATGGAGTTGCAACCACGACGGCCCCGACTGTGTCTACCGCCAGGGACAAAGTCCGATCCGCCCTGAGGAAAATGGGTCCGGAAGACGATATAGAGGCATTCCTGGCGGTGTTCGAAAGAACCGCAGAGCAAGAGAGGCTGCCATTGGAGCAATGGGCTGAGGTGGTGGCGCTTTTCTGGTGGGGGGACGCACAAAAGGCCTATTTTGACCTCAGCTGTGAGGTCAAAATTACCCCTGTTTTGAGATGTACCATACGGTTGCTAATTATTAATTTTGTTTAATACCAAAAAGGGTGGGGGTCTTCTGTTTAGTTTGTGGGCTTTCCAGGGAGGGAGGGATCCTTTTGTGCAGCTCATTTTATTTTATTTTTTTCAGACATTGGAACAAATTTTACCTTTTCTGATTTGCTTTACTAATTTTCATCAATTCATATTTAGGATTATGTCCTGCAGAACAAAGCTGTTAATTCAATTTCATTACTGTATCATGTTATTGACATGATATTTTTTTATTTGGAGGATTTCTAATAATGGAGTTGTTCCTCACAAGTACCTTAAGGGCTTTATTAAGAATTATTTTTTTGTGGACCTCTTACACCCCACAACACGTCTAGAATTACTGACATCATTTTGGGAATTAGTGATCCATTACTGTTCCTACAGACGGTTCTGGACACTGTCCTTTTATTTATTCTGTAGGTGACTGGTTGATTGTGTGCATAGCGGTTTCTATATTGCTGGGCAGGAGCCTATTATGGTGCACCGCATCACTTAGCACGTTCGTTTCTCATATAGGGATTGATGGGGCTGAAGAGACTTTGTATGACCAGTCACTGTCCTTGAATGCCAGCTTGTCATTATAGCCCTATCTATGTTCTTGTATCTTGTGAACAAACTGGAATTTGCAACATAGTTGGAGACATTTTGCTCCGTTTTCTTGGACATGTTTCCTTTCACTACAGTTCAGTTTTTTCTGCAATAAGTAATTTTATGTCAGACAAGAACGTTGATCACAACAGCATCAAAATGACAGAAATGCGGGACAACTGCTTTGTTAGCGAGACATAGTCATGTGTACAGGCAAATGCCTCCCTTATAAGTGCACAGCTTTACTTTTTATCTGTACGTGCCACAAAGATAGGAATGTGGCGGATTTCTAAGACAGTAACAGGGTTACCCATCTAAAAATATTTTTTCTCCAATTTCTTATGAAAGTTTTATTAGCAATTTGAATAAAACCGTATATACTCATTATTTCATCCTATCATAATTTTGCACTCAGAATGCTCACTACACCAGTAGATGCATCCTGTAAATGATCTAGTTTTTAAAATGAGGTCATTTATAAGGGTTTTCTATAATTTTGCAGCTTAACACCATTAAAAGTGTGCGATAGGGCCTGAACCATTTTCAGTTTATCTGAAAGCCACTGGGTGCTCCTTTATGTTTCGGCCCTGCTGTGTGTCAAGACATAAGATTAAGGCCACAATGGGGATATTTCCAAAGACAAGATAAATTGGTTGATACATTTTGGGGTGTACTTCTTCATTTTCATTTGTTAAGTACAGAAAAACTGTCTTTAAATTGACACATTTGTGTAAAAATGAAAAAAAAAATGTTTTTTTTTCACCTGCTTAGCATTTATTTCTTCAATAAATGAGGGGTCAAAAAACTCACTATACCCCTAGATCAGGCATGCTCAACCTGCGGCCCTCCAGCTGTTGTAAAACTACAACTCCCACAATGCCCTGCTGTAGGCTGTTTGGGCATGCTGGGAGTTGTAGTTTTGCAACAGCTGGAGGGCCGCAGGTTGAGCATGCCTGCCCTAGAGGAATTCCTTAAGGGGTCTCAAAATGGGGTCATTTATGGAGGTTTCTATAATTTTGGTAGCTTAAAGCTATTACATGTGTGCAATGGGCCCTGAACCATTTTCAGTTTATTATGTGAAAAGCCCCAGGTGCACCTTTCGGTTTGGGCCCTGCCGTGTGTCAATACATAAGATTAGGGCCACAATGGGGATATTTCTGAATACAGGAGAAATGGTGTGATACATTGTGGTGTGTACTTCTGCATTTTCATGTGCTCTGTAGAAAAAAATAGTCTTTAACTTTACACTTTTGTGCAAAAAATTAAATATATATATTTTTTGCCTGGTTATCATTAATTTCTACAAAAAAACTAGAGGGTCTAAAAACTCAGTACACCCCTAGATGAATATCTTAGGGGGTCTAGTTTTTAAAATGGGTTAATTTATGGGGGATTTCTATTGTTTTGGCAGCTCAACACCATTACAACTGTGCAATGGGGCCTAAATCATTTTAAAGCAAATGTTGTGTCCTGAAAGCCACTGGTTGCTCCTTTATATTTGGGCCCTGCCATGTGTCAAGACATAATATTAGGGCCACAATGGGAATATTTCTGAAGACAGGAGAAATGGGGTGATATATTTTGGTGTGTACTTCTTCATTTTCATGTGCTTTGTAGAAAAAAAAATTGTCTTTAACTTGACACTTTTGTGTAAAAATTAAACATTTTTATTACCTGCTTAGCGTTAATTTCTGCAAAAAACTAGGGGGTCAAAAAACTCATTATACCCCTAGATGAATATGTTAAGGAGTCTAGTTTTCAAAATGGGTTCACTTTTGGGGGGAGGGTTCTATTATTCTGACACTTATAAGTCTCTGCAAACTTGGCTTTTTTTCAGGAAAAAATATGTACTTTTAAAATTTTAAAATTAATGTTAAAATGGTAAGTCTCCTAAATTAAAAAAAAGTTAACGTTTTTTGTAAGTGCAGCCAAAATAAAGTAAAGATGTGGAAATATATTTCTGATAAAATATTGAATAGTATTTATGTATGTATGTGAAATATTGTAATTGAAAATATGAAATTTTCATAGATTTTTACCTTTTTTTAATAAAGATATGCATATTGTATTGGTAAAATTTTACCATCTAAGTAAATTACAATATGTGACGAGAAAACCTTTACAAAGTTATTCTCTGCTAAAGTGACACATGCCAGATTTCCAAAATCTGGCTTGGTCATTAAGGTCCAAACAGGCTTGGTCACTACGGGGTTAAGGAACAAGTGCAACTCCTAGAACAGAGTCCAAAAGCCATCGTAATTGTATTCTTTAGGTACCAGTGTGTCCACCCTTACCTTAGCACGAATTTAGTTAAGGACTCATGGAATCAATGTCTGTCTGCAATTCAGATCACAACCACTGGGCATCCACACATAGACATATCAGATAAACATCTCATGACACAATATCCCAAAATCATGTTGTTTTGTACAACCGATTATCCTGTGACACACATATCAGGACTTTAGAATAGAATATGCACTTTTTTTCTGCCAGTGAATACTAGTATCTCTCACATCAAGAAATAAAGCAATACTTTCCCCCGTCCACCATTTCTTCTTATTTTCCAATGCATCCAAAGCTAAAGGAGCTGTAGACACGAAATGGTAGGATCTCAAAGTAAAACATTTTATAGTATAAAGTTGTTTGTTTATTTTAAATGTATTGAAGTAATAAAAAACATATATGAAAGTGGAAATGCCCATCATCTCAACCATAACTTTTAGTCATATTCTAAATTAAAGGCGGAATTGAGATTCTGTGTTGAAACTGTAAGCTTATCATATATCCTGTCAAAAGAGGCGATTGATAGAAATCCAGTAACTATTGCATCGTTGTTGGAATACCAACTGATGTAGGCACTTTCTGAAAAATGAATAAATTCCTGTAGCATCATATGTTTATCTTTTCACCATCTATGCAGAAAATTCTCCTTTCCCTATTTGCTTTTCTTATAAAAGGTTTCCCAATCCATGCAAACTTTTCTGCCAAAGGGGCCGATCAATCTTTCTAAGATCAAGTGCCATTGATCCAAAATAAAACAGACAGCCTTTAATCCTCCAGGGGACGTTTCATCTTCTAAATCAATTTACAGTGATTTGTTGGGTAAGATATATCATTTTAGGACGCACACTGATGTCTGCACAATAATATCTGGAGTCCAATGGTTCATGTAGGTCATAAGAGGATCTCTAATACCCCGCAATATAGACATGTTATTTATGAAGAGTCAGATAATGGGCACCATTATAAAAAAATATCTTCTCAATAAATAACCTTAGAAAATCAATGCAATAGTTTGCCCTTGCTGTGGACTTATTACCTGTGTTTTTCTCATTAGAAGGTTTGGTGGTTTTCACTATGGCTGACGATGGAAATGTACTTTGTGACACAGACCTTCATCTCTCCTAATGAATGGAGGGACACAAGTCATCAAACATGGAGGGCAGTCTTATGTAGTTGCAGAATACTTCTGTAATAGGAGCCAAAACTTAGTCGAAAATTGAGGATTATAAGACAACTTCCCTGTTGGCTAAGTTTTCTTTAAGCCATAGTTTAAACTTTACTAAAATGAATCTATCATCTATGAAGGACATTTTCCCCCAAGAGGAAGTCTTAAGGTGAACAAACCCATAGAATTAATGAAGAAGTCTAGCAGCGTATTGATAAAACCTTCCAGATGTGTTTCCTATAAATTTAAAGGCCAAATGATTGATATCCTTCTTGTACAGTTCGTTTCTGCATTTTTCAAGCCCGTAAATGAACCTAATAAACATTGTCATCACCCACCAATGTTCATATTTACACTTTTCATGTGAGGATATGATCCATGGGAAATAAAATTACCAGCACTCAGTGTGTAAACTTAAAGCTAAGGTCATCAGTGCCACTATGTAGCTGAATGTACACAGTATCGATTACACACCTCATTAAACATGTTGTCAAGCACTGATTAATTTTTCACTTGGATGAATTATAATTTTTTTTACTCTGATGGATCCAGTACAATATTATTCTTGTTGCTTTGTTCTAGTTGGTAGAATTTTGACTGCATTATGACATTTTGCAGACTTGACTCTCAAGAGTCCTGCAACGTCTTCAATAAATACACCTATAGGGTAACTGAAATAATAGAAAAGATCTATTTTTAGACAAACCTCATCTGGAATTGTCACGTTAGTGATGTGGGAGGGAACACTACACCGACAACAGGAGGGAAGGGAAAAGGAACTAGGCCTCAAAGCTAGGGAAACGGACACTACCTATAGAAACCCAGGACCGGTTTTAGACAAAGTTCGGCACTGGGCAAAATTGAAAGTGAAATATTTGACCAGAAATCTGACAGGACTTTGTAGGCATGGACAGAGGTTGCAACCACAGCAACTGATTGCAGATTGCCACATTATCTCTCATTAGTCTTTCCACTGTAAGCTACTGATCCTGCAGCCTCTTTGTGTATGTTCACACATAGTATTTTCTGTGCTTAAAGGGTTTCTGTCACTAGAAATCGGCCTCCTAAGCTGTCTGACATAAGCTATGGGCTAATGTCAGACTAACCTAATACTGTAAATGAAATGCTTCTCTGACCTGTAAAACGATCTTACAGTTGTGTTCAAAATTATTCAACCCCCAATGCTATAAAGGGTTTTAGGGAATTTAGTGTACATTTGTAATTGTGTTCAGAATGAAATCTTACAAGGACTTTTTAAAGAACCAAATGCAACTAAAATGACATCAATTGTTTTTGTAATACAGTATTAAATATTTTTTTTGTGATTTCTTAACTGACACAATTATTCAACCCCTTAAAGACTACCACTCTTAAGAACAGAGGTTCATTCAAGTGTTTTCGATCAGGTATTGAAAACACCTGTGGATATCAAGGAGCAGCAATCAAGCATAATAAGCACCAATTAGGCAGATTTAAAATGACTGTGATACTCAGCTGCTTCTAGACATTTACTGGTGTGTTTACAAGCATGGTGAAGTCAAGAGAATGGTCCAGGAAGACAAGAGAAGAGGTGATTTCTCTTCACAGGAAAGGCAATGGCTATAAGAAGATTGCAAAGATGTTAAACATACCACGAGACACCATAGGAAGCATCATTCGCAAATTCAAGGCAAAGGGCACTGTTGAAACGCTACCTGGTCATGGCAGAAAGAAGATGCTGACTTCGACTGCTATGAGCTACCTGAAGCGCAAAGTGGAGAAAAGTCCCCGTGTGACTGCTGAGGAACTGAAAAAAGATTTGTCAGATGCGGGTACTGAAGTTTCAGCTCAGACAATAAGGCGCACACTGCATAATGAAGGCCTCCATGCCAGAACTCCCAGGCGCACCCCCTTGCTGTCTCCAAAGAATAAGAAGAGTCGACTGCAGTATGCCAAAAGTCATGTGGACAAACCACTAAAGTTTTGGGATAGTGTTCTGTGGGCTGATGAAACAAAATTAGAACTGTTTGGGCCCATGGATCAACGCTATGTTTGGAGGAGGAAGAACAAGGCCTATGAAGAAAAGAACACCTTGCCTACTGTGAAGCATGGCGGGGGGTCAATCATGCTTTGGGGCTGTTTTGCTTCTACAGGTACAGGAAAGCTTCAGCGTGTGCAAGGTACCATGAATTCTCTTCAGTACCAGGAGATATTGGATGAAAATGTGATGCAGTCCATCACAAACCTGAGGCTTGGGAGACGTTGGACCTTTCAACAGGACAATGATCACAAGCATACCTCCAAGTCCACTAGAGCATGGTTGCAGATTAAAGGCTGGAACATTTTGAAGTGGCCATCGCAGTCACCAGACTTAAATCCGATTGAGAACCTCTGGTGGGACTTAAAGAAAGCAGTTGCAGCGCGCAAGCCTAAGAATGAGACTGAACTGGAGGCTTTTGCCCATAAAGAATGGGCGAAGACACCCGTAGATCGCTGCAAGACACTTGTGTCAAGCTATGCTTCACGTTTAAAAGCTGGAAAAGGATGTTGTACTAAGTACTAAGATTGAATGTCACTTGGGGGTTGAATAAAACTGATAATAATATGAGCACAGAAAAGACATTTGTGGTTATTTCATTATAAATGTTATGTTATATTTGTCTGACTTACAAGTGCCTCTTTGATTTAATTGTAAACAAGATAACTGAAATGATCAAAATCAATGTCAAACTGGCCAAAACACTCAATTTCAGTGGGGGTTGAATAATTTTGAACACAACTGTATGTGATATGCAAATTAGCCTCTAGGAGCAGGGAGGGCGTTGGTCCTGCTCCTAGAGGCTCCATGTCCCCACAACACTATTCCGAAATCCCGCGCCTTTGCCATCCGCTTCTGTATTCGGCGCAGGCGCAGTGAGTTAAGGCCGCTCGTCTGCTGCCTGCACCGAATACGTCGCAATGCTCCCCAGAAGAGAAGACAGCGCAGGCGCAGTGAGGAAGCGGGCAGCAGGCAACCATCCTTCACTCACTGCGCCTGCGCTGAATACAGAAGCGGACGCAGATGCGAGATTTCGGCGGATGGAGGATACCAGTGATTCCACGGCCCTGTCGATCAACTGTAGCAGGGCGTGGAATGAGGTGGGAGAACATAGCCTCTAGCAGAAGGAACAATGCCCCCCCTTCTGCTAGAGCCTCATTAGCATATTATAAAAGTTAGTTTTTATGAATAATGGGGGACATGGGACATGGGACTTATATGGTTATGTTAAGCTGACATTAGCACATAGCTAATGTCAGCCAGCTCAAGACCCATTTTTCAAGTGACATAAACCCTTTAAAAAAATCGAATGCAGAATCTGCATCAGGATTTTTTTGATGTGTTTTTTTATGATGCATGATACACTGTTATGGGGGATCTGTGGATGACACTGTTATGGGGATCTGTGTCTGACACACTGTTATGGGGATCTGTGGATGACACACTGCTATGGGGGATCTGTGGATGACACACTGTTATGGGGGGGATCTGTGGCTGACACACTGTTATGGAGGGGATCTGTGGCTGACACTGTTATGGAGGGGATCTGTGGCTGACACTGTTATGGAGGGGATCTGTGGCTGACACTGTTATGGAGGGGATCTGTGGATGACACTGTTATGGAGGGGATCTGTGGATGACACTGTTATGGAGGGGATCTGTGAATGACATTGTTATGGGAGATCTGTGGATGACACTGTTATTGGGGATCTGTGGATGACACTGTTATTGGGGATCTAGCAAACCTTCAGTCCTTAAATCAATAGCGCTGCACCCCACTTAATTCTCTCTCAGCTGCAGTGTCCAATGGGGTTGCAACTCCCCCTCTGAATGCCAAAAGGTTACACAATATGTACTATGACACCGCGCTATTCACGTCCCTAACTCAAATGGTTAATGATATTAACCCTTATGCTAACACATACTATATTCTTGCACCGCAAATCTTAGCGTTAATAGGCACCCTCTATTAGCAATTTTCTCAGTGCCACTTATGCTATTGTGGTACCTGTAGTCCTCCGTTCACGTGGGAGCTCTGTCGCTGAGTGGATGCTTTGCACCGGCTGCGAGGCAATACTTTTCAGCGTCTTCACGAGACGCGCTCCGGCCGGAAGCGCGCCTCTTGTTCGTGGTTATCTCGCTCACTTCGGAGCGAAGGTGACGTCACCGCCACTCCGAAGTGAGCGAGATAACCACGAACAAGAGGAGCGCTGGATACACAGAGCCTGCTGGATACACAGAGCTAGTGTTAAGATAGCCTAAGACTGCACCAAAACAAGGATTAAATTCGGTCCAAGTTGTCTAAAAAAACCTCATATAGCACTTTATAAGTGGCCTGGCCAGGGGCATGGCTTGGCGGCAAGCGCAGATTGCCTCATGAAAACGGAACTCCGGACCTAAAAACAGCTTCTAAAAGCAAATTAGCAATATAGAACTTCCACAAACATGTCTTTGCACCCTGGAACACATGATGACCAGGGGAAAGCGTGGACTTAAGTCCCAAAGCAAACTGGCCTGTTACTTTGAAGCAGACAAGGATAGAAGGGAGGCCGCAGACATAGACATTCCTGAAGATATCACGCAGCAAGAACTGGTCCCGTACATACCTAAGCATTTACCAGAAAATGTACCCCGAGACGTGTTAGTGAGATTTCACTACTATCATATCAAAGAAAAAGCTATGTCTGCAGCTCGAAAAATTAAGCAGTTACCGGCTCCTTACCAATCGGTGAAGATTTTTGCTGACCTTTCAGCCATTACCCTGAAACTAATTATTATTATTATTTATTATTAGAGTGCCATTCATTCCATAGCGCTGTACATATAAGCGGTGCACATACATAATACAGGCAATTGCATTAAGCATGAACGAGACAAGTTACAGACTGGTACAGAAGAACAGAGGGCCCGTGAGGGCTTACAATCTACATGGTATGGGGGAAGGAGACAGTAGGCGAGGGTGAAGCTGGTCATGGCGGTATAGAGGCAGCAGGGTCACTGGTTGTAGGCTTGTCTGAAGAGGTTGGTTTTCAGGTTTCTTTTGAAGGATTCCACTGTAGGTGAGAGTCTGATATGTTGGGGTAGCGAGTTCCAGAGTATAGGGAATGCACGGGAGAAATCTTGGAGACGAGTGTGGGAAGAAGTGATAAGAGGAGTGGAGAGAAGGAGGTCCTGTGAGGATCGAAGATTGAGTGTCGGGATGTATCGGGAAAGTAGCTCAGAGATGTAGGGAGGGGACCGGTTGTGGACGGCCTTGTATGTGTTGGTTAGTATTTTAAACTGAATTCGCTGGGCAATGGAGAGCCAGTGCAGGGACTGGCAGAGGGGAGAGGCAGAGGAGTAACGGCGGGAAAGGTGGATTAGTCGGGCAGCAGAGTTGAGGATAGATTGGAGGAGTGCGAGAGTGCTAGAAGACAACTTCTGCCAATAACTGCCACATTAAGGGAAAACAACATACTTTACCGCTGGGGATTTCCTGTGAAAATTATTGTTACCCACAACAACAACACATTTATGATATTTTCAGTGCGAGATGGAATTCGACTTCTCTCAGGATGGAATATCACAGTCAAGCAACCTGAAATGGCAACACCTAATCCAGCTGCCAAAGTGAGGCCCGAGTGGAAGAAATCTTCATATAGATGAGTTCCGTGAAATGGACATGACCCTGGTCACCTGGATAATTATATAGTTAGGCTGCGACAGGCGCCGGACTGTATTACTTGCAAGTAAGAATCTAGGGTGGGTTCACACTAGCATTAGGGATTCCGTTATTGCTTTCCGTTATAGCATGGTCATAACAGAAAATAACGGAATGCATTCTGTTTGCTTTCTTGCTTTCTGTCATAATACAAGTCTATGGGAAAGCATAACAGATCCGTCTGGGTCCCGTTATGCAAGACAGAAAACAAACGGATCCGTTATGCTTTCCCATAGACTTGTATTATAACAGAACGCAAACAGAATGCCTTTTAAAGGCTTCCGTTTTGCATTCCGTGATAATAGAAGTCTATAGGCAAAAGAACGGATCCATCCTTCCGTCTTATAGATTCCGTTATGTTCCGTTATAACAGAAGGCCATAACGGAAACCATAACGCTAGTGTGAACCCACCCATACTTCTTTTACTTGTTACTAATAGCCAGTTCAACCACCCACATGAGACATGGCCTCTTCGGTAGAGAAGATACCTATGCCTAATGGAAGGCTCCACTTGACAAGTGGAAACCATTTTATTGTTCACATTTTGATTCATATTGGTGTGTGTTTTTTTTTTTCTTCTAGGACTTGGTCTCACTCTCTCCTCCAGGTGCGTTCTTTGGCTCACATAGTGGACCCTCTCTGCCTCTCCAGCGAACCCTTCCTTCAAATGCTCATTCAAATGCCTACTATACGGTACAGCTACTGTACTTTACAAAATGGTGATCAAACTGACCTCTTTCAACGTTAAGGGACTTAATAGCCCTTATAAGAGTTCCTTGATGTGAAAAGAGGCGCCGCAATCTTTAAAGTCAGACATATCTTGTGCACAGGAAACCCACATCACCCAGAAAAAAGCTCATAGGATTAAACATCCTCAGTTCACACAGATATACCAAGCTTATTATGAGAAAAAACAAAGAGGAGTTCTAATGGCTATTAAGAACAGCGTCACTTTCTCCCTAATCTCACTTGCAACAGATCCTAGAGGGAGATATATCATACTGGTAGGACTTATCAATAATGTCAAATATACGCTGGTCACATTATACGCCCCAAATCGTAGACAAATACACTTTCTAAACCAAGTGTTTCAAAAAGTAAATAAAATCAAACAGGGACACATGATAGTATGTGGGGACTTTAATATAATTTCAGATGCAACATGGGACACTACTTCTACTTCCCACTGGCGCACTGACACAATAGCGCAATTCACAAACAACAAAAATATAATATTTGTCGAATACAACCCATATCTGAAAAAGATTTAACTTTTTATTCATACCCTTTTAATACCTATTCTAGGATAAAGATGTTTTTGGTCGATAATAGTGATGAGCGGTAGGGGCAATATTCGAATTTGCGATTTTTCGTGAATATTTGGGCAAATATTTGTCATAAATTCGCAAATTCGCCATTATTTTCTTGTTTGCGAAAATCAGCAATGTAATATGTGCGTATTGCATGCGCAATACAAGCGTGGGTCACTTTTGCTACATTTTTCAAGTTGCTAAAAGTTTCCTGAGACTGGAGAAAATGGTTGGGACGGCAGAACATTACAATTGCTTTATAAGCAGATGGAGTGCTCCAATATATTAGTGATTGCTTAAATCGGCAATAAATTATGCGCATATTTTGGCGCAATACGTGGAACTTCACATTTTAGCAGGTCTAACTACATATTACTGATTGGTGCACTAAGTATTGTTGTGAACATATATCACAGCACTATGTCTGTACCATGTATGTATGGACAGCATAACCCTGCACTGGAACCGCTACACTATATCACCATCTAACCTACACTGACTATCTCCCACTAACTGTCTGTAATATATATATATATATATATATATATATATATATATATATATATATATATATATACACACATATACACACACACACACACACACACGTATGAGCTAACCACCTAACTATCTAATGTAATGACACAGGAAAGCACATACATATAAAGCAAAGCACAGGGCACAGCAATGACACTGCTGTCTCTCTCAGAACTGCAAAACGCTGCAGAAAATGGCTGCTGGGGAGGTTCTTATATAGTAAGGGGTAGGCAACTTTCTTATTGGTTGCTAGGGATGTTGCTCAGCTCAGACAAATATATTGCAGCCTTCTCATTGGCCCATAAGCAAGAAGCAGGGAGGGATCATGGGTTCAGATGAAAAAAAAATCTAGAATATTCGCGAATACGAATAAGTAGCACTATCTTCTAAATCTTCATGAATTTTCGAAGTGGCAATATTCGCAATTTAAGTTCGCTTTTCGAATATTCGCGCCCAACACTAGTCGATAAGTCTATGCTCCAAAATGTATCTTCTTCCACGATTGAAACAACTAAGTGGTCTGATCATGCTGCAATTACCCTGACCCTGGCAGAAGCCCATGTTAAACCCGCTCCATTTATGTGGAGGGATAACGCTTTTTTAATGGCGCACTATCTACAAAGTAGAAATACACAAAGCTATAAATGAATATTTATGGCACAGTAGCTAAACACACTACTCTCTGGAAAGCCCACGAGGCATTTATACAGGGAGTCTTCATTAAACTGAGACATCAAGCAAAAAAAAAAAAAAAAGAGAGAGAGTAAAACTTCACAGAGACATATAATAAGCTTAAAAATATTGAAGCTCTAAACAAAAAGACACCATCCCTTAGCATTCAGGAACAGACCCCTCAGCTGAGACTAAAGTTGAATGAATGCCTACTATATTCATATGAAAAGCAGATACGAACATTAAACGCACAATACTACTCCCAAAATAATAAGTGAGGCAAGCTATTAGCAAAACAGTTAAAACAACAAGCCCAAAAATCCAGAATATATTATCTGTTTTATGCCACTGGATCACATATATTGTGTGACCCAAAAGACATACAGTAGCTAATCGTTTTAGGGAATATTCTTCTTCTTTATATAACCTAGAAGCTAAGGGGATTACTCCCCCATCTGTCCTAGAGATGATATCTTTCTTAAAAACACTATTGCTCCCTACATAAACCCCCGACCAACTAAACATTTTAAACTCTCCCATAACTGAAAAATGGTTGGGACGGCAGAACATTACAATAGCTTTATATGCAGATAGAGTGCTCCGATATATTCGCGATTGCGCAAAATCGGCAGTAAATAATGCGCATATTTTGGCGCAATACATGGAACTTCACATTTTAGCAGGTCTGACTACATATTACTGACTGGTGCATTGTTGTGAACTTGTGAATATCACAGCACTATGTCTGTATCATGTATGTATGGACAGCATAACCTAACTTTACTTTCATTTTCATTCCTTTCCCCTTTTCCCAGCTGTTCCTTCTCTGATTAATTCCTCTTCCTTTAAATCACCCCTCTTCCTGTTTCACCTTGCGGGTAGAGTTGAGCGAACACCTGGATGTTCGGGTTCGACGAGTTCGGCCGAACTTTCGAAAAATGTTCGGGTTCGGGATCCGAACTCGAC
Source organism: Bufotes viridis (assembly GCA_033119425.1). Classification (NCBI taxonomy): domain Eukaryota; kingdom Metazoa; phylum Chordata; class Amphibia; order Anura; family Bufonidae; genus Bufotes; species Bufotes viridis. The sequence goes on along the minus strand of CM065590.1, from coordinate 536,593,305 downwards.
CCGAACTTCATCCCGAACCCGAACCCCATAGAAGTCAATGGGGACCCGAACTTTTGGGCACTAAAAAGGCTGTAAAACACACCCGGAAAGGGCTAGAGGGCTGCAAAAGGCAGCAAAATGTAGTTAAATCCCCTGCAAACAAATTAAACAATATTAATTGGAGTGAGGTCCCATAGCACAGAATCAGGCTTCAAGTCACCCACCAATGGAGAAGGTCACTTACTATTATTTTGACCACAGCACCCAGACAAGGAGAGAGGTCCCACAGCAGAGAACCAGGCATCATATCACCCACCACAGGAGTAGGCCACCATTTAGTTACTTTGACCCCTACACCCAGACGGAGGAGAGAGGTTACACAGCAGAGAATCAGGCATTTAGATCACCCACCACAGGAGTAGGCCACCATTGAATCAGACCCCGGCAACCATGTCAGATGGCACAAGCATAAGCTTTATATCAATCAGCACAGGAGAAGGCGACTTTGACAGACTTTGACCCCTACACCCGGACGGAGGAGAGAGGTTTCAAAGCAGAGAATCAGGCATTTAGATCACCCACCACAGGAGTAGGCCCCAATTTAATGGGACCCCGGCAACCATGTCAGATGGCACAACCATCAGCTTCATATCAATCAGCACAGGAGAAGGCGACTTTGAAAGACTTTGACCCCTACACCCAGACGGAGGAGAGAGGTTTCACAGCAGAGAATCAGGCATTTAGATCACCCACCACAGGAGTAGGCCCCCATTGAATCAGACCCTGGCAACCATGTCAGATGGCACAACCATCAGCTTTATATCCAATCAGCACAGGAGAAGGCGACTTTGAAAGACTTTGACCCCTACACCCAGATGGAGGAGAGAGGTTTCACAGCAGAGAATCAGGCATCATATCAACCACCACAGGAGAAGCCACCATTTAGTTACTTTGACCCCTGCACCCAGGAAGAGGAGAGAGGCACCACAGCACATATTCTGGCATCATATCAGCCACCACAGGAGAAGCCACCATTGAGTTACTTTGACCCCTGCACCCAGGAAGAGGAGAGAGGCCCCACAGCACATATTCTGGCATCATACTAACCACCACAGGAGAAGCCACCATTGAGTTACTTGACCCCTGCACCCAGGAAGAGGAGAGAGCCCCACAGCACATATTCTGGCATCATATCAGCCACCACAGGAGAAGCCACCATTGAGTTACTTTGACCCCGCACCCAGGAAGAGGAGAGAGGCACCACAGCACATATTCTGGCATCATATCAGCCACCACAGGAGAAGCCACCATTGAGTTACTTTGACCCCTGCACCCAGGAAGAGGAGAGAGGCCCCACAGCACATATTCTGGCATCATACTAACCACCACAGGAGAAGCCACCATTGAGTTACTTTGACCCCTGCACCCAGGAAGAGGAGAGAGGCCCCACAGCACATATTCTGGCATCATATCAGCCACCACAGGAGAAGCCACCATTGAGTTACTTTGACCCCGCACCCAGGAAGAGGAGAGAGGCACCACAGCACATATTCTGGCATCATATCAGCCACCACAGGAGAAGCCACCATTGAGTTACTTTGACCCCCGCACCCAGGAAGAGGAGAGAGGCACCACAGCACATATTCTGGCATCATATCAGCCACCACAGGAGAAGCCACCATTGAGTTACTTTGACCCCTGCACCCAGGAAGAGGAGAGAGGCCCCACAGCACATATTCTGGCATCATATCAGCCACCACAGGAGAAGCCACCATTTAGTTACTTTGACCCCTTCACCCAAACAGAGGAGAGAGGTTCCACATCAGAGAATCAGGCATCATATCAACCACCACAGGAGTAGGCCACAATTTAATGGGACCCGGCAACCATGTCAGATGGCACAACCATCAGCTTCATATCAATCAGCACAGGAGAAGGCGACTTTGAAAGACTTTGACCCCTACACCCAGACGGAGGAGAGAGGTTTCACAGCAGAGAATCAGGCATTTAGATCACCCACCACAGGAGTAGGCCCCCATTGAATCAGACCCTGGCAACCATGTCAGATGGCACAACCATCAGCTTTATATCAATCAGCACAGGAGAAGCCACCATTGAGTTACTTTGACCCCTGCACCCAGGAGGAGGAGAGAGGCCCCACAGCACATATTCTGGCATCATACTAACCACCACAGGAGAAGCCACCATTGAGTTACTTTGACCCCTGCACCCAGGAAGAGGAGAGAGGCCCCACAGCACATATTCTGGCATCATATCAGCCACCACAGGAGAAGCCACCATTGAGTTACTTTGACCCCTGCACCCAGGAAGAGGAGAGAGGCCCCACAGCACATATTCTGGCATCATACTAACCACCACAGGAGAAGCCACCATTGAGTTACTTTGACCCCTGCACCCAGGAAGAGGAGAGAGGCCCCACAGCACATATTCTGGCATCATATCAGCCACCACAGGAGAAGCCACCATTGAGTTACTTTGACCCCGCACCCAGGAAGAGGAGAGAGGCACCACAGCACATATTCTGGCATCATAGCAGCCACCACAGGAGAAGCCACCATTGAGTTACTTTGACCCCGCACCCAGGAAGAGGAGAGAGGCACCACAGCACATATTCTGGCATCATATCAGCCACCACAGGAGAAGCCACCATTGAGTTACTTTGACCCCTGCACCCAGGAAGAGGAGAGAGGCCCCACAGCACATATTCTGGCATCATATCAGCCACCACAGGAGAAGCCACCATTTAGTTACTTTGACCCCTTCACCCAAACAGAGGAGAGAGGTTCCACATCAGAGAATCAGGCATCATATCAGCCACCACAGGAGTAGGCCACAATTTAGTTTACTTTGACCCCTGCACCCAGGAAGAGGAGAGAGGCCCACAGCACATATTCTGGCATCATATCACACACCACAGGAGAAGCCACCATTTAGTTACTTTGACCCCTTCACCCAAACAGAGGAGAGAGGTTCCACATCAGAGAATCAGGCATCATATCAACCACCACAGGAGTAGGCCACAATTTAGTTTATTTGACCCCTGCACCCAGGAAGAGGAGAGAGGCCCCACAGCACATATTCTGGCATCATATCACACACCACAGGAGAAGGCCTCTTTCAGTGATTTAGGCCTTTGGACCCAGACAGAGGAGAGAGGTCAGAGATTAGCTTCATATCCCCCAGCACAGCAGAAGACCGCTTTATTTGACTTAGGCCTCAGCACCCAGACAGAAGACAGAGGTAGCATGGCAGAGGTTATGGCTTCATGTCACCCGTTAGTTTAACCGGCCACTTTCATCTGGTTAGGCCCCGGCGCCCAGACAGAGAAGAGTTTCATTCAACTGTGGGTTTGAACCCAGTAGTTGAATGGGGCCGAACCATCCGTCAGGATGTGGAGGGGTGTGCAGACATACTGTTCAACCATGTTAGTGAAATGCTGCCTCCTGCTAACACGTTCCGTATCAGGTGTCGGTGCAGATAGCTGTGGCGTGGAGACAAAACCTTTCCACATTTCTGCCATGCTAACCCTGCCCTCAGATGAGCTGGCCGTGACACAGCTGCGTTGGGGACCTCTTGCCTCTCCTCTGCCTTCACCTTCCACCTGTTCCCCTGTGACATGTGGGAATGCTCTCAAGAGCGCCTCTATCAGCGTGCGCTTGTACTCGCGCATCTTACGGTCGCGCTCCAGTTCAGGAATTAAAGTGGGCACATTGTCTTTATACCAGGGATCCAGCAGGGTGGCCACCCAGTAGTCTGCACACGTTAAAACGTGGGCAACTCTGCTGTCGTTGCGCAGGCATTGGAGCATATATTCGCTCATGTGGGCCAGGCTACCCATGGGTAAGGACAAGCTGTCCTCTGTGGGAGGCGTATCGTCATCGTCCACCGTATCCCCCAGCCACGCACCAGTGATGGGCCTGGGCTGCCACCCCGCTGTGAACTTGCGTCATCCTCGTCCCCCTCCACCTCCTCCTCCTCATCCTCCTCGTCCTCCAGTACAGTGCCTTGGCTGGCGACTTGTGAACCTGTCCTCTGCTGCTTAAACAAACCTCCCTCTGAGCCACTTCGAACAGACTGGCCCGAAAGTGTTAGAAACGAGCCCTCATCCTCCTCCTCCTCCTCCACCTGGGCCACCTCCTCTAACATCATTGCCCTAAGTGTTTTCTCAAGGAGACATAGAAGTAGTATTGTAACGCTGATAACAGTGTCATCGCCACTGGCCATGTTGGTGGAGTACTCGAAACAGCGCAGCAGGGCACACAGGTCTCGCATGGAGGCCCAATCATTGGTGGTGAAGTGGTGCTGTTCGGCAGTATGACTTACTCGAGCGTGCTGCAGCTGAAACTCCACTATGGCCTGCTGCTGCTCGCACAGTCTCTCCAGCATGTGCAAGGTGGAGTTCCACCGGGTGGGCACGTCGCATATGAGGCGGTGAGCGGGAAGGCCGAAGTTCCGCTGTAGCGCAGACAGGCGAGCAGCGGCAGGATGTGAACGGCGGAAGCGCGCACAGACGGCCCGCACTTTATGCAGCAGCTCTGACATGTTGGGGTAGTGGTGAATGAACCTCTGCACCACCAAGTTCAGTACATGCGCCAGGCAAGGGATGTGCGTCAAACCGGCTAGTCCCAGAGCTGCCACGAGATTTCGCCCATTATCGCATACCACCAGGCCTGGCTTGAGGCCCACCGGCAGAAACCACTCGTCGGTCTGTTGTTCAATACCCCGCCACAACTCCTGCGCGGTGTGGGGCCTGTCCCCCAAACATATGAGTTTCAGAATGGCCTGTTGACGTTTACCCCGGGCTGTGCTGAAGTTGGTGGTGAAGGTGTGTGGCTGACCGGATGAGCTGGTGGAAGCAGTGGAGGAGGAAGCCGAGTAGGAGGAGGAGGCTACAGGAGGCAGAGAATGATGCCCTGCGATCCTAGGGGGCGGAAGGACGTGCGCCAAGGAACTGTCCGCCGGGGGCCCAGCCGCCACTACATTCATCCAGTGTGCAGTTAGTGAGATATAGCGTCCCTGGCCGTGCTTACTGGTCCACGTATCTGTGGTTAAGTGGACCTTGCCACAAATGGCGTTGCGCAGTGCACACTTGATTTTATCGGACACTTGCATGTGCAGGGAAGGCACGGCTGTCTTGGAGAAGTAGTGGCGGCTGGGAACCACATACTGCGGGACAGCCATGGCCATCAGCTGTTTGAAGCTGTCTGTGTCCACCAGCCGGAATGACAGCATTTCAAAGGCCAGCAGTTTAGAAATGCTGGCGTTCAGGCCAAGGGCTCGAGGGTGACTCGGGGGGAATTTGCGCTTCCTCTCTAAGGTTTGAGATATTGAGAGCTGAACGCTGCTGTGTGATATAGTGGAGACGCTAGTTGACGGTGGCGGTGGTGGTGGTGTCGGTGGCACATCCTCTGTTTGCTGCTCGGCAGGTGGCAACATTCCTCTCGAGGCGGAAGCCGAGGCAGCAGCGGTAGAGGGAGCAGGGGGAGCCTCAGCGAGTGCCTGGTTTTTAAGGTGTGTACCCCACTGCAGTTCATGCTTTGCATGTAGATGCCTGGTCATGCAGGTTGTGCTGAGGTTCAGAACGTTAATGCCTCGCCTCAGGCTCTGATGGCAGAGCGTGCAAGTCACTCGGGTCTTGTCGGTAGGACATTGTTTAAAGAAGTGCCATGCTAGGGAACTCTTTGAAGCTGCCTTTGTGGGGCTGGGTCCCTGTTGGCGATGTCCAGTAGCAGGCGAACTCTGGGGCGGCGGCTCGTCTGCTTTGGCCCCCTGCTCCCTCTTTGGCTTCGCTGTTGTCTCGGTCTCACCACTACCTCTTCCTCTGAACTGTGAAAGTCATCGCCACGACCTTCAGTCCATGTGGGGTCTAAGACCTCATCGTCCTCTGCATCGTCTTCCACCCAGTCTCCCTCCCTGACCTCCTCCTGTTCAGTCTGCACACTGCAAAAAGACGCGGCAGTGGGCACCTGTGTTTCGTCATCATCAGAGAGTCGGTGACTCTGCTGTGGTGGTATTCCCATGTCCTCTTCATCTGGAGACATAAGTGGTTGTGCGTCAGTGCATGGTATGTCTTCCTCCACTGGGGAAGGGCTAGGTGGACGCCCCTGGGAAACCCTGGAAGCAGAGTCTTCAAACAGAAGAAGAGACTGCTGCATAACTTGTGGCTCAGACCGTTTCCCTGATATGCTTGGGGGTGATGTGACAGACTGATGGGCTTGGTTTTCAGAGTGCCACCTGTGCGCTTTCCGCAGAAGACTGGGTGGAAGACCATGTGGTGAGCGTGCTGGAAGCACTGTCGGCCACCTAATCGATTAATGCCTGTACCTGCTCAGGCCTTACCATCCTAAGAGCGGCATTGGGCCCCACGAGATATTGCGGTACATTCTGCCGGCTAGTTGAGGGAGTTCGTTCCCTACTGTGTGCGCCTGGGGCCGAACGGCCACGTCCTCTACCAGCAACAGAGGCTCCACGGACACCACCACGACCGCGTCCTCGTCCCTTAATAGTATTTTTCTTCATTGTTGCGATTCAACTCGCACCACAATGAAATATATTATTTTTATAAGCAAAATCCCTCACTGGAATACTTTCAGTCTTTTGACTGTATGGATTACAGATGGAATGACTGTTATATGTGAGTACCGCTTTCTTTGACAGATTCTAGTATGGGTACATATATGTTTTCCCAACCCCAGCACATTAGTTTGCTAATTCCAGATGTATGAAACATGCAGGCCTAACTGTATCTAGTATATTGAGCGCCAGATAAACTAACTTGGCCTTTTTAAATAAAAAAATTCCCTCACTGGAATACTTTCAGTCTTTTGACTGTATGGATTACAGATGGAATGACTGTTATATGTGAGTACCGCTTTCTTTGACAGATGCAACATGGGACACTACTTCTACTTCCCACTGGCGCACTGACACAATAGCGCAATTCACAAACAACAAAATATAATATTTGTCGAATAAAACCCATATCTGAAAAAAGATTTAACTTTTTATTCATACCCTTTTAATACCTATTCTAGGATAAAGATGTTTTGGTCGATAATAGTGATGAGCGGTAGGGGCAATATTCGAATTTGCGATTTTTCGTGAATATTTGGGCAAATATTTGTCATAAATTCGCAAATTCGCCATTATTTTCTTGTTTGCGAAAATCAGCAATGTAATATGTGCGTATTGCATGCGCAATACAAGCGTGGGTCACTTTTGCTACATTTTTCAAGTTGCTAAAAGTTTCCTGAGACTGGAGAAAATGGTTGGGACGGCAGAACATTACAATTGCTTTATAAGCAGATGGAGTGCTCCAATATATTAGTGATTGCTTAAATCGGCAATAAATTATGCGCATATTTTGGCGCAATACGTGGAACTTCACATTTTAGCAGGTCTAACTACATATTACTGATTGGTGCACTAAGTATTGTTGTGAACATATATCACAGCACTATGTCTGTACCATGTATGTATGGACAGCATAACCTAACACCCTGCACTGGAACCTATCAGCTACACTATATCACCATCTAACCTACACTGACTATCTCCCACTAACTGTCTGTAATATATATATATATATATATATATATACACACACACACACACATGTATGAGCTAACCACCTAACTATCTAATGTAATGACACAGCAAAGCACATACATATAAAGCAAAGCACAGGGCACAGCAATGACACTGCTGTCTCTCTCAGAACTGCAAAACGCTGCAGAAAATGGCTGCTGGGGAGGTTCTTATGTAGTAAGGGGTAGGCAACTTTCTTATTGGTTGCTAGGGATGTTGCTCAGCTCAGACAAATATATTGCAGCCTTCTCATTGGCCCATAAGCAAGAAGCAGGGAGGGATCATGGGTTCAGATGAAAAAAATCTAGAATATTCGCGAATACGAATAAGTAACACTATCTTCTAAATCTTCATGAATTTTCGAAGTGGCAATATTCGCAATTTAAGTTCGCTTTCGAATATTCGCGCCCAACACTAGTCGATAAGTCTATGCTCCAAAATGTATCTTCTTCCACGATTGAAACAACTAAGTGGTCTGATCATGCTGCAATTACCCTGACCCTGGCAGAAGCCCATGTTAAACCCGCTCCATTTATGTGGAGGGATAACGCTTTTTTAATGGCGCACTATCTACAAAGTAGAAATACACAAAGCTATAAATGAATATTTATGGCACAGTAGCTAAACACACTACTCTCTGGAAAGCCCACGAGGCATTTATACAGGGAGTCTTCATTAAACTGAGACATCAAGCAAAAAAAAAAAAAAAGAGAGAGAGAGTAAAACTTCACAGAGACATATAATAAGCTTAAAAATATTGAAGCTCTAAACAAAAGACACCATCCTTAGCATTCAGGAACAGACCCCTCAGCTGAGACTAAAGTTGAATGAATGCCTACTATATTCATATGAAAAGCAGATACGAACATTAAACGCACAATACTACTCCCAAAATAATAAGTGAGGAAAGCTATTAGCAAAACAGTTAAAACAACAAGCCCAAAAATCCAGAATATATTATCTGTTTTATGCCACTGGATCACATATATTGTGTGACCCAAAAGACATACAGTAGCTAATCGTTTTAGGGAATATTCTTCTTCTTTATATAACCTAGAAGCTAAGGGGATTACTCCCCCATCTGTCCTAGAGATGATATCTTTCTTAAAAACACTATTGCTCCCTACATAAACCCCCGACCAACTAAACATTTTAAACTCTCCCATAACCGAAAAATGGTTGGGACGGCAGAACATTACAATAGCTTTATATGCAGATAGAGTGCTCCGATATATTCGCGATTGCGCAAATCGGCAGTAAATAATGCGCATATTTTGGCGCAATACATGGAACTTCACATTTTAGCAGGTCTGACTACATATTACTGACTGGTGCATTGTTGTGAACTTGTGAATATCACAGCACTATGTCTGTATCATGTATGTATGGACAGCATAACCTAACTTTACTTTCATTTTCATTCCTTTCCCCTTTTCCCAGCTGTTCCTTCTCTGATTAATTCCTCTTCCTTTAAATCACCCCTCTTCCTGTTTCACCTTGCGGGTTATATTTCTCATCTTGAGTTGTGTCAGCCGCTGGAGTATCTACACTGCTGTGGTCTCTATACACTGGACGCCTGTTTTGCTGAAGGAAGCAACATCGGATATTGTCTGTTGAGATTGGATCTGTCTTCACTGCTGCTGCAGCCCCTACAGATAAGTTTGCAGACATTGGTGGTTTTGTTTATTTGCTGACTGGATCCGAGGCGACCCCGGTTCCGTCCGTAAACTGAGCAGGGAGCCGGTGGCCGTGCACCGCCCCCCCCCCCCCTTTATCATAGGGGTCTCAGGTCTCACTCAGCCTTAGGTACGCGGGCATGCCTCGACCCACCATCAGGGTCTGGGCATGTGTATAGCAGCGCAGGGGGAGCTCTTAGGGTCTGACAGGGGTTACCTTTTATGCTCCCTAGTTTGGGTCCGCTCAGTAGCTTGTGCACTGATTGTACTCCTGTTGTTCGCATATACCCGTGACACTGCTGTCTCTCCCAGAACTGCAAAACGCTGCAGAAAATGGCTGCTGGGGAGGTTCTTATATAGTAAGAGTTAGGCAACTTTCCTATTAGTTGCTAGGGATCCTGCTAAGCTCAGACAAATATATTGCAGCCTTCTCATTGGCCCACAAGCATTGGCCCACAAGCAAGAAGCAGGGAGATTCATGGGTTCAGATGAAAAAAAAATCTAAAATATTCGCGAATACGAATATATAGCACTATCTTCTAAATCTTCGTGAATTCTCAAAGTGGCGATATTCGCGATTTAAATTCGCTTTTCGAATATTCGCGCCCAACACTAGTCGATAAGTCTATGCTCCAAAATGTATCTTCTTCCACGATTGAAACAACTAAGTGGTCTGATCCTGCTGCAATTACCCTGACCCTGGCAGAAGCCCATGTTATGTGGAGGGATAACCCTTTTTTTATGGCGCACTATCTACAAAGTAGAAATACACAAAGCTATAAATGAATATTTCCAACTGAACTCTGGCACAGTAGCTAAACACACTACTCTCTAGAAGGCCCATGAGGCATTTATACAGGGAGTCTTCATTAAACTGAGACATCAAGCAAAAAAAAAAAAAGAGAGAGAGAGTAAAACTTCACAGAGACATATAATAAGCTTAAAAATATTGAAGCTCTAAAAAAAAGACACCATCCCTTAGCATTCAGGAACAGACCCGTCAGCTGAGACTAAAGTTGATTGAATGCCTACTATATTCATATGAAAAGCAGATACGAACATTAAACGCACAATACTACTCCCAAAATAATAAGTGCAGCAAGCTATTAGCAAAACAGTTAAAACAACAGGCCCAAAAATCCAGAATACATTATCTGTTTCATGCCACTGGATCACATAAATTGTGTGACCCAAAAGACATAGCTAATCGTTTTAGGGAATATTCTTCTTCTTTATATAACCTGGAAGCTAAGGGGATTACTCCCCCATCTGTCCTAGAGATTATATATTTCTTAAAAATACTATTGCTCCCTACATTAACCCCCGACCAACTAAACATTTTAAACTCTCCCATAACCGACAAAGAAATATCAAAACCCTTCCTTTACATAAAGCTCCTGGCCCAGATGACCTCTCTAATACATACAGTACTTCAAGACCTATGGAGATATCTTATCCCCTCACATACTTAATATGTTCTCAGAAGTAATTGCGACAGGCACTTTTGATAAAGAAATATTAACAGCCACCAGAGTAACCCTCCCCAAACCAGGAAAAGAACCGACCTCCCCACAAAACTTCTGTCCGATAGCTCTCCTCAATACTGACATAAAACTATTCGCCAAACTCATAGCGCTGAGGGTATCCAAAATTCTCCCTTATGTTATATAGGCCTCATGCACACGACCGTTTTTTTATGCTGTCTGCAAAAAGGGGTTCCGTTGTTCAGTGATCCGTGTCCGTTTTTGCCTTCCGTTGTGTTTCCCGTTTTTTTTAGCGGACATGACCCAAAAGATTTTACCAAAATACAGGCT